>OZ012549.1:3868250-5304091 GCA_963935595.1 Schoenobius gigantellus
TTTATAAGACCATGCGCACAGCTGATCTAAAAGTGGTAAGATTTGGTCCGAAGATGTCGAGCTCCCTGTGATGAAAGTATCTGCACATCCTAGTTATTGTTGATTCTATAAACAAATTATTACATTAAAAATATTTGCATACAACAAACACAACAAGTTAATTAGCATAAATATTTGAATATAGCCATTCGAATATAGCAAAGATAAAGAATACTCAAAGCTAAAGAAGTCTTGGCCGCAGTGGGAGGAGTGCAGGAGATAAGTCTAGTTAGACTGCCAGCTGAACAGTGATTTATTGAACAAAATTCAGCTATATAAACGGGTTTTCTTTATTAATACTAATGTACTAACATCTATGTATGCAGTCCGTGTATCGAATCTTGCATTTTTCAAATTTGGGTCGTGTGAAATCTATGTAAGCAGTCCGTGTATCGCGTCTAACAGCAGAATCTTGCAGTTTTGGGTCGTGCGTCATGTTGGTGATAATAGATTGCAATGTTGAACTACGTTCTAACACAATGTGAATATTATAATCTAATCTATTACAACTGCAAGTGACAACGATTTGACGGTACCCACCGTGTTCCGTTGGCCTGTGCGTGCTCTAAACCTATAAGTGTTACAGCATTCACTTCCTAACACAAAACAAAGCTAGCGACTCAAGAATAGGGCTTTCAGAAACAGTTCGCAACTAGTTCAATAATAAGCTATAAAATAAAGCACCCATTCTCGCGAGGTGTATGAAGACATTCCCATTGTGGCAGCACATGCATTACGTCCAAGTGTTTCCACAACGAGCGGCGTTTCGTTTCGACGCTGCGCTTCCGTCACGTCTGTCACGATCGCCGTGGGCGGTGGCAAACACTAAATAAATAGCGAATTGTCTCGAGAATTTGTTCGCAACTTTCTTGCCTAATACGGAGTTTATCACCGACAATGTTAGTAATATTATGACTGTGAATTTACAACAATAAAGTTCAAATGTTTTTGGTTCAAATTGTAAATTAAATCAAACTAAATACCACGTTTATTTTATCACACACACACACACACACACACATACTACGCGTCTTATTAAATCATCTACCTCTCTCTTTCAGCTTTCATTTTCGGTTATGCATCATTATTTCATTCTTGCATATGCATTCTTCATTCCTACAGACCAAATACATTTCACACAGATCACACATCCACATTCATTCGATTCACGCGTTCTGAAACTTTAATTTTACACAAATTTATACATCAATCAAATACATAATTAAAGCGTCAATTCACGCTATATCAATACCGGGGCACAGATAATATAATACAGTAACCGGGGGCCCTATTTATGAATCACTAGGACTAGCTTGTGCCCTCGATTTCGTCTGTATAGAACTTAGCTTTATAGCGCGTTCATTTAACCGCCTCCGCGGTCTTGTGGTTGAGACCACCGGGTATTGATCAGGAGGTCCGGAGTTTGATTCCCAGTGGGGGAAGGAGTTTTTCTGCTCGATTTGGTTGGTGGTAGGGCTTCTGAGCCCGCCTGGTTAGCTACCACCGTCTTACCTATATTTGTCACCTTAATGACAATTTTTATAACATTGTTGTGTTCCGACAATTAGATGTAAGATAGCTAGTTCCTCAGTTGTCGAGGAGTCCAGATGAAGTTCGCTTCCACCTTCGACTTTATCATCATTTACTATGAGGTGAGATGAATGCCAAGAGCTTTTCCCTGTTTTCATTTAAATTCAGATTCAAAAGCAGCTGTCCCTCAGAGCTTGAAATTGGTTTAGGAGCTTAGGTGTGAAAGCGTCACAAACAGATAAAGAGACAGACCGCCCTTTTCATTTATAATATTAGTAGGAATTCCCCTAGCATTGAGCGTAATCTGTGCTTGATTTTGATTGATTTACCTTCCGTTGTCGATGAAAATCGATAGCATAACGCGACTGAAATCTGAATTATTTTAATTCTCATCGAGAATGGAACAAAAATCAGTAGAAATTGAGCAAAACTACACTCGACGAGCGCTCGGTACCAGACGAGTGATTCAAAAATACAGGCCCTGCTTATAGGTCCTGCAGGCGTATTTACTAACTACGGTTAGTAACTATAACAGTTATTTTTAAAAGTAACTTTATATCCGCTACTAGTTTAGTGATAACATGTTTTACGGTGGCGTTCATAATTGCAGTAATGGATATTAAATTTCTTTCAAAAATAACAGTTCTTGTTAGCAACTGAAGCTATAAAGCAGGCCCGCTCTGGACTGAACATCCCACTTCGCTGCGTTTCGCTATGACATGTCTTTCTTTAAGCGATGCTTAAGGAGAAAATTATATTCAACTTAGGCAACCAGCTAGGTCTCTGATAATGACAAAATCGACGTGAGGCGTTTTCTTACTTAACACTAGGTAGGCTGTCTATTTGTCTGCCACTAACTACAAAAAACGATATTCATAATCGTTTCTGTTTTATTTGCAATACAGCAAAATTCACTGATAATCTTTGTTAACCTTTTCTCTATTTATAGATTTAAATAATGATTCAACAAAGGAATATAAATAGAGCGTCAGTTATTTCGAGCGCTGAATACGTAGTCGCTTTATCAATGTGACACATCTATAACCAGCATATTCTATGCTATCTCACTTCGACACCGACGTACGCGGCATATTTGATGTAACCGGCGCGTGCGCACTCAGAAAACCCATCGGGTACAAGTAGTGTTTGACACATTGAAATTGGAAATCGTGGTCGATATTTTTCAAATTAAGGAATACAATGAGCCTATTATGCTTAGAGGTTTCATTTATTCTGTTGGCGGCACTGTCAAAGATATATTGATTAGAGACGTTATTAAAATGTGGACATGACTGCTGGAATAAATACTTTTTTCAGCCTAAGACAGGTAAAGTTTATTTCCTCCTGAGGGTATAATGACGATAGGCCCCAATATGGTAGTGAGTTACAATTATTTTTTCCATCACAGTGATGTCGTGTATTTTCATGCTATACTGTAAAAAGATGTGGAAGACTTAAAGTTGAAAAAAAAACAAACTTATTCCTTTAGATCAAAAAGATTTCTCTAGCATGACACAACTCTTACATGTTAATTTAGTATACAAAATGCTATATAAACCAAGCGCAGGATGGTTCCGGTTTGTTTGATCAATCTCAGTAGGTAAAAATCTGGTACAAAATAATAAGGGGTAATGAAGTACTGTGTTGACGCCTTTACCACTATTTCGGAATTATATTTCGGAAATCGGGGAGTAGATTGTTTATAAATCGGGGAACTAGACACGCCGATGGACGTTCGCCATACGTATTATTCGTAAAATGAGCTGTTTTACACAACCTAACTTTCTTACTTAACAGTTATAACTTGCATAATATAGCTTACTTTAGTTCTATTACTTTCATTTAAGAAGTATTTAATCGTCAAATTAGCACTTACTCTGGTACAAGAGCTCTCCTTTTGGACAAGTAACGGCCCCGTGGAGATTGCAGAAAATTAGTTAAAAAAGAGATGATATAAATGAAATGTAAGGATAAGTATCATATTATTCTAGCCTAACATTTCGTTTATTAAAATATTGTTAGATAATATTTTTTTTTACAAAAAAATGTTAAACACCGTGGAGACACTTATATGTCGCAAACTATAAAGGGTTGTCAATTGACTCACAAGCAAACCCGGAAACACAACTTAATTTTAGTCATAAAACGTCCTGCTTAATTGTATCGCTACCCTAATGCCCTCTACGCCTAATAAAAGGCGAGTGTTTGAAATGAACATGTAATTGAATATTTTCCCACCGTCTCCGAACGTCACACCCTGGTTGTACAAGATCATCTAGTTAATTGTCGCCTGCTAATAGCCGA
The DNA here is from genome assembly GCA_963935595.1 of Schoenobius gigantellus. Lineage (NCBI taxonomy): Eukaryota > Metazoa > Arthropoda > Insecta > Lepidoptera > Crambidae > Schoenobius > Schoenobius gigantellus. The sequence continues at coordinate 3,872,124 of OZ012549.1, forward strand.
TGACAATAGCGGCCCCATGCGGGTCGAGTGCGGGGCTGCCATTCGAAATAATAGAGCTGTAGTAAGGGAAATGGTTATAAAACACAAACTCGAACTTTTTTTTACAACTAACTTGACAAGAAAGCAAGCTGCAATTGATGGTATTGACTACAGTCACTCATAATGTGGTTCATGTAAAATTTGCAAGTCTACAATCCTTAAAAAAACCACAATGTATGTTGTCAACGTTTGATTTAAGATGCCCAATCACAGAAACCAGTGTAATACTCGTATCACTGCCTGTTTTAAAAAAAATTACCTGTTTTGATAAATTTGACCTTCCGAGTTTCTTGCTTGCTTCCTCTCGAGAATGTTTTCGCAATTTCGGAACAGGTGTAGAGTCAACTCTTTTTTTTCATTTTACTTGTATTTGCATACATATTAAAATTGGTTGGGGCGTATATACCATAAAAGGTTTAAATAATACATTGTTCATCTCTATTTTTCGGTAAATAGATTCTTGTTTTTTGTTTAACGTCAAAAAGTGCCTATAAAGGTCTATATTGAATAAAGATTTAGAAAATAGACAAGACAAAGGTACCCATGCAGACGACTCTAGTATTGAATGTCCCTTTGGTGAATTTCAATTCCTTAAAATGAATGAGGATTTTGAACAGCTATTTTTCTACAATAACGTTCTTAATCTTTTAATTTAGATAAAATTAACTTTGAAAAATTGGACGATTCGAGAGAACCGTATTTTAAATTAAACGTATTTATTTAGATTGTTTGTAATACCTAGTATTTAAAAACCACATTATTTGCAAACCAAATTGTCATAGACTCCATGATTTTACATCATAATGCAAAGCAATATCGTTATTTCATGAGCACTATTTCAATAGTAAAACAATTACTCCTTTAATGGCAACACCAAATTACATTTGAACTCCAAACCATCACATTCACATAATCGTTTTTATCCCCCTATAATATTCTTCCAACTTATCCACACCGATAAAAAGTACTCAATTACTGTCGCATTGTCATAATAACGTGCCCCCTTTTGATCGACCGATTGAATCCTTCGAGAAAGCAACTATGCTATGATTGATCGGCTCCTAAATGACAGATTGATGTACGAGTCAGGATTATCGATTTTCAAATCGATCTCGGTGACAAATCGATCACGACTCACAGATTTTGGCGAGCAACTTTCTTTTTTAAATTAGCTAACGGGGACTGTTGTAATCGGACATTGCGGTATGTCATCTGTGTGGTGACGAACACATGACTGTGCTGGTCCCTCTGTTCATAACTTTCAAAGTTTCATAACCGTAAGGCAAAGCTACAAGGCAGACATTCTTCTTGGTTCATGTTGATGTGGTATAAGAGCTACCGCACACTGGGCTACTAAATACAGGCACTTGTAGCTGCCACAATCTGCTGTCAAGATTATTTATACATTTATTAAGGCAACTAAGTTGGCAAACAAGCAAACTGCCCACCTGATGGTAAGTGGTAACAATCACCTATAATACATGTGGCTCTTGTGAGATTCGCAGTAAAACTGCAACCCCCACAAGAACCACAGTGTACGTTGCCAACTTGTGACTTAAGATGTAAAGTCACGGTACCCAGTAATTTCAGTGCCATATCTTACCCGTCAAACCGGAATACAGCAATGCAAGCACTGCTGCTTTGCGGCAGAAATAGTTATGACTTTTTGGTGTTTTTGAAGTCGGTTTCATTTTTTTTTGTATTTAAGGTGATCATTGATTGGCACCGACTTCAGTATTAAACTCTGATGTTGTATGTTGTGTTATATTACCTATTTATTAATCATGACTTTTTGATGTTTTGATTATTTTGTTAAAAAAAATTTTAAATCTTTTTAATTTAGTTAATACGAGTACATGCGTATTAGAGTCTAAGCCAAGGTAAATACCAGAATAACTTAAAATAAAACGCTCTCAAAAAATCTCGCTCTAAACAGTTTTGAAAGTATTATTCCCGAATTCCTAATCTACCAGAAATCTTCCATCATCAGCTCAGTAACATGATATGATGACTACCAGACGAAAATACCTGAATATGTTAGGAAAAAACATGAAACACGTTGGATTTAACTTTGAAATTTAAGGGTGGATGTGCCTTTGAAATTTAAGGGTTTTCCTCGATTTGCCCGGGATCCCATGAACAGATCATGACGGTGACAATGGGACCACCTCGGTGCGTGGAATCTAGTACCCGCATAGCGCTGTCTCTGTTATCGGCCGGCGCTCGCGTCTACTCGTTCGAGCGATCGCGCGCGCCCTTGTTTATGTGTCAGTGATGTCTACAACGAAGTGCGGCGTGGGATGAGGTATTTGAAATGAGTGCGGGGAGGTGAGTGGCCGTTCTGTACGTAGTACTATTATCTATTCTGTGACGACAGTTTGTACCTCAGAATAACAACTTTATTCTTCTGAGGTTTGTACGCTTACACCGATGACGTTTCCTCAGACGTTGACATTCATTAGCTTGATAATTATATTCAACAACAGCAAATATTTTTTGTATTATTTCATGAGCATTTAAGTAGGCAATTGAAAAATTACTTTACTACTGTATTATTTTCCTCATCCCTTACAATCAAAGTAACCGTCTTTACTTACATAACATTGATGTTTACCATCGCTGAGCTGACATTGACATTTAACAGTCGTATGACAGGACACTCACAGCGAATACGACCCGAGGCATGTTCGGCGTAAACGCAAGAGGGCGAAGCTAATGACGGCGAAGGAAACGCATCTATTGACGTTATGATTTAAACTAAGTTGTGTTGTCCAGGTTCTGTGAAAGAATTTAATGTCTAGTGGGAATAATATCTATGTCATCGCACTAAAAGTCATTTCAAATAACCGTGAGCGTGCTAACAGCATCCAACCTGACATCATCGATGATGTCATTACATCGTAATCGTTGTGAGTGTTCTGTGATACGACTTTCAAGTGATACGAGTGTCAATGTCAACGATTGAAAACAACAATGGACATGGTTACATTAATTATTATGTGGGATGAGGAAAACAGTACATGTATGCAGATATAGCAAAGTCCAGGTACCCAACTGCGGAGCTTGTCTTCCTGGGGGATTTCAATGCTCACCATCGCGAGTGGCTGTTCCCATACCGGGAAACTGACCATGCAGGCATTGAGACTCGCAAATTTGAGTTTTCCTTGACCTTCTGTGTTGACAACTGATCCAGTCCGACATTCGGTGTCAGTGTCGGCCCCGCTGGGAACGTCCGATCACTGCCTGGTGAAATGCGTATCCGGTGACCTACTCTCCTCCAGATGACAGCTCTAGAGGCACGAGGCGAGTTTGGCGTTACGAGTATGCAGACTGGGATGAGATGCGGCACTTTTTTGCATCTTATCCTTGGCAGCGGTTATGCTTCCCTTCTGGCGAGCCCTCCTGCGCGACAGATGCGGTTACTGGCGTGATCCGGCAGGGAATGGAATATTTTATCCCATTTTCCGACATCCCGCTCGGTTACAAAGCCCGACCTTGGTATAATGCGGACTGTGCTCGTGCTGATGCGCGTAAACAGTCTGCCTACCAAGCCTGGGTACAAGCTCGTGACCGCCAACTCTGGTCCCGGAGGGTTTGTGCTAAGAAGAGAGCCTTTAACTCTGCTGCCAAGTCTTGCAAAAGGGTTCTACGAAAGGCACGTTTCGACCATGTCAGCCGCATAGGGGCCAGATTGGCATCGTACCCTAGGTAGTAAGGAGTTCTGGTCCTTATCCAAATCAGTGGAAACTAACTTCTGCGGTCCCACGCTGCCACCAATGCAGAAACCTGCATTGGTGGCAGGTGGTTCACTGGCTTTTTCCGCTGTGGACAAGGGAAATTTATATGCCTGTTTATTTGCTGAAAATTCGCGTCTAGATACTGGCTCTAAAATCCCCCCAACTTTGCCTCAGTGTGATTTTTCGCGTCCGGAGATCACAATTAACAACAAAGAGGTTAGAAAAGTGCTTCAGTGTTTAGATGTGAACAAGGCTAGTGGACCTGACGGCATCCCTGCGAGAGTGCTGACGAATTGCACTCCTGAGTTGTCTCCCGTGTTGACGCGCCTGTACCGCCCCTTCTCTAAAAACACAGACGGTTCCAAAATCCTGGAAGCTTGCAAACGTGCAACCTGTACCCAAGAAGGGTAGTCGTGCGGACCCCTGCAATTACCGACCAATAGCCATCACCTCCATTCTCTGCAAAATAACGGAAAAGGTACTAAATGGCAAGCTCCTGTCATACCTTGAGCAGAATGATCTCCTAAGTGACTGCCAGTATGGATTTCGCCGTGGGCGGTCCACAGGGGATCTTCTAGTGTATGTCACGCACTACTGGGGTGAAGCCATCGAGAAACACGGTGAGGCGCTGGCCGTGTCGCTAGACATCTCGAAGGCCTTCGACAGGGTTTGGCACGCAAGTCTACTGAGCAAGCTTCCAGCGTACGGGATCCCAGCTGGTTTTTGTCGCTGGATAACTGACTTCCTGAGAGAGCGGTCAATTAGATTAGTCATTGACGGCTGCTCCTCTGACCTTATGGCAATTAATGCCGGGGTTCCTCAGGGGTCTGTCCTCTCCGCGATTCTTTTTCTGCTGCACATTAATGACCCGCTGATCCCAGGCATTGTTGGGTATGCGGACGACAGCACAGTCGTGGAAAGGTATTTGCCTGACGCTAGGGTTAGCTGGGATGAAGTTCGCCTGTCTAGAGAGGCCATGGTGGAACGTATGAACGCGACTTAAGTCTTGTCTCCCAATGGGGCGACAACAATCTGGTCAGCTTCAACACCACTAAAACACAGGTGTGTCTTTTCAGCGCAAAAAGGAGTCCTTTTGGGCTGACTCCAACTTTCCGAGGTGCAAATGTTCCTATAGCGGATAGCCTTGAACTTCTAGTCACGAGGTTGACTACCAATGTCAATTTTGGTGACACCATAGAGTCTAAAGCGCAAACAGCGGCAAAAAAGCGTCCTGAACAAGGTTAAGCGGTACTTCACACCAGGACAGCTTCTCACACTTTACAAAGCTCAAGTCCGATCGTGTATGGAGTACTGCAGTCACCTCTGGGATGGCTCAGCCATATACCAACTCGCCGCACTAGACTCAGTGGAACGCCGAACCAGGAGACTTATTGGGGACAAGAAGCCGATAAAAACCAAGCTTCACAGCCTGGCTCACCGGCGCAGTGTTGCCTGTCTATCTGTGTTCTATAGGCTGTACTATGGGGAGTGTGCTCAGGGACTGCATGAGCTGATCCCGCCATCTCCTTTTTTTCTATCGGGAATCCAGACGCACGGCTGGTTACCGCCCTCACCTGGTTGATATTTCCGCTGGTCGTATAAAGCGCTGCACGTCTTCTTTTATAGTGCGCACAGCCAAGGTGTGGAATTCTCTGCCGGCGTCTATATTGCTGAGCTCATACAACCCGGAAATCTAGACCTAAAAAATTCGTAGGAGTTCGATAGCAAATACGAATTTTTTGTGTAGGGTAAATTAGCCTGTTTTCGACCAATTAGTGGAGTTGCCAACTTTGGGAATAAAAATATGTGTGTTCTGACATGAATTTTGTATCAAAATAAATTGTGGTAACTCCTCATATAGTCTATTTTTAATTATTCTATATTTGATAATAGTCAAATTAACAGTTTTATTATTATTAATAAAATAATAATAAAATAAAATCACTTTATTTCAGACATAGTCCATATTAATAATTACCTAACTGACAGTATATTTTTACATTTCATTATTATTAATAAATTTACAAATTTAAATTAATCAGTCTTCCAATCCCAATCATCAAAATTAAAATTAATCCAATTAAATAAAATAACAGTAAAATAACAACATAAAATGAATTAAAATAATTTAAAAATAAATAAAATAATGTCAACTTCCTAAATCAAATATAATAAAATAAAATATAATAAAATCAATTTAAATATCGGCCACCTGCGGGCACACCGGCCACCTGCATGTGTGCTAGTGTCCAGTATCTCCGCAGCGGGCAGTCCGGCTTGTCACTGAGCACCTTCAGGATGGTGTTGGCAGTCCCGCGCACCCGCCGCTCGAGGGAGGCGATGCGCAGCCGCACCACTGCGTGAAACCCGTTCGCATGCGCGTGCGCAAACATCGCTGATGCGCTGCAGTAGCGCGGGAGCCCCAACATCATCCTGAAGGCGTTATTGTACTGAACTCGGAGAGCATTGATGGCCCGCTGGGTACAGTTGATCCACAGATTGCACGTGTACAGGGTCTGGCAAAAGGCTTTAAAAAGGGTAATTTTTACGTCTGCACTACATCGTGCGAATCTACGTGCCAACATATTGCAGCGGACCGTCACGGCTCTCCTTTCCCTTTCAATGTCACGATCATCTTTTAAATTCTCAGTGACGATGTGTCCGAGGTATTTGAACTCCGTCACTCTGATCAGAACCTCACCATTAAATAGCACAGGAGCCACGTTCTTGACCTTACGGCCCTTTGCCTGAAAGATCAGGAGCTCACTCTTTTTGACATTATACAGGAGGCCGTGAGCGGTCGCGTACTCCTCACATACTCTCAGCAACCTCCTAAGCCCCGCCATTGATGGGCTGAGCAGCACCATGTCATCGGCGTAACTTATACTGTTGATAATATGACCATCAATAGAACATCCGACACTGGTGCCGCTCAACCCAACAATCAGCTGGTTGACGTACAAGTTGAAGAGTGAGGGACGTCAACCCCCCCTGTCTCACCCCACACTCCAGCCCGTACTCATCAGAGAACTTGCCAAGCCACCTGACCTGGTTAGTTTGGTGGCCATACCAATAACGAAAAATATTGATAAATTCGCCCGGCGTACCTGTATCTTTCAATTTGCGCCAAAGAATATCATACCTAACCAGGTCAAATGCCTTAGAGAGATCCAGAAAGGCTGCGTACACTGGCGTGTGCCTATCGGTGTAGTACCTGACGGTCTGCTTGAGCGACATAATAGCGCTTTCAGTAGACAGTCCCGGCCTGAAGCCAAACTGAGCGTCATGAAAATTAAGGTGTTGTTTTAGCTGTCGCTCAAGCAGCCCGTCAAACACTTTCGCTGTAATAGTAGCTAATGAAATCGGGCGGTAGTTGCTTTTATCAGAGATGTCTCCTGTTTTGTTCTTAATTATAGGCACTACCACCGTCTTCATCAACTCGTTTGGTAAATAGCAATGTCTAATACACAACGTGAAGAGCAGTCCCAACAGCCTCGAAAGGTGCGGCCCCGCATATTGGAAATGTTCAATGCTGAGACCGTCGTGTCCGGGGGACCTGCCTCGGGTCATGTTTTTAATTACTTGGGCAACTTGCTTTGCCGTAACTCGAGCAGGTACCCCCGACACCACGGCCTCCACGTCACTAGTCTTATCCCCTTTCATTGGAGACTCAACCTGAAAGTGGCATTTGAACATATTCGCTATACCTCTCGGGTCACTAACGCCATCGACACTCACCGGGACGCTAGGCTTAGCGTTTAACTTTTTGGTATCCTTCCAAAATCCCCGAAAGTCTTTATTTTTATGTTTTGTGGCCAAATTATTCATTTTAATTGATTCTTGGTTATTTTGACAGAATTTTAATTTTGATTTGAATATTTTTCTCGATTCACGCATTTCATTATATATGTTGCCGCTATTGGGCCGACCGTAGCACACCCAAGTCATAAATTTTTGCCTAGCGTCCCGATGTGCATCCCGGACGAACCTGTTCCACCCCGCGACAGGGCGACCACCTCTAGGTTTGCGAACTCCCCCCCTAGGACCAGCGTGGCTGCTGACAGCGGCCTCCTGCAATGTCGTTACAATGGTAGTGTAAAGAGCGTCAATGGCAGCTAAGTGATCCGGACTGCTATTACTGCACATACAATCACAGCATTCACGAAATTCAGAAGAAAATTCAACATTTTTAAGTCTTCCGTTACAAAATTCAGTAAAACTGTCAATTTCATTTACATCCCTGTCACCCCAAAGAACCCTATTATTTATTGTGCATAGCAGTTTGACAGCTGGACAAAGTGACTGTATATTACACTGAATCTCAAGCGGATAATGATCAGACCAGTAAATATCATAATTAACTTTTACCGTCAAAACAGACTTTAAAGCCGCTTCAGTGACCAAGCAGTGATCCAGCCATCTGTGGCTGTCGTGCGCGTCGCTAACAAACGTATAACTACTAGAATTTATACCTAACATTTTAATGTCTACACAAGTCCAATTTTGATCATTGCAAAAATTATTTAATTCTTCACCAAACAGTTCCCCTGGATGGGCATTAAAATCCCCCATAATGTAAACAGATTCTATGTTACTATTTTCTATTATAGACGCTATTTCACCTAAACACTGAACAAATTCCACTAAGTTGTCAGTAGAATCTGTAGGCATGTACACAGAGAACACAAGAAATGAACGGGCTGACACACACACCTCGATCGCTACGATTCGATCACTCGTACAAGGTAGCACGGAAACGCTATTAAACTTACTATTGTTCCATAGAAGCGCGACTCCGCCATACGGCCGCCCACGCAGTATTTCACTCGAAGTATCCACAGATGACTTACCGCAAAAACTAAATTCGCTGCTGACTTTACTTAATTCGGATATCTCGTTCGGTAAAAGCCAGGTTTCTTGCAGTGCAATAATGTCAGCTTTGCAACTGAGCCTTCGAATACAGTCTAGCGATCTTTTATATGACTTACAGTTATAACTGAATAAACTGAATAAACTTACTGTTGTAAAATCCATTTTTTTTTGTTAGCTATCAGAACTAAATTTCTTACTGTCTATTTCTCGTTTGCGAAATTCAATAAAACGGCGGAACGTTATACCATCGGGCCACAAATTGCAATCCAGAAATAAGCTCAGTTTGTCCTTAGGTACATACATCTTGTAGGAGTTGTACTCTCTTTGTTGTTTAGGTTTTATTAGATGCAACGTTACCTCAACGCCCGTTTTACTCTTCACATACGTTACTATATCTTTTTCGTCAGTCTCCTTATGCACGTTATTTATAAATAGTGATATTGTACTCGAGCTCGCCGCTTTGAATCTCCCGTTAGTTAGTGTACATGTACCTCTTTCACCCTCGAATCGATTCCTGTACCTTTTTCTTTGCACAATTTGCCATTCTTCATTCTTACTTAACTGCATATTCGGCGATTTTTGAGGTGTACGCACTGTAAACAGCTGATCACTCCCTGCTATTTCTTGTGTCACTACATTAGTCACCTTATTGTGTGAAGCGTAATGCACCGGTGGGGAATCTGTACTTGTCGGAAACACACACTGGGTCTCCACGCGCACGTCTGTTGCTCTCTGTCGAACAGGACGCTCCGGCTGCGCGTGCGAAAGGGATGTCGTTCTCTGCGATTGCACATGTTCCGTTTCTACCTGATTATCAAATGCGGAATTAACAAAATTTTGTTTTTGACCGCTAACATTCTCTGGATTTCGCGATAATTGTAATAATCCAATAGGACCACTATCACGGTTGTATTCAAAACTGGTCACTATGTTTTTTGTGCCTCTCTTCTTGTTAACAAAGTTATCACACTCAAAATCATTTACTATCGATGATTTTTGTAGGTTAACAACTACATTTTTTAGCTCTAAATGCTGGTCCATAGGCACATATGTATCTTTAATGGCCTCAATCTCGTACCTAAGTGCAATAAGGTCTCTCAACAGCCTGGTCGCGTCAAGGTGATCGAATGTCACCGGGGGTAATTTTTGAAGGTCACGGGCAACAAATATCGGCATCTCTTCAGGGGGTGTCTCTTTAATGAGGGAGATTATATCCTCCAACTCACGCTGAAGTTTCCCCTCTTTTTTTCGGGTGATTATCCTTTTAGTCTTCCTTACCGAGGTAAATAATAGTTTTTTTGCAGCACTAATATCTTCTGGCTTAAATGCCGTCACACACAATCGGATCATTGAATCCTCATCCATAACATCAGCCTTATTCTGAATAAACGACAGAACCTCGCTTATAACCAGGTTACAACTCGCGCACTTTAACATTTTAGCGGTGGATAATTCCTCCGATTCAACCATATTTGCAAACGTATGTACGCACACAGTGACGCACCGCACGCGACTGATTAAATCCAAGCGTTAAATTGCCGATTTTACCAGTTTTCGACCAAAAATTCTAGTTTTTGTCCATCTGTTGACCAGTTTTCGACCAATTAATTAAGAAAGATTTTTATGAGTAAAAGTATGATAGAATATTATATATATATTTTTTTTATTAAAATACTAAAATAATCAGCTTTTAATATTTATTAAGGCCAAATAGACACACTATTTGCACCCGGGTCCTAAACATCATCATCGACCTACACTCGTCCACTGCTGGACATACGTCTCCCCTAATGCACGCCACCGCTCCCGATCTTCGGTTACTCTCATCCAGCCCACTCCAGCCAGCCTACGTATATCGTCATCCCATCTTGTCGCAGGGCGTCCCACACTACGTTTTCCGAGTCGCGGTCTCCACTCAAGCACCTTACGACTCCAACGGCCGTCAGTTCTGCGGCTCATGTGGCCAGCCCACTGCCACTTCAGTTTACTAATTCGGCGGGCTATGTCGGTGACTTTGGTTCTCTGACGGATCACATCATTTCTGATACGGTCTTTTAGAGATACTCCGAGCATAGCCCTGTCCATAGCACGCTTAGCGACTTTAAATTGGTGGACTAGTCGAGCCGTGAGTGTCCACGTCTCGGCACCGTATGTCTTGACTGGGAGGACGCACTAGTCAAAGACTTTCGACTTAAGACACTGAGAAATGGGTGACCAGAAGACATGTCGAAGCTTACGAAATGCTGCCCAGCCCAGTCGAATTCTTCTGTTGGCTTCCCTCTCGAAGTTGTTTCTGCCTAGTTGAAGAGTTTTGCTTGAATATTACTAATTAAATTTTAATATTTTTACAATGAATGTCTAATTAGAATGTATATTAATATTTATGAAATAGCTTTAATTAACTTTAAACTTTAACTGACCAAAAAACGGTCGATAATTGAAATGATTTTACACTATAGGTAGGTATCCAATTTTCGACCAACATGACTTTTCGAATTTTCGAAGTATTAATTTAAAAAGTAAACACAATCTAAAATTTATGAGTTAATTAGAATTCATTGAAATAGTTTTGAATAATTAATTCAATTCTTTTGATTTTAGCTAAACGAAAAAAGGCAATCGGAAACTGGGATGATTATACCATATTTCTAATTTTCGAGCAACAACATTGTTTATCATATTCAGTTTATATTAACAAAGTAAAATATTGGACGAAAATTGGCCATTAGATAATATATGTAAATAAAGCTCACATACCTAACCAAATTAGATTTAATATCTTTCCATGCATTTTAAAACAAAAAAGATATCTTATTTGTAGGTGCCTTACCTATTCAATTAACAAGGTCTCCCGCCGTAGACTTGTGAACCATTGGCGTAGCTTCCTTGACTTTCAAAAGAGATTGTAAAATCCAAGTTGAATAAAATATTTTGATTTTGATTTTGATATTTTTCGACCACCCGGTCGAAAACTGAATTTTTTGAGTAAAGCGTTTCTTGAACACCTCATTTTATTAATTTGGTCATGAAATTTACGTTAAAATCTAATTAATCCACACAATAAAGGTCATAAACTAGCTGCACAAACAATAAATAATCCAATATTACATAAGATTAATTAAAAACTTACCGTACAAGTAGTGGCACCTTACTATTTTTTTCTTAATATTCAACGCATGTGACGCTGTCCGCTGCTAACCTTAGACAAATAATTGGTTAGTTTTCGCAGCTTTTGTTCAATTGTTCTAGTTTGTGTGTGTGGGGGGATCAATGTATTCAGGTTGCTACTTGTTTATGTTTTGGTGATGCAAGTATACCAATATTACTATTTTTGTTCATTTAACAAGGGAGGACCGTTAAATGGTCGAAAATTGGCAGTGGTCGGGAAACAGGCGCATCTACCCTATATTTGGAAGGTCTGAGAATAGGTCGTAGGCTATTTTTTATACCCCTAGGTAATTTTTTTTGATAACTATGATGGCGAAACACAGCTCGCGGGCACAACTAGTATGTAAATATGATAGTCTCGAGGCTTAGTTTATATTAAGTTTATATTCTTACATACATGTAAAGATATTTGTATGTTGGCAACACCCACAAATAGTATATTTTAATTTTATTATGGCAAGGGTGCCTTTATATTTTGTTCTCTCTCTTGCTCTGAACTCGGTGTAGGCTAGACGTGTACTAACTGCACTGTAATTAAAATAATAAACTAATAGAGTGAACGTTTCTTGGAGAAGTTTTATTTAGCCACTACCATCAGTGACCAGAACCAGCAATAATACAGTCCATTCAAATCGAGAGGTCCCAAAGATTGTCATTGTATAATGATGATTCGAAAAAGGTGTGTATCAAAGCTCTACACTTCCACGGCATCGACAACCCTAAAATCTAGAAACTAATAAATACTTGAAGGTGATCCAGTCAGTATCACAAGAACTCCCGAAGAGCAAACCCGTTAGCGTCCGGAGAACCGCGAGATTCGGTCGGTCTTTTTGTACCACGTGCCGACAAAAAGTTCGGTTACTGTACAAATCTATTGTGCCAGCGCTGTCGCTTCGAGGAACACTGAAGGCGATTCGTTCCGATGTAAGTTCTCGCAGTGTTGGAAATGAGCAAAAAATGTTTTTTATTATATACAGTGGGAATCGGTGACTCGTATTGTTGAGGAAAATCGACTTGTCATGTGATCTGCCCAGCTGCTATCTCACGACCTAAGTCAAGGTAAGGTTGAGTGAAATTTTGTTTTTGCTTTAGTTAAGAACACTAATATGAGCGGAAACTCTACTAATTCTTCGGATTATTTTATTTGGCAGCAATAGCAATGATGGTGCTATCATCTTAAAAATCTTAATTGCTACCGAAAAGTTCTTCATTCAACAAATTAATGTTGGGGAATATGCAAAGTGATCACTCGTGAATGGTGAAAGTATATAACATATATTTGATGATAAATATATATGTACTTATATAAATTGATCTTATAATAGATGTATAACATAATGTTAAGTAGGTTTACAGGTTAAGTTAGTTAATACATGGACAGGTGATAAATTTAATAATAAATAGAGACACTCTGGTGTTGTTTTATGAACTCTAACAATTTAAAATGAATTAATAGTGATGGTATAATATGTGGTATGGCTGTTTTAAGATGTTTCTGTTACTTGAATTTTCGAATTTTTCTTGAATGACTGGACGGATTATTCTCAATACGTACCTCACTCTTTGGAGCTTCTTCTCTTCTATCTATCTTACTCTTCTATTTTCCTTCTATCATATTCTTGTGCCTGGAATGCTATCGGGTTGTAAATGACCAAACAGAATTTAAGCCAATTGCTTGTGGTGCATTAGTTAATGGGGCAAACTTAGGTGCTCCTCACCTACCCGCACAAGACTAGCATGATACGACGTGTCAAACCTTTCAGGGGAGGTCTATGCTGGGCAGTGGTCGTATTGTGACCAATGTGAGGGTGATGAGTTTTAATCAAATTAAATTAATATAAACAACTAATTTGATGATTCAACTACTCATGAGATTTCGAGTTCAGGATTCCCGGCAGATACTTAACAAGCTCAAATCTTTATTCTCGGGACATAGATTTACGTATATCCAATGTGTATTTATTTAGTTTTATATCCTCTTTTATGTGGTACTACTCAAAACACAAGATAATGAACAACAGCTTTATAGTCAACCATTAATAAATTTTAAAATGTTTTTTTTGTAACACTTATTGAAAGTGAATTTGTACACATCGAAGTCCATGTTTGCCTATTTACACTCACGTAGTACGCTCGCTCACAATAAAAGAGTTGGCGTCACTTGGGAAATCTTACGCGCTCTGCGAACTTCAGAAAGTAGATCTAAGTTTTCAAACTAATTTATTCAAGAAGGCTCTGGGGTGACGGGATGATGTTGTGTACGCGTTGCTTTAACTGTACGTGTATTGTACACCGTTTAAATTGTTTTAAAGTTGCGAGGCGATATTGATTTTGTTTTAGCCGACACTTCGACTTGCAAGTGCAAGCCGATTGCCTTCAACACATTGACGGTTTTGACCGACACGTCGATTTGCAAATGCAAGCCGGTTGCCTCTAACGCATTGATGGTTTTGGTCGACACGTTGACGGCTGCCGCCATTAGGTGTCTATCTATGGCTGATGCCTCTAACGCATTGATGGTTTTGGCCGACACGTCGACGGCTGCCGCCAATAGGTGTCTGTCTATGGCTTAAGTAACCTCTACTGTTGCTAAAGTGCCATTCAGTTGTATGTGCTATTCTACAGTATTGCTGCATCCGACCAAAAACCCCGTATAGTCAGCACACTAGCACTGACAACATCTGACCTTTTTTTTTCTCGCGGGGAAATGCGCAACCGCACCGTACCCACCGTTGGCTAGACGGCGAGCGTGTGTGGGGCTCTCCCGACAGAGTGCCAGGCCTACCCACTAAAACCCCTCGGTGTTCTCCCTGCCCTTTTAGGGCGCGTGTAGTAGGGTCCACAATGTGACACCACTACTCACGCGTCCGGGCTAGCCCGACCGGTCGGTCGGGCTATTTATCGCCAAGGGGGGATTGTCCGAGAACACCAGGACAATCCCCAGACGGAGAAGCCTTACGGCGGCGTGCAAGGGAGCCGACCGTGCACGCAGGCTTCACGGCAGGGTCATCAGACAGGCATTGCTTGAGCGAATGCCCGTCTTCTCCTGCCTATCCGTCTGCGGCGGAGGGGAGCGGCCTCAGGATCTACCTCCCGCTCCCTCTCCGCAGCCTCCTTCTGCGATATGACATCTTCGCAGAAGGAGGCGACAGCCCCCCATTCCGCTTCGCCGCGGAGCATGGCCACGACCATGCTCGGCAACGAAAGGTCTCCGCCTCCCAGCGCAGCGTTAAGTTCGCTGCGCTGCCGTCGCCAAGCCGAGCACACCAACAGGGTGTGCTCGGCCGTGTCGTTGGGAGCGTCGCAGTGATGACACTGCGGTGTTTCCTCCCGACGTGCAACTCGGTACAGGTAGTGACCGAAGCAACCATGTCCGGTCAGTACCTGCACCATGCGGAATGAAAGGCTGCCCTGCCGGCGCCCAACCCACTCCTCCAATACCGGACGGATCGCCTCGATCGTCCGGTGGCCGGCAGGCCACCGGACGGCAGGCCGGCCTAATTCTAGCGACCTCAGTTACTAAAATATGTCTCAGATAACGCTTATGTGCAGGAACACAACATACATACTAAATATTACTGGACAATGTATTCATAAAACTAATCTTAACATATATGTATGCTATACTAATAATAATCTTAAAAATATACGTATCCTAAAAAAACTTAATCTAAATAAAACTAAAATTATTACAATTAAATTATTACACTAAAAACTTAATATATAAAAGCTTAATCTAAACACTCGCTGCTGTCAGTGGGCAACGTTGCCCTAAATATTACTCAATAACGTAAATTCATATTGTTCTAAGGAAATGGACGTTACATTACAATCTATGCGAAATGTGTAAATTGTTGGATTAATGACAGAAATATTTTAAAAATGGATGTGCCATCACAGTAAACAAGCACGGAACTCACTATGAAACAAAGGTCTCAGACAAACAAAAGAGCGATTAGCATGCATGCCATATTGTTAACGTCGAACATCGAACTCCGATCAATAATACGGGCTCGGGTGACAAGGCTCAAGTTTAAGCAGTAACTCAAGATGGCCGATAAGAATGTGTACCAGTCATTATTTTGTCAACTCATTGTGTCATCATTGTGCTGAGTTTGAGAACTTTTTAAATCAGTCGGAGAGGATATGTGTTACTCAACTATTATGCCGTACGGATAGATAGATAGAACATAAAATACACACCTAATTATTATACACCATCCTAGCTATTCGAAAACTCTCATGTATCCGTCATATGCTTACTTTTCGTTTTGATTAACGAACTCTGTTCTTATGCATCATATCTTACTTTATGGAAGAACATAACACATCGATTTATTTTGCTACGTCAGCATACATGTACTTCATATCATTCTAGCAAAAGACTGAAGATTCGTCTCAAGATTTACGCTGAAGTACATGACAAAATATGATTAGGGCTATAAAGATGCATATTATTAATAAATCATTGCTGTTTGAAATCACACCGGTTGTGGGTTCATCATTTCTATCCACCTGGTTGATTAATACCAAATTAAAATAATACCAAAATAAATAAGACAATACTAAAGTAAATCATATTAACACATTTTAATCACAAAATAACAAAACTCACTAAACAGTAGGGACATTTGTTTGTGTTCGATGTTAAACTTATGGGTCTAACGTAATAATAAATGTTTCTCCTACAAGCAATAAACCTATGACAAGTAGAGCAATTAATAGCTTCATTATTTCTAGGAATATTAACAATACATTTAATATTCACTTTTATTGAGAATTTAATGATTCAATTAATAACATGCACAATACTACTCGTTAAACAGGAAGCTGAGGCATTTTACGATTGACAGATATCAAAGTGAACATTAGTTACCATTATAATAACAAGTCCTTAATTGCTTTGCGAAGATTGATTATAAGCTGATTTGATGTAACGTTAATATATTCAAAGACACAGTCGTAAATGAACATACGAGAGTGTAGAATAATGAAAAGGAAAATATAATTGATGATAGCATTCATAGAGAAAATGAATAGCCCATTGAACATGCTACGCAGCTTTCTATAAAGTTTACTTGGAAACTTTGAAACGCTGAAACTAATTTATAACTCGCAGTCTTTGGCCGTATTGTAATAAAACTGCAGTTTATCTTCCTGACGTGTTCGATTAAATCTTCATTAGCGACTGATTACAATGCACTAATGTTTTGACATGTAACTGAGTTAAAATAAAAAGAAGTATGAGATATCAGTGGATATTAACACTCGATCGATATACAAAATAATACACAATATGTATTCTAATGTTGGAGTATTTTTATGTTTTATATAAATTAATAGACTGTATTTACCGTAAACTTTTCATTAATGTAAATTAATACAAAATTGCAATTGGTTACGCGTATTAGAATTATTATTGTATTCCATCTATAAATTAGGTGTAGGTCGAAATGATGAATCTGCGTATATTCGCTAATTGGGAAAATGTTAAGAATATCAGGAAAGAACAAATTGGTGGCGAAATTACGGAAAATAAACATATACCTAACTAGATAACAAAGAAGAGCGAGGAAATTAATAAACAAGAAATAAATTTAACAGAGGAGATAAATCAACAAAAGGCAATATAAAACATGATTCAATAACACTTGTAAATGAGGTCAAACAAACAACAAATCCTATTTAAAACTATGATACCAGCCAGGGTTCAGTGCGTTGACCTTGGCGACGTGCGTTTAATAACTATGCACTACACAAACCAAACAACGATATTAGTCATTGAACATTCAAACCAAAGAATGTGAATCTGTCAATAATATATTCATTGCTTCCATTGCGCCCATTCTAGCACCAAGCGAAGTGGGATTGGGAGCTCAAGATGCACTGGTCACACGAATTTTGTACAAATACTTCGATTTCTGAATGACTATTCCCAGAACTAAATAAATGTTAGAGGTTTCTGCTTTTCTCCGTAGTCTTAGCAATACGGCATCCCAAACTTTAAAAACATAACCACGTTAGTATTCAAAGTTATTCGAAATTCCATAACTCTAATTAATTGTACTGTATAGTATCATATTTATATCTCCTTTTGATCTAAGCTTTTGTTTATAGTTCACTTTCGCTATAAAATTTATCATCGCTTATTGTCAAGTGAGTTATGTCGTTGAAAAGAAAAAAAAATAAATACAAAATGTTTTATTTTAGTTTTATTTTCATAAGAACTATTTAGAAAACACACTAGAATGTTTCGAAATTCACATATCTACATATTGGCATATGCGGTTGAAGTATCATCAACTATATTTTGTTCTACAGCACACAATTTCAAGGAAGCTCCTGACCCAATTCCGTGTCCTCGCAGTTTCAATCACTGCCTAGTTCCCAAGAATTAAGTGTCTATCTCTACAATACTCGACGTCAACACCGGACAGAGATACCGTATCGTTTGCTGACATTTGACATTCGCTATCTTCCCGAGTGTCATACAAGCCGTTACCAATGTTATCTTCGGGAGAAATTGCAATTACTGTGTTCAGTATGACGTGATGTTGAGGAGATGCCGCCATCACGTATCTGTTACCTTCTCGCTTTCGAACTTTGATTAAACATCAACTGTTGCGACTTCGTATGCGATTGATTTTTGGCTTTTGTTTTATTCTTGACGTATGAAGTTAAGGATTTGTTGTTGAAGAAATGTTTCTTATATATATATGTGTTTAATATATAAGTAGACATGACGTGTACACGATTATTTCAAAACCGAATTTCCAATTTTAGACGCTTGACTTCGTGATTGGTTCGATTGGCACTTTTATCTTTGTTTTCGCTTGGCACTCTATCTATTGTGATGTTTTGTACAATGTTTTAGTACAATTTAACTTCATTGCCGTTAATAAATTTAACAAAGTCATAGCGATCCTGAACATTTCGTTTCGTTTGGCATATTTTAAGACCAATATCCATTTATCAATTTATGATTGACAAAAAAAGGTAGATCGCAGGAAGCCGCTGCCTCAGGTCTGCGCCGAAACGATCCGTTTAGAGCAGTGGCTCTTAGCCTTTAGTGACTAGGGATCATTTCACAATATCTGTCTAACCATGGACTACCAACTCTAGACCAATATAGAGTATATGAATAAAGGGTTGTTTGTTATATCTTCTATAATATTATTTTTCGTATCGCTTCGGGGACCACTTCGGTTGCTTCCACAGAACACCAGTGGTCCGCAGACCACCGGTTTAGAACCACTGGTTTAGAGTTTCATGACAGAGACAATGTCAAACAGTGAACACCTCCTGACTGAAATGGTGAAACTTGTGATAAAATGATTTGATATGCCAACATTACAATTGTATAACACCAAAATAACAATGTTTCCAACGATTAAGTTCTTCGAATGACTCAAAAAGAAACCAATAGTATCATATCCGTTTACATTGTCGGAATGACATCATAATTTAAATTTCCAATATGTCAAAGGGCTTAGTTGTTTGACTTGCGATCATTACGTCACAGACGTCGAGACGTCTCTTGTTAATTCTTCGTTAAGATGCATACAGCGGAACCCAAACAAAATAAACCTTTAAAAAAAGGTTTATTTTGTTTGGGTTTTATAAGGTTCTGTTTTATTACTTTCCGGGAGGTTATTTGAAAGATATTTTCGACCTAATTTACGTCTATGTGAATAGATCAGCTTGACTTATACACCAACAAATCATTATAATAGAGTCGAAATAATAATATTTTAAAAACATATATTACTAAAGTCAATATACTGACAAAAAGTAAATAAAACACATATTATATTGCTTTTGCATCGCCTAACCATGACAATAAGGAAATAAATAGGGTTTTCATACAAATTTGTCTAAGTGTAACTTAGATATTTACGGTTTTTAGGTTTTTTAATTATGTGCTGTAAGACATTGCTTCTTGCCAAATTTCATGATTCCAGGTCCACGGGGAGTACTCTTTAGTTCAGGATTCCCTTGTGAAATCGCGAAATATGCGATATTAATATATGCGATATCTTTAAAAATCGCGTTGATTTGCAAGTTTAATTTTTTCACAGCTGAGACTTTGTAATTTTTGTGACTTTGCATTTCCTTTAAAAATGCTACATAAATAGAATAAATGATGAATAAATTAATACAGAAAAAAATTTCGTCTCGGGCGGGATTTGAACCCGCGTCTCCAACATACCGTGTTGACGCCTTGACCAACTAAGCCACCGAGCTCTTACCCGCCCCGACGAAATTCTTAGCTTTTTTTTATGGGATAGGGGGTAAACGAGCAACGAGCATTGATCTCCTTTAAGTCCTACTTAAAGTCTTTGTTAAGTCAAAGTAGTCTTTATTCTAAGGCCTCGTTTACGGAGACGCAATTCACGCAACCATTGACGTGCCAGAGTTACTGTCTGCGATGAATATTAACACACGATATAGGTCTCGCTGTCCCAGTACCTTTGCAATACAGGTCTACAAAAACAACACGTCCTTTTATAACCCAACTGTAAGAATGTGCCGTACGTACAATGATTTATCCCGTTGTTGTGATGAACTGGATATATTTGATAAATTTAGTACTTACAAAAAAACTGTGACAGACATCATAAAGAAAGAAAATGTCCTCAGCCCTGCTTAGGAACTTTTTGTTTTTTGTTTTAACTTTTTGTCTTAAATTTGGTTGTACAACATTCACAATGTTTTAAATTTAAATTTTATCTTTAAGGTTATATTTGTTATATGTATACAATAAGTCTATAAACATGCTGTGTACACTATTTTTGGATTGCTATCTAGGTATAATTACATTGTTCAAATATGATAGTTTTTGTCATGATAGTAATCTGTTTGTGTACCTTTAGTAAATAAAAATAAAAGACACGGGGCGTCGCGCGTCGCGTGTGGCGTGGCGTCTCGCGGCGCGACCGACGTTTTTTCTGTTTACGGTGAGGCGGCGCGTGAAGCGGCACTCTTAGTGCTTGGCCAGACTGCACACGCGGACGCGAGGCGGGCGCGGCGCGTTGTATTCAAACACATGAAATCTTATTTGAGTGTTCATATTGGGCACGCGAGCGCGGGGCGGGCGCGGCGAGCGGCGCGGGCGGTATGGTGCGGGCAGCGCGCGGATAGCTCGAGCCATAGCGCGTTCATACAAGTGGCCGCAGTGAGTGCGCGGGCGTCAAGCGGTAAGCCACGCGGAGTGCGGGGATCTCAAACTATTCCGAGCTAACCGCGTGCGTTGACAACATGGCGACACCTGATTTGAATATTGAACAATTTATAATCGCAATTCAAGCACGACCTGCATTGTGGATGTCAAAACATAATCAATATAAAAACAAAAAGGTTATTACAAGACTGTGGAATGAAATAAAAGCAAACTTTTGAGCCTTTATTAGCAATTGTTCATTACATAGAGCGTATAAAATTCTCCTTCATTATCTCTGGTTAAATTAATTTAATTAATTCCATTTTTCACATGTAGCACTTGCCATTTTAAGTAAGAATTTTCAAGTGAAAATAAGTCCTCTTCATCCATATTGTATTTGACAAACATTGAACACGACTTTAGACGACACTACTCGAACGAGCCGCGCGGCCGCACGCTCTGCTGCGGACAAGGGAACTCGCGCGCGTCCCCGCGCCCGCGTCGCCTCCGCGCCCGCGTTTCCAGTCTGGCCAAGCACATAATCGCACGCGTAAACACAAACATATGGCAATATACGATGTTGTTCATAGAGATGCGAGACGGGAAGCGTGGCGGGACCGCCGCGGTGCCCGCCGCGGCACCCGCGGCGCATCCTCAAGCGTGTAGCAAAGCACGCGGTGGGCATCGCTTCATCGAGAATTGTCGCCGCGTGCGCCGCCGCGATAAACGCCGCGTGAGACGCGGCGGTGCCAACCGCGGGCTCGGCCGTAAAAAACGCGCCATTTCAAGCAAAGGCGTGTAAAATCGCTTCTCCGTAAACGCACTCATACTATTCGCCATATGTTTGAATTCTGTGTGGGCCGCGCCGCGCAACGCCCCGCGTCTCCGTAAACGAGGCCTAATTTAGAAATCTTTACAGATTCTTGAAACCTGGTTAAGAATAAAGCAAACTTACAAATGTTATATATGCGACTTTGCATTTTTTTAAATGATGATTAAACCTTTTTTTATCTTGATTTGATTAATCCTTGATTAATCCTTTTTTTTCAAATTATTTAGCATTTTTAAAGAAAATGCAAAGTCACATAAACAATTTGTAAGCTTGCTTTATTCTTTATTGATTTATTCATTATTCTGTTTGACATCACTTCGCGTTCCTGAAAAAAAGATTCTACGCAGACAGACACACAACGTTGTGATCCTATAAGGGTTCCGATTTTTCTTTTGAGGTGCGGAAGCCGAACCCTAAAAAGTAAAATGAAACAACCCAGTGAGCATGTAGGTAGTCATATTATTTTTTTACATACGAGAGGAAAGCACTTGACCCTTATCTCACCTGATGGTAAGTGACGATAAGGCCGAAGGTGGAAGCGAGCTTCACCTGGACTCCTCAACAACTGAGGAACTGGCTATCTTACCTCAAATTGTCGGAACACAACAATGCTGTAAACATTGTTATTATGGTGACAAACTCAGGTAAGACGGTGGTAGCTAGCCAGGCGGTCTCAGAAGCCCTAACACCAATCAAACCGAGCAGAAAAATTTCTGCCCCAACGGGAAATTGAACCCCGAAACTCTAGATCAACACCCGGTGGTCTCAACCACTAGACCACGGAGGCGGTTATTTGTGATAACTCTTCGCTTTTTGTTGTCCTAAAAAAACAAATGTCTTCGCTCTATGTTTAATGAAGACCACGACTTCCCAGACTGTAATAAGACAACTGTGCAGCTGTTGTATGTTTAGCAGCCACTAATTCCCAATTTTGTGGCGAGGAATCAACAAATCCCTGCCCGTTATTCCCGCAATCTGGACAATGGAAGTGAAATCCCTGCTTTTAGACAATGCTAGTTTGTTACATAGTTAAGGCGCCAAGGGAGGCTTAATCTGACAAGGAACGAAGCACAATACAGCCAGCGGCCGGTGGATTTATTAACGCGCCCATGTCCAAGTAACTTTCAATTAGAGCTAACTAGGGGTGTAAAAGATTAATACGGTGTCATTATAACGGATAGAGAAAGGCACGCGGTTGCGAATATAGAAAAATAATTGTTTTTTAAAACTCATAAGATGGATGTGGTCACATGACACATATTAAGGAATCAGTTTAGAGGGGAAAATTGAGGAAGTTTAATTTAGTGGCTGAGGATGAGGAAACCTTGCAAAAACTTTGGGTCACGGACCATGGTGGTACAGAATAGAATAATAGGATTACGTACAAGACTTGCACTCCTCTGATCTTGAAAAACGCTGACATTTTATATTACTCTAAAGATCGCTAATACGCCTGCCGGTTGTTGCTGATGGTAAATAATCAAGCACGCGCAAAAAAGTGCGCGAAACGTTGCTATAAACTGTGAGTACGCACTAATTCCAAGAATGCGGCAGCCCCGATGCTTTTGCACTTGCAGTGTGCGCGGAACGGTATAGGTACTTATCTTGTGCTTTCTACGAGGTGGAAAGCTGTTGCACATCATTCCTGCCGATGGCTAGTCGACAAACGTGTGTGCGAGATATACCCTCTAAACAAACCTCGACGACCATCTTACCTATTGTCGGGATGATCCAGGGACTGTGATAACCCTGCCCGGCCAGCAGGCGTAGCACGGGCTGCCAAGAAATCTGTGATAAGACTCAGTGACACATATCCCTTGAGGAGCGTCAAGAAATTGTATCATGTCAGTCACACTAAGGCTGCGTTCCGAAAATCAATAAGAGTCACTATTAGCGCGCTCAAACGTGTCCCGAAATGTTGTGAGCGCGCTAATGTTAGCCGGCATGAAGAGCCACTTGACGTCATCGTTAACGTCATATAGAACTTACGGCGCTCATGCTCTGGAGTGAAATCACTTTATGCGAATTGTCAGTTTGACGTTCCATAATTGTGTTTTCGGTTCAAAATGAATGTACCTCTTCTTCCGGACCGAAATCGTAAGCATGCTGATGGCGTTTTCAGTGTTCTCTTTAATTTGGGCAAGGCGATTATAATCGTTAGTACTGTGAGTGCTGTTATCGGACCGCAGCCTCAATACGCGCCGCCATGCTACTCTTTAAGACATAGATATTATGTCACTGAAATTGTGAGATAATGCGTGACTCAAGTCCCGTCTTGACAGCCCGTGCTACGCCTGCAGCTACGGACTGCATTTTAACGCCTACGAGGGACTATCCTGGACATAAAGGCAATTCTCAAACGGGGGGCCTATAGTTGCGCGCATCAGGGGCCACTTTAGCGTTCAGCGATACCAAGAGCGGTCATGGCAAGTGCGCGGCGTAGGCATTTTTGCATCCTTCCGCGATATCAGGTTGCTTTTCGGGAGGAAAGGCCGCAGTGTCACTATTACGATGCTCCCAACGATACGGCCGAGCATACATTGTTACTCGGCCGTATCGTCGAGAGTGTCAGTCATCGTTAGTAAGATGCTGGCTCATGAGAGGAAATGGGAGGCTGTCACCTCACCTCCTTCTGCCAGGATGTGAGAGATGTGATAGTGGTAATTTTAGGGTTCTATCAGCATTTCCAAATCAAATCAAATCATTTATTTGCGAAATACAGGTCAATTTGTGGTGTTTACATTAAAAAGAAGTACATTTCCATATTTTACCGTCAGGTGTGCAAATACTTAGGTCAGTTTGGAATTATATCATGCTGAATTATAATTATTGGAATCTAATGTCAAAAAAAAATCATGTCAAATAAATCAATTAATTAAAATTAATATACATTTATGAATTGAAACAATGTTGTGCATAATAATATAATAATAACTCTCAATACAATGGTCAACTAGATTAAATAATAATAACACTCAATACTATGGTCAACTAGATTAAATAATAATTACACTCAATACTGTGGTCAACTAGATTAAATAAAAATAATATGTCATACTATGGTCAACTAAATCAAATGATAAAATCCATAGCGAGTTTTAATTAATTTCTAGCTTCCATGAATTTTTGGATACTATAATATGCTTTACTGACCAGAAACATCTTAAGCTTACGTTTAAATTTATTAATATTTCCTATTTGCAAGAGGTCGATAGGAAGCCTATTATATATTTGTGGTGCCTTACAAAGTACACTATTATTCATCAGCCATGTTTGATTAGGGGGTAGATGTATTTTATATCTATGTCTAGCACTATTAAAATTCTTATATAAATGTAAATTCTTTTTGATAAATATTGCTGTTTCATAAATATACATACAAGGTAAAGTTAAAAGCTTTAACTGTTGAAAGTATTCTTTACAACTATCCGTTTGCTTTAGTTTACAAATAGACCTAATACATTTTTTCTGTGCTTTAAATACAGCGACACTTTCCGTTGAGTTTCCCCAGAAAATCAGACCATATCTCAAAATAGATGCTACGTGTGCATGATATGCGGTCACCACCGTAGAGGTACCTACTATTTTTGAGAGCATATAAAGAACATACGAGAACCGGCTTAATTTGTTGCACACGCTCTCTATATGCATTTTCCAGTTCAAGTTACAGTCAATATTTAAACCTAAAAATTTTGTGTATTCGACTTCGTCAATCTTCTTGCCATTATAATTAACATTAAGTTAATTCAGTTAAGTTAAACAATTCCATACTTAGCATCAAAAATCCAGTTCAACAAGTGAATTTATTTATTTATTTATTTATTTATTTATTCGTCATGTACGTTTGTGTACAAAGGCGGACTTAATGCCTGGGGCATTATCTGCCAGTCAACCTTTGGGCGACCAATTCCAAAAGAAGTGAGCAACATCATCTTAATTAATGCATTAACATAAATGTATACCTATCAACATTTAAAAATAGATATATGTTTCATATATAATATAAATATAGTTATATGGACATACGTACATACATATATAATTATGCACTATATTAAAATCTTAATAATGTTCGGAAAAAAAAGAAAACTCCCTCGGTGGGGACGTATATGAGTTGTTATGATGAAATTGAGATAGTATGCGAATAGTTAACTGGAGAATAAAAAAACTTTGTTTCCTTCATTTGCACATGTTTGTTCATTATGTGTTATACATATAGTTTAATAAAGTCTTAGCTTTCAAAAGTCGTTTACGGTATTTTTGATTTCAAAAGTAATTAGTGCTAAAACACGTGACAAAAAGTAACTAATTTGAAAACTAGTGAATACTTCTCGCCGCGACCGCGCATGCGAACACAATTTATTTGTCAGCGGTGAATCCGAACGCTTTAATTATAAAATGGAAACTAAAAGGGCTTAGTTAACTCAATTCAAAATTTGGATGTTTTATTAAGTGGCGCTGAGAGGTAAGTTTGTGAAATTTAATTTTGCGTTGCAAATATCAAAGTAGGTAAGCTCTGGGCGAGGCGGAAATATCTTGAGTTGGCATTTAAATATTAATGTTTTAAACGGCCGATCTTCAAAACGGTCTCGTCTCCGAAATCTTTGAATTCGAAAGCAATTACCGTTCCCTCGGCTGTGAGGCCATTTTTGTGTGCTAATTACTTTTGCGCAATTTTTTCTAATGAAATATTAACATCCCTACTAATATTGTTAATGCGAAAGCAGCTCTGTCTGTCCGTCTGACTGCCTGTCGTTCTGAAAGGCTTTCACACCTTAACTGCTGAATCATTTTTTTTATACAACTGAGTTGGTAAACAACCATTCTGCCCACCTGATAGTAAGTGGTAACAGTCACCTTATAGTACATGTGGTTTTTGTGAGATTCACAGCAAATCAGTGTGCGGAGTGCGGGTTTTATCAAGCTTTACTCGATCACACGTATCGAACGCGTTAACGCGAATTTGTATGGAATTAGAGCAGCGCCATCTAGTAGCTGCTATAGAATGAGACAGCTTCATCTAGTGATTACTAGATGGCGCTGCTCTAATTCCATACAAATTCGCGTTTACGCGTTCGATGCGTGTGATCGAGTAAAGATCGATAAAACTCGCACTCCGCACCCTGTAGCCCCAACAAGAACTAAGTGTACGTTGCCAACTTGTGACATAAGATGTACAGTCACAGTACCCAGTAATTTCACTGCCATATCTTACTCTTCAAACCGGAACACAACAATGCAAGCATTGCTGCTTTGCGGCAGAAATAGAGGTACATAAAGGGATGCAGACGACTCTAGGACAGTCTCCCTCAGGTATCGAGCGACAGCAGTTTGAAGAAAACCGTGTGTAATAATTAACGAATCTCCAAGTTTTAGGTACCTATTCCTACAAAGGCCTGTTAATATTGTATCTGCGAGAGAAACTACATACCTACACTTATATAAGGGAGGTTCACGGAGTCTATTCCCTATGTGAGCAAAAGTTTTTCTGCTTGGTTCCTCAGTTGTTCCTCAGTTGTTAAGGATTGCATCAGGTGAAGCTCGCATTCCCCATCGGCCTAATCATCAAAGACCAAGAGCTTCCCTGTCATATGTAAAAAACAATTCATATACGAGTACGTTCCTTTGCTGAGAATTAGGCTCTCCTACCACACGAAACCAGTCAGACTGATTGGTGTAAAGTTGAGTATCGTTGGTAAGGATATTAACTCTACCAAGAGATGGATATATTGTGATAAAATTCCTTTTTTTAACACAGAACAGGGAAGATTCTGGCCTTCATCTTCCTTGATAGTGATGATAAGACCGAAAATGGGAGCGTAATTCACCTGGACTCCTCAATAACCGAACATCTGGCTATCTTAGGCGCATAACACATTGCACCGGACACCGCTCCGGTGTGCGGAGCTGCGGTTTTTAATTTTGACTGAAGAATCTTAATTTGTATACAAAAACCGCAGGGTATAACACACTCACACCGCATGGCCGTGCGGTTGTGCGGCGCGCGCGACGGCACCGCACTCCCGGACGGTGATGAAGTGCGGTCCGCGGGGTATGCCACACTGTGCCGCAGTATCGTACGGATTTTTGCGTAGAAAGGACGTGCATACGCGTAATAGATCTCGACATAGATAATGCGGTGATGCGCTGCGTCGTGCATCGCATCTCCGGACGGAGATACGGATCAAACCGTACGATGGCACGGTTCCGTGCCGCCGCAGCCGCATGCGGTTTTCGTCCCTCCGTACACCGCAGCGGGATGTGGCGGCAATGTGTTAAGCGCCTTACCTCCAATTGTCGGAACACTCCAATATTATTAACATAGACATGGCGACTAACAACGTAAAATGGTGATAGCTAGTCAGGCGGGCTCAGAAGCCCTACCACTAATCAAAGCAAGCCGAAGAACATCTGCTCCCATGGGGATTCGAAGCCTGGACCTCCAGATCAATACCGGCTGGTCTCAGCCACTAGACTCTAGACCACGATTAAATCCGTCTCCCTTAGTCGGAACTTACAACAACCACGCTAAGAAAAGAAGCGGTGACGTAACTGGTGTTACGGGTGTAAGTGACGGTGTCCCGTTTTTTTAACAGTGAGTTCAGACCATGATTTTAAATTAAAAATTACTGAAATTTTCTCCCGGTAAATTTATAAATTTTCCGATTTTTTATTTTTTTTCTTAATTTTCTGGTATAGTTAACGTTTACAAATCATATTCTATAAAAAATATTAATAATTACATAAAAATAAACTTCGCAATGTAAATCGTATTACGTTTCAATCAGAATCAGCTGTTTGAGTCATCGAACGTCAGCGCACCAGTGAACGGAACAAAAATGATGCCGGTGCGCCATACATGGCGTAGTATGAAAATTAAAAATGAAAAACTCCTTTTCTTACTTTTCCGGGAAAACATAACTATCGGCAATCAAATAATAACTTTGGTCTGAACTCACTGTTAAAAGAAATGGGATACCGTCACTTACATCTGGTATATTTTTTACCTTATCTCGTCTAAGGGACCTCGCGCATTGGACGGCCACGACGCGACCGCTACCGTTTGTGGTAGCTGCTACCAAGTGCGCCACTGTTTATATCGTTCTATAATTAACCTGGGGCCTAATTCTGCTAATCTTAACGTAATTATTGTGTCTTGATAGCGTTTCAATAAAACTGCTTTTGTCACTTTTATACGTTTATCGTGGTATAATTTATTCGTACTACATTTTCTTGATGTTTGAGTGACAAATGTTTTAGTTACTTATTGGTTAACCAAAAATAACTGTCTCAAGAAGCAATGCTATTGAAGCCTTATTAACACGCTACAAATGCGTTAACGCTAGCAGAATTAGGCCCCTGGTCACACGCGGCCACTGGTAGTGGTCGTGGCCGCCAGTGCTTGAGATCCCTTAGGGCGCTTCTTTCCCGTTTTCAAACAATTTCGATTTAGTGTACCAACACAAATATAAAACATACAGTTCTAAAATTCATATATGATATTGGTGAACATTTTATCTAAACATTCTTAAAGACAGAAACATGATAAATAATATTTCACTCGATAGAAAAAAAAAATCAAAGATCACTCTGTTCAATATTTTAAAACAGCTGTGAATCAGAAAATACGATAATAAATGACATAAATTCTGCATGGAGCTGGACAGCCTAAGATTTAAAGATCTTTTACGATACTAAGATGTTGAGTAGACTGCCTGCGTGGCTATGTCATTGAACTTAGGCTCATCATGACTTATCTGGTGTCCCGAATACATGCTTAAGCCACCCTCCGGTAACGTAACTCGATAGTTTGTATCCACGCTTGCTAACTGGTATAAAATACCCTAATGTTGAGGCGTACACCACATTTTTTAAAACTGAGTTAACAAAAATTCAGAATGCCCACCTAATGGTAGATGGTACAGTCGCCTTTAGTATAAGTTATTCCTGTTAGATTTCAAAATCTACCTTCTAAGATTTCAAAGTCTACCTTGTGGTAGATTTTGAAAGGATCCACAAGGATCCCAATGTACCTACATTACCAACTTTTGACATAAGATGTCAAGTTGCAGTACCCAGTAAATTCACTGCCTGACCTACCTTTTGAACTTGAACACAATGGTCCTAGGTAAGATAGAGATATCCGCATAGACAGCTCTAGCACTGAGTCTTACTATTAGAAGGACATAAAGACTAAAATCTATTAATGCATTTGAAAGTTAAGATCTACCTTAAGATGCTGTGTTGATGTTTAATGTAATAAACATCTGTCAAAACAGCGTCTTAAGATTGATCTCATTCTTGAGATTAATACGAGCCTACTTGCGTCGCTTAAGAAATATTTTACAAGCAAGAGTATCATAATCGATAATTCTGCAATTTCTTTCCACCTATACCGAACTGGAGCATTACAAACGTTTAACTTCAGAAGCCATGACGCAAACACACGAATTTGTCGACAACAAATAAATTAAACAAGGAATAATTTCGAAAGCAATCTGTGAAATTTCTAAGAAAGTAATATGTGATCTTGTCCAATTGTAACAAATTATCGCCGTGTTTGCGTACACAATAAAATAATTTGTTTGAGGAGCGGTACCGTCGTTTCTGGGAAGCCAACACTGCGATCGAGTGCAGGCCAAATAATCGTTTCTTTGACCAAAACCAATATTGGGGAAAGCGAAGAAAAAAACTTGGGAGGCGTACCTGACTATCAGAATTTGAATGAGCATCGTGTTGAGCTGTTTTTTATCCGAATCGATCGATTGTTTGCTGCGGCTTTATCGCGGGAATCGAATCGGTTGAACATAGACCAGATAAATAATAGACGCGGCAAGGGATTCCCGTTACACAGCTTAAGTGCAAACACTGCGAGCGCAATTGCTTTTTGATATTCTAACAGCGGATTCCCATAGAAAGGAAGAAAGAAAGCACCTTAACTTTATATAAAAAGAAATAAAGGAGTGGCCAAATGGTCCCCAACTCAGCTAAAAACCACTGTAACAGAACCAAATTTCTATAATATGATTCTTTTTGATTATAAGTGAACATACATATATCTTATAATAATAGCTGTGCCCGCGAATTACGTTTCGCCATAATAGTTGTCCAAAAAATCTGGAGAGGGTAACCCTTATCACTTGGAGGTATAGTATATACAAAATAGCCTACGACCTATTTTCGGACCTACCAAATATAAACAAAAGATTTCATTAAAATCGTTCAAGCCGTTGTGGTCTGTTATAGATCTCCTCCTCCAAAAGGAGATTTCTATCAGAAGACTGAAATTCTTCCATAACACCCTAACATCTAAACGAACAACTACGACGCGACAGACAGCTTTATATATTGTAGATAGATTAACAAAGATTAAAAAGTCGGTAAAGTGCGAGTTGGACTCGCGCACCGAGGGATCCGTACTTTTTATAAGTATACTTACTAGCTGTGCCCGCGAACTACGTATCGCTGGTAAAAACACTAATATTGCTACTACAAAATGGAGGTTGGTGGTAGAAGGGTGAAAATGTAGAGTTGGAAATATTTTTTGATGCCAAATCAGAAAAAATTGTCAAAGAAAATCTAGAGAAGGCCACCGTTATCACCTAGATCCCAGGAGTATAAAAACAGCCTAAGATCTATTCTCACGTCTACCAAATACGCAAAAAATTTCATAAAAATCGGTCAAGCCTTAGGATTTTTAATTAGATAAGTTTCTTACTATATTCATATTTACGGTTTTTTCCCAAAAATGTGCTATACCCTGCTTCGTGCCAAATTTCATAATTCTAGGTCAACGGGAAGTAACCTATAGGTTTTGATTCCCTTATGGCATCGCAAAATTTGCGAAAATATACGAAAGTGTTGACTTACAAGTATCATACTTGTAAGTCAACACTTACAAGTATGATTTCTTTACAGCTGAAAGTGACCATAGACATAGACCCGAATGTTTGATAATATGCATTTCAGTTTGATATATTATCTACGCGTTCCCGAGAAAAGGTCTTGACAGACAGACGGACAACAAAGTTTTTTCCCCTTTGCAGTACGGAACCCTAAAAAGGGCAAAATACTAATATAGGAAACATTATAGATTCGCCTACTATATTTTTCCAGATGATGATGATTAGAGTGATTTCATTTCATAGGTAAGTACCTTAAGTTACTTTATTTTTTGTAATTACATTACATGCATGTATCCATTTCGATATCCGCATTCAAATGATAGCATCATAAACACCGACATGCACTGCTTTCTACCTATTGTCATTGTTCATTGGAGTATGCGAGAATTGCACAATTTATGGTGAGGCGTAGCAATGATGACGTAGTAACTCTTGCCATAACTCTATGTGATTGTGCAAGTGTTAAAAACGGTTATGATTGGCTCCTTTAATAACAGCGTTAAACGCAACTGGTTGATAATATGTGCGGCAGCTTAATTTTATTGATTAAAAAAATTGTTGTAACGGAAAGTATTCGAGCCGGCCTCGGTTCAAATAGAAAAGATGCATGCTACATTCTGTTTCTTTCTGAGTCCTGTGGCTGGCTCAATCGCTCACTGGGATTGAATTTTAATACGAAGTTTTGAGGCGTACCTTATTTGGTTTTGTTTGGTCCTTCACCAAATTATTTTAACAATAGAAATACTATCTAATATTTGCTAAAAGGATTTAATTTATTTAGGCAATATCAAATAGATATATTTACGTGCATTAGTAGGTAGATCCTTGTCTTTAAATCAAGATTTTTTTGAAAATTACTTTAATTACAAACAGTATACTTTACAGTCTAATATGTATAACATTGAGACTGTTATCAAGTCAGAAATGTCTTTTCATTCCGCGACGTGCCCACGAAAATTTTCATCAATGTCCGGAGAGACGGATAAGATATTACTGCAATTGGCAGAAGAATGACAATAATTGTTGAGGACCGCCTGTGTGGTCCAAAGCGCTTCAGTAAACACAGGCGGAAGCGGAACCGTAGTGGAACTGCGGTAAGCGATTTATTTGCGCCGCACCGCTTCCGTGGGCGGTTTCTCTATTCATTCTTTGTGTGTGTGTGTGTGTGTGCGTTAATACCATACCAAACTAACAGCCGGTTGTACCAAAAATTCATTTTACGAATTAAGGTTAGAAAACGCGTTTAAAATACAATTTAAATTCACTTTTCACTACACAATTCACTATCAGACAGTGATATTGAAAAATTATCCATAATATTGGATAGTTGCTGTCGTCGATGAACAAACATTAGAGTAGGTCAAATGCTCACTGAAGGCTTTTTACTCACAGATACACAGATATTTAATATGATGCATTTAAATATTACTCAGGTATAAAATTATAAATCACCACACAACAAAGCTTTTTCTTCTTATTTTAGTAGCTTTGACGTTTTTACGAATTCAGCCAATGTCATGGGTTTAGTATTGTTTGATTGATAAAGTCCATGGCCAATGTAAACAAAACATGGACTTAATAATTAAGTCCATGAAACAAAAACACTATCAACGTCACGTTTTGACAAATGAATAACATGTCTTACTGCATGTAAAAAAAACTTTCATGGTAGTAAAAATCTACTAAGCTAAAATGGTAGAATTAACGCTACATACGTGTAGCAAGAAATTTTGCGGTTACTTTTACTCGTATTTTTTTGGTGCAACATAAATTTACGGATTCGTACGAGTAATAGTGACAGATTGGTCAAACGATGATCTCCTAGAAAGTCTTAAAATTTGTCACTGACTTCAATATAGAAGTGTAATGTTGTCTGTACCTATTCTTATATTATTTTTAACTTTTCAGTGTTTTAGAAGTTGGTTTTTATTTTTTGTAAAATATTTTTTATTTTTAACTTTTTAGTAAATGAAATCTTTTTAGTAAATGAAATCTTTTTAGTGAAGGAAACCCTAATTAAATACCGTATTTAATTAGCATTTCCCCTTGATTTGCATGAAATCCCATCATCAGATCCTGACTTTGGTGACCTTGCGACCACCCTAGGAGTATACTCTATCGAATACAAAAACAATTTTGAAAATCGGTCCACAATTGGCGGAGTAATCGCGTAACATACACACAAAACACGTTGAACACACCTTAAAATTTAAGGGTTTTCCTCGATTTTCATGGGATCCCATCATCAGATCCTGAATTTGGTCACCATGGACCACGCTTGGAGTATACTCTATCGAATACAAAAAGAATTTTGAAAATCGGTCCACAATTGGCGGCGTAATCACGTAACATATACACAAAAAAAAACATACGCATCGAATTGAAAACCTCTTTTTTGAAGTCGGTTAAAAAAATCCGAAATTCCGCTCGCTCCGCTACCGTGTCGCTTGCCGCCTGTGTGTGGCGCTCTTAAATCCGTTTTCCAAATCCCCAAAGGAGCAAAAGTTTTTCTGCTCCTTTGGTTGGTTCTAGCTTCTGGCTCGACCTGTTTTTTGCAAATGGAATCAAATGGCATTGTGCTTTGACATAGATATTGTTAACAGATACAGAATTACTTGACATAAGCCATGGAGCGATACACAACTCAAGAACGTGGAATTATTTTAACTGCTTATTTCATTTCATCTATTTCCGAACCGAGTGATTTTCCGTTTCGGAGATTGAAGAAGTGGCCGTCCAGATCACCAGATCTGACGGTGCCCGACTTCTTCCTTTGGGGCTTTTTGAAATCTCTCGTTTAACACGACAAACCACAAGCCTTGCAAGTCTTGGAAGCTAACATTAAATAAGAAATCGCCAATTCGGAGCCAGTTGTTTTGCGAGCAATAATTTAAAATGCTGTAAAACGAGTACAATTGTGCATCAACTCTAGGAGGTGATCATTTGAGCGATAAAAAATTTTCATCTTAATGTCATCAATTTTACATCTTCAAATAAACTTTTCATGAAAACAGAGCAAATATTTTTTTTAATTTCTGACAAAAAGGTAGCCAATTCACATTATGTTATTACTTTTGCGCCATCCTGTAGTAACATTGTTATATTCTGACAAACGAAAAACCTCACTGTCTTCTTTACTAGTTTTCTTCTGTTTTTCTTATTCTTCTATTCTATAATATTATTCTTCTAAATTCATCTTCTCTATGTACCTTGTAGTGCTTTTTCTTGCTGAATTGTAGAAATATA
This sequence comes from Schoenobius gigantellus, assembly GCA_963935595.1. Classification (NCBI taxonomy): domain Eukaryota; kingdom Metazoa; phylum Arthropoda; class Insecta; order Lepidoptera; family Crambidae; genus Schoenobius; species Schoenobius gigantellus. The sequence continues at coordinate 3,907,083 of OZ012549.1, forward strand.
GGGAAATCAAGTTAAAGAAAAAAAAAACAAACTTATTCCTTTAGTCCGATACAAAGTGAAAAGCTTTATTCTTGTAGGTACACAATTATAATTCACTTATGCATATGTTAACAAAATCCCTCAATGCAAAGCACTTGACTTAATGTTTAATCAATACAAGCCAAGGGCAGGATGGTTCAGGTTTGTTTGATCAATCTCGGCAGGTAAAAATCAGGTACAAATTGGGTACAAAACTATAAAATGAGGGGCAATAAAGTACACCAACAAATAGTTATAGGTTTCCTTTTTTTTTCTAAAGAAATTAGTAGCCTTCCCCAGAGCGGTTGTTAGTAGATCATACCTTCGATGTTAAGTTTCTGCGATCACGGGTCAGAGATATAAAATTCCAGTTTCTTAGATTATTCTCTGTTTCTAATATTACTTGTGTAATTCCACAGAATTCCTCCTTGATACTAGGTTATTTTGTTATGGTTTCTAGCTGTAAAGTCAAGCAGCGGAGCCCTACGGCCTCCGGTAACTGCCCTGGAGATTCATAGCACAGTGTTAGGTTAAAAATATAATTAAATATGCCTATGATCTTAGGGTCAGTGGGTCTAACACTGAGTTCTGAAGGAATCCCAGTCAATACATTTGAACTTCATGTAATAAACATAGCAAATGAATTCTAAAACATAATTTTTAATAAATTGACAAATTGTCTTATTGGTTAGTTAATAAAAAGGACATATGGAGAGGAGAGCACCTATTTTGTGTATAATTATTGCTATTAATAAAAAGAAAACAGCTTAATTTGTGAGTTCTTTGCCAAAGAAGGATGTGAAACTTAATATTGTGAAAATTTTGAATTTAACATGAAATTCGCAAGTGTTACTCAATATATGCCTTAATTCCACTAAGATGCCGCTTACTATCTGGGTTTTTTAATGAAATAGGGGATGAAAAAGGCGAATTTTGGAAATGTAATATGTTTGATTTAATAATCAATTTACCCACAAATAAAAATAAAATTAACAAAATCTGTTTTAAATCATGAAAAATAATAAGTTAATTAGATACCTTATTGATTTTTTGCACTTATTGATACAATAAATCCATTTAATTTAATGAATCGCGTGCCGGCGAGTAAATATAGTATTTTTTCCTTAGCTTTACTCTTCCAGCTGAAAACAAAAAGAACTGACTTTTAAAGTCTCACTGTAGCTTTTCAAATTAAATTCACACGGAAAACGGGAGAAATACCTATTGATTTTATTCGCAGAAATGATTATAAATACTTTATGATCTTCGAATCAATAACAAATTCCTTCGGTCGATGTCTCACAGACTAACCAGTTCGGAGATCATAACATAGACGAAAGACGCGTTCAAAGACTAGGGTGAAAAATGGGCGCGTTCGTTCACCGAATGTTAAGCGTCGTATTGGCGACGGAACCTGCCCTAAAACCAAATTCATTTCATAACATGTGTGTCATGATGTGTCAAGTCAACATACGGATCTTTCGAAATTCTACAATATGCAATAAGTATTTCCAGCCAAAGTTATAAGTTTGGTTGGGAAACAAAACGTAATGTTAATTAACCATAAACAAACTGTGAATGCTTTCCAAATTCTATTCGACGAAACCATAATTATATGATCTGTAGCCTTAAGTGTACTTTATTATGATATGTCTCTAAAAATGATCAAAACAAACGGTCTAAATGTCAAATTCCGAATTTTGAGAAAATCAACCCACCTAAAGGGGAGCACGGGATTTTGGGCGAAAAAAAAACTATCTTTGTAAATAAGGCCAGGATAAACGCGAGATTTATTTTGTTTATGCAAAAAGGGAATAATGACCAAAGATAATTGCAAATGTCACTGACGTGACGTGAAAAGACGTTGACGTTGACACTTGACATTGTGAAATTAATTGACAAAGTTATTGTAATTATGATTTTAGTTGTGAAATTTGTGTTAAAACTACAGTGAAACCAAAGTGTTTTTGCAAAATTAGTGTTTTATGAAATTTTAAGAAAAAACGGTGTTACAACCTATTATTTTTTGTTTGTCTTCTGAACTCCCGATAAAATTCTTCTTAATGTTCTTGGTATCTTCTTAATGCTTGCCTCTTCATTTTTCCTTCTTCAAAAGTCCGGTTGGTAGGAATAGGCAGGGTCGCCATGTAATATATGGTAACTAGTATCCGGTTAGGGAATAGATTGGAAACATGTTGTTGGCTCCGTGTCCGTTTATTGAATGAATTTCAGTACAATTTAATATGCTTAGGGCTAAAGTGCTTATTTAGCGTAACGTGCCTTGGCCATGCGCGTGCACTTGAATTTCTATATTTAGGTACATTTCACAACTCACTACAATAGAGACAAAAATGATATCAAACAGTAAAGATAACTAATTCCCATGTTGTTGAAAAATCCCGCAGGAATTTCTAGAGCACAGTAAGTGCCGCGTCAAGCTATACTTTTTGACCCTAGGTCCGCTCGTAAGTCGCTCGTGATATGGGCGGTTTTCCTAGTGCAAATGTAAATATAGATGTGGCGCCTACCTAAATTTTACGGGGTAGAATATCTTTGCAGTATTTGCCGATGATCGGCAGGCTTGTGTGAGACTCTGGGATAACTAATCTTGACGTCCATCTTATCAATACAGGATGATCCGGGGTCTCGCAAGTCCTAATTTTCCAGAACTTGCTCAGTACCCCTAACGGTAGCTAGCTGAAGTATATTAAGATTGTAGCCAGTAGAAAATTATAATCCCTGCCTGTACATCTCTGAATGCAAAAAGGGCGTGTGTATATATGTACGTATATCTATGCATGTGTGTACTTAAATTATTAAACCGTAATATCCCATCCATATAATAGGTACAAAACATAGAATAACTGGAAATTACATTAACTACTCAAACAAACTTTTTATCGAACCGACCTAATTTAAAAGTTATTTCACGTATTCAAACCGCACAATTATTTGTGTCTGTCATTGTCTATTCTGTCAACAGATTACATTGTTTCACTAAACAGCCTACAATCGTTCTATGTAGGCTAAGTACCGCAATCTGTTTGTCCTGATACATAGAATAATTTATTAGAATATTACCAGCACCAAGACAACTCGTTATCAACATCGACCGATTCGGTTATCTGCGTTACAGTTTAAATTGTCTTGATTGAAACTGTGAGAGATTTGATTTGCAGGAAATAATCATTTGCGTCACACAGAAATATCTTACAGACACAGTTTGTAACAAATACCCTGTGAGCCCTTAAAAGAGCATATAATTATGTTTACTTATAGGATGCTTATAGGCATACCAAAAAAAGTTAAAAAAAACGACTATTTACCATATATTATCTACTATTCGATTGTTTTTAAATTAATATATTTGAAAAAAAAAACCTGATTTTGACAGTATTTACAAGTAATCAATTATGGCATAGACGCCACAGGCGCACACATAAGTGAGTAGTTGGTGTTACTTTTAAAATATTAATGATTATTAAATATTTTATTCTTAACATGCAAAGGTTGACAGGGTTTTTGTTACATCTATACAAAATTATAAAGAGGAAAAGTTTGATTGTTTGTTTGTTTGTATTGAATAGGCTTCGAAACTACTGAACCGATTTTGATGAAAGTTAGTATAGGGATAGTTCGAGACCAGGGGAAAGACACATAGAGTAATTTTCCCACGGGAATAAAAATCCACGGGAAAACAAAAATAACTCGGGCGAAGTCGCGAGCGGAAAGCTAGTACTGTATAAACAAATGAAAAATCAATGGGCAATGCCAAAATGTACACATCATGAATATCTGAGTTCTGCATAATTCTTTTAGAGTTTTAAATGCTTTGTCTAATATTCATAAATTAAAGAAAATAGCAATATCTGATATATGTGTATGATACATGAAATAATAAATGATATTTCTGGATCTTTACTGTAGCTCTTGAAGAATCATATAACAGCCATCCCTGGGCTTAAATATTTCCCCAAGAAATAGCGGTCTTCAACCACTGGCCCTGTGTGGATGATGGGGACATTTATGCCTTATTAGGCATAAATACATAGTACCTATTGGAAGATTGTGGCTCTTGTGGAAGTTACAGATTTACTGCGAATCTGACAAGAACCACATGTACTATAGGTGACTGTTACCACTTAGGTACCATCAGGTGGGCAGTAGGAATGCTTGTTGTTTGACAACTTAGTTGAAAAATAATCATTAGGCAAAGATGTTTTCACCTGTTAGATTGGCAATGCATATTCACTTAAGTGGTGGCTTTAATATTAAATTTTTTAAATATCTTTTGGGGATACAACTATTTATATTTGCTTAAAATAGATACATAATTATTGTTTCGATTCTCTTTCACTCTTACATCCTGTGAATAAAAAAGCGATAGATTGTTTTCCTACAAGTCAGACCTCAGATGGATTTAACGAATAAAACAATCCTATCAGTTGCGCGTGTTTGTTTAATGTCTGCTTCTGTCAAGAGTTTCTTTGCGTTTGATGAAAAATGTTGGGCAAAATTAACATGAAAAACAATTTGATGCCGTCGCCTTTGAAGCTACTGCACCTGTAGTTGCTGGCAGTGAATTGACAAACAAACTGACAAGATGTTTACATCCACCGTAAGCTTAGTTAGTATAACGGATAAGCAAATCCCGTCCTGCTAGTTATCTTGCCTTGTTCCTTGAGCAAATTAAGTCTTTAATACGGTGTTACTAGAGTTGGTAATAGATTCGTAACGCGTTCTACAATCTTAGCTCCTCAAATTATGCAAAACAAAAATAAGGCTTTCTCTAGTTCGTGAGATAATGATAGACTGTTTCATCAACATCGCATTTCCTGTAATTTATAATCAAATTATTTTTATGGAACGCTTATACGACGCGATTGAGGCTTTCAAATCAATTATAAAAGATGAAGCTGCTTTTTGTTTCATAATAATTTGGTTCTAAAATATTTCAATTTTCATTTGTTGGACGAAATGAATTAAACAATGGCTCGATAGTCTATCTGCCGAGAGGGATATGTTGACAAAAAAAATATTTTTCAAAAAATTAAAACCGACTTCAAAAACACTGAAAAGTTAAAAATAATATAAGAATAGGTACAGACAACATCACACTTCTATATTGAAGTCGGTGCCAAACAATGATCTCTTAGAAAGTCTTAAAATTTGTCACGGACTCCAATATAGAAGTGTGATGTTGTCTGTACCTATTCTTATATTATTTTTAACTTTTCTGTGTTTTTGAAGTCGGCTTTTATTTTTTGTAAAATATTTTTTAAAACTTTTTAGTGAATGAAATCTTTTTATTGAAAGAAACCCTAATAGCGAAACCCTAATTTACCTTCCTAGGGAAGTTTTTTTTATATAAAGAACGTGCAAATTTTTTCTTCTATTAGTAACGTATATTTTTCTGTGACTGGATCCCAGACTATTGAGCAATACTCCAACTTGCTGCGAACGTATGCGCCATTTAATAATATCGCTATTCTGGGGTCACGAAACTGTGAGGCTGTGCGCATAATAAAACCCAAGATCTTGCTGACTTGTTTTACTATGTCAACTATGTGGCTAGTGAAGGTAAGTTTCTGATCAAGCTTTATCCCAAGATCACGAACTTCGGATACTCTGTTGAGGTTTAACCCTGCCAGATTGTAGTCAGACAAGACTGGTTGACGTGAGCGAGAGAATCTCATAACAGCACACTTTGAAGGGTTTAATGACATTCTGTTTTCAGAAGTCCATCTTACAATTGCGTCTATATCTTTTTGCAACACCATACCATCATTGAGGCCCGCCACAGGAGATGACAGTTTTAAATCATCCGCAAATAACAAACACTTCGCTGAAGATATAACTTCAGGAAGGTCATTAATCATTATGGAGAACAGAGTTGGTCCCAATGTGCTCGCCTGACTCACACCAGAGCGTGTATAGTACTCTAGGAATAGCAAACCAAATAGTTGGACATATTGCTTTCGATCTCTTTTTATATCCAATACTGGTTTATGATCTTATGTGTTACGGTGGCGTTCATGATAGCAGTAATTAATATTAAGTTTCTTTCAAAAATTACAGTTCTAGGTAGCAACCGAAGTTAGAGAATAGGCCTGCTGATATCTTCATCTAATTTGATGCGCCAAATAGTCATTAGTAACAAACTAACAATCACTCAACCATATTTTAAGTAGGTAATGTACGTATAATATTTGTGATTGAAATTACCCCCATTCGATTGAAAAGTTTTAAAAACAGGCATATTACTACGCTTTTAGTTAAAATAGAACAGATTCAGCTTGAAATGTTCCAACAACTTTATTACAATCTGTAGTACAAAATTCCTGAGCAGAACAATTTCTTCACAGCATAAGAGACCTATATCGAGTTACAATTGACACTTAAACAAATCGAACGTCGTTTAATACAACCGTTATATAAAATAACAATGTTATCATCGCTACGTTATTTGATCGTTGACTGCAAGCATATCTTCGTTTGTTTGTCGTGTCTACACGATCAAAGCACAGATGGCTTTCCTAATACTAACAGATACAACATTTTTTGAAGGTTAAGTTGAGAAATTTCACTGTGATACAACAAAATAGTTCAAGGAATATTTGCTCGGTAGTTTTTCTGAAAGTCCTTATTTTATTAGATACTTTAAGACTTAATTTCTATACACAGTAATTCCTCCTTGAAATAAATTCAACTATAAATGACTTCAACACCACTTTTTAGGAAAAAATATTATGATCCACAAAGAGTCTCATTCATAAGTTTTGGCTTTTGCCTGTCAAATTTTGTTTCTCCATTTTGTCATTCCAAAGCATTTGCTGTGTGTTTTCAAAATCAGCCTTTTATTTTTACACGCTTTTTATAGAGTTGCTCTGTCTGTTGGTTTCTTTGTCACGATCAAATCTTGCAATCGATTTTTCGACCACTTCTATTGCTCCAATTGAGCTCAAATTTTTTCTACATCTGTATTCCCGGTGACAATACAATATTTTGGCATATTGGAATCACAAAAATGCTTAGTTATAGTACAATTAAATAAAAACTAATTTTATATGGGAGGAAATCCAATGTCAATGATGTCAATTTTTAATTTTGTATGAAATTGTATACTTATGTCGACCATCAAACATTTATATGATTTAGACTAAAAAGTAGTAAATAAAAAAACGTTAAAAAAACTTTTTAAAAAACACGCTTTTACCAAAAAGACTAAAAAACGATTAAAATCATTTTCATAGAAAATATGAATTTATTGTTAAGACTAAAAACCAAGCGATCTAAAAGTAGTAAATAAAAAAACGTTAAAAAAAACTTTTTAAAAAACATGCTTTTACCAAAAAGACTAAAAACCAAAAAGTTGAAAATAAAATAAGATCACACTTTTAGCAAATCAGGATTTTAAAAATTTTCTTGAGACAACTAGAAATGTAACACAAAAATTTTCTCAAAATTTTAGCGATGTAGTACAAGAACACAATGACTCTAAAAGCGTGGGGCGTAATTTAAAGGATGTATTCCTTAGTTCAACTAAGTTTGTAAGCAAGAGAAGTGTAAAATCTAAAAGCCCCACGCTTTTAGAGTCATTGTGTTCTTGTACTACATCGCTAAAATTTTGAGAAAATTTTTGTGTTACATTTCTAGTTGTCTCAAGAAAATTTTTAAAATCCTGATTTGCTAAAAGTGTGGTCTTATTTTATTTTCATCTTTTTGGTTTTTAGTCTTTTTGGTAAAAGCGTGTTTTTTAAAAAGTTTTTATTCTATCGTTGTATTGAGTTTGAAATGTTAAACTTCATGGATTTTGTATAATTGATAAAAAAAGGAATACAATAATTCCTACTTTTGAAATCCGACAAACGAAATTTATTTCCACGTTTTTTTTAAACAACTGATGCTCTATTACCATTTCAATTGGGGCTCAGAGGTCAATAGGATTACCATTCGCTGGTTCCTACTCGAGTTACTGCTTGGCGTTGAACTGAGAGCTATTTAGGACACCGTGTCTGATCCACAAGTCAACAAACCCTCTCGTGCGAGACAAACGATAACTGACATGAAGGAATTAACTTGACGAGTTTATTTGGAGTTCAAGCAATTGTAATTTCCTCCAATGAGCTAATGGGCTAAATCCTCTTGGTTGGAGTTTTGTAATTGGTTGATTGGGCACCTCGTAGTATGGGGCTATGAGTTAATATGTCCGCTTCATCATGATTACGTTGTTGAGGATACATTTTGTGCAATCTCCCTAGAGGAAGTTGAGTTCCAGTTGAATTTGTGGGAACGTGCGAAATTGTTTCATTCTGAGATCACATTAGAGTAAGAGAAAAATATTTTGTTCTATATTTCAGATTCCCTTGATTTCAATGGTTTTATTAGGCTCAAATATATATACAAGGTGCATAGAATGACTTAACCAATTCGTTTAAAATATTTTTTAAATGATCTTAAGCGTGTGTGTAATATTTATTATATTTTTAATTTTTATTTTATTTTATTATGTACACATGACAGATTATAATTAATTACAAACATTATAATAAGTTAACAAAGACAATGAGTTCTGAATTATAATCCATTAGTATGTGCACTATAAAAACACAATAAGGTAAGACGCATTCGATGAATATAAAACTAAATTGATAATAATGCAAACCCTAACCTAAAAATTAATTACATATTCATAAATATGTCCGCTTCATCATGATTACGTTGTTGAGGATACATTTTGTGCAATCTCCCTAGAGGAAGTTGAGTTCCAGTTGAATTTGTGGGAACGTGCGAAATTGTTTCAATCTGAGATCACATTAGAGTAAGAGAAAAATATTTTGTTCTATATTTCAGATTCCCTTGATTTCAATGGTTTTATTAGGCTCAAATATATATACAAGGTGCATAGAATGACTTAACCAATTCGTTTAAAATATTTTTTAAATGATCTTAAGCGTGTGTGTAATATTTATTATTTTTATTTAATTTTATTTTATTATGTACACATGACAGATTATAATTAATTACAAACATTATAATAAGTTAACAAAGACAATGAGATCTGAATTATAATCCATTAGTATGTGCACTATAAAAACACAATAAGGTAAGACGCATTCGATGAATATAAAACTAAATTGATAATAATGCAAACCCTCACCTAAAAATTAATTACATATTCATACTACATATCTACCTTTGGACTCTAGTAGAGGATTTGTCTGAGTTTTTTGCAATATGTTGCATATTTTGGAGTAAATATATCCAGATCTAAGTTATCCCGCGAAATGTCATTATAGAGACTAGCCATCCTAACTAGAGGATTGTAAAATGAGGTATTATTTCTGTAAACATGTAATGCAAAAAGGCCCGTTTTATTGGATCTACGCGCACTATATTTTATATTAAACCAGATTAGAGAAAGCAGATCTGGAGCATCGATCACAGAATGAATAAGTTTGTATAAATAACAAAGATCAAAATATTTTCTGCGTTTTTCTAATGTTTGTACATTAAATTTACGAGTATATAGTCGGGCATCGTAGTTAAGATTATTACGTCCCGGTTGCTGACGGTAAACCAGCATACGTAAGCACTTTCTCTGTACTCTTTCTATTAAATCTATATGTACTTTATAGTGCGGAGTCCAGACAGGACTGCCGTATTCCAAGATGCTTCTTACAAGAGTATAATATAAATAAAGTAGGGAACGCGCCTGTGTAAAACCTTTACTTGACCAAAAAATAAATCCTAAAAGTTGATTGGCTTTTGATGCTATGTATTGATAATGTGCCCGGAATGTCAGCTTACTGTCAAATAGAATGCCTAAATCTTTGACCACATTGGACCTTTGAATTGTCTGATCATCAATTTTGTAGTCATTAACGATCTGATTGTGTTTATCAGTAAAAGTTATAATGAAGCATTTGTTTATATTCAGATACATACGGTTAAGTGTACACCATTTCGAAATAGTTTTTAAGTCTTTTTGCAAAGTGTTACAGTCGCTGGTGGAGGTAATAGATTTAAAAATATCGCGCAGCGCAGATGATATAACTATCATCTGCGCGATATTTTAGATGTAAAGGCTTTAGAATTTAGTTTTTACCATCTTCATTATCAGCACAGTGCCGTCCGTTGTTGAATTTAGACCTCTCACTGTGAATTTGCTACATATCGAGTTATAAGGTTTTTTCGTCATGTCGCCAGTGTCCCGTACCTAATTTTGATTTCACACAAACATCGAAACACCTTCGCATTCCTAATTGTTGTGTAAAATTTACAGAATACCAACGCCTGGTGTAATATGTGAAAACAGGGACACCATTCGCTCATTTTATATGCAGAAAGTGAATAAATGGTTGGAAAAAGCAACTGGATGGTTGAAGACAAATTCAACATTAATAAATTTCCATGCGAACTGTGCGACTAAAAACTCGCTGGGTACTGCAACTTTGTGTCATACGGCACGGTAGCAAAAAGTTCTACGTTTGTTCGGCGCCGCCGTCCATACAGTAAGTTTTTAATACAAAACACTTCAAACACAGCTAACAAAAATAAAACATTCAGCAGAACGACACGATCGTATTGTGTTGAAGCTTATTCAATTTTGTGTTGGAAGCTTTAAACGTTTACATTTTAAAACAGATTTCTAGCAATTCTGAATCGATGGGAATTGAAATACTTTATTGTCCATAAATCAGTTTCGAATTAGGATAAAACCATAAATGGTTTCGCGCAGAACGTTCTATTAAAATAGTAAAAGACCTGATTATGAAAGCGGCAAATCTACTTGACAACTTATGAATACATGAGATATTAAATTAGTGGTAAATGATTTTAAATTAGTGTATGACGAGAAGATACATTAAACATATATTTTTTTTTAACTTATAATGTGATTGATGTTAAAGATATAAAATGGTTGTTGATAGTATCATAATAAATCAATAGCAACCTGTACATAGAAGATGATGGAGATACAATAAAGTGGACTTAAAGTTAATACAAACCTTAATCAATCTCAAGCTCTTTTCTGCAGGCCTAGCACGGTGCGTGGACTGTAAAAGAGAAAATGACTAAGCCTCGTCCCGTTTCGCTTCTTTGTCATATGAGAGAGCGAGAAGAAACATGTTATTTGTCTCTTGTCCCGTTTTGTCCACGGTCCGTGCTACGCTTGCTGAAACAACATGAACCGCTAGATCGCATAAGGTTTTGGCTGTATAGTAAACATTGAAATCTGTGTCACTAAACTGGAGACATTTTAGAGTCTTCTTAACAATTGTGACATCGGGACGTTTATTGTTCTTTGTATCTACGTCAGAATTAAAACACGTTCCGTTTGTGCGGAGCTGTTTCGTTTTGCCCGTACTCATTCGTGCTTTAACGACCTCTTCGGAATTACGATATCACTTCGATCGGGCCACTAGTGGACCCTGGAAGTAAACCGGCCGACCAATAAAATTCATTATCCGAATCCTCGGCCATCGTTAAACGCTTATTCACTGAAGTTAGAAGTAGGTTAAACTATTCTTGGTTTCGTTAATTGTGCTGACCTGTTTTATTTTATTGTACTGTCTAGAAATTTCTGTAACAGGTTCTCAGTTCTAGTGTCATCTTTTATATTGAATTGGCAATTTTCGTTGTCATTAAGACAAATATTAAAATTAGCTATTTCTAATGTAAAATTAACACAATCGCCATACCTATTTATTCTAAGTTTTAAACTAAAATCTTTTCCTTGTGGCAAACATATTAAATACTCATTGTCACTACTAATATCACACTGATCATAATTATGTATTTTTACATAAAAAGTATTAGGTTGAGGACTACATATATCATCATCACAGCTCATATATGTCCCCACTGAGGGGCACGAGCCTACCCTGACCAGTTATGGTAGGGCGATTAGGCCTTAGTCAAACCACGCTGGCCCAGTGCGGATTGGTTGACTTCACAAACACCTTTGAATTACTTCGCAGGTGTATCCAGGTTTCCTCACGATGTTTTCCTTCACCGTAGGGGCGTCAGATAAATGTACATAATATGAAAATCGTGAAACGAAAAACAAATTGGTACATGGAAGGATCGATCGCGGGCCTCCCGATTCTACTCGGGGCACAGTCCAGTGCCGAGGCCACAGCGCCACGACTACACATATACAAATTCGGAATAAAGAATGATTTTAAATATAATAATTAAGTTTCCAATTGGTGTATTTTGTACTAATATTTTTAAAATAATCACATACGCCGATGGTACAACTGACAAAACTGTATACAATGTACAAATCAATTGTATGCATCCCCTCTAAAACTCTTAAAACTTCCCCTTTAAACCCTTCAAGCTTACCAACACAGAGCTTACAAGCAGTTGCAATTGCCCACATGTCTTGAGGTCGGGAAAGGTCACATGTATTATGCATCCGACCTGCCTCGCGTCCGAATCAATCCTGGAATGTTCAGCATAATGCCAGCAGGAACAAAAAGCGCCTACATAATAAGCGGGATAAATCTTGTTTCTTTTTGAAGTACGGCTCTGGGATAATTGAAAACGGTAGCGAATATCGGATAAGATTTCGTTATTGAGATTTGCAATTCGATCTGTTTTGATACATCAAAGAGTACACGCCGTTCGGATGGACATGAATTATGTATAATGAGTTATGGATTGGCCAAGTGGTTTGTTAACGCTGTTTTATGGGTTACTGTAATTGGCTGGTAGTAGAGCTTTCCCTTCAGCGACCATAGTCTTACCTATGTTTGTTGCTAAAACAATCATGTTGACAGTATACTCATAAGTTGTGCTTAACGATTTATGATTGCGAATGATTTTGAATAATTCATTGCTATTTTTATGTGCTGCTTTACTCTTTCGGCCTTATTTATAAAAAATTTACTCCTTGGATCATCCTCGGATTAGTTACTCCGTGTTTTGTCTTGTTTCCGCACATGTTGGCTGTCATATATCAAAACAAGACAAAACACGGCGTAACTAATCCGAGGATGATCCAAGGAGTAAGATTTTTATTAATAGGAATATTATTGAGAACTGGCTTTTGCCCGCAACTTCGTCCGCGTGGAAGTAGTAATTTTGGTAGCATATTTCTTATCTAATCTGCTTATATCCTTCCCCACAACTCAAGCTATCTCTGTACCAATTTTTTTTAAATTGATTTAGCGGTTCTTGTTTCCCCATCCCCTTTTCACCCCCGTAAAGGATGATTTCTGCGATCAAAACTATCCTATGTCCTTTCCCGGGACTTAAAGTTCAGCGGTGTTAGCGTGAAGAGGTAACAGAGAGACACACTTTCGCTTTTATAATTATCAATATGGATAAATAAATGGTATTAGTGATTAGTATTAGTATATTAGTAGGGACTCTCCAAATAAATTTCAAAACAAAAAAATAATAAAGTTACATACTGAAACATAGGACTTTGTATTTTTTTTTAATTGAAATATTATTATAACATCGTTAAACTGTTTAACAATTCGCATTTATTATGAAAAAAAAAACATATCAAATTGATTTAACAGTTAATTTTAACCATCGTGAAACCGACACTGCGATTTAGTATTTTTTATTCATTTCTAAACTCGAACTAAACCGTGCTCCATACAAAAAATAATATTATTATTATATAAAAAATATAATAGTTACATTACAATGAAGAAATGTATTTTATTTTTCTGTCTTTGACATTGTTAAAGCTTACACAACTAACTAGTTGTAATTCTTACCATACTAAAAAGTTTGTGCCTTCATTTTTATCTATAATGTCCTATATAACGCGAATAACATAAAGTACTAATTGACTCACAGCACAAGGCGTCCCGTGCCAATTATCAGGTCGGTAACAGGATTCGCTCCAACGACCGATTTTTGTCCCCGTCAAAAATGTAACACCCCGGCCGTATCTTATTTTGCCAGTGCACCAAATTGTTCTTTATCTGAATCTCCCTTCCATAAGGGCCTTCATTCACTGCAAGCAATGTGACGGAGTGATTAGCGATGTGCCCACTGGCGCGTATGGCGCAGATACCGTTCCGATACGAATATTGTAGTGTATTCATTGGGGACGCTGTATTAGCGTCACAATTAAAGTGAGGAATGTTTCGACCTATCTATTCGAAAAACGAATTTTTGTTCGCCAATAAGTGTGCAAAATAGGTCTTTTTCCCAAGAGGCTTTCAAACGGGGTAGAAATGAGTTTTTAATTCGTTACATGAATATTGAAAAAATATAAGTATAAATTATGGGGACCAAAAAGACCGAATGCGAATTTGTATGAACAGTAGCAACCTATGCCCGCCAATTCCACGTTTTTTCTTCAAATGCAATACGCGCGAATTTCTTTACTCATAAACTCTGTCCGTTAAAACCGAAATTATAACTTTGTTCATTTTCGAAAAAAAATAAGGAATCGTGTGAAAGTTAATACCTGAAACGCGAAAAAAAAAGAAAGTTAACACATGAAAGTTAACCCTAAAAGTGTGAGAAATGATACGAACTGTTATTTATAATCTATTACCGAAGAAAACTCGAGGATATTATCAAAAAGTCTTTGAGAATTTTATATAAAAAGATGACATCAGAAAATGTATTTATGGCGTATTTTTAATAGTAAACCAATTGTAAAAGTTAAACTCTTTATTCTGTTTTTTTTTTCTCATAGAAGGGGATGAAAATAGTGGAGTATATCATTCGTCTGCAAAATTATTTTCACCTCGCTCATGATTCTACATTTGAATCCCTTGCTACGTTCGGGATTCGATACTATAATCTTTCGCTCCGTTTTTTTTATAATATATAATATTATTTTGCTCATTACTCCCTTATCTACCATTTGAATTCTGACTCGTGAAGCAAACTTTACCGGACCGAAAAGAGTTTGGATTGTCGGACAAAATTATATTTATCTATTCTATTAATATGAAGAAAAGTCGATGAAATTGGCACACATATAGCTTTTGAAATCATAGTAGAGATATTTTGATGTCTCTCGAGAGCTTATACATATCATATGCGAGGTAGTGTACACTTTTAAATAAGGTTTCATTCAAAACGAATGTAAATATACCAATATATTTTCAATCTTTTGATCGTTTTAGTGAATTTAAATTTTTTATTAAGTGTCTAATTAAAAATACTAACCAAAAATGTGACTATATGAATCTGCTTTCGTTCTTTTCATGACCAATTTCTCAACACGTGGTAATTCCACTTGTTCAGTATTCGGTAGCCTGTTTTTTTTGTCATGTTTTTCTCGTCTACTTGTGTTAAGTATCTTGATTTTGGGTGAGATGTAACCATGTATCGATTTGGAAATCCCTGGGCCTTCGTCCAACAGTGAGCATCTCCTAGCTAAACAAGGCGATTAATAAATATTGAACATTGTGTTGTAGCAATGCAATGTTATTTTACTTTTTGACATCAATATGTGCGGTAGTCACATTTTTTGAATTTGAGTCCACTTCACATCTTTATCATAAGCATGTGATTGTTGAACTCTTAGCATTAATTCTTTTTAATTTATCGTCGTTATCGACCGTGTGCATGCTTAAAAAAATACTTTGATTCAATCGTCTTCCTTCATCGGCGTTGCGTGCTGGTGCAGTAATGCGCAGATTATCGGAACAGCTTACAAAGCACATGCCGTGCAGATAAAACTGCGATAGAAGCTAATGCAGATCCTTGTTGAGTAGGGCTATCAATGTCAATTTTTTTTACTTGAATGTTCAGTAGAATTTTTCTAAGAAAACTTTATTCAGGAATATTGTATATCAAAAATTCATAAAAATAGGCTGCGCATGCAACTTATTTGTCAAAAAATTAAGTTTTTTTTATAAATACGTATTTGTATTACAAAATTAATTAATTTAATCAATAATAAAACATTTTTCATCTATTTGAATAACAATTAAATTATTCTTATTTCATAGGTAGATAAAATAATAAAGAGAAAATATATTATGATGAAACACGGCACGCTGTTTTAATAGTGATGACGGAGTATGACAAAATCAGCTCGTTGCTCGTAGACAACGTACTACAAAATGTACACAGGCGTGACGTCACGTGACATTTCAAATCAATTTATCGTCTCGAGTTTTTTAATTAAGCGAAAAAAAACAAAGTCAATATATTTTTCAATAATCTACATGACATACGTTATTATTACAATTACATTCAATTTCATCATCTCAATTACAACAAGCAATCTTAAACACAAAATCTCCAAATAAGTAACTTATTCACGATTAAATACTTAACGTTTATTACATCGCCTCATATTTTTTGTCCATTTATTGCATGTCGTATTACACAAAAATATTAATGAAATCTTTAATTTCACTTCATCATATAGGTCAGGATTGGTGTAAGCTTCTATCTTCGACTTTAAATCTGTGTGGCAGTGGTTCGATCCTGGGGCCTTACCATGATGGCTTAAAGCAAGGTTGAAACAATATTGAAACAGAGACACCGCTCTTGCTGCGTATAGCGCCATCCCGCTCTCAGCGCGGCTTTAATATTGTTTTGGGCGATCATGATCAGGGGGCTGGTGTAGAGCGTTCTATTATTCATAAATTTGCTTTTTTCATTATTTTGTTGTTATAGCTTTTTCGTTTATTTTATTAATTAGTTTTTTATTTATAATTTTCTTTTCAGAAGACAAAAAAAGGTATGATTAAAAACGCGATTTTAATATCTTAAAATCGAATAATATTCCGAATATTTTCTGTTCAATGCCTAAAAAAAAATACCATCCTCGTGGTTTTTTTCAACATTCACCAAGATGGATGGTAGCCCTAGGACTTTTGCGTCATGGTTTCGATGGAGCGCAGTTGAAATGCATTGTAAATTGTACATTGCTCCTCCGTTCCTGATAACAGCAACATGTAAACGAGCGAAAACATTAATGGACTTCCGTTTTAGTGTTCGGATAGCCGGTTCGCGTGTTCCTATAGCCATCTTTATGCAAATTTCAGTGCATCAAATAGTAATTATTTGCCCGCCTTTATTGCTTTTTGACCCGGAGACGTTTGCGGTTAGTACAGGTTCTCTGCATGTGTTCAATGTCTTGAGTGTACATTTTTTGCTTCTTCGTAATTATTTACACTTTGCATATCGATAATCGTTAATATTATCGTGTGCTACATGTCTACTCGGTGCGTCGGTGGCGCTGTGGTTTCGGCACTTGCCTTCCAATCGGGGGGTCGGGGTTCGAGACCCGCCATGTACCAATGTGTTTTTCGTTTCGAATTTCATATGTACATTTGTCTGACGCTCCTACGGTGAAGGAAAACATCGTGAGGCAACCTGCATACATCTGCGAAGAAATTCAATGATGTATGTGAAGTCGACCAATCCGCACTGGGCCAGCGTGGTTGACTAAGGCCTAATCACCCTAACATAGGTTAGGCTCGAACCCCTCGGTGGGGACGTATATGAGCTGTGATGATGATGACATGTCTACTCAGACAATTCGTGACCCTTCGTGTCCATCACACAAATATTTACTCCTATATACAGGAATAAAACTTTATTTGCATTTGAATAGTGTACAATAGACAATTTTTACAATGAATAAAACCGATTTCAAAAACACCATAAAGGCATAAAAAATAACAATAAATGCAACATCACAGTTTTATATTGAAGTTGGTGGCAAATTTTAACTAACTACATTAATTGTTCTTATATTTTTAAGACCCTCCAGGTGATCCATTGCTTAGCACCAAATCCACTTTAAATTTTATTATCACGTATATTAAATTCAAAAATAAAACCGACTTCAAAAACATCAAAAAGTTTTAAATATTATAAAAAAAATACATACAACAAGATACAACTATTGATTGAACTAGCTGTGCTCGCGAACTACGTTTCGCCATATATTTTTTTCCGTTTTCGCAACATTGTTCATTGGTGCTCAGCTCCTATTAGTCGTAATGTGATCTCATATAGCCTTCCTCGATATATGTTCTATCCAACACAAACGATTTTTTTAATTTGAATCAGTAGTTTCTAAGATTAGCGCGTAAACCAAACAAACAAACAATCAAACAAACTCTCCAGCTTTATAATTTTAGATTAGAAAAGAGTAACTTTAGACCAAGTTATATGACCGTTAAGCTTTATACGAGTAAAATATTAGTATAGATCATGCGGTCCACAGTTGTATATAAGCTATATAGTTATAGCGTAATATTCAACAAACAGAAACGTATTTTCCTCGTCGAACCGCAAACACTCGAAAGTTTCCTCCAAATAGTTTCACATTCATTGCGTGTTTGTTAAAAATAAAAGCTGCTAATGTCCCTTGTTTGTGCAAGAAAGTGGAGGCACGTAGGCACCGGTCCGCGGAGTTTTTGGTTGATTTAAGAGTTTAATGGTCACGAGATACGACAAATACCAAAATACCAAGGAGTGCGCCATATTAGCATTTTCGTAACGAGCATTCTCTTGCTTAGCGGAATGGGGACTGCTTGGGGTTCTGTACCTCAAAAGGAAAAGGAAAAATGGAACCCTTATAGCACTTCGTTGTCCCCCTGTCCGCCTGTCTGTCAAGACCCCTTTTCTCAAGAACGCGTTGATATCAAGCTAAAATATATATCAAATACTCGGATCTACGTACGGTTTAGCTGTAAAAAATGATACTTGTCAGTCAATAGATATAGCCGTGCATGTCACGTCCTTACTTGGTCCTTCTCAAACCGCTCATACGTCCTCGGGGACTATTGTACTCAAGCGGAAAGGAAGGTCAAACGTCCCGGGTACTACAGTATCCAGAGCGCAATGCGTTAAACGTGCGGCGGCGGGCGTACTTAAAAAAATCACGAAAAAAATACTCTCTTAATCGCTCAATGCCTTTGATCATAGTTTATTTAATAAGTTAACCTAAGACTAAATAAAATTTTATAGTCTCTGTGATCCCTAAACACAATTTAGGGATCACAATAATTTCGGCTTAAAACTTAAACGATCATTAGAGCTCTATAAACACCTTAGAGTCACTAAAACACATATTTTAAGCAAATCCAAAGACGATACGGTTAAATCTCTCCCGAATGACAATAACAGTTCCGAGCTAGAGGCTTCAATTCCATAAAAAATCATGATAGGCGCGCAATCAAATCGATTAGGGTTAGGTTCGATCAAAAAACTAGAAGACATATGAGGGAATAGCCACAGAAAAAAACATGCTATACGTGTGACGAAGCACCTGGAACATAATTAAGCTCGGTTTGACACTCTACTGCACGTCTAGATGTAATGTTAATACTGTACGTATGTACACTTTAGTAATATGAATACAACGCTACACCACACATTGCTAAAATAATTACGCAATAATTATAATGTCAATCCTTTATTGCGAAGCTATTCAGTAAAACAATGGCTTATGTAGTGTTGTTGCATGGGTTGTTTTTGTTTTGCTTTGACGTTCATAGAGCTCAAATATGGTGACTCTGGCCAATATCTTGTGGTGCAAGTGAGAAGAGGAGGTGGGTTTGAATTAACTCTGCACATACAATTCCTTCCGAATATCGTGGAAGATTGCGCCTAAGCCTACGTACGTAAAACTTTTATTCGAAATAAGTCTTAAGTTCTGCGATTATGATGACCTTGCCAACAGTATCTTGTTTTTTAACCACATGTAATATATGTCTTAACAATAGCATATAACCCTCTCTCTCTCTACCTCTCTTAATAGCGTAAATTTCTTTGAATAGGAACATATTTTATATTATCCTGTTAAATAACATAAATTTTATATTAATAAGTGATTGAATCAGAAATGATAGGACCCGAAAAACTAAAGTCACCGACATAGCCCATAGGATTGCAAACATTTAGAGGCAGTGGGTAGGATACATCGCTCGTAGGACACATCGCTCGTTTCGGTGAAGCCACCGGATGCGAGAAGCGCAGGACCGATCGGTTTGGCTATCCTATCGGAGAGTCCTATGTACAGCAGAGGGCGTTTATTGGCTGAGATGATGATGATGACTCTATGAAATAACTATATTTACTTAGATATAAATAGATTTTTTATGAATATGAATTGGCTTATTATCATTGCCAGACTTATTTTTTTATTTTACTAATACTTAAACTTAATATAATGGACTTATCAAGCAAGAAGGTTTTAATTTGATATAAATATTTTGAGCATCCTCCGTTTTTTCGCTTTAACTTGACACACCTTGAGGTATGTTATTTTATATTTCCTTGTATTATTTTTTTAAGTAAACGTTGTCATATTTTTCCGTCTCTTTTTGTATTATCTGTAAAGAAATTATTTCTCCTGACCTACTGTCAATTTTATTTTGCTCTACACTATTCTGATCTTTATGCCTCTAAACTGAATACTGTGTTATCACTGTTAAATGTAATTTTTTACCAATTTAACAAAACGTGCACCCACCACTGTTGTCCAATGAGTAAATATATGGAAGAATATAAATAACGACACAGGGTCAGCAACTTCGTTAATAACAAAAAGCTTGCCGCTGGCGCTTGTGACTTAGGCCTAGCGAATAACCCGGCTTTGTTATAACGATTTTTATTGTGGGCTTCAATGAGCCCAGGGGCCTTACCATTATCGCTTATAGCAAGGTTAAAACATTATTAAAACAGAGACACCGCTCTTGCTGCGTATAGCGCCATCCCGCTCTAAGCGCCTTTTTAATATTGTTTTGGGCGATCATGGTTAGGGGGGCAGTTTCTGAATCGACTCATTGCAAAGTGTTGAATTTTACGAATGATTTATTTCGCGTCGGTCTCCGTAAGATTCCTCTGCGTTTGAACTGAGCCCTGCGTGCGTTGTGTCGTGTCATGTTAAGAGAGTGATTGATGATAATTGACACCGATTTTATTGGGTCCCGGTCTTCAAAAGAACGCTTCATAAAGACGTGAGCTATAATATTTGGTAAAACATGACGTGTGTGCTTTGTGGTTTTTTTTTTCTTGGTACCTATCCGTCAAAACGGTTGAGAGTACAACATTGAATTGGTGTCTCATATTAATGTTATTGATAATTCTCAGTAGATGAAAAACAGTCAAATTGCATTCAATATATTGCGATTATTATTTTTCTTTTAGGAAGAGCTCGCGCTTAGCGACGATAATTACTACTTTTTAAATTTAATACAAAAATGACCTTATGATTAATGATTCCTAAAGCAGACAGATTTCTCTCATACAGTAAAAAAAATGATTTCTCGACAGTATTATTTACCCTGAATTGTTAACGAATTTGAGCCAGTGATTCTACATACGTTTACGATTTTAAACATCTCAAAATATTTGTCAAGTAAGGATTTTAAATAATACATAAAATATAATCATTATACTATCATTCTGGGGTAAGTCTAAACATTTTTATCTTATCAGCAGCCGTTAAAAAGTTTATTTATGGCGACATTTAACTTTTACTGCTAGATGATAGGTATATCTATCAATTAAATTGGTCTGGTCTTTGTTAAATTATATTTTTAACTTGGAAAACATTATTTAACACATAAAGTAAATGTTTTGGTTGCTGTCTTTACTGGATACTTTTTGACAGTTTCAAATCTTAAATTAAGAAAACCTCTGTCATTTGACTCCTACTACGATACAGGTGAGTCCCAGTGGAATGTACTCGTAGTATCTAAGTTTACCTGTACCTCGACTCATGTAATAAAGAAAATAAGGGAGCGTCGGTCGATGGCGCTGTGGTCTCGGCACTTGCCTTCCAATCGGGAGGTCCGGGGTTCGAGACCGCCATGTACCAATATGTTTTTCGTTTTTAGAATTTCATAGGTACATTAATTGTCTGACTCTCCAACGGCGAAGGAAAACATCGTGGGGCAACCTGCATACATCTGCGAAGAAATTCAAAGATGTATGTGAAGTCAACCAATCCGCACTGGGACAGGGTGGTTGACTAAGGCCTAAACACCCTAATTTAGGGTAGGCTCGAGCCCCCCTGTGGGGACGTATATGGGCTGCTATGATGATGAATAAATAATAATTATTATTATTATTAAGTATATTTTTATCAGTTCCAAATGGCTCTATTTATAATAAAACGCTTAGAAAATTGATTCGTCTTCAACCCCCCTGCAGTCGCGCTGTGATCCTAAGTACATTATCACGCTGCTAATCGATTTGAACCCCATTGCAGGGATCAAACCGACCAACCGTTTTATTTTATTGTACTCACCCACACGACCGTGCTGAGAACAATTTCGGGTTATAGTTCACGTTTGTATGCAGTATGCGAAACTATTATTTCGATGTGAAAGTAAAGGAAAAATTTTATGGCATTTAATTTTAAAGGCATTGTATTGTTTCTATGGGAGATTACAAAATTAATTTCACAAATTCGAATTTTTTATGGCGCCATAATTTTTATATGACTATGGATAGGTTTCGACTTGACAGAGTATGTACCAAACACGTTGTAGGCGAAAATTAGGGATTTTGATGGCCCTAGGTGGCTTAGGGTTGGACCTCAAAATCTAAAGTGGTTCAGGGTTCAAGATATCAATGGAATGGTCAGAAAGATGATCACACAAGGGAGACTCTGTACCAGGGTCGCCTGCTTGGGTACCTCTGTCTTACCTATGTCTGTCGCAAAGCAGCAGTGCTTGCATTGCTGTGTTCCGGTTTGAAGGGTAAAATATGGCAGTGAAATTACTTGGTAACGTGACATTATATCGGATGTCACAAGTTGGCAACGTACACCGTGGTTCTTGTGGGGGTTGCAGTTTTGCTGCGAATCTCACAAAAGCCACATGTAATATAGGTGACTGTTACCACTTACCATCACGTGGGCAGTTTGCTTGTTTGCCAACTTAGTTGTAATAAAAAAAAACAAGCTCTATGTTTGGGTCTCGCTAAACACCTAAAACTAGCAAACATACTCTTCTGACCTACACTTACAATAGCACCGATCCACAACAAAGGATGCTCTGTTACAACGTCATACTGTTTCATATTGCTTAACCATCGACCGTTTTGTGGGTCATAAAAATTAATACATTTTATGGAACAGTCCCGTTGTGTGATCTTTATTAGAGGGCGTTTGAGTTGCTTTTGGACTACTCACAAATAATGTTACAAGCGATTTTTTTGAAAATTAAAACGGAGTATCGATGATGTCATGTTTGTTAATTTAAAAAGATGGAGTTGTTTTATATCACGCTGAAATTATAGGTTAGCTTCCCATGAATAATGGTTGTAATAGTCAGCCACGTGTGGTCGGTATATCCGATACCGACCACCGACCGGCACCGACCCGCTTAAAAATAATTTATTGCATTTGTTATATTGACGAATTTATTTACCAATATGTAAATTTGATTGTTTAAAGATTTGCCAAGCGCCGTACTATAAAGTAGGCATTAATGTTTCGCCAAGAAGAACAGCGAACGTAATTTACCTAAAAGCAGGGAGGTAGTATCTTCATATCTAAACTTTGACCGTGCCTTTGATACTTTCATAGTCCTGTATTATCCATTGACTTTTATATTTACATTAACTTCTTTTATTATCTGTTTTTTATTACTATACTTACTTATTACGTTTTGCTCTATTCACCTTTCTATGCACCTTTCTTCCGTTTCCTACCTTTTAATAGCATTTTTCTATAGTTGCCTGGAAGTGATTTCTGTGAAGCCGCCTATTGCTAGATTTTTTGTTGTTATTTGCTGTGTTATGCATTCATATGTTTTTATGCATTAAAGTGTTTCTGTGTGTGTATGTTTTTATGAAAAATACATAGAACTCATTAAAGTTTGCCGCTATGGCAAAAACATATGACCATTAAGTCTAAGCTTTTATTGTATTAAATTTGAGCTCGATGGCATAATGGTTCGCCTTTAGTTTTGATATTGAAACAAAGCTACCTTCGTCATGGTTGGTCCCAGGATGGGTGACCAAAACTTTGTGATCTCGAGTTCCTTCATGCTTCGGAAGGCATGTTAAGGCATTAGTCCCGGTTGGTATTGCAACCGTTCCTGCCCACCACTCTGCATTGGGCTATCTTGTAAAATCTGGCGTGTTACCGTGTGTAGGACCTACATGGCGGGTTTAAGGGATTATAGATTAGCTAATTGTTTAGCGCAGAGGTCGAGTGATCACCTACTGCGCAACGTACGGGACAAATGTTTTGTATGGCCTACAGAAATTTGCCGGTCTGGGCGTATGTGCATGTGATATTCTATGTTTGTAACTGCACCCACGACACAGGAGAAAATCCTAGTGTGGGGCGACGTTTTTTTTAAAAAAAAAATCTTACAGAAATCAAATGCCAAGTAAAAAATCACAGTTTTGATAGGTTTAAACACTAAGGATTTTTATATTTATTTTTGCCGCTCCCTTTTCTCTAAGATGGTGTTAGCAGCCCTACCATCAACCTAACCGAGCAGAAAATCTTCCGCCCCACGTGGAATCGAACCCGGAGTTCCTGATCAACATACGGTGATCTCAACCACTAGAATGGAGGCGATTAAGGCAATCAAGCAAGTCATCATTTTTAAGGAGAGGCTCTCATGCCCAGCGCTGGGACATATATGTATCGAGGGGAGATATCAATTTTTGTTCATCACTTATTGAATTTTCAAACACTGAGATATCATAACAATGACTCTTTTTTTCAAAAGAGTCCTTTAGCGGCATTCGTTTCTCGCTTACTTATAGACATAGCTGGCATAAGACACGTTTATGTTTCTGATGGACATTTCACAAAATCCCATACGAGAAACATAGAAGCAGAAACATTAGAATCATGAAAAAGTGATAACTCAAACCAAAGATCAAGTATACCAAAAACATAAACTCCACAAAAAATCCAACCATCATTCCGGCCGTTGTCCCTCACAAAAAACGTACCTAAGTACAATCCAAACCGACGCGCGCGCTACCGAGAAACATAACTGGCAATTAAGCGTGCTCATTAATAAAAATTCTAAAAGAGTCCAAACCCCCGCCGAGGCTTTATGTGAAACTAGCGCTATTATTTTTATTCCGGCGAAACCGACGCCGGCACGTCATCGCCAGAGAGAAAAAAATCCACCGATAATAAAATTATCGGGGAACCGCCGGCTATTAAATGCAGGCCGGCCGTGAAATACGGACAGGCCCCTAGCACTAGCGCACAGGGTACGATCACGATGCATAAGAATGGCGACAGAAGTGAACAAATTGAAAAATTGGACTGCGTGAAAAATGCTGCAAAAAAGAAAAAACTGGCCAAGTGCGAGTTAGACTTACTCGCCGGGGGTTCCGTACAATTCTGTAAATAATAGGGATTAAAGTATGAAATTGCCGTTTTGTATGAAGATTTTTAAGAACATTGCTTATTTTATACTAACGTGTTTCTTAGTTATTTAATAACCAATAAAGCAAACTTTATGAAACTTTTAGATACTATTCAATAGACTTTAAACTAAGTACTAACATAATTTTGAAGACAAGAAAATTAGTTTTCACAAAGTTATCGTCAATAATGTACAACATTCTGACGAAAAAAATAGGGGGTAATTTTTGAGATTCCTCTTAATTAATATATTATTAAACTAATTCTGAGATTTCTTTGAGACTTTGAATTTCATACTTTAACTCCTATTTTTTACGGTTATTAGACTTTTCCTTAAAGTCTGCTATAAGACCTTGCTTCTAGCCTTTCATGATTTTAGGTCAAAGGTAAGTACGAGACACCATGTACATGAGTACCAGCTGTGCTCTCTAACTACGTTTCCCAATATTTCCGGTAAGTGTATTTAAGGTAAGTGACTTACCTTAGCAAGAACTTTCCTTAACCCCAAGGTTGTCTGGTATTGATACCTTAGCAATAATGCCGACAATTTTTACTGTATCTCTTATATTGTTATGTCTTGTTTATGTATGTTTCGTGTGCAGTGTGTGAGTGTTCAATCAATCAGTAATAATTGACCAAAAAAATCAGGAGTCAACGACCTATTCTCAGACCTACCAAATAAACACAAAAATGTCATGTCAGGTATAGATGATTCACCATCTCACAAGAAAATCATATAAACCGATGCCGTTTTGGAGGAGTCCCATAACCAACACTGTGACGTGAGATTTTCATATATTAGAAGATTGTTCTATATTGTTTTTATTATAACTTATTTGGTTACTATTACTATATTATATTTTATGGTTACTATGACTATGGTATACTATATTTTATGGTTAATATTACTATATACTATATAGGTTACTATATTGTCCCTATAGGCTTTGATTCCTTTGTGAAATTGGAAATTTTTTGAAAATATGCGACATTGGTATCTTCTGATCGAACTGGCTTACAAGTATGATTTTTTTTACAGCTGAAGGAAATGGTAAATCCAAGTAAATTGATATAAATTTCAGTTTCATATCTTTATGCGTTCCTGATAAAAAAAGACGGACACACAAATAACCCTAACCTTAAAAACGAATCTAGAAGCCTAGAATGCTGATCGTCTTAAAATAAATAAAGAACTACGTCATTCAAAAAAAATGCATTATATCAGCATAGCAAGCTAGCTACTGGGTTTCAGGCTGAAATACGGTTTATGTTTGCATCATCGACTGTGCGCAAAAGAATATAGACAAAGGTATAGAATTATAGATTCTCGGTGACAGCCATAAGCGACTCTGTAAGCGTTCTCGCCATGGCCTTACAATGGAATGTACAACCTTACAGTGGAATCAAAGCTAGTAATGAACACGATCGAAGTAATAACAACGATGGCCATTTTAATAATACCAGACTCGTACATAACGTTATGAATAGATGTCATACCATCAGTGATGCAGGAAAGGGTCCTTAACCGTTTTGATTTACGAGTGTAAACATATAATTTTTGTATTTCGTTAAATATTGTATTTACTTTACTTAAAAATTTCACTAGAAAAATCTTTTCATACATACCGTTTATTACTTGTAGTTTTGTTTTAAAAACGCCTCGCCGCTTAGAATAGTCTCTACCGTACTGATACAGGGTGTGATATTTATGCTTACTTTATGCAGAGGCCGCTGGATATTCTCAGCTACAGAATTTGCGGCCTCGATTCATTTAGCGTTCAAAAACTACGCTCCGCCAGCATCAAGGATCATCTACTGAATTGACATGCTTCTCGTAAAACCAGATGCTTTTCGTAGAATTGCAGAGATGCAAATATTTTAAGTTTACCCTGGACTGTAATATTTGCAAATTTTTATGATATTCGCTGTAAAATGATTTCAAGAGGTCCCAATTCTGGAAAAGAAATGAGTTTCTCTCGACTCTTTACAGTTATAAGCAAGCAATGCGGACTGATACTCATTAAGCAAGCTTAGAGAGTGAACAATGAAATTGATTTAACATGAAGACACTTTGATCTTATTTGAGTATTGTTTTTTATTGGTGTCGCAGTTTTTTTATATTAGTTTTTTTTAAATGGGAAGAACATAAAATTTTGAGTTTCGATCAGTTGTTGATGAAAAACGGAATGAAATTCTACTATTCATATACCTACTATAAGTATTAGTCGATTCATTTGACAAATATGCTAAGATCGCTCGTACAATGACAAATACAAAAAATAGTGCATGACCATAAGGTCGGACCAAAAACAAACCAGAAACGTGCACAGTTCAAATAATTATCTACTGAGAATTCGAAGTTTTTAGATGGCCCAAGGGCCAAGATCTCTTTAGAATGGACAGACAAACAGACAAGACGGACGAACGGACGAAAAGGTCAAATGTGCTCAACACCAACGTTACAAAACAATGTTTGGGTCACGCTAAAAGTGGTTTTAACAAACAAACCTATACGAAGGCCGATTGCAGTTAAGATATAAAATCCTCCCGATTAAAATAGAATTTGGTAATTTGGCGAGGGGAGCGTCGATGGCGCTTGCTGTGGAGGTTCGCGGCTCGATCCAGCCATTATAACAAAGTGTTTTTTCTTTTTCAAATTTCATAACTGTACATTTGCCTACGCTTCTAACGGTGAAGGAAAACATTGTACGGCAACCTGCATACACCTGCGAAGAACTTCAAAGGTGTTGTGAAGTCGACCAATCCGCACTGGGCCAGCGTTGACTAAGGCCTAAATACCCTAACTTAGGGTAGGGCTCGAATACCGGGCGCGTGGGTAGTGGAGTCGCAGTGTGGACCTTACCTAGCGCGCCCTTATGGGCAGGGAGAACACCGGGAGGTTTTAGTGGGTAGGCCTGGCACTCTGCCGGGAGAGCCCCACACACGCTCGCCGCCTAGCCAACGGCGGGTACGGTGCGGATTGGCGTTACGCATTTCCCCCCGAGAAAAAAAAAAAAAAAAGTAGGCTCGAACCAGTGGGGACATTTATGAGGTGTGGTGATGAATATGGCTTATAAGTAGCAGATGTTTATTTGAAATCATGTCCCACTGCTGGACATTACACCGCCTAACGGCCGGTTCGAATATTCTGTCTATCTGTGGCTTTGGTTACCAACGATAGGTATCCGGTAGAGGTAATCCGGAATAGCTTCTTAAATACTGGTGTGATTTAAATGAATTTATCAATTTAAAGTTAATAGTTGAGCCTTTAAAGTGGTGTCATTTTTATTATTATTAATTACTGATTTAGTACTCAAGATCGCGTGAAATCAATTCCAAGTACATAAGTGATTCCATTCTTTTGCTCGCGAGTGTATTTCCCGACATAATCATCCAATTCAATTGTTATTTACATCAGATAATAAAAATACAAATTTTTATAAAGAAATATATTCATAAATAAAAACATTACATAGAAAAGAACATTTGAAAAAAAATACAAGTTAAGTAGTTACTACAAATTTTAAAACACTAAAATGAGAATCAAAATTTCATCAAAAATTAGAATGTCGTAAATAATGCAATTTAAATTAAATAAAAAACAAACAAAACATTGTAAGCAGCTTTGGCGTATTCCGATAATTGCCAAACCTGCATTCCTTCATTATTATCCAAATAAAATCTGGCACACCTTCAGAACCATCAATTGGATGAAGTCCTGGCTAATCCACATTCAAATAATCTAGTGGCCTGTCCGCGCGTCAATCATTCGAATTGGATCGTGACCGACAGAAATTTAGATCTTCTGCAGTTTGCATAAGAGATAATATCAGAACGGATGAAAGCTGTCGAATAAACGCGATTTAGAACGTGTGAAAATTCAACTTTGTCTTCTTAAGGCTATTTGTATGCTGTGTAACATTGTAGTTTCGTGGAAGGTGGCTAAAAAATTACGAATACTTACTGTTTGTTAAAGTGATATACTTATTATTCAGTTATGTTATATGTTATTCTCTCGATAAATACATCATTTACACATATCGTCAAAAACTATTTTATTTTTACAAAGTTAGGAAAACGTGTTAAAATCTAGTGCTTAAATCTAGTTCAGATATCGTCTCCATAGGTTACGGGGACGAAACACGGACAGTTCACAAATTTAAAGTGGCTGTTAGCCATGGAAAGGGCTTTGCTTGGTGTTTTGGCGTCTCTATCCGAAACGAGGTGATCTAACAGGAAACAGAAGTAATCAACAGCAATTAATTTATAATTAAAAATCAAATTTCTGTTTCATGATGATTAAATTTAAAAGTTACTATTATGCAATAACTTCGAATCAAAACCTATGCTTTCAGATCTCGGTCGGGTACACAATGATGTCTAGCAGTGCCTGAGAACTACGTTTCGCATAATAAAGCTCAACACCGTAGTTTCCTTATTTTTTGGATAGGGGTTTCTCAGCTTCCTGTGGGAATTTTGAAAAATCCTTCCTTAGTGGGCGCCTACAAAGTCAACGAACCACTGTTACCCCTGTACGGAATTTAGTAAATGCGTTAGTAACCAAAGCCTTTTATAAATACAGAGATACCGTTGGCGGGCTGTGAAAAGCTCGTAAGTCGCAAATTTAGTAAAAAACTCTGTCAGTTGTTTTTCGTGAGAAAATCTCGTAATACGTGTCCACGTAAAACAAAAGTCGAATTCGGTAATAATGAAAATCCACCGAATGTTTTACTTGGCATCCTACAAAAATGTTCACTAAACGATTCTCTTCATCTCCTGTAAAATTTGGAGTAATGCACATGCGAGGTTTTCACAGCCCGCCGACTATATACAATAGAGTCCGACTGCATCATTAGGGGTCGGTACGTAAACGTCGCTGCTCTTGAGTCTAGACGCTTAAGCTTTTTATAATGCTCTTAGTATTATTATGACAAGAAGTTAAACGTCTTCCTTTTTTCTCTCTACATCTATATCTATGAAGTAGAACAGTTTATATTTTAAATCCCTTAAAAGCTCAATCCGCTCAACGAACAACCAAAAAGTGTTAATTAATTAAGAGCAAAATCCTTGCGGCGACAGAACCACACAGAACGTATCGTGTAAATAATAAGATGCAGTGGGGATTATTGTCAGAATAAATTGGTTCAGGAATGTTACTTGTATTCTAAGGTCGTAAATAAGTAGATAGAGACAGCGTCAGGCTTAGCTGAAACTAAGCTTGGACCTTTCTGTAAAAAGACGGTACGGTAAGTGTTAGAAATCAAGAGCAAAACGGACTTAACGATGATTTCTAGCGTCTTTTATAGTAAAAGCTAGCCTGCAGCCGATGAATAAAAATCTCTGGTGTAAATAAAAAAATACACACACACACACGCGCGCGAGCACACACGCACACACACACTTACATACACACACACACACATACACACACACTCACACACACGTGCACACTCACGCACTCGCGTGTGCGCACTTTTTTAAATCGTTTTTGTTTATGGTACTTATGTATAGTACAAATATTAAATGCCACTCTTATCGTGATTAACAACAAATACATCGAAATTTTACATCAATTTTGTTAAAGACATAATAAAAACTAAATAATAACATACGAGTAAAAAAAAGGTAATCATTATCATTGCCAGATTATTTCATGGCCTTACTCACGTCGTGACATCTCTACAGACCCACGAATTTGTCACGTTACAGGACATCCATTAGGTCCATTACTAATTCACACGGCCCGAGCAGGTGCGATTAGATTACTCTGATAACCCACTGATTAATGATCTGAAGTTCTTCTCGTGTCTCTTTGAACGATGTTTCGTCTCCAATTCGATGTGTATTGCTGCGTCTGTTGTTTCCCCGATGTCAAAGAGCACACTTCCGCAGCAATGTAGAGAGAATTTATGTTCGTAACGTTTTATACAGTGTAACTTCACTTCCGTTAGTTAATTTTATCATTATCAACTTGACATTCATGTGACAGGTCATGATGATCACTTCAATGTCAGTTATGTATGATTTCAATCGATAAAGACTAATAAAAGGCTTTACCATTACCTCACCACCCAGAGGAATAAAATGGGAGAGGGGTAGCGACCTTTTTGACTTCTCAATATTTATACTATATGGTGGCAATTTTTTTTTGAAATTTTTATTTTCAAAATTTTTGTAAAGCATCGCACTGAAGGAGTGTAAGTAGGTATCGGTTTCGCAAACATAAGTAGGAAATTATCTTTCGGATTACTTAGAAAGACTGAATGTGATACTTAGTATTTACGAAACCCTACCCCCAAACGGAATATGGCATGGGATTAAAATTCGTAGTGTCTGAAACTAGAAGCATGGATCTTTGTATTAAAGCTAATATAGTATAGAAATTAATTAACTTGCGTTTTAGATTTTTAAACTATGTTTGTTACCCATGAAGGAGTGAAAAGGGGTTTAAAGTTTGTTTTTCTTTAAGTATCACACTGAAACTATTTAAAAATACGAGAACGTACGAATTCTTTAATGGAAGTTTCTTTGCAAATAACGAGCACTTTTATACAATTTCAAAGTATTTAGACTAGAAAGTATTCTTCCAACGAGTACTTTATAGTCAGAATTCTATTTACTGCGGATAAATAGAGCATTCTCATTTCTCACAAGAAAAACGAAAGGAATCTAGCGCCGCATTTTCTATAAAACCTCTATAGGGCCGTTCAGTTGTATTCCTAACATCCTTAGCTTTTGGAATCTGCTAAGCTGGAGAAATATTGTTATAACAACGCTACTTGAGCATAAGGTTAACACTAGCCAATACTTTTAGTCACAGTTTTTGAGACGCAAATAGTTAACGCACTGTCATCTGTAAAACTCTCCACACACAAAAAAGTTACACAAAAACCCCTAGTCTCCAGAATTAGCAGCACATTTGCACACGTGCGATTGGCACTTGTTAAGACGCACGCTCCCGACACGCGACGGGCCGCGAACGTGACGCTATCGAGACGGGGCGCGTTATTTTTTTGACAAGAGGGTGGTGTCAATTATTTGCGTTTGATAATGCCTCTTTCCTGTGCGTCGCAGATAGATGAGTATGAAGTCGTACAGAATCAGAAAATTTAGTACTAAGTCCATTTAATACATCATGTTATCGTCACGATACTACACAAATCATTTAACTGTCATTTAACCGCCTCCGTGGTCTAGTGGTTGACACCAAAGGATGTTGATCGGAAGTTCCGGGATTTGTTTTCCCCATGGGGCAGAAGAATTTTGCTTGGTTTGATTGGTGGTAGGCTTCTGAGCCCGCTTGGCTAGTTATCACCGACTTACCTAATTTTGTAATAACAATGTTAATAGCATTGTTGTGATCCGACAATGAGAGATAAGATAGCCAGTTCCTCAGCTGTTCCAGGTGGAGCTCGTTTCCACCTTCGGCCTTGTCGTCAATTACCATCAGCAGGTCTATTCTCTAACTTTGGTTGCTAACTAGAACTGTCATTTTTGAAAGGAACATAATATCCATTACTGCTATCATGTACGCCGCCGTAACACATAAGATCACTAAACCAGTAATGGATATAAAGTGTCTTTCAAAAATGACAGTTCTAGTTACCAACCGTAGTTACCGAATAGGCCTGTAGGTGATTTGAACGCCAAGAGCTCCATGTAAGAGCCTAGTAGGGGAATTTGGATCGATTCCCTGCTTTCTCCTTTCCCTATCCTTGTTAGAAAAAGTTCCACAACATTTCACTTGACGAGAAGAGTCGAAGAGACTAACAGCTGGTTGAATCGTAAAAAGTAAAACAAAAATGTATTGAATTGACGCGAAAAAGTGATAGAGTTGTTTATTTTTGCTTTGCAGAGTATGCCTTAGTGCTGTTACGAGACAACTAATGTCACAAATTGCAACTTACACCGTGGTCTTTGTGGGAGCTGTAGACTTGCAGATTAGAGAATGTTACAGAGAGAATGGGTACTGCAACTGTGTATTTCATTTTACAAGTTGACAACGTACGTTGTACACCGTAGTACTTGTAGCAGTTGCTGTCATGCAGATTAGCTAATGTTATAGGCACAACAAGGTTATTTCCATTTGCAGAAGTGAAGTCAGTTTTAGGTGGCCCACTTATCTGGCAAACTCACGTAAAATATACGTTTGAAGTTCAGCAATCTGTATGCGATTGTGTAGCTCACATTCATACTTAGCTTCACTATCACAACCATTACGTGAAGGGAAAGCTACGAGTCTCTATGCTGCACTACTGTATAAAATGTATGTAGCGTTCATAATTATAATATGTAATGTTAGTACTTTACTATCATTCTCCCTCTCTTTCTAGACTCTGTACCTGGGTCGCCTGCTTGGGTACCTTCATACAACCTATTTCTGTCGCAAAGCAGCAATATTTGTATTGGTGTATACGATTAGAAGGGTAAGATATGACAGTGAAATTACAGGGTACCGTGACTTTACATCTTATGTCATAAGTTGGCAACGTATACCTTGTGAATTTTGCAGATTTGAATCTCAAAAAGGCTACATGTACTATTATGTGACTGTTCCCACTTACCATCAGGTGGGCAATATGCTCAATTGTTTGCCAACTTAGTTGTATAAAAAAATTCTTTAGGGTTACATGTTATTATTGTTTTGCGTATGTAGGTAGTATCTGCAGCGTTAGTACTAAAGGTCCAGTCTGTGCAGTTCCTTATTCGTAATATTACGAAACGCGGCCGGTGACGCACTGTCTGTCGCGTTAAACTCCGAACGCTTCACAAAAAAGCTCTGTGAATGCTGCAGTATCTAATGATAAATATTATGAAATGATAAGCGAGCTCTTTAAGCAATCAGTATTGCACCAGAACCAGGAGAATACAGTGTAAGCCTAAGTCCACAATGAGAAGATAATCTCTGAGCTCTGTCAAAGATAATATTGTGATATTTTTATGATGAGGCTTTTGGGTGGCTCCGTATAATTGATTTTTTTTTTCAACTGACATTCCTCTGCTTTCTCGTTTTCTTTCCATATTGCATGTTGTCTTTCATATACTGTATGACACTCTGCACTTCCTGCCATTCTACCATTAAACTTTTTTTTATAGAACAAAGTTGGTAAACAAGCCAGATGGTAAGTACGTACAGTCGCTAAAAGTACATGTAGTACCTGATTTGCAAATATACAACCACCACAAGGACCCCAATACACGTTGCTGACTTGTCACGTAAGACGTCAAGTCACAGTACATGAAAACCGAACCCAACACTTTTCTGTAACTGAATTTCACGTAAAATTAATGTTTATAAAGAAATCTAGTTACTAAAATGTCAGCCCCGTGATCATGTGTCACGCGTCTCGCGGAGTCATGCCGCGCGACTGACGCGAGACAATTTATCTATGTGTGCACAACATCGCAATTCTTCTGATATTGAAGCCTTCGTTAAAATTAAAGAATCATATATAGGTATGTCTTAACCCTTATTAATTTCATCCCTTCAAGTTTTAATTTCCCAAAGCAAAGTTTAAAAATTACCATAGTTATACCCAATCAATTCCAGTGGGGCTTGTGGCACGGCCGGATGAGGCGAGAAGCGCATACCTCTCCCGCTCGCCGAATCACTGTACAAGCCTAACCTTTTTTTAAGGGGGAGGGGGGGTGTTCTATTACGATGCCATGTGGCCATAGCATCTCGGCATCGCAACAGATTACATCCGAATAGGTATGTACACCCTTTCGGGCTATCTCCATCAGCGGATGTTCTACTAGTAATACCCGGCTAAACCATCCTCCGGAACCTCTTTGCCCTTTATGGAGGGCCTATTTAGGATCAGCAAGGCCCAATCCACCTAACAAATCCATTATACACAAACATTCGTGACTATATTATATCTGCCAACATTATTCAATTGCTTTTCGTCAAAATTTGGCCGAGACTACCGCAATATTAATGAGGATGTAGAGGGTGTAATGCAACCGCTTTCGAAAAAAGAGAACATGAAACTAAACATCTCTCCCCAAGGAACATAAATGTCTAAAAACAATAAAAAATTTCGCACTATTCATACAAAATGATATTTTCACAAAGGAAATTGTTATGGAAAGTCCAGATTTTGTTTTGCGTCTTTGGACATTATTTTGCTCCTTGGGGAAAGATGTTCAGTCTCACATGTAGAATTGTGCTCTCTTTTTTCGGAAGCGGTTGCATTACCGGTTGTATAATCTCACGGGTGTTTATATATATTTACTAGCTACCCGGCAAACGTTGTTTTGCTATATAAATAATTATATTTTAATTATTGTGAAAAATGTATTCTTTTACGCCAAATCAAAAAAAAAATCCAGAGGGTCACCCTTATCACCCAAGAGTATGAAAAAATAGCCTTTAACCTATTCTTCATTGATTTACTATCAATCGAATTACGCCCAAATTAAAATTACCATAAAGAAAGGACCGTATTTATCTATTTCAATGTTATTCTACATTATTACGGCAACTTTTTTAAGTACAACCGTGTGAAGTTACATCATTTCATACCTATCCACAGATCAATTGACGTTTTAGTAACTATGGAAAAGAACTGCACGAGTCGCGATTGGGCAGTTCTTCACCGGCCCACTTCTCGAACGTTCATGCGTTATCTACGTTTGGTAGTAAATCAATGCTATTCTCAAACCTACCAAATTTACACAAAAAAACTAACTAACTAAACAAGATAATGGTCTCATGAAAAGTTCTGATTGCACTAGTCAGCCTACAATAAAATTCTGAATTTATCACATCTTTGATTAGAAGTAAATTTTTCGCACGCATTCCACCTTAGTCCTTATTTTCCTCCCTTGGTAAAAAGGAAGCTAAATTACAAAAAAAAAAACTCTGCACAATCAAACTCGACGTCGAAATGTGATGTTTGTTTAACTGACGCACTCTTTTACACCACAACAACTGGTAAAATGTCGCCAGTTCCAATCAACGGAACGAAAATAGAGACATCGCCGCACTGCCGACTTTTAATTTTTGTCGCATTTCACACGCGCGCGTCACCCGGAGCGCGGCCAAATTGCGTTGTCACGTCAAGGCGATACTAGATTTGAGCCGTGACAGCTGATCCCGGCCGCGGCGCTAGTCGCTGCCGGAACCTGTGGCACTGTTCTGAAATTAAAACCGTGGTACAGTCAACTACCTGGAGATCGATACTGTCAAAGTTACAGAAATATGGTATTCAAATTCAAATTCAAAAATCTTTATTCAACTTAGGCCTTTACAGGCACTTATTGACGTCAAAACAAAGCAAAACATTGTTATTTAAAGGAAACATAAATTTAACCTTGTATGTGCATACATCCTGAATATACCTACTCAAGATGTCTGCAAATACAAGTAGTAATGAAAAAAAAAAAGTTGAATCTACACCTTATGTAGTTACAAGAACCTGTTGAATCTTGGTGCTACCTGTACCTTTTATTTTTTGAGGCGGGGGAATCTCTTTACGATTCAACAAGGGGCTGAAAGCTGACGAGGCCGCCCCAAGGATAGGCCATTGGACACGGGTAAACCCCATACCTGGCTAAACCACCCTCCAGTGCAACTTCTACCTCCGTAGAGACACACTCGGGATCGGCGTTAGCCATTCCCCGAGTGCGAGGTGCTACCTGTACCTAGGCCAATTGGCTCGTTTTAATATATTTCCGCGCTATTAAATTATTATCTCTGTGGCATTCGGGAAAGTCTACTACTCTTGCTTGTTTTAAACTTATAAAATGCATTTCTGAAAGCATAAATCAGCGCATTCCCGTTGTGTCAATATTTATTGACATGACAAAAGCATTTGATTTTGTGAGTCACTCAATATTGCTCAACAAGCTAGATATTCTTGGCATCAGAGGAAAAGCAAATGACTGGATTAAAAGCTATTTAAATAATAGGCTTCAGTGTACAGAAATAAAGAGAGTTGTTCAAGAAACGAAAAGGATTTCGCGAAAAAACAGTTACAGGTCAGAGTACATTTTAAATAAGACGGGAGTTCCACAAGGTAGCGTGCTTGGACCCCCATTATTCATATTGTTTAGCAATGATTTTCCCAATGTTATTGATGATGAATGTGTGATGTTCGCTGATGATATTGCCATAAATGTTCAATGTAAAAATAAAGAGATTGCTGAAGCAAAACTTAATATAACTTTAAATGAAGTAATCAACTGGCTACAAGTTAATCAACTTAACATTAACTTAGAAAAAACTAAAATAATGCAATTTCTATCTTACAATTCAAAACCATTAGATATACAAGTAACACAAAATAATGTTGCCATAGAATTAGTTGAATGTTTTAAGTATTTGGGTATGAATATTGATAAAAACTTAAATTGGAAAAGTCATGTTGATATGGTATGTACAAAGATCGACAGATTCGTATTCGCCTTAAAAAAACTTAGACAGACAGTTTCCACAGAAGCAGCGGTAATGGCATACCATGGCTATGTCTCATCCGTTCTGAGTTACGGAATCTTAATTTGGGGAAACTCATCTGACGTAGATAGAGCTTTTAGAATACAGAAGAGATGTCTAAGAATGATACAAAATGCTTGGTATGATGATAGTTGTAAGCCACTATTTAAGAAGTTTGGCATACTTACGCTGCCCTGTATATATATCAAAGAAGCTTGTATCTTTGTTAAAAATAACACAGAATATTTCAAAAAACGCGTAGATGTTAATGATAGGCATACGAGAACTCAATATAGACATTTAATTTATCAACCTCCTTGTCACACTTATTTATATAAAGTGAATGTATTTAATATGTTAATCTGTATATATAATAAATTGCCTAACGATATTAAAATTATTGAAAATAGTAAACATTTTAAGAAAATATTGACTACATGGCTGAAAACAAAATGTTACTATACCATTAAAGAATATTTCAATGACATTTTATAAATATCCCATTAAGTATTAATATATTGTTGTTTGAATACGTTAAAATTTATATAAAAATTAAATTATGTATGACTTTATTATTAATTTTTAAATGACATGGGTTATTAATATTCTATGACATGAATTATTATTTAGCAATTTTTTTTGACAATTTAATATTATATAAAATGTTTTATAATTTATATGACATAGCCTATCAATAGGTGTTTACTTTTAATAATGTAGTATAATTATAGAGAATTTTATAAATGTTTGCACGCCTGCTTGCAGGTAGAATGCATCGGAATTGATGAATGTACCACCTGAAAATACTGTATTCTTGCAAATAAATAAATTATTATTATTATTATTATTATTACATCACTGCTGACTTTCCAATGTTGCAGTAGTAGCTTACCGTAGAAACTTTTTGGCGAAAAAAGTAATTACTTTTTATTTACTTTGAAGTCTGGTAGTTTTGTATATTTTATAAAAGTTGCTTTTATAAAATATACAAAATATAAAACATAACAAGTTTTTAAACAATGATAAACTTATGATATATGTAATCTAAAAATATTCGAAATCAACTGTTTTCTACAGAATTGAAGGAGTGTTGTACCTCGGTCACTATCGATCAGTTGTACCTTGGTTAGTATTTTTAGTACAACCTTCAGGAGGTACATTAGGTGTGTTGTACCTTGGCCTTAATAATTTTTTTTTAATATATTAAACGTGTAAGTATGAAATTTACATTTCTAATATTTTGGAAGTTGATAGTCATATACCTTCAAAAATATGCAAATACGGATTCTGTATAGTACGTCAAATTACAAAAAAAAAAACATAATTATGTCAAAAACTGTCCTAGGTACAACAGGTTCCCCAACAATTTTATTGACTTAACATTAAGGTAGTGTATATCTACATATTTTTGAAACTTTGACCGTATTGATTTCTTTGTAGTCAACTGTAGAAAAGATAATTAAACAAAGGGCACATAAATTCAGTTACCTATTGTGAGACCTAAAGCTGGTGAACGCTGACATAAAACTGTATTATTAAGTTGTGATGAACGCAGCCGTTTTGCCGGCCTCTCTCTGTTTTTGGTTGTAAAACAAAGTGAACGCATGCTTGTATCTATTAAATGGAAATTAACATTTATAGACGTTTTATTGAAGATATTACATTGGCGACGAGGATAAAACATCGCAACACGATTTAACGGGAGAGAAAAGGGGTTTTTTTTTCAAGTTAAATACCTAATCGAAAAATAAGATTAATTGCATTTCGGCCGTGTGGAGTGAACGCCATATTTGGAACCAAATGTCCAGTGCTAACAACGATTGTGAATGTGAAATCGAAGATGACGCAATCATACACGAACTTTTGGAAACCGGAAAAAAATCATATATCTACAAGTGTAGTAAACGACAATTA
Organism: Schoenobius gigantellus; assembly: GCA_963935595.1. Taxonomy (NCBI): domain Eukaryota; kingdom Metazoa; phylum Arthropoda; class Insecta; order Lepidoptera; family Crambidae; genus Schoenobius; species Schoenobius gigantellus. The sequence goes on from OZ012549.1 coordinate 3,946,772, forward strand.
TTTATAATAGCCAAACATTTACAATTGAAATTTGATTCCAATTCGACTGCCGATCAATTGCGTAAATTACTAAGCAAGCATTTTTCACCGCCAATAAATACAGAAAGTGAATGTCCAAAAATGGCATTCAGTGACATAAAGCCATTCGAGGGAACAAACTGGGAAGCTTTCGAAAAACAACTGGAATGCGTTATATTGCTTAACGACATAAAGGATGATAAGAAAGTACCTCTGTTAATAACAAAATTATCTCCAGGTGTCTTCAATAACTTAACAAATATTTGTGATCCAACACCTCCGCTGAAGAAAAGTTATACGGAATTGTGTCAACTGCTGAAGAAATACTATACCACCACAACATCTTTTATGATAAACAGAACAGAATTTCGCAAGAGGAACCAAAGTACAGAGGAAACATTCGATCAGTATGTATTTGAACTGAGATCATTGGCAAAATCGTGTAAATTTTCAGACATAGAAGACCAAATAAAAGAAAAATTAATAGATGGTGTCAATTCAAACATTATAAAATTTGAACTTATAAAAAATTCAGAACTTCAACTAGATAAATTAATAGATCTAGCAAAAGGTGTAGAAGCAGCTATGAATGTTTCAAAAGTTACTCAACCAGAAGTTGTTCCTATTTATAAGAATGCAGTACAAAATAAATACTACAGTGTGAAGAAACCATCTACCAATATTAAGAAAATGCTACAACCAAACAATATGAAAAAGCAGTGTTATTGCTGTGGGAAGACAAACCACCTGCGCTCAGAGTGTACGTTACAAAAAAAATTCTGCTCGGAATGTGGGAAACAAGGACACATATACAAAATGTGCACACGGAATCAAGAAAGAAAGACAAATGTAGTGTCAACAGATTTACAGCAACCAAATGAAAATGACACTGATGAGTCTCTTTCTTCCCTTTTCGAGGAATATGAGGTTATGTCGCTTGGTGTAAGTAAGGTTCCACCACATTATATTACATTAAAATTAGAAGGAAAAAATATAAAGTTTCAATTAGATACGGGGTCTGAAGTCACAGTGATACCTCACAAGTACATAAATAAATACTTTTCTGAATTAAAACTAAAATCATGTAAAATATTATTTAAGAATTTTGATCAAAGTATTACTAAACCAATTGGTATACTTGAAGTTTCAGTAGAAATTAAAGCTAAACACATAAAACTTTGCTTATTTGTAGGAAATGATAACATGCCCTGTATCTTGGGCAGGGACTGGTTAACAAAACTGAACCTTTGGCCACCAAAACTAAATTTAAGTAGCGGCAAAACACAACACATTTATACCCAAGAAATTAAAACAAACTTTAATAATGTTTCAGACGCAGAGCAATACATAAAAACGCAGTTCGCAGAAGTGTTCTCACCAGGATGGGGGGATTTCAAAGGAGAAGAGATCACCTTAAAATTAAAAAATGATGCTAGACCCAAATTCCTACCAGTTCGCCGTGTTCCATTCGCTCTTCGAGACAAGGTAAAATCTGAAATTCATAGATTAGTAAAAAACAAACGAATTGAACCGGTTGAATACAGTCAATGGGGCACCCCGGTCGTGCCAATTTTAAAACCAGATGGGTCAGTAAGACTCTGTGGAGATTATAAATTAACATTAATCCCCACTTAGAGGTAGATCACTTTCCCCTACCATTGACTGAAGAAATACTGAACAACTTACGAAAAGGAGAATACTTCTGCGAGCTGGATTTAAAAGAAGCCTATCTACAGGCACGTTTAAGTAAGGAATCTCAGGACTATACAGTCATTGTTACTGAATTAGGTACATATAAATATAAATACTTACCCTATGGTGTAAACACAGGCCCAGGGTCCTTTCAAAGGCTCATGAGCAACAAATTAACAGGCATTCGAAATGTATCTATTTTTATTGATAATATTTATATTGCTGGTACAGATTTAAATGATATGGTAAACACCTTAATTTTAGTTTTGCAAAAGTTACAACAATGTGGATTCAAATTAAAACAACAAAAATGTAAATTATTTCAGAAGCACATAGATGTATTTGGTTATAGAATAAATAAAGATGGTATTAAAATTATACACAGAAAACATAGAATCTCTTTAGGGATTGCCACCACCAACCAATTTAAGTTTATTGCGTTCATTTCTAGGCAAAATTAACTATTACAGTCGATTTTTAAAAGATATGGCAACAACACTTGCACCTTTATATAATTGCACAAAGAAAAACAAATTTCACTGGACATCAGAATGCCAAAAAGCTTTTATAAATATTAAAAACAAATTGGCGTCTGCAGAAAACTTAAGACATTATGACCCAAATTTACCATTAATATTGACTTGTGATGCATCAGATGATGGAGTGGGGGCGGTAATCTCCAACAGGGATAGTAAAGGAATAGTGAGACCAATTGCTTTTGCCAGTAAGAAATTAACTCCGGCAGAACAAAAATATTGTACACTGGATAAGGAAGCACTAGCTATTATATTTGGTGTGACCAAATTTTACAATTATACATATGGAAAAAAATTTGAACTAGAAACTGATAGTGCTGCTCTGGTAAGAATATTTGGTCCCACTAAATCAATTCCAAAAATGGCAGCAAAAAGATTGCAGCACTACGCTATTTTCTTGTCAGCATTTAACTATAGTATTAGATATATAAAAACGTCATCCAACCCAGCAGATTATTTATCTAGAACAACACAAAATGTTAATGAAAAATTAAATCTAAATGAAATATGTAATGAAGGCAACATCAGCAACATATACCATATCAATGATTCCACAGTGGACAACCTCGACTGGAAATTAATAAAAATAGAAACAAAAAAGGATACAATACTTTCTAATATTTTACGTTATGTTATGGATGGCTGGCCAAATAAAGAAAACATTGATAAACCGCTAATTCCATACTTTAATAGAAAATTGGAAATTAGTTCAGATAGAGGCTGTCTATTTTGGGGTTACAGAATCATTATACCAAACCAGTTATGCGAACAGGTATTAAATGACATTCACAAAAGCCATTTTGGCATTGTTAAAATGAAGGAAATAGCTAGATCTTACTTTTGGTGGCCAAATCTAGATAAAGATATTGAAACAATGACTAAACAATGTAAAGCATGTTTGAGCTATGATAAAAGCCCTTCTAAAATGGTTAAACCCTGGCCTGTAGCACCATCAGCTTGGCACAGAATACACGCTGATTTTCTGGGACCATTTAAAAATAAAATGATTATTGTTATTGTTGATAGCTACTCAAAATGGGCAGAGGCATTTATTGTTAATAACATTACAACTAAAACTACAATAGAAATATTTAAAAGTTTGTTTGCACGATTTGGTTACCCACATCATCTTGTCACAGATAATGGTACCAGTTTTACTAGTGCAGAATTTCAAAACTTTTGTAAAAACTTGCAAATTAAGCATACATTCTCACCTCCGTACCATGCTGCTACTAACGGAGCTGCTGAACGTTTCGTAGGTATATTCAAACAACATGTAACAAAAATGATGGAGAGTGGTCACACTTTGAATTCTGCAATGAACTTATTCTTGATTGATTACAGGTCTATACCAAATAAAACAAGTGGTGTTACACCGGCTCGATTAATGTCGGGGAGGGAACTACGAAGCAGATTTTCGTTATTGAGGCCACCCCCCATCACTGATAACATGTATGAAGCACAGATAAAACAGAGTCAATATGCTAGTAGTGATAGAAATACTGAATTTAAGGTGGGAGAGAAAGTAATGGTCAAAGATTTTCGTATAAGCCTTGGATTCAAGGAATTATAATTAAAGAATCTGTTCCTGGTGTTACATACATGTTGGATGTTAATGGGTCGATATGTAAACGACATGTAAACCAAATACGTAGATGTGCACAACATATAGAGTTTGATTAGTCATGAGATGTTTTATAACGTGTTACAATAGTCAGTTAAGTTAAGCTGTGGAGGTGGGGAGAGTGTGAGACCTAAAGCTGGTGAACGCTGACATAAAACTGTATTATTAAGTTGTGATGAACGCAGCCGTTTTGCCGGCCTCTCTCTGTTTTTGGTTGTAAAACAAAGTGAACGCGTGCTTGTATCTATTAAATGGAAATTAACATTTATAGACGTTTTATTGAAGATATTTCACCTATAATACATGTGGCTCTTGTGAGATTCGCAGCAAAACTGCAACTCCCACAAGAACCATAGTGTACGTTGCCAACTTGTGACATCAGATGTAAAATCGAGGTATCCAGTAATTTCACTGCCATACCTTACTCTTCAAACCGGAACACAGCAAAGCAAGTACTGCTGCTTTGCGGCAGAAATAGGTAAGTCGAAGGTACCCAAGCAGACGACCTTATAAGTATATTGGATATAATATAAGTTACCCAAATTACTAATACCACGCGGACGAAGTCGCGGGCAAATTCTACTTTTACATAAAATAAGTTAACATAAAGAAATTAAGCCAACATATGCAAGTATATATACTTACTTGGTTTGCATCGCCTTATAAGGCCCATAAAGGCAAAAGTAAATATTAGACTCACCTGCGGGTGCCCGCTTACGACCGGTCTCAATATGCAATCTATCTCTAGATTTGTTTACTGGAGATAGAATTTTGACGTATTCTGTATGGAGCTGATGTCAAATACCTATCGCCGGTAACCAATTCCACAGATAGATAGACAGATAACATACTTTTTGTTACTTTTTTATTCCTTTGCTCCAAGGTTAAGAGAAAGCACTAAGGTCGACAAAAATAGGTATTTGTAAAACGTATTGTTGTCGCGCTGTGCCCCCGAACAAACAAGCTGAGCGTCATAGATTATAATTGTATTTTGTTGTCTAATATTCTCTCAAAAACTTGAAAATCTATCAAGCGCGATAGAGGCAACTGCAGCTCGGACCAAAGATTCTTCCTAGTCCCCTGTTTTCTCCTCTAATACCAGACCAATTTAATTACTTTTTGCATTAAAAATGAAAACAAGGCTTTGGCTATGTGTCTATGTTTTGATTTTTTTCGTATAATCTCGTCAAATTTGTTTGCTGGATGTTTGAATACAGCAGAAAATGTGACCAATTTTTTAGATGTTTGAAGGCTTAAATCTCCTTTAATAATTAGCTTAATGAAAAAGGAAAACATAGGAACATGCTAAATAGTGGCCATAGATTTTTTTTAATAGAGCAACAATTTCCATTGTCCCGGAAGGAAACAGGGCACTACGTTTGTATGGAAAAGCGGCCCGTATGATTTCCTCTTAAGAAATAGAAATATCTATGTTAGCAAAAAGGTCCCTTTTTATGTCTCTATTATTATGTTGTTTTTTAACTTGCCTTTTGACTATTGGAATATGCATTCATTTAATATTTAACCTGATTTCGAATAACAACATTATCAACAAGGATCACTAAGATAAAGTTTATTCAAGTTATCTACGAAAAACAAAACATTACACAGCGTCATCCATAAATCTAGATGTAGCTACAAAAAAATCGGATGCTCCACACAAACAGCACTTAAAACAGGGGACAAATGGATTTGCATATGGAAAACAGTCGCACATGTGACACGTGGTGTCGCGAAAATTCCGTGCGATCGATGCAGTGACCGCGCGGGGGGCGAAGAGTTAATTCGTTGAGTACACAACGGTCATTCCAACGATGCATTTAAGTCCTAATTGGCGCAAGTTTATTTCTTTTAAATAATTTTTCTTAAAGTGAATCTTTTGGTGTTCTAGAATCACTTTGCATAAGATGAGATAAAGACAAAAGGCATTTATGATGTGTAGAAAAAATAATAGATATTTATGGACTTGAGAATTTCACACCACAATGTGAATGTTAGACGACAGACGCCACAGAATGCAGCTACAAATGTCACGCAAAGTTGTAAGTTTCTAGGCTTACTAGGTATAACAATAATTTCTGGCGTGTCTTTTATAATAAGCTGGATTGTAAGTAGTCACATTATTAAACTCATTATCACCTAAGTCATTATAAGAACATGTGACAAAGGAAATTAAAATATAAAGAATATACAAAGTGTCCAATTACAACATTATTCTGTTATCTTATAAACAAAACAAAATTTTTAAACTTTACGACTAGCTTAACCAAAATTTATCATTTTACACAGAAGAACGTCTATATCGCACCTCATGGTAAGTGACGATACGACATGAACTGAAGTCAGCGTGGACACCTCAAGGACTGAGAAGCTGGCTATCATACGTCTAATTATCGGAACAGAACAATGTTATTAGCATAGTAATTACAACCATAAACTAAAGAAAGACAATACAACGTTCAAGTGGATATACGAGTCTACTTAGTAATACGCATAGTTTTCCTCAACGTGTTAACAGGAAGTTGATCGTTACGATTTTGATTTACAACACAATCGAATGCAATTCTGCAAACATCATTTAAATTTTACACAGACAGATTGAACAAGCTCCTTGACAGAATATTAAACGAGCGGACGTCAGCATCATAATTTTCACAGAGGCCCATAAACTCCCAATGATTATGATGGAGCTTAGACGTAAATGTCAAGATTTCATTGCTTCAACGATACTTGAATCGCCATAAAGTGTTCATCCAAGCACATAATACAGATATAGTGCCATATAAGGATTAAAATTAAGATTAAACGTAATACCTGCTATAATAATGCCATAAATAAAACCAATGCCTGTAGTAATATGCTATTAAAATATCTCAAAATAAACAGCGCGAAAGGGTTATAAATTCGATACGACATCGGCGCAGGCGTAATAACATGTATAATTACTAAAAAGTGTAGCATTTAAACCCCAATTCGTTATACCAAAGTCAAAATCATCGGGGGGACGCACAAAGGCGACACTTCATATTTGTTATTACGAACACTGCGCGGGAGGGTGCCATTCATATTCAAATCGCTCTCAAATCTACAACTATTATTATACCCACTGCATTGTGTTGGTCCTATGGGACCTATATCATTATTCCTGGGCGTCCTTCAAATCATTCCCGATGTAAAAGTATTGTTGTGTTCGAATCTCTGGATGCCGAGGCGTGGGTCAAATTATTATCACGAGGGTGATTCGAAAACACTCTATATCACTTTACTACGTATTTACCGTCTGTCCCATTCACTGTGTCACTATTAATACAAATTTTATGGTTTACCAACCCATTATAGTTTCTAATGACAATTGTAGTTCGAAACGGCAAGAATTTAGTTGCGTGATTTAAGACATTATAAAGATTCCAAATTACGAATTGACCTATTCGTCGATAAATTTTAAAATGAAATAACGTGGAGTATAAACATCCATTAGCAATAAAACACTGGAGCTGTAGAGCTGTGAAGCATCGGCTCCTTTTGGGAATTATTTATGTGACGGTAAACATTTTTATGTTCCATTAACGTTGAATCCGATTCCACTATCGGATTGTCTAATGTCGGCGGCGCCTAAATTCCGGAATGGGGACGGACGTCCTCGATCATAAAGTTTTGTCCCAAACAAACATCAACTTTTAGCACCCCTCACGCCGCCTTGTTTTTCAAATAAGCATATTCTGTTATCTCAGGATTGACTTCGGTAGTTTCATAATATTGACTCGAACTAGCGTTGGGAGATTTTTAATTATCATTTAACTCGACTCTATGAACTGTTACGTCATTGGAAGCTGCTTGTAAGTTTTATCGTTCCTGTAATTATTGGGTAACTATTATAACCAGTGAGTATGGTCATAAAGACCACACCTATGCCATGATTAATTTAATTACGTATGCTGTGGATGTAAGCGCGTAGAGGCCTCTTACATCATTCAGATAGGCCGTACAAACAGTTATAGAGTAAAAAGGCTATGACGCCACATTATAAACTCATATCGCCCGGCGTTTCCGTCGATGGTGTTAGAATGATAAAATCCGGATATGACAGCGCCACAGCTATTGTTTCAAGCCCAACAATGCAGTCAAGCGAACAAAAAATAGAAGGACAGCCAAAGATGAATAAATCTGAATTGCATTCAATAATAATCAGCTCTTACAGTGGTGTCAGTGCATTCCATTTTTTTTGTTTAGATAATTCTTTACGTTATTTTTAAGATAAAAAGATCAGTAGTAAAAACGGACTTCTTAATTTTACGTTATTGCAATCGTTTACCAAATATATTTAAATTAATTGATGTATCAACTGTCAAACTCGGTGACGCAACAGTCTCAGTATTTATCGATAATAATGAATGTAAATTTAAAATAAGTTCAATTATTTATTTCAACAACAAACCTACCATTTCCATCAAAATCGTAACGGTGTTGAGTAGCACGAAATTGAAATGAGAACTCTGTATTTTTTCCACGGATAATTCGGTGGTCATTGCGAACGTTCAGCTAACAATTTGGTTGAGTGTTTAATTAAATTTGCTCAATCGAGTTTATTTTTAGCACCATTTCGGTGGAACGTGCCTTATCGAAGGAAGCGTCTGGATTGACGTTATCTGGTAAAAGCTATCCGGCGAAATGCGTTCAATTAGGGCCGATGCATCATAAAGGCTAAAATCCTGGCTATGTATTACACACCCTTTCTGTTTGAAGTGAACATTGTTGATAACAGTCTTTTACAGATTGCATTTTATGGGGGGCCGATGTACGTTTAATGTATTCCAGTGATTTTAATGGAATATTTTTACTAACGGCCTTAGCAATCCTTCTATCACTAGCCTCGAAGATCGATTGGTTTGATTTTTTTATATCCGTATAATTAAATAGTTAACACGTTTATTTCAAGATAGGTACGATATTAATATTTTAGGAACGACCTAACATTTTACCTTAAGGCTACCTTTAGTTCATGTGTAAGGCTTTATCGTTATTCAATAAACACAACGTTTAATAATTTTGGTTAAAATTTTGCGATGTTGTTAAAAGTTTTATATTTTCAAAATCACAAATTTTATCTGAAATCCGTTCATCAAAAAATACGACACTCGAAGCACTAACAATGAATCGTCCAAATTTTCTGAATGTATCAATCACGGGAAAGCGAAACTCGTTCAAAGCGTGCTACATCAATTTCGTGGCGAACCCTGACCTCAGCCAGCAGCGGACACTGACTGATATACTAATACATCATCCCGATACGGGAGATGCAAACAATTACAACGCCAGCGTGTGTCACGGGAAGTAATTGTCTCGTAAAGGTGCTGCGCCCAAACAAGAGCGCTGTTAGGGTCAGGTTCTAACCCTTCTACGTTAATTATCTTAAAGACGATACCGTTGAGAAATTGTGCTATCGAGTCTAAGATCGTTTAAATTTGTTTGAAGCTAGGCTTCCAGACCGCATCATAGAGGTCACTATTGACGCAGATGATATTCAAAAACAAAGTGTAGGTACGCTAGAACATAAATGATATTTTAGGATGTTTCTTAACTCGCATATTCTAATGAGATGGTTCACTAAGACAACCGGAGTGAAATCAGATACAGGACCCACTGATTAGCTTCTACGTGTTATTCAAAGCAGTCTAGGAAAGTCTTCGATGGAAAAGATTTTTCAATATTACCTACAGTTAGACAAAACAGACATGACATACGACGATATCAGCATTTTGGTAGGTACTTATCTATTGATATGCGTAAGGCCTTTACCTAATGCGTTTCAGTTTCAAAGTAGAGCCAAAAAATAGATATATTTTTGGATCACGGTGATCTTGATTTTATTACAAAAACCACCAAACATATTGATTAGACATTCAATAATATTTTTAATGAGTTCTGAATTTCTTACATGGCGCTTTTAGTTTCTAAACTGCTGATTAGAATTGTTGGAATAACATATCGTTAAACCAGTCTTAGTTGCTAAAACGTACATTGATAAAATAATGAGTTTTAAGTAATATAACAGTGAGTCAGTAAAGACGCCATAGGCTATATGTTACAACAGCAGTTACCGTAGACGGCATCTTTGTACGTACAGATGATGTGTTGATAACGAAATTATAAGCAACAAGGTTTTATGGCCGGATGTGAGTTACCAAACTCCTATTATAGAAGTTCCCTATAAGGACGCCGAGGAGAATGATATAATAGCGATATGGCGCAAGTTTCATAATTATTTTCCCTTATTTATGAATGTCTTGTTTACACCATTCTTGTTTTTTGTTGTCGGCAACTTACTGAAGATCGTCTGATAACTTTTCTTGTTTCGATTTTGTTTACTTTTTCTTACTTTTTGCTTAATTAAAAGTTTATGGATTAATAAATTGGTTGTTATTTTGTTTATCAATGACATGTTTAAAGGTTTTTTGTTGTTTTTAAGCTCAAAGCTAAAACTGCAATGGGAACTATTAAAGGCTTAGTGTCGTTTATTTTTTTTATTAAAGATATATGATTAAAGTGTCGAATTTAAAGCTTATGCACACGCTCTCCGTCTAGCCAACGACGGGTACGGTGCGGTTACGCATTGCCCCCAGGAAAAAAAAGCTTTAAAATTTATCGAATTTCCAGTTCCCTGTTTCAAACAAGAAGAATGATTAATTTGTACAACTATGAGCATGTAACTGATTGTTTCCCAACTTAATATGAACGTTCCAATACTGGCGGCACATTGCTTATACAAAATATGTAAACAAAAACATGTCTCGTCCACGGCAAAACGATGCGGAGTTTTGATTTAAAATTGATAATCGAAACTGTATGCCCGAAGAAACTTTGTCGTATAATGACCACGGTTAAAAAGTGCCCTTTGGCTGTGCGGAGAATTTGCGATTTGAAAGTATAATTGTCAAAATGCGTCTCTCCTTCCACTCCAAGTTTGGTGAGCGGCGCGGCGTCCGCGCGCGAATTGCAATTTATCTCTCTAATGAAACTTCAGTGTGGAAGTCTTTTTTGTTGTTCACGACGCCCATCACATTCCGTGCCCGTGACAGGTATAAAGCGGCCGAAGGGAACCGATAAAAATGTACCCAGTCCGTTATAAATATTCATTCGTAGGATCAGACCTCGCGAGGGGATGCTAAGTGCTAGAAATACGGGGTTTGCCGGAGAGCGAGGTAGTCACGATTTTTATGTTGTCTTTGTCTTACCCGTTCGAGGCGAAGAGACATTTACATAAGTTACCCGAATATATGGAGCATATGCAGGATTACTGTGCGATAAATAAGGCGTAAATTGTAAATGTTGTCATCTTTTAATATTTTCATGCTGGTTCTGACATAAATATTGTCAGAGTTATTAGGAATTCAACAACGGCAGAATTATTAGTTTGGAAAGTAACCGAAAGGCGATTCACACTGGACAATTCAAACCAATTTTATTCGAAGGTAAAATATAGTTATTAAATCAAAATATCACCCTTTATTGCCTATACATTTCCGCTATCTTTTGGAAGGTCGTAAATGCATTGGGGTTGGACTCGGCAAGCTATAGGAAAGCACGTTGTATTGCAATCAGGAATAATTATTTAACATGTAAAAAATTTACCAAATTGCGGAAAAAGTGGTAGTCGGTTGGGGCCAGGGTGGTGATTTTGTAACTCATCGATTGATCGGCAATCGTTATCAGACTGCATGACTTAATAAAGAAGAGCGAAGTTATGTTCATTACCTATAAGTATTGGTTGATTTATTCCACAAATATACCAAGACTACTTAGACGACGACATTACAAAACGTTAAACATTTTAAAAATCAGTTTTAATCAAACAGAATTATCAAATCGATGCGATAGTCGATTGCCGATGAGTTACAAAATCACCCACCTGATCTGGTAAGAACGGAAGATGACATTTAACTGCAATATGGATGATTTCTAACTGCAAGTTTTGTAGTGTTAAAGCGGTATCTCGAGCAGTTCCGTTGTTATGGAGCAATAGTGGTGAAAATCGGTTGACGAATTATATTAATAGTATAATTTCGCTGTGAGTATCGCCATCATTGTTCAAAGTTTTGCACAGTAGGCATCTGCTGTTATTATAGGACCGGATCTGAGGAAGTTGTTCATGAAGTGCCCACCACACAGTTACCGCTTATCTTCAGATAATAGTTTCGCTTATGGACATTTTTGCGGTGTGCGACCAGGAGTCAGCTTGCTTTGTTCAAAAAATCCCTTAATTTCTGTAGCGGTTAAAAAAGGTAAGGCTCACTACCACTACTCTCTACAGTGTAGAGAAATCGCGAGTCATACATTTATAAAGCTTTTTTCACAATTTTGGTGGAAATAGCTCTATATCTTGCGTATACTCATGTCAAACCATGCTGTTTATACTACCTCATTTCTACGTCAGAATGCGTATTCAAGAATTACTCTAATTTCTTATATTTTGATCTTTCATTTAAAATCCGAATGAAAACATAATATACTATACAAAATCAAAACTCAACGGCAAAAATCAACACAGTCATATTCGTATATTGTTTGGGAACGCTCAAAGAATACTCTATATATTGTACATAAATATGATAGCGTATGGGGATATTTCGAATTTGATAATTATTGATTTGGTAATGACAAAAAAGCAAAAGAATTTCAAAACAAAACTCTACATTGTCTTGCTAACTTACCATTACCTCATTTCTACGTCAGAATGCGTATTCAAGAATTACTCTAATTTCTTATATTTTGATCTTTCATTTAAAATCCGAATGAAAACATAATATACTATACAAAATCAAAACTCAACGGCAAAAATCAACACATACTCGTATATTGTTTGGGAACGCTCAAAGAATACTCTATATATTGTACATAAATATAATAGCGTATGGGGATATTTCGAATTTGATAATTATTGATTTGGTAATGACAAAAAAGCAAAAGAATTTCAAAACAAAACTCTACATTGTCTTGCTAACTTACCAAACGGGTAAAATCCTCATCGAATAAAGATAATAATAATAAAGCATTATTAGGTGATTAATCGATACGATCGTTTTGATTGTCTATTTTGAGCATCCAGTATAAAGTACAAAATATAAAATTACAACTGAGAACTTAAAAAATTATTCAACAAAAACGGATTCGATGAAATTTGTCGTTGTTTAAACACAAATTAATGCTACATTCGAGTCGCCATGTCCCTAATAGACCATTCAAAACAATTCCTCGGTATGGTTGGGTCACAAAAAACATACAAGCCGAAGTTTTTTCAATCCCCAAGTTTACGTGGGTCGTGTTCGATGCCCACCTTTTTATTTTTAGGGACATTGATTGATTGAACCTTATGGCACGTCTATGAGAATCTTGGTAGGGTATTGTTTTTTACTGGATGACTGGATTTTTTTTCTAAACGAATCGAACCCGGGCCCGTTCTAAATTTATTGCGTCTCAATTTAGTTAATTTCGTCCCCTTTCGACGCTGTTCTGGGGTATCATTTGAAACAGTGGGGGTCATAGCTTTAATTATGATTAAGCAACATTGAATTTCTATTTTGTGCTTTGGTGGTTCTGTTTTGGCGAAGTTCGCCCTTTGTGGCTGAAATCACAGAGTCGAGATAATTTGCTCCTATATAATCTATTTCTATACATACCTCGACCTTAATTAAATTTTAGGGATTTGATATTATAAAAATTGAATAAAATTTTCGTATTTTTTGGTAGTTACCTATTTCATTACGCACCGTAACAGCGTTGACGTGATTGTTTCGCAAAAGAATAAATAGGGAGATTGAGGTTGACATAGGTTATAGGGAATTTCCACTTTGGACACATCTCAGGGAAAATTTGGCTTTCCAAATTATCTCTACTACTGTTATCCTTAGAAATGATAAATCCAATTTGTATTACACTAGTCTCTACCAGTCGGCGGAGACAGTACAGGTACTTTAGGAAAACCCTATTTTCATAACTGTGAAATTTTCACATTTTTACATGCAAGACTAGTAGTGGCAATAAAAGGGGAATTGTCCACGCCGATATTTGTCACAATAAGTGGAACAATCGAAATATTCATCAAGCTGAAAAAAATATCGCAGATGCATTAACATAATTTGATAACCTATTCCCGTCCATGCTTTTATTTTCAGGTCCATATATTTTAATATTTTATAAATGGCTGTGTTATTTTGTGATTAATTATAAATTGGAATCAAAAGGTTGATAAATAAAAAAAACCAGCCAAATGCGAGTTGGACTCGCGCACCGAGAGTTCCGTATAAACTTATCTCAGGAAATAAAATCCTACCTATATATTACATACTAGTTGTGCCCGTGACTTCGTTCGCGTGGCTGTCGGAAAATAACAACATGTCGTACATTTTTCCCCATTTTTGCAACACTTTTCATTGATGCTCAACTCATATGAGTCGTAGCGTGATGTTATATAGCCTTCCCCGATAAATGGACTATCCAACACAAACTATTTTTTAAGAAGAATCAGTAGTTCCTAAGTTTAGCGCGTTCAACCAAACAAACAAATAATCAATCAAACTCTTCAGCTTTTTATAATATTAGTATAGATTAACATTAAAGCATCGGTGGCGCTGTGGCCTCGGCACTGGACTGTGCCCCGAGTGGAATCAGGAGGCCCGCGATCGATCCCGCTGTTAGGAACTGGCTGGCAAACTAACCTTTTTGTAAATAATATTTTTTTTTATGTATCTATCAAGTTTCGTTATATGTCAATCTAGCTTGTTATTCTAAATTTTTGGTTTCTGTCTGCTTGTCATATTCGTCGTATTTCTCTGTTTCTACCAAATTATAATTATTTTACCTTAATAATCATTTCATTGTAGTCTACTAGCTCACCCGTCGTTATCACCTGCCGTGTACCAATGTTTTTTTTTGTTTCACGAATTTCATATGTACATTTATTTGACGCTCCTACGGTAAAGGAAAACATCGCGTGGAAACCTGCAATCACCTGCGAAGTACTTAATTCAAAGGTGTATGTGAAGTCAACCAATCCGCACTGGGCCAGCGTGGTTTGACTAAGGTCTAATCGCTCTAACATTTATAACTTGTTAGGGTAGGTTCGTGCCCGGTTCGTTCGTGTTCGGTGGGGACGTATATGAGCTGTGATGATGATGATAGATTAACATGTGTTATAAGACCTTGCTTCTTGCTAAATTTCATAGCTCTAGGGCATCAGGAAGTATAACTATAGGTTTTATTCCCTTGTGAGATCGCAAAATATGCGACTTAACGGTCAGATCTTTTGATCGCGTTCATTACCAGGTTTGATTTTTTCACAACTGCAAGAGACTGTAGACTCAAGTATTAGATTGTAAGTTTCAGCTTGACATCTGTACGTATTCCTTACAAAAAACAAAGAGTCTTGACAGATATACAGACAGACGGTCAACGAAGTGATTCCATCCGATAAGTGTTCCTTTTTTTCGTTTTGAGGTACGGAACGAAAATGAAATCAAATTGAAATTAAGAACTATATACTTACAACCCTATAAATAAAACTAAAAACAATGTACTTACAAAAACGTTAAACATTACATGACAGCAACACACAATCTGTATTACAAACATTCACCACGAGCGGTTTCAATATCCCATCTAATTTTTTTTATACAACTAAGTTGGCAAACAAGCACACTGCTCACCTGATAGTAGGTAGTAACAGTCACCTAGTACATGTGGCTCTTGTGAGATTCGCAGCAAAACTGCAACCCCCATAAGAACCGCAGTGAACGTTGCTAACTTGTGACTTAAGATGTAAAGTCACGGTACCCAGGAATTTCACTGCCATTTCTTCCCCTTCAAATCAGAACACAGCAATGAAAGCACTGCTGCTTTGCGGCAGAAATAGGTAAGGTATCTCTGGATTTGTTTACTGGAGATTAATTTTGACGTATTTTGTATGCAGCTAATGTCAAATAATAGGTTGGGGAAAAAGTTTCTTCGCATTTTTTAAGAAAATTCAAAACATTTTTTAATATAGTTTATTTACATTTAACTAAAGTATGTAGGTACCATTTTGTTCGATAACTTTTTGCCATCTTGTAGGTAGGGACATGATCCCATTGCTATAGAAATTTTGGGACTTCTGGTCAAAATACCGCGACAAGTGGTTTTGGCAGTCCTCTCGTGATGTTAACCTGACACTGCCTAAATAATTCTGAAGAGACCGAAACAGGTGGAAATCTGAAGGTGCAAGGTCAGGACTATACGGCGGATGCATTAACACCTCCCAGCCAAACTCTCTTAATTTTTGCTGAGTGGCTAAAGATGTGTGAGGTCTAGCGTTATCATGATGAAAAACCACACCCCTTCTGTTGATTAATTCCGGCCGCTTTCTCTCAACTTCTTGCTTTAATCTCATCAGTTGTTCGCAGTAGAGTTCAGAATCGATGGTCCTGCCTGGTGGTAACAGCTCATAATGAATAATGCCCTTCCAATCCCACCACACACACAGCATCACCTTGTTGCGAGTTAACCCGGGTTTCGCCACAGTCTGTGAAGCCTGACCGGCCTTTGACCATGACCTTTTTCGCACGTTCTTGTCGTACGTGATCCACTTTTCATCACCAGTTATCAGCTTCTTCAAAAATGGTTCGGTTTCATTACGTCGTAATAAAGAATCACAAATGAGTACACGGTTCATTAGGTTTCTTTCAGTGAGCTCGTGAGGTACCCAAATGTCGAGCTTTTTTGTGTACCCAGTTTTTTTCAAATGCGCCAAAACTGTTTTGTGGTCAATTCCCAGTTCTTCAGCTACGTCGTAACTACTGACATGACGATCTTGCTCCACTTTTTCAAAAATGGCATCCATTTTATCTGTAATAGGGCGACCAGAGCGACGTGCATCTTTGACATCAAAATTTCCGGATTGAAAACGCTTAAACCAAATTTGTGCTACTCTCACAGACACTGCACTAGGTCCATAAACATCGCAAATTTTTTTCGCGGCTTGCGTTGCATTTTTACCTTTTTTGTAGTAAAATTTTAAAATGTATCGAATTTCTTCATTAGATTCACTCATCTTGGCGGTACGAAAAACAAATGAAAATCACACATTTTCCTAATTTGAATTTGGAATTATGTTCTTTAAAATTTAAACTTTCAATGATACCAAAACCAGCCAGATACAAATAGTATAGCCAAAGAGATTTTATTACAAGTTTATACATACTATAATGCGAAAAGACTTTTTCCCCAACCTAATACTTATCACTGGCAACTAAATCCAAAGATGAAGAGAATATTTAAACCAGCCGTCAGTTAACAGTTCCTATGAACTTTAATTATTTTAATCAAATTCCAGTTGCGTTTAATGACCAGGAAACCATGGGTTTTAGTGGGAATAATTTAATTGAGCTATTTCTCAGGAAACGTACTAAGATTCTAATGAGATCGTTTCGACAGAACGCAGTCTAATGAATAACCCAAAACATTCGTAGTCATCGGCCAAAATCATGTTTTAAGTGGTTTCATGTGAAAAAGTACAAAAGACTATATACGCGCCGGTTGTTCTCAAATGAATAAGCAATTAAAAAGATACGCTATGATAATTCTTAAATTGAACGAAATTACATACGTTGAGTGTATCAAGTAATGTTTTTCGAGATGCAATTTTTAAAGCAATTACGTTTTAATAAGAGTTAAAGTGTTTCAATTGTCATCATGAATAATTTATTAATTTAACATAAAAACCAATTTCGTAAATGTCGCACAATTTAACAAATAAATCTCATCTAGAAAAACAATTTGCTTTCATACCTCTCTTGCTGTAAATCCTTTTAATCTAAGCCCAGGGAATTCTAAGCCTTGAGTGAACAGGACATCACTATTCACAAACATACACCTACATTGCAATCTTTGTTACGAAAGATCCCCACAGGTTCAAAGTTTTTGAAATCTCATTGACTTAGTTAACTGTCATCGAAACATCCCATCCCGGCAATGCCCGAAAGGGTCTCGAGCAATAAAACTGTGTTCTACAATTTTAAGCGACATTGAGCCCGAAGAAAACAACAAGACGCTGGTACTGGGGTGAAAAATTGTAACATAACAGGACCCTACATGACACGCACCACTTAAGGTCGTCCCTTCAGGGCACAACTCGACTTCCCTTTGAAATAGGGCATTCAGTCAAGATGCTTATCGCAGTGCAGGACCGGGAAGTATGATGTTTCCAGTAAGCTTCCTTGTTCGAATCCAATTTTCCCGTGAAAGTGTCTCTTGTTTATTGCACGAATGTTCTTGAAACAACTGACATTACAGTGACGATTCTCTAAATATTTATGAAAGACTTAATACGAGTTTTGTATTTTTGGTTTGTTATTTCATTTTTACATTACTTTATTTACAGCTATTATCGCAATAAACCCTATTCTCGCACACTCTATTACTGAGCAGAGAGTTAAAGATGTCATGCTAGGCTTCTAATATAAAAAAAACATCGTGAGAAGCTTAAATAACATGTCAACGCATTTAAATATTATTATTTTTTCTGCACACTCTCATCAATATTTAAGTGTACAGAAACAAAACCTAAAAAAGAAAACACTTATAGGAAACTGGAAGTTCTTTTTTCCCTGTCTTGCAAAGTCATGCAAAGTTAACCAGCTGAACCAGCGTAATATGAAATCCATACTTCCTTTATTACACTGTGCAGGAATCGACATAGGCTTGAATATATTTCTTGTGTTCTGGTATTCATTATAACGAGATGAATAATTCAAACAACACGCAATGAATACGTATGAATTTTTTAGAGGACCAATTGAGATGAAGTGTATCTTATGATAATTTTCATGAGCTTGAGACGTGGTCATAAAGGAATATATTTTTATGAAATTCAGAATTTTATTGATAACCGACACTTTCTGAACTTCTAACATGATCTCTTTAGGAAATATTTTTTTATAAATACGCGTGTTTAAGAAATTGCTTCCTTCAAAGTTCAGTTCAGTTGCTTGCTTCAAATTAAGCTTCTCGTATTTATATCACATTTTTTGTTTTATTCAAAAAATTTAAGTTTTTAATTTTTTTTCAGCAGAATACGGACGATTCACAAAAAGAATTCAAAATGTCTGACATCTCATTGCTTTTCACAATTTGCTTCTTACCAACGTCAAATAAGAAATAATAATAATAATAATAATAATAATTTATTTGGAACAATATACAGTGATTCACTTATAATTACGTTAATAACTGCATTAGTTATAAGAAACTGTGTCGCAGCACTAACGCCCATCTCCGGAGATAATAGGAGCAGCGTTCCAGTTACACAATATAATTAGCTTCCAAATTAATAACAATAAACACACACTTTATATTTTTTTTTAACTAGTTTAAATTTATTTGCGAAAATTATACTTGCACTATGCCTCAATGCATGCTATTAGTGTAATTGTGTGTTGTGTGATAATTATAATGATGTTTAACATGTTGCCTAAACTAAACTAATATATCTACCAATACTGACACAGACATACAATGTGCCTCGTACAGAAACCATAATATTTTATCATGTTATTCGTATTAAGTACTCAAATTAAGTTTTAAGTATTTTTAGTGATTATTTGCAACTTAAATTTTTTGAATCGAATAAAGAGATAGAAATAACTATCTATATTTGTTTATTGAATAGTTCGTATTTTTTTTTAGTTTTTTTAGTTTTCATTTATTAAAGTAAATAGTTTTCTGTTTCGATATATAAGAGCTTTTGTAACCACGTCGTGACTCGTTTCTTACATTTCTTTATGGTAAGTGGATATATATTTAAGATCCTGTTAACCCTGTTATAAAGACGAGGAGAGAGGTAGAAGAAATTTCGCTTAACAAGATCTAATCTACAGAATTCAAGTTTACATACTAGATCTGATCTACGTTTGTTAGATATATTATCAGGGTTGTATGCAAGTTGAGACTGCTTTCGAAGTAGCACATACAAAATAAACAATTGTCGTACTGTTAAAAATCCAGTAATTGCATATAATTCACAGGTAGGAAAATAAATGGGTTTAAAAATCATTACCTTTAAGACCGCTCTTTGAGCTCTCTCTAAACGTAACAAATGGGTTTTTTTGATCCACCCCAAACTGTTATACAATATGACAAAATAGACTGCCCTAGAGCAATGTAAATGGTTCTTAAAGTAGGAGTATCGACTGCGTTTCGCAAGTTTTTAAAGACATAAATAAGTTTCCTTGCCCTACTTGAAGTAACCCTAATGTGTTCCTCCCAAGAGAGTCTATGATCTAGCCAAACTCCTAGATATTTTATTTTAGATGTACGTTTGAGCAACATACAATCACAGTCAAGTTTAGGACAGTAACTTTTGTGAGCTTGAATCTTAAAATCAGGATCTGGGAAATGTCATTGCAATCGCAACTGAACTAACATCACCGAGCACATAACCGGATGATTGGACGATTGCAGCTAACGCTATTGACACGAAGCTAAGTACAAATTTATGTCCGCAAGCCAAACATAAACGCCTATAAATCAAGATACTATTCCTAAGTAGACTTTATCTAAAAGCTAAACCCCCAATTCAGTTACTCGTTCCCGAACAAACTCTGCTATTTCATCTGGTATATTTTCCACATGTAAAGATATTGCAACTATTCATGTGAATAATGAGCAAGCAACCGCGGACAGATTCGAACAAAACAGCGTACAAAGGCTTAGAATTCTCCAGCGCCTAGTTGAACACTGGTAATCTACGCGCGGCTCATTTTTATCTTAACCTTTTTACGTGAAAAATGAATGTGTTCGTGTCAAATAAAACATCAGTCTTAATCCCGTCGGGCGGGCTCCGGTTGAAAATATTATGATTTATTAAACCGGTGCGGTGCCTCGCGAAACAGCGGCGGAATAAGTTGGGGCTGGCTGTTTGGCTCGCTTTTTCACCATGGCTTTTACACCACTTTTTTAAGCCATCCACTTTTAAACACAGGTTTTTTACACACAACGGGGACGCTCTTGGCCTTTATCTCCCCTTATAATAAGTGACGATAACTCCAAAAATAGAGCGAGCTTCATATTCCTCAACAATTGAGAAACTATCTATCTTACCTCTAATTGTCGGAACACAACATTGTTATTAAGAGAGATGGTTATTATAGCGACAAACTTAGGTAAAATGGTGGTAATTAGCAAGCGGGCTCAGAAGTTCTACCACGAACCGAACTAAGCAAACTGGATGTTGAAACAAAAATATGTTTTTTCAGTAGACCTTTGATTTCATTTGAATGATCAACATGTGCTATAAGTTCAGCTATATCCGATTTCAAACAAGGTTTATCACTAGTATAATGTTATGATGGATAACGCCGAAGATGTATAATTATGAGAATATTTCAGCCCTAATATGCTTGCTGCTGGGATTAGAATTCTCAATGCGGGTTGGTGGGGAGCACCAAAGCCTAATCTCATGTATTGATCAGGGTGCACATCATACAGTTCGTTGGTATTCTTTAAAACCCCTTACACACTTTAGTTTAGAAGTACAATAAAACATATCTATAAACAAGTATCTGGAATTACATCTCGCTGCAAACTAAAATCAATTTCAAAAGGCAAGCTTATTTCAATATTTATTAATACCTATGAAGGGAAACATAAAATGGTATCGAGTGATAGTTATTGTTATTGGCGGGCTTAACAACGCTGAAGTTTCTGTGCTAATGCTTATAGTTAAATGGAATCGCTAAGTCTATGCGATACCGACCGCGCCTTTGAAAGAAGCTCTCGTAAAACCCAATGGCGCAACCACATCGCTATTACACCGCGTTACAATAATTTCTTCGTATTTACGGTAATGACCCGTTTCGGTTGAATCGGTTACGCCAATGATTAAGGTGCTATGGCTTTCCTTATCGCCTATTGCAGCAACGATGTATCGTACAATATTGCGTTCCAGTTCAGTGTTTGGTCAAATGTGTTCTATTTCTAATGTAGTATTTTTGTTAGCTTTTGGGCTTTGCACAAAATGTATTTAGAATTTACTAAATGCATTGTTTTAGTCGTCGTCAGTGAAAGGTCTTGATTTTGTCTAAATAGTTTAGCAATATTTTGTGGAGTAGTTACAATAAAAAAGCTAGTTATTTATGAAATCTGCCAATTAGGCTTTCCACAACAGTAAATGGTACTACAACACTATCAACAACATCAAATGAGCCATCTGGAATGATTAAAACTATAGAAATGAAGGAAGCAAGAATAGTGATATAAACAATTTACTGGCAACGAACATTTCAAATACAACACGCCAACAAAATTAAAATGAGAACTCAGAGACAACATCAAAGAGACTATAGAGGGAGAGTTTATGGCGAAATAAAACTGTGCCGTCAAAAGGGGAGGATATACATGTTTTTCATAAAAGTATTAAACGTCCAAGATGCAATGAGTCGCAATCAAGTGTTAAACGGAATAGCCGAGGACGGGCCCTGAGTGCAAGACTGCACCATTAAAGCTATTATGAATTTTAATGTCGTTCTATTTGTAAGTATATTACGATGGGACGACGAGTGGTTTTAAGACTATCTAGGGAAACAGGTTCTATAGGATTATCGTTCATAATTTCGAAGTTGTCAGATAAATTTAACACTAAATATAAAATATATTTGTTAAGATAAACGTTTTTATTGAAATAATAGACAACGATGACGTAGATATTGTATGTACTTAAAGCTAAAAAATAATTAAGTAAGTTCTAGGCACCAGTCATTATACTACTCTCCTCATCAATCTAGCTAGGGCATTGATGAGTCACAAACATAAAATCAGATGTTATTTGTCATGTTTGACTGTCAGTACAAAAATCAATACAACCTCTAAAACATCAAATAATGCATAAAAAGAAAAATTGAACACAGTCGAAATCTTATAAAAGTCAGTTACAACAAATGAATTATGTATAAGCCATAAAAACAGTCCGAAGAAATGTTTCTTCCAAGAATCGAGTTGAACACTTTGGATTTCAATATCATTTTGTTGTTTCTTGGTTTTGAAATATTCCATTATTATTTATTTTATAAGCGGCCGTTTAAAATGAAAATCCACTTTCTTTGATAATTCAAAGTGTTTAGGTTCCTTCTTATCACTATTATAGGACATGTTTTCGTATATAAAGCTTGGATTAGCATTTAAAAAGCTGCTGTTTGCAAACACATTTCCTCGCAGGTCAAAAGTCGGTCTTGTACAAATAAGACTGCTAATATATGCCTATACGTTATGGCGAAACCTGAAAGCTTTGCAGTCTTGGGGGAAATTTTAAAAGCTATTGAAGAAAATACAGCCCTATTCAATTTCTACTTTAATTTTGAAATATTAATAAAATATAGTAAATACCTACCCATGACTCTTTTTCAATTTTAGTTATTTGTGTATTATGTAAAAAATTTAAAACCTATCATGGGCTAGTTCTAGGCTAATAAAAAAGGAGATGTGTGCGTATTTAAAAAAAATCTTTGTGTAGCTGAGTAAGTGAGCCACGAGCTAAAATAAAAGTTCTTTCCAATAATACGTCGGAAACGGAAGCGACACGCTTCTTTCGGATTGCGTTTTCAAATATTTTTCTAAGATTTGGCGCTGTGTGATTTCCAGTTTGTGTTTCAACAAATGTCGTTCTGCTCTTGTTACCTAACGGATACAAGTAATATCAAAGCAATAACCAACATGTTCAAACATTGGATTCTGGACGACATCAAATTTCACCTTTTTTTTTCTCGGGGGGAAATGCGTAACCGCACCGTACTCGCCGTGGGCTAGACGGCGGGCGTGTGTGGGGCTCTCCTGGCAGAATACCAGGCCTACCCACTAAAACCCCCCGGTGTTCTCCCTGCCCTTATGGGCACGCTAGGTAAGGTCCACACTGCGACTCCACTACCCACGCGCCCGGGCAAGCCCGACCAACTGGTCGGGCTATCGCCAAGGGGGGATTGCCTGAGAACACCAGGGCAATCCCCAGACGGAGGGCCTTACGGCGGCGTGCACGGGGCCAACCGTGCACGCAGGCCTCCACAATCAAATTTCACCTGCCTCACCTGCCTTAGAACTCATTCTAATTGGATTTTTTAAAAATTTTTGAATGCAAAGTTATACTTGTATAGAGGTAATAAGAATTATGTACTTACTTGCTTATGAAAAAACTAAACTGAACAACTCAGTTATGACTATATTATTATGTAACAAGTACCTTACATTAAATTCAGTCGTTAAATGATACAATTAAGGAACAACGAAGGTTTTATTACCACCAAATACCTGTATATTCTCATACAAAAAGTAACACATTTTCCACTACTGTAGGAAACATTTTCTGATTTCTATTTCTTGTATATTGTCATAATAAGATAGGGTGTACTTTGATCCGATAATGAAAGTACAGGTTCAGTAATGCGGACCTACGCATATCTGAGATGCACGGTACTCCCAGATGCCACTTCCAGTGATTTTCACTGATCAATGCTTGTAAAAAATTAGTAGGCGATCAAATTCATTATCATCATTTCAGCCAAAAGACTTCCACTGTTGGAAAAAGCGATCGGTTTCGAGATCCCCGAAGTATCTCGAAACCGATTGACCCTGCGCTTCTCGCATCCAATGACTTCTCGCGACCTTCACCAGATCGTCAGTCCCAACGCTGTGTCTCCCGGTGCGTACCCCAGAAGCCATCAATCCTACGAGCAATGCCATTCCACTGCCACTTAAGGTTATCAACTTCAAAACTGAAACTACAAAAACACCACATACCGAGAACCAAAAATAGTTCAGCGAACATATGAATATTGGAAAAGCCTGCCGTGAATGGAACACGGATCCACAAAAAGGCGCATTAAAAATCCACAGCCGATCGCAAAGATACAGGCTGGATGGAACAATAGCCGCGCGGTATAATGCAGTGTGGAAGCCGCTGGGCGTGGTTGGTGGATGCAAATTGCACGACCCGCGCCCGCAGGCACTAGACAAATAGCGTCGTGAGCCGACCGCACCGGTAGCACACGAAGACACCCGCTCGGGGCCCAAACGTGTTTATAATTCAAACAACTCCCGACAAAATATGCTTTGCTGCATGAATAACTAAAAACATTGAAATTAAAATTGATGAACACGAGCCGGGTGCAATCAAAGCGTTTGCCTTAAATATTATAGGAGGACTGAATCACTACATCCCTGTGTATCACGTTTATAATTCAACCGCTGTATCGAAGCTCAGGAGATTTTATTAGGCACAATAAAACCGCAGCGACCGAGTCTCGTGCCATTTTTATTCCTTCGCAGAGATCCCGGAGGAAAACATCGCATTTTGTTAGAATTCACCATCTTTTAGTATAAAAGTAAACAAATAAGTAAATTCTTGCAAGTCACTCACATTACATATTTAGTGATACTTAAGGCGTATACATTCCTTTCTAATGATGATGGAAAGATAATGTGACATCAAGAACAACAATAAAACGTGACCCGTGAAAAAACTAAGAAAATGTCACTATCACGAGAATTTCTCTTGAGCTTAGAAGAGGTAATGGCATTCTGAAAACTGGTTTTATCATTGACGAAGTCACGTAAAATATTGATAGCCCGTTACTTTCATATTTCATCCGAAACATAATCTGCAAATTCAAGTGAACAAGTTGGGACGATTGAAAAACAAACAAAGCGTTGGTAGTTAACGAAGTAAGCTGGGATTAATTTCCTCGGTGTTTGAGTTCAGCTATGAACGATGGACTCGCCGCGGGATATAGCGGAGTCAACAAGCGCCGCAATATAATTTCAAACTTACGATGTTATTACAACAAATGTCTGACACGGTCCTTGAATACCTAAACCAAAAGTTTCATTTAATATGTTGTCAATAAAACTACTTATTGATTTATAGATTGTTTTATCAACGTCAATGCATTTGTTACTTCAAATAAAAGAAACGTTATCTTAGAAACTATCTAGTGTCGTGACCTCTTACAAGTCTTCTATCGACATGTGATCCGGTAAAGTAACTCGCAGTGTCCGTAAAACAAAATAGACTTTTCCGAACCCAACTTCATTTCTATCGGAGGTTGGCGTAAATTGCCCATAAAGGAACTGGCATACGCTAGTGCATATAGAAGTGAGCTAGAGAAATTCCCGATAAGAATAAGAAGTGCATCGAATATACGACGGATGGGTGAACAAAGAATGGATGCGCTTAGAATAACAATGGTTTCTTTAACGCGACGAGTGGTCACAAGTAATCAGAACGGCGGTTATACCCTACCAGCCGTTCTGCTGTGGCTTTAATTAGCAAACAGGGCAATGCGGCAAGGGAACAAACGCAAGCAATCAAGAATTTTAATTATCTGCAAATAATTCCGGACAGTTTTCAATGAGGACTTAAAATATGAGGTATTTGGTTGAGAGGAGGAATTTTACTTATCAGCAGCAGTGACGTTACATTCTTGTGGAATGTAATAAATTGGGCACTACCGTAAAAATGAAGATTGCAATCAAACCATCTGGACGCATATGGCTTACCGTTACGCTTGGGGTTGCTGTAAAAAGTACATATTTTATTTTGATTTGGGGATTTTGGTTCTTCTGTTTTATAACTTAAAGGTTGTTGGTGTACCTCGTTACCTATAATATTTATTTAAAATTGAAACACGACTTTAAAAATAAGAACTACCTTTTTTAAAGTAACATTTCTGGCTGTTTCATTCATCTCAGCAACATATAGCAAAAAGTCTGCTAAAATATGTCACTGCAGCAATAGATGACAGCTTAGCTGCAAGGCGCCTGAGTAATGAACCCTCGTCCATTACTCATTACGCTTCGTGACTTGCCGTGCCGAGCTTTTATTTCAACAGCCACTACTGTTTCTGGTGATTTATATTCTGCTTTCTATGCAGTATTTTTATTATTGATCATTCTTCATTCCATTTTCACATCAGACATGCAATGAATCAAATCGATCGATAATAAATCTTAAATTATATATATCAGTCCAGTAGTGCAATAAATGTCGTGGTACGAATGATAACATGACCCGTGCAATAGTCAATACTTCAATCACATCTAAAATTCAAAGTATGGCGCTCAACAAGTTAACAGCTCTTACGAGTATAATAACGTCTTTCGTGTTTTTAAGCTAGTTAACGGTACGCCCCTTGAACATCTGTACAGGATCATGGTTTTACATTAAAGAAATCCCTATCGGTAATGGTACTCGTATTACCCCAAAAAGTGAGAGAAATCACGAAGATCTCAGTTAAATGATAAGGTAATAACAGAAGCCGATCCTATCTTTTGTCCTCTTTTGTTAAGCTCCAATACAATGCAGTTGTAAATTTTTGGGTTCTTAACTCCACAATGTTCCCGTCATTAATCTGTGAGAAGTCCGTTGTAACTTGAAGCGGGGTTGGGATCTTTTGTACCTGCTGTGCTCTACGGCCCTTTGTACAGCCCCTGACATGTGCGCGGCAAGGACAAAAACCGCCTTGCGCAATATTGTCAGCCGAGATATCTTGGATGATGTGAAAATAATACGAAGGAATATATAAGAACACGCAATATCCCGCTCGGTGAAAGCAGCTCTATTTCTTTCAATTTCAAACTGTCTACAGATTCTGACTCGTAAAATTCAAATTCGATTTCCTGCTTCATGTGAATATTCAGTAAAGTATAACTTATCGAACCACTTGTGACTTGTGCTATTTTTAAATGTCACCCGCAACTTTAGAACCGCTTTTTCTAACACATCGTTTCCACTAAGCTCTTGACATGTATTAACACTTAAAGACGCGACGCACTTTTTCTGTTCAATCTCCAGATGTGACTGCATCATTAAAATCTCCTATGCCTCCAAAAAGATCAAAAGTTATCTCTCCTCAGTTGGAGAGGTTTGTGTCTCCCCGCTCCGTCCCGTTATTCCCTGGTCCCCTCGGTTCGGAGTCTAACTAAGCAGCCGAGGCAGTCATTTCGCGTCCCCGAACAGCTGCGGACGTTCGCGGCTCGAGTCACAGCGACTCGCCGTCGTGATCGCGTAATTGTGAAAACTGTTGCCGATTTTCGACTACGTTTATACGCAAAGTGAACTTGTTATTGGATGAATTTTCATGTGATGTGAAGCTAGCAAAATCAGTTGAACGTGTGAAGATTTCTCATTGATACCTGTTAGATATTAATGGGTTCCTAGTGCCGCCTTTGAACAGTGGATTGTTGTTTTGATGTTGTAAGTTTCTTGCTAATTGTTGTTAGTGTACATTTTCGTCACATTTACGCGTAAATTTATTTTTTAATATTCTGTAAAAAAATATATCAAAATTCTCGGCAATTGAACATTTTGAATAACTTTTATAGCTTTTATTTATCATGATTAATAAGGAAAGGATATTACGATAAAATTTTACGAGCGTACTTGCGTCGATAAACAAAATTTGGTCACGAAGTTATCGCGTCATCTTTCAGCCTAGAACATGATGTTGCTGCATTTGTTTTTTATGACATACACAATGAAGCAGTAGCGGCGATTGTGATGGGAGAACTGTGTAGATCTGATAAAAAGTCAGCCGCCTCCAGAAAATAAGCTAATGACAATCCCCATTACCGTGCTTTGTGACGTGTTGGAGATAGTTTTGGAGATTAGGGAAGAGCACCTATTAGAATTTTGATGTACTCCTTTATGTGGCAACACTAAATCATTCGAGGACCATCTTCTATTGTTGTTTACGTAATGGTTTCATAAAAGGCATTTGTTAGAGTATCACTTAAATGAGTTATGCTTATTTAGTCAATGCAATGAATTGATGAATGAACTCTTTTTTTAGAAACGGAATAAATTTAAACGAAAAAAGGCCTATGGTTTATTTAGTCCGCGAATTAGCTTTAAATGTGTTTTATACTTATAAACACTACTTATAACTTATAAGACATCGCAATGTTTATTATTTTTCGATGCAGCAGCAGCAATTTCGTATTTTATACTGATTTGGTTACCACGATAAAATTAAACGCTTAGTCACGAATACCAAATACAAAATGTAGTATTACTTTAATGATAATAGAGGTATGCCATTATATTATTGTAACTACATCGTGATCAGAAAAGCTCGGAGCAGACGCGTTATGATAGGCAATGCTAATTACCATACTGCTGTTGACGTCTGATTCATTGTGCGAATAGCTTTAATGTGTATGTTACAAGTTAAAGTGAACTTTATTTATTACAACGTTTATGACCACGAAGTTTACTACAATCACATTTCCTTAGTGGCACAACCTTCGTATTTAATTACCTAAGTGTTTAAAGTTTCACTCATTTAAATTTGAAATAATATCTAGGTAGTTGCCCCTTACCAATTTTGTTAAGTAAATTATCTGTTTCAGAAATTGTTTCATCATTTTATTTACATACACGATGTATGTATATCATCATTTTATTTTTCTTACCTACATCAGGGAAGCTTTTGGCCTTTCTCTCCTCTGATGGTAAATGATAATAAGGCAGAAGATAGAGGTGAACTTCACCTGGACTCCTCAATAACTAAGGAACCTGCTATCTTACTTCTAATTGTCGGAACACTACATCATCATCATCACAGCTCATATACATCCCCACCGAGGGGCACGAGCCTACCCTAACCAGTTAGGGTGATTAGGCCTTAGTCAAACCACGCTGGCCTAGTGCGGATTGGTTGACTTCACATGCACCTTTAAAATTACTTCGCAGGTGTATGCAGGTTTCCTCACGATGTTTTCCTCCGCCATAGTAGCGTCATATAATTTTACGTATGAAATTCGTGTAACGAAAAACACATTGGTATATGGCAGGATCGATCGCAGGCCTCCCGATTCTACTCGGGGCACAGTCCAGTGCCTAGGCCACAGCGCCACCGACGCTCATGCAGAATCGAATCCCGAAGCACCTGATCAATAATGAGTGGTCACAGCCATTACATCATGGATGCAGACCTCCTTATTCAAATAGTTCATCGTTTTAGGGATTACCATCCAAATATCATTAACCAGTATTACATCTGTGGGTTCAAATCTGTTCAATTTAACCTTCACATATAATTAAAAACTAAACGCATTTGAAGGTAACACGGATCTCGTAATAGTCCTCAACAAAAGATACACGAACTATTCATTAATTTTATTCGTTAGTGTATACAAATACAAAAGGAAACCTAAAGGTAGGTATGTGATATACTCGTGTTCGTGTATCCATTTGTAATTATGATGGCTCCGGAAAAAAGTTGGTAATTACATTTTCAAGCCAGATTAACCAGATGATTATGACTGGCGTGACCTTTCGTCACTGCCAGCTAAGTGAATTTAATATTTTAAGCGTACCTAGTGGTAGCCATATTTTATAGGCATAAGTAATTACATGATGGCAATACATGAATGTCACTCCATCAAATATTGCACGGACAGTGGAAAGAGGTAATCTTGTAACGTTTTTATTAATTTAAGAGGATTTTTTTTTGGCGGGGGGAAATGCGTAACCGCACCGTACCCGCCGTTGGCTAGGCGGCGAGCGTGTGTGGGGCTCTCCCGGCAGAGTGCCAGGCCTACCCACTAAAACCCCCCGGTATTCTCCCTGCCCATAAGGGCGCGCTAGGTAAGGTCCACACTGCGACTCCACTACCCACAGATTCAGTATACCTTAATCTATGTTTGTACGTTTTGCTTTTTTGCAATTCAGTAGTTTTTAGGTCTAAAATATAGATATTAAATGCAAATAATTTATATTCTGAGCAATATTACTTCAAAATCAAAACGTACAAATCTAGATCTTTATTATATGTACAAAATTTCCAAAAATTAGGGAAATTGGACTGTGGAAAGAGGGAGAAAAGCGTTACCGCTTTTTGTATGAAAATTTACAGCTTCACAATCATCTTAAGAGCCATTGAAAAAGTGCCAATAACTTATTCATCCTTTTAAGTGTTGTACCTATCATAGAAAGACTGATTATTGTGTTTAACCAAACCAAAAGGGCTTATAGTCACGGTGTGGATCAGCTGTTCCTTTAATTTGAGCTTGTGTTCAAGGGAGCATGGCAAATCACTTGAAATGTAATATTTTATCGTTATTAAAGGAGGTATAGGTAACCGTGACAATCAGCCTTGCCTACAAGAATTGAAAGTTCACAACAGAAGGTATGATAATAGATAAGAAGAGAAGATGTATGGAATACTAGTTTTGTAGTAAGATTAAAAGGGAGTAGTATTTCGAACCTTAACAAATTATAGATTTTTAGGTTTGAAGCTTCAAGTGTACAATATGTTAGGGTTAACCTGTGCTCCATGATTCTAAGAAACACTCATTTTACTGCATTATATTTGATTGCAGACATTTGCTGAGGTCTCAGGGAGCACATTCAAATTGCCTTTCTATAAAATGTTAATAGTGTTAACATTCAATCAGTTATTTCTGACTATATTACTGCTAGCATTTTTGCGTAATATCTTTGTATGTAATTGTCACAGAAAAATAATTATCTTTCTAAAATTACATTGCGGATTCCTCCAGCGTTATCTGATGTTCTGTACAATTGAACAGTTTCATACACTCAGTAGATATCAGAAATGGTAACAAATTTGAAATTATAATTGGAAAGTGTGTATGAGCACTGGAAACATTTAATGATGGGATAGTCAAAAATAACATGAAATTATCGCCGTTTGAATCTCAACACGTTCTCACTACGGTATTAGCAACTAAACAATAACAGACCTTGAGCCGGTGATACAACTAATTACACCTATCAGCGTTTCATATTTCAACATCGCGAGCTCACATCTGAGAAATGCCTTTAGAAGGCACAGCGGTAACAACGAGCCCTTCTAACTTGGCCAAGGTAGTTACTATAATTGAATTTTATGCTTCTACGTGTACGTACATACAAATGAAATTGCCTCGAGCGGACGAAATTCTTGTAACTGATTTTTTGCCCACTCCTCGATTAGGTGTTTCTTATTACTCTAAAACAAAACGCCTTGTCTAATCAGGGCTAACAGGTCAGCTTTTGGTGTTTTATTTCCTTATACTACTTATTGTTTCTCGTTACCCCCTAAATGTACTTATAGGTATTCTTAAATGAATGAATAATTTATTCTTAACGAAAGATGATTGACAGAACAAAATGCGTACTTAATGCCAAATCTATCACTCCCAGGAAACCGACGACGCATAGATGTATGTTGATTAACGAAAAGTGTAATAAGGATGTAAAATTAAAATATGTAATCAATAACATAAAATCTAACACACATTAAATATTACACATACTGCATACGATAAATATACCTTCATTCTTATGGTAAATATTATGCAATGTGTACTTGTATAATAATATCTCTAATTTACAATTAACGCTTATTTAAACACATTCAATGTTACAACAAATCAATTTATGAATGAATTACTAATTTTTAATTGCTGACAGAAATTGTTAATACAAAAATGATAAATGAGATTTACATCACAACATATTACCCAAAGAAAAAATATTTACATATTCATCATCATCATCAACATCGACCTACACTCGTCCACTGCTGGACATATGTCTGATCTTCGGTCACTCTCATCCTGCCCACTCCAGCCAGCCTACGTATATCGTCATCCCATCTTGTCGCAGAGCGTCCCACACTACGTTTTCGAGTGGCGGTCTCTACCCAAGAACCTTACGACTCCAACGGCCGTCAGTTCTGCGGCGCATGTGGCCAGCCCACTGCCACTTCAGTTTGCGAATTCGGTGGCCTATGTCGGTGACTTTATACATATTGTTTCAATACAATTACAGAATCATTAAGAAGTAATTAGTAAAAAGTGAGTACTATATTAAGTACCTACCTACATATGCTATAGCAAAAACAATACTTAACTTCAACTGATTTCATGAAAATACTAAATAGTTAATAGGACTGAGTACCTATACCTACCTACATATGCTATAGCAAAAGCAATACTTAACATCAACTGATTTTATGAAAATACTAAAGAGTTAATAGGACTCGAATAAGATGACACTTTATCTCAGATATATCTGTATTTTAAAAATAGTTAATAATGCTAAGGCAATTATATCGCCAACATAATCATTTTTAAGATAACATTCAATAAGATGCACGAGAATGAAAATATTAACAGAAATTATACAATAGCTACCTACTTCGCAATAAGAAATGAAAAATGTAAATGGAAATAGCACTGTAGTTAGACAGAAACCGGTGCATGAGATATTTTAATAATAAAATGCTCGAACCGAGCTGAAGCAGCTCTTGATGTCTCACAAGTGCTCGTTAAATATGCAAAAGATGCCGAAGTTTCCCGTGAATACCATTCGATAGCAGAAGCTTGCATTATCAGTAACGATTTCGCTAGCTAAAACAATGTACTCGATTTAGATGTAGCGGTTTCGTTGTTTAACGATATTGTTTGCTCATCAAATATTTTACTAAATGAAAATATTAAACATAAATTTTAACGTATACGTATAACGTAAATAGTTAAAATTGATATACGACTATATCCTAGTGAAATATTTTTTTAGAACGAATAAAAACAACGTTATAATATCTAATTAAACTCAAAATTTTTAAATGACTGCTTTGATTAACGAAGGAAAACGGACAACTTATTAAAATGACAGCTTTCGAATCGACATTGAAAATTTGATGCGGCCATTACATCGAGGATTAGTAAGCTTAACATTAATAAAGAAAACCGACCAAAGAACGCCGTAACGGAAATTTGTGGGTGTCCGCTACTCGCTCACAAAAAGTTTCCAATAAACACGAATGCTTTTTACAAAATAAGTTCTGGGGTTCATAAAAGATCCCAGATAACTGTACGACGGAAGCCGGCACGTTATCGGCTACGAAACAAAGCGTCGTAACTCTGCCGACGCAGCGCAGCCAGCGCCTGCGATCCAGCCAGGTCACTGTGACATAACGAAGACATTTGTAAAATTGTAAACAATGTCTCCGGTAAAACCTAGAAGCGCGATAGCTAATAATTTCAACTTATTAATGTATTATTTAAAATATTGATGCTAGGTTCTACATGCAAACGTTTGACTACTGGAATAAAATAATCAAACGTTTCACTACTGTAAAAATAAGTGAACCTGAAACTATACTGAGTAGGACATAAACTATTCATATTTGTTATAATTAACAACAATATTTATTATACTCGAATATAAATAACATTACATTACACGATTCGATGTGTGCCTTTGGAACACATCGCCCGCAGTAAACTTTTTCTTTGCAAAAATTGCATTCATGTGCTTTTTCATAGTTAGTAGGTACAACAAAATATTTTTAAGCAATCGTAAAGCCTAAAGAGATGATGAATTTAAATGTAAAATTTTGAAAAGTTAGATCTTTCTTTAAACTTGCCATAAAGTAAGCATTGCTTATAATGTTTCATTTGAAAATATCTTCTCATCTCTTTAACTGAGAGGTGTATTTAATGATCTTGAATATTGGCTCAAGTTACGATAGTCTGCATAAACTTATGGTGCTGATGACTTACGAAAACAGAATTTTCATCTTGAATTATTGTCACCTTGTATCACTATCATATTACTAAGTTTATCTTTATTATATTATTCATTACTACTGATATTCATCTTTTATTTGTTTCAGTCTTTAATATTAAAAATATCCAATATATAAGTCAACTCTTGACTGTAATACCAATTAGGTATCGATATTGTGACATGGTGTCAATCAAATGACGAGTTTACAGTTAATAGCCTTTACGGCCTTCACATTTGATTAATCGTTCAGCCAATTTTGCGGTCTACTCGCGTAATTAGCGTCTTTTATTTACGTTAGCATCGCTTTATAGGTCTCATATTGATCTTTGTTAAGCAATTTTGTACACGTGCGCATCATGTCGTTATCTTTTGGATTCGGGGGCATTAAAAGCGCCACTGTTTAATAATCTTAATGTTCATCAAATGATAAAGCACTTAAGCGGCAGATTATGATCGTCCATGAAAATTGTTCTACAAACTGCACAGATGTTCATCAGTCAAAATCATTGTGAACAGAAAATGTTATGAATAATATTCGCCAGTATTTTTTTCCTGTTTAACGCAATAGGTCACTAATTTAGTAGGACGATTATAAATATTTTTAGCCAAAAGTACGGACGACAGCATATCAAGGTATACACTGTGGCATCTTATGTCGTTGTAATAAGTACTATTTTGCATCAGAAACGTTTAGTGTGATGTGCGAGCGTGTGTACCTAATTAGTAATGGTAGGTCAATTCTAAATAGTACGTTATAAAAATTGTTAATAGTGTATAAAAATATTAAAATAGATGTTTTTGGCATAATTACATCAGAAGGAATAATTTTTGTTATCCATATTAGTTAATTAGAATTGGAATGATTTACCAAAATGTGTCGAGTTAGGTCAAGACGTATTGTCTCGTTCTTTCTTCTTTCGTCTTTTGGATTGTGACTTGTTTAACATTTAACTCACACAATTTATTAATGCGCGGGAGTACCACAATATCAGGTTTAGTTAGTAGATTCACATTCGTGTTTATCTCGGGGAATTTTGATTTTTTTAATTACGCACAAATTAAAAATGAAAATGACATGAGGAACTTTTACTTGTACATGACACAATTTTTAATTACGCACAAATTAAAAATGAATATGACTTTTACTTGTACATGAACATGACACAAGGAGAATTGAATCCAAAAGTAATTTATCAACATTTTTTTTGGACAGTGTATAATACATTTTCTAGTTTTGCTCAACAAACACAATTTTGTTAACTTCGGTGATAGCATGGCACCTTAGCGCATTCATACGGGAGACGGCAAGGCTGGGCGAACCCCTCTGCCAATTTACGCTGACCATATGACCATACACATCACATTATATAAAACTAGTTGACGCGCGGCCGCTGCCATTAGGTGAAAACGACACCTGTCGCACTAAGAGCTCCAAAAAAATGGTTAATTGTGCAGTTTCCTCTTGCAAAAGGTGATCCAGCTACTCAAATCTTCGAGATTATGGCGTTTCCTATCACATTTAAGTATAAAATATACATTACCGTGTTTCATTTGTTTACAATTTTGAAGTATTTTTTATGTCGTTACGATAGAAAAATACAATGGTACGATGGTAGCTCAACACAATACACGGGCATTATATTATCTGTGACACGGGCATTATTGCTTAGTGCTGGGACAACTTGAGTGAATGATGCTGATTCATATATCATTCACTCCGAAGTTTGTTTAACCATATATAAGATTAAAATAGAAATTCACGTGTAATATAATAGAATAAAAAAATATCAAGAAAATATTATATTATTACCTATTATATTGCTCAACTTTGCTTTGTAGTTTAAAAATATTTTTTTAAACAATATACTTTTTTTCTTTATTTAATGGCCGTACACCTCATGGTTAAGTCGGCCATACAATATACATACTTACTCTAAACAATTTTTCGACTGCATCTCACTTGATTTTAAGCCTATTAAATAATCTATATTGGTATTTTACAAAATGCAATGTAACTTTACTCCAGATAGAAAAATGTCAATAACGTCCTCTAAATTTTATGTTGTAGTTGAGGTCATAAGTACTAAAAAAATGAATTATTTTTTTGTACTTTTAGTTTTTTGTTTAAAAGGCTGAAAAGATGCAAAAAGTTCATAAACGTTCAAGTATATTTTATTCAACTGTACTTCTATTGAATTTTACACGTTGACTGCCAGACAGCATACAAAATAGAAAAACTATTGTTTGCGGTCACCGTTAACGGCGTTTTAATTTCGTTTCCGCGTTGCATTGCGATTTCATGCCACCTGCTTTATGCAGCAAGTTGTTGGGGACATCAGTAAAAAGCACAAAGCAAGTGATTGTCGTCATCGTCGTAGTCAGAGAAAATTTTAATAATGCAACATCATTATTAAAATCACACAATAAAGCTTTTTCTTCTTATTTTAGTGGCTTTGAAGTTTGTACGGGCAATGTAAACAAACACACTTTCAACGTCACGTTATGACAAATGAATAACATATAACATGTCTTACTATATGTAAATTAAAAACATTCATAGTAGTAAACATCTACTAAGCTAAAATGGTAGAATTAACGCCACATACGTGTAGCAAGGAATTTTATGTTTACTTTAACTCACATTTTTTGGTGCAACTTAAAGGAAAATGCCCGATATCGTCCCAAGCGTTATAACACGTTGGGCCCTATCACAAATGAAAGGTTTTCTAAAATACTAATTTTGTTTGTATGGCAGTAAGTTGCTATCTCGTGCTTTTTACTTGCACGAGATAGCAAATTTCTACCATACGAGCAAAGCTAAACGAAAAAGTGCCTACCTATTAAACATGTTTAGAACTATGTAGGTAGATATATAATAAAATCAGAAATTAATAATTAATAATAATATTTAATAATAATTAGCAGGCCTCGCTTTGTACTAATTTAAGAAACCTGTATCTGTAAACCTGTCATCATTGTATTTTTATTAACTCTAGCCGAACAGGGTATAGTAATAAAAATACAATTTATTGTAACATTTCAATCATTCACTCACGACGACCCAAATAGTTACTCATTCTTTGTGTCACATCACTAGGGACATTAATTCTTTGTGGTGGGGATTGCGTAGATACACGTTAATTTGTCGATGTGTGTGTGTTTCTTCATTGTAGGGTAATATTTTCATAGTGTGTGTTCGTAAACATTTTCGTAGTGTGCGTAGCGTGTTTACCTCGCCTCCCGCGAAAAGTGGCAGAAAAATTTATACTGCGATTTGTTGCGTACCGCATCCATAGGTTAAATGATCTAAGCATGGCACACGAAAAATATTAACTTTGTACAGTGGGCGCCAAGTGGGGCTCTAATTTTGCACAACGTAAACCGCCGCTATTAGGAGCAATACAAGAGCAATGCAAAGGTCAAAGTGACTAAGACGCCCACTAAGAACGGATTTTAAAACAATTGTAACCCTAAAGGGATGAAATAGGGGTTGCAAGTTTATATGGAAAAATCATTACATTAGCGGCGACTTTGATAAAACTTGAGATTCATGCTCTTAAAAATATCATAGAGGGTGCAAAATAGGGGTTGAAAGTTTCTATGGAAAATATTTAAAATCTGCTCCAATTTCTATGATTTTTTTTATCCGGGCTGAAATAGGCTACAACATTATTTTTCCTACGGGAAAATATAAATTCAAACACAAAACAATAATAACGAGGGCGAAGCCGCGAGCGGAAGGCTAGTATTCTATAAATTCACAAATCATTTTAAATATTTATCTATTTAGATCTGTATTGCGCATTTTTTTTAAATATACAAATGGCGGACTTGATGCCTCTTTCTACCAGTGAACCATTGGGCTTAACAGAGAATTAGTAACGGTGCTTTCCGTAATCACGTGAAAGTATAACTCCAATGTAACTAATAAAATTACAATCATGAAATATAAATTATAATTATGTCAATAATATAAACTAATAAATACATTTATATAAAATTCTATAAAAAATAATAACGGTTATACGTATACATATAAACAGTCCAATGTATTTGTCTTGTATTTGAAAAAGCTTTCACAACT
The DNA here is from genome assembly GCA_963935595.1 of Schoenobius gigantellus. Classification (NCBI taxonomy): domain Eukaryota; kingdom Metazoa; phylum Arthropoda; class Insecta; order Lepidoptera; family Crambidae; genus Schoenobius; species Schoenobius gigantellus. The sequence continues at coordinate 3,985,318 of OZ012549.1, forward strand.
ATAACTATCAATTTTCAAATAGTTTCGGCTATCCTGCCACCATCTGTTCGAAATGAAATTCGTTCCAGATATTATTTCATATTTTTGTCTCCGGAGTCTCTACTCAACAAATCTCTATTTAAACACGCCCCATAATGTGAACATTTATTTTTTCCGAAAACGGTTCTAAGGGGCCAATTAGTCACGGTGCGGTGGCACACAAGAATGCTTTGTTGTAAAGGCACCTAATGATAGGAAACTTAAACTTGGTTGCTCACAGTTCAACTTATGAATATTCTTGATGCACACAAATGGATCTTCTTAATAGTGGTCTACTTTTGACCATTGGGATTTTTTTACTTGGCCCAGCGTTTGTTGAGGTATATCGAACAAAGGGCTGAACAAAAATGTATGAATGGTTTCTTAAATGTCCTAATGTAGTTTTGCTTTTGTTAAATATACATTATAAAATTCTATAACTTCTCATTCATTTTGAAATCAATTTCTGAATTCTCACTATAATATGACCTTACTATTTCAACTATGCCCTCGTCACTATTCAAACATTAGCTTTCTCATGCTCAAACAACTATTGTTTTAGGTGATGCGCCCGCGCATGTGAAGTATGGCGCGAGGGGGGACCTTGGTCCTCGTACTATGGGTGGTCGCTGTAGCCGCTGACAGCAAACACGGTGAGTTTTATTTTAAGAGAGCGAAGGTGTAATGGACTTTTTATAGAACTGTTTATTAAGACCGCCTTAAAAATAATAAAATTCGAGACTACAATATAAACGAAACAACTTCCCAGATTTACTCATGTTAAGAAATATACGAGTTAATCCGGAAAGTTATTTCATTTAAATGTGCAGTACTTGTACACATAAAAGATGAAATTAAACAATAAATGATAATAATTGAACCATTTTTACTAATTTCGTGTCATAAAATTATATCGATGAAATGAATACAAAAGACGTCACTCGAGAAAAGATAATCAGCTTAAAAAATTAAGAGGAAAGAAAAAGATAAGGGCTGAAGAGACTTTGCACCTAATCTTGAATCAGATAACTGGATGAGCTCGAAAAAAGGTAACTGTCGTCACCGACCTAAGAGGAGAAACTCGTCGGAGAAAAAACTTTGAGTGGAGATAAAAAGGGCGATACAAGAACGCAAGCAAAAAACATGGCTTGTCACGATCTAAGTGCTACTTCCGAACACGAAAATCCCATTAAAATAGTATTCGATGCCAATAGAAATTACATAGAAGACACGCATCACTGTTTGGATGGAGCATCGCACGTGAACTGTACAATTAGCATGTAAACTAGAACGCCACACGTGGTCTTCAGCATGTTTGGGATATGTTTAATAATACTCTGTTACTTTAACAGTATGAGAGCGAACAGAATTTATTGTCCATAATGTTATCTGTCACTGAACAATATTTATTAGAAACATACAAAAATTAATAAATCTAAACACTATAGAATTGGGTTTCCGACGAAATAAGAAAAACATACTTTTTGATAGTTACTTGAACCACTTATTTAGTTTGCAATTTTTTAAGTATTCAAATATTTTGAAAATTCTAAACTTAAAAATTTGAAACTGTGCACCAACAAATGAATTTCACATATAAAAAGAACTGATTCATAATTTATCATCTAAAAATTACGTACTTTGGAGGCAGAATCCGGCATCTTTGTATAGATAATTATTTCCTTTAGTGCAAAAATTGAACTTCCATTTAGGTTGAAATAGGAAACGGGCTCTCGAGCACACCTCACAGCTGCTGCCATGAATGAAAGAGAAAATAATAGCGGAGGACTCCCAGGAGACGCCATTATAACTCGACTAACAAAGGGATTATCTTGTTTGGGAACCTCTTGACTGGCACTCGACGACTCTTTGTATGTATCGTGTTACATTTCCAGTGTAAAGGTGGCTATTCAAGCATTTTTTGTAGGTATGGTCGGTGTTTGCGTTTTAGGGATCTGTGCACAAAACCCCGGTTACATGTTAGCGAACATGACACCTCATCAAGTTAAATCACCACATAAAGGCATAATGATTTATGTATCGTTCTCTATTTTCCCGTATACAATAAGGAGGATGTAGTGTATGTATCGTTTGTTACCGATGAAATGACAATAATCAAACTTAAATTGTTAACAATAATAATGTCTAAGATAGTTGAGGTGGAAACATGAATTTTAACAATATTTTTTTACATAAGATAGAGGAGCTCTTAACCTTCATCTCATCAAACATAAGGGACTATAAGTCCGAAATAAAATCAACCTTCACCTGGATGACTAAAAAGCTGAGGCACTTGCCATCTTACTTTTAACTATTGAAAACAACAAAAATTTTACAATATTATGTTATCAAATGTAAATAATAATCCTGATGCAGATATAATACAAAACTATTCTCTAAAGATTCAAAACAAGGCAATCGAAAGATTCACGCGATCCGCCTTATAGACATATGCAGCTCACGCTTCGCTATCATTTTTTGTAGGTGTGGTCGGCCTTTGTGTTTTTCTGCGACAGGGGTGAGAATGTGTCGGTGATCTCAAAGCATCGGCTCCGATGATTTCAGTCGAGCTTTTTGCAACTTATAAATGCATTGTACCAGTCCCGATAATGTTGCGAGATGTTTTGCAGTTGACTGAATCGAATTTGTTTTGAATTACTGTGAGTGGCGTAAAAACGTATGATGTATTATTGTAGTTTTCGTTTCGACGGGGTTCCAAAGTTGTCCGCTTTTTAAGGCCTTGCAGTTAAATTTTGCACATCTTGGAATATGAATGTAGATAATGGAATGATTTATATATTCAACAAAATTATCAAAAATTCAAAACTTTTTATATCTTTCTGGTTGGATCATCACTATCAAGACATTTTTAACACTTAACTAGAAACACAATTAAGAGTATTACGCTTTTAATTTTTAGAGAAAATGAGAATAGTTATTTAAACATTAAGAAACGGAAACATAATATTCTTTTTCTATTTCAAAGTGAACTGGCAGACATGCCCGACATATAGATAGTACCTTCCATGAAGACGCGCTATTCATCATCATCATCATTACAGCTCTATACGTCCGCACCGAGGGGCTCGAGCCTAGCCCATGTAAGGGTGATTAGGCCTTAGTCAACCACGCTGGCTCAGTGCAGATTGCTTATATATTATAAGTGCTTACTTTCCGCTAATTGCTGAATTTCATCGGTACATACAAATGATAAAATTCTCACTGATTACTATTAGTGTACGCGCATACTACAATGAATGGACAAATCCAATTATTACAGACCAAATAGGTAAAATAGACAAGACAAAAAAGTGGCGAGGCGTGTTTTCGTAGATGACCATCTTTATACCTACATCATTCCTAGCTTTAACCTGCCATGCATTTCTAACATTTTTAATTTTTAAACTGTTCTTTGAATATGATATCTCTAATTGGTATGTGAACGTAAAAGAATAATGTTAATGTGACAGGCCGTCCACATAATGATCCTAAAAGCACACACATGTGCCACATGTCTGACATTTGATTTACTTTCGGTAACTAAAGCGAATTGCCCCTCCTACGCCACCATTAACTAGATCGAGTGCATCTTTTTATGTCTCCCTTTGGGTTAAGTGCATTTACGAGTAAACTGCACCAGGACCGAGAGGCGTCTTCGTTTCGACGGATGCGAAAGCATCTCTCGAATGTTTTATTACATCTCTCATGAACAGATTTATCAGAACTCACGTATTTCGTTCCGCTGATTTATTTATACGATGCTTCTATAAACTTATGAAGGTTTATCGAGCACTCAAAAAAACAGACGGGTTTAATGTCTGATATCTGAACCATTAGAAGCTCGGAGAGTTATATTCGTGGCTCGAGAGCCACTTAGTGCATGTTATTGGGCATGTGTTATGTTTTACTGATAAAAATGTGTGAGCCAAACGCTTAATACATTTGGGGTATCCTTCTTTCGTTTTGGAAGCCTTTTTTTATTGTAAGCGACATACTCGTTTTGTCAAAAGCCCAAGCATGTGTTTGTCTACACATTATTGCCTGTTTAGTTTGTTTTTTTTTGTTCTCATTACTTCGTATAACCATTTCATAATGATAGCGGTATTGTTAGGTTTTCTGGACAGTCTTATTAAACATTCAATAGCTGTTTTAATAGGTATACTACACTATAAATTTTGATCTATGTAATTATTAAATTTGGGAATTTTTTGCATTCATAATCTATACTAATATTATAAAGAGATTTCAAAAATTATTACACATTGAAAATCCTACGTTATCCCTGATGTACATAGGCTATTAAAATAATTTTCCCTACGGGAAAACAAAAATAACGCGGGCGAAGCTGCGAGCGGAAAGCTAGTGCTATTCAAACAGAGATAGACAAGGTAGAAGATTAATATTACTAATATATAATTAAAACTCAACATGCCGCTAGAAATTACACTAGAAATTCAACATGAATCATAGGGTCTCGGTAGTATAATGGTTAGCACATCGACCCGAAACGTGAAAGGCACGTTCAATCCCCGCCTGACACCCGAAGCATGTTGAGTTTTAATTATTTATTTATAATATCAATCTTGCTACCTTGCCTATCTCTGTTTGTATAAATATAAACGTGCTTGAGCCATATTACTCACAATATATTCAATAAATACTTAATTTCGTACTTTGCTGTCTTACCGGAACTAAGAAACTACGATTAAAGATATCTCATCAATTACTCAAATGGCATGACAGTAGGCGGCTCCTTTAAACTCCTAACGACAGGATGACGCCAATTCGATGAGTTTTCAGTTTGTTTTTAGTCTCGTTAGTAGTCGCCTCAGGAATCTGAACATTCATCAGGCCGAACATATTTCACTTCGGACTGTGACGATTAGGCATCTCTTCATTTACATTAATTCTGTTATTTCCGTAGCGCTTGTTTATTTGAGACTGTGGCATGTTAAGACTAAGAAAACATTTCAAAGACTCGCGTAATTGCATCAGAATTAATGAGTCCTCCAAACCATATAATAATGTCATTGTCAAATTATTACAAGATCTTATATTTGGATAATTCCATGTCAAGTTAAATGTTTGCGATTTAAATTAAGATTGCACTTGAAGGGTCAACTCCAAGTCAGCTTGAAAGTCGAAAGCCTATTTTGATTGATCTACTGAACTTTCTACAGCGTTCCGAAGTAAGAACGTTTCTACTCTGTAATTTACAATTGCATCGTGACAAGGCCTCTCCGCGTTAGTTGCGCTTCTTGTAACAGTACCTCTAAATGGAGTTTCGTCATATGCCAAGATAACACTTAAAAAGAGCGTGAACACTTCACTTGGAATAAAGGATGACCTAAATAACAAAGACGATACACTTGAATATAACACGAATGGAACGAAGGAATATATCAATAAGACAGATGGAGATAGTTAGAAATGATCTGTGAATGTTAATTAATTCGGATAGCACATTGAAGCCCAATAGTATTGCGACAGAGGACACATACAACTTACCTGTTATTAATCAAATTTCAACACTGAAACTAATTAAAGCTCATAACTAGCGATAAGCGTTTGAAGGACGGATTTTCATTAAGAATTATTAATAAAATGCCTCACCTTAAATCTATGATGCAACACAATTAATGTCATTTAATAATGTCGGCTTATATTAATGTGGCTCATAGCATTTAAATAGGTCAGTCACACCTGAGAATCCACCCTCAGAACTGGAATTTTAATGATTTGAATATGCCGTCCGCTAAGAACCGGGCTGATAGTCGAGAAAAACGACCCCTCGAAACAAATCCTATTAAGGAAAAATAGATCCCAGAAGGAAATACCGCTCGGTCCCCACTAAATCGGAAATAGAAATAAACCGAACGGAAGTGAAACTAATTAAGTTATCCGCGCTTCGAGCGAGTTGCGGTTTATTTTCGTGCGCGTCTCTCCAAATAATAACGCATCCTAGAGGTATTACTGTCAACACTGTTGGATGAGTAACATACACTGATGCGCTGATAGCGACTCCTAAGCGAAATTCAGCATTGTGATCTTAAAATTAAGCAGCCAAAGCGTTATCGACATTATCTGTAAGTGTCGTGAGATGAGATTGGCTTGTGCGCTGAAAGTTGAGTAAAGCGGGGTGTACGGTAACCAAATATCTGTATTTTGCGTGTAAATAGGCTCGAGTGAGGCGTCAAACCAGGTGTGGACTTTAGAGAAATCGATGGCAGGACTGTGGGGTACATGTTATTATGACAGTCGTCGTTCATTTAAAACGACGCACGATATTTCAGTTCTACAATTAGAAGGGATTAAATATTACTTGCTATTAGTCTTATTAACTCCAATTTCTTGTTTCATAAACGCTCGGTGACTAAGCCGCACTAATGCTCCCACACAAGTTAATTATGGCTACCGTATAGACTTTCTCGTAACGACTTTTAATTGAAGCCATTTAGGTGGACATTAAAAATGAATTATTTCATTTCACTGTAATGATGTTTCGAATTGGAATTTGATTATAAATTAAATTTGTGAACCTTCTACCAAAATTAAAACGTCGATGGTCACGACTCATTTGTAAATCAGTCTTCTTCTTCTTTCAGTGCCATACCCTATCGGGTGTCGGCGACCATCTCTCTATACTCCTCTCTACGTTCTGTCATCCTTCTTAAGTCTACAGCTCTGTCTATGCTTTTCAAGTTGTCGTACCAGGACGTCCTTCTCCTTCCTCTCCCCCTCTTGCCTTCAATTTTTCCTTCAATAATTTCTTGTAATATGTTTTACTTATTGTTTCTGTAGATGTGCCCGTAATAAGATTTTTTTTCCTCTTGAGTGTTGTTATTACTTCTAGCCTCTTATTCATCTTATTGAGTACCTCCAAGTTCGTAACCTTATCTCACCATGATATTTTCAGCATTCTTCTATATAGCCACATATCGAAGGCTTCCAATCTATTAGGTACTTGTTTTCTTGTTAAATGTCCAAGCCTCTAAATCAGTCATATGTGGTTTTTTTTTATTTTGATAAAAGTCTGATATTACCAATAGTTCACACTTCTACCAGGATGGGCTGGATGAGATGACCTTAATTAGATTTAGGCTTACAATTGCCCATGATTAAATTTTTGTTATGCGTAAAATTATGTGGGTAGAACTTGTGTTTTTTACAAATGCAATGTTTTTGACACACTCACAAGAGAGACGTCCACCTTTGTGTGCCTTTAACTTTTTTTCTGTGTTATTTATGCGCAATAAAATGTATTATTCATAAAACGTTTTATTCATAATATTCACCACCACACGTGTTTATTAATAATACCACATAATATAAAACAATTCATATATTTGCGATTGTACATAAAACATCAAAGCGAAACATGATGCAGAGAGGACATGCACGAAGTTCGACTTATCTATAAAAGAGATATCTCCAGCCAACTGCATTGGGTGTTTAGAAAGGTTATACTGAGCGAAATCTAAAATGTATAATAAAGATAATGTAATTATTTACAATATAAAACAAAATAACACTGTTGCAAAAATAGTAGTATTAAATTGCACGATTGTGTAACAAAATACAAGCATATAACTTTAAAATAATTTGCTTATATTTAATTTTTCTTTATTGTTTCAGATGTTACAAACACGACTGAGCAGGACCGCAGCACCCAAGCACCGACTCCACCCATACCATTGCGGCCTGAATACGCTCATCCTGCTGGAGTGGAAGCATTGGACCCATACAATTCAGAAAAGAATAACCCGCCGCCTCATCACAGAGATTACTTAGAGGAAGATTACGACCATGAGACAAACAAAGAGGACGACCATGGAAATAGAGATGATGCGGATGAGCTGCCATCTCTTACTGGCGACCACTTACAAAGCTCTACGAATGATTTACCAATGTTCCTATTGGAGCCTCAAAACGCTTTTGTTGTTCGAAACAAACCAGCCACGTTGAGGTGTCGTGCGGCTAATGCCTTACAAGTTTACTTCAAATGCAACGATGTGCGGTCAGTCCCTAGTACACAGTTCGAGTTTGTAGATCCTCAAAGTGGCGTCAGGATTGTTGAGGCGGAGTGCAACGTGACAAGGAATCAGGTCGAAGAGTATTTTGGGGAAGACCGTTTCACGTGTACGTGTTACGCTTGGAGTAGCAGGGGTGACATCAGGAGTCAGCCGGCTGTCGTCGAATTAGCATGTAAGTGCGTTTGAATTTCAAATTACTTTTACACGCTTTACGATTCCGGGATGTGTTCGTCGTACGCATTGAACTAAGCGTAGCGGTTTTGATCCCGAGACAGGTAGGTAGGCTCCTATTCAGTGAAATCAAGATGTAAGCTGAACAATCAAAATATTTTGCCTGGACTATGGTCGACAAACTGATCGCTTTCAAATTTGGCATAATTGTTAACTACATCCCAAAGGTAGCACAAATGATAGTTTCAAACTAGCGTTTCTCCCAAGGGCCTCTAATAACTTTCGGGAGGTAAAATAGGCATCTATAAATAACAATGTATTCAGAAAGTTTCCCCATCAAAACCCAATGGCTGTAATGTAGAGATTAATTTATACGGGCAAAGTTTTAGGTTCGGCAATAAACAAGGCTTTAAATATAAACTGTTGTACCAAAACAAAAAGTGTCACAGTTTCAGATATCAGTTCTAAAAGCAGCTTGATATATTTTAAATAATATCATTAGACCGTCAACGCTATAATTCAATTTAAAACGAACACAACAACAAGAAGAGCCCATCTTCCGGTCATGGCGTGTGTATCATTTCAACAAAACTCATAATTTGAGTTTCCGTGGACAGTTTTAGAGTAACCCAGATCGTCGATGCTTGTCTCGGCCCGTTTTAACGGAAAAACGTGAACGACGACAAACAAACGTTGATTTCCACAAAATGTAACTCCTTATTAAGAGTAAAAAAAATTTACAAAATATAAAGACCGACTATATTCAATTTAACTTTAGTGTTTTTGAAGTCGGTTTTTATTGTTCGTATTATTTTTTGTTTTTTTTTTAATCTTTTTACTGAATTAAATACCAGCTCATCGAAGTATGTACGAGTACTTCAACTTCAAAGAATACGACAAAAAGTCAATTCGTGCGTATTGTATTTTAAAAAATAACCTCTAACTCCATCATCAGCCCAGTTCATGACTACCAGACGCAAATATCTGAATAGCTTCGGAAAAAACGTACCTATAAATTTAAGTTTCCCTCGATTTTCCTGGGATCCCATCAACAGATCCTGACTTTGATAACAATGGGACCACCACAGGCAGGACTCTATCACAGTACCGTTCCGGAGGTGACAGAGTACACCCGTGTCCACTCCTGTACGGTGCGCCTGAATTTTGGTATAGCAATCTGCGCTAAAATTCTCCTTTGATTTCGCTGTATTTTCGTTGGTTTTTCATTTTCGTTTTTCGTTGTTTACTTAGAATATAGTGCTCGTTTCGGGCTATTTTGTGGTTCTCCTTTTGTATTTTTAGATATATATTTGGTATTTTTAGTTAGGGTTTTTGTTGTTTTTTTTCGTTCCCTGAAAGCCGAAATAGCAATCTTGCTATTTTTTCGGTTTTCACTTAATAACTTTATAGTTATTACGTTTTTTCTGTTTTTCTTTTTCTTTAAAAATATTAGCTTGTAAGGCCTTTTGTTTAGTTAGGGTGGCATTAGGCCAGATTTTTGTTATATATTTTTAATTTTGCTTGTTTAGTTTTCAAATCTCGCGTAACTGCGTAATTTTTGTGTTTCACTTTTTAGTTTTTGTTTTTTCCATTTTTCCTGAGATCTATAATTTGTAGGACTTTCGGGTCTCTTGCAGCTTATAGATCTCCCCTAGGCGCGTCTTTTGACACTACTTGCAAAGTCCTAGTAACTCTGCAAGTGGGTCAAATTTCGTACTCGGTAATTTTTGGGCTGAAAATTGGGCTTCCCTATATCACCTCGGTGCTGTAGGTGGCACTCTTTTGGGCCCAAGAATCCACACTTAGAGTAGGTTTTTCCGTGTTTTTGTTTTTTGATTGTTATTTTTTAGGTATTTTTAGGTGTACATGTAGGTTTAGGTTAACGTAAGTTTAATATTTCTTGTTGTGTTTTTCAAAATTTTATCACGACGATCGCGTCATTTGTCTTTGTAATCGTATCAAAGAAAAGTCGTCGAGATAAAATTTTGTAAGTAAGGTTAGGTTAGGTTTTGTCCTTTTTTCTCCCGTTTTTGTTTGTTGTTTGTGGCGAAGGTGGTTTTAAGGCTGTTTTCGCCAACAAGCTCCCTGCTGGGCTGGGCCCACAACTGGGATATGTCCGAATCGGACATTATGTCCGAGACGGACGGTGCCAATGAGGGGGGGCCCGTTAGGGCCGTCACTCACAAACTTCCGGCGGAACCCGCAAGGGCGAAGAGCCGCTCGCCGATTGACGGTGCGGACAAGGGAATGACTGGGGTAGTATCTCCAGTGCTCTCGCTCAAGAGCGTCGGCGGGGCTGCACCCCGTCGAAGCTGTAATGAGACTCTTCCCGTGTATAGGGGAATCGTCAAGGATGGGGTGCAGGCGGATCTCCCGCTGCTCCCAAAAAAGATTGCGAAGAAGCGGCCGGTATTAAGTCGCTTCTTCAAGGACCCCCTTGCCACGGACCTCGAAACCGAGGCGGAGGAGGTAACGGCGCCGTATGCCCCGAAAGTCCCCCGAACACGAAAGGGCAGGGGAGGCCTGTCGCACGGCGTTGGGCTCTCGCAAGCTAGGCGGGAGCTACAACAGCCTGGTGAGGACACCGACTCGGAGTCGGAGTCTGAGATGGAGCTGGTGGAGGTAGCGGCCTCCTCCAAAAAGAGCAAGGGGAAGCGCTCCCCTGAGCCCACTACCGAGCTGCTATGCGGCAGAGCGGAGGCGAGCGCAAAGGCGTTGACGGAGGTTACACGCAAATCCCGGAATCTTAAGGGGACTTGCGTGAAACAGATAACGGAAGCCTCCGACTCTCTAGTGGAGATAGTACGCACATTGGCGACAAGGAATACCTCGGAGGAGGTACGTCGGCTTAAAGCCGACAACAAACGCCTCCGGGGTCAACTTGACGGTATCATGGGGGAACTGAAGGCCCTTCGTCGGGCCTTCTCTGAACGGGGGGCGGAATGCCCGAGTGGCCGTAATGTCGCGACCCCTCACTCCGAAATTGTGATGACTGTCGAGTCGGAGGCTGTTGCCTCCGATGACGAAATAGAGGAGGAATTGCCGAAGGTGCAGCTCCCGACGGCTCAACCGACTGTGACCGCCTCCGCTGAAGTACTCTCCAGAGCAGAGTTTTTGGAGAGCATGGAGTTCCTCCAGCGGGAGTTATTAGCCCAGGTGGGCTTTATGGTTTCGGCCCGCCTCGAGGGCCTTGAAGTGGACGGGCGCCTAATGCCGGCTCAGACTCGTAGACCGCTGCTTGCGTCGGACCGTGTGGTTCAGCCGCAGCCGCAGGCCTCGCAGCCCCAACAGCAGCAGCCAGTGAGTTCCATGGTGGTCAACACCACCCTTGCCCCGCCGGCTAATATGCCAAAAGCGGCAAGAGTGGTCAAAAGGAGGGCTGCGCTCACAACACCTGCGGCGGTCCCCTCCTCGTCGGGGGTCACGGCACCAGCCGAGGACTCTTGGACCATGGTCGTGCGGCGCGGCCGCAAGAAGCAGACAGCAGGTGAAGTGGCGCCCAAGAGGGCTCCCGAGGCGCAAAAGGCGCCAAAGTTACCGAAAGCACCACGTTCCCTGGCGGTGGTTGTGGCGCTCAAGCCAGAAGCGGTGGCAAAAGGCCTCACCTATGGTGAGGCCATCGCCAAGGCCAAGGCTTCTGTAAGCCTTAGCGCATTGGGAATTGGGCCCGCCAAATTTCGGACGGGAATTACCGGAGCTCGAATTATCGAGCTCCCTAAAGAAACATCCCCGTCTCAGGCGGACTCACTGGCTGAGAAACTAGGGGAGGCCCTGGGGGACGCGGCGAAGGTGTCGCGTCCCGTAAAGACAGCGGACATCCGGGTCATCGGGATCGACGATTCGGTGTCCGCTGAAGAGCTGTGCCAGGTTCTGGCACAGGCCGGTGGTTGCCCGGTCCACCACATAAAGGTGGGCCGCGTGCATACGGGGGTGAGGGGTGTCGGGGCGGCCTTCGCCTCGGTGCCTGTGGAGGCTGCGAGACGCCTGGCTGATACTGGTCGACTCGAAGTTGGATGGAGTTCTGCCTCCATCCAACTTCTGGAGCAAAAGCCCATGCGGTGTTTCCGCTGCATGGGCATGGGGCACCCTATACAGCGGTGCCCCTCTGCCAAGGACCGCAGCGGATTGTGTTTCCGCTGCGGATCCGAAGGGCATAAGGCGGTAGACTGCATGGCGGCACTAAATTGCGCCGTTTGTACAGACGCCAAAAGGCCGGCCAGCCATCGCATGGGGGGTATGAACTGCAACCCCCCGCCGATAAGGGGGCGTTTGGCCCCGGTAAAGGTGATCGTAGCCCCCCGGAGCCCGGTAACATTGGCACCGCAGTCAGCACCAGCCGCCGCAGTGGCCCAAGAGGAGCCCATGGAGACCACCAATGCCTAGTGGTCCCATAAAGCTCCTCCAGGCGAATATTAACCACTGCGCCGCGGCACAGGACCTCTTGTGTCAGACCGCGGTGCAGTGGGGTGTGGGGTTGGCGATTGTGTCGGAGCCGTATTACGTTCCGCCGCAGTCGCCCAACTGGCTGGTGGCGGCGGACGGTACCGCCGCCTTAATGCGGGTGGCGCGTGGCACAGCCCCCTCTCTCATTTTAAGAGAGAGAGGTACTGGCTACGTGGCCGCCATGTGGGGGGGAATGTTGGTCGTATCGACCTACTTCTCCCCCAATCGCAGCCGGGCGGACTTCGCCGTCTTCCTGGCTGCGTTGGAAGGGGTCGTCCGGAGGACGGCCCCGGTACCGGTGCTGATCGCGGGGGACCTCAACGCGTGGTCTACAGCGTGGGGGTCCTGCAGAACCAGTCCGAGGGGTGGAGATTTGGAGTCCTGGGTTCTGTCCCTGGGGCTCCAGATCTTGAATAGGGGCTCCACCCCTACCTGCGTCCGGGTGCAAGGCACGTCCATAGTGGACGTGACCTTCGCTACCCCCTCACTAGCCCGTCGAATTAACGACTGGCGTGTAGAGGAAGAAGTGGAGACCCTGTCGGACCATCTATATGTCCGATATGAGGTCTCCGCGGCATCCCAAGGAGCCCTGAGCCGCAGGGGCTCTGCGGTGAGCGCCTTTCCAAGGTGGGCGCTCACCAAGCTCCGCCCGGATGTGGCGGAGGAGGCAGCGATGGTGCGGGCGTGGGCAGAAGTACCGCCCCACCTTGCCGGGGATGTCGACGGCATGGTGGAGCTCTTCGCAGACGATATGAAGGTCGTCTGCCAAGCCGCCATGCCAAGGGCGCAGGCCTGCCCCGAAAGGGGGCAGGTATACTGGTGGACGCAGGAGATTGCGGACCTGCGGACCACCAGTATGAGGGCCAGGCGCGCCTACGTGCGCTGTCGTAGGCGTGCCAGAACTACACCTGACGAGGAAGCTGAACTTCGTCGGGTGTATGCGGCAGCCAAGAAGGCCCTGCGGAACGAAATCTGCAGGGCCAAGGAGGAGTCCAGGGAGCAGTTTATACGGCTCCTGGACGACGATCCGTGGGGGCGTCCATACCGGTTGGTGAGGGGGAAATTTAAAGCTTCCGCTCCCTCTACCTCCGCTATGGACAGCGGGCTGCTGGACCGGGTGCTGAGGACTCTGTTCCCCGATCCCGGTCCGTTCCAGCCTCCCAGAATGGTCCCCCCGGATGCTCCTCCGGAGGAAGTGGCTGTCGCTATCCCTCCCGTGTCGAACGTGGAATTTGACACGGTGAGGGAACGGCTCCGGCGCAAAAAGAAGGCGCCGGGACCGGACGGTGTCCCAAGCAGGGTTCTGGCCCTCGCCCTGGGACACCTCGAGGAGCGGTTCCGAGGGGTGCTTGACCTATGCATCGCCTCGGGCCGCTTCCCCAGTCGATGGAAAGTGGGTAGGCTCTGCCTGTTAAGGAAGGAGAGCCGCCCCGCAGATTCCCCGACTGGGTATCGGCCGGTGGTGCTGCTCGACGAGGCCGGGAAGTTTTTCGAGAAGATTCTCGCTTCCCGCATCGTCGAGCACCTAGAGGACCGGGGGCCGGATTTGGTTAACAACCAGTTCGGCTTCCGCACCGGCCGGTCCACGATGGATGCGGTGGCCCTCCTTAAGGGGTGGACGGAGGAGGCCACAGCTCGTGGGGAGACTGTTGTTGCGGTGTCTCTTGACATCCGCAATGCTTTCAACAGCCTGCCCCACGAGTGCATAAAGGAGGCACTCCGCTTCCACCGGGTGCCTCCGTACCTCCGCGCCCTCGTGGAGGACTATCTGCAAGGCAGGTCCATCCTCTACGAGGGGCCGGACGGGTGCGTCCATACGTGGGCAATGGCGGCAGGTGTGCCCCAGGGTTCCGTACTAGGTCCTCTACTATGGAACCTGGGGTACAACTGGGTCCTGCGAGGCGACCTCCTTCCACGAATGGAGGTCGTCTGCTTCGCCGACGACACGCTTGTCGCGGCGAGAGCAAAAACGGGGGAGGAGGCGGCCCACCTTGTGTCGGTCGGCGCATCACTCGTCGTTCGACGCATCCGCCTCCTAGGCCTGGACGTCGCCCTTGATAAAACGAGGGCCATGATGTTCCACGCCTCTAGTCGCAGGATCCCACCGGGGCTCCGAGTCCGAGTGGAGGGGGTCCGCATACCGGTCGAGGCACACCTTAAGTACCTCGGCCTGGTTTTGGATCCCCGATGGAGCTTTGAGGAGCACTTCAAGCTCCTCACTCCACGGCTATGTGCCGCCGCAGCCGCACTCGGACGGGTCCTCCCTAATGTAGGAGGACCAGGATCGGCGTGCCGTCGACTGTATCACGGGGTGATACGGTCGATGGCACTCTACGGAGCCCCGGTATGGGCGGAGTGCCTATCCCCCCGAACGATGGCCCTCTTGCGACGGCCGCAGAGGGTCATAGCAACCCGGGCCGTGCGAGCTTATCGCACGGTCAGCCACGGCGCAGCCTGCGTTCTTGCGGGCCAAACGCCGTGGGATGTCGATGCACGCGTACATGCAGAGGTGTATCGACATCGGGTTGCCGTTAGAGAACGGGGGGGACGATCCGCTCCCGAGGAAGTGGAGCGGGTTCGTACCCAAGCGCAGAGGGAGGCTCTGCGTCAATGGGGTGAGGCACTCGCCTTCCCAGCTGCTGGCCACCGGACGATCGAAGCGATACGTCCGGTGTTGGAGGAGTGGGTAGGGCGCCGGCAGGGCAGTCTCTCGTTCCGCATGGTGCAGGTATTGACCGGACATGGCTGTTTCGGTCACTACTTGCACCGGGTCGCGCGTCGGGAGGAAACGCCGCAGTGTCATCACTGCGACGCTCCCGACGATACTGCCGAGCACACTCTGTTGGTGTGCCCGGCCTGGCGACGCCAGCGCAGCGAACTCAACGCTGCGCTGGGAGGCGGAGACCTCTCGCTGCCGAGCATGGTCGTGGCCATGCTCCGCGGCGAGGCGGAATGGGGGGCTGTCGCCTCCTTCTGCGAGGACGTCATCTCGCAGAAGGAGGCCGCGGAGAGGGAGCGGGAGAATGATCCTCAAGCCGCTCCCATCCGCCGCAGACGGACAGGCAGGCGAAGGCGGGCATTCGCGCAAGCAATGCCCGTCTAATGACCCTGCCGTGGGGGCCTGCGTGCACGGTTGGCCCCGTGTACGCCGCCGTAAGGCTCTCCGTCTGGGGATTGCCCTGGTGTTCTCGGGCAATCCCCCCTTGGCGATAGCCCGACCAGCTAGGTCGGGCTAGCCCGGACGCGTTGGTAGTGGTAGTCGCAGTGTGGACCCTACCACGCGCGTCCAAAAGGGCAGGAAGAACACCGAGGGGTTTAGTGGGTAGGCCTGGCACTCTGCCGGGAGAGCCCCACACACGCTCGTCGTCTAGCCAACGGCGAGTACGGTGCGGTCACGCATTCCCCTCGAAAAAAAAAAAAAAAAAAAAAAAAAAAAAGGCAGGACTATCGAATACAAAAACAAATTGAGAACCTCCTCCTTTTTTGAAGGCGGTTAAAGTACTGACTTTAAATAACGCAAAAAGATTACTTTGCAAACTTCAACAAATAATGGACCACGAATTTTTGTAAGTTTTAAGTGTTCATTTTAAGAAACATTGTATTTTTTTAAAATTAGATCTAAATAATCTAAATAAAAAATAAATCTAAATACATTAATAAATAACACAAAAATCATCATGGAGAATCGTTTTGATAAAAAAAATCTATTCATCAATTTCAAACCAATTTTCCTAGATATTAACACCGTAAGACTATTTCCTCAAAATGCTACAAAATTATCAACATTATTAAATGTATCACTAAATTAATATAATTCTCTCCTTAATACACGTTACACGTGCTACTTTCAACTGTTACATTCGTAAGCCCGTTTCAATGACAATCCCTCTGAATGAAATACGTTGTAATCATAAGAAAAGTATATAAATCCCGTCACGCCAAGACGTGCGGCACCGTTAATATTATTATTGTTCGTATAATAAAGCGCCATTACAGCAGCTCGATTTAATTCAATGGCCCCAAGAGGTAAATCTTCGGTGCGTACTAAATAAACGTTGGTCCGGCCGTTCCTCAGATTTACTCCGCCGGATGGCGCGATCACGATTAGGTATAATGTCACAGAATATTTAGAGATATGAGGCTTAAAATTTTATGGCAACTTGATTATCTCGCAAATGCTGTAACAATTTCTTTTTTAATAGATGGGACTGATTATAATATCCATGCGTCGCATTACTTTGAATATTGAAATGAAAAATTAAAACATTCGAAAGGAACAAAACTTTTAATGTTTTTAATTTTACTTAAATATGAGAACATATAATTTTAATTATGGATCATAGCAAATGTGCACACGAAGAGCACGCTTACAAAACCGAGTGCGATTCTGTCTCAGAACAAACACACTCAGTTGAAACTCATAAATGTCTAAATATACACCAAACAGAAGCGACTGAGACATTCCCACTTCGTCCTAATTGCGCGAACCAACCGTGTGTAATACAAA
Organism: Schoenobius gigantellus; assembly: GCA_963935595.1. Taxonomy (NCBI): domain Eukaryota; kingdom Metazoa; phylum Arthropoda; class Insecta; order Lepidoptera; family Crambidae; genus Schoenobius; species Schoenobius gigantellus. The sequence goes on from OZ012549.1 coordinate 4,002,490, forward strand.
CGCTCTAAATTTCCATCCTGACAGTTTTAATTGTGCCCTGAGAGCTTGAAATACACTCACAACCATCTATGTAGCTATTAATGATAATGCTACTTCAGTATCTACGTACGGAATCGTAAGTACACGTAAAAGTGTCAGTGTCGAGTTTACCGGTACAAGATTTACTGTAGCACCTTCAGAATGAGATGTTTTCATGTTTACATTCGGTGTTGCTATTAAAGGATCAACTAAATGACCCTCAAGCTAAATATAAAAGTTAAAGTAATAGTCTATTTAAAGCCTGGGTTGTTTTGAAATGGGTCTGTACAGATTAATATAAACTCATAGAATAGTCAATTGTTTAACTGGGTATAAAATATGGACCTTTTTCTACTGCTCTTTCATGCAAGAGTATTGCTTTTATAAATAATAGTTTTTGATGCAAATACCGGAACCGAGATAAGGTATAGATAACCAATAAGTACTGCTGATAAGGAACAAATTAATATTTCAATCAAAGTATTAGCAGTCGATTACAGGATGCATTACAATAACATAAGACAATCCCATTTCTCTTCTAGCGAAAAGATTTTCGAAATAATAGCGAAAATATAGCGTTTTCAAGGAGCAAAAAATAAGACTTTGCTTTTCGAAAAAAATTACTATAAACAATTCAAATATAAGTCGCACCGACCGTAGAATACACTACGAAATAATTCAATGTTAACTGCCAACAAATCCGTGTGGTGCATCCGGAATCCGGACTACACATTTACAGAACATGGATATGAAGCGAACAGTTTAAAATGGAAGAAGTATATTTGGTTTTTGGAATTTTCTAGTGTTAAAAATATCTCTTCATTGAAATAGCTGCTTGCTAATGTTTAAAATTATTAATACAAAACTCTTTGAGACTCGATTTACATAATTATTTTGTAGATTTTGATACATCATTTTTTTAATAGTTCAAATCCGTAACTAACATTAAGGATTAATTTGTGAGTCATTCAATTTGTTATAACATTATACGAGTATGCTTCGGATTTTATGAAATAACTAGCTGTGCCCGCGACTTCGTCTGCGTGGAATTAGTGAGTCCTGTCAAAATCGGTCCAGCCGTTCCGGAGATTAGCGGGAACAAACAGACAGACAGACAATTTTTTTTTTTAATTGTGTTTTTGTTATTGGTACCCGTTATACATTCATAACCATTTAGTAAAAACTTGTTATTTTAACATTACAAACAGACACTTCAATTTTATTTATTTGTATAGATAAAAAAAAATTCAGTCCTCAGTCGAAATTAGCCAAGACTTTAGTGTTGTTTCATCATATTTTTTCATTATACTTAATAATGCATACAACTATAGTCTTAAGAAAAAGGAAGGAACCGTTTGAACTACGTATAACAGTTTTTTCGTATGTTGCATAGGTAATACAACATCGATATCAATATAATAGGACAAGAGGTACCAAAATCGTCAATTCTAAAGATGCTTACGTTCGCCATTTTCTTAGAGATCAGTTTTGGATTAACGTAGGTAATTTAACTACCAACTATGTGACTTTAAATGAGTTTACTACATTAAGTCAAAGTACGGTGCTCTTGCTATCTACTGTTGGTGGAAATTTATAATCTTAACTTGAAAAACTTTTACAATTAATATTACAAGTTATTCAAAAATGCTGTTCACCTTAATCCGTTAAATCGCGAAGAGCACATCTTGTTTTCATAGCCCACACTGTCTATGTACGAATTTCTTGCAGGAAATGAAACGTACTCCGTAATTTATGGGCACACGGGTTCTCCGCCGCCGGATCTACCGAACACTTATCATTTACGCCCATCGGCCGTTTTAAAGTTCCCCACCAAAACTTTGGCTCGTAGAACACAATTTTTGTTTCGCCATAACCACCGTTTATCATAATACAAATTACAACTGGTGACGTATTTCATTCGCTGTTTGCTGGTGCAGCTGTGTTTCGTAACAAGGGGTGCGACAGCGACACTGTTCATTATGATTTTTTACTATGTTCATTACAATTACATTGTCAATTTGTCACAACACCTGCAGGGCGTGCAGTTGATTATGGCAGAGAGATAATTCTTGATCATATCAACTCATAATTAACAATCTACCCATTTTCCTGTTTCGTCACTCGGTTGATTTTAACATTATTTTGGTTGTATGGTAACGCTCGGCCATAATAATTGAATATTTAAAGCTATCTAAAAGAATTCTTATATGTAATAGAATTCATATTTTACTAATATCCTTCTAGAATAATTAATTAAAAATAACCTGCAATAAAAGCACTACACGATATAGAACTTATTGTTGACGATACATTTTTCTGCCTATTGTAATTACTTTTTTTGAATATTTTATGTTTGTGCAGTTGATTTCAGTAAATAAATAAATAAAATTAACGTAGGATTATTATTAATTCTTTATCATCACGTTGAGCCATCGTCCCAATTTCCAATAAGCTTAAAATTCCCATCATCATCCATAGTTTATCTGCACTGCAGTTTTTCCCTTGCCTAGATCACCCAATGCTACATGGGCTAATTGTTTCATTATGAGATGGGGAAACTAAAGAATTGCGCTTATTAATACTCGTAGATAAAGCGCACCATCATCCGATTCTTCTTATTCACTGAAGCTATTATTATGTGGAATTCAATTCATTACGTTTGAAGAGACAATAAGATTTGTCGCTGTCAATACAGCTTCAACAGAAGCCATCAATAAAACAAACACTGCAGTGCGCCTCGCACCAGCGAGTAATGGAGCGTGCTCGCTGCAGATTTATAGTTGCACTCAGTTAAAGTTAAACTGCTCGACTGGAACGCTCATTTCGCTTCTGGAAACTCCGCCGTTTTAAGAACTCGAGTCTTTTAAGGAAATACTTTTATTTTGGCTTTAGTATAAGTTGGGCAAGATATGTAAGACTTGTCGCCCTGTATCTCGTTTCAATTATTTAGGTTATAGCTTGCACATTGGTGGCTGCATTATCGAAAATGTTACATGTTTCCTGTTGTAAAAGTTGGTAGCTGTGGTTATTAGATATTTCATCTCATACTCATTTCGGAGAAATTTGATAATGGTCTACCTATCATATAATTTCAGCCAAACCATGTCAATACTCGTACGTTTAACATTTTTATTCTTTAAATATTAGAATAAGTCATAAACTCTGATCTATGAAAGTAAAGTAACCGCCTTAACCCCGTCCGTATTCTAGTGGTTGAGACCACCTGGTATTGATCATCTGGAGGTCCGAGGTTCGATTCCCCATGGGGACAGAAGTTTTTCTGCTTGATTTAGTTGGTGGTACAGCTTCTGAACTCACCTGGCCAGCTACCACCCTCTAACCTAAGTTTGTCGCCACAATAACAATGTTAATAACATTATTATGTTCCGACAGTTACATGCCAATTCCTTACTTGTTGAGGAATCGAGGTGGAGCTCGCTTCTGTCTTCGGCCTTATCGTCACTTATCATCAGAAGAAATGAAGGCCAAGAGCCTCCCTGTTTTGTGCAAAAAAAAAACGTTATATTAAAAAAATCTTATCTCGGTCAGAGATTTCAGGATCTCTATGTTATATTGCTCAAGATGCTTGTTTGATCCATCAAGCCTCACCAGTCAGTATAAAGCATTTTATAATAATAATAATCGTTTATCTTTGTCGTTTAATTGTTTCCTCTTAACACAATCCTTAACCAAGCCAACCGCTGCCTCATTGGGCAAAAACACAGGCAAGCACGTAAATACTCGTACTTAACATAAGCATCAAGCAAACATTGTTAACGCTGGAACATGTTTGGCTCAAGCAAAACCAACTTGCTTGTTCAAATTGCTGCACCGACTCAGAACACCTTACGTTGCAGGATTTGAACGCTTAAGATCGTTTGTTTTTTACAAACGATCTTAAGCGTACTAAAGCTAATTTGATAACAAGTAACATACAAAGCCACGGAGATAAACAAGCCGAAGAAGAACAAGTCAAGGGGATAAAAGCACAGTTTTACGATCAAATTGAATCCAATAGAAGCCGAAGCCTCAATAGGAATAGGTAATCAATAAACCAAATAAAGCTCGAATGAGTCGCGCCGAGGACTAATAGAGCGTGCACACAGCGGATTTATAACCACGCTCAACTAACGTTCATTTTGAATGGCGAAGCGAATATTACTTCCGTATGGAGAACTTAATCGGTACAGTTCTGAGAGTGACTTTCAATTTAGTACAATCGCTTATACGTTTTGTTTCCGAAAACGATAACGTGGCTTTCGGGGATTATTTGCTACTCAATCGAAAGTTTGTCGTCATAATAACATTGTTATTATGATGACAAACTTAGGTAAGACGGTAGAAGATAGCCAGACGGGCTCAGAAGTCCTTCCACACCAACCAAACCAAGCAGAAAAATCCCGGACCTCCAGATCCTTTTACGATTGTCTGAAGCATATGAGGAATCTACTTCTAATTCTTAACAAGATCAATTGTACGTGTATAATTTACACAATGAATAAAGCTTGCAAATGGCGTGTTGAAAAACAGAACATGCACAACACGTGGCCAACATGTTTCAATTCACGATATTAACTTTGCCTCTAGTTTAAAAAAAAAACTTTAAAGTATGAGACGAATGAGTGACATTGGTCGTACAAAAAGACATATTAGATTCAAACCTACTGAATATTAATAACGCACAGTGTAGATCTCGTGGATCTCCGCGTAGTCAAACTCTCAAGCGCGTAATTAGAACAGAAACTCGTTAGCAAACTATAGACGCATACGTTAATCAACCGACTAGCTAACTTGCCAAAACATATTTAATTGGTTAATGAAAAGCAATTATGGTGGACCGAAACTGTTGCGGCACCAAATTACGTAATCAACGATCTTGTTAGTTTTTTATTAAGAGTGACATGCGAACGATCTCTATGGCTCGGACAAGATAAAATATGAATGAGAAAATTGATCTATTGGGTATATGGCTTTATGATTGATTCCTTTTATGCTGAAATGAAGAAATGACAAAGTTAAGCGATATTCAATTTTACAAACCTTTTCATCAAAGATTTCATCAAATTTTGCACAAGATATTTTCCAGACTTCTTTTTAGCTTTTTATTTACACAAGTTTATAATAAATTTGGCAAATAGGTAGGTATGTAAAAACAAATGAACAATTCACTTAAAAAATCAAAAAAATGTCCTAGGTTATCCTAACCAAGTAAGTACCTAAGTAAAATACACAGACATAATAATTTGCTTGCTCTACGGAAACAATACCCACCTGATATAAAATTCATTTTTGTTAATATTATCATTCATTTATGTAATTACTTCACGGTAGACACTTGCCTTTATTAAATAATTCGTTTCCAAACGAAATAATATCTAGAATTCTGTAAACAGTTTTTAATGCGAATATTGTATCAAAACCTGAATTTGCTTCATCAACTGTTTGCTTTGCAGTATAATCTCAACAACCATCTTTTCTCTACAACTTCTTATAGAATATGGATTGAATTTACTCATTTAATTTAGTTACATTTTGCCGTTTTGTTAATAATATTTATATTGTTGCTAGCTTTAGTAGTCTCATTATTCAAAAGTTTTGTAGTTAACAATTTATCAAATATAATTATATTAATTTATCCAATAAGTTCCCGTTTCTCTGTAGCGCACCCTCAATTGTGCAATCATATTCTTGATACAACAATTACTGAATTAGCCCACGAGCTCCAGATAATATTGTGTGCGTTGTGTTGTGTGTAGATTGTTATTGACATCTTGATTGCGTGCTATTACCTAGTTAAATATGCGGGCGGAGCTTTGATAACGATTATTGATACGCATTACTGCATACAATACGCGACCCACTGTTAATCAATTGACTTTACGTAGTTCGTCTTTTATTCATGGCACTGTTGAATTACCTCACTCTGATATAAATTCTCGGTGCACTGGGCTCACTGTGTACACACAGCAGCACGGCAGACTTTACATGTTGACCTTGAGACTTCTTAATCGATTCGAATGCAAATGTATAGCTTGACGCGTTGCTCACTGTACGTTATTTGACTGTAACTGCAGTAACGACAACTTGCGGACTGTATAGTCGACCAAAATGTGGTTTCCCACCCCGAGGTTAAAACTCAGCTTTGTTTCATAAAACAATGCAGTTGATTTTCCTTTGCAATAACATACTGACAGCTACTAAAGTTACATTAACTGTTTATACGCGAAGTGGCAAACCATGGTACAGTCAGCGTCAAAATGATCTAAGCGTTCAAACCTTCCAAAAGTATCTAGAGATTTGACAAAAATCAACCTTATCTCAAGACGTAGAGATGCATTTTCATTTGTTGTTTGAGAACAAATGACAACAAAAGATAGTACACCTTAAAGTATTTGTGCTAAGAGTGATTTTTGCGAAATCTTTAGATACTTTTGGTAGGTTTGAATGCTTAGATCATTTTGACGCTGACTGTACAATACTTTCTTAGTCGACTTTATCTCTGATATAACACTTAACTCAGAAAACAATCTCAATATAAGCAACCTGAAAAATAAACCCATTATATACAGGGTGTACCAGAAGCCGACGTCAAGCCGAAAGCAGGCGGTAGACTAACTCATATATGTTATCAGAAAAATATTTAAAAAAGTCTAAGTCACCTATTTAAAAAAAATCTAACATTTAAAAAATCTATATAATTTACACCCTGTGACGGTTTTTTCACTCTTGTTGCTACAAATTTTGACTTTTCTAAACATTTTCTTTTGTTTTGTAATCCTGAATAATGTTTCTGTATACTCTAATCTACAATTTAAAGCCAGCTGCTCCAAATTAGAAGAATATGCCATTTTTATCTAAATTAAATATTCAAAATTAATTTTTCGCATAGCTTTAACAAGCTGTACTGAAAAAAATATGTACTATGCAAGTTAGGCAAGTAACTGCAAAAGTTGGCGCATTCAATAAGGATTCCAAAATGGTATGATACTTGGTAGATAATTTCTACGATTGCAGACAATTTTTTTTTCCAAAAACAGGCAGTTTTGAACAAATTTTTCTTACGTACTTAAAATTTATTCTAATGTACCCATGGTTTGCTTTAAGGCTGTAACTTTAACATTCTAGTTTGAGTGAGACGTGTGAAGCTATGCGAAAAATTAATTTTGAATATTTAATTTAGATAAAAATGGCATATTCTTCTAATTTGGAGCAGCTGGCTTTAAATTTTAGATTAGAGTATACAGAAACATTATTCAGGATTACAAAACAAAAGAAAATGTTTAGAAAAGTCAAGAATTGTAGCAACAACAGTGAAAAATCCGTCACAGGGTGTAAATTTTATCCATTTTTTAATGCTAGATTTTTTTTAAATAGGTGACTTAGATTTTTTTTTTCTGATAACATATATGAGTTAGTCTATCACCTGCTTTCGGCTTGACGTCGGCGTCTGGGACATCCTGTATAAGTATTTAAATTGCGTATTGATCCGTTAGGTTTAGCGAAAAACGACACTATAGTAAAATAATTGTGAATTACAAGACACCGTCATCATCATCATCACAGGTCATATACTTCCCCACCGAGGGGCTCGAGCCTACCCTAAGTAAGGGTGTTTAGGCTTTAGTCAACCACGCTGGCCCAGTGCGGATTGGTCGACTTCACATACACTATTGAATTTCTTCGCAGATGTATGCAGGTTGCCTCACGATATTTTCCTTCACCGTAGGAGCATCGGACAAATGTACATATGAAACGAAAAACACCAGAGTCGAAACGATACCATATGCATATTTTAATTTATATCCACCGTAGAACTTAATTGGGCTTCAAATTCTTCAAAATACCTTTTTTATTTATACTAAGTACTACGACTGTTTTTAAAATGGTCCCATCGTAATATTAGACTGCAAACTAAAAATAAAATTGTTTTGCTGAATCAAACACTTCTTAGAAATTATACTTTTAATGCCAGTTAACGACTATTTTGTAGGTCCAAAAATAGAGAACAAATCCGTACCGTAAATCCATTGGCGCGAGTGTCTCTGATCGTGACAAACGAGGAGAGCGTTAAAAGCTGCATACGGAACGCGCACACCTCTATGTGCGCGTTCCGTATACAGCTTTTAACTTGTTACAATTGGGATGATGACTGAATTCTAATTTTTACGTCTCGTCATTAAATATTAAAATACCGTGGAAAAACAAGCAGTCCTGTAAAATTAGAATTAAAATCGGCTTAGAAATACGTTAGATACAAGCATTTTAAGTTGTTAATTGAAGGCGATTAGACAGAGAGATCCGACGTCAACCGTGACGTCATTGTTGAGTACGGCCATATAAACTCCTTGTAAATTGCCGTTTTGCTAGAATGAGATAAAGAAAAATCTTTAATACCTTATATCTTGGTTGTTTTTATAGTTATTCGAAAACCGATTTTTTCTTTCTGTTTATTATATGAATGAGCTTCTATTAAAGCAAAAAAATTTTTTTTGTCATCTAGCCTATTGTAATTTAATACCGTTTTTTCTCCTTCACAGTCCTCAAGAAGCAGTTCATCGTCTCACCGACGCCCACGTCAGTTGAAGCGGGGACAGCAGCTACACTGCGCTGCACGCCGCCAACTGCAGCTCCTCCTCCAAGAATCTCGTGGCTCAAACACGGAGCACCGCTTCAGCAAGACCACAACGTCCTTATTTCAGCTGAAGGCAACTTGCTCATATCAAGAGCCACACTACAAGTAAGTTTTTTAAGTAGCACTTTTTGTTATTGTAGTGTTCAAGGTGGCATTTGATGAAAGGGACCCTATTTTTTTAAACACGTAAGTTGGCAAATAATCATGCTGCCCACCTGATGGTAAGTGGCTACAATGACCTATAGAACATGTGGTTCCTGTAAAACTTGCAAATATTCAATCCGGACGAACAAACAAGGACGGAAAAGTACGTCGCTCTCATCTTATCCAGGAGCTCGTTGGCGCAGTGATGTGGCCCGCGTTGATAGCCCGGCTGGTGGCCCGGCCCCGGCTGACGATTGGTTAATTTAAGTAACGTGATGATGATGATGTTGTGGGTCAAGCCTACGATGAGTGAAATATATGAAACCTCTCAAGATCCTTCGTGTTTCGGAAGGTACGTTATACAGTGGGTCCTGCACCTGATCTCGTCACGGTCGTGTCGGCTAACCGTTCCTTCGGACTATGCCAATGAATCAGAGAATGTACTTGCGTTTGCGCAGACACTCGTGCACTATGACATTTCCCGCTCCGATGGCTAGTCAGTGTTGAGATTAGTCGCTATTCCATATTATTATTGATAAACAAATCGAACTTCTCCATAAAGCTTCTACCTCGCAATTTGTAATATTACTGTGCGTAGTGCGTAAGGCAGTCGCCTTCCAATCGGGAGGTAGCAGTTCGAACCCCGCCACTTACCAATGTGTTTTCAAATTTTAAAATCATATGTATGTTTGTTCGATGCTTTTACTATAAAGGCAAACATGCACGCACCTGTGAAGAAAGAATTTCTTTCCAGGTTGTGTGTGAAGTGAAGTCCACCAACCTGCACTTGGCCAGCGTGGTTCACTAAGGCCTAATCGCCCTAGTTTAGAGTAGTCTCACTCAAGCCCCTCGGTGTGGGGACGTATAGCTGTCGATGATGATGATGATACAAATTAAATGCAGATTACAATTTACCTAGCTTTAGTTTTGTCTGAACCTCTGTTTAAGCTAAGTATGTAGGTTGAATGCTCTAAGTTAGTATGTTTTTCTTGTTATTTTTGTCGATGTCATATCTTTCTAACGATTTCACATTTTATACTTTGAATTATGTAGTGTGAAGTTTAGACAGATACTTTCGTCAGTCGAGTGACGCTAAATTGTCACGTCAATTTAAAAATTTATATAGCTCAAATTATGAAATATTGTTCGATGAGTATAAAAACGAGTTAATATTTAGGAAGCTACATTACTATTAAATTTTATTTCTCTCCGTGCAGATAATGTTAAAATTTATTACAATATGCTCAAACATGGCATTCACTTAAAAACAGAATGCACAGGTAGTATTAAAGTTAATCCGTTTTTATTCGTACGCCAGTTCAAACAGATATAACATTATCGTAAAAACTTTATGGCGATTGTGATTCGCTAAACGCATTAAGACCACACTCTCGTAAGCCGATTAAGCCGCAAATAAGTAAAGTGATGTACTCTACAAAGGTGATTGAAGTGGATTGTTTAATGTACTGTTTAATAAAGAACACTTAAACCTTGATAATAATAAACCTAATGATGTTTTTTCATTGCTCCCAACGATAATTGAAATTGCTTAAGTAGTTCATCGTGTTTATCCGTTTTTTTAACTACTTAAATAATATTGATATTATTGTTACCGTTAGAACGCAGAATACGATTATAAGTTTGTGTGCTCATTTACTAGCTAATGTGGAGATTTCCTTGTACTATCCAATAAAGTGAAATTGTACTTATAGTTACTGTTATATATGCACTTTACCTATTATAATTAACCAAGAGATTAATACGCCGTAAAATCGCAGAAGACAGTGAGCGAAACACATTTTCGCGAAAGCATAAAAAGTTCCTGATTTTCCCGATGTTGAAATTTCTATACGTCGAACTGCAACAAAGCAGCAACAAAGTCGAACCTCACGTCATAGCAAGGGCTTAAGAAAATGTGACTGCAAGTCTAGTAGATGGGCTTGTCGCCAAAATATTTTTTGGGTAATTCGTAATCTTCAAGGTTTCAGGTTGCACTAACAAGTAATTCTTGTTTTCTTTTTCTTATTTAATCCAATATGTTCGAGTCTTGCAAGCTTACAACTGGGATGATGACTGAATTCTAATTTTAACGTCTCGTCATAAAATATTAAAATACCTTAGAAAAAGATGCAATCGTGTGAAATTAGAATTAAAATCGGCTTAGAAATACATGAGATACAAGCATTTTGAGCTGTTAATTTCGAAGCGATTAGACAGAGAGATCCGACATCAACCGTGACGTCATTGTTGAGTACGGCCATATAATAACCTCCATGTAAATTGCCGTTTTGCTAGAAAGAAACGGAGAAAATTCTTAAATAGCTTATATCTTGGTTGTTTTTATAGTTATTCGAAAACCGAATTTTCAGTTTCTTTCTTGATTATATTGTAGTTTCTTTAGTTAATAGCCTATTTGATTTCTTATTTCAGTTGAATAATGTATGAGTATTTTTTATTGTTTTATTTTATAAGTCACCCAATTTTATCTAATTATTACGAGTACCTGAAATTAATTCTGGTGTTTTTTTTTCAAACAACTACCTGGTTAATAGACTTTAGCTAATGCTTCGTCGTTAATCTACAGATTACCTAGGAAGTCTGCAGATTGAGTAAATGTGAGGACTGAAACAATTTTTTCCATTTTAACGGACTGATTCAAAAAATCTACAGTACTACCTTGTAATTTGTACTCGAACTGAGTTGCACACATAACATGATGATAATTAATACTTAAGTAGGTGCTGTTATATTAAACATAAAAATATTGAAGGCAGTATTTATTTCTTGGCAGTAGGCAACGAAATATAGACAGCCTTTTGTAATATATTTTTTTTTATGTTTTTTATACTTTTCAAAGTTTAATGTTTTGTAATCATTCTATCATAAAACACGTTAGATTGGAAAATATGTTGAATAACAGAATAAAATAATAGGCATTCAGTCTGTACACAGTACAATAAGAATAAAGAAATATATTTATATATTCTAATAAAGGTGATCAACATGATGATCAAAGCCAGTGTCTACCGCAAAATATCTCACGTCAAACAAATTGCGATTTATTGCTGAGATTTTGTGGTGCTGTGCAAAAGAAACAAAATTTGCTCCATAAATTTCGCTCCTTGTTATTTTTGAGCAAATGAAAAATTGCTACAAATTCGCGCGATAACCAAAACGAACCCGTAAAGGAGTGACATGAATCAAGTGCAGTCAATTCGGAAAGCGAAGAGTAATGTCCAGACATTGAGTCATCTCTTGAAGTTTAAGACGATAAAGTTTGAAAGATCACTTAAACAAAAGCTTTTGATGCTCTAAAACAATTGACAAACAATACACATAAGACGTGAAAATTCAGTGAATCAGGATGTTTTATGGCTATTTGTTTTAAACGTAATATCAGTAGTTCTATTGTTTACTGATGCTGCACAATTTCTTTAAAAGTTGAAGTATTTCGTCTCGATATCGGTTTAATTTAAAGTTACCCACATGCGTGCTTGCATCTCAACAATTCTACGAAGTGTTTGCTCGGAGAATCACACATTGCAAATTATTTATCACGAAGCGACGTGCGACTGCGACTAATTAGTCGTGTGCGATGGACGTTTATTAATTGCGACACAAGTCGCTGTCGCCCCTGACTGTCGTTTTTGTCGTTCCGGTGTAAGCTTTCAAAGACCGCTGTCCGCTGGTGGATAGAGTTTAAAAGGGTTTAAGTTTAATTTGGTTTCATGTGGGGCTTGCAAGATTTATTTCAATTCGAGTAACCGTTCATTAACAATTCGTTGTTGAAATATTGGCTTTGGTTTTTGATCTTTGTCGTGGGTTGGTTTTATCGCCTTTTAAAAAATACAGTGTCATCCTCAAATATGTTATAACATGATCGACAATCATGTTATAACATATTTGAACAGGAGGCATGTTATAACACATTAAATTATATTTGTTCGTGACACCATTACCAAAAAGTGCTATAAATTGTAAAAAATCCTGAACACATACACTTGCTAGAGAATTGTGTTTAATCAGCTGACTCTGAATTTCAAATGGTTGTCATGAACTCACTCGCCTGAGTTGGCGAGTTTGCATTAAAGTACAGCCGGCGTCAGTTATCAAACATTTCAACAAAAGTTTTGATTGCATCCCGATGCTGAAAGTTTATTCGCTTCATATCCGATGCCCGCATAGCAGTAGCGCACCAACTACACAATCGCAAATAACTCATTCCATCTCCTGTTTCCGCTGTACTGCGTCTACTAATTAGGCTCAGTGAGCAGACATGGATTAATCGCTGCCACTACCGCTCGCTCGTTGCGGCGTTCTTGTGACATTGTATCCTTGCACGCATAGGTGTCAGTAGCGTTTTCTTAATTAATATAATCGTAATACGTGTCGGCTTGCTCATTCAAATTAATGGGTGCGTCCTTTGTGATTTCAGAGACACTCGCGTGTTTTATGAGGCCGCTTTCCTGTAATGGAGCAGGTTTGTTCACAAACAAAATTGAATGCATCACTTTTTTGGATGTCGAGGCACTACGTTATACAATGTATGAAAGACGCGCCATAAGAGAATTGTGTCGCTGTGTAATTTTGTGATTGACTGCCCCGTTTTTAATTTAAAAGTAAAACTTATATGCATTGAACACCCACCCAAAAGAATAAGGATTTCAGGTTAGCTAAGTAGGTTACAGTTTTTAGCGGCTCTTTATTTCTAAGTGAAAACTTATAATTTCACATGCAGTTTAGCAAAAATATCAAAAAGTGACAATTTCGATTTTCTAAGCTTAACTGATTGATATCTTACATAACATAGAAATCTTTCAAGTCCGAAATTATAGAATTAATATGCATTTTCTTTGTCAACAGGATATGGGCAACTATAGCTGCGTCGCTGAAAATATTGCCGGCAAAAGGATTACTGAACCAGTACTCCTCACCGTTTACGGTAAGCTACGTTTTTTTTGTAAAAATTTTATTAGTATTAAAACGTTTATTATTCCACTAGAATGTTAGAAAGCCGCTTTTATAGTGATTCACCAACGTATCTTCTATTATCCGTTCTAACAAATTATGTCTAAAGCGTTTTAGACAATTTAATAGCGTCTAAAGACCTAACAAGATACAACGCAGGCTTCATTATTTCACGTACAATTTATCAGACAACAGAGAATTTCCTTTGCTGTTTAGCGCTTATTTCACCCTCACTTATAAGTAATAACTATCTTTACCGCGTAAAGATCAAAGGGCAGCGCCGATGGATTGCAATTATAGTGCGCAAGCGCATGGGAGAATCATTAGGAACGCACGCGCCCACGCACTCAGAGTATGGCGCCTGGATAACTGATTGCAATCAACACCTCCAACTTCACACGTCCAAAATTATGAATTCCGTCTCATCGTGTATAATTGAGAATGATTTCTTTAATGCCTTCAACGTCCTCTTTATTAATGTTGACATTGTGATTCATACAAGCGGCGTTAGTCGCTGGCATTAATCTTTGATTGCATTATTACTAAGTGTGCATCAAACTCAATGCTAAACAAATTTTACTGTATCAAAAAGTGAAATATCATTTTTATGTGATACTAGCTTTTGCCCGCGATTTCGTCCGCGTGGAAGTCCTTTTTTATTGATTCCCTCTACAACCCCCCCCCTCCCCCCTTTTACATTCTCAAGGAATGATTTCAGAGATAAAAACTATTTTTAATCTTGCCCCACAACTCAAACTATCTCCATACCAAATTTCATCTAAATCGGTTTAGCGGTTATTGATTCCCTATACAAACTTTCACCTTTCTTTTCTCCCCCTTAAGGGATGATTTCTGCGACAAAAGCTATCCTGTGTAATTTCCTGGGACTCAAACTATGTCTATACCAAATTTCATCAAAATCGGTTCAGTAGTTTAGGCGTGATTGCGTAACCCACAGACAGAGTTACTTTCGCATTTATAATTGGAAAGCATTAATGAATCTGCGACCAAAGATTATCCCTTGTTGTTAACACTTAAAACAATTCACAACAATACTATTAGAGAATATTTTAAATCTGTTATGTAATGCCTTTAAATCCTTACGTTGCTATCTGATAGACTTTAATCTGACGTAAATAACCAATTCAGTTATAATCCTTCACAAACCAACGTCAATTACGTTTATTAGAGGATGCGAAGCCCTTTGTGTTTCATCTATAGGAACTGTGGTACTCATGTGCAAATTGGGCAATATATCGTCGTTATCACATCGCGGACGGGCGTGGGCGACGTCGTCTCCACAATACTTTTTATTACTTCGCACAATTATATAATGGCCTTTATTATCTGTAGATTCAAGGGAATCGCTTGCTTGGTAAGGCTCAAAACTTTTATTATTGCTTTCTCTAGAATCTAAGTCGTTAAACGGAAATGTTTGTACTATTTATTGGCAAGTTTTCATTGTTAAACTTTTACGGAGTGGTCTTTTATTGCGATCGCTTGTTTATGGTTTTATTTTCGTCTCTACTTGGTTTTTAAGGATCGCGGTACTCCGTATCGTTAAGTCTTTGTGAATCTTAGTAGTAACGACACACGTTATTTAACTACAAACTCATAATACTATACAGATTTGACTAAGCACGTTTTCTGGTAATTGACATAGCTTTATCGGAACTCTATCTATTTTAACTACATAGTTTTGAAATTAGTCAAATTTACTCACCGGATATGTGTTGTGAAATAATTTGTATTGGGTACGTACTTGTTGGTAGGTTCGTAATTTTGATTGTTTTTGAAGTTAATACAATTTTTTTATTAAAAACTTATTTTTTTTTACTAAAACATTTTGAGATTTCCTTATATGTTCACTCACGATGTAGAATATCCTTCTAAAAATATCCTAATTGGATACCTATTCTATAAACGAAATTCCCAGTAAAATCAATCAGTTGGGGCAGAAACTTTATATAATGAAAAATTATAGCATCTTGTAGGAAATTTGTGGTTTTTCGATACTAAAATTACTACTGAGCTTAGGTGTGTCGTTGATTATTAAATTGCTGCAAGCTCTCTGCGTGGAAGCTCTTTATTAAAATTAACAGTTCTATAATAGGTTAATAACATATGCTGGAGTTAATAGGGCAATCAATTTTTATTTAGAAAGAACGTCCAAAATTGCGTCCACGGGTGGTCTGCGCATACCAATCAATGCATTTATTAAAATTTCGAGTTTATCGTTTATGTAAATTGCTAGTACTCCGATATAATTTTGTTCAGTTATAAAAAATCAATCTTTGATATATTCAATTGCAATATGATAATTTCTTGATTTATAGTGTTACTCATATGTAAACTATTATCAACAATATTTTAGCTTATTTGATTTTAAAGTAACGATAAAATATTGACTTAACGAAATTAGTTATATTTCAAAGTAGAAATAAGATGCATCTTGAAAATTTACTTCTAAAATGTACATTCGTTATCTCCCACAGTGATGTCGTATATTTAATTTTATAACGCAAGGCTATCGACGACATTGCGCTTCCAGTGTTGGGTCTCCGAAAACATTTCATTAACTTCAAACTATTCCCCATACTATTAACAGTTTTTACGATATTAAAAATATTAACAAAGAAAAAATATGACACAGTGTGTGATAGATAGTCATAAATAAGTAGACAGTTACGAAATGTGTGATAGAAAGAGTTGAATCTACTAATATTATAAAGAAGTAAAATTTGTGAGTTGGGATGCTCGGGGTAATCTTCGGTACAACTGATCCGATTTTGAAAAATTCATTCACTAATAGAATGCTTTATTATTACTGAGTAACCTAAGCTATAGAATTTTTGCTATGGAAAAATTTAGAATTCCCATGGGAAAAAACGAAAATACGCGGGAAATACATACATTTTTTTATGCAGTTACAAAATCAAAACCTCATTCTTTTGTGAGACTTATACCACACTATTTTCTAATTGAAACAAATCAATATATCTAGCTCTTGAGACGATATTTTACACAATAGGTATCTTGAAAATTTAAATATCACACACAAAGTATTTAGCGTTACGTCCCATTTTCGGATCACGTTTGTGCCGAGGACATTCGGTTCCAGTAATTTGGGCAACATGTGGCAGCCGTGAATTCTTTATAACGGCCTTCGCAGTGTAATGATCGACCATTAGGTCGTAATTTGGGGCTAGAGGATATTGACAAATATGTATTTTGTCGTTACCAACTTGTTCTTCAAAATTACTGTACACGCTAAACGGCCTCTTTGTTACAGTTGACAAGGATAATTTGGTATTATCGAATAGTTGGAAGACGATTATGGTTTTTCTTTTGATAACAATATGTACCGTTGAAAATTATTTCTTTAAATGTCTTTGTGATTAATGACAGACATAGGACATGAATATAATTTTTATTCCATTTAAAGTATTATGTGGCTAATCGAGCTATTTTAAATTACTAAAATTTTTACGGGATTAAAACGCGTTGGTACCTTATTTTGGCTCCGACGTTTCGGCCAGGTTTCACCGGCCGTGGTCACGGGCTGACTGTAGCACTGACGGGCTGCTACAGTCAGCCGTAAAAGTTTTAGTAATTTAAAATGCAACGCGAAAGTTTAAAAGTGTATATAATCGAGCTATTACTGCGAATTAAGGTTTGCAAGAATTGCAAACCTTATTTGGTAGTGGCAGTGGGCAGGACATATAGCTCGCAGGACTGCCGGCCGATGGGGCGGAAAGGTCCTTGAGTGGCGGCCGCGTACCGGGAGACGCAACGTTGGTAGGCCCCCCACAAGGTAGACCGACGAACTGGTAAAGGTCGCGGGAAGCCGCTGGATGCGGGAGGCGCAGGACCGATCGGTTTGGAGATCCCTTTTTTTTTCACGGGGGAAATGCGTAGCCGCACCGTACCCGCCGTTGGCTAGACGACGAGCGTGTGTGGGGCTCTCCCGGCAGAGTGCCAGGCCTACCCACTAAAACCCCCCGGTGTTCTCCCTGCCCTTTTGGGCGCGCTAGGTAAGGTCCACACTGCGACTCCACTACCCACGCGCCCGGGCAAGCCCGACCGACTGGTCGGGCTATCGCCAAGGGGGGATTGCCCGAGAACACCAGGGCAATCCCCACGGTTTGGAGATCCCTGGGGAGGCCTATGTCCAACAGTGGGCGTCTCTTCACTGAAATTATGGGCTACTCGTTCTCGTAGTATGAAATAAAGATAAGAGATAGTTGTAGGACCTAATTGTTCCATTGCTAAATTGATTAAACGTACAGTTAGCTGAAAGTGGTTTGGTCTTAACGCTTTAGGGCGTAACCACATAAGTCACCACAGCTCATATATGTCCCCACTGAGTGGCTCGAGCCTGCCCTTAGTTAGGGTGTTTAGGCCTTAGTCAACCACGCTGGCCCAGTGAGGATTGGTCGACTTCACATACTCCTTTGAATTTCTTCGCAGATGTATGCAGGTTGCCTCAGGATGTTTTTCTTCGCCGTAGGAGGTTCGGGCAAATGTTCATAATAGGAAATTCGAAAAACAAAAAACACATTGGTAAATGACAGGATCGAACTCCGGCCCCTCGATTACAAAGTCATTGCCGAGTACACAGCACCACCGACGCTCATCCTAGACTTGACATGTAGAGAAACCACATAAGTAATAAATATACTAATAAATACTAGTATACTATGAAAGTTTTCTTCAATTATTTAGTCTTATTTCCCTACCTCCCTAATTTGTCCTAATGACACCAAGGTAGCAGTTGCGTTTGTCTGCGGCATGCTGAATTCGGCACACAACAATACTATATTAACTGGTAGTAATAAAACGTTAAATTATAGGTTTTGTATATTTTCGAAGCGTTCTGGCGTGTTCCCGGATCTCAATTACGAACATTAGCTCTACGGAACAAACGTTTAAGGCTATTAGGTATACTGAAATCCCAGATCCCGATTCAAAGTACCATTACAAATGTGGCTATTATAGAAAAGTAAATTCTACGTAAACAGCCAGTGTACTTGGTATTGCACGCGAAGTCGCGTGTAAGCTTAACAAGCGATCTCAGGGTAAGATATTTGCAGACTTGCTAACGCATACTGACTTACTAGTCAGCGTTGTTGAAAAAGATCTAAAGTCTTGTTTTCTACCTGCACAGCCAATAGACTTCATTATGGCAGTTCTAAATGGTTTCTGCATTAATTATCAAAATTTGGTAAAAATTGTAACAGATAAAAAGTTTTTTATTTAATTTAATGGGGTTAACTTTATCTCAGTCATTTTTATCTCTTATTTATTTTATTATTGAATATTACCTAGGCCTTTTTTATCTATCTCTTGTTCATTTTATTATTCTGTTTTTGAATAATTATGTTTATCAGATTTTGTTTAAATTCACGCATCATGATTAAGTGTTCATCTGTGACTTTGCTTGCAACATCTTATCCTATCTATACTTGACAATAAGAATAACCTACATACAAATTCCAATTAAATCCTCAAATACTACCGGCTATCCAAAGCGCTAACAGGCAAAAATCCAAATGGAGCCGCGTTGTTCGTGACGTGACGGTTGTAAAATTAGCGTTTTTGCTATGCCCCCAAATGGATGCATACAGCGTTCCCGAGTTCGCGTGAACGAGTTAATTTCGAAATGGGATCATTCTGATTTATGACTCTGTTTTCGTGACGCACTAGCTATACCCTGCGGTTGCACTGATCCTATTGGAAAGAATGGGTTAGGCACCAGCACTGCAGCTTCTCACATCGTATGTTGCGAGTATTGGACACCCCACGCACCTAATTAAGGGTTATAGCTATTTTGATATTTTCCCTTATAAAGCTTGGACATTTTTATTCTGAATATACAGATTAGTGTTTCTACATTTCAAGCTTCTTAAAGGTTATCGATAACGCCACAATCATGAATGTTACTTTTTCATGTCAACTCATTGGAACCAATCGAAGAATTGATAACATCACTCAAGCTTATTTCGTCGACAGTGAACGGTGGCTGGAGTCCGTGGAGTCCGTGGTCGGCGTGCCGGTGCAACGGTCGCGCGACGGGCGGCAAGCGGCGCACGCGCACCTGCACCGAGCCGTACCCGCTGAACGGCGGCGCGCACTGCCAAGGGCAGGCCGTACTGAGGTCCGCGGACTGCGTGCCGTGTCAGAGTGGTAATTACAACAGCTTTCCAAGCAGACCTCGGGGCCTAGATAAAGTAACGATTCATAAACTGTAACGAAGTTCGAAAAGGAAAAAGTGTGGCAATGATTCCACATCATTAATCATTCTCATACATTGCCGCTCGATACAGACCGTATGACGTAAACGAAACGAATGAGAATGTTACTTTATCTAGGCCCCCTTTATCCGCAGCCGGGCTGATAAAGAGGCATTTATATAAACGCAAAAAGAAATAACATAAGTACTCGTAGGTCATTATAAGTACTACTCGTAAAACACAAAACTTAATTTTGCAGCATCACCGTTTACTGAACATGATTGTTCATTAGTCTGGAATAATATGTTCCGAAAAGGATTTTACATAAATAATATTAGTAATGTTATCTTAACAAAAGTATCGATTTACTATTAATGAATATATCTTTCTTTCCTGCTACCATTGAAGAAACCTATATGGATAATACGCAGCAACTATTAGTTGGTAAGTTATATTGTGTCAATTCAAATTCATTGGGTGCAAATGTAAAATTAATATAAAAATGGTTAATTAGACATAAAACTCTTATTATTTCATTATAACCGAAATCCAACTGCACTATTTTTAAGATTCAAGAATCATTGTTAAAACAATAAAGCAAACTCAACAGCTTTCAACGTATTGAGTGAATAATCGTAAAGGTCTTAAGCCAGAGGTTACGAAACGGCTATTCAAAGCTTGAGGTGAAGAAACAAGTGTATCTTCGATCTTCACGTTTGTCAATACACCGCAGAGAGACGTTATAAACAGATGGTATGAGTAACCGACTCCAACCGCACGTGCCGAAAACTTTACGCTTTGAATAAGTGGCTATTGTTCGAGACGTCTGCGGTTTGGGTGCACTTACGACATACGCCACTTTTAAAACTTAACTGTGGCTTTTATAGCAAATTAAGTCTATCAGTTGCATGACTAAACAAAGTATATATAAGAGAATGAAACGTTTTTACAAAATGAAAAATCGAAATCTTTACAATCACGTTCACAGTTTAAAGGTAAAGTATGTCAACTTTTCCTGATTATATATTGCAACGTTAGGTAAAAGTCTTCCCTTAAATGTTGAGATATCTAGCTAGACAATGAAATTACAGCGTCACATTTGGGCGAGCGTAAAGTTTTATTCGACGATTTAGTTGTCCCATAAAAGTATCATTGCGATGGAACCATTTAAGTCAGCTTCAATGATGTCCTTAGTAGTAGAGTCATGTCATATATATTCTAAATCTGTGAGATAGGATTTTGGATCTTAAGTCGTGACGATCAGTTGCTCAAAAAAATTGTTTGGTCCCTGTTGCTACTCTGAACTTCTTCTATAATTGAAAAAAACATATTGACGTGACTAATTCTAGAATGTGTGATTTAAATATCAATTGTAATGAAAAGTATACGAAAGTTCTTTGCTAGATTCTCCTGAGTCACAAAGTCCTTGTTTCATGTGTTATTATGATACCTAAAATATGTCTTATAGCAAACGCTATAAACAAAGATCAAACGTCAGCCTCTCATTCACAATCATAACTATAAAAACATTGCATAGTTCGTCGAGCGCATAAACTTTGATACTGACATGAAAGCAAACATTTCAGTGACGATAATATTGCAAATAGACAACAAACTCCGGCAGTTATGAAACATGTGATACTCATGCTCTGACATTTATTAAAGTGTTCAAGTATATAATGCATATTAATCTGCGAATTTAGTTTGTCAGTATCAATTATGGCATTATGCTGTAAACTATCATCATCACAGTCTAAAATTAACCTAAGTACTATGATGATAGCTATTCACCTATTGCTTGAATATTAATATTATCGGATGTATATCGAGTACCTAGTCCTGTTTAGAATGTAAGACTTTAACTGCCTAATCTATATAAATAAAAATCTATGTATATAATTAAATGTTTGTTTGTCCTGTATGCGTTCTGAAACCATTCATCAGATTGTAATGAAACTTTGGTAGGGTGTTATGGGGACACCCGTGAGGGTTCCTAGCAAAAAAAAAACATTTACGTGGCATTGCAACGCATGCCGGGTACAGCTAGTTTGTTATAAAATACGTTTTTCAAGTTATATAAGTAAATGTATACGTAAATGTATTCATCATCATCATCATACAATCCACAATTTTCATAATAATGCTCTCCCAAGAGCGGGTATTTAATACGTTTCTCATTACCATGGTCCAGAACGGGTTGGTAGGAAACGTCATAGCCTTGTCTGTTGATCGGCGAACAGTATTGAAGGCGCAATGAGATAGTGTTGACGTCATACGCTGTAATAGCGGTCTCTGTTTCATGTTGTTTTAACCTTGCTTCATGGCATCATGCTAAGGCTCCCAGGTGAGGTTTGCTTGAGCCCTGACAGACAGACCTTAATGCGTTATCACCCCTTGCACATTTCACTCCAGAGTGTCCGTTTCTACACAGTAAAACGGTTTGGGCTAAAGCCTCTATGTTTACCCTATCTGTGGCGCTCTGGCGGCTCGTCGACCACCGACGACGCTCCGAGTACGCTCGCCATAAGATCCCTGGTATATCGCAGCCACTGACTTACAGCTGGAGACTTAATTTTCATTCTTCTATTTTTATAGATCACTTTTATTCTTAACTTCAAATTAATACATCTTCAAAATTTAATGATGATCTCGAAAACACGTTTATCTTAAACTATTACGCATAGTCGCGCAGTAAAGGGTTATCTTATCTGTTGAATATGAAGCATGCGCTGAATGATGCGTTTGAAAGATTTACGGTTTTTGAGAGTAATAAAATGTATGCTAATAATAATGGTGCTTGAATTTTTACGGACCAAATAATTAATGAATATGTTTTGTAAGTCCGAATGGCTTATTTTATTGCGGAGTTTTGGAGAAAGTTAGGAGGGCGTTTACGAGTTGACGATGATGATGATTATTATGTAGAGTCTTGTGGCGTGGTCAATGTTCTGGCACTTCACAGGCATTTGTATATACAGTAGGTTCGTGTCCATCTATTTAAATGACAATTTGATGATTTCAATAATCTTTTTCATACTTGTGAACTTTCCTGTGTAAAGAGAAACTGTTAATTTGTCTTAACACATCAACATTCTTTGATTTCATCAAAAAGGTAATGCAGTAACTATCAATAGCCTTGAATTATACAATAAACAAACTCAATGTTATTTAATTAGCATTCGATATTAAAAGGAAGCAATATATAATTTTTTTTTTCGAGATAAATTGAGATTTGTTGCAGTACCTATGTTTTACTATTTCTGCGTAATTCAGTCGCAATAACAATATTCCAAGCTTTTTGGTTAATATTTTCGTAAGAGGGCGAAGGTTGACTAAAAGCTGTTAAAATAAAATTAAACATTTTAAATAAAATATTTCGTGAGTTCCACGCATGCAACCCGTTATTTTACTTTCAGATTTCTTTTAAATGTTTTTTGGCCCATGCAAGTTTTAAAAGAAGCGCATAATAATGCCTAAATGCATAGACACACATTGACATTGTTAATGACTTCAAAGTGCTCGTAAATGCCTGTGTTCAATTAAGATTTCTGATTTTGATAATGAAATAATCGGTATTCTAAGTTCTATGGCCTATTCGAAATATTTCGTAAGAATGGGACATTCAGAAACCAATGAAGTTCGATGAACTACAACACCGTATGTAGAGCAAATGAAACAAGCTATCCGGGACAATAAAGTCCAATCAAGAGCGGTTTCGAGACGTGCACTCGGATTATTGTTACCGCTAATTGGTAACACATGTCGGCTACGCCTATGCGGTCCTTTACGATCGCCGCTTCTCTACCAAACTCCTGTTTTGTTTTCCTTGTTTTCATGGACGACCATTTTTGGTGGGATACTAGCCGCATTAATTACCGATAAAATTTAACGGTGATAGCTCGAGACATAACGTGTGGAGATTATATTTTGTTTGAATATAGGTACTTTATTTGCCTAGTGTAAACTGATACTTGGAAGGAAAATTTCATTCTATCTAGTGTATGTTGATTTTCAATGGGGGGTGTCCAGACTCCAAGCCCGCCCTCTCCTTACCTACCCCCTTACCAATGTGTCGTTGTGTGAAACTCCAAATGTTAGTGATAAATAAAAGTTTTATAGTTTACAGCTATCTGGTTAAAAGGCGCAGGATTCGATTTCCCATCAAAAAACAATTCATTTGGTTGATGGGTTGCTTTTCATCTATATAAACCTAAGTCTTAAGCTATAACAACATTTTCAGCCATTGCTTATGTTTCAACACATAGAGGTCGAAAGCCTATCCTTATGTAGTTTCGAGGTCGAAGCTCGCATCTTCTTTCGACTTTAACGTGTCTTAATAGTATGCTTGTTTCTTACAAATGACACCGAATTCCACTTTGGCCGACCACCTACTCTTTAGCATTACAGCAACCATACTTTTAAACAAAAACGAGATGAGGCGGAAAAATTCACGGAGAACAATATTTTTTGCTCGTACTTTAGCGCGCGGCCGTACCTACACCTACAAGCATATTGTTTTAAATTCGGGGTAAGCGTCCTCTGCAGCATTCAGCGGTGTTATCGTAATATAATTTAGCTACTTTATCTCCTCGAAACGACTTCCGTCTGGGCGCTTCTCTCCAAAAATGCGTGTCTCCCTTTAAGGGTGTGACAAGTCGCAATTACGGACAATTTATAACTGCTCGGTGCTCGCGACGCGATGTGTAAAAAAATGCTTTTCAATGTGAAAGACCTTTATGTCGCTTCTTCGTCTCCTAACGAACCTGGACTGATTTATATGCGTGCACATTAATTAATAAGAAACGTTATACACTGTTGTATTTCAATATGCATAGAACATCTACAACGGGCGGGGAGTGCTAGTGCGAGTACAAGCTGTAAGCGCATTGTGGAAAATGCGTTCTTGGTTGTTTATAAAATTACTCTTATGAATACGTAATTAGTCGAAGGTTTATTGTATAAAGTTGCGGTAAATTTAAGTGGAGAATTTTAGCTATCTTTAAACATATTTCATAATAGGAAGGACTTAGGAAGTATAATAGAACTTAAGTTGTATTTTTTTAATTTCAACGCCTACAGCTAGTGAGATTTGTAACAGAATACGTGAACATTGCTTAACATACTATGTTTTTCTAAGATTGTTATTACTTTATTCTATAATCAATAAAAATATTTAAGAGGTAAAAATACAAACATTTAACAGGTAGATACGTTGTCTGTAGTTAGTAGACAGATAAATAATTTGTTACCTACATTATGCTTCCCCCTTCGTAGGGCAGCAAAATCGTCAAAAAATGAACGTTTGGAAATATCCAGATGTTCTCGTTTGTTACTGAAACAATGATTTTATCCAATCACTGTGCTGTAACGATTTCCAGCGCGACGTAACACGGCACGACACACAAAACCGCTGAGCTCTCATAAATTGCGCCACAAATAAATCAGTTTGAATACCGTCTCTCTATTATTCCTTTTGTAAAAAAGGCGTGTGATTTATGAAACACTCGCATGTAAGGGCAGTTACGGCCATCTTGCCGATGTATTTTAATTTCAATTTATAGGGCGATTCTTCATGTGCCGCAAGTGTATTATTAGAAACGCTTTTAACTGTATTAAATGGGTTTTGTAATTGTTTTGGAATACCCGTTTCAATCGGAATGCAAATGGAGGGATTGTCTATTTTGAAAATGATATTTGTTTGAGTTATTATGACATTGTTTTTCTTTTACACAACCGAAAAGCTTTTATTTAGAAGAGTTTGTAGAAGTGTGACTGACGACAGTAAGCTTATGTTAAAAATGGCTTAAAGGGTGAGCTACCTTTTCAGTTTTCACGTGGTGGCTTTTAACGACGTCCATCACACAATGATTGCAAAATTCAAATAGCCACACAAAACAATACTTGCACTCTGCACCAAAATCTACTAATTAAGTAGGTAGTGGGACGCATCTTTTTATCTTAGACGAGCTTTACTGTATGTGACTGTGTCTGTAACCATTTACCATCAGGTCGACAATCTACTTATTTGCCAATTTTATTGTATAAAGAAAATGTCCATGTAAAGCAAAGCAAAGCAAAGTGAGAGCAATAGAGTTTATCTGTAAATATTAATAGATAAGATATCGCATTGGACTTGTGATCGAGATTCTATTTGACAACCATTGCATATTATTCACAGTAAAATTTTTAATCACGCTTTCATCCAAAAAGTTTCTCATATTGTTAAAAGAACCACTCAAGCAGTTTCGATTCGTTTAGAAACATGTATGGTTTATACACGGTTATTTTTTTATCACCCTGGAAAATTTTAGGGACGCTTCAGGACACATCCATTATTATAAAAAATAAAAAAAAATCTCTAAAAATGCTGCTCGCAACTAGTGCAGCATTTTTTCGGATATTTTAGAAAATTCATATAAAATTAAGTGAGTTATTTTTTTTATTCATATTTAAATCATTCTAATACCATGTCGTGAAGCGTCCCTTAAATTTTCCGGGGTGATAAAAAAATAACCGTGTATAGATGTCAGATTACATTTAAGAGTAATAAAGGCACTATCAGTACCACAGTTCTCACCACGATTGTTTTTCGCAAGTAGGGTCAAGGCATGTTAACGCCATTTCAGTTGATCGCGGCTTAAGAAATGTTTGATGCGATCAAAACAGGTTGTAGTGTTAAATTAGTGTTAAATGGTAATGCTATTGTCAAAAGCGAAGACTCGATCAATGTTCACAACGAACACTAGCTGATTCGAGATCCTTTTCAGCATTACCTGGTCGGTGGGGCTCCTGGTCCGAGTGGTCGGTCTGTGAGGCTGATTGCAGGCAGAGCAGACGCCGCTCCTGTACTGGAGACACGCCTTGCTCCGGCCAGCACATCCAATATGCAGATTGCGTTGGCGACTACTGTGGCGTACACGGCGGTAAGTCTTGATGCAATTACAAAAATAGGCTGTTTAAATATTTAAAACTCAAGACACTGGAGTCAAAACATCCTAAATTGATAATATTAAGCTGTTACCAACAGATTCAGTAGGTTTTAAAACGGAAAAGTTTTCAACAAACTACAAGTTTGGAAACTTAGAATGAATTTTAAACAAGTTTATTTTTCTAGTAGTCGTTTTGTGAAAATAATTTTGATACGTAAACACTACTAAATAAAAAAGAGTTTTTCAATAAATGTGACGTTAATTCTATGTTGAAACACATGTTTCGACACTACTTATGATTTGCACGATAAATTCTCGCATAGAATCGTCTGTGATCTAAATTCTAATCTCGTTAGCCTTAGCATCAGGAGTGTCGTAATACTTGGCAACTTTGTAGAGCATATGTTTCGTGTTGCTGGTAATCTCTTCAGGGATTGGGCCCTTTTCTCTTTTCTAATCTCTGGACATGTCAAAATAAGTTTCTTATACAATTTCGTGTGTATTTTATTATGATTATCTACAGAACTGAGATTCCTTTAAAATTAACTGTCATTCGTGTCTCTCATCCATTTCCCTCTTTCAAAACACTAATTGACACTATATTTCATCTCTTTAATACCAGCACGTTCGAAACAATCTGACAGCAGCGCTAGAAATGTGAAATTCCAAAACCTTTACGATAACGTGTCATGGGAATTAAGAGTTATGAATCGATTTCCTTGGAGACACGTTAATTGAGCCAATTCTCTGAAAGGCATACGGTTTCGTGGGACCAGATGCCATACAACTAAAAATATACTTCCTTTTCCTCGCGTGCTCATAACTATGAAATGCTACAGTCTGTGAGCTTTATAACGAGCTATCGGTGTAACTGAAAGCCACCACTGTAAGAAGACCTGCCCACCACCCCGCAGCTTAAGAAAACTTGTTACATTTGTATCTCTAAATATGACATAACACAGCTCCAAACAAATGGGTGCCGTAAAAAGATTCGAGAGATAGTAAAATCGGGCAGCATGACCATCTGGGTCGTATCTTATCATCTATATATAGACAAGAGCCTAATATTTTATTGTCATGTTACAAACAAAGCATTTTGAGTGTTGTTGAACCAAAACTTTATATTATGTCATTATTATGATAGTAGTAGCGTTTGAAGTGGAGCTATCATTTTCTATAAATCTAAGTAACGTATGTTTATTTGTTGTTATAATATCATGAACATTTCGATGCTCCCTAGGCACCAGCAATTCAATCTCCAAATGGAAAATGATCAGTCCATATTTTGTTTATAATGGCAATAAATCATTTTCTTAGTCCCCGTTGACACGGTTTCAATTTCCCATTCTGTTTATCGTACATTTTGATAAATATCCCCCAGGCGCTTCAACTTGTTTTGGTTTGCACAACAATTTCTTCTACCCTACACACGTTTGGGTTCACGTCCAATAAATCCGCAGCTACTGACATATTTACTTACAAATTGGCGTTGTTTATTTCTTTTTGGCAATTCGATATTGTGTTTAGAAATCAGCCCATATCAATTTTCAGAAGTAGTATTGGGACTCCTGTGCATTCTAATGACTAACCTGATAAAAATGTGTATTTTATTGTTGTTTGAAGAACTGACGTTTATTGGCCAATTACAGTTATTAAAAATGTGAGATATTAGATATTAGATTCATAAAAACACTACACAAAATATACTACAGCTACTCAACTCGTGTTAAACGAAAGGATCTGAAATCAACGATAGCTCCGAATGAGTCATTACATTCAAGTAACCCTATGGAAAGACCATCAGTAAATTGCCCACATGAAAGGTGAGTGAATGCGAAGAACGTTAGGCAGGGCCATTCATTCGCGCCGGGCTAGTTCGTGCCACTTCATTAGCCTAATTGCTTCGTACAAAAGGGGAAATGGCGAAATTTTATAGCGCCGTTTCATCTTTTGTTGCCTAAACATCGAAACAAAATAAACGTGTTGATTAAATGTTTTGTGTGGTGGGTATGAAATAATTCGGTCGTTATAAAAACAAAAGAGCTTGGTCCTAATTAATTGTATGTCACATTAGCTGAATACCTTACTTAATTATGAACTCTGACTATATTATGTTTTATAAGAAATCTTAATTATAAACGATAAGTGATCTCACTTGATTATTTCTAGACTATCAATAATGATGGTTTGTAAAATAAACTGGATAAATTCGTAAAATCGTCGATTCCAGCTTCGTCAAGTGAGATCTTCCTATCAAGTGAGATCACTTGTCGTTTCCACTCTCTATATGATTCAAAATGCTACGCTATGCTAGTACTTTCATTATTAAATCATCGAGCAAACAACAATTGTAATATTGTATCAAAATAACGTGTTAGCAATTTCATCTGCCATCAGATTTCAATATTAATTTAATTTGTAAAGATCTGATTGACGCTTTAACAAACAGACATAAAAATCAATTTATATGCGACGCAGCGATCATTATTGGAGGTGGGCCCAGCAAATGATTTGTTGTGATTTCGTCGAGCGAACTCAGCGGGTGATCGCAAACTGCATCCACATATCCCTTCGCGTCTACACATCTAGATTCAGCTTTATCCGGGGCTTTGTTAGAGTCGATTTCCGCATATTCGGCAGCCGTTTGAGAATTTAATTCAGCAAGGCCTCCTACCACGTTATGGGCAGAGCGACAAGGGTTTGTAAATTCGGATTGGTTTTCGTATCTGCAATCTCTGCGGCGGACACGAAATACGACTGGCACTGACAAATGTTTACACACAGTACAAATTTTGAAATGAATATTGTAAGCGTATGGTACATAAATTAATAGATTATACGCTTTGTCAGTTGGCAACGATGTAACGGATGTATGATTTATGAAATCCCGAACATCGGTTGGGCGGTAAGTGTTAGACGTTGGAAGTTGTTGGACCAAGAGTTTATCGGAACTCGCTTTGTATCAGCGTTACGCCTTGGGAATCTGAAATTAAAGAATGACTTCACTTCAAAAAAGATTTTACTCATGTTCCTTGAATCAAAAATGGTACTTGATTTCATAGAAGCACAATTTACCTCTGATCATACATAACAAAATTTAAGTCGCAGAAACGTTATTTTTTTGTATACAATATGTATATATTATTGAATAATCGTAAAATCCAACAACTATGTATTTTATATGTGAATTCAAATAAGCTGATAAAAACTATTTTGTATAAAATTACCTAATAAGACTACTAATAGTATGTTTTAACTATAACCGTATCTAATTTCAATATTTCAAACTCTGTTGAATAATTCTATCTCTTATTAGGGATGCCGGGCTACGCCCACGCACGTTCGTTTATTGTTTTATTCTTAAGCCTATGTGCGCCGATGGAACATAAAGTTAGCATAAATAAATATATAACATTATTTTCTGGGACATTCAATTGAAGCCGAGTATTTCAATAAACAATACACTACCGGAGCATAATGTGTTTATTTCAATAGTACTCTCGAATTGTATTGTTTGGTGCACTCGTAAACTTTTATTTGAATACTTCACAGACTCAGAAGCTTATGTTTCTAACTTTTCAAATAAAATGCTTTCAAATTGAAGAGGTTAGGGTTACATAATGACAAATTCGTACCTCGATTCATCTTTGAAGAATATTCTGATTTTGATTAAGTTATTAAGAAAGGCGTAGTGCGTAAGGACGTCGCCTTCCAATCGGGAGATAGCGGTTCGAACCCCGCCACGTACCAATGTGATTATTCGACGCTTTTACGGTGAAGGAAAACATCGTGAGTAAACTGTGCACACGTGTGAAGAAAAAAATTATTTTCAGGGTGTGTGTGAAATCGACCAACCCGCACTTGGCCAGCGTGGTTGACTAAGGCCTAATCGTCCGAGTATAGGGTGGGCTCGAGCCTCTCGGTGGGGACGTATATGAACTGTTGATAATGTTTAAAAAAAACAATAAGTAACAGTTCTATTGATGCGTGACTAGCAAAAGTTTTAAAAATAAATTTGATGTACCCAACATGTAAAAAGGTAAAATGAAAGAGCGGTGTTTTTAAACTGTTAGTAATACTGCCACCACTAAGCGTGGTAGTATTCCCGATTGTTGTAAATAATGAAAACATTTCACATTTGCATCAGAGATTGATAATTACTTGTACGCTTTGACACATTCCCTTAATTATATTGTGAAATCGAGAGTGTATCTCAGTCGGAAACCACGACCTGTTTCGCTTTTTAATTGCGCGTGAAACATTCGAGATGTTTATCGGTTATCGAAAAGTCGACGACTTAATAAACGGCCGATGGCAAGACAATAATCTTATCTCCTTAATTAAGATCTCTTGGATATCCCCAGAATTTATTATGCTTGGCTTATCTGCAATTTTTGGATCACTGGCGAGGATCCGTGTACAAATTTACTGAGGTAACAGGTTTTATTTTATTATATTACAATGGAAAATTTTGTGATCAAGGATATTCAGCTAGGTGCTTAATTATTTGTTAGTGAATCTGAACAATACCACCAGCCTATAAGAATAGGTAAAACAGGAATCAATTTAATTATATTTACTGAAATGTTCTATAGAAATTTTCTTGTGTGAACTCGCAAGCCATCAAATTCGACGTTCTCAATTTGACATTACATTCATTTTTTTTCACTTCAAACAATTTTCGTCTTACAATCATTTGCCAGCCTAGCATGATCTTGATGCAACACATCATGTCCTACTGGAATATCGGTATGTTGTATTCTTGTTTCGTTTTTCAATGCCAACTTGTTAACAGATTGTGGCTTCGTTTTTGAATGTTTCAACGTTTTAATAATAGCACTTCCGAGAATTGCCATAGCAAATTTTATTGTATCATTCAATTTTTGACGGCTTGTATCATTAATTACAGCGTTGGATTAAAATGACATCACCAAGATCTATTTCTAAATGTGATTCATAGTTACCTAATTCGTTCGAAGTACAAAATCCATAAATTCACATAAATGCTTTTCATTTGATTCTATTGTTTGCATTAACTAATACACGATTATAGATGAACCTTACATGAATAATAGAATTTCTAAAATATCGTCAACTTACAATACAAACACGCTCATTTCATTTTTGCGGCGTGTCCTACAACTGTCTCTAACAAAATCACCACACTAGCTTAATTAACAATTGATATGATTCACTACGCTTTCCTCCCCTAGGGTACCTGCCAAAAACATCTTACATGTCGCCACAAAAACTCCCGAAAGTGTCCCGACGACTAAATCACAGGAGAGAAAAAGTTCGTTAAAAATGCAGAACAAACACAATCATAAAGTTTCGGATGCGATGACATAAATAATATGAAGGCAACCTGCCAGAAACTTATATGAAAAAATATTGCCGTAAAAACCCCGTTACACGATAACACACCTTTTCGGCACCGCCACAGAGATGTAAATGTTGCGTCAAAACGATATTCGTTTATTTCTTATTTTAGTTGAGGAACTTTTTTTAACGACCTCTCGTAAAGTGTTAAGAGGTTATTATGTACAGGTGTATTTTTAATAAGGCTGGTTTCGTTTTATAGTTTTTTACATAACAGTGCAGTGTTGGGTTCCTTTATTTTTTCTGCTGATATTGACACTGCAGAGACGCTGACATATAAACTTAACCAGATATTTGAAATAAGGATTACATTACTATCTAGTAGATTTATTAACTTATTCAAATCATTTAACATGAATAATGTATTTAAAGAACCAACCCGAATAACAGCAACATCTGCTACTTGCATAGATAACATCTTCTGTAATTGTATTGTACAAGATAAGTTGATTATAAATTGTATTAACTCTGACCATAGCGGACAATTAGCCTCGTTTGAGCACCATCATGTTTGTTCTATACGTGAGACTACTTGTAGACCTATAACAAAACGTGGTCTAGAGAAATTTACAAGAAATGTTATTAGTCAAACTGCAAATTTACCGATCGAGGGGACTAACGCCAGTAATTTGTACAATAACTTATTTCATGTAGTTAAAAATGAGTGCAATGATATATTCAAAGAAAAGGTAATTAAAATCAAAAATGGGAGAAAGAAATTTTGTGATTGGGCTACGCCTGGTATATATAAAAGTCGCAGAAAACTATATGAACTATATGCTTTAAAAGGAACATCCAATGACCCCGCTTTCATAAATTATGTCAGAAATTACTCTAAAACATTCAAGAAAGTGTGCATGTGCGCAAAAGCTATGTACATAAGTAACAAAATCTGTTCATCTAAAAATAAAATAAAAACCACCTGGAATATCATTAACCAGGAAACAGGTAAACCCAAAAGTACTGTGAATTCTTTCTCTTTAGAAATCAATAACCAAACTATTAAATCAGACAATGCGGTTGCTAAAGCATTTGAAGACTTCTTCTCTCATATACCCATAGAAACTACAAGTAGTCTCAACTCATGTCCCAATGAGGCTGTAGCTCTTTTGGGACGGAGTGTGGAGAGGTGCAACAAGGTGTTCAACTTTTGTCACATTGATGCTAACACTGTTTTGAAAACATTTCGTATGATCAGTACCAAAAAAACTGAAGATCTTTGGGGTATTTCGACCCATATAATTAAATCTGTAATTAAAGAACTTGCGCCGCAACTTGCGTTGATATTCAATAAATGTGTCGATGAAGGTGTCTTCCCCGACCTCATGAAAAATAGCAAGTTGATACCTCTATTTAAGTCTGGGAATAAAAATGACC
This sequence comes from Schoenobius gigantellus, assembly GCA_963935595.1. Taxonomy (NCBI): domain Eukaryota; kingdom Metazoa; phylum Arthropoda; class Insecta; order Lepidoptera; family Crambidae; genus Schoenobius; species Schoenobius gigantellus. The sequence continues at coordinate 4,036,170 of OZ012549.1, forward strand.
CTTCAAATTATCGACCAATTTCGATTCTACCAGCTCTTAGTAAAATATTTGAAAAAATTATATCTAATCAGTTAACTGATCATTTCTCAAGTAACAACATTTTACATATAATATGAACCAATTTGGTTTTACCAAAGGTCGTTGCACTACTGATGCCGGTGTTGCACTTCTGAAACACATTTTTGCTGCTTGGGAGTGTAAACAAGATGTAATTGGTATATTTTGTGACCTATCAAAAGCTTTTGATTGCGTTGGTCACCAAACTCTTTTAAATAAACTCAAACATTATGGTGTCTCTGAAGAAGCAATGAGACTTATTGAGTCTTATTTATCCAATAGGGTTCAGAAAGTTGTTATTAACAAAACTGAGTCTGTTGGTGCACCTATAGTTATGGGCGTGCCACAAGGATCGATATTGGGACCCTTGCTTTTCTTAATTTATATTAATGACCTCCCACACTTCACTAAGAATCTGTGCGATACAGTACTATTTGCAGATGATACTTCTTTAATATTTAAGGTTGACAGAGGAAATGGCAATACTGACGTTGTAAATAGTACTCTCTCTAAAGTATTGCATTGGTTCACTATAAATAATTTATCTTTAAATTCACGTAAAACTAAATGTATTAAATTCTCATTGCCAAATGTAAGAAAAGTGGATACCATAGTGGAAATGAATAATGAAATTGTTGAATTCATCGACTTTACTAAATTTTTGGGTATAACACTAGATTCTAGATTGCAGTGGGATCCACATATTGAGTCCTTGGCTAACAAACTTAGTTCTGCAGCATATGCAGTTAAAAAAATAAGACAACTTACTGATGTTGAAACGGCAAGATTGATTTACTTTAGTTATTTTCATAGTGTCATGTCATATGGAATACTACTGTGGGGATCGGCTGCTAGTATTGAAAGTATTTTTGTACTTCAAAAAAGAGCGGTTCGCGCTATTTATAATTTACGAGCAAGAGATTCTTTAAGGGACTTATTTAGAGAAATTAATATATTGACTTTAGCAGGACAGTACATTTATGAAAATTTGATTTATGTCTATAAGAATTATAATACATTTGAAACCAATTTCCAAATTCATCATCTAAACACAAGATACAAAAATAAACTTGCCGTTCCAACATTCAGGCTTCAAAAAACTAGAGGCTCGTTTATGGGGAAATGTATAACCTTTTATAATAAGCTTCCACAAAGTCTTACCGACTTGCCTTTTCATAAGTTTAAAGCGCATGTAAAAAAGACTCTTATGAGTAAAGGATATTATAAAGTCAACGATTATTTGAATGATGCCAATGCCTGGTGTTAATTTTTCAGATAATGAATCGTCTTGTTATGTATAAACATTTGTTTAAACAAAAATTTTTTTTGGTAATAAGTAGTAAGAAGAGAACTGACACATCTAATCTTGTAATGGAAGTTGAGCTCAAACTTCTGCTGTGAGGTCAGCTTCCAATTGACGACTCTGTAACAATACAGGGAGAAAAAAATAGCCCTTGCTGGTTTTCTTGCTGGTTCTTTCCAGTACAAGGTCTCCCGCCGTAGACTTGTGAACCAATGGCGTAGCTGCTTTGACGTTCAAAAGAGATTGTAACAATCCAATTTGAATAAAAGATATTGAATTTGAATTTGAATTTGAATCAAAAATTAATTTATATCAAAGTTTTTATCATTCTCAAGCTTTTAATGCCATGAAGTAATTTTGTTCAGATTTTGTCCCAAATAGAACATTTCTTCTAGAAACTGACGGTAATTTTTCATTTCAGGCAACATAGCCGTCGTGCGTAATATTATATGAACCCCGTTTTTACAAATAAACCAAATTTTTAAAATTTTAAAAACTAGCCAATTCAAATCCTGAATTTGAATTACATCCCAAGTGAAATAAATTATCTGTAAATTATTATTCTGAACTTGGCACTCATATAGATCCCAATTATTTTGTCGGCGAAATCAACAAGGATGCATATTCTTAATACTCGTATTATATTAAAATTGGCACTCATTTCACATTTATGTTTTTGATATAGTATATATGAGACAGAAGGATTTCATACAACCGAGCGCTCACAATATCCGGTGGAACGGAAACCCGAAACATAATATTGCGAACAACAATATTGTGTTGGGGACAGAGCATACAAAATATTTTATATCAAACCGATTGAAATTACTGACACTGCACGAGATATTAAAAGTCAAACGAGAATTTGATCGTGACTTATTTAATGTGAATGCAATTATTACATAGTGATATGATGATGTTAAAACAGACTCATGGAAACAACTGTCCACAAAAATGATCAATCTGAATCTGATTTTTTTTATATTTTCTCCTTATTGAGTGCATTTTAACAAAGGTCTATTTTAACCGACCTCATCTATAATAATGTTTAAGCTTCATTATGAGAAGAAGAAATATTTAGATTGTGGAAACTTAATTCATACCTACTTAAAACTAGAATCGCTAATGACATTATAATGATACCTACCGCGTGTATTGACTATTTTCAAATGCACAACATGTAAAGTCACTTCGATTTGGCTCTCCAATATCGTGTAAACTACAATACACAATTTGCCAACAGTCGCTGCACACAGTGACGTGCCACTGTACATCGGCATCGCTGTCGCCGTCGTCGTGTTCTTAGCTGGTGCAGCTGTAGTTTACAAGTTGCTGCAGAGAAAAACACGCGATCACTCTCTCTATACTATGACGAGAACAGGTAAAAGACAACAGAAAAGTCAAAAAGTTTGTATTGTTTATGATGAATCCTCACAATGGACATGACTGTAGCGCTTAAATCACTTAGGTATTTACTAATTTAACTACTAATGCTAGTTGATAAATGAATTGGTTTTATTAAATAAAATAAGTCTATACACATTACTCGTCATGATCATCATTTAAGTTTTGGTACAAAAAAGGACTACCTACTATCATTTCTGAAATTTTCGCCTAAGCTTTATATGTATAAAAGTTCAATACATTACTTTCTATAATGTTGTCAAATAGATTTTCAACCTGAGATGTACCCAACGGTGGAGAAGCAGTCTTTGTCGTTAGCCCCGGACCTCATGCAGCACAGACCGCCAAGATACGAGCATCCTCCGCCAGAGACAAGAGCGGAACACCACTACGACGTGCCTCACTTAACAAACAGGTTTGATGTTAGAAATTTGAATTGAAATAGGTTTCTGATTAAAATCATGCTCGCGAAGGTCTTATTTGCAATGTTCATTTTGACTTGACGTTTTAAAGAGTTATATGGTGCGAAACTGTAGAAGAGATTAATCGTCACATTAATATCTTGATATATTTTGAAAATTAAGATTGATTTGGCAGATTTAATATTCCAACACTATAATATCTTAGAAACTATATCACAAGGTAACCGAAACAGCTGGGCCTATAATATTGGAAGCTTTGCATAGGGTTTCCTTATATAATAGGCGAACACTGTAAAGGGGATTATGGAAATTAGATACTTGTCAAGGTGAAAAGGGTAGATTTCCGATGTAGATACTCCTAAATGTTTTACGTTACAAGAAGTGAAGTACATAAAAGTATAGTTAGATATCGGTCTCTTAGTAGCATCTCTTTATAATTTCTATATTTCTAAACTATAGCAACATAAATAGAAAATTTTGCATTTATGGTGTTTGCTTTGGCAACGTTGTGTTTAAATATTTCCATTGGTAAAAGTTTAAGTAAATTAATGTGTATAAGACTCGTTTCTTTACTTATTTTAAGTTTTGTATCTCTTTTTCTATGTATTTCTTGTAGTTTGAAATTACTATCAAAATTCTTAGTATTGCGATGATATTATTCAGTACGTTTTTCAACTACCTCTCGATTACTGTGTTGTACGTTTTTTGAGCTTAAATAATACTTATATGACTCATTTTTTCTAACAGTTACGCATCGCCAGTTGATCATCAAATTACACCGTGCGCGTCCAGCAAAGGTCAGAGCGATGAATATGACAGCAAACCCTACAGCGAGTCGGAGCACTCTGCTTCTAGCTGCTTTACTAGTTGTAAGTAATAAAAAAACAAGTTTTTTTACACACAACAGGAAGGCTCTTGACCTTATCTAAGCTGATGGTAGGGGACGATAAGGCCTAGCTATAGCTGAACTCCTCAACAATTGAGGAACTGGCTAACTTACCTCTCTAGAGACCTCAACCTCAGACGGTACTGTCAGATCTAGCAATGTGGTTTCAGAAGCCCTACCACCAAGCAAAAATCAAACCGAGCAGACAAACTTCTGCATCTATACCGAGTGGTTTAAACCACTAAATTACAGAAGCGGTTAAAATTTAATGTTGTAAGTTTATTAATCATGAAATTAATTCGACTTTATGTAAAATATTAACTTCAATTTAATATAAAGGCAAGAATAGAAATGCATTAAATTATATTCGTAGACTGCCTATTATTTGTAGTTTCACTAAATGGCACTGATAATCTTTTGAAAATAAAAGACGACTTAAGCACTGTCTTTATCTTTTCATTATGTTCTATTGTAATCAATACTATTAGGTTCTCGTCTCAAGTAATAGTGATCGCCAAATTGAATTACAATTAACCTCCAATACTTATACACTGTGAAAGTCGAACGCTTAACGCGAAACACTCGCTATCATATAATTTAGATCTAATCTTTTCGAGTCGTACTTTCATTTACAATTTATTAATCCCATGGTCCGATTCGATTAGCTCCGCCTTTAAATAAATCGTTTCGGAGCTGTGAGATGGAGGATTTTATAAAACCAATTGTCTAATCAAAAGAAATAAATCATCCCTGAAAAAAATTACTATCACCATTCCGAATAGAAAACAAAAATGTGTAGGTAAAATAATTGTATTCTATAAATATTTGGTTGCTAGGCCCTCATCTCTTTTCCGTATTGGTAAATATAAACGCTGCGCTGAATTGCATAGAGACTGTTAATTTGCACATGTCATTAATGTTTTCAGATAGCTTTCATGTCTGTTCCTATCTGAAATCAATGTTGTTTTAGTCCTAGTTTAGTCTATGTTAGTTAAAATTTCGATTGTGGTTCACTGTCGACTAAAATATATGTAGCATTCTATGCTATAACTGTTGGGTCACATAAGTTCTAGCGCACTTTTGTTGTAGCTGGCTCCATGTACGATGCAGCGAATGAATCGGTCACTCTGCAACTAGCTGAGTTGGTGTCCAACTCGCCTACGTCACAGTCTCTGTCAGTGTCGAGTTCCGGCGCAAGACTAGCTCTGCCGGCGGCTGGTGTGGCTCTGTCTGTACCAGAAGCGTCTTTCACAAGGGGCCGAAGAGAGCAAATGTACGTCGCTGTAGTCAAGGACGACAGATACCGGCCGCGACTTGGAAAAGGTAAAGGGCTAATTATGGAAAATTTTGGCATATTATGGAGTAAAAGTTAAACGTTCTTAATGCTGGAAACTAGGTACTCAAGTTTTCTACGATCCAGCAGGGTCTGTTCAACATACAGATAAAAATATATTTTATTTTATGTTTAGGTGTAAAAGATTTTGTATCGAATTATATTTGTTGTTTTAATTATTAATCATTCTAAGAGAATAATAGAATACTAAACAAATTTTGATCCTTATAAAGATTGAATAGACATTTATTATACTTATTTTATTGATACCAGTGTAATTTATTGATTCAATAACTTTACGAAATATTAATGTGAACAACCTATTAAAACTCTCATAAATGTTCATCGTCTATAACGACAGTGTGATAACTAGCAACTAACTAGAAAAAGTTTTCACATTACTCTGGCGTAAGCACAGTTTCACAATGAAAGCTATTAACAATGTATTTATGAGCGAAACGTTATTCCTTCTGCAACAAGACAATATCGAAACTACAATCTTAATCATCAAGGGCTTGTTCCTTTGTAACTTTTCCGTGGCTCTAAACGTCACAATATTTTTTCAGTTTCCTCAATTACATGTGAATACTTTGACTGCTCATATTGCACTACTGGACTAATAGATGTTATAAAAATACTGAACGCAATAACCACCGTCTATTTATAAGTTAATGCAAATAACACGTTATTACTTCATGAAGTTGAGTAGCTGTTATTATGTTGTGAATCGAAAAAATATATAAGTTCAGCCCAAGGCGCACAGCTCGCTACATAACGTACATATTTGCATCACTAAGAAACATTATTTAGAATAAATTCTGCCCCGCAGGTATCACGCAACTCAGCCCAGTAGTTAAGTGTGGTCCCCCGCGACTTCAACTAAACAAGTCGCTGATTCTTCAGATACCTCACTGCGCCAGCCTAAAACATGGCTTCTGGAATCTAAGCCTCTACGCTATAGACCATAACAACGCCAAAAGCGACAACACGCAACCGCAATGGAAGAAAGTGGTCAGCCTCGGCCAAGAAACAATAAACACGCCAGTATTCACACAACTCGACAACGACAAAATTTACCTTGTCACGGACCTGCTATCCACTTTCGTTTTAGTCGGGGAGAGTTTCAATGGAAAAGCTGTCAAAGCGCTGCAGCTGGCCATATACGCTCCGTCGTCGCTGAACGAAACATGTTCCGAGTACAATATTAGGTTATACGTGTTCGAGGACACGCCGTGCGCGGCGTACTATTGCCAGGAGCAAGAGAAGAAATTGGGCGGGGTTTTGCTCGACCGCCCGAAAACCTTGCTATTCCAAGACGGCGGATCCAATTTGTGTTTGAATTTGGAACACGTCAGTCCCGGATGGAAGGCTAAGCCCGGCATCGGTTATCAGGAGATACCGTTCAATCACGTCTGGAGTTCGAATTACAATGCACTGCACTGCAGTTTCGTCTTGGACAGAACGCACGACTGCGACAATATTGACTTCAGTATTTCCGCATGTCAAAGGACTAATCCGTCGTACAAGCAAACATTTCGGATATCCCTCGAGGACGTGCGGAGTCGGTCGCCTCGGGGGCGTTCACCCCGAGCGGAATCTCAGCGCAGTTTCAATATAACCGAGAATCTTTTGGAGGCTCGCATGTGCAGGAGCGAGGACGGGAGCGAGGGCAAAAGAAGCGTCACCGTTAGCGAGACGGGGGTCAACGAGTGTGCAGGCGAGGGTCCGTTTAAGTTGAGCGCTCGGGTAAAGCGGCAGCTATGCGCCATACTGGATCCTCCGAACGCTCGCGGCAACGACTGGCGCGCGCTGGCGTCGAGGCTGGGAGTGGATCGTTACACGACGTGGTTCGCCACAAAGAGCTCACCCACCGAGGCTATCCTCGAGCTGTGGGAGTGTAGGGAGCGCGGGCCGGGGGCGACGTCGGTGCTGGCGACCGCGCTGCGTCAGATGGACCGCCACGACGCCGCCGACCTACTGCAGGGACGGCCCTCGTGGTTATGAATCTACTTAATCTCGCCTCGGTAATTACTCGCCGGGAACCAGTTACGAAATCGAGGACCTAAAATGAACGATCTGTTGGCAATGTAATTCGTAGTCTAAATGTTATGTTAGTGAAAGTATAGTTTCGCGGGCCTGCGGCCCAAGTATGTGAAGTCAGCGTAGATTTTGTATAAAGTATCTACTTACCTTTCGCTGTAAATAAGCGTATCGAAGATAAATTATATTATGGTAGCAATAATAGTGCCTACATTGTCTTTAAAAGAAACTGCCAGCGTTCAGTTGGTTTCGGATGGTTGTTTTGTTATTTTTATAAGTGTTCGATTATGGCAAAATTTATCGCTTTTTTTCAAGTTTGTTTGCTTTACAAGTTAATTTGCGTTCGTTTAGATGTTGCAACCCTGTGCCAAATTCTCGATGCCAGAACACCGTTTGGCAATAATTAAATAACGTTATACGCAATTGATCTGAGCTTATTGTTACTGAAACTTGGTAGTGTGTTATTTGATAGTTTTATATCTGGGACCCTAATCAATAGACGTTCTATTGATTGTAATGATGGTATGACGGTCATTTGGCGAATACTTTAAAATCTACTTAAAAATTCAAGGACAAGATATCTTAGTTAATTTATACTTGCACTTAAAGACTTATTCATGTTGCATTTATCTCACTCAAATAGTTCAGTCTAAAGATTGACATAGCGTTAATGGTGAAATTAAAGAATGATTCTTGTTTCGTCTGTGAAAATTTACATTATTGTAAGCAAGATGATGTGTGTTGAAGTTATCTAAAGCAATGGCGTTGAGGTTACTTGAAATTGTTATTTAGAGCTTTCTAAATGTAACGTCAAACAAATAGAATCTTTAATGGAAAACTAGAAAACTTAAAAGACACCAAAGTTAAAAGCTCGAAATGTATAAAAAATACAGTATCTCTTTCTCTGCCTTTCTAGATCTTTCGAAGCATTATGTGTTTGTATTAAGCTCATCTTTAGTTAATACTTTGTATATAATGTGACAGACTGTAAATAACTTTGTCAGAACGATTTTGTAGTTGAACGTAACCATGATTTTGTAAATGGGTATATATACAACGCTACCGTAGACTATATATATATTTTTGTTAAAGTGATGACTATTAAAATAAATGAATCTGTGATACTTAAAATAATATGAAATAAATTATGTTTAACTGTGGAATTAGTTTATTTTATTAAAACCTTACATCCTGTTATCATAGTGCCATATCTTGCCCACGGTACTATTATAGAGAAATTATAAAAAATACTTGAAACAAAATAGCAATAGCAATACAAGCTAGACGAGTAGTTCCAAGAGTATCAGTCAGTCGATTCTATTGAAATTGTCGAAGGTGAACATAAAAGTGGTCAGTATTATTTTTGTAATTTAAATTAACAAAGTCTGAGGTGTTCAATTAAGAGTGCAAAACTATTACTAAGAGTTATAGCTTTTGTGAATAAATGAACCTTGCAAAAGAATGTACGAAATAATATATAGTGTAATAAAACTAAAAATGTAAAAACGCAGTAGCAAAGAATATGAAGAATTCCACAACTGAGCATAAAGGCTCATTATAATCTATCAATACAACTAAAGAATGCTGTATGCAGAGAACCTTCTGCTAACAACGTTGCACAGTAAACTAAAAGCAGATAATCGACATAAATAAACTTTTTGAACGGGTAAGTATACCAAAACGGTAAGCATTCACGTATCATCATGATTATCATCATCATCATCGTGTCAGCTGTACTCACTGTTGGATTTATGCCTCCCCCAATATTATTGAACCCATCGGACCAGTACGGGTAAGAGGCGGCCAGTACCTCGCCTGTTGATTATCAGGGTGTATAGCGTGCAGGGGCCCTAATTTTACATCTTCTGTCGAGCGTCAGACCTCATTTGTACTCGATTTAGTAGTAAGTAGGTGACTAGTACTAGTAGTACAAGTATAAAGGACACACACAAATGCAGGATTAACACACATTATGTCATTATGTTTGCGTGCAAGCAAAGGGTCAAAGCTCAGCAACGTTTATATCGCAGGATATAGCGCTGATTTTCATCTCGTAAGATTTTTCGCCTTCCGTTCTTAACATTTTTATTATGATTTTTGTCTAAATACTTTAATGATTTTGCGCCAAATCGAGTGTAGACGATGCTCGACGAGCCTTCATCGTTAGGCGAATGAGTCATAACAAAGGACCCAGCTGAGGTACGCATTCACGAAGACGACGCGAATATTAATTTCAGTTTTGGCCTTATTTGTGACTGCGTGATCAACATACCGCGTCAAAATCGTGACCACCAAGATCACACCCGACTCTAGTGAAACTTAGTCCTTGTTTCCTTTAACTTAGTATGCCAAAGTAAGTAAATCTTATAAAATATTAATAACTAATTTTAGCATCCAATTCAAAGATTTTAACAGATATAAAAATTGGTTCAGAATAAAGCTAACTAACATCTATACTAATATTATACAGAGGAAAGATTTGTATTTTTGTATGTTTGTATTGAATAGGCTCCGAAACGACTGGATCATTTGAAAAATTCTTTCACTAGTAGATTGCTACAATATCACTAAATAACAAATGCTATAGAATATTATCCTACGGGAAAATATGAAATTTCCACCGGAAAAACAAAGATAATGCGGGCGAAGCTACAAGTGGAAAGCTATATCTTACATTTGCAAACTTTGCATTTTGCTAAGTGCTAAATAAAGTTCTAAAACAAATAATCAATACAATTATAAAGTCACCTCGGCAGCAATACTGCATAAGTTATTGCAGTTTACTGTACACTACTTATAAATAATAGTTATTTGTTCTGTCTTGTATTAACGCTACAAAGATTGTCAAATTTAACGCAATCGCAATAGCGGAGTATAAGTACATGGTTATCAAATTACCAAAAGCACTTTAAAAACGTCCTATTCAATTTTAACAAAAAACATATAATTCCGCAAAGCAACGAAGGATTCGAGCAAGCAGGTGTACTGCACCTAAACTTATCTATGATTTTAAGGCTACCAAACTGACAGGCGAAGAGATTTTAGAATAAATTACGCATCAAACAACAATGGGTCCGGCGCGGTAACATGTAAATATGGCTGTGAACGGCCGAGGCAGGTGTTGGCTTTTACAAATGGAAGTGCCTTTTAGTGCCTTTGCGTTACGCTCTACGATCGTCGGATAGGGCGGGGTGCGAATGTCAGCGTTTATAGATTCCTAATAACTATGGACCTTCGTAATTGTATCCGGTTGGGTTGTGATCGTATGATGATAACTATTATTAGGAAAGGCATGTCAGTGACAATGATAATTTTACAAATCCTTCCTTACGGAATATGAAAGCTTAACTTTCTTTTTCCCACGTGGCTGTAATTTAGGCGCATGTTCTACTAGTTACGACCATTTTGAAATATGTGGTCAACTTTACAAAAAGTTCTTGTAATTAGTAGCAGAATTAAATGTAGGTACAATACAGAATTTGACATAATTGGTACTGCAACTTATTTACTTTTTTATTTTATATAAAAAAACGTCGCCCCACACTAAGATTTTCTCCTGTGTCGTGGGTGCAGTTACAAACATATAATATCACATGCACATACGCCTAGACCGGAACAAATTTCTATAGGCCATACAAAATATTTGTCCCGTACGGTAATCGAACCCGCGACCCGCTGCGCACTAGGCGATTACTCGACCTCTGCGCTAACCGTGTCGTCAACTTTGTTAATAATAGTAATAGTATTTGTGTATTTATTTTGTTATATTTATGTCTAATATTTTTAAAAGTGTTTAATTAATTTCGTATTAAATGTTTCATGGGTACCTACTTCAACTATTCGCTCTCCTCACCACTTGAAGGTTGATTAGAAGAAAATGTCTCAGGCATTGAGTCCGCCGTTACACACACACACTGTGCATAAAGAATAAATAAATAAAGCTTAATCAAAAATTCATCAATTAAATTGTACTATTTGTTAAAGTTAACCGTGTGTCAGAAAACAAGTTCTTAAGATGGCATCATGGCATGTACATACAAATACTCAGCAACTATGATTACCTAACGCTAAATTAAATTTGCTTCTATTACAAACAAGAAAATGGAATTGTATAAACACATTAATTAAACATTATTTAGTGTCATTTAGTCACTTTGAGGTAACAAACAAGTATGTGTCCCAATCGCTGCCTGATGTTGATATTATATTAACGTAACTTATACACATTACACACTTATTTTTCGCGTTGTTGACCCAAAAAGTCACAGAGAGCGCCCCACACTGAGCTTAATTAAGCTCTCTGCGAATAACATTACTAATGAGTTTTACGCAGTCGCACGTTACTGGTTGTGTTACCTGCACTGTATGTGTACAAAATAAAAACCACTTTCTAAATGTTGAGAAATGTCCAGGAACATAGAAACAATAACATTTAATAAACAAAAATATAGCAAACAAGCGGATAGCCCACCCGAAACAAAGTTCTTCAGTCACCTATTACCGTTACTATCCTGTGACATAAAATGTAACTTGGTAATTATACTCCTTTATACATGCGGTTCCTGTAAAATTCTCAAATATACTACAAGGTCCACAATGCCTACAAGTACGATGTCACGTTTTGACAAAGATGTATATCGTATAGTCACAGTGCTGAAAAGAAGAGATGTCTATACAAAATAAACACTTTTGTATTCCTTTATTAATTTACTTATTGACGATATCGTCTGGTCTACATCAAAATTGCCTTTTACATGAAAATATTCTATATTGATTGTATTTCACTCGCTGAACATAAATATATAAATTAAAATTCATAGTTAGCTCTTATTGTGTATTTATGCCATACTAGCTGTGCCCGCGAACTACGTTTCGCTATCAAAATGCTTAACACAGTGTTTAGTTTTTCCTCCATTTTATTCCATAATGATTCAAATTTATTCTGCCTTTCTTGAGCAGCGGCCATTTCGAAATTAGGACAATTTTCGTAGGTTCGTAATGCTCTAGTACTCTTCAGGGCCTACTTTCATTTAATACCCTTATTGCTGGGTTTGAAAAGAAACTTTTATCCGCCTTTTTTGAGCGGCGGCCATGTTGAATTTACGTCAATGTTGCTACGTTCATAGTGCTCTACTGATCAAGTCCTTTCATTTGATACCCATATTGCTGGGTTTGGAAACGAACTTTTATCCGTTTTTTTGAGCGGCGGCCATATTGAATTTTGTGCGATTTTTCTAGGTTCATAGTGCTCTACTCTTCAAGGCCTTTCATTTGATAGCCATATTGCTGGGTTTGGAAATGAACTTTTATCCACCTTTTTTGAGCAGCGGCTATGTTAAATTTATGTCAATGTTGCTAGGTTTATAGTGCTCTACTCATCAAGGACTTTCATTTGACACCCATATCGCTAGGTTTGAAAACAAACTTTTATCCTTTTTTTTGAGCAACGGCCATGTTGAATTTAGGTCGATTTTTCTAGGTTCCTAATGCTCTACTCTTCAAGGCCTTTCATTTGATACCCATATTGCTGGGTTTGAAAACGAACATTTATCCATTTTTTTGAGCGATGGCCATGTTTAATTTACGGCAATTTTCCTAAGTTCATAATGCTCTACTCTTTGAGGCCTTTTATTTGATACCCATATAGGTTTGGAAACGAATTTTTATCCACCTTTTTTGAGCAGCGGCTATGTTGAATTTATGTCAATGTTGCTAGGTTCATAGTGCTCTACTCATCAAGGCCTTTCATTTGATACCCATATTGCTGGGTTTGAAAACGAACTTTTATCCTTTTTTTTTGAGCGGCGGCCATGTTGAATTTAGGTCGATTTTCCTAGGTACCTAATGCTCTACTCTTCAAGGCCTTTCATTTGATACCCATATTACTGGGTTTGGAAACGAATTGTTATCCACCTTTTTTGAGCAACGGCTATGTTGAATTTATGTCAATGTTGCTAGGTACATAGTGTTCTACTCATCGAGGCCTTTCATATTTTGATATCCATATTGCTGGGTTTGGAAACGAACTTTATCGGCAGTCATGTCAACGTGGCTAGGTTCAATGTGTTCTACTATTTAGGTCCTTCGTTCGATATCCATGTTCCTTGGGTGGATCCAAAAATATATGATCCGTCATTTTACACATTAGGATCAAGAGTCCCGTCGCGTCCCTCTACCTGTAACCCAGAATCATTGCAGTCAGATATTTTTTTATGAACAATATTCATCTATTACTTTTAATAGTTTTAAATGGATGAAAGAGTTTGATTCCTTAGTCATAATGTAAAAACACATAACACCTTTCAAACCCCTTTACCCTTGAAAAGGGTATCTTCACTTTTCAACATTTCAAATATTTCAAAAATTGTACCTTTTTTGTGAAAATTAGTCAAGAATTAAACTAACCTACAAATTTTATTGTGACGTGATATTGTCATAAAAAATGCTTTATACATTGGCTGTATGGCTTGATCCTTTTGCCTTACCACCACGGTACGACATAAGAAAAAGACAATTTAAACTTCTAAACTTCTTGGTTGGCGAAATCCAGATGGGCACAGCCATTAACAGAAAATATTTAATTTTTCTTTGCACTGTGTGACAGACTTGTCAAAATAATTTCACGTGCGCCATGTTGATTTTCTACATATAAGCATTGTTCGAAAATTTTATATGGTATTTTTAAACTATTTATTTAATATGAACTAATGATGAACTACTTCAACCCCATTGCACCCCATCCAGGGATGATGGTATGTGGTGTTGAAATCGATGTTATTTTCGTAATCTACGACCCGAAAAACCATGAAAACGGCATCAATGTCGATTTTGACATTTTATCAGTTTATCACCCCATCTCACCCCGTTTGGGGATGAATTTCAATAAAATAAGAAACACGTCTTCCATTAATTCTGTTAAAGAAAGTTTATGCAAAATTTGAAGTAGATTCGAGAACGGAATCACGATGTCCCATACAAACTTTTCCCCCCATTTTCAACCCCTTAGGGGTAGAATTTCGGAAAATCCTTTCTTAACGGACGCCTACATCATACAAAGAACACACCCTCCAAGTTTCAAGTCTCTACGATCAGCGGTTTAGGCTGTGCGTTGATCCGTCAGTCAGTCAGTCAGTCAGTCATTCAGGACAAAGCATTTTATAGATATAGATAAATATAATAGCGGGTAGCGCGACAGATTTATCACATTAATGATGATAACTCAAAATATTTAGTGATTACCCGCGGAAATTTTATTATTTCACATTTGTTTGTTGCGTTTAACGCTGACTGTGTTTTGTTCAACAGTTAAAACGTGAAATTGTTACCGTTTTTTTGACATTTTTAGTGAAAAATCTACAGTTTTCGTTATGTCGCGTAAATGTGTTAATAGTGCAGACAATTTTTGCTACATTTGTGGTAAGGTGACCCTTACTAACCAAAGATGCATTACATTACATAATTACATTACATAAAAAAGATTGGAATCCTACACTAAGACTGAATCCTCGAGAAAGGAACGTCAAGCACCTTCCTCTAGTTAATTCCCAAAAAATTCTTCTACCACCTTTACATATCAAATTGGGACCAATGAAAAACTTTGTGAAGACTCAACAAGGATGGACCAGCATTCAAATACCTGCGAAGTAAATTTCCACGTATAAGCGACGCCAAAATTAAAGAAGGAATCTTTATCGGACCTCAAATAAGAGAGATTCTAAAGGACCAAAACTTTGATTCAGTTTTACAGGGCTTTGAAAAAGAAGCATGGGAATCTTTTAGAGCAATCGTTCATGGTTTTTTGGGCAATAAGAGAAATGAAAATTATGTTGAACTTGTGAACAATCTCCTTCAAAAGTATCAACAGTTGGGTTGCATATTGCAACCCTAAAAATTCATTTTCTTCACTCTCATCTTCATTTTTTCCCTTCTAACTGCGGTGATGTAAGTGACGAACATGGTGAACGATTCCACCAAGATATCTCGACAATGGAAAAGAGATACCAGGGCCGATGGGATGCGTCAATGTTAGCGGACTACTGCTGGAATTTGAAAAGAGATACCCCTAACAGTGATTACAAAAGACAAACGAAAAAGAAGAGAAAATCTTAATTAAATACGTTATTTTTTTTAATTGTAATATTTTCAATTTTGTATAAGTAAAAAGCAAAAAATAATAGTAAATAATTATTATAGTTTTTTTTTATAAAATGTTTTGTACTTTAACGTTTTACTAAAAGCCAAATTTTGTATATTAGGTATATTTCCAAAATAAGAGCTAATTAAAAAAACATATTCTTGTTTTCCTATTCAGTAACCTCAAAGCAATATAAAAATATAGTATTCAATTGAAAGGCATACAAAAAGTTACATTTTGTAGACCAATAATTTTAAGCTCTAGAGCTTTTTTAATTAATTTCTAAGTAGTTCTATAAAACAATTATTTCGTCCCATTACCACCTAGGACATTATGATCTTGCTGTATTATGGCTGAAATATGGGAGATGCGCGCGAAACCTCTTTTTTCTCGGGGGGAAGTGTGTGACTGTACCGTACCCGCCCGCCGTTGGCTAGACGGCTAGCGCCTACATTTTTTGTCTCAATAATAATAACCAGTCTTTAACCTGGGAACTGCAGAAATATAGAAGTTACCTACAACCTTTAAGCCATGAATAAAAGGATTGTACGATGTGAGGATTTTACGAGTTTTTAAACGCCCGCCATTAATGTAAATGGAATAATTTGGCGGCGACAGGTGTGCGCACTTTACACGGCACGGAAATTATAATCAGCGGTGATGAAACGCTCATTTTCACGTCCATTTATTTCGTTCACATTTGATACACTTTGATCAGTTTTTGTGGAAATGAGTTGATGAAGTTTCCCATAAATTATAAAAAAAATAATAGTGTGGTTTTATGAAACTATGATGCAAATGAAACTTTTTCTTCGGATCGTAGGCATTTAACTGAAAAATTTCGGTAATTATTCGACTTAGTGTATTAAAAATTGATTTTTCATCTTAACTCAAATCTTTTACCTCTTGAAAAAATAATAAAAAAACGAATTAATAAGAAAACAAAAAAGTACTTAATAAAAAATACAAGTTAATAAAATACAAAAAGCAATAAAATGTATGAAAAAAATAACGCTCTACTCCAGGATCGAACCACTGTCACACAGATTTGCAAAAAAGACCTGTGAACTAAGTTATGGGTGTAGTAATGGTTGGGGACAGTTTCTGTTTTTGTTTTGGTCTATATTTGGTCTTGACAGTAAAACGGTGCTAATGCAACAGCTCTCATCATCATCATCACAGCTCATATACGTCCCCACCTAGAGGCACGAGCCTACCCTAACCAGTTAGGGCGATTAGGCCTTAGTCAAACCACGCCGCCCAGGACTTCACATAGGTACACCTTTTGAATTACTTCACAGGTGTATGCAGGTTTCCTCAAGATGTTTTCCTTCACCGTAGCAGCGTCAGATAAATGTACATATGAAATTCGTGAAACGAAAAACACATTGGTGCATGGCAGGATCGACCGCGGGCCTCCCGTTTCTACTCGGAGCACAGTCCAGTGCCGAGGCCTCAGCGCCACCGACGCTCCACCAACAACAGCTCTACTCTAGTTGTATTTTATTCAAAGCTCGTATTTCTAGCAACAGAACCACTTTGAACAATCGCCCGTGACCATAGTTGTTTTCCAACCTTTATTATAAAATGTCTTTGTAAAAGTTAACGTGTACAAACACGAAAACTTTAATAGACGTTGCTTTGGAACATTAAAGAACAGACCCAATGAAAATTGCATGTCAATAACTAACGAAACATACAAGGAAGTGGAACCATGCATTTGGCCTATCAATTCGAGTCTCGCTGTCGAAGAGGCCCAACCTTTTATAAAAATTTGGGAATTCATTAAAATATATTATAACGCCATTTTGGATAGGGGTCATAAATGGGCAGGTGTGGAATAAATAAAAACTACTGGCGGCTCCTGTCCGCCTTAATGGCCGCATCGCTTATTTGGTCGTAATTGCCTATTTTTTACCAATGGCGGGATCATCTTTTTTAATATAAGCCTACGTGCATACATGTAGTTTCTGTTAGTTACAGTATACCCATATAAGTATTCCTAGCTTTTGCCTTAAGCAAAAGTACTCCAAAGAGTTCGCCAGCGTCACCAGCTTTTTTTAATGACTTAGCATTTTCTTTGAAAATAAAAAAATGAATAAGTCAATATAAGTAGGACCTTGGCGACCTGCAAGGTGCTTCTTCACGTCTCTTTTACTGGACTCGGGATTATAAGAGGGAAGATCCAACTCCAGTCTCTAAACAGACCAAGCCTGGGGTGAAGCATTTTTTTAAATAAAATCTAAACACCAGCTACTAGTAGTGTTGTAAAATAACAATGCAAATTTATTGAAACATTTCACCTGTTTGAAATGCTGAAACTATTGGGAGCGTCATCTTACCAGAGGGATACTTTGTACCAGTCGTCAGCATGGGTAACTCTACCTTGCCTATTTCATTAGCAGCGGTGCATTGCATTGCTGTGTTCCTACTTGAAGGGGAAATGATTGCGTACGGTGACTTCACATCTTATGTCTCAAGTTGGCAAGGTACATCGGCGGTTTTTGTAGCGTTCATAGATTTTCAAATCTTGTAACCAACATGTACTATAGGCGACTGTAACCACTTACCATTAGGTTGTATAAAAAGATATGTATCTTATCTTATAATGGGGTCGAAAGTCGAAAAGGGTCGATTAAGGATCCTTTGTACTTCCCGATTTTATTCATTCATTGATTGCTATCACCATTTATGGATCAATTGAGTTCACTCATGAGTCTCACAATTGGTCCAGGGGGGATAGCCTTGAAGTCTTCGGGTTTGGGATATCCAGTCCCAAAGAGACTCATTCTCCTACGAGCAAGGGAATCACAGTGGCACAATACATGTTCCATGCTCTCCTCTCCCTCATTGCAGACCTTACAGGTCTCTGTGTTGCTCAGACCCATTTTTGCTACCATACGGTTAGTGCCAAAGTGGCCATTCAGAGCCCCCAACAGGAGTCGGATGTGCATTCTGCCTGAATTCATTGAGAATTTATTGTAGTTATTCAGGCCCATGAACCGCTTGGTGTGCGCCATTCCTTTCTGAGCGACCCATTCATTTTGGTGTCTTCTCTTTGCTTGATCTCTGATGTTTCCATAGACACCCATAGAAAACACTTTATATGACATCAGTGCCTTTAACGCAGCTTAATTATAGCTTAAGATGTATATGCCCATGCTAATACTAGCTTCAAAGCCTTTGGAATAAATTCCTGCACCTGTACCAGTGTCCATTTTGGAACCGTCTGTGTAAAAATATATGTAAATTAACACTTTCACAACTGTAGTTATCTCATGTCTCAACTAGAAGATCACAGTTGGTAGTTATGGAGAATAGTCGCCATGCTAAATCGCATTGGAAAACTGAAACTCATCGCAACTTTGGTAGTAGGACTCAATACACATTCGTAGTGAATAGACGCAGACAGAGCTCGATCAAAAAAGTCCATCGGTTGTCCGCTATGTAACAATTATTTTCGGGACAATTTCAAATCTGTCAGGCGTCTCCCCAAATTGATGACGTGATCAGATAACGCCACCCGAGCACACGCAGTAATTGGATTGTGAGTGGCATACGCGTGCAGTAATCGAGTTGTCGACGCTCCGATGATTTCTCAAGTCATTCGCTGCAGGACCGGGATTTGGGTCGCGTCATTTGATCATTTGTCTAAGGCAGCGCTGGCGTGACGTCGGATTAATCAGTTTGTATGTTGTTCACTCATCAAATTTAATTGTACATCGCGTGAAGAGTTGAGTTCCAAGAGAGAAGAGTTCCAAGGCTCACATTTGGGCCCAATTTTGTTTACCATCTTTGTCAATGACCTACCTAACATCATAAGATTCTCCAATATTTACATGTACGCAGATGACTTAAAAATTGGCAGAGTAATTAATTCTATCGACGACTCGATCCTGCTTCAACGGGATGTTGACGAGCTTGTAAAATGGTGTTCGCTAAATGGAATGGACCTCAACACAGAAAAATGTTATTTCTTACAATACGGGCGTAAACGTAATTTGGTCCCTTACCAGTACCGTATAGGCACAATTAACATCAAAGAAGTAGATCAGATACGTGATTTAGGTGTAATCTTTGACAAAAAGCTCACATTTTTACCGCACATGGAATATATTATAAGCCGGGGTTCTAAAGCCTTAGGTTATGTTATTAGGAGTGCTAAAGTATTTCGTAGCTGTAAAACCAAAATTATCCTTTACAACACCTTCGTACGAAGTATTTTGGAATACTGTTCTGTTGTATGGAGACCCCACTATGCTACTCACTCTTTACGCTTGGAGAGATTGCAAAAAAGATTCATGCGGCATTTAAGATACACTGCAGGAATCGCAAAGAGAAAACTACCGTCTTATAAAAAACAATTGCAGCATTTTAAAATTCACTCTTTGGAAGATCGTAGACGTATTATTGATTTGATGTTCGTGTCTAAAATTTTAAATAATAAAATCGACTGTCCCCATCTATTTAATAAATTTAAAATCCGCGTTCCATTTCGATATCCTCGCAATAAAATAACCCCATTTCATGTACCTTGTAAAAAAACAGCTCCAACTCTCCCATATCAAGACTCAGCAAGCTGGTAAATGAGTATAGTGCCGAGATTGATATTTTTGTTGACTCACCAAATAGGATTCGTTTATACATTATTGAGTCAATTAAAAATTGATTGATTGAGCAATGTGTGAACGGATCCAAATAAAGAAAGGTACCTAATCTTTAAAGTAGGTAACTAGTTGTACTAAGTTATATTTCATTAATTTTTAAGCTCGTGTACGTGTTGTTCTTTGCGTGATGTATTTACCTATAAGTGTTTGTTGCACTTAGTTTGTTACTTTAGAATAATTTTACTCATAATAAATTGGTGTAAACAAATGTTGGTAAATCAATAAATTAAAAAAAAAAAGAGGTTTGCTATGTGGTATTTGTAGACGGTATAAGCAGGAGAATGAATTTTCTGCCTGAATTGATAGGTTCATGTGTGTTACAAGGAAATTTTAACATTATGCGTAGACTTTTAGCTATATTACACCCTTCATAGGAAATTGTCTAATTACAATTCAAAGACTGTTGGATTCTAAGCTGCTCGCGGTTTTTTGTTGTCAATCGTGTAAATGAAAGGTTTTTGGAAATTAAGGTGTTACGGGCGATTGTGCGCTGGTTCAAGGTACGAGTAATACTTAATTTTTTAATTGTAATGTAATGTCAAAATAACAAGTTATTACTAAATGGGCATGAATGTATATCGGGTACCAATAACAAAAACACAATTTAAAAAAAAAATTGTCTGTCTGTTTGTTCCCGCTAATCTCCGGAACGGCTGGACCGATTTTGACGGGATTTTCACTAGTAGACAGCTAATTATATAAGGTATAATAACATAGGCTGCTTTTTATCAACTTCAACAAAAGTTACTATTCCACGCGGACGAAGTCGCGGGCACAGCTAGTATATTATATAATTTAAATTAAACACGAGAAGGCTGAATTGGCGTCGTTTACTTGTCAAACATAGACATTGACAAAAATCGAAACTATTCAAAAGCATTGTCAATTTGAAAAATATACATAAAAAGTACAAGCTTCTAATAAGGTTGCAAGCACCCAGAAGTGTCCGCAACATAGGGTTAAGAAAAAGATTTCAAACATACTTACGAGTACTTGATCAAAAATAAATTAAATACCACATCATCATTCTTCTTCATCATTTCAGCTAAGAGATGTTCACTGTTGAGGCCTCCCCGTATATCACACGAAGTACCATATTATAAGTACTAATTTGGAAAGATACAATGAAAAAATAAGCGGGAAATTAAGCTGAAGAGGAGAAAGCAATAATAATGTAAAAATTATGACAAGGAGTAGCAACTATTGCTGCCAATAGCCAATCGAGCACCGACGACGCTATAACAGGAAGTACGGCTTGGTAACCTTTCAACAGCCCTTATTTGACAAACCTCAACCCTAACGCACCTTTTGTGTGGCTTCTGAGAAGACGCCCTACGACTGAAAGGGTCTGAAATGCCAGCTAATCAATCGCAAAGGGCAGGCCCTAGTTATAAATGTGACAAAGAGGAGGGTGTCAATTCAACCAGGGCCAGTGATGTCGCTCTGAGTTCTCGATAAGAGTAGACTAATGATTGATTCATTTAGTTCGTTTCAACCTGTTTAAAATAGTCACAGTAGTTAGCAAACGGTTATCAGTTCTTTTTCTATTTAAAGTATCCACATTTTAATTCTGACCACGTAAAACCTATTCACAAAATATCTACATCAACATTGACTCTCTTAGAATTTTTATACACGTTAGGTACATTCTAAAAGTACATTAACAGCCATTCATATAGCTTTCCCCCTCTTTCTCGTAATCTTGTTTTGTTATTAAAATTAATAAAATTTTCTATTTAAAACATCGGCAGTATTATGCACTGCACTATTAGCGGAATCGTAGTAACACTACTAAGGTATCGTATTGCAGACAAACGAATTAGTTCCAAGAATTCGTGTGGTGTGTGATAGTTTGTGCTGTATTTTTTTATTTATTTAAACTTTTATGCTACAATCGACTTGTATAGTCGACCAAGAAAGAGTTTTTGAAAAAACTTCACGTACTTTTATAAGTATAAGTAAGACAAACGAATTAGTTGCAAGAATTCGTGTGTTGTGTGATAGTTTCTGCTGTATTTTTTATTTATTTAAACTTTTATGCTACAATCGACTTGTATATTCGACCAAGAAAGAGCTTTTGAAAAAACTTTACGTAGGTACTTATAAACAAAGCATCGTTAAGGTATCCGTAGTAACTGTCAGTATGTTATTGCAAAGGAAAATCAACTAAACAACAGTTGATTTTTGAACAACATATGCGTCATAGAACAACAACAATTATTCTATGACGCAAAACTGAATTTCAACTGTGGTATTAGTGTACTAAATCACTATTTTGGCCGACTATAGAAATGGCGGGCGGAGCGATAATCATCACTCAACTAATCAAACATTGATATATTATTGTTAGGATAAAGCAGGCTAGATGTGACGTAAAAGCTTTGAGAAAGTCAGCAGCATCGGATTGCCAGCAAGTCTTGTTGAGCCACCAAAGTTAAAAATACCAGCAATCGTATGCAATGGCATTCCTTTGCCGTACGAAAAGGTAGTCAAGAATTTGGGGGTCCTATTCGATTGTACTCTTTCATGGGCTCCTCATATTGCAGAGGTCAGTAGAAAGCTGTTTGCAGCGCTAGGATCTCTAAGAAGGTGGAAAAACTTGGTACCAGTAAAGACTAAGATCGAACTTGCGCAGGCTCTCCTTTTCCCAATCTTGGACTATGCAGACGTTTGCCTTACTGATCTAAACGAAGATTTACTCACAAAGCTCCAACGTTTGCAAAACGTCTGCATTCGATTCGTTTATTGCTTGCGTAAGTTTGATCATGTGTCTGAGTTCAGAGATCAATTAAAATGGCTTTCTATTAGGTTACGGCGGCAAGAACACATCCTTTCCTTCCTATATAACATCCTGTATGATCCACGTACCCCACCTTATATGAAAGAGCGTTTCCAATTTCTTGGGACTGATCATGAACGAGTTTTGCGGTCCAAGTCGGATAATATCCTAAAAAATAGTTACACAGATTCGGGCTATTTCAAAAAGTCCTTCACAGCGAAATCTGCACAATTGTGGGATGGTTTGCCTCGAGATATCACAGAGTCAATTGTGGGATGGTTTGCCTCGAGATATCACAGAGTCAATTGTGGGATGGTTTGCCTCGAGATATCACAGAGTCAATTGTGGGATGGTTTGCCTCGAGATATCACAGAGTCAATTGTGGGATGGTTTGCCTCGAGATATCACAGAGTCAATTGTGGGATGGTTTGCCTCGAGATATCACAGAGTCAATTGTGGGATGGTTTGCCTCGAGATATCACAGAGTCAAAGTCGCATGCCACTTTTAAAAATAGGATCCATAACCATTTCATGGCACAGTCACAGTTATAGCTTGTTTTTTTTACTTGTATTGTATTCTATAACATTTATATATATATATATATATATATATATATATATATATATATATATATATATATATATATTTAGGTATAATATTTGATATTTTGTTCATGTATTTATTATATAAATATGTATTATATAAGTACTTATATATTATTATCTTAAATTTTTTGCTAATTGTGTTTATTTTTATGACGGCACACTGCCTTATACCTAAAAATAATTATCCGTAGACAAAGGTTGTCTGGAAGAGATCGCTACCAGCGATAAGACCGCCTTTGCCCACAATAGTTTAATAGTTTTAAGAGTTTTGTAATGTTTCTGTTTCGTGTGTGTGCAATAAAGTATTTATATATCTATCTATCAAAGTTCTTACCTCCTTTAAGAGACGTTTACACTTCTCTGTAAGGCCTTTTGCGGCCAACAGCATGGGTCAATTAAAAAATAATATGCAGGTGAACCATTTAAATGGCTCAACAGGTGGAGCACGGGCTGCCAAGACTGGACTTAGTTACGCATTATCTCACAATTTCAGTGACATAATCTCTATGTCTTATAGAGTAGCACGGCGGCGCGTATTTAGTGTGACTGGCATAATAAAAATTTATTAGTGTGGTTGTAGCAAGGGATATAAAACTTTAGAAGATGTAGCAACAGTCAGAGCACAGGTACGCGAACGTCAAGAAATTTTTATCACTTCAGTCACATTAAATACGCGCCGCCGTGCTACTCTTTAAGACTGAGATATTATATGACTGACATTGTGAGACTCGATAGTTCGAGACTCGAGTCCCGTCTTGGCAGCCCGTGCTCCGCCTGCTGTATGTGCAAGTCTTAAACTATAATAAGACACAAGTACATATATCTGTTCTTAGGAATCATTTTATTTATTTTGGTGAAAAGAAACACTGCATTTATAGATTATAAATAAGAAAAAAAAACTTACATTATTTCTATTTGGATATCAATTGTGTAATTCATATGTTGTATGTAAATGTTGCTAGGAAACAAGATATATGAAATGAATGAAATGCAAGTGACCGTGTAACATACATACATTTAGCACAGTCGGTAGATGAATCGATAGCAACTGATAATTGTAAGTACCTATTGCTATTTAATACTAATTGTACAAGATTTGCAAAGTACTTACATTTTTACAACTTGATTGATGTAGTTGATCTCGTGTAGTTTATAACTTTACATCAAAATGATTCATGTCAACACTTTCTAAACAGAAGTGCTACTCTCTAAGTCCCTTGCCAAAGTTTTGAGTGTCAGAGGGGTCAAAATCGCTGTTCATTTCTGCGTGCTGTCATCGATGTCACCAAGGCACGCGCGCTCTTGCTGCGAGATACAGCTAACTTCGAGAATCGAGATCAAAACTTTGATTATGGATTTAGAGAGTAGCCCTTCGGACACCATAGATATTTTATCAGCTAGGCTGTCACTTTTCTGTCGCTATAAATCTAAAGCAGTCTTGAGAATACACTAGAATTTATTTATCCTTTTCAAGACAATTGTAGTGCTAGTTAGTGAGACGCTTCCTAGTTAAAATCTTGTTTTCATTGCGAAATTTATAATATTTTTATTTATTTATAAAAGTTTTTCTACTGTCCGTATATATTATCTTCAATAATCGTCCTCATAAGTCCTCACACCCAGTAACAATGTTAATTCAATTTCAGATCAACGTAGACTTTTCTGTTTGGTTTGATTGTTGAAATAATTTTATTTAAATCTGCTCGGATAACTACTTCTGGCGTAAAGAATCTAACGTTATAGCAACAATGTTAATAGCATTATTCTATTCTAGTAACCTCACCCTGGACTATGACTTTTACGTAATGCATAAAAGTCGGAACTTATGGTTTTTGTACTTCCTTTATTGCGAGAATTCCTCTTTCGTCGTAGTAGCACGCTAAATAATCCCAATTCATATTTATTCTCAATAATGTACGTCGTATTAATATCGAGACTTCCCGGCACTGTATCGATAATGCCAAAACTACTACATAGTATCCCCAAGTTTAGCATTGTATTAATTAAGCTTATATGAAATAGCGGAGACTATGATTAAGTTGGACTAAGAAACTGGGCAATAGAGCAAAGGTCTGCAAAGGGTCGCCGGGTAAAGGGAACGATGTTATCAAAATGTCGCTTTCGGCTCAGTGGCCGGTCGTGACTTACCTTACATGCTGAGGATAAGCTCAAGTCTTAAGCATTAGCGGGAGAATTTCAAAGGTATAGCTAATACTTATTCATAACTGGTGATAGAATTTTGATGGATATGCATACCTATCACTAGTAACCAAATAGATAGAATATTTAAACCGGGCGATAGTAGTGCATTGAAAAATCTTTTTAAGTGATATGTTACTATGGACAAGTCCCAGCTTGTTTATACTACTGGGCCTGTCTCCAGAACGTATACCTCCACCGGGGGCAAGGAGGTTTCGAAGGGTGGTTTAGCCGGGTATGATGTAACCAGCGGAATAGCCACTGATGATGAGATACCCAAGTGGGCAGTGTAGTCGACTTAGCTTCTTGGCAAAGAGATTCCCCCGCCAAAATAAAAACAAACAAAATAGTGTTGTACCTACATCTACCTAAACCAGCAAAAGCTAAATATCTTACCACGGCAAACTCGTACTAGAATCGTCTGCGCGGGTACCTTATGCCGCCAAGCTGCTGTGTTCAGGTCTGAGATAGACTTAATTTCTTATGTCACAGCTAGCAATAAACATTGGGGTCCTTTAAAGGGTTGTAGATTTGCAAATCATTCAGAATCAATTTGTGCTATAGACGGCTATAGCCACTTGCTATCAGGTTGGTAGCTTGCTTGTTTATCAACTGAATGGTAATAGTTAAATGGAAACTTAAACTTTTCGTTATAATTCGTAATAAGCAAGAATCAAGCTAAAACAGTGTGATACGTAATATCCATTTAGGGTAGTGTTAATTATTTATTGATAATACATATTGGACACGTTTACCAGAACTGTGATGAAGCAATATTGATCGAAGCTCTTGTTCGAGAACCTTTGCTCCTATAAATTGGACCAGATGTTAACTGGCTCGGACAAACGAGTGGGCGATGCTGGAACGATGCGAATGCATTTACGATTGTTTAATTTAAGAATAGCCTCCCTGCTCCAAGTTTAATGAGTCGAGTGATATGGATCTCGAGCTGTACAGTACACTATCGAACTTTCTGAATACTTTTATCGCATATTCTGCATATTTAGTGATATTATGGAAATTAATGTTTTTGTTATCATTTAGATTTTATAATACTAGATTGTTTACTTATTTGAGAAGCCAATCTATGGCAGTAATGAAATTTGCTTCAATATCGTTGAAAAATTTAAACGCAGTCAATGCAACAATAATGCCGCTTACAAATTTAAAATCGTTGACCTTAAGGCTAGTTTCTGTCCGTTCATCTAGCCCTATGAATTAGTAACACTACTATGATAAAAGGTAGGTACCCTATGTTATAACCTATTTCAATCATACAGTGTTTGTCCCTTTTCAAAAGCAAAATATTTGGAAAGGAAGTTATAAAATATTTTGTAAGCAGTAAGAATTTCAAACCTCATATTTATTATGAACTAGCTGTGCCCGCGAACTACGTTTCGCCTTAATTGATTTTTTCCCGACATCTTCAACAAATATCGTTAATGTACACAGAAATAAACACAAAAACTTAACAAATTATATAGTAAAATCCTCCTCAAGAATGACGCTATCGTGAAAACCGCTTGAAAATCGGTGCAGTAGTTTTTGAGTTTATCGCGAACAGACAGACAGACAGACGCGGCGGGAGACTTTGTTTTATAATATGTAAGGATAATACTACAAATATATGCATTTGGTGGGCAGATAACTCCAAATTTTATCCAGGCCAGGATAAGTATTTTAGTAACAATAGGTATACCTTAAAAATACACAAGTTTTTCATCTGGATTGTTTAAATCGATCATCAACTTCTACTATAAAAATATCAACAAAATTAAAGGAAATTAACTTATCTGAATAAAGCATTGAGACAAGTTACAATTACGATACTAACTTTGATTCAGGCCTTTTTATCAGAACTAAGATCTCTGCTATCACAAAATCGATGCGAGAAACGTAGGTGGAGTATAATGGTTGATCAGCAAGCGCCGGATTTTCAAGTTTGACGTTTAATGAAAGGTTCAGACATATAGCGATGGTTTGAAAAATATTTCTAGAGATATTCAATTTTGAAAGTAAATAGAATCTTTAAATAATCTGATTAACACTTCATCTGGGCAAAAACAATTATTACAATTATTACTCTAGTAACAATAAATTATTGGTAAAATTTGCCTTGAATATTGAAAGATATGATTGAAATTGTTCCTCACATTTCCGTAGTGGAAATTGGTTGCTTGTACACAATGTACGGACAACAGCACTTCAGGGTAAACACTGTGGCATCTTATGTCGTTGTATTTTGCAACAGAAACGTTTAGTCTGATGTGCAGGCGTGTGTACATGCGGGTGACTGTAATCATAACTATCTAAGAAGTTTAATTGCAACGAAAACTTTTTAGTTCTTGTTTATGTATGTTGATCCAGGGAGAGTATAAAAATACCTCAAATTCAACAGGGATACGATATTATCACTTTATATAGTGTTTATTTTCGAAGAAGATTCGAATTATTTCGCGTACACATCCATCATAAATATTCACTTTAAATATCGTTTTGTTTGGAATTAATATTATGTAGATATTCTACTTCATTTTGTTTAAAAATCAAAGTGGCTGACAAATTCATCAATCTTTACACGTACAAGAGCGTTGAATTTATTCGAGCCTTCTAAGTTTTTGTCTGTAATAAGCTGTAAATAGTTTATTTGTTATTTTGTTACTTTGTGTGTTGTATTTTGGTGCCAAATAAACTATCATTCATTCATTTATTCTTATTTTAAAGTTTGTCAAAAAATACTCGAGTTTCGAAATTTATGCAAGCATTAAATGTTTATTCATGTTTTTTTTAAATTTTGAAACAGCCCCGTATTATATTGATCTATACATCTGTTCTAAACCTTGTCGTACTACGACCTCAGTGTGAACCCGACCCAACAGCGCCAACACGCCTTATCTCATCGTGACGTGAGTCAAAACAGATAGAACATTTACCCTTTTCGTTTTATCGATCTTTCCATCTTGTCCGTGGATGGAACAAGGAATTTTACCACAGACTGGTTAATCAAGTGTCATGATTAATCGGAATAATCAGTGTCTCTGATAGCGACCACCAGCGACGTTGGGACCCAGATCGTCTACTATCTAAGACAAAAGCTTGTATACTGTAATTGTCTGTTCTTTGAAAGTATTCAGTGATAAGGCGTGGCTATTTTCGTACCACTTCTGATTCTTGTTTCTTGTCATTAGTTGTTTCTCTTGTTCATGTACCAATGAAACTGAATGGAGTTAAAATAAACTTGAAATCGTATTAATCGGTTTTTAATATGTATAAACCATGCAATATCGTATAAAGGAATGTCAAAAATACAAAGCAATAGAGTAATAAATATGAAAAGGACAAGAATGACACACAGTCGGGAACTGCTGTATTGACAAAAATTATAATTTTTTCGTCTGATGCACATACTTTTAAAGATAGCATTTTATTTACCTAATTACTGAGCAAAGAATTAAGTCTAAGCCGAACTGCATGATTAGTTTCAAATAATGTACCCAAATACGTACAGAAAATAGAGGATTGCCTGATGTTGCCTACACGGAAACTATAAAAGAACATATTCCACTCCAGTTATTATAAGTGTTTTGTCCTTAACAGCTTTAGATGCTATACCTAAAACCGATACAGTTTCAATATGGATAAAATTTTATCCTACAGCATAAGGGTATGTATCCATTAGACGTGGAGATTCTTTAAAAAAAAACAAATAAATTATTTTTTGACCTTATCTGTTGACATTTCTTTTTTTTTCATCGTTAATTTTTTTTTGTGTTAATTCCATAGTCAGCGGGACTATGATTGTAAGTTGAAAGTTTTTGCTTTTAGTTTAAAGTCGATTAAAGTGGAAAGTATTAAGTTCCCTGATCTAAAGCATCGCTGGCGTAGTGCGTAAGACTGTCGCCTTCCAATCGGGAGGTAGCGGTTCGAACCCCGCCACGTACCAAAATTTTGAATTCATATGTACGTTTATTCGACGCTTTTACGGTGAAGGACAACATCGTGAGGAAACCTGCACACACCTGTGAAGAAATAATTTCTTTACAGGTTGTGTGTGAAGTCGACCAACCCGCACTTGGCCAGCGTGGTTGCCTAATCGCTCTAGTTTAGGGTAGGCTCGAGCCCCTCGGTGGGGACGTATATGAGCTGTTGATGATGATCTAAATCAAGCACCTAGGGTCCATCTTATATCTAACCTATATGCCCCATAAATATTTTTTCGGTGTTCAGTTACTCCCGGTATAAGCTTCAACGGTTCGATTCCATTTTTCCGTATGGTTACACAATTTTCCATATTCTCGGTGATTTCGACAAAATAATTTAGATGGCAGCCTATTCCGACGTTCCGCACCTATTTACTGAGTTCATTCATCAGTGAGCGCAGTATCTCAATTCACATGACTAATTTGGTTCATTGGGCCCGCGCGGTGTCGCGTTACAACCATCAGCTGGCAGTACAGTGGCGCCGTTCAAAATAAAATGTTAGGCGGCTGACATGATCCAATTCACTGAGCATCGACTTCGCTACTGGCGAGCTTAGCTTGTAAGTGGAGTGGATTGTAGTTCTGTTTCTGCACGTGTGCCGCGAAAGATTATGTTGGAAATACATATAGAGAACGTAGCGTGTGTCCTAATGAATATCTTTTCTGGGCCTTCCCAAGCTTTTGCAGTTTTGCTGTGAATCTCACAAGAGCCACATTATAGGTGACTGTTACCACTTACCATCAGGTGGGCAGTTTGCTTGTTTGCCAACTTTCTGCAATAAAAAAAAGCTTTCCCATAAAAGTCCACCTAGTAGCGTCGTGCTCTGACATTACGCGCACTAACCAAAATAAAAAGGAAACTGTTCCAGTATGCTTGATTGTAATAAAATCAAACAAAAATGGAACAGTTTACTGTAGTTATAATAAAACATGATAGTTTGAAAATACTTTGTTATCTTCTTCCTTTTGTGATTTGACAATTATTAATCAAGCCCAATATTAAGAACATTGAGCTAGGAACTATGGTATTATACAAATCAATTAAGAAAAAAGCTTGCTTGAATTTCACAAACGCACTTCCAGTCCTTCAATCCTCGTAATTTGATCGCATTGTACACACAGCAATACGCCAGTCCCCGTAGCATGAACACCGAAACACGATATGATAAAACGA
Organism: Schoenobius gigantellus; assembly: GCA_963935595.1. Taxonomy (NCBI): domain Eukaryota; kingdom Metazoa; phylum Arthropoda; class Insecta; order Lepidoptera; family Crambidae; genus Schoenobius; species Schoenobius gigantellus. Next base: position 4,067,154 of record OZ012549.1, read on the forward strand.
TAAATCGATATGAACTGTCCAAATATATTGGATATATAATGTCTACATTGAAATTTTATCATCTTCCCCCGCCTTAAAAAAAAGGCTCGTGCCCCTCGGTGATGACGTATATGAGCTGCTAACAGATATAAAGCTCGATTACCACGGTAGTGATTTCATCATTATGAGATTCGCCGCACCCCATTTCCATTTAAGTAGGTATTGAAAATCAATATTTTTTTATTTATTACTCTTAATGACTGTGCAATTAGGAAACAAATTATTATTATAAGACTCCCAAGCACACCGTCGGCAAAGCATGTTATTATAGCAATGCATGGAATCGAAGATTTTATTGCTGTCATAAATAAAATTCGGCTTAACTACAGCATCGATAGAGCGCGCTCTAAACGCCCATACAGATGATATATAATAGGTTTTATTGTTTTAAAAGACGCATTTAATTGAGTCATGAAAAACGAACTGGCTTGATTCTAGTTGTGGACGTTTCATTGGGCAATAAAAGCAATTTTATCGTGCTCACGTAGCCGTTTTATTTTCGTAGTATTAAGGCAGGTGTATCCCAAAAAAGACCGGTGCGAGCTGTACTCGCACACCAAGGGTTCCGTAAAAACTTATCTATGCATATAATTTCCTAACTATGTACATGTTTACGGTTTTTAGATATTTTCCTAAACATGTGCTACGAGACCTTGCTACTTGCCAATTTTCATGATTTACGTCAACGAGAAGTACCCTTATATGCTTTGATTCCCTTGTGAAATCGCAAAATACGAGTATGTGACATAAACGGTTATATCTTTTGATCGCGTTGTCTAGCAAGTATGATTTTTTCACACACAAAAACTTGCGACTAAACATGGATTTTAAATTGAACACGCCTTGAACTCCCACTCTCTCACTTAGTACCTTAGTATTTTTATAGTAATAATGATTTATTTGTTCCAAAGTCATAAACACAATGAAACGAAAATTTCTTAACTGTAGCTCAGCATAAGACAGGCCGCTACGGACTGTCACTTATATTCTGACACAACCTATGTACGACATTCACGATCACAAAACAATCATTCCAAACTAACTTTATTCGTGAACGATAGGTTTAAATTTATTATTTCGAGAAAGCAAAAATACGTCATCATCATCATCATCATCACAGCTCATACACGTCCCCACCGAGGGGTTCGAGCCTACCCTATGTTAGGGTGATTAGGCCTTAGTCAACCACGCTGGCCCAGTGCGGATTGGTCGACTTCACATACACCATTGAATTTCTTCGCAGATGTATGCAGGTTGCCTCACGATGTTTTCCTTCACCGTAGGAGCGTCAGACAAATGTACATATGAAATTCGAAACGAAAAACACATTGGTACATGGCGGGTCTCGAACCCCGACCTCCCGATTGGAAGGCAAGTGCCGAGTCCACAGCGCCACCGACGCTCCTAAAATACCAAAAATACGTGCCTGATATTTTTTCAATATCTCATTGACAGTCGAAAGATATTTACTTTACCCTATTAAGGCCGGTGAGGCGTAGACTCGCCTTAACATAGTTTTGGTGACAATAGGGCGTCATGATAGAGTGGTGACAATAGCTTAAAATTCATATTTAATTAGCATTAGGAACTTAACAGAGATTAATGTCATAAGTGTTTTTATGGAATAAATTTTTGTATGGAAATTTTGTTGTTGATATTTTGCTTTTAAACAGACTTTTATCGTAGCAGTAAGCTTCTGGACTTACCAAGAAACGGAATATGGTGACTCTATATTCCGTTTCCTAGTAAATCCAGAAAACATGAATGCACTATGGCGTTAAAATAAGACAGCTCTTAACAATTACTGGAATAAAATTAATTGTAGGCAAAAACAGAAAAAAACCTAATAAACCTATGGGATCTAAACTCTCGGCTTCAAGAATTAAAAAAATATTATAACGAGAAATTATTTCGACAAGAACGACAGAGCCAATCAAGATAAAGTTTCAGGCCGAGCTCTCCGAGCCCATAATCAGATTATTTCATTCAAAACGCCCTGTTTCTTGTAATTAACAAGTGAAATGGACCCAAAGTAAGTATCGAATAAAAACTGAGCACCTATAAATATTTCATAACTGCTTGTAGTATATTTATTGTGAATTCCCAGAAAAATGCAGATTCATTTAGATTTTTCTTTTTGGAACTTTAATTTGCTTCGTCCATTAAGTAGGTATTTGTTGGCGAAACAAATCGTGTTAGAGTCGCCTCTGTAGTGTTGTGGTTACTCTGGTTAATCTAGCGGTTCACGGTTTGAGTTCTCATGGGGATAGAAAGTTTTCTGCTTGGTTTGTTTGGTGATAAGGCTTCTGAGTCCGCCTGGCTAGATAGATACCACTGTCGTACCCGAAATTATTGCTAATTAATCCATACTGATATATTATTATAAATGCGAAAGTAACTCTGTCTGTCTGTCTGTCGCGCTTTCACGCCAAAACTACTGCACCGATTTAGAAGAAATTTGGGGTAGACTAGTTTGAGTTCCAGGAAAGGACATATGATAGATTTTATAGTTGAAATCACCCCTTAAGGGGCAGAAAAGGGGGGTGAAAGTTTGTATGGGGAATCAATAACCGCTGAACCGATCTAGATGAAATTTGATATAAAGATCGTTTGAGTTATGGGGAACGATAACGATAAGTTTTTATCCCCGAAATCATTCCTTAAGGGTGTAAAAGGGGGGGGGGGGTCAATAAAAAGGGTTTTCCACGTGGACGAAGTCGCGGGCAAAAGCTAGTCCAGTACAAAGATGGATATAGAAAAAAAGAACATTCGAATGAGACCCATGTCCAGCAGTAGATGTCTCTCGACACTTATAAGAAATCGAGCCCTGGATCTCTAGGTTCGTAGCAGGGCCAGGTGGTCTCAACCATAGTACCACAGAGACGGCTAAAGTTTATTCCAATTTCATGCGGTTTGTATGTCGTAGGATTATTGCGAAATCGGGACGATTGCAAAAATCCTAGGAAGATTGTACAAAATCTTCCTAGGGTTTTGCTATCGTCCCGATTATTTATCCCGATATTTTTATTTAATAAAATTATTAGTTGACTAGACCTCTAGACTTGAGTATGCCACAACTCTTGTACAGCAGCGGCTATTAAGCCGGTGTCCACGCATCTGGCTAAGCCACCCTCCGAAATCTTTCCGCTCCCAATGGAGTACATCCGGGATCTGGAAGGGCAATTCACTGAAAGCACCCCCTTTTTTTAACCCAGTAAAAAAGATTTTAAGTCTACTGCAGACGGAATGGCGTCCGCCTGCGGTTATGTGAGACTCGCCTCGTCAATCGAGATATACTCACTAAAACTACTGGGGGGTTCTGTCTAATCAAATTCTCTACACACAATGGGACTGAACACACCCTTTAGAGACAGGCCCAGCAGTAATCTTGTCGATAGTTTGGAAAATGTTAGAGCAGCTAGCTACAATAGCCGTTTCAATTGCTATCGTTTTTAATACTCGTAAATTAACAGAATTCGCAATTCTGTGAATTTATATCGCTTTTATATCAGACATTTTTCAGTTGTCCTAATTTCATATTATACTACGACATAAATATTCGAACATGGGTATTATTTTTCCATTTTTTTATTTTCGTGGTCAATATGCTAAGCACTTAAAGTACACACGTTATTGCAGCCAATCCAAAAGCGTTAAACTTTCACAACCCAAACGTGAGCTTTCAAAAACCGAAGCTTTTAAAGCGATTACATCTGCATTTTAAACGGCAACATCCTTTATTTGAATATTTAATTGCACGTAGGTGGCAACATTAAGACGAGGCTTGCCTTAATAAACTGAATTTACCGAGCTTTTACCGCCAATCAGATGTGTGTTCAAAGTTTTTATTGTGGACAAGTGGTGTTTTGTCTGTAACGATCAATTATTGAGTCCATCGCGCGATCTGAATGGTGAGACGTCCATTGAGATAAAGCGCGTGGAATAAAATTAAACAGTGTATTTGGAAGTGGAAATGTAAACCGTTTTTATTGGTGGCACTTTTAGCGATCATATTCCGAGGCAGTCAACAATGAAAATGATTTGATTTAAAAAAAAAAACAAGAAGGCTGTTACGGTGTTACTACAAAAAGTTTTTAAACGATGCCTAAAGTAAGTAACTGTTTAAACATGATTCATTTGTTTGAAAAGGATCAAATAGGAAATTGAGGGAGACAACATCATGTTTAAACAATGTGTTATTTTAGACAGTATTTAATATTTTTTGTAATTTAAGATCATTAGGGCTAGTTTCACCACATGCCGATAAAGTCCTAAACAGCTAATTAAGAACTTATCAGGCAGGAAAATTGCAAGTTTTGGTTATCATATTTCTTATTCTAATCTAGCAGGAAGGGCGGAGCATAGCTTTGACTAATCTGCCCAACTAGAGAAGCACCTCTTCGTCGCAGAAGACCACAACCAAACAATATCTTGGAAGTTCTTGGCCCTCATCTCACCAGATGGCAAGTGATGATAAGGCCGAGGATGGAGTCGAGCTTCACCTAGACTCCTCAACAACTGAGGAATTGGTTATTTTACCTCTACCGGAACACAACAATGCTATTGGCATTGTTATTATGGCGACAAACTTAGGTAAGATGCTGGTAGCTAGGCAAGCGGGCTCAGAAGCCCTACCACCAACCAAACCGAGCAGAAAATCTTCTGCCCCCATCGGGAATCGAGCACCCAGTGGTCTTAACCACTAGACTACGGAGGCGGTAAAACGGAGGTGCTTTTGCGAATGCAAAAATTCATCTGGATTGCTATAGATACAACAACTGCCAATCTTATCTATTTATTGTTGGAACACAACAATATTACTATGTAGCCAAAATAATAACTTTGGCATGCGAAATCGAGCTCCACATATCTAGACCAAAATATAGTCTCATCCTCTAGACCAAGGAGACTTTTAATACAGCTACACTTTAAGAGGAATGGAAGAAACACATTTCTGGCATACCAGAGCTGCCACAAAACTTAAAGAATCAGTTACTCACACATAATTTACTTCATACTATAAATTTACATGGCGCAAGCATGACATAAATATGTCGCAAATTTCCATACACTAGCGAACAAATGATACCAGCTGCATGAACATTAATCATGACAGTATATTACGTGAAACCGAGCTACTGTTTTTAAAATTCACTCATAAAATAGCAAGCGCATGCATTTTTTGGAATTGTCGCAAAAATTTGCTGGTATTAGTAAACAGTGGTTGCTGAATTCAGGCTGGGTTTTCTTTTCGGAATCGTGGTCACAATGTGGAATATAGATTTAATGAATATATACAGATATACGTGCACAGCTTTAACTTAGCTGTTTTATCGGAATCTATTCTATACCTATAGATCATTAGATTACACAACAAATTCCATAAAGATCGAATAAGCCGTTTCGGAGGAGTTCTATAGCAAACACTGTGAGACGAGATTTTTATGTATTAGATATATTCCACATGTTTAAGTGGTTAGCAAAGAAAGTGACCTTTTCGTATGACATATGTTCCATAATGTTTAAGTTTCAGAACGGTTTTTTTTTATACAACTAAGTTGGAAACAAGCAAACTGCACACCTGTAAGTGGGAACAGTCACCTATAATACATGCGGCTCTTGTGAGATTCGCAGCAAAACTGCAACCCCCACAAAAACCATAGTGTACGTTGCTAACTCGTGACATCAAATATAAAGTCACGGTACCCATCAGTAATTTCACTGTCACATCTTACCCTCCAAACCGGAACACAGCAATGAAAGCACTGCTGCTTTGCAGCAGAAATAGGCAACACGGAGGTACCCAAGCAGACGGCCCTGGTACAGTCTCCATCCGGTAAATTTTCACTAGGTAACCAAAACGACATTGAATAATTGAATTTGATTAATTCAATTTTTCAATGATGTAATAGATTATATAAAAATCCAACAACGAACGTAAATCTGTTCTCCAAGTACACTGCCAACTCTTATTTACTTTTAGACTTTTCCATGAAAATTTTCAAACATTTTTATGACATACATCCTGTTCTGACAATCAACAATACAACGAAAACATCAAAGCTAGCTTTGGCGTTTTTGTTGTAGTCTTGCTATTTCCGACAACACTCGTTCTTGTCAAACTCAGCTGAGTTGAGTTTTGTGAAGAATGAGTTTTGTCAGGAGCGGCGGTAAATAAATGCTTCTACGTACTTGTAACGTACAACAAACTGACTCACACTTCATTCATGCAACCTGTATTTTTAAGCCACCACAACATCCCTACGATCCGATTTAAACAGGAATCGCGCCAAACAATCGAGAGCGGTATAAAGCACATTGATACCTCAAAGTCAATTACGGCCCACAAAAGCCCCACCGGAACACGGGGAAATAATTCCCTTTAATTTCAATAAAAGGATGTCGGGCCACGCTCCGTCGCAGCGGATCCGCATATTAATAAGTAATTAAATTTATTTCGCGATATCAATTATTGGCATGCGGTACTTCATTAACTCAACTTGCGTTTGACGGCTGCAACGAGCGTGATAAGTGTTTGTGTGATGCTTTAAATTCTGTTGTTGATATACAATAGTATTTGACGGCTCCGTGGTCTGGTGGCTGAGACCACCCGGCATTGATCGGGAGGTCCAGGGTTTGCTCCCCATGGGGACAAAAGTTTTCTGTATGGTTTGGTTGGTGGTTGGTGCTTGGACATTGCCTGCCCGCCGAATTTGGCACGCAGTACCTAGTTATTTAAGTTTTATTTACCTGTTTCAATGTTTCTGTCATGCATACTAGTACATGACATGTGCATCATTGTACTGTGTATCGTATCTTCATTTTTTCAGATTCTTACAACCTCTCAATGTTTTTTAAAAGATCTATTAATACATACCAAACACTATAAGAAAGACGAGAAAAAAATGCATTACCCACTTTAAATTTTTATACAAACACTAGTGGGTCCGGCAGACGTTGTCCTGCCCGATTGCAGCGCCACCAATTTTATGTTTAAGCCTTCCTTGGGCCTATTCAAACACACACAGAAAATTTCGTAAGAATCTGTCGTGCCGTTTTTGAGTTTTAGCGAGACAAACACACAGCGTTTCATTTTTATATATAAGAAGAAGATTACAACTTTTTAGTACTAACAATCTCTAAGCTAAGCTGCGAACGGACGAATCGACAAACGAATATACTCGAAGCGAACTAATGAATCCTTGTTAAGACCACGGAACCCGGAAACTCTCCTTCTGCCCTAAAAATACACTAGATATTTTCTAAAATTACACTTCAGCATAAAATCTCACGCCCATACAATTATAGTTCACAGTCGAATCTATAAATTAAGTAATCGATATTGAAAATCTTAATTATACATCGGTCCGTTGAAATCTAAGGCGCACCACAAACAAAAGGTAAAAGGAGTTGGCGGCAACATACTCTATTAAGGGGTAATCCTTACAAATATTATGAATGCGTTTTACCGTTAGTAATTTGGATGGATGGAATTCAGTCTGGAGATAACTTCAGCCCTGAAATAGGAGATGGATTCTTTTCTATCCCGAAAATGTATAGGTAAAAGGTGTAGATAGATTACGTGCTCCTTTTTTAGGACTGGGTGGTAGGACTTTACGATTTCAACTGGATTCAGCTAACTATAGGCACGCCCACTTGGATATGCTATTGGACTGGTGACACTAGACGGCTATTCCACCGATGCTCGCCTACTTAGCTAACTACCCTCGGGAACCTCTCCGCACCCGTTGGGGCACGCTCGGGATCGGACAGCTATTTAACCGAACGCACCCCCTGAGAACAGGCCCAACAGTATAAACAAGCTGGGACTTCGCCAAGGGAGGGGTCACCAGGTTAAAACATATTTGTGACCCCTTAAAAGGGCGTCTGCTTAGGTACCTCCGTCTTACCTATTTCTGCCGCCAAGCAGCAGTGCTTGCATTGCTGTATTCCGGTTTGGAGGGTAAGATATGGCAGTGAAATTACTGGGTACTGTGGCTTTACATCTGGTGTCACAAGTTGGCAACGTACACTGTGGTTCTTGTGGCGGTTGCAGTTTTGCTGCGAATCTCACAAGAGCCACATGTATTATAGGTAGCCACTTACCATAAGGTGGGCAGTTTGCTTGTTTGCCAACTTTCTGCAATAAAAAAAAAGGTCCGGTAGCTAGGGTCTTTGAAGCACACCTAAAAAGGCGTGTTGATTCCTACCCAACCGCCTGCAGGTTACGTACTCCTGAGGCCTTACCAAGATCTTAAAGCAAGGATAGTATATTCGTCATTGATTTACTACCAAACGTAGATAACGCATGAACGTTCGAAAAGTGGGCCGGTGAAGAACTGCTCAATCGCGACTCGTGCAGTTCTTTTCAATAATAAGTGATTAGCTGTCAACACGTCAACATGCCAAATGTAAACAAGCGAGTACAAATGTATAGACGATTAGGTGACAGATTTCAAGCGCGTTTTTGTATGAACTGCTCTATCTACGTTTGGTAGTAAATCAATGATATTCGTACTTTAACTGTATAGTGACATCTTGCTTCCACTGCGGTTTCATAACTCTACTGTTATAATAAGCGATCATGGAGAGAGGACCGACCGTGGCACAGGCCAAAAAAGTGGTTTAGTACCCGTCATAAAACGATACAGTTGACTAACTTCCTAACCTTAACAATATTTTTTTTTATACGCGAAGTTTTGTCAAAAGTTTTGCCAATTGACAAACATCACCACAATCTCGCGTCGTCGGTGGTATCAGCAGCCGTGACGATAAATGAAATTGTTGAAGGATGCAATCGTACGAGTATGTATAAGATATTGCAAGAAAACATTACTGTCCAAAGAGGCCAGATGGGAGTTTTATTTTTCTGGGTAATTCAAATTTGGTATTTGTACTTCACGTAAAGAATGAATTGAGTCATGCTTCGAAATTTCTTGATTAGTCAGTTTTATAAATAGTTTTTGTTTTTGTTTCTTTTGGAATTGTTAATTATTATTATCAGTAAGAGGCCTCTCCTCTAATTTTTTCATGTTATCTTTTCAGAATAACATGAAAAATGTAAAGTGAGATTTACTAATGTAATTCGTAACACGATTATAGCCAAACTTGTCAACGTAGAGCTTTATGAGCTTTCGAGCAATCAATTACAGTGAAGTTTTATGTTGAAATTAGGCATGTTTAGAAAAATTACTTTTAATAATTTTTGTAATAAGTCCTTAGTACTACGCACGCAGTATAGTGAAAAAAGTTATTGGTTTCTAGGATAGGGATAAATTTCAAAACAATGAATTAAGTTCATTGTTGTTAAAGGTGTATTGCCCTTAAACCCCAATCCTACATCTCAATATAAAGGGCCGTGCACACGGAGTTCGGCGAACCGTCTCCGAGCGTCAACATAAAACGTTAGTTGTGTAGCGATAAATCCGAGTGTGCCCTGTAATTACACGTCGGCGTTCATTAATAATGCATAACTCGATCAAATGCGTCCCGAACTCGGGCCGGGACTAAAGAGTCTCTTACATGAAACACGACTAACAAAATGTGATGCCTGTTTTAATAGTATTCATTTCTCATTTACTAAGCTTGAATTAAGTTGTTTAAAAAATCGTTAATGGGGATTTTACAATGATATTTTACATAAAAATTGCGCAGATATCTCATAATCGCACAAGTGAAGATTCGAAAATGTCCTAATTAGGACATTATCGTCTTCAGTTTACGTCATGACAATCAGGTAGCATGACGCGAGTATTGTTAAGAATAAAAGACTGCAAAATGCCATCTTGTGAGTATAATAGGTGTACGAATAATGATTTGAATTATATTAATAGCAAGGGATCGCATATCATATGTAAATAAGTAGGTAGGTAGTTTATTTTGATTTATAAGGATATTTTAATGATTTTCTTCATATAGCAATCAAGAATATCAACCAGACACTAAAAATAATCGGACGGAAAAATAGTCAGTGGGATAGACCCAATATTTGGCTATGTATTTTTAATTAATTTCTTTTTTCATAAAAGATGTTTACATAAATTTTAATGTGTATTGGTCAATACGAGATGTTGTATAATCTACTTCCGGACCTACCAAATAACAAAAACATTAAAAATAACAATGGAACTAGCGAAATGTTAGTTTCTCATACAAGCGTGTATTGAATCATTTGTCACTAAACATTTTTAAGCTATATTCAAGGCGAATGTAAAATGACCTTTATAAATAAACAAATTAACAGCAAGAACAAAATGTATGGAAATGATTCCACATCACGAATTATTATATTATTATTCTCACAAATCTATTTCTTTTTGCATCTCATTGATTTATTATAACAAATGTAATGACGTGTATGTAATTGTAAAAAAAACATGACATTTGCATCCCCTTGAAGGTAGAATACTGTACCAGACATTGTATAGCACCTCAATTTCACTGTATTCTGCAAAAATAAAGAATTTGATTTTATTTGATTGTTATTTCAAATTTATTTAAGCTAAGTTGTTTGATATTTGTTAGGATTTAATTGGTTAAACATAAAAAAGGCCTCTAAAAGGTGTATTAATTTTCAGGAGCCTGGTATTGCTGGTAACGCTAACATATTCTTTTGCCTAGTATTGAATACTTTGCTTAAACACCTTTCACCCCTTGCAAAGCAACTTTCATCCCTCGCTTGCTTTTGTACTGACTTTCTTTGTTTCCCAGCGCAAACAGAACAGTATTCTTAGTTTGAACAATGATTTCAACATTCGGATGCCAGTGCTCCATCTGAAAAGCCGAGCTTCAATAAGGTGCTCATTTCACGAACCCCTTGAAGTAATCCCCGAAATATTGAGGTGCTAAATCTGGAAAACTTCGCCCTTGCCATATTTCTGTAATGTCCTGTGTCAAAAGATTTATACCTGCCGATATTTGGTCAACGCAGCAGGAAAGTTTTTTCCCCGTGGCAATAACCCGATTTTACCGTGGATTATTGGGGATAAGAACAATGTTGGTGTAACAGACTCATTTACATTACTTTGGAATACACGAGTCACTTACGATTGGGTGATGTAAGTCAACGAGGCTGGTCTGTTCTTGCAAATGTGACACAACTTCCTGTCTTGACTGGTGTTCCATTTTTAACCGACTTCACAAAAGGAGGAGGTTCTCAATTCAAGTTCGCCAATTGTAGACCGATTTTCTAAATTATTTTTGTATTCGATAGTATACTTCTAGGGTGGTTCCAAGGTCACCAAAGTCAGGATCTGATGATGGGATCCCATTAAATCTAGGGAAATACTAATGAAATGCCAGCTCTGGTACTTAATTAGGGTTTTTTTTCACTAATAAGATTTCATTCACTAAAAAGTTAAAAATAAAAATATTTTAAACTTTTGATTGAATTCGGTGATTGTATTTTTAACTTTTGGGTAATTAATTGAAGTCGGTGACAAATATTAAGACTTTCTAGGAGATATCGTTTGGATGTTGTTTGTACCTATTCTTATATTATTTTTAACTTTTTAGTGTTTGAAGTCGGTTTTTATTTTTTGGAAAAAAAAAACAAAAAAAAAACAAAATTGTTTATTTACTTCTTGTACATATGATTAGAAATTAAGCACTCTGGACTTCACACTAGGATTCCCTGTGTCGTGAAGACCAGTCCATGCGTTGTGAAAACAAAAATTTTTTTTGTTTTCACAACGCATGATCAAAGTCAAAGTCAAAGCATTTATTGCTTTGACTTTGATGATAATACATATATGTAGACTAAAATTGACAAAAGTGTGATATTTTTTCAATTATTGCTAAAAAATATTATGAAAGCTGGATTTTTAAAAAGCAGATATTTCAGTTTTCGTTCATATTTGAAATATGTCACAATCGTGGTCGAATCGTGAGGTCTAAACATCCGCAAGCATTTGCATAAAGTCGTACTCTCAACGCCCTCTTATTAAATTTCTCGTGACCTCTTGGAGCTTCTGTCGTCTATTCTACCTTGATGACTGTGAAATTTGGTGATACAAATGAAACATTTTATTCAAATATTACATCTTAAGCATTAAGCACTTTTTAGATGTCATCATCTAATCTACAATATTCAATAATCAATATACAAGTTTAGTATTTTGTTATCGCTATGCGATCACTCTTAAGAATTAACGTTCCCTTTTTCCGGAAATTTTACAGTTATTCTCATGCTTTATTGTTGTTGTTGACACTTTTTGGTTTACTGACTTGATGACGTTGATTTTTAAATATGCGAAACATCCGCCATGATAATGGCGGATGTTTCGCATATTTAAAGATCAAATAGCAAAGATAAAAATGTGAAAAAATTTAAATAACTTTATGACATGTAGGTAGTTAATGATTTTGTAAACTGATACTAACACTTTCAGATTTCTGAATCTATAGTATCTTAGAGTAAGTATAAAGAAATGAAAAACTAGAAACATCTTTGTACTGGTTAAAAAATGCATGTTGAAATAATTATATTATTTTTAAACACCTGGGATTTAAATATAGAGATATTCAGGTTTTAATATTATTGATAAGGTAGGCATTTCGTACCGTAACTTGCTGTACGGATGCGTTACGAATGGCGATGTTATGATGGCAATGTCAGCGCGCTTTGCTTCGAATTACGGTGAGCGTGCTGACAGCGTCAAACCTGACGTCATTACGTCGAACGCCTGTACTGTCAAATTACAGATGCATTCTGGCTCTCGGAGTAGGAAAGAAATTACATTAATGCGTTCAAGAAGATATTTTATTTAATTTGTAAAGAATAAGTATTTATTTTTTATTTGTGAAACCCCAAATAGGGTTTCGTAAATATTCTAAATACATAAATCGGTTACATATTTTATTAGGATCACATTTATCCCTAAATTAATCTCTCTATTTTTCGCTCTTTTTGGGAACAGAAAGGACCATTGTTCTTTGCCAACTATAACAACGCTGGCTAGTCTTAGTCTGCCAATTACTCCTCCTCCCCAGCAGTGGAACGTATGTGAGCTGAAAATCTCATTTCGCACAGACTGTTGTAAGCTTCATCCACAATACCAAAAAAAACTTAAGAGGCTTTCCCAGGAAAATTGATTGCAACCATGCACCCTCCGTGCATATTATATCTACATAATGGCCGCCTGACTAAACACCTCGCTGATACCGTAAATGGAATCAAATTAAGTCGTCCCGACGAGAATCTGCGCTTGTGACGTTAATATTACGATGAAATTGAACTTTCATTTTCATATCTGTCTGTAATAGTCTCTATACTGCAATAGACTGCTAAATCCCCCCATAGGACAGGTTTCGACCTAGTGTGGGGGTTTGTCAAATATGTACGATCTGTGTTCTTTTTGGTAATAAACAAATTTTATTTTTTTATTTTAAATCGAGCGAAAACCAGGTTATAAGGAAGTATAGTCAATTTTAACTAAATATACGGAATGATTTTCAGTACTCCGTTCTTTTGCCTCTTTAGCAACATTTTGACATAGAAATCAATTCATATTTGATTTCATTAGTTGTCTATTACTGTGGTCTTTGTGGATTTAGAATATATGTATCTGTCTTTACTACTAACTTAGCGACAAATTGGATCCGTGTCTTGAGAAAATTAAAAAGCACTTGTGTTTGGTTCACTCAAAATCAGCGCAATACGGGTCCAATTTGGCGCCAATGTGGAAACTCAAGCGTATATACAAACAATCACCATCTCAGTGTCGATCCATTGGAATTGGTTTAGGAATATGCTTACCGAGCGTGGTTATTCCTTCTTGTCTTAACTAGAGACCCGTGTCCAGCAATTGGAGCAATGCATGGATTAAGCAATCTCATTGAGATATTTTACAATTCCTTATATAGAAACCACATCATATTTAAAACAATATAAATTAATCCTAATTTTCTGAATTGTGCCTATGACACACCTATATCTTGCCTACTTAAGTATCGCAGAGTATATTGTTATCCTAACCTATACATAAATTTTATAGATACCATAATTTAACATGACACATATTTATGCTTGCTATGTCTACTTGTAATAAGGTTATTTACTTATGCATAAATTTTGATGATAAGTGATACCTTTATGTAGGTATTTTAAACTGTAAGTGGAACATAATAAATAAATAAAAAAGTAATTATGGTGATTATTCGATCATGTTGGATGCATTATTTTTGGCTTTATATCACAAGCCTCATAAAATTATTTTACATGAGTTAAGCGGTAACGTGGCTTTGAAATGCGTCATTAGTGGCATAATCTTGAACAACCATTATCTGTTTGAGTGCTCGTTTCATTCATCTTTATAATAAGAGCACATAAACACATAATTTAAAATTCCACTTCGATTATATCCCAATCAATTCGGCTAACATGTGGCAGACGCTTATCAATAATTCGCATTTCAATCTTAGCAAAGCCTTTGATACCAGTGGACATGGTTGATTTTGCGACGCCATTGAAAAAGTGTGCAGAAATCTGCAGTAACAGATGTCGTGTCCGACCCCAAACGTTTGGAGGGCACTTCTCGGCTGATTACGGCTTTGCGAGCGGCCATGCCCTTAAGCGGATTTCTTTTTAATAGTCTTCTTTCAATTTTAGGGCGAGGGCTAGACAGTGCTGCGATACGATTGCTAGAGAAATTAGTTTTGCTATCATCGAGGCTAAGACGTCTTACGGCGCGGCAAGATGATTAAATTCTTAGCAGATAAATTATATGTTGTCGATTTTGTAGAAGATTTTTGTGTGTTTACTATTTTGATATTATATCTGCTACTGCATCTTACAGATCCTAAATAGATTGGTACACAAACATTCCAAGCTACCTAGTATGTATACAAAAACATGAAAAGAAGTCATTTTGGTTATATATGGTGTTAATTTTGGTAATTATTTAAACTCCTTTCTGGTATTTATTAAAACTTAATAATAATAATTTCAGTTAAACCGGTGCAGTTGAGATGTCGAAGTTGCGCTTATCTTGTGTACAGTGGTTATTTTATGTCACATTAATCATATTCCTTGAATTATTGTATTTGTTCGTAATAAAATGCGTAAAAATATGATATGATATAAAATAATTATTTTCTATCTTATTTAAAGATGGACAAAAGAAAAACGTTAAAAATTATTCACTTTGTTGATAGTTAATCATAATTCCGAAATAGAACTCTCAAAAGGAAATGAATTCAAAAGTACAAAATACATAACGGGCTTAGTCAACACCTAATAAATACCTATATAATTAGGCCATGTTACACAACCATAGTAGGATTTATCGTATTATACGCCCATGTAATAGATTGCAGATTTATGGTCCAGTAGCACGGCTTTCGATTCAATAGCTAAATTTGCACGGCGAATATCAGAGCGGCTATTCCCCAGCGTATGGAAATAAGTAGATCACATTAGGATTTAAGTCAAGCAACGGTTGCCATAGTCGGTACTCTGATGGGTGACCAAATACGTAAATATATACGCTCAATTTTTAATTATTTGATACCCCGGCTGCATTTGGGAGTAAAGCATAAAGTCCTTCATTACGCTCGCGATTCAAATCAACGCTCGTGCCATACGACACTGCTTTATCCCCTTGATTATTAATCTACTATTTTTTACCTACAGAGTAAATTACTTTTTTTTACATTCAAACAATCATACACGAAAAATAAATAAAAGAATATTAGAAAAAATCTCCCAAGCAGAATAGCGTTTTCAACATGCGTGTTGTCACCAAAACTAATCTGCAGGCCTATTAGGTACCGATCTCATGATGAAATCATAGTGCAAAACGAAAAATAAGATTTTCGGCCAGATTTTTTATTATTCGTTCATTATATTTATCATTATGTCATTATTGAAATTATGATGATATCTTTGGAGACCGGTAAGGCTAAATGAAGCATTTCATGAATTCCTTATCTCAAAATTTATACCATGTCATGCGATGCGATGAAAGATCCATAAAGATTCAACCCATTAAGATGAAAGATTCAACTAGGTTGATCTCTTTTTACTTTATTCACTATTAATAACTACGTATATCAACATCCAATGTGAAAAAAATCTAATATTGATTAAGTACACAGTTTAAATAATTTAATTTTTTGAAGAAAACTCAATCACAAATATACAATCACACAAGCTTATTAGCCCGCCCTTACATGGAAAAAGTTGCTTGCTTTTTGATCACTTTTGACTGAAATCCACTATACGAAAGTCAAATCCGAAAGGTGGATTACGGGATGAGTGAATAGCCCTCCTATTCATTCCGCCATTACTCGAGCCCGCGGCTACAATCGAGAATCCCGTAGCAATCGAGCTACTCTCTTGGCCCAGTAAATCGAGTTTGCCTCGATCGTGACCCCTTAAGCCCAGTTTACACAAGCTTTGTAGCTAATCTTCGATAATGCGATACCGCGTAACCAACAACTTAGTAAAAAATCTCGGAATTAGGAAAAAACTAGCCAAGCACGAGGTGGCCTCTCGTACCGAGAGCTCCGAAAACTTATCTAAGTATATGTATCAGTTCCTTAATATGTTATAATCAGCACAGCTCATATGAGTCCCCACCAAGGAGCTCGAACCTACCCTATGTTAGGGTGATTAGACCTTAATCGACCACGCTGGCCCAGTGCGGATTGGTCGACTTCACACACCATTGAATTTCTTCGCAGATGTATGCAGGTTGCCTCACAATGTTTTCCTTCACCGTAGGAGCGTCAGACAAATGTACATATGAAATTCGAAAACGAAAATCACATTGGTACGCGGCCTTCTCGAACCCGGACCTCCCGATTGGAAGGCAAGTGCCGAGTCCACAGCGCTATCGATGACATATTGTAGCGCTCGGGAAACACAGCAGTAGGAAATTCATTCCAAAGTCGGACCATACGTGGTAAGAATGAGCGCAGAAATCGAACCGTGCTAGACGATATTGTTTCTAGGTAGTAGGGATGAACTGCCCCCTTACCATGATCGCCCAAAACAATATTAAAACCGCGCTGAGAACGGGATGGCGCCATACGCAGCAAGAGCGGTGTCTCTGTTTCAATATCGTTTTAACCTTGCTATAAGTGATCATGGTAAGGCCCCTGTACTGCGGTGTCGAGTCGTACGGTGATAAAAAGGTGACATTGGTGCCAAGTCGAACAGTTTCCGGGAGCACTCACCGTTGAAAGTCGATAGAAAATACAGTGAGATCCGAAGTCCCGCCGTGACTCCAGCGACTCTAATGAGTTCAGCAATTCAGGATCACCGATGATTCGAGCAGCCCGTCTTTGCAGGGAATCAAATGGTTTAAGTTGGTATTTTGGGGCTCATGTCCAGAGATTTGAGTTAAGCTTTGTAAATCATAATGTAATGTAAATCATTTGAGTTAAGCTTTGAAGCGTCGATGGCGTAGTGCGTAAGACTGGTGCCTTCCAATCGGGAGGTAGCGGTTCAAACCCCGCCACGTACCAATGTGTTTTCAAATTTTGAATTCATATGTACGTTTATTTGACGCTTTTACGGTGAAGGAAAACATCGTGAGGAAACCTGCACACACCTGTGAAGAAAGAATTTCTTTACAGGTTGTGTGTGAAGTCGACCAACCCGCACTTGGCCAGCGTGGTTGACTAAGGCCTAATCGCCCTAGTTTAGGGTAGACTCGAGCCCCTCGGTGGGGACGTATATGAGCTGTTGATGGATTGTAAATCACAAGACGTTGATATGATGTGTGAACCTGAACGTGTTTGCCTGAACAGAGCAAAGCGGCACCGCTTTGCTCTGTTCAGGCCACCCAGTTTATTGCTGGCTAATTTAGCCTTGCATTCTAAATAAATTCCGAACTGGACTTTGTTCGAGATATCGACATCGAGGATCACAATACTATCAGAAATTTGAAATGGTACGCCTTGGAACTGAGGAGCTATAGAAAAGGGGTCCTTCTTGGCAGTGAAAGCGTAGACTTGTATCTTTGTGGGATTGAACTAAACTAAATTCAATTTCCCACATTGTGAGGCCCGCTCCAAAAAATCCTCAACTTCAGACACATATTGTAATCAAGCAAGCAAGCTTTCCACCACATAAATGGTTACAGTCACCCATAGCACATGTGATTCCTGTCTGATTCGTTAATCTGCGACCACAGGAAAATAGTGTAATGCACTCCAGTAATTTCTTGACCTTCAAACTGGAACATAGCAGTGCAATCGCCGCGCCGATGCTTTGCTGCAGATAGAAGAGGTATACAAGCAGACGACCCAGGTACAGTCCTCTAAAAATTCAACGAGAAATTGAAACTGCAAAAATAATGTCAAATATCAAATCAAATCAGTTTTTAATACAAAAATGTTCCTTTTGTACACGAACGCATTAAAGAAAAATAAGGTAGAATATTTACAAGCAAACAAGCCATACTTAATGTAAATATTTGAATTCGCTTATTCATAAAATGAAAAGATAAGAAAGGCGCAATAATACGACAATGGCAAAACAGAAAACAATTTCCTCTGGCATTTTTTATTCAAATATAAGTACACGAGATATTTCAAGAGGAAGAAAATAAAAGAAGTTGACGTGAAGCGACCGAAAATTAGGTCAATGATAAATATAATCGAAGTCGAGGTTACAGACAAGTTGGGGAGGACTGGAAACATACGGAAGTTAATACTACTATCACACTCTGGTGATGGAAATTTTAAAAAATTGCTATTCAAATCACAATTGACATCAAGTATAACTTAATATGCCATGCTAAAATTTATTTATTATTCAGCTACAATCAAAATAAAATTTATTTAAATGTTACTTCAAATAATCAGTATGGAATCACACACTTTTGAATTTAACTGGATGCCTTTTTACTAATAAGGACAATAGACTTAATAACCTATCAACTCAATAAATATACAACATGATGAGGAGAAAAATGTTTTGTGGCACACATTCTTATCAAGACAAACTGGCTTTTCCTTCGGTAATTATAAATTCGACAAACTACGGCATAACGATATTACACTGCATAAACTTTTTATGTTTGTGTTTGTTTGGTTATAATACTTATTATCTACTACTTTTGAAACGCCTCCGTGTTCTAGCGGTTGGGAACTGGTTCTTATTTGGAAGGCTGGTATTTAATACCTCATTATCTGATTAATGATTGCACTTCTGAGGCTGTTCTTCTTCTTGCGTACCTTGCTAGCTTTTACAGTTTGTCGTCACAATAACATTGTGTTCCGACAATAACAGGTAAGAGACAATGCCTCAGTTGAGTAATTCTAATGAAGTTAAGCCAAAATAATTATTTCATTGCTCGAAACTTTCAAAGCTTAACACACATAACATGGCTGCAAAAATTTCCGATAGTAAGAAATCCGATACTAAGTAGTACTTATGTGTTTGTGCGCAATTACTTATTAAATAGTCCAAAAGTGTAAGTGAAATATCGCCCGCACCGCTCGCAACAGAGCCCCGTATTTTTGGAGGTGTTCTCTCTAATCTCACCAAATCCCAATTAATTCGTTTAAGTGACGTTCACTTAATCCACCCTGACGTTCTTAATGCGAACTTAATTAAGTTTATTAATGAAGTTTGCCCTCGAGTCTCTGAAATTTTAACTGCGGGAATACCGACCGAGGTGACTTCATTTGAAATGCAATTTTAATTTCCTTTTCTGAATGAAATTGACACACGGACTTTGAGTGCGCAGGTGTTGGAAATTCCATACCGTGTGCAAACTGCCATGCCGTTCAAAGTCTGTACGCTTCAAAATATGTCTGTGCAATGACGGATTTAGACTACATAGTCGCAACTCTCTTTTTCCCGACGTCGAAAGGTCGACTAAGAGCAGAGCTAGCGCGCACTGGTGACTTTTGTCACGGTGACTATTTCGTCATTCTTATCAATCACCCGCTTTGGAGTGACAGGCTACTAATGGAAAGTTTTACATTATTTTGTCACCCAGTTGTCACGTCGTAGCGTGCGCGCATCTCCATATACTCGTATATACACGGACTTTATATGAGTGACGAAAGTCACCACAGAATACAGAAAGAAAGTCACCACAACAAAAGTCACCAGTAGTGTGCGTTAGCTCTAAGACTGCAATTTGAGTTTATTATCTCTGCAAAGAGATAATAAACTCAAACCATGCACCAACTTGTCTTTGAAGCGACCCATATCCGGCTGATGTACCTCCACATGGATTTTTGACATCAATGTACCTACTGTAGATACATTGATGCCAAAAATAATTAAACTTTTAATATTTGTTTTGGGTTATGTTGCTAGGAGGAACGACGGAGGCTACGGAAAGATAGTCGAGATCCGGTCATGAAACAAAAGATACAAGACTCATTGCATTAAGTGTGACTTTAAGTTCACCACCTTTATAATAATTTATAAACAAATAAAAAATGAAACATGTGTTCTCTCCTTACGATCCTGGATCCTTGCATTTCATGCCCGCACCGTGCAGGTCGGCAATGTGAGTATGGCTAGTGCAACGTGTTTTCTCTCTCCTGCACTATTTATCTTCGCATCAGGTGGAATGGAGTCGTTTGGAGGCCCAAAACAAAAAAATGGAAGACCCGCTATTTTGGTAGGACCTTCACTAGGTGAACTGATATCCGGTGAAGGTTGCGGGGAGGTACTATGCAGGTAGCGCAGGAGCAACCGTTTCCAAGATCCATAACTGGGTCATCATCACAGCTCATATACGTCCCCATCGAGGGACACGAGCCTACCCTAACTATGTAGTTAGGGCGATTAGGCCTTAGTCAAACCACGCTGGCCCAGTGCGGATTGGTTGACTTCACATACACCTTTGAATTACTTCGCAGGTGAATGCATGTTTTCCTCGCGATGTTTTCCTTCACCGTAGGAGCATCAGATAAATTTACATATGAAATTCGTGAAACGAAAAACACATTGGTACATGGCAGGATCATCATCTGGGCATCTCTCGGCTAAATTGATTAATGTAAATTTATCACGGTCAATTTTATTTTTACCTAAATTTGTGTTATTCAGCATATGTTATGTTGTATACGATACTTTATTGCACACTGTAAGGATAGTGTAATAAATAAATATTACTTTCCTCTTGATTTTGCAACATACATAGAAATTTGAATTGTGATGCCAAGGCTATCAAAGGAGATAGTAGTCCGAGCTTAGACTGTCATAAGCTGAGCGCAGATCAAAGAAGACGTGAAGAGTCATGTGTTATCCATAAAAGTCAACTTTAAGTATATGCACATGTGGTTGAAATTGATAAAGGCAAAAATAAAATCTGTCGCGGCCGCAAGCGCAATTGATAGCTGCGGTGAAACGAGTAATTTCAACCCCACTCTGAAGTAACTAAGTCGACTTTCAATTGGCACCAGTCTCTCGCCGACACTCAGTCAGTCTGCGTTGACCCTTAAAATTTACTGCAGCCGTAGTGGGGTCGGCGATATATTGTGAGTATCGCGACAGTCCCAGATATCCGGTAGCTCTGACTCACGTGTATAATTTACCTAGCCCGGCGACATATTTGTCTTATTTATTGCATTGTTTTCAGAAAGAGAATACAAAATCAGGCCACGGCATGGAAATAAATCTTGGTTGGTATTGAGACTTCGAAGAGCGACTATTGGGACGGTGGGGTTCTGAGATTACTTATTTATACTTTTAGCTTAACACAAACTTTCGGCAACGCTTACATCTATCTTCCGTCCGCCTGTCTGTCTGTCTGTCTTTTCCATTGTAATCTTAGCCCTTGGAATACCTAGATACTTCGGGTTTCCCCTATAAACTATACACAAACTCAAAAATCGACGTCAAACAAAATACAACATTTGATTAACAAACATCAATCGTTATTTATAAATTGCTTATTTTGTTATAATTTTGCCTTTATTTTCGTGTTTCTTTTGCGGAACTGTACCCTCATTTTTCCATGGCTTAGTTTTGCGAATAATGTATTTTTTTAGGTCCGGTACCTTAGAATAATGCCACTCGGGGCCAATACCCTAAATTCAATAATGGTTTGATTGCAGCAACCCGTTGTACTAGAATTTAATGCTGAGTATGGATATGCTGATACCAGCATCCTAAGATCTGCACCTAGGGTCACGCCACTAGGTAGGTCCCCGACCGTAATTTCGATACAATATGTCACATTATTATGCCGGTTGCACACCTCCGCCTTGGTACTGTAGCGAAAACACATTGTTGTTTGTATGTCCCGCGAGCGACATTGAACGAATGATTCAATAAATAGGGAAACTTCAGGAAGCACTTCCCCTACTCAGAAACTCCAAGTTGTTTATACCTAAAATAATACTTAATTAATAATAAACAAAGATTTATTGTTTAATTCATAAAAAATACTGATTGGATCATCCTCGGATTAGCGGTCTCGCGCCCACTCATAACCAAAAATCTGTTGCGTCCATTCTCTTGCTTCTCCATTTTAACCGCCTCTGTGGTCTAGTGGTTGAGACCACCGGGTGTTGATAGGCTTCGATTCCCCATGGCAGCAGAAGTTTTTCTACTCACATTGGTTGGTAGTAGGTTTTCTGACCCTGCTTGGTTAGCTACCACTGCCTCACCTTAGTTTGTCGCCATAATAACAATGTTAATAACATTGTTATGTTCCGACAATTAGAGGCAAGAAAGCCAGTTCATTGGCTGTTGAGATGAAGGCCAAGATAGCTTCAGTGTCATATTTAAAAAAATAAAGAAAAAGGAGATTTTTTATAAATATAAGATCGTATAAACCTTCTATCATGTCCGTTGTTGAAGCTACATCATTTTCTTATTATAATAAAGTGAATAACATCTGCATAGAGCTATATTATACAATGTTCTGTAGTACATGACGCGCTGCCTTTGTATCAAATTCCGTCAGAGTGAACATCGCACAATGCATGTCACAAGTGTTCCGGGCCTTCACAAAGAATGTTACTGAAGCCCAACTGAAGCTTCGCATAACGTAAAGTTCCTTAATGGTTGTCTCTCATTTTCACGACGCATACTTGGAATTGCGTATGTGATTTTGGCATTCCCTTTATAATTCCTGTGTAGTCAAAGGTCGATAATTATGTATCTTATATTTGCAAATACACTGACTTCAATGTCATAAAGTATGTTGTCTTTGTGGTATTATATAGTCAGTTGAAAAAATTATTATAGAAAAGAACTTGCTCCGCAATTTGCGTTGATTTTCAATAAATATATCGATGGAGGTGTCCTCGTCGACCTCATGAAGAATAGCAAGTTATTAATTACTGTAAATGACTCTTCTGATGCTAGACTAATTTCGATTCCACCACCACTCAGCCGAATATTATTAAATAATATAATTTTATTATTATTAAATAATATAATTCAGCATCGGTACGGTAGCGCTGCGGACTCGGCACTTGCGTTCCAATCGGGAGATCCGTGGTTCGATCCCGCGGTGTACCAATGTGGTTTTCGTTTTTCAAATTTCATATATACATTTGTCCGACGCTCCTACCGTGAAGGAAAACATCGTGAGGCATCCTGCATACATCTGCGAAAAATTCAAAGGTGTGTGTGAAGTCGACCAATCCGCACTGGGCCAGCGTGGTTGACTAAGGCCTAAACATCCTAACTTGGGTTAGGCTCGAGCCCCTCGGTCGGGACATGAGCCACGAGTATGAGCTGTGGTGATGACATTTCGTTTACGTTATTTTGTGACCTGTTGAAGGCTTTTGACTGCATCGATCACCATTCTCTTTCTTTTTAATTTTTTTTACTTAGATCTGATAAGCTGATAGTAGAAGTAACCATTTGTATCAGCTAATATATCCTGAATGGGGTATAGATAAAAATTTTAATAATTAAACAGAGCAATCTACCACTACCAAGTCATTACCATAGTATTTGAATAAATACTATTTTGATTTAAAAATTACGAGTAGTTAAAGGGGATGTTACACTGCCAGTCAACAAAACGGGTTACGTGCTCGCCGTTCGATGCAGAGTTAATGCTAAATTCAATTTTCTTCCATGAGCAACCGCTTCCCATGGCGAGCACAGAAATGGACGTTCAACCCATGAATCCGATGAAATGAGACGCGTGACTTTCCACAGTTTTCCCCTAAGCGTTCGCGTTCGGAACAAACGGAGAAACAATTGCTCCGTCTTCGCGGCAATTTACGAGGGCTTTTTCTTTGTATAATAATCACGGCGATTGTGTTTTCATGCGACTGCAAAACGACAATGCTCATTGAATGGAACGTTTGCGGATCGGAAAACACTTGACGGTTTTCAGTTGCTACGTTTTCCTTTTTGTCTGTGCTCGTATCGTACGACTCGTAGACGTTTGAATACAGTTTCCATTTAAAAAATGAACGAGAAGCAAATTCATTTGTTGATATGAATCTATGGGTTTTTAGAAATACATTTTTAGCGTGATCAGGTATTTGGTAATGTTTCCGTGCTCAAGTTTCCGTATGTCTATCTGCCTGTCTGTTCATTAGTAGTACCTGCACGGAAAAAAAATGATAATATGTATCAAGAATTTGTTACCTTCATTCATGCAACTTATTTATATACGAGCGCACAAAGGTGCATGATTACAGTAATAAAGTATAGTTGGTTGGCCGTAGTAAGATTACTTTTTAATGTCACTATGTTGTTTGTGGATTTTATTAAGAACTTGATCACTTTTTGGCAAGTCGCAAAGCTTGATATGATTAATCATTTTATCTTATTAAAATTAACAATTATGAATGTTTACAAAAGTGACGTCACCAAAATTAAATAAGAAAGTTTATTGTTTTGAATATGTTTTTCTTATTAAGCATTCAATCATTTCAAATTGATTTTCATAATCATTTGTGGTTTGTAGTTTTAAAAATGTTGATGATTAATTTTATTATATTTTATTACTCAAACAAGCAAAATTTTAACTTGATAAGCTACCATTTTTTTCAGTGTGGGCCACCTAAAACCGTCGGATTTTAAATAGATGACAGGGTATGAACTCTGTGTAAGTGTTGTTCATTTTATATTTTTTCAAATTCCGATCGTAAGGTCATGCCAGCTAGGGCTAAGAACTTTAACTAGTTTTGAAACAATTTTTTTTATTTACGATCTTATCTGGTTACCAAAACAATTTACTAAAATGGTGCTAAAAACAAAGCTACGAGCTGCTTTGCTCGATTTGGTAGGTTAGTTGATGTTCTGCATATTTTATGTTTGTGTAAATTACATTCGTTGTCATTCACTTACTCATTAGGTACCTGGTTAGATTGTCGATATGTATATGACCTACATTCCTACATTTATATTTCGATATTAGGTTATATTGTAAAGAAAATAGCGCATCTCACCCACAAACGTGAAGTTTGGCGAGAAATATAATATATGTATCTCAAATGTAACCCTATATTGGCATTAATAAATAAAAAAATGAGAATGAGGCCGAAGGTGGAAGCAAACCTCATCTAAATACTTAATCCACAGAAAAAGCAGCTGTCTCAGTATGCCAAAGTCTATGTTCTACGACCTGTAGACAATAAAATAATATGTCGTCAACCTAAAGCTGATTAATAGTGGGTGGTGCCGGTGGTGGACGCAATAAAGTGAACAATTTAGAATTTCAATAAAACGTTGGATTCGATTTTCGAATTTCATTTGCATATTTTTCCGAAGCTCCTACGGTGAAGAAAAACATGGCAACCTGCATACATCTGCGAAAAATGCAAAGGTGTATGTGAAGTCGACCAATCCGCACTGGGCCAGCGTGGTTGACCAAGGCCTAAATACCCGGGTAGGCTCGAGCCCCTCGGTGGGGACGTATATGAGCTGTGATGATAGTGATGATGTTGGTGTTGGTGTTGGGTTACTTAATTGCAACGTAATAAAACAATCTCGTCAGTAATTGTTGCAGTACGACATTGATCTTAGCATGGTAACTGGTCAGACGGACTAAGAATTTCTACAAGCAACAAAAGCAAAGCAAAAATTACTCCTCTGCCTCAATAATAATTTATAAGAATCACTCTCACTGACAACTGTTGCGAGACGAGATTCATAAAATCACTAGAACAAACAAAATTATCGGGACCATTATTTCGTATCAGTGAAGCTGATATACGCTGGCTTCGTGCTCAAACTCTATTATTTTTATCGCGGTCTGCTATCAATACGTCACGGGTCACTGGTTGCGTCACTACTGCATTACGCCACATCGCTTCCACGCTTATGGCGACCAAAAACTGTTTGGAAGGATTTTGTAAGCTATCTACTCGTAGCTCCTACTTTGTTGTAATAAAAACGAAATTGTCAGTGGCTTTATTTCGATTTTCTGCCTGTATTTGTGAAGGCTCTCTCAATTTTCGAACAGGTATTGAATCAACTTTTTCTTCTCTACTCAAGATCATGGGATGTATACATTAGAATTTTCGAATTGTTTTTGGTAACAAACTTTGCCTGAATGAAATAAAAAAATCGATTTAAAAAAATTAGACGAAGATGCTCAGGCTTTCATCTTACATATCGGTGACAACTTCACCCGGATTCCCCAACAATAGAAGAACTAGCTATATTACTGCTGATTGTCGAAAAACCACAACGCTTTGTCATCGTTACAAACAAAATTTGGTAAAACCCATAATTTCTAGTAGTTGTAATACTGAAAAGTACAGATAATAAAAATAAAAATAATAATACCTAGAAAAAAATAAAGCATAGCAATGTTTATCAATGACCAGCTTTCAAGCGATGAAAACAGGTGAAGTGTACAAATCTTTCAAAATGTGAGCTAGAGTCAATTGGAACTTCTTTAAAATATTACTTGCTTCTTTCTACACAGCAAAAACTAGACTTCGGTAATAGCGGCGGCTTTCGTAATGCAAATGTAAAAATTGATGTGTTACTGACTGTACTTGAATTTAAAAATATGTTTTTAACAGAGTAAAAACTAAGTTCTAACAAAGTCTACATTCATCGTCCTTACCATCGCAGGGCATAAATTATGGACAATAATGGAATGGTTTCGCCAAAGTAACGGTCCTCGGCATTAAATCTCTTGTTAGTAATTACTTTCTTAACTTCAAAGACCTTTGCGTGGGAGTAAATGTTTAGTGTTAGGTATCGTGTGATAACCCTTAAGGATAGAATTTAATAACGAACGCACGAGGGGTGAATCTTTTCATAAGAAAGCAAGTATTTTTGTTGTTAACCTATTTATTTTATGGCACTTATTTCCAAGAAATACTGACAAAATGGCATTATTAACTGCAATTTTCAATAAAATTGATAGTATTTACGGTCACGCTGCTCAAGTGCTCACTGGATATTCCTTCATATTCAAGTCATTTATACGTGAATAAGGTTTAATTTTATGGGTGTTAATACAGGTTAATCCATTAATGATAGCATGCAAACGATATCTTAATATCATTATTAATTTATTATCAATAACTACATACATTATTTAAATTTTTTGCAATGTTTCGCTGCTGTGTTTCCCGAGCGCTACAACATGTCCCTATTCAAGAGTAACCTTAAGGCGCATAGTAACGTCAATCATAAAAAATTACTGCAGAAAAAACCGGTTCTCTTCATAAATATTGAATAAAAAAATCTTTAAAAAAGATATGTTATTATTCAACGCATTCTTTAGAGGATGGTCTTTTTAATTTTTTGATAAATTAATTAAAACTTGGTTAAAATGTGACCCAAACATGCCTCGATATTTTTAAACTATAAACCTAATCGCTTCGTAAATATTAGGTTAAATCACATACTTTCGATTTCAATAAATAAAGTGAACAATATTCTAGGGGATGGTCTTTTTAGATTTTTCTTATTCGCCTTTATAAATTTTTTATTTAAATAATTCATCTTACGCGTAAAGGTTTGCTTGAATATTCCCCTCACTCTCACTCACTCACTCCTATGTAATCAGTGCGGGACGATCGACGCAAGGTCATTGGGAGTACTATGCGCCTTAATGCGCATAGTGGTCCTAATGACCTTGCTCGATCGTCCCGTACTGATTACATAGGCGAGTGAAGGGAATATTTAATCAAACCTTTACGCGTAAGATGAATTATTTCAATTAAAAATTAATAAAGGCGAATAAGAAAAATCTAAAAAGACCATCCGCTAGAATATTGTTCACTTTATTTATTGAAAACGAAAGTATATGATTTAACCTAAGATTTACGATGCGATTAGGTTTAAAGTTTTAAAATCGAGGCGTGTTTGGGTCAAATTTTAACCAAGTTTTAATTAATTTATCACAAAATTAAAACTACCATCCTCTAAAGAATGCATTGAATAATAACATATATTTTTTTTAAATGTTTTTTATCCAATATTTATGAAGAGAACCGGTTTTTTCTGCAGTGATTTTTTATGATTGACCCTACTATGCGCCTTAAGGTTACTCTTGAATAGGGACATGTTGTAGCGCTCGGGAAACACAGCAGTGGGAAGTTCATTCCAGTAGGCTTACTCTCGAACTAATTCCGATAGATCGACATTTGGATTGTAATTTTTTGTACGCTTGAGTAGCAACACTAGTGCTAAATTTATATATCACTGTGTTGGATTTACTCAAATCAGTGCAATAGGGTCTAATTTGGCGCCAATGCGCGGCAAATTAAGCGTACGAAAACTCGCAATCCCAATGTCGATCGATTGGAATTGGTTCGAGAGTAAGCCTACTGAGCCCAGCACATTCGTGGTAAAAATGTGCTCTGAAAGCGAACCGTACTGGACGATATCGCTTCCAGGTGATAAGGATGAACCCCACTGCAGTGTCGAGCGGTACGATGAAAAAAGGATAACGTCCCAGGTCAAAGACTTCCTCCGAGCACTCACCGTTAAAGAGTCGGTAGAACACACAAAGAGAGCTGAAATCCATCCGTGAGACCAACGACTCCAATGAGTCCGATAGATTGGCATCACCGATGGTTCGAGCGGTCCGTCTTTGCAGAGAGTAAAATGGATCAAGCTGGTATTTAGGTGCTCCAGCCCACAGATGTGAGCTCCACGTGACAGCTCCATGTGCGGACGAACTTGGGCCTTACAAAGCACAAGGCGTTAATCGGGCGTGAAGTACCGCTTTGCTCCGTTAAAGACACTGAGCTTCCTGCTGGCCCGCTTAGCCTTGCTATCCAAATGACTCCTGAATTGAATTTTGCTCGTGATATCAACACCGAGGATACCAACACTATCGGGGGTCTTAAGGGTTACTCCTAGGAACTGAGGGGCTAATATAAAACGGTCTTTTTTGGCACTGAATGCGCAAACCTGTATCTATGAGGGGTTGAACTGTACTAAGTTCATTTTCCCCTATTCTGAAGCCCGCCCTAAAGGGTCTTCAACATCAGACACAAGTTTTGACCGTCTCTCCAATAAGGAATGGACATTCTGATGGCTGATATACCTTGCCCCACCTGTGCTGTCATCTGCATAGCAGTGCATGTTCTCTATAGACAACATGTCATTGATATGCAGAATCAACAGCGTTGAGGAGAGAACCGAGCCTTGTGGAACACCAGCATTAATCAGTTTTGGTCTCGGAGCATAAACCATCAATGATTACTTTCATGCTCCGACCATCCAGAAAGCTGGCGCTCCATCTGCAGAGTCCCCGGGAATACCATATGATGATAACTTCCATATGATGATATCGAGGCTGACAACAAGAGCCTCACCATTCCTCTCCAAGGCCTCAGCCCAGCGGTGTGTCAAATACACCAGAAGATCACCAGCCGATCGATCATGACGGAAACCGTACTGGCGATCGCTAATCAGCTGGTGGTCCTCTAGGTATTGCAGTAAAT
Source organism: Schoenobius gigantellus (assembly GCA_963935595.1). Classification (NCBI taxonomy): domain Eukaryota; kingdom Metazoa; phylum Arthropoda; class Insecta; order Lepidoptera; family Crambidae; genus Schoenobius; species Schoenobius gigantellus. The sequence goes on from OZ012549.1 coordinate 4,097,004, forward strand.
GGCGGTTTATAACTCGCTTCATAATCTTGCAAAACAAAGATGCTACTGCTGTCGACCTATAGTTTGACGGGACTGATCGATCATGCTTCTTAGGAATCGGGTGGACAAGAGCTACCTTCCAGGAAGATAGAACACTGTGTAATGTGTAGGAGAGACGGTAGAGACGCGTAAGAACTGGGGCCATCTCAGGGGCGCAAGTTTTTAGCACCACTGCGGAGATACCGTCCGGCCCACTCGACTTATTGATGTCTAGAAGTCTGAGCTCATGCCTTATCGCACGTTGAGTAAAACGGATTTCAGGCAGAGAGCTTTCAGATCTTTTGATATTCGGTGTAGTAACTCCTCCGTCATCAAATGTGGAATTTGAGTTAAAGAAATGCGCCAAGAGATCGGCCTTTTCCTTTGCACTGTGGGCCATACTATCATCGGATTTACGCAGTGGTGGGAGACTGGACTGGTAGAAGTTACTCCCCGCAGCCTTGGCGAGCGACCAGAAAGCGCGGATCCTAGAAGGAGAGCCAGCTTATCGCTCGCCAATTCTGGCAACTTTTTGTGCCTAGACATCAGCAATTACCCTTTTGCTGGATCTTTTGCTGGAGCGGCGTTAAACTTTCGCTTCAAGTCTCCAATTTTGCGGTCCTGACGATTCCTAGCTGTATTCCAAGCTAGGTTAGCGGACTTTTTGCGGTTCACAGCTTCGCTACAGTTTTATTAAACCACGGGCGACTACGACCGCCAACAGGTATAATATTGCGATGTTTCATGTCATCGACATATTGCAATTATTATTTAATATCAAGCCTTAAATTTCAAACATTCTTCAACTGAATAAAATCCTCTTTCAATTGACCACTTCCTTAAGACCTATATCTATATTAAAAGGCAATATCTTTATTTTTTCAAGTATTCTATTAAATAGCAAGCCTATAACCGTAATTTATGAAAGCGTATATTTAGAGTTGTTATTAAGTATAAGTCTGTCTACGATGCTGAAATTTCTGAATATATTATGAGCCTTCAATAGCTGATGCAGGTTGCTTCGAATGACAATGATGTTATATCTGTGTCTTATTTTAAAGTTTTATTATGGCTATATAACACACTAAAACAAGAAACTTAAATAAAACCAAGCACACCAAGGGACTATTACAAGCTAATACATTTCAAGAATAAGAATAATTTTTATGCGGTGTCCGAAAATTCAATATACTACCCGTTCGGTCGGACACGCTTCGTCCATTTACCAGAACATTCGCTAATGGAGCCGCTGTACCAACAAACATGGGCTAATGTATTTTATGTATATTATTATAGATTCGGCTCTACTCGAAGAATGTTTAGCGTTTGCGAAATTATTATGTGAGTGTTTTCTATACTTAAAATATCGTGAACTAATAGAAAGGACGTGAAGAAAATCACAGCGCATAAAGTTTCGAAACCTGTTCGAACTACCGGTTAAATTCGTCCGTAGGTTAAATAGTCCCAGAGATGTCTCGTTAATTTCACTGCCAAATAAATTTTCTTTTCGTGCACGCAGCAAATTTGTTTTTTGCTGCCAGGCGAATACTTAGTGAGTAAGTGAGTAAATGTGATTCGAATTTCAAAAAACACCTTCTGTGATTAATTGTAATTTTACCTTGCCTTGCTTTACTCGCTAGCTTAGCTAGAGCCGGCTCATAGACTTATTCACCAGTAAACATTTTCACTGTTATTAACACTAAAATAAAATACACGTCATGTACATTATTTTCGTCTCTCTCATTCGACGTGTTCATATAAACAGAAATAAATTAACTCTAACTGGCACAAATCACATAACGTATTCGGGAAATTTAACTTGTTGCCAACAAAAGATGCTTCCCGAAATTTAATTGTACAGTGAATTGCCGAATAAAACCTCCCGTGTTTTCATTAGACGCCGTCACGTCACAGATCGTCGCTGTATAAGACGGAAAACTGTAGCTTTGAGAGAAACAGCTGTGTTTATGTGTTGATAATATAAATAGCAACAATGAACCTTATATGTGTCAGCTCAAGAACAATATAGCGTCGACGACATAACAATATGGCGTACCAGTCGTTTGAAATGTTCCAGGTGTACTCAGTCGTTAAGATCACTTACTCTTTCAATAAATTCGTTTATGTGCCAATAATATAAGAGGCGACTATGGACCTTATTTGTGTCGTCGTAAGAACAATATAGCGTTGGCAATAATAAAATGTGGCATACTAGTCTTTTATTAAATAGATTTGAGCGCGGTTGACCACAATCTTGCCTGGTGGAAAGCGAAGATGTGGTGTAAGGTGGAGTACGCAAACTCAAATTAAAGTCGTTCAGTACGTTCCAGGTGTACTCAGTCGTTGAGGATAGCTTACATTCTCAATAAACATGGAAATAGTAAACGGTGAGATTAGTATCTTGTATGTATTTAAAGTAAAATATATTATTAATGTAGGTATTTAAATAAAAAATCAAAAATCCTTATTCAATACCTTTAGAAGCACTTATTGACTTCAAACAAAACATAAAAACCAAGCCAAGAACATGTAAAGATATTAAAAACAATTGACTATTTAATGCTTCTGTGTGTATATATACATATATGTGTGTAAATGGGAAAAAGGAAGTTGACTCTACACCTGAGCCTTAGACAAAAGCCACACACTTATTTTTTCCGCAGTCGTTCCGCAGAAAAAATGTATGGAAATGACATTAGCCGCGGAAAAATAGCGTAAGGTTGCTACATGCAAATGTCATTTCCAATTCCATACATTTTACTGCAAAACGACTGCGGAAAAAACATTTTTTCTGCGGATCGACTGCGGAAAAATCAGTCTGTCTAAGGGGGCTGTTCAGAAATTAGGAGAGCTTTGATGGCTACGAGTATATAGCTCTCTTCCTTCTTTATCTATTTCTTCCTCTTTAGAATGAATAGGATTAGGAATGGTGCTAATCTTATTCAGTCTAATAATTACAGCACACATCTATGTTACCTTTCAACTCCCACGCAAAAATTCTTCTTCAATCCGCCTTTTGTCATGTTAGTTGAAGTGTTGTTGTAAAAAATTATTATCGATAAAAATAAGCACGAAACGGTGAACAAAATATCGGGCAACATACGTAGCTTGTTAAAACTGCCCATAAGTTGAATGTAATTAAACAAATTGCTACTTTGCCGCCGTCCCGAATAGTTAATTTTGCAGTCCAATTAAATGTCGAGACAGCCGTTTAATGTGTTCGTTATGTACGGCGTCCAGCAACAGACTTGGCTTATTTATTAAAATTTATCTGAATATGTTTCTGTTGTCATTTGTCTATATTTAGTATTAGCTGCTCGCTGGAGTACAGCAGCGGGCCTAAAAAGGCCGCATCGGCAGAATCATAATGTGATTCGTATTATGAATGGAGTGCAATTCATCATAATAAGCAAATTATTGTATAAAACAGATTTGTATGAATATTCGTAAAATGGTCCACAAATTAGGCATTGCTTAATTGTCAATTGGGACCATTTTACGAATATTCATACAAAGCTGTGAAATAGAATTTGCTTATACTATTTTGCACTCAATAGATAATACGAATCATATTATGATCATATAATGATTCTGCCAATGCGGCCTTTTAGGTCTGCTGCTCGCACCTCTGGGCAGGAGCACCCAAATATCAGCTCGACCCTTTTGACTCCCTGCAAAGGCGTGCATTCCGCATCGTCGGTGATCAGTTAGGTTTCAGCATTCATTTCTTTCACGCACGTGCAGACTCTGGAACGAACTCCTCGCTGCGTATTTAAATCTCTGAGCTGTGGTGTTTCCTGGGCGCTACGATATGTCCAACTTCAAACGAAGTTTAAAAAGAATACTTCTCTCCAGGTAGGCATAAACTGAGTTATGCCCCTGGCAGTGCAGATGTCCATGAGCGGTGGGTACCATTTACCATCAGGTCAGCCACTAGCTTGTCTGCCACCGATAGTAATACAAAAATGGTAGTATAAAATCAAGAACAAATCAACTAAATGCGTTTTAAACCTAAAAATAAAAAAGTTAACACAGTGATTTGAAACTTAGCTTTTTTTTTCAAACTTTTTCAAACTGCCCATCTGATAATAAGTGGTAACAATCACCTATAATTCATGTGGCTTTTGTGAGATTCACAGCAAACTGCAACCCTCACAAGAACCACAGTGTACGTTGCCAACTTGTGATATCAGATGTAAAGTCGCGGCTCTGAGTAATTTCACTGCCATATCTTATACCCTTCAAACCTGAACACATCAATGCAAGCACTGTTGCTTTGCGGCAGAAATAGGTAAGAAGAAGGTAGCCAAGCAGATGACCCTGGTACAGAGTCTCCCTCCGGTCTGTCTGTGTGTAACGTCTTGACACCTAAACCGCTAAATTGATTTAAATGAACTTTGGTATAGAGATAGTTTAAGTCCTTAGCATTGAATAGTTTTTGTCGCCTACATGATTTTTAAGGGGGTAAAAGGGGGTGTCAATTTGTAAACCACTGAATCGATTTGAGTTAGGCCACCAGGATCCCCTAGTCCGATCCCCTAGGGGAACTTCATCAGAAACCCCAAACCAACGTTAGGTTTCAGCTCAATCAGAGACCAGGAAGTGGGTCAAGACACCGGACAGGTGAGAGTAAATAAAAGCTTGGAAAATGACTATTTGAACATGATTAGATGAAATGAAATAAAACAAAATTTGGTATTATGAGATAGTTTAAGTTGTGGAGAAGGATATAAGCAGATTAATAATAATAATAATATATTTATTTCAACAGGTAGGGTTACAATTTATCATTACAAAATAATTTTACCTTAACATTCTACATTGTTGCCTGTATTTAATTTCTAGTTTACCTGCAACACGGTTTCTAGTTTACCTGAAAGATTGGATAAAAATAAGCTACGCATATTACTAATTCCACGCGGACGAAGTCGCGGGTAAGAGCTAGTATATTATATAACAATTAGGATTTAATTGAAAAAAAAAATAATTCGATTATTTTCCTTCATTGATATTATTTTTCTTTACCTCATCAATACGATATCTTTAATGTGTTAGAAATATCGAAATAGCATGAGCGTTCCTTCAGCCGAATGAGCCGCAATGCGAAAATTTATCCGATCCATTTGATCCTGTAACAAGTTGTGAGGACTTCACAGGAATAAGTCCCAAGGGAGCTCCGGAACCAACGCTTGTATGGTCGATTTTACGAAATAAATAAAGCTATTTCATTTCAATTATTGTGCGTTTGTTTTCAGAAAGTTTTAATTTAATCTCTATATTTTGTTAGATAGGTATGATCATTTTAGGTAAAAAAGCTTGTCGTAATCAGCCCTACATAAAGAAGGGGATTTTGGTGGTTGGATTTCCCAATGCGCAGACCTAAGTGACTGAATGAGAGACTCATTGTAGTCAGTGAAATTTTAGCGCATTATTGTTTTGATATTGGAGCGGTTAATTGATTGATTGAAGCGAGCCCACTTAAATGATTGGAGCGGTTCTTAAGCGAATTCATTTGAAAAGTTTGGTCTGTTGCATTCAACGGTCAAGAACAATGTTTTGAAATGTTTTCATATTGTTAATCAAGAGGCTGTCTTTTAGTCCTGGCCACAGTTTCAGTGACAATGCCGAGAAACAGTTGAAGTTACGAGTATTTAAACACCACTCAGCTCAGAGTGGTGCGCTGGCAAGAAACTGTTGTAGTAATAACTATCGGAGCGCTACACACCGCTCAGAGTCAGTGGTACGCGCGGCACGTCTCCAGTAAGCAGTTATAGCGTTCAGTAAGCACGTCACTAAGGGCACTATATCGTCTATACCACGGCTGAAAGTATTCTGAAAGTATTTCAGTATTCTGAAAAGCTTCTCGCTTCACGTGCTGGCCTGCGTTGTCACCGTGTAACTATGACTTCCATTCAAATGTGCACCAAGAAATTCGCCAACTCGTTTGCCGCACGATTAAGAAATGGAACTCTCTTGCAGCGCATGTTTCCTCCTTCTTATAATCCTGGGTCCTTTAAAAGAGGCGCGAAGAAGCACCTTGCAGGTCGGCAAGGTGAGGATGGCTAGTGCGGCGTTTAATCACTCTCCCGCATCTATCTCAGCATTTGGACTCTATTTCCACTTACCAACTTCCATAGAAAATGTTTAGCAACAAAACTTTATTAAACTTACTTCTATCTGTGGATAGAATATTTGAAACTGCGCTAAGCTGACTAGATCGTCCACTTGTACCATAGACTCCGATCCACCACAGGTGTTCCCATGGTTTCCCCAGACCCAACTAAACCTACCTTCGGAACCTCTCAGTCCTCTATATGGCACATTCGGGATCGGGAAGATCCAAATCCAAGAGCGATGCCTCATCACCTCACGCGACCCCGGCCAACCTCATTATGCACGTATTGGGTCCTACTGTTCAACTTCTTTTGCTGGTCGAGGATCTGGTTTTTTCCACCAGTCCACATGATTTTCTGTTTACTTCGTCTGTAATGCTAAAATTACCGCAAATAAATCTATTTTTCATTTATTTACTCGATGCCATCGTTTTAATAAGGTTGTTTTTGATAAGATAGAATCTTTGCCCGGTTTGCAAACATTTCCTCGACCATACAAACGTAAAGAAAACGGTACTGTCCTGTCACAATCCGGAAACCTGGCACCCCTACCAGCAGCGGGTCTAATTATGAATGATATAAAGATTAAGAGGAAACACCAAGGTCGAGAGAATCCTAAAATAGGTATTTGTAAAATGTATTGCTGTCGCGCTGTGTGTCCGAACAACTGAACTGAGCGCGATAGGGACAACTGCAGCTGGGACAGAAAATACCTATGAAAAGTACACAAAATATACGTTTTGTAGTGCCCTGTTTTCTCCGCAAAAATTGGCCGATTAAATTATTTGTTTAAAAATTAAAGCATGCCTTTTTCTGTGTTTCTATGTTTTGCTTTTTTCATATAATCTTGTTCAATTTGTTTGCTGGATGTTTAAATACAGCAGAGAATTTGGTCAATTTTCTTTCTCTTTAAGGAAAACATAGGAACATGCTTATAGTTGCCATTGATTTTATTGAAAAAAATAAAGAAACTAGTACCATTATCGAGGAAGGAAACGGGACTACGTTTGAATGGAAAAACGGCCTGTACGATTTCCTCTTAAATAATGGTACTAGAGAAAATGTGTTCAGAAAATAGTAAAAATACCGCTATTCGAATCCATAAGGAAAACTAATAAAGTCTTAATGGAAATTCCTAGAAGCCGAGAATGGGAATCATCGAACTGTTAAAGCTGGAGAAATAACCAATGACCGCAAGCCGGTGCGTTCTACAAACAAAGCTGTTCGTGGTCCCATACAAAATGTATTGAACACACAAAACAAGCGATTGGTTCCGCGCAACGTGAAATAGAAATGCGAGATTCGTCACAGATAGCGCTCGTAAGAATACCGCGGGATCGTTTGACTGTTAAGAATGTGAACTTGTTGAAATTTAAGTAAGAAAGACTTGAAGAACTTGCAATGAGCACTTTTTTATTTTTATCCGTCTCGAAGGGCCACGAGGTGGTGATGTTAAATCTAGTAGTAATATACAAATAGTAAAAGTTAGATCACAAAGATAATTACTTGATTTAACGCGACAAAGATGATCTGGCTTGTATTGAAATTATATTACTACTCCTAAACTACTACTACTTTACTACTCCTAAAGTTTGTGTTTACTGATGGTATTAGAACTATAATTATTTGTACGGTTGCGCGATACTAATAAATGATTTGTTTCAGATTCGGTCTCTTCCTACGAATGATAAGATATGAATATTAGCTAACACAAATGCATTACTACTTCTGATACAAAGTTCAATTTCCTTTTAGAAATATATAGATATTACAAGGCACCTAAATGTAAAGAGCCAACTCAAATATTAATGAAAGATGCCACAATTTCATTAACCCCACTCATTCTGTTGGCGAACGCCTTTTTTGAAGGGAATTTAAATTGTATTGCAAAAAATATGGCGATATTAATTATAGTTTGTGAATCCATTTCTTTTCTTCTTTTCTGACAATTCATAGTTTCACCAGGTTTCAGCAGTGTTTCAATTCCTACAATTCCCAGGTCCAAAGTGTACGCGATCATTATTTACATTTCACCAGCTAACCACTTCCCGATTGTTCGGCGAGCAGTCAAACGGTAACTTAGCTGTTGCGGTCACAATGCAGAGACGTGTGATTTACATAACCGACTGAACCGTGACTTAGGACATTGTTTTTCTGGGGCTAGCAAAGGACAATTGACGATCCTCGCTTTTTATCTTAACATTGTTTGAACATTTAGTGGCATTTGAATGAACGATTCTAGTTTATACGATTGTAGCATCATCACTTCAGTTACCAGACTTATGGCCAATTTCAACAAACTTGTCATAGCTTAGGTGACTCTTAGGTGGCATACCGTCACATTCTTTTCATTTTGGAGAAAAAGTTTTACTAGCATTTGAATGAATGATTCTAGTTTATACGATCTTAACATTATCACTTTGGTTACCAGACTTATGTAATAAGTTTACAACAGAGGAAAATAAGTTAATATTTAAGTTAAATTCGACATTACATACCATGGCTAGTTACAATAATAAAATTCATATTATTGACATGAATAAATTGACATGTGTGACTAATAAATTCTATTTGACCGATGATAGAATATGTCTATCTAGATATTGTATTAAACAATTAGCTTCTGTGCTAAAATTTTATTTTTTAACTTCAACCAAGAACTTGGTTGGTAACCAAAATGACAATGCTTCTATTGAGCATCATACACTCAATGATAGTTTGGTATCTGTTTCAAGTAATTTAAATTAGTAAATAAGACAATAGAGGATATCTCTAGCCATGTATTGACAATAGAAGGGCCTCATTGTTTACGAATTGTTCACCAAAATATTCAAGGTTTTTCTGGCAAAGACTTAGAAATTAATTTATTTTTACCAGATGAAAATATCGACATATTATGTGTTACCGAACATTGGCTTAAAAAATATGAATTTATTACTTTTGATAATTACAGTATTGTAAGTTCATTTGTTAGACAATCCGCAATAAGAGGTGGATCTTTAATTATTCTAAAAAATATTTTTCATTATAAAGAACGCAAAGATGTAATATCACTCTCAATCGAAAGAATTATTGAGATATCGTGTGTGGAGCTTAATAATCTTATAATAGTTTGTGTGTACAGACCTCCGTCGGGCAACTATCTGGAATTTGAGGCCACTATGGAGGATGTCTTGCAAATAGTGTGTAGAAAAAATAAGAAAATAGTTATATGTGGAGATTTTAACATAAATATCTTAGATTTATCTTCTCTGTCTAATAATTTTATTAACTTATTCAAATCGTTTGATTTGCATTATTTATTCAAACAACCAACCAGAATAACACCTACATCAGCCACATGCTTAGATAATATTTTTTGTAATTGTGAAATCTTGGAATGTGCTGTAATAAGCTTTATTAACTCTGACCATAGTGGTCAATTAGCCTGTATTAAACACCATCATGTTAATTCTGAAGGTGAAATAATTTGTAGACCAATACCAAAACGTAGTTTAAGTAAATTTAAAAGGAAAATAACATCTCAAATCGCATCTCTGCCGACCATAAATAAAGATGCCAATGTCTTATACAATAATTTATTTAATTTAGTGAAAACTGAAAGTAACAACATATTTCCACAAAAGGTAATTAAACTAAACGAAAATAGGACGAAATTTAGTGACTGGGCTACACCAGGTATCTATAAGAGTAGGAGAAAGCTATATGAACTTTATTCACAAAAAGCAGCTTCCGCTGATCCTGTTTTTTTAAATTATGTTAAAAAATACTCAAAAACTTTTAAAAATGCTTGTTTGGCTGCTAAATCTCTGTACATATTTAATAAAATAAATATGTCGAAAAATAAAATTAAGACAACATGGGATATTATAAATCAAGAAACCGGGAAAGTAAAATGTTCTGGAAACTCATTCTCGTTAGAAATAAACAATAACATTATTAAGTCGGACAATGAAGTTGCCAACGCTTTTGTTGATTACTTTTCTGAAATTCCTATTATAACTACCAGTAATCTAAATTCATCTTCCAATGTGGCGGTCACCCTCCTGGAGTCAAGTGTAGATAAGTGCAGCGAAACTTTGAAATTTAGCCATGTTGATTCGATCACTATCTTGAAAACTTTCCGTTTGCTTAGCAAGAAAAAGACGGAAGATCTTTGGGGCATCTCGACTCACATAATTCAGTCTATTATAAATGAAATAGCTCCTCAGTTAGCGCTAATTTTTAATACTTGTGTTGATGAGGGCATATTTCCTGATCTAATGAAATACAGCAAATTAATACCTTTGTTTAAATCTGGAGATAAAAAAGATCCCTCGAATTTTAGACCTATTTCAATATTACCAATATTAAGCAAAATTTTCGAAAAAATCATGTATAACCAGATATTAAGTCATTTATTAACAAATAAATTACTACATGGCAAACAGTTTGGCTTCACCAAAGGAAAATCCACTACTGACGCCGGAATAGCACTTCTTAAACATATTTTTGATGCTTGGGAGGGCAAGCAGGATGTAATTGGAGTTTTTTGCGATCTCTCCAAAGCGTTTGACTGTGTAAGTCATGAAACGCTTATTCATAAACTTAAACATTATGGTTTTTCAAATGAAGCAGTAAGACTTATTAAATCATATTTATCTGACAGATTGCAGAGAGTTGTCGTTAATAAATCGGAGTCTGCCAGTGCACCTATTCTTATGGGGGTACCCCAGGGATCAATATTGGGTCCATTACTCTTTTTAATTTACATCAATGACCTGCCTTATTACATTAAAGACTTATGTGAGACTGTATTATTTGCAGATGACACATCATTATTGTTTAAGGTTGACCGAGGGAAACAATGCTCTGACGATGTAAATAATGCTCTCTCTATAGTTCTGTTCTGGTTTACAACTAATAATTTGTCATTGAATTCTAAGAAAACGAAATGCATTAAATTCTCTTTGCCAAATGTAAGGCAGATTGATACCCACTTAAATATGAATAAGGATGTAGTTGACCTTGTAAATAACACGAAATTTTTAGGCATTACTTTAGATTCACGGTTACAATGGGACCCACATATTGAATCCTTGGCTGGCAAACTAAGTTCGGCGGCGTACGCAGTAAAGAAAATCAGGCTTTTAACTAATGTTGAAACGGCGAGATTAATCTATTTTAGTTATTTTCATAGTATTATGTCATATGGATTATTGTTATGGGGTTCGGCGGCTCATATTGAAAGAATTTTTGTGTTACAGAAGAGAGCGATTCGCGCCATTTATAATTTACGGGCTAGGGACTCACTTAGAGAATTGTTCAAAGAAATTAATATCTTAACTTTAGCCGGTCAGTATATTTATGACAATTTAGTTTATGTACACAAGCATTATGCTACATTCGTTAAAAATAGTGATTACCATAATATAAACACAAGAAATAAAAATAAGCTTGCCGTTGCAACTTACAGGCTTCATAAAACTAGTGGTTCATTTCTAGGGAGGTGTGTAGCATTTTATAATAAGCTTCCACAAAGTATCACCGATTTACCAATTCATAAATTTAAAGTTCACGTTAAAAAGACTCTCATGAACAAAGGTTATTACAAAGTGAATGATTATTTAAGTGACCACACGATATGGAATTAGCTAGACTAGTTATCAGCTGTCATGTTTGGTAACAACATAATTTATTGTATAATGCTTAGTGTTAAGCTTATCATGTTTTTCTGACATTTTAAGTGTATGTAAGCATACTTACTGAATGTATTTTATAACTTTCAATGACTATGTAACAGAACCAATATTGTAAATGGCGATTTAAAAGAGGAGATAAAAAATTTGACCTTTCGAGTTTCTTGCCTGTTCTTCTCGAGAAGGCCTCCCAATTTCCGAACAGGTGTAGAATCAACTTTTTTTTTTTTTTTCATTCCTTCTTGTATTTGCAGATATCCTGATTATATTCAAAATGTATGCACATACAAGGTTAATATGTTTCCTTTAAATTAGAATGTGTTGCTTTGTTTTGACGTCAATAAGTGCCTGTAAAGGCCTATGTTGAATAAAGATTTTTGAATTTGAATTTGAATTTGATAAAAATTTATGGCCAATTTCACTAAACCTTGTCTTAGCTTAGGTGACTCTCAGGTGACATACCGTCACATTCTTTTCATTTAGGAGTCAAAGTGGCAGCATGTGTCTCAAGAGATTCCTAAGCAGACTCATTTACACGATGACATTTTCTTGTACATACAGGAGCAATAATTGAATGCAATAAATGTAACGCAATAATTAATCTTCAAGCATTGTAAGCAACTGTTTACACGTGGATGTAGTAAAAAGGTTGGATACAATTATTGAATGCCAGTTTTGACAAAAAAATATTGCAAATGTCTTTTGTTTACACCAATACAATTATGTCTAGGAAATTATTGCTTTCAAGTGTTGACATGTCTAAACAGAGACTTGTATGTGCGTGTACCATTTATTGGAGAGTTGCTTCAAGAATTGCACGTATTTGCGTTGGCGAATATTTATTGAAGTGTTGAACGTTTTAGAAGAGGGTTTGTGTATAAAAAAATATGAGTCAAAAAGTATTAAAATTTGGTTCTGCAAATGACCAGTTGAATACAAGAATCGCTTAAGAAATAATTGTATGTGCTGTTTACACCAAGAAAAGATTTGAAACGAAACTTGTATAACAGATCAAGAATGTGACGTGCTGTTTAGACCATGCAAGTCATTTATTTGTATAACAGATCAAGAATGTGACGTGCTGTTTAGACCATGCAAGTCATTTATTTGTATAACAGATCAAGAATGTGACGTGCTGTTTAGACCATGCAAGTCATTTATTTGTATAACAGATCAAGAATGTGACGTGCTGTTTAGACCATGCAAGTCATTTATTTGTATAACAGATCAAGAATGTGACGTGCTGTTTAGACCATGCAAGTCATTTATTGCTTCAATTTTATTGTATGCAACTGGCAAGAAACTTGCATCATGTAAATGGCTCTAGGCTCGTGAAATTGACCGTTAGAGTCGTCTGCATGAAAACCTCTGTCTTACCTATTTTTAGCTCTAGGCTCGTGAAATTGACAGAGTCGTCTGCATGAAAACCTCTGTCTTACCTATTTTTAGCTCTAGGCTCGTGAAATTGACAGAGTCGTCTGCATGAAAACCTCTGTCTTACCTATTTTTAGCTCTAGGCTCGTGAAATTGACAGAGTCGTCTGCATGAAAACCTCTGTCTTACCTATTTTTAGCTCTAGGCTCGTGAAATTGACAGAGTCGTCTGCATGAAAACCTCTGTCTTACCTATTTTTGGCGTCAAGCCGAACCGACGCCAAACGGAAACAGCGATGCGAATTCGACTGAACTTTTGGCGGCACAAGACGCGTTAACATTATTTTGTTAAAATTCAACCTTATAAAACCTTTATTTTTCTGTCTACTTGTGATTTTATCCATAGCTCCAAGCCTTGTTAGAATGTCACCCCTCCCCCCCCCCCATCCCGCCATCCCTAAATGAAATCCTGGTTCCAGATTCGTAGGGGTGCATTATTATCATCACAACAGCTCATATATGTACCTATCGAGGGGCTCGGACCTACCCTAAGATAGGGTGTTTAGGCCTTAGTCAACCAGATTGGTCGTCTTCACATACACCTTTGAATTTATTCGCAGATGTACGCAGGTTGCCTCCCGATATTTTCCTTCACCGTAGGAACGTCAGGCAAATGTTCATATGAAATTCTAATACGAAAAACACATTGGTTCATGGCGGTCTCGAACCCCGGAGAAGGATATACATTTGAGATCTTAATTCATTTATTCAAAGATGAGTGTAGATAAAATCTTTTTTGATGATCTCACAAAAATATAACGAAACCAAAATGTTTATTCATATTGCTCAAATTCTTAAATTAACAATTTAAATTAATATAAATCCATAAGCAACGTGTAAATTACGTGTCAATATATTACTATATTTTAAACACGCTTTCGACTTTCTACGGTTTCCGTAACCGATATCTCCATTGATTATTAGTATCGAATATCGTCAGTCTGGCGAGAAAAATAATATTCGACATCGGACATAGGTGTCGCGTGACCGTTGAAAAAATTCGTATTGTGTAATCTATATGGGTGTGTGGTGCAAGTAAATATTAACAATGTTTTTGTATGGTAGGAAGTGGTCCTATCACCGAACAAACCATGGAGCAAAACTTCTGTCACGAAGGGGAGCCGGAGCCTAGAAGTCTAAATGATAACCTGGTCTCGACGACTAGGTACAGAGAAATTGAATTTGAATGTTATTCAAAAAAAGGTCGTTATTTGTTTAAACACAATCAATGCTGATCCTTTTAATCCAAATGCGTAATAAAACGAGTCATTATGGAGATAAAGAATATTAAATTAACACTAATTCCAAATCAAAGACAGAACTGAAGTAGGAATTGTAAAATAATAAACGAGAAATAAACACAATACAAAGCAACTGATATAAAAACATGATAAAATCATGGGTGCAAATGTAAGTGGAATAGATAATGTAATGTTAAATATTAAGATAATGTAAGTGGAATAGATAATAATAATATTCTTTACTCTCTGACCCATATTATTTTTTATATTGGATCTAGCAAATGACTCCATTCCACCTGATGGTAAGTGAAAGTGGGGTCCTAATGCGAAGATAGCTAGTGCAGCAGAGAGAATACACACTGCACTAGCCACCCTCACCTTGCCGACCTGCAAGGTGCTTCTTCACGCCTCTTTTATATATAAAGTTATATAATATAGACTTACTCTAACCTCAGCTCTGACCGTTTTCTATATTATTTTTGTACCATTGATATTATAATGAGTAAACAAAATACAAATGGAAATCGCTAATATCTTATAACTTGTGTTTCACACTGTCACTTTTTGTAGGATGTTCGACACGGTGTCGGGTGGCTGATGAGTTTTACCACCGAATTCGTCCGTCGTGCTGTTTCGTTTTTTGAGAGTGATGAAATGACAAACATCATTCAAACCCATCCAGTGGAACGGACAAACACAATTTTAAACTTTAATAAAAGTAAATTTCATAGTAAACTACAGTATTATAACAATAGCATTTTTCTATTAGACTTCAATGTGTCCCCCCTAAAAATAATTTCATAATGCAATTTCTGTAATAGAAATTAAATGTTGACCAATGAGCGTGTACATTCAAATACAATTGGGAGATAAAATTTGATTTTAATGTCCGTCGGGTGATTAAAAAGTTTGATAACGTATTTTTCTTTTACATTCGTTTCGTACATTGGTTAAAGAAGCGTCGGTGGCGTTGTTGACTCCGCACTGGTCTTCTAATTGGGAGGTCCGCGGCTCGATCCTGCCATGTACCAATGTCTTTTTCGTTTTCGAATTTCATATGTACATTTGTCTGACGCTCCTACGGTGAAGGAAATATCGTGAGGCAACCTGCATACATCTGCGAAGAAATTCAAAGATGTATGTGAAATTGACCAATCCGCACTGGGCCAACGTGGTTGACTAAGGCCTAAACACCTTATCTTAGGGTAGGCTCGAGCCCCTCGGTGGGGATGTATATGAGCTGTGACAAAGATTGGTTGGTTAAAAATGTCACGTGACCTCACGCCTGTGTACTTTTCTAATTCGTTGTGACGTAGCGAGTCCTTAACTTGAAATCACCCTATCTCAGTAGATTTTTGATATTTCGACAAAGCAAATAATACGTGTCTGAAATTTTATTTTGTACCCCATATTTTCTTAAGTTTTGAATATTTGTGTTGATAACAATTTTATAAGCAGAAAATTAGGTTTCAGTGCCTACTTCAAAAAAACCGGCTAAGTGTGAGTTGCACTTGCACAAACTTATGCACAGAGGGTTCCATACAAACTTATCGTAGTCATGTACTGTACATGTTTATGATTCTAGGTCAACGGGAAGTACCCTATAGATTTTGATTCCCCTGTGTAATCGCAAAATTTGCGAAGATATGTGACATGAACGGTCACATCGTTTGAGCAATATTTTCACAACTAATAGAGACATTTGACCCGATTATACTCCCGAGAAAAAGCGTCTTGATAGGCAGACGGAGAGAAGGACAACGAAGGGATCCAAAATAAAGGTTCATTTTTTCCTTTAGAGGCATAAAACTTTAATAAAAGAGATTTGTGAAACAGGCGTTCGTTAGGCTTGAATAAGTGTTCCGTGAAAATAATCTCAAACCGTAAATATGTAGCAAGGAACTTAGATAATTATGTTTGTACGGAGTGCTCATTGCGCGAGTCGTGTCGCACTTGATCGGTTTTTTTTTGTTTAGCCACAGTAAACTTAACCCACTGTTAGCTACGTATAAATCAACATCCAATTTAGAATCAATTTACTTACTTTTTCTTTTGAATCTATCTACTTATCTTTACCATTGCATTTTAGAACGCTGAAAAGTTAATTAGTTGAAAACTGGCCAACGAAAAGCACGCAATGTACAAAAGAAAACACCTGAAAGCAATCAACTAACAAAACATCAATTTTCCGATCAACGCTCAAAGTTAGGAAGGGCCCCATCGGCCGACCCGAGACCGAGGCCCCAACAAAAGCACGGGTTAAAAGATTAAAACTGGTTTGGGGCCTTTTGGACCGCCTTTAAATCAATGGCCTCCAACAATGCACGTGGTCACCGCAACGACAGCGACGCGTACGCAACGTTTATTGGAAAAGTTCTTGTTTAAAATTTTCAGTGCGCTGTCCAAGTTATGAGGAATTGGCGAGAATTTAGCATATCTTTGATAACACTTTAAATTAAGATATTCGATTCTGATAAGAACAGACTATATTGCCCAAAAAAAAGAATAAAATAGAATGTAATGAATATTTAATGTTATAGACATTCATTGGAGACGAATATTTAACGGACGGACGCTATTACCACAATATAGAGAACGATCTATTACCGAGCATAACCTTCTCCATGGCGCACCGAGCTACTTTCAACTTGTAAATCAGTCTTTTGGTAAGTGACTACGTTTTCGCAACATAGGTAGCTAGCAAGATGTGCTGATTAGTTTTCAGATATTGTGGCGAGGATGACGTAAAGATATGATGAAGCTTCCCAAATGCTGCCAAGCCCAATTGAATCCTCCTATCGGCTTCTTTTCTCGAAGTTGTTTCTGTCAAGCTGGATAATTTTGCGCCAGGTTGATTAAAATACCACAAATTAATACAGTTTAGTTGAATTTCGACTATAAAATAATGTTATAGTTTTGTATACCTATAGCCTCGTCATTCAATTTGAAGCAACAAAATTTACGACTCGCAAAATTTACGATAATGTTCGTACAAAATCGGAAATGTTCAATTGGAATCACACAGAATATGACTCATTTAGGTTTAATTTGTTCTTATGATTACCCCCATCATTGAAATGGTCGTAGTTATTCAAACAGAATCCATAAAAGGTCCAATTTAAAGAAATATTATTATGTAAAGTTATCATTTTACAAAATTTTGACTCCAAAATTTTATTATTGGCGTCATAATATGAGCTATGGGGCTCAAGATCTATTTTGAATACAACAAATGAATAAAACAAAACTATTACGATAAACGATAATAATATTATTATTATTTTTTTCAAAAGTACTATTCACAGCGTTCACTTATTAAGATATTGAAAACTTCAAAATATTCTGAGTAAACCAGTTGATTTAGTTAATAATAGACTTGAGTAGTAAATGAGCTCTTGCCTTGGACCACGCGCAAGGAATTCGAAGAATTGCCGACGCAGGAACCAACCTGGATATGGGTGCTACCTCACAAACAGATATTATTTAAGCTCGGATTAAATGTTGCCAACAGTCCTGGCTTACACGTGAAATTGCCTATAAAATTCGTTCCCACCACTTAGTGTTATTAGAAAAGTTATTTTAATGTAGGTAACATATAAATGTAGTTTGAATTGTATTGGTGAGAGAGATGCGATGTTCGTTTACATATTGCATAAATTTATTTTGAGCTAAATAGACTTTGAGATATTTATAAATAATGTATTAAAAATAGTACTCGTCGTAAATATAATGTGTCCTACAAATAGTTACAGATTACTTAACTCATGTAGATTTCTATTTGTTTTTGGAACGATTTTGTATAATATTGGGTCTTCGCCTATAAAATTAGCATTTAATATAACCAAAGTCGATTTTCGAATTCTGGAGCATTCTTATTAAATATATATTCGTGTATGAACTATGTAAATGTTGTTATTGTTTGTAATTTAAAACTAAACGCGGAGACCCTCAAAATTAAATTGCCACAGTATAAAAATGAAAGAATTTGCATTTACCATGTTTTACAATATCTTTAGATTAAATTCATTAAAAATAAATTGCTTTAAGTCACTTTTGATAGAATTTGTTTTAAAATTTTTGGCTTTTCGTTTAGTCAATTTTAAAATAAAATCATTTTGAACTCGCTACGGAAATTCTACCTTTAAATTTATTTTTCAATTCCAACTAACTTTTTAATTAGAGCAAACTCGTGGTCGCTAACTAAGCTAATTTATGACGTGTTCCCTGTGGAATTGGGAGTGGGAGTGCGCTACTCCTGATGTATTGCGCTTATGTGCCCAGAATATTGGGAACTGTTAATAGAGTTTCAAATATTAATTGTGTTTTCTCAACATGCATTCTGGGTACTGCTGCTTCTATAGTGCAATGGTTTTTGCTATCTCGCTCAACGCCACATTTTTACATATTTTTTTTATAAAGAAGACAAGTATAATAAATTTTGTCAAGATAAGTTTATTTTTAGTTTTGTAAATTATTTATTGTTACTTGCATACGTGTTGCGCCTAGGATTACATTGTGCATCGCATGCATCTTATTTTTATTTTGAAGTCGCAATTCACACACATACCTACATCGCATTTTTATTTTGAAGTCAGTGCCTTAAGACTTTTCAGGAGATCATTGCATGGCACTGACTTCAATATAAAAATGTGATGTTCTGTGTACTCTTATATTACTTTTGACTTTTAAGTGTTTCTGAAGTCGGTTTTTTTTTTTTTTAAACGCATTTTATCCACTCAATTTATTTTCGATTTCTTGAATGGTTAGCATCGACACAGACAGCCAATGTTTTAGAATATAACAATGAAAGCATCATGCAGGGCGCTATCGTAGGGCGGGAGACACGTGTTCGAAGATTACGAAATTAGGGTATTATTCTTAACCGATTATTTCACTTTGTATGTTTTATGTGCATTTTAATAAATAAATACAAAATAAATAGATTTATTTTAATGTGTGTTTAAAGGGCCTTGCCTCAGCATATACTTCTGGGTCATTCATAGGTGGTCAGAATGAACCAGAAGCGCTGTTATTCTGACAGGCCCCTAATGAAAAAATGATGGACGCCACTGCAATATAAACATAATAAATAAACACTTAAAATAAAAATAATACGGACGAATACAGTAATTATGTATAATATTGATGAAAGAATAAACTAATAAATATATTAAACAAACCAAAATCTGTGCTTAAGTGGAACGCGCCTTAAGTTTTTTGTGCTGTAGTCGGTCTGAGTCGAGTCTTTAGTCTGTGAGACGAGTCGGAGCTAGTCGGAGTCAAAGTTAAACTTATCTCTACTCTATGTAGTCTGTGGTTATGTCGGAGCGAATGTTATGTCAAAGGTGTCAAAGTCACAAGAAACAAAATTATAATTAAAATACCTGCATATATAATATATATATAATAATATGTGAATAGTGAGCGTAGTGCTCTGATTAACTAATGTCCATGATACAATCACAAAGTGACACCAGCAGAGAGCTGTAAGCACATTTTCCCTCTGCAAGTTCCGATCTCATTAGAGAGCTTGCTGTTTCCGCGGGTAAATAATAAAAATAAAAAGTGTCGTTATGTAAACTCAATTCAGAGCAAGAACTGGCCCGCTGCGGCCGAAGAAACTCGCTTATGTTCGTCACTTATTGCACAGTTTAAAATGCGCAGTGTCCCAGTTGGGCCACGTCCAGAAAAGTCGCGGGATCTTTAAGACTATACTAAAAAGGTTTCTGAGGTTTTATAATTTTACTGAGAATACGTAAGAATAGTATATATATAAACTTCTGTTTTAGACTGGTGTTCGTCCGCGCTTCTTTCCACGCCGATAAATCACAATGCTCCTTACTTCCATTTACCCCTTTTGGATGGTTTTTTTCTGAAACCTAGCTGATCACTGTATACTTATGTTTAATCTAATAAAACACTTCTGTATTCTGAAGGTTTCTGTGATGTTAGAATTTATCTGAAAATACGCAAGAATAGTTTGTATTATGTATTGTTTTAGATTAGTGTTCATCCACACTTCAGTCCATGCGGAAAAATCAAGATGCTCCGTACTCACTTTTACCCTCCATTTACCCCTTTTGGACGATTGTTTTTCTAGCTGATCATTACTAATGCTTAATTTAATGAAACACTACCGTTTTGTTCTTTATTATTACTATCAATGTTTTTAGCCCTACAAATTTCACGAGAAATAAGACCTTGCGAGTTGCTTATCTCTTTTATTTGTAAATGATCTCCTAGTATTCGAATAAGTGTAAACTTTTTTCTACTTATATGGTATGTATAAACATTAAAGGTAATTTATTATTTGAATATTTTCTGGTTGAATTACAGCTCTGTAGGATTTGCTTATGGCGACAATGCGTTTTTTTGTTTATTTTATAAAAAAAACGTCGCCCCACACTAGGATTTTCTCCTGTATCGTGAGTGCAGTTACAAACATAGAATATCACATGCATATACGCCCAGACTGGAACAAATTTCTGTAGGCCATACAAAATATTTGTCCCGTACGGGAATCGAACCCGCAATCCGATGCGCAGTAGGCGATCAGTACCTCTGCGCTAACCGTGTCGTCACATTTGTGCTTATGAAGGTACTATTATACTTAATTATTTTGCATTTTGCAATACTGCTAAATGTTCTGCTTCGCTTCTGTCATCATTAAGTTTAATATCCCTTTGAATTACATTTTTTCTCGTTTTTAACCGACTTCAAAAAAGGAAGATTTTCTCGATTCGATGCATATGTTTTTTTTTTGTGTGTATGTTACGCAATCACACCGCCAATGGTGGACCGATTTTCTAAATTCTTTTTGTATTCGATAAAGTATACTCTAAGGGTGGTCTTTTGGTTACCAAAGTCAGGATCTGATTATGGGATCCCATAAAAATCGAGGGAAACCCGAATTTAATACCAGCTCTACACTACACTGAAAAGATTGAAAATAATATAAGAATAGGTACAGGCAATATCACACTTCTATATTGAAGTCGGTGCCAAACGATGATCTCCTAGAAAGTCTTAAAATTTGGCACCATTTTCAATATAGAAGTGTAATGTTGTCTGTACCTATTCTTATATTATTTTTAACTTTTCAGTGTTTTTGAAGTTGGTTTTTATTTTTTGTAAAATATTTTTTATTCGACTACACTTACTACACTTTAAAATATTGTTATTTATATTTATAGATCCGACCGCACAATAATTCGTTAGCCCCTGAACACAACATTGGAAATACGAAACGTGTCAAAGGAAGGAAAGAAACATCTCATAATTTATTCCATCTAATAGGTATTTCAATTTACATTTGAATAAAAGCAACGCCGAGGCGTTTTAATGATACAATGTCTTTGTTGAGAATATTCCAAATTATATCTGGGATTATTGCTGATGCCGAGGATTTTTTCGTTCGCAATTTATATGTATGTAACTTTTAATGAAATTCGTGGTTCTACGTTAGGATTTGTGAGAATGACAGAATAAAGGCATTTTGTGAAAGATAAGGTACAGGTATATTGCTCTAACGAGCAGTTAGGCTGGAGAAGAATATCCAGGCGCCTTACCACGATTGCTTAGATCAAGATTAAAATAAGGTTAAAAAGAGACAAAGCTATTGCGGCGTATAGCGCCATCTCGCTCGGGTTGCTATTTATTTATTCATTCACAATGTAAACTTACAGCTAGCTCTAACCAACACGCTTACAATGTTATCTAATATAAGCATTTAAAACTATAGAAACCACACACGCGTCACACAAATATATAAGATCACAAACAATATAGAAACTAAGTAAAGCTATAAGAATAAATAAGCAATAAAACTTGCGAATTTTCTGATTAATCAAATTAAACGTCATCTGAAAGATCCCGTGGTCCTTGGTCTGGCTTTTTTTTATGTAAGGTCCGGCAAATGACCTCCTCCCGCCTGATGTTAAGCGGTGAAAGAGGCCCAAATGAGTTGACAGATAGAGTAGGGACGACATCCACTATCCTACCTGCCCGCCCCTTGCCGGCCTAAAAGATGCTTTTTCACACCTCTTTTGAAGGAACCCATGTTGTAGGATGAAGGAAACACGTGCGCAGGTAGAGAATCCCAAGTGTGGGATGAACGACAGAAGAAGGAATCTTGGAATTTCTTGGTACGGTGTGAAAAGGAAGATACAGTGTAAGGATGACTCCGAAGGCCCTTACGCGTGTTTCTGTTAAGGAATGGAGAGGAAGGGATAAGGTTAAAGAGCTCCTCAGAGCATTCCCCATGGAACATTCGGTAAAGAGGCTAAGAGAGGCGATGTCACGATGAAGTTGTAGAGGGTGTTAGTTGCCTCTACATCGCCAATTATTCGAATAGCGCGACGCTGCAATCTGTCCAGAACATCGAGGAGGTACTGAGCGGAGCCGTCCCAAAGGTGCGAGCAATATTCCACGCAAGACCTAACCTGAGTTTTATACAACAGGCATAGTTGGTCCGGCGCAAAATACCTACGCACCTTGTTTAGGACACCGAGTTTCCGTAAGACAGCAGTTATAACGGATTCGATGTAGTCTCTGGGATTCAGATCGCCGCGAATGTTCATTCCGAGCAAGGTGATGTTACTCTGTGTGTGAAGGGTTGTGCCCTGAAGAGAAGGAGGGGGGAGGAAAGGTGACCTTTTCGCCGACAACGCGCACACCTGTGTTTCCTTAGCATTGAACTCGACAAGATTGTTGGAACCCCATTCGGAGATGAGGTCCAGCGTCTTGTTGAGCTCAATGATAAGATTCTGCCTCTCCCTATCAATATTGCCACGAGCAGCCCCTGAGCTTCCGTGATATCCCCCATGCACTGTACTGTCGTCTGCATAGCAATGTATACTTCCCAAGGAAAGCATGTCATTGATATGCAGAAGAAACAATGTTGGGGATAGAACGAAGCCTTGTGGAACACCAGCATTCACTGCCACGAACCGCGAAGCGCAGCCGTCAACGACAACGCGAATTCTACGCTCGTGGGCTTACGTACGCTTTGGGCAAGAGCAGTGAGAAACCAAGTAGATATAAAATAAGAACCTAATATGAAGGTGTAACGTCTACTCTGGATACAGAGGACTGGTCAACTCTGTTGAATACCTCTTGCGCAAACGAAGCTGCCGAGTCCTTCACTAAAGTGCTTGAGTCTGCTGTCAGTCGCAACTCCGAGCAGATCCGCATCAGTAGATCCAAATGCACCAGTGTCACTGGCTAACACCAGGACTCCTTCGATGTATCCGGCAGCGTGATCGGCTGCACTCTTTGGCTAAGCGATTCCCTGACGATCCTATTGCGGTGATCTCTTACAAGAGGTACAGAAACTTCTGCAATGGTCTCCTCAGAAAAGTGAAGGCTCAAAATAACGCTGAAGAAATTGAACATGCCAATCCGAAGATGCTCTGGAATTCAATCAAATCAATATGCCACTTCAAGAAAAAGGAAAAGAGCTGTTCCGAGCAGCTTTTGTCTGTTCATGATCCCAAGGCTTCGCTCTCTAACACTTTTCGATAGAAAATGTATCCAGTTTTCTATGTTAAATCAATGTAGTTCGTTGATGTCTTTTACATTACCTCAAGTTTAAAAAAAAACATTGCAACACAACTAGTGCGGTTATAGATCTATAACCGCACTACTTGCGTCTCAACACATGCGTGTTTTATGAACTGCTTTTTGTCTTGTATCTAAAACCGGTGAGATTATATCCACTTTACGAGCAAGTGTATTGAAAAAAATATTATTAAATAAATAAATAAATTTTTATTTTAGTAACATATAGGTAAGATTTTACAACATTACAGTCAAGACAAGATTAAATATAGGAAACATATATTCATGAGCCTGAACTAGGATTAACCTGTGTTTCAGGCAAACAAACACAGTACGTACTATAAAAAAAACGGAAAATCAAATGCAGAATCAATAACATTAACAATAGCTACAAAAGTGTTATTATTATGGACACACACAACACACACCAGAAATTAAACAATACAAATTACTTATCTACTACTAATAATTTTTCTGTATCTTCATACGACATATTTTGGAGAGCTTCTTGGAGAAGTCTCTTAGTTTTATAATAGGTACAATTATATATACTCAGTTTAGCGTTTACTCTGTTATATAGAAATGGGCCCAAAAACACGTAAAATCTGTGCAGAAAAGTATGTTTAGTTCCTATATTTTGGCAGCAAACAATATCATTATAATGATTGTACTATTTAGGTCTAGTTTTTAATAAGGTTAATATTATAATGTTTTGCCAGTATGTAATTCCGATTACGGGAACTCTGCCGACAAACTGAGACTCCAGTTTGGCAGACAATAAAATAAGGAACATTGTAATTTTATATGAAACTAGCGACCCGCCCCGGCTTCGCACGGGTGCAATGCTGATACTAAATATACTACAGAATGTCTTTATATACAACGTTCACAGCTTTTTCATTTATAGTACGCGCCGCCCCATAGCCGGTACCGCCGCAACCGCTATGTCCCTGTATTTTAAATCTGTAATATCTTCGAAAATATTCATTTAAATTACATGCTGTAAAATGCTATATTGATCTATATTAAATGCACAATGTATTTGAGGTACTTAATTGGGTAAGGATTAATGCTGTATTGTTAAAAATCGCTTCGTAAATAAGCCATTATTTCTCGTAAAAAGTAAAGGATCAAAAATTATTATTGTGGGTTATCCCTAAGAGATAGATATATACTATCGCGGACTTTTTTGTAGACCTTTTCAAGGTGTACAATACTGAAGTACATTATTTTGATCTATCTCGTAGGGTTCAGCCAGTAAGTAAGCGCAAAAAAATGTGTTTATTTACGACATCACATTAGAAACCTCTAAAATTATCAGTGTTTCTCTACTATATTATACATGTATTATACATATAAACCTTCCTCTTGAATCACTCTATCTATTTAAAAAATCCGTTGTGCATCAAAATCCGTTGTGTAGTTTCAAAGATTTAAGCATACATAGGGACAGACAGGCAGCGGAAAGCAACTTTGTTTTATACTATGTAGTGATAAATAAATAAAAAAAAACATATTTTTCTTCGGTGGGTTAGAGACTAGCTAAAGACATACTCAAACGAACTGATCAAACAAAAGAGAGCTTAGCAAGCAAGGTGATATCAGACAACAGTCCGGCAAAGTCGTTGTTCCTCTCTCCCACTGATCCCATAGAACTGAGAGGCCTTATTAGGGCACTGAGGATCGATGGCTCCCCGGGCCTTGACGGTCTTACTAATGGGCTTATTAAGAGAATTGCTGAAGTAGTATTGACACCACTCACACATATTTTCAACCATAGTCTATCCTCAGGCGTTTTTCCTGCTTCGTGGAAACTGGCTTCCATTACCCCAATTCACAAAAAAGGTGCAGCGAATGTCTATAGCAACTTCCGACCCTTACACTTCTAAATGTTTTGCCGAAACACCTTGAAAAACTGGTAAACAAACGCTCGGTTAACTATCTAGAAGCCCAACAGTTATTGTAGGATAAGCAGTTCGGATTTCGACGAGGAAGATCTACTGAGGACACCGTGATGCTGCTTACGGACCTTACTTCCTCTCTTATCGATGATGGGCATAAAACACTAACAGTCTTTCTGGATCTCGCCAAGGCCTATGACACAGTCTCGATTGCCATCCTCTTGAAAAAATTAGAATGTATGGGTGTTCGGGGCATCACTATGGCGTGGTTTAGAAGCTATCTCTCAGGGAAACGCCAATTGACACGCATTAACGGACTCGCAAGTGATGATCTTCCCGTTCACTTTGGCGTGCCTCAAGGTAGCATTCTTGGGCCAACCCTATTCATAATTTATATGAATGACTTACACAGGCTTAAAATTACTTCATCCACGATAACATGTTACGCTGACGACACGGCAGTAACTTTCTGGGGCCGCGATTGGAAGGACGTCAGGGTGGTAGCGAAGGATGGCATGCGAGTGGTCGCCGGCTGGCTGGAACGGAATCTGCTCACCTTAAATATTGATAAAACTAAATATATTTGCTTCCATAAAACTGCATCGTCTGCCCCTCAGCATGATCTGGGAATCCGGATGCACACATGTTCAGCAATTACAAGAGCATCTATTCTATTTCAAAAAAGAGATGGATGTAAAATGGATGTCATTTTTTCTATTAATAATGTAAATGTCGCTGGTCTTGGCTCCCAGACTATTGAGCAACACTCCAACTTCCTGCTAACGTAAGGGCTAAATAGTAAAATAGCTATCTGGAGTCACGAAACTGTGAGACTGTACGTATAATAAAGCCCAAGGACTTATTGGCTTGTTTTACCATATCAACAATGTGTCTGTAAGTTTCTAATCAAGCTTTATTCCAAGATCAGGAACTTCGGATACTCTATTGAGTGACATTCTATCAGATTGTAGTCAGATAGGATTGGTTGACAAGAGTGAGACATTATTATTTTTACAGCACACTTTAAAGAATTTAATGACATTCTGTTTTCAAATGTCAATCTCACAACTGCGTCAATATATGCTTTTGCAACACTAAACCATCATTGAAATCTGTAACAGGTTAGATCAGTTTTAAATCATCCGCAAACAACAAACACTTTGCTAAAGACTTCGCTTCAGGAAGGTCATTAATCATTATGGAGAAATGAGTTAGTCCCAATGTGCTTCCCTAACTCAGACGACAGCGTGTATACTCTGTGGATTGGAAACCAAAGACATCCGCATATTACTTTTGATGTCTAAAATTATGAGCAAAAAATGAGCGTAATTTAAGGGTAAAATCTGTCAAAGAAAGCTTACAGCAAAGTCAAAATATTCGTATCGTCGTCATGAAAAATTTGTATAAGATTTTTGGTTCCACGTACGCCCTCTAGGGGTGCTGTAATGGTGGTGGTGACGGTAATGGGTTACGGTCTCTCTCCACCTAGGGCAGTGCTTGTCCGGAAGAGTCTGGAGGCCTGGGAACATAAGGAGCAACATTGTGGAGGTAGGGGTGGGGCCCGTTGTCGGCCTTGTTGAACATTCGACGCACCAGTCAGGCGACGAACCGTCCACCGTTTTGGCTTTCGGACGTCCCGGGCGATGACGTCATTCCTAGCCGAGCTTGCAGTCTAGAAAACTGAGTCGACGAGTACAACGCATAATATACTGGGGCGCCCGCCGGGCGTAGGTGAGCCGCGAACGAATGTAGCACTTATTCTCCCAGATGCTATAACAGAGTCGGTAGGGCAATATGCATGTTCCTCACTCAAATGAGCATAAAAATATGTTTATTCTTTTTTTTTGCTTTATTTACCTGTAGCTCTCGCTTATCAGTGACTTTGAAATATCACAGCCATGGACGGCAATTAGTGAAGAGTGAGCGAGAAACTTCAATAAATATTAGTTCTCGAGAATTTGACAGAGGTTCAATAGTGGCAGTATTAATCGAGGCTTAATTCTGAAGTTATATCGTCAATTAAAAATTAATTAAGCGTTCTCGTTGGCGAATTACTTGGGCAGTTAAGACACTGTTAGAGTTCGGAGAAATTTCTAAGAAATATTTCTAGCTTAAAGATCACAAGTACTACAGACTTTCGTGGTACTTTATTTATGATACATTTTAAATGTTTTACTGCCCTAACTTGAATAAAATATCGTTTCTGGATTTATTAAAGCTGGCATGGAATATTGTAACGGAAGTGGGTTTAGGGATTGTTAGAAATAAACAAGGTGGGTTATTGTCTAAGAAAAAATCTATCGCGATCGCTTACAATTGAACCATTTCCAATCGATCGTCATTGAGATTGTGATTTTTTGTTCGCTTGATTTTCCACATTGACATAAAATTAGAACCGTATTGTGGTGATTCTGAGTGAGCCAAACTCGGTGCTATCTAATTTTCTCAAAATACGGAACCACTTTGTCGCTAGTGTTACTAAATAAGCTCACGAAAAATCACAATCTCAATGCCGATCCATTGTATTTGGTTCAATAGTAACCCTACTGGTCACTACATCAAATTGTGAGAGAAATGAAATAAATAAGAACAAGATAAATATAGTTTCTATACATTATATACAAGATTATTTTGTTTGCATAGTGTTCGTTTTAATATAGGTAATTTTTACCTATTGAATCGATTTCGATCGATTCTGTGATAATTTTATATAAACGGAAAGTATTTCAGCTATAAAATTTATACTCAAACATATTCTCTTTACCTTTAAGTATGGACGTGTAGCCTCACAGGCTCCGGGTGAATGTTAGTTTCTAAGTTTTGTGTACTTCCCTCCACTCCCCACACTTTAGTAGCTCAGTAGCTTCAGTTTTAGTATCAAAACGATCAGCGAAGTAGGAAATTACGTCATTCAATGAAAAATACGTGAGTAATACTTATCTAAAAATCTTTTGGAGCCTGTCAGGCTACACGTCCATAGTTGTGTTATAAAAATATTTGTAAGCAACTTTGTTCTCTTTTTAGATTTTCTTGTAAATTTTAACTTATTTATGTTGGAATAGTAAAAAATAAAAAGGAGTATGGTAAATATTTATTTTTTATAATTTCTAGTTAATTTTACGGCTGAAAACGTAGTTGTACTCAAAATTACCCAAAATGTGCCATTATATTTTAATTTTGAATGTTTTTAGAATTATTATGAAAAAGTGGCTTATATATTCACGTATTTTTACTATTACTAAACCATACTTTAAGTTAAATATAGTATTCAAGCTATTTAAAATAATTTTGTTTATTATTATTATTATTAATTTTGTTAAAAAAAACACTAGTTAATATAGGAGCCTGTGAGACTACACGTCCAGGATAGTGTTATGAAAAAATGACGTCCATACTTAAAGGTTAAAAAACATATTCTAAGCTACAACATTTGTAGCATACAATATGTTTTTTTATACCAATTTTCAATTAAGTTTTGGCTGAAACGTTATAAAATAAAGCGAAACACAAAAACAAACCGAATCTCGTCTGCAACCCATCCCAGTAGCTGACCGCAACCAACTCGACGGAGCCAGGTAATATGCCTACGTACGGAAATTCAAACTCGTTTTGACCCAAATTACGGAATCAAAGGCTCGCGGTCCGCTTGCAGTGAAAGGATGAATTATTTCGTTTTCTGTTTCCTGGTCAAGAAAACTGTAACGAGGCTTCGAGGAAGGGATGCTTTGATGGGCTTATATTGAAATACCTGAGCTTATCAGGTCTAAGTCAGTGAATTGCTTTTCGAAATGAAATGCCATTTATACAGCTTTTATGCTTTAACTAATAAATTGAAAAAGTAATAAGAATTTCTAAAAACCTCCATTGGACATAATAAAATATCATGTCTTTACAACAGAAACAATCAATGATGATGTTTTTATTTTATTTGATAATTAGATTACGCGATCCGGGATTTCTAGGCACATACAATAACTGTGACGTGACAGCTGCTGTTTTGTTGAAGGTTCAAAATAAGGAACCTTAGCCTCTCCACATCAAACGCTGTAAGAAAACTTAAAAGAGTATTAGAAATGGGTATGAGGAATTACGCACTAAAACATTTCGCTCAGGTCGATGTGGCGTAAGAGTCTTCGGTGGTACTTTTGTTCTGCGAGTCCTCTTTGGTTTCTTGTTTTCTTGCTTAAACATTTCTTCAGGAGTTTTGTAATAACAAATATTGGATACTTACACCTAAAAAAGTTTAGTTCCTTAGCTTTTAGCTGACCTACCAGATTTTCGGGGTTATTTACTGTGTTATGTTCTAACAAAAAAACAGAAAAATAATAAAAAAAATGGAAAATCGGACTTTCAATCACACATGACATGAGACAATGAAAATTAATTGTCACAAAGAGCATAAATCAAAAAATGTGGAGTGGCGAAACGCGTCGAATCTAAGTATTTGCATATTGGTGTGGTACTAATTATTGATATTCCTTTGTCGCATGCGATTGAGGGAGGGCGGGCGGTGCACCATTGGCCTGCGTAGTCAGTACCACTACCGACATTTTTTATCGGAAGTTTTGTTATATACCTACTCCTTAACAATAGATAAATTTGACAGATATTACTCAGGAGTGAAAAGGACAGATGCTTTTGTGAAGTCCATGCTTGCAAGGCTGGCTCGATTAGAAGGAAACATAGGGCAAGAGAATTCAGAAATAGGTTTTTTGTTAAATGCGTTGATCTCTCGCTCTCGTCCCCGAACATACGAGCTGAGCGCGATAAAAACAACTGCAGTTCAGACCGAAGAACCAATGAAAAGTACAAACAATATTCGTTTCATAGTCCCCTGTTTTCTCCTTTAAAACTAGACTGATTTAATTACTCTTTGAATTCAAAACTAAAGAAAGGTTTTGGCTGTGTTTCTATGTTTTGAGTTTTTCCCAAAATCTCGTCAGATTTGTTTGCTGAGTGTTTGAATATAGCAGAATATCTGGATATTTTTTTAGGTTTTGAAGGTTTAAATCTCTCAATAATTTACTTAATAAAACAAGGAAAACATAGGAACATGCTTATAGCGGCCATAGATTTTTGCAAGAAAAAACAGAGCGATTATTGCCTATATCCAGAAAGGAAACAGGGGACTGCGTATGTGTGGAACAACGGCCCGTGTGATTTCCTCATAAGCTGCATATTTTAACCAGACAAGCTTTTCAGAAGTTCGCGTCTTAAATCGCGTCAGCTTGTTATTAATAAACTCAAAACTAATAACCAACTAGAGGAATGCTTCCATAACACAATCAGTCAGTTTAGCGACTTCAATAAGCAAGGGGACCTCGCCCACATCATTCCCGGTAATTACAGCAACCCATAACGCAAGTCGGGAACAACTTGAGTGTGCCTCCAACGGTCCGCGAACTTTGCCCGTAATTCCTTACCCTTCTGGGTCACGTTCTAAATTTAAGGCAAAACACTCCAATATCTTGGGCGCCAGATTTAAGGATGGCGCGTTGGTGTAACTTCGAGAACTTTTCCGTTCGATGTGAAGCTTACAGCATGTTAGGTTGCGCACATTTGTCAGTTATCTCCAGTTTATTCTGGACTTTAACAAGCTAGAGGTGAAGATCAAAATCGATTGAAGAAATATCGAGGATGATGTGACGCTGCCTATATCTTGTTCAAAGGTGTGCTAATAAGGGTATGAGTGGCTTAGTTAGATTCATTTTAGTTGGACAATTCTTGTTTTCTTTGTGTTATTTGATATAAAATTTAAAGCAGATGTACAAGTTATTTGTGGATGAATCCTGCTATGAGTATGATTACTTTACATACAAATATTGATTTTTAGTTATTAGCAGTGAGTAAAGTTTTCATTGGCTTAACAAATTAAAAGTGATCAATACAGTTTAATTTCGTTCGAGTTGCATAATACATTGGTGGTCTAAAGGTTATGGCATGAACACGGTAAACTGAAGGCGCAGGTTCGAATACTGCCTGAAGTAATTTTTTCCATTAGGTCATGAATAGAATAGAGTAGTGTTTAGTTGTTTACTGCCTTTAACTGTACTGATAGTCTCTCTGAGTAATATACATAAAGGCAGGGACTCCTTTGATAGCTTAAAACTGAAAAAATAAATTAATGATAATTATAATCCAAATATTTTTCGCGGAAAAATTTACATTAAGGTTTCTTTGGTAGGATTTACCGGAATGCCCTGATGTTTTTCTCAACGACTCGGATAAGTAATTTGATTCTTTCCGAAAGGACCTCCTGGTAATTTAATATTGAATATTTTCGTCTGTACCTACCTACTTTTATCGGTCAGAAATTAATGATTTGGGATCTTATTCAGTTCACGTCTACCAAAACAAGAAAAAGAATACCTCTTCTCTGACGTCTAGCGTAATTCCATTTAAAGACAGCTTGGACTAAAAACAAGCCCCTCACGTAATGCTAATGTTCTAACTACAAACGTCCAGCAGTTTTCTAAATGTTATTCACCAAACAGTATCAAGTAACCCATTGGGAAAGATAATTATTTCTATCCGCCCCTTTTTAAGGTTCCGTACCTCAAAAAGAAAAAATGTAACCCTTATAGGATCACTAGATTGTCCGTCTGTCTGACTGTCGAAACCTTTTTTCTCAGGAACGCGTAGACATCAAATTGAAACTTATATGAAATACTGGGTTCAACGCTCTCTTTTGGCTGTGAAACAAACAAACTTGTAAATCAACATGATCAAAAGATATGGCCGTTTGTGTCGCATATTTTGTGATTTCACAACAGAATCAAATCATACAGGGCACTTCCCGTTGACAGGAAACACTGAGGTCGAGAGAATTCTAGAATAGGTTTTCGTAAAACTACATAGTACTGCTGTCACGCTGTGCCCTCGAACAAACAAGCTGAGCACGATTGAGACAACTGCAGCTCGAATTTTTATTTTAATTCATTTTAAATTTAAATTATTAAATAAAAATGAAGAATAAATAATACGAATTTAAAAAAAAATATTTAATCTTATTATTACTAAAAAAAAAAAAATTATTTAAAATTAAAAAACCGAAGACACCTGTGAAAAGTATACAAACTATAAGTTTCGTAGTCCCATGTTTTCTTCTCTAAAATTAGACCAATTTTATTCCTTTTTTTGGCACTAAAAATAAAAGAAATTATTTTTAGTTTTAGTGCTATGTTAATTTTATTTTTAGTGCTCTTTTCGTTTTGCTCTTTTCATAGAAGCTCGTTAGATATGTTTGCTGGACTTTTTATATATTTGAAGGTTTAAATTTCAACCTTAATAAAGAATCCTTTCTTAGAACATAGGAACATGCTAATAGTGACCATGTATTTTTTTAGTAAACAATATGGCAACTTTTGCCATTATCCAGGAAGGAAACAGGATACTGTTTGTATGGAAAAACGACCCGTACGATTTCTTCTCAAGGAAAAAATCTGAAAACCGAAAATAAAAACCTTTTAAATCCAATGCAATCCGGCTTTCGAATGGGTCATAGTACGACTACCGCCTTAACCAAAATCACGCACGATATTCGCCAGGGTATGGAAAATCATCAACTCACAGTATTAACTCTCTTAGACTTTAGTAATGCCTTTAATTCTGTGGATTTTGATATACTTATTGGTGTGCTACGTTCTCTTGGCATATCTCCTACCGTAGTTGACTGGTTTCGTAGTTACCTGCTAGGGCGCCGGCAACGTATACGCATTGAGGATTCCTTCTCTGACTGGTGCAGTATCAATGCGGGTGTCCCTCAGGGTGGCGTATTGTCTCCACTTCTATTCTCTATATTCATTAATTCCATTACACATTCACTTTCGTGTCTCTATCACTTGTATGCTGATGATTTGCAGATCTACACGCAAGCAACATTATCAAATCTCTCGCATGCTATCGCTGAAACTAACAGCGATCTCAAATTGATTGACAACTGGAGTAAATCATATGGACTTATCATTAATCCTACAAAATCTCAAACAATTATTATTGGCAGTCCGTATTTTGTTTCAAGGACTGGTTACAGTTTGTTGCCAGCGGTAGTATTTGGCGGTACTATTGTTCGTTTTAGCAAATGTGTTAAAAATTTAGGTTTAGTTTTTGATCAGTGCTTATCTTGGCGACCGCAAGTCGAAGCTGTTCGCAAGAAGCTCTTCTCTGCTTATGGTTCACTCAACAGGTTTCGTAATTTTCTCCCGATTAGTACTAAAATAGAACTAGCACAATCACTTCTGCTTTCTCTTCTCGATTATGCTGATTGTGCCTGGGTGGATCTGTCTGAGGAGCTTCTCGACAAGCTGGAGCGTCTGCAAAATGTGGCCATTAGATATATTTTTAATTTACGAAAATTTGATCATGTTTCTTACTATCGCTCTCAACTCAAATGGCTTCGAATCCGACAACGTAGAGACTTACATGTCTTGTCCCTTCTTTACAATATTCTGTTTCATCCAATGTCTCCACCTTATCTTAAGTCCCATTTCTCTTTTCGGACCACTTCGTCGAGTCGTAATTTGCGATCTAATTACATTTTATTCCTGGACATTCCGCCTCGCACGACTCAATTTCTGACGTACTCGTTTCCTTCTCAAGCCGTCCGGCTATGGAACTCCCTCCCTGAGAGTATTCCCGTAGATAGTATCCCGGAGATCTTTCAAATCTTTAGTTCGTAGTCACTTCCTATCCACAAATCCTTAACCGCTATACTGTTATTTGTGTCCCTTTACAATGCCTGCAAGCAATGCATTGACAAGCAATATTTATTCCTATTTCTGCGCCCTTCCCCTTGATTGTCCTTTTTCTTATTTCCCTGTCTTAAGGTTGCCTGGAAGAGATTGCTTTTTAGCAATAAGGCCGCCTATTTGTACATATATATATATATATATATTTTACATTTGTATCCCATTGTCATACAATTTTTGTACAATAAAGAGTTTATTATTATTATTATAAAATAACTGGAACGATCTTCTGTGATTGACCACACTAGGTGCCTTTTAAGAAGCAAGAATGATGCAAAATTACTACTGATCATATAACTATTTTCATTTTCGCATTTATGTTCTATTATAAATCACCAAAAACTTCTAGTTTGTTATCTGCTAATTTCGCTTAACATTCACAACTAATTTATTTTGTGAGTAATGGCAATTTCGCGTTATTAACAATAAACTCGTGAATCCCCAACACCTTCTATTATGAGTCGCAAATCGTTGTGTCAGCATCTAATCACAACTTATACATCTTCGCTCCACAAAACGGTGTGCCGTGTCGGCGTTAATGTAACCAGTAATGGAGTGGCAACTTCAGAATGTCCCCTTTACTGAGTGAGGTAATAAGGCTGGGTTTAGTGAAGTTTTCTCAAATTTATCAATTCGCCCGACCTCGGCTGAGCTCTGGGATCCCGGAACCGCATTTAGATAAAACTGGATGTTAATTCATTATTCACACGCCATTAATTCGGTATAGGTCGCTGCAGACGCACAGCTCAGAGATGGTAATGCCTTTTGTACGACTCAATGCCTCTGAGCCGTTTCAGTACTTTCAGTTGAGGTGTGGATCTTGGAATTGGCTCATAATTGCCTAGGCGATAATTTTGTATTGTTACGCCATGAAAGATATTTAAAAACTGGGCTCATGAAAACTTAACCATTTTTAAATAGAACTTTGCATTTTCTTTTAAAATGCTAAATAAATTGAAAAACGAATAGCTTTCGTCGAGGCTGGTAAGAACTTGGTGGCTGAGAGATCTAGGCGTCAACAAGGTATGTTAAAGACGCGTTTTGAAACCCCACTGAAACGAAATTTTTTCTTTATTCATTTTTCAACTTAACCACTTGTCAAAACTAGCCATTAAAACTATAAGTTGTTAATTGACAATACTCGTAAATAGATCTGAAATAGACTGCTTTGATTAATTCTAAACCAGAATTTTGTATCGGAGGGTATGAAAATTAACCTGTTGAGATTGTATATTATTACGCACTTATTACTTACCTAACTCTTACAGAGTGAAAATAGTACAATAGTTATATTTTTTTTATTTGATCTAAATCAAATCTAACAACAATTGCAATTCTGAGATAAATTTTAGTTTTAATACTACAACGACCCACTTCGTGTTAAGTAGCTACATTTGCCTATTACTATGCCATGTTGTTCCTGTAAGATTGGCAAATACAACCTTTTCAAGGACCATACGATGCCAACTTGTGGCATAAGTTGATATGGAGTCACACTACTAGTAATTTGACTACCTATCTTTAAACCCGCAGCCCTACCGCCTAAAGTACGATACACACCAACCAGGCGACGCAGGAGCGCAGCGCCACGCATCGCAGCGGATGCGCGAGCATGCGCCGGCAGCCGGCCACGTCCGCCCGACGGCTACATCTGCGCGAACCCAGGCGCGTGCTCGCGTATCCGCGAGCATGCTCTTAGCGCCTAGTAAATGCTTTCGTGTCGCAGTCAGTTTCTACCAGTCAGTTTCTACTGCGTACGCGAGGAACTGTCCGGCAGCCGTGGCGTACGCGCGCATTTCAAGCAGCATAAATTCCATGCAAACATGAACCTTAACATTTGTATAGAAGTCTGAATTTACTTAAGCACAGTGTGAAATGCGCTCCGGCGCGCTCCGCCGCCGCCCGGTTGGCGTGTATCGTACATAACTTGTAGAAATGCACTCGCTATCGTTATATTGTGGTGTTAGTGTTATTTTTTTTTAAGTTGATAGGTAATATAAAAGACGTAGAAAGATAAATATTTATCGTAGGAATGTGGATACGTTATCTATCTAAAAAGTGTTCGAAAAAAACATCTATATGATAAAATTAATCAGCAAAAAGTTGTAAAAACAGTAGGTAAATATTTTTGTTAATAAACAAACTCAATATGAGTTTATTAACAAAAATACTTAGAACAACAATGATTTATCTTATTTCATTAAAAAACAGTTTATTAGGTATTTTTCCTCACAAGTGTGTTAAAAAATATCGTACGATATACTTGCGTGTATTGGTTATACACACTAGGCTCTATTCTGTCCTCGCCCTCGGCTCGGGCTGAAATTTTGCCTCGTGAATTATAATGGCCATTTTAATTTTAATTTAAGGCTCTGTTTTCAATATTTTTTTTAATATTGTTGTTAGGGAAACTGTAAGTCTACATTTTAAAACACTTTGTTTGTAGTAACAACATATTTATATTCTCCCAATGTAATGTTCACGCTATCTTGGTTTCCGAATCTTGGTTTAAGCCCCATCTTCCTTCTACTTCGTACCCACTTCCAGGATTTACACTCGTCAGAAACGACCGCATTGGAAGAGGTGGTGGAGGTGTAGCTATATATCTCCGGAGTGATTTTCCCTTTAAAATTATTACTGCTTCCATCCCCCAATATTCGGCTTCGGCTGAATATTTATTTTTGGAAGTTGGCGTTGGGAGTGCTAAATTAGTGCTTGGGGTAGTTTACTGTCCTCCCTCTATTGACTATTTCACTGACCTCGAATCAGTTTTAGAATCCTTAGGGTCTGATTATGCACACCACATCATCATGGGTGACTTTAATACCAATATCCTTTGTCCCCAATTTCCTCGTCCTCGCAAGCTTTTGCAAGTCATTGAATCAAACAGTCTACATGTTCTGCCTCTTCAATCAACACACGTAAATACCGGTGGAAATGACTCTTGGCTTGACATAATGCTTGTTTCAAATCCCAGTCTTGTATCTTGCCATGGCCAACATCCTGCTCCTGGTTTCTCTCACCACGATCTTATCTTCCTTTCTTATATCCTTAAGCCTCCCAAACCAATTCCTAAAGTACTGTACAAGCGTAATTTTGCTGGGATCGATGTTTCTAAATTCCGATCTGACGCATCTAGGATAAACTGGGAGCCCGTATTTCTCGCTAGTGCAGTTGACGATAAGATTGAAGCTTTTAACAATATTGTAACTCAGCTTTACAACACTCATGCTCCAATTCGTAAAATAAAATTAAAACACAAGCCTGCACCTTGGATGTCAGAAGAAATTAGGAAAGCCATGAGGAGAAGAGACAAAGCATTTCAAAAGTTTAAGAAAGAACGCACCGATGAGAAATGGAATGCTTACAAAGTTGCAAGGAATCGGTGTAACCAGGTGATACGTAATGCTAAACGCCGCCACATACTTGACAATATCTCATCTTCTACGTCTGCCTCCATCTGGAAGTTCCTAGGAACCCTAGGTATAGGCAAAACTCGCCACTCTGACCTTCCTAACTCCATTTCTTTGGATGATCTAAATTGTCATTTTGCCAATAATGCTCATCATCAAAGCCTTAACACTGAAAACACCACGGCGTACATAGCTGGGCTTCCAATGCCAAACATCGCTCCTTTCGACTTTTCACCAATGTCATCGGATGAGATTAAAAAGATAATCCTATCAATTAAATTTAATGCTGTTGGTTGTGATAACATCAGCCGTCAAATGATTATATCCATCCTCGAGCACTCCCTTCCTGCGATCACTGAAATCGTAAATTTTTCCCTTGATTCTGCAACTTTCCCCACCCTTTGGCGGAAAGCCTTTGTTCGCCCTCTTCCTAAAGTCCCTAACCCAACTGTCCTCAATCAATTCCGCCCCATTTCTATCCTTCCTTATCTATCCAAAGTGCTCGAGGCTTGTGTGCATAAGCAATTTTCCTCATTTATCCACAGAAACTTACTTCTGAGTCATTTTCAGTCCGGCTTTAGACCTGGTCACAGTACTTCTTCTGCTCTCCTCAAGGTGACCGGGGACATTAGGGCTGGAATTGAAGACAGAAAGATTACCTTACTCATTCTTGTTGATTTCACGAATGCGTTCAACACTGTTCACCATGATATTTTGTTATCAATGTTATCTCATCTAAAGGTCTCACCCAAGGTAATTGAGTGGTTCTCTTCATATCTTCGGGGACGACAGCAGTCGGTCATTTGGGAAGAGTTGTCTTCCTCATGGCGTAATCTTGACGCTGGCGTTCCTCAAGGTGGCATTCTATCTCCACTTCTTTTTTCAGTTTTTATAAACTTTATTACCCATCATATTCGCTGTGCGTATCACCTGTATGCTGACGATTTGCAACTTTATACTCATGCAGATGTTGATAGTATAAATGATGCCATTGCTATAATCAATCAAGATCTCAAAAGTATTAAGGATTGGTCCGAGCAATTTGGAGTCCGCGTTAACCCAAATAAATGCCAGGCGATAATGGTGGGCAGTTCCAGGTTCATATCTAGACTGGAGCATCAGAACCTTCATCCCGTAATTTTTGATGGTGAAGTTATCCCTTTGAGCAACAGTGTCAAGGATTTGGGGTTGCATATAGATTCAACGCTCAACTGGCAACCTCAGGTAACTAACGTTTGTCAGAGGGTTACTGGAACTCTGAGATCTCTCTACCGACTGAAAAACTTTCTGCCTATTGACATCAAAAAAATGCTTGTACAGTCTTTAATTTTTCCTATAATAGACTATGGTGATGTGTGCTATTTCGACCTGAATGCAGATCTACTCAACAAACTTGACCGACTTCTAAATAACTGCATTCGATTCGTCTTTAATTTAAGAAAATATGATCATGTTTCGGCATTCCGAATGCGCTTAAAATGGTTACCTATTCGGCAGCGTAGGCAGATGAGAGCCTTAATGACTTTATACTCCTTACTTCATAACCCTAACACACCCTCCTACCTCAAGACACATTTTCAGAACTTATGTACCTCTCATAACAAAACCCTTCGTTCTGCCTTCAATGGTATTCTCATAGTTCCTCCTCATCGCTCTGATATTGTTCACTCATCCTTTTTTGTCCAATCTATTCTTTTATGGAACGCCCTCCCTCTAGAGGTAAGTAACGCCCCAAGCAAGCTTAGCTTCAAACATAAATTGCGAAGGCATTTTGCACAACAGAATTGATTTTTTTTAGACATTGGCAATCAAATGATTGCAATTATGGTATTCGTAGGCATTTTAGATAATATATATTAGTTTATTTTAATTATTTTATTTGTGTAGTAGAATTTTATGTTATATATAATATTCTTAATAAGCTGTTCCATTTCTCGGTACATCTACCGCATCACCCTTTTCTGCACCACCCTAAGGTTGACTGGAAGAAAATGCCACAGGCATTAAGTCCGCCTTTGTACGAACATTGTGTACATAAAGAATAAATAAATAAATAAATAAATATTTATGTGACTGTTTGTTTCTAATAAATTAAAAAAAAAATTGTGACAGGTGACTTTAGAACTATAGTTCTAACTCATAGCGATGCACTCACTTTTATTTATTTTAATGTCATCTGTGAAATTAGAACCATAGTTCTAATCTAAATCATGGCGATGCACTCGCCATCATTGAAGCGATATCGAGTGCATCGCTATGAGTTAGAACTATAGTTCTAATGTCACCTATCACAATAGAACGATAGCGATAGGCGGTAGGGCCGAGGAACACAGCAATGCAGGTATCGTTGCTTGGCAACAGTAATAGGTAAGATAAAGATGCCTCACAGATAACTAGTCTATAGTACAGAGTACCTAGTGCCAGTTAAATGGAGTTTTACTCGAGGCGCGTCCCAGATAAGCACCGATTTGCAGCATTTTATCGACGCGATTCATTAGCTTTTTGTTGTTAACTTTTCGCACTTGTTTCGAGTGTTCCATTTACGAAAAGTTAGCATCAAAAACCCAGGCTAATAGGTTCTCGATACCAGCTACCAGGTTTTCGACAGCTTTGAAATTTGACATTTGAAATCTTTTTTCACGAATCAAAAAGGTTTCTCAGGGGATTCAAAAATAAATTGAAGGAAATGTATTATAGTTTTAGTCGATTCTGATTTGTACTATTTGAAATTTTAAGTAAATGGACTCATAATGTGAGGTGCTAAAATTCAGCACGAAAAATCAGTTCCTACAGTTTCATTTGTAACAATTAGCGCGGCTAAAAAGTTAACATTTCTTAAAAGAAACGCAAAACGAGGTTAACTTCAGATGTTAGCACCTGCACAGTGGTGATTCTTATCTGGAACACACCTTTGATCACACGCATCGACGGGTAAACGCGAATATGTATGGGATTGGGGCAGCGCCATCTGGTAGTTACTATGGAATGAGGCAGCGGTCATTGGGGCTGTATACAAGGGTCGTTTGCTTGGGTATCTCCGTCTTACCTATTTCTGCCGCAAAGCAGCAGGCCTGGATTGCTGTGTTTTGGTTTTAAGGGTAAGATACGGCAGTGAAATTACTGGGTACCGTGACTTTACATCTGATGTCACAAGTTGGCAACGTACACTGTGGTATACTGTGGGGGTTGCAGTTTTGCTGCGAATCTCACAAGAGCCACAAAAACTTTAGGTGACAGTTACCACTTACCATCAGGTGGGCAGTTTGCTTGTTAGCCAACTTTAGTTGTATTAAAACAATAATATTAATTTTCAGCTCGACATCTCTACGCGTTCCCAAGAAAATAGGTATTGACAGACAGACTGAGAGACGGGCACCAAACTGATCATAATTATGAATTCCGTTTTTTTTGAGGTACGGATCTCTAAAAAGAAAACGATTTAAGCATAATACATGTCTTAATTTGTTACAACAACACGACAGTACCAGGCAAATCACCGGCATAGACGAATAACACAACTCCAACCAAAGCTGATTCTGAATTTATAAAAATTCGGCTAATTTTCCAAATTTCTCCACCGAAAAGTCTTCAATTAGCGCCTCCAGAAGGTCGGAACAAAGTGAAAGTTCGCTCATGACGAAGTTACAAGCTGCCTGGCTCGGGCTCTTATAAGGGAAAGTTCGCGACTCAACAATGCCCGGGATGATTGATTGCCTAAACGAGTTCCCAACTCTTTGACCTGATAATAAAAAGGTGCTTTGGATGTTGAAATTAATTATTTTCAAGTTTAAATCACTTCCGAAGCAGATCCTTTTGGAATAGTTCGTTGATGCCGGAGTGGTCTTGTCAGCCCGAACTTTATAATTACCGATAGAATGAGAACGTTGTTAGTCACAACGCATCATGATAAATATTTTTTATTTATTTATATTTTTGTTTAACAGTGTGTTGCGAATAGAAAAAAATCGGTGTGTGTGTAAAAAAATATAAGTTTAGCGAGTGTGCACAGGCAACTCCCTCTATGCGCCAAAAGAGATATGAAACCGTCGCGCTTGTATTTTTCTCTTTTCAAATTCACAATAATGAAAAACTACATCTAAAGAAAAAACTTGATTTCTACCGAAAAGGTCTTCACTCAGCATGAGTTGCAAAATCTCCAATGCTGATCTTTTTTTTATTGCAATTATGTTGGCAAACAAGCAAACTGCCCACCTGATGGTAAGTGGTAACATCACCTATAATACATGTGACTCCTGTGAGATTCGCAGCAAAACTGCAACCCCCACAGGAACCACAGTGTACGTTGCCAACTTGTGACGTAGGTACCCAGTAATTTCAATGTCACTTACCCTTCAAACCGGAACACAGCAATGCAACACTGAGGCTTTGGGGTAGAAAAAGATCTTTCGTAAAGCCGTTTATAAAACGTTTTTAATAATAATCATGTATGTTTGTATGTAGTTTATTAAAGAGTAATATGCATTATAATATATTTTTCTTACTTAACACTCATAGTGAAAAGTTATAACTGAAATACTTGCTTGTTGCTTGGTCATTGTTTTTCAATATGAATCTAAATCCAATTTAGCAATCATTCATGAATTGGATCAAGTAGTTGTAGGTAATTGTAGCAAAAATTTTAATTATTTTAATGCCGATGAAATGAATTATATAGAGTTAAAAAAAGTTAAAAATATGAAACACTCGTAAAAATGCAATTAAATGAAATGGCATGGCATAACATCCCCTCTGGAAGCTTAAAAACTCCGCACTTCAACTTGTTCGCAACATCTTATATCTGGAGGCAAAGCCTCATATGAGGTTATTTATTAAGTAAAAGCAAAACAATGTCGCGAGGCAGCGGCGGCGCCCTGCGCGAAATAAGCACATGCTGTGAATATGCAAGTGTTTTCTTAAGAAAATTTTGAACACTCTTGAGCTGTAGAGCAGGAACTTTTGGGGATTAGCAAACCCCCCTTCTTGAGATATTCGGAAGTAAGTTTCTCTACTCTGCGTCATTACCTACACTGTGGACTTTTAATCTTCTACTGAGAGTTTGCCGAGACAGTGTCTGTATGTGTCAGCTTAATGCATTCTACCGTAATAAAAGGCTTTGCGACTTATTCGACATCGTTGTCTTTATACAACAGAGTTGGCAAAAAGTGAAGTGTTCACTTGTGACAAGCAAGTGGCAACAGTCACCTTCACCATCACCAAGATTTGCAAATATGCAACCTCTATACACATACAAGAAATGCAATATTCGTTGCCAACTTGTGACATAAGAACTAATTTACAGTAGATAGATTTAGATAGATAAAAGGTTTCTTAGGTACAAAACACACAAAAACATTACCAAATCCAAAATACATTCGATATCAGAATGAGCAGAATAATACAAAATAATTATAATACGATAAATACAATGAAATACAAATGCACCAGTGTGTTGCGGTAACCAAAGGGCCAAGGCTCAGTGGGGATTTTTTTCCCCTGAAAAGAACAAAAACTCTGATTTTCAGCCATCACCCAGATTTATGGAGAGGCTGAGGGCATAGATGAGAAACAACTCTAAGTCAATAACAGCAGATCCTAAAGATTCCACGAGAAACATGTTTATACCAAACTGCTATCTATTCTGTGGTACCAGTAGCTTAATATAGGTACAATGGTTGATAGATTGAATCGTGGGTCCCACCCTGAGTGGATTTTAGAGACGACTTTGGTAGAGTCTCTATTTGGTTTATGCAGTATTTATATGCACGCGGTTTGTGCAGGTTGTTATCATTTGCGATTGAGATATTTTTGTAAAAAAAAAAGATTTTTAGGGATTTTCTTAGTCATTTGCGATTCAAATGTTTCTGCGAAATAGTTTTTTTTATGGATTTTCCCTTTTTTCTGAAATTTTACATTTTCGGTCATCTCGTTTTTATTTATATTCTGGTCAAAATACCGCAGGAAAGTGAACCCTTATTTCACCATCCGTAAATTATGTACACTTAAGGGGGGGGGGGGGGGGTCGACACAGAGTAACAAGGGGTGAAAGGGGTATGCCTTGTGACTTTTTGTGTTTTATCTGTTTATTTTGATGTCTATTTTATGCACGAGAATTGAATTCTAGCTTAGAAAACATCGAATGTACGCCAATGTGTTTTTCGTTTTTCGAAATTCATATATACATTTCTCAAATTTTCATGAAAGAAATCGTTATCGAAAATCGGCATCATTTCTTTAATAATAAGTAAAAACAAATAAACACAGTCCATTTCTCTATTAGGATATAAGTTTTAGTATATAAGCACAGTTTCCGTACATTATTAGGTACTGTTGTGTACATTCACCCATTATATATTTGACTCCGAAATTTCAGATCCGAATACTCCAACTAACTATTCTCTCCCGCTTCGTTCGATATGAATAAACAAGGAGTAACAAGGCGAACAGTACCTTAGCATATATCATTTGAATGTCTCGCCGTGCTAGGGCCGGATAACTATTCCAAAACTGCAGCTTAGTTTACGAATTCGTAGTCTGATGTACATTGCTGCTTCTGAACTTCGTTACAAAGCATTGTACTCAATTATTGATTTAGTCTCGATATGCCAGGTGCTCAATTCTGGTAATGTTATGCATTCATGGCGGATCAATAACACTTCAATTACATTGCTTTTTGACTAGCTTATTGCTGGTTGATAATCAGCTACAACATTTGTCAGTATTGACATATCAAGAAGCTGTATTAGGAATAATTTGGACCGCAAAAGCGTATAAAAATTACAAAA
The DNA here is from genome assembly GCA_963935595.1 of Schoenobius gigantellus. Classification (NCBI taxonomy): domain Eukaryota; kingdom Metazoa; phylum Arthropoda; class Insecta; order Lepidoptera; family Crambidae; genus Schoenobius; species Schoenobius gigantellus. The sequence goes on from OZ012549.1 coordinate 4,141,888, forward strand.
GTAAGATTATTATCATAATATTAATAGAATTAAGGCCACAAGTTGAATGCCTTCAAGCAAAGGTCTGGGCCGTCTTCGTAGCGCGGTTTTTGGATTACTCTTGAAGACTTAGTGAAGTGACTGATACGTGGAACAACTGCATACTGTTAAACCGAATTTTCAGAATCATGTTCGGTTTTGTTTCATCTGATTAGATTCAACCACTCTTGTAACAACATCACGCCTACTAAGAAAAAATATTATTTATAAAAAAATAAATTTTATTAAAATAAATTTAAATGTAATGATAAAATTACTAGAATAATAGGAGAGATTTCATCTAGAAACAGGCTCACCCTCGTGCTGTAACCCTAAAATCTTCTTTGTATGTTTGTTTTCAATAAGACTTTAATGAGTTCGTGGAATGTAGGCGTAGTTCGTAGTTTCTCCATTTAACGACGGACTTAAAACACATGTATCGTCGGTCCCTTCTTCCAGTGGATGTAGTATGAGCCGACTAAAGCAATTAAGGCTGAAAGAAAGCTTAGAAAGACGAATATATCAAAAACTGGAAACAAAGCCCTACACTGAGTAGTCTGACCAACGTGATGTCCTGACTTTTTCAACAACTCGTCACACAAGCCCAAGGCCTCTTTCGGGCGAGTTGACGAAAGTCAAAATAAATGCCCCTTTCTCAGCATAGGGATATTTATGAGTTGTAATGATGAGGCATTAAGTATTTGTCACTCAACTGCTCTTAGCGCGCATTGTACAGCGAACAACGAATTCCAAATTGTAACACGGGCTTAAAGAGTAACCTCCGAAACAGCGCAGTTCCACGTAATGGCGCCACTAGCGCGCGTAATGGCCCCAACGGACGAGAATGTTCGCAGCGTGCTTTTGGATTCGGTAAAACGCGAGCGCTGTCGGGCTCGAGTGGCTAGCTTCCATCAATTTTAAGTACGTGTAGTGTGTAGCGTACGCTTTAGACATGGCGGTTGCTCGTTATGGAGCAGTTTAATAGAGAAACTGTAGAGATTTAGCTCGTTAAATATAACTGCTTGTTTTTGTGCGACAACGCTTTTTTCAACGCTCGTTATAGCGGAAAACCTGAATTTCCATATTCCTCATCGAATGCGCTTACCTTGCAGTATAGGTGGCCGTGGTTTATTTATTAAATTGCTATTGATTTCAGTATTTGATGCTTAGGTAACTGAAAGTGCCAAAGTTGTCTGCGCTGGTGTGGTACAGACGACAGGTGTAGATTCAACTTTTTTTTTTTTTCATTACTACTTGTATTTGCAGACATCTTGAGTAGGTATATTCAGGATGTATGCACATACAAGGTTAAATTTATGTTTCCTTTAAATTAGAATGTTTTGCTTTGTTTTGACGTCAATAAGTGCCTGTAAAGGCCTATGTTGAATAAAGATTTTTGAATTGAATTTGAATTTGAAAGTTCGCGGTCTACCAGTAGAGTTTTTTTGGGAAGCATTATTTCAAACAATAAGAGGTAAAAAGCAATCATTTAAATCATATATGAAAATCCTAAAATACTTCCATTTTATGTAATATTTAAAACCTGTTTTAACGTTTTTACTTTTTAAAATATCGCTGACTGAACAACTCTTATCACTGTAAGACAGGTGATATTACTGGTTACTGTGACTTGACATCTTATGTACAAATTGGCAAAGTACATTGGGGTCGTTGGGCGGGTTGTAGATTTGCAAATCTTACAGGAACACAATGTGTACAGCCAGCTTCAAAAGTAGATTTATAAGCATTTTAGTACCATGTCACACCACAACACTATTTCTTTTATTCAGTATGGTTACACCTATATTGCATTGTTAATAGTTGGTGTGACATGGTACTAAAATGCTTATCTAATTTTGAAACCGACTGTACCTACACTCGAGTACAAAATGATCGATACGGCCAAAGTTACAAAAATATGTATTCATTGATCGACAGACTTTATTGACTTAACATTAAGGTGGAGTTGGTTGAGTATACATTTTTTTGTAACTTTTGTACTCGAATGTACAGCCGGCTTCGAAGTTCGAACTTTTGAAGCCGGCTGTACATTCGAGTACAAATTGGCAAAGTACATTGGGGTTGTTGGGCGGATTGTAGATTAGCAAATCTTACAGGAACACAATATGTACAGCCAGCTTCAAAAGTAGATTTATAAGCATTTTAGTACCATGTCACACCAACTATTCCTTTATTTAGTATGGTTACACTTATATTGCATTGTACATTTTGCATTGCTTTTGAAGCCGTCTGTACATACTATAGGCAAATCTAGCCACTAACCATTAGATGGGATGGAAACACTTGTATGAAATCGTCTACTTGGCGGTTGCTCGTATGACTTTTTGTGAGATAACACCGCAATGTTTTTTTATGCTAGTTATAACGGAAGCACTGAATTTGGACTAGTTACTGCATTGAATGTTCTTCCTTCCTCTGCATATGAAATTTTTTATAGGTATAGGTGACTAATCTATTACATTGCTTTAATTTGTATTACATTCCTTTTTTATTGCATTGCTAATTTTGATGAGTTTAATTCAAGGTTTTGTGTTCTTTACTCGCAACATTAAATCAAACAATCGCCTGCTTTCCATGTAGACGGAAATATCCGTAGCAGCTCTTTCAAAATGCAATTTTTTGTATATTGGCGAGTTGCAAACCATTTTGTCATAGCCCACGTCCGAAGCAGCCTTAGATCTACAGTTTCGCGGTAAAAAATTTAAGATTATAGTTAATCTTAGTTAATATAAATTAATTCTAAAATCACGATAGGGCTGACATGTAATGTTTTTACGAAAGCTCCATAAATAATAAAGATTAAAAAAGGGAATTGATATTATAAACAGGAAAAATATCTTTGGTGGTTCCTCCCTAGGCGAAGTCCTTTCCTCCCAACGGCATGTCTCCCCTAGTATTACGTTGTTTCGAGTTCTACAAGTCGTCGAGTGATTGAAACTCCCTTTTGAAGAAAGACAGCGGTGACACATGTGAAATGAGATAGGACGTCTGCGCTTCACCAACTTACTGCAAAGTTTGAACTTAGAATTCGAAGCTAAGTAAATATCCTTTGCATTGCTATTACTAATGAAGTCTCTCCAGGATCAAATCTTCCACAAGTATGATGATAAAATAAAAGTACTACTACTTAACCGCCTCCGTGGTCTAGTGGTTGAGAGGGATCACCAGGTGTTGATCTGGAGGTCTAGGGTACTACTCCCCATGGGGGCAGAAAATTTTCTGCTTGGTTTGGTTGGTTGTAGGGCTTCCCTGTCGTATGTAATTAATGTACTATATTTTATGACAGTCAATTACCGAATGCCTGTACATGGATACCTGTACGGCCGGTTGTACAGATTATGTAGGACTCTTACTGACAAACCTCCGCCTTTTGCCTATGGTAGTACCGACTATTTATTCTGTGCGTTTGCCTTGTGACAATGCATCGATACTGGTGTAGCTGTGTCGGTAAGAACATTCGGTCAATGCCGGTTACACGTTTGATCCTTACTGAGACAGCTTCACCATATATTAGTAAAGAATCTTGATGTGCTTCAATAAGATTAATTACTAATATCCTTATATAATTATTTATTTATTTATTTATTTATAACCCTTTATGTACAATCTAGTATACAAAGGCGGACTTAATGCCATAATTAGTAATTTACATGTTTACAAAAAGTAATGATTACAGATGAATACAGTAAAGTGTCTTATGGCCAATTTCATCAACCTTAGCTTGGGAAACTCCTAAGAAGTATGATGCCACTTTTGTATTTAATGAAAAGAATGTGATAGCATACTACCTAAGATCTTTGCTTTGAGGTTAGCTTCCAATTGACGACTCTGTAATAATACAGGGAGATGAATAGCCCTTGCTGGTTTTCTTGCTGGTTCTTTCCAGTACAAGGTCTCCCGCAGTAGACTTGTGAACCGTTGGCGTAGCTTCTTCGGCGTGCAAAATGGATTATTAATAATCCAATTTAAAAAAAACGACATTGAATTTGAATTTGAGCTAAGACAAGTTTGGTGAAAATACTCCCCAAGACAAGACGCATTTCGATAATCGCTAGCTAGAAGGAAAATGTATGCGATTTAACATAAAGACCTCGCTTAGCTTTCGAGCGCAATTGTCAAATCTCATACATTATCCATTAAGCGATTGCGAGAGCGATTATCGAAAGACATCTTGTCTGGTGACCGATCCATGGTACAACTGTTATGTCCAACTGGTTGTCTAGGGGGGCTGGGCAATAGTATACAGGATTGATTTTTAAGTAAGAGCTAAATTTTGCGTGCTTGTTTAGACAAGCAAACTGATCAATTTTTATTATGGACCAATCTCAAAGTCGCGAAATATTGTCGGCATATATGAATAATTATCTCACATATATTATCCTTAGAACATGTTTATTATCTTTATCAGCACACTAGCTTTCCTCCCGCGGCATCACCCGCGTTATTTTTGTTTTCCCGTGGTAATTTTAAACCTACCTACTACCATTTTACCCTATGTCCTTCCCCTGGTCTCGAACTATCCCTATACCAACTTTCATCAAAATCGGTCCAATAGTTTCGAGGCCTATTCAATACAAACAAACAAACAAACAATCAAATGTTTCCTCTTTATAATATTAGTATAGATGACTACACTAGTATGAGATATTCCTTTAAAATGCTGTCCGACAAATATTTCTCGTGTACTCTGGCATTCGTGTTCATCAACGGATCGCAACGCCTGTGTTTTCACGCCTCAACAAGTGGACGGATGTGACTGAAATTTTGAATGCAGCATTTCGACGTGCATTTCGACAGCAAATAAAAATGAGGCTGGCTTCAAGGCGTGTAGTTGCGTTTTAAACGTGACCCAAACTTTGTTTGGTCAGAGACTAGTTCTAGAGACTTTGGGTTTACTAGATATGAACTCTAGTTTCATCTATTTTAGAATATTTTTCATAATAACAGCTCAAATATGTCCCGATCTATTGGTTCGAGCCTACCCTTTTTTTTTGAGGCGGGGGAATCTCTTTACGATTCAACAAAAGTTATGGTGTTTAGGCCTCAGTCAACCACGCTGGCCCAGAGTTGATTGGTCGACTTCACATACACTTTGGAATTTCTTCGTAGACACTTGCAGATTGCCTCACGATGTTTTCCTTTACTGTAAGAGCGTCGGACAAATGTACATATGAAATTCTAAAAACGAAAAACACATTGGTACGTGGCAGAATCGAACCCCGGACCTCCCGATTAGAACGCCAGTGCCGAGTCCACAGTACCACCGACGCTCTTGTAGGGGCTGCTTATTTGCGAATCTTACAATAACCGCACGTAAGTACTATAGGTGACTATATATACTTACCATCAGGTGGGCATTCTGCATGTATGCCGATTTAATTGTATAAAAAATAATGTCAATTTGAAACTTAGAAATTACATTGACAATTTTTATATGATTTCTGAAATTACTTAATTTTGCATTTTTTTGCCTCCTGGGTCTTTTGTGTGACCCCTTCCCTGTTAACTTATTCGTTCATTTCACGACGGTCCGACCAGTTTTATTAGCGAATGAATACGATAATGGCTCTTTTTCTAACGAGGTGGAATGCTGTTGCGCACCATACCTGCCCAGAATAAATAATAGTACTAAATACAGAAGGATCACTCTCGAAGAAAAGCTAAGTTTAGGTATGAAAATTTACCTACTCTTACGACCTTCATCTGACTGCACGGGAAATTGAAATTTATTGCATGGCACGAGTGTTCCAATTCCGTCACGCATCGCTGACCCGATACCGATTTAGCGATAAGAGCGCAGGGTTCCCACTCACCGATATGCAGTTATCGTTACAGAAATTACCGAGATAAATTTAAATAAATCTTAATTATTACGTGCGTCGCGGCCAGCTTGCGAGCCAAGCGGCAACCTTTGCCATACACCGGCCAGGCCGGTGCGCCGGCCAAACGTACTCCTAAACTGCGGAGTGAACACCCCCTGCCGATGGCTAGTCGACAGGCATGTGTGGGACTCTCCCCGCGAAGTGCGGGGCATACCCAATAAACTAGCCTCGATGTCCATCTGGTCCATAGTCGGATGATTCGGAGTCTGGGTAACTTAAATTTTCCGAATGACCCCCGAACAGCGTAGGCAGCTACAGGCCGGGTCTTAACGCCTGTAGGGTTATTACTCTGAACATGAGGATTATGTCTAGACGGAGGTCCTTTAATCACCCGCACCAGGAGTTACTCTAGAGGGCAGACTACACCTAGAGGAGTCACCGGAGGGAGACTCTGTACCAAGGTCGTGTGCTTGGGCACCTCCGTCTTACCTATTTCTGCCGCAAAGCAGCAGTGCTTGCATTGCTGTGTTCTGGTTTGAAGGGTAAGATATGGCACTGAAATTACTGGGTACCGTGACTTTACAACGTACACTGTGGCCCTTGTGGGGGTTGCAGTTTTACTGCGAATCTCACAGGAGCCACATGTATTATAGGTGACTGTTACCACTTACCATCAGGTGGGCAGTTTGCTTCTTTGCCAACTTAGTAGCAATAAAAAAGAAAGTCATAGCAGAATAGCCGTGGAGTAAAATGGGTTAAAAATAACCAGTCTTTAAAAGACTCATTTTCCTGAGAGATAGATAATCACATTATCACAGGTGTTCCATGTACTAAACCATGCTAATTGCACATGATAGTTTTTGTTCTGACGTTAATAAGATTGGGAAATCGAACTCCAGACCTCCTCCAACTTACACTGTGGTTCTTGTGGGGATTGTAGTTTTGATGCGAATCTCACAATAGCCACAATTGTATGGACGACAGCACATCAAAATAAACTGTGTGGCATCTTATGTAGTTGTAATAAGTACCATTTTGCCACAGAAATGTTTAGTCTGAAATGTTTAGTGCTAGCGTGTGTACTATAGGTGATTGTTACCACTTACCATCAAGGGCCTTACCATGATCGCTTATAGCAAGGATAAACCAATATTGAAACAGAGACACCGCTCTTGCTGCGTATAGCGCCATCTCACTCTCAGCGCGATTTCAATATTGTTTTGGGCGGTCATGGTTAGGGGGCTGGTGGGCAGTAATATGCTTGTTTGCCAAACGTAGTTGTATATAAAAAAAAACCATCCACTTGACAGTATACAGGATGGAAAAAAAGACCGTGGTTGGGGGAGAAGTACCCTTAATATTGATGATCGCAAATTTTACTGAAAGGAAACATTCCTTTATTTTCAAAAATAATTAAAACTGCATTTAAAGATTTTTGAAAAATCAACTGCTTGAGCCGGCAATCGAACCGCTGTCGCCTTTTTGTTGAAAGTTGATCTAATATTTCAAATATTTAATCAAACTGATATAAAACATTATTAGTACATTCCCGCAATAGCAGTCTCACTACACCTGTTAGGGTTGGCTGGCAGAGATCTCTACCAGAGATAAGCCCACCTATGTACAATATTTAATTTAACCAAATTTAATTGTTTATGTGCAATAAAGGATTTAATAAAAGGCGACACGTAGCGAATTCAGTCGAAGAATATCTGTGCATACATGAAAGTGGATCTCATTTTGAGCAAATTCATAACTTAAGTGAACTATTTTCTTTAGATAGTGAGTAAGCTTTACAATAAAAAAATATTTTTCTTGGTTTTTCTTTAATTTAAGATACTATGTTGTTTAAAACAAATTGATCCTTATTAATGACTGTTTCGGTTGGTATCATAAAATACAGAATGTTTTGTTTTTCACATTTCACCGGTTCGATTCCCGGCGCAAGCAGTTGATTTTTCAAAAATCTTTAAATGCAGTTTTAATTATTTTCGAAAATAAAGGAATGTTTCCTTTCAGTAAAATTTGCCAACATCAATATTAAGGGTACTTTTCCTCCAACCACGGTCTTTTTTTTCCACCCTGTATAGTCACACTTTAAAGAACAGTGCTTTAATCGGGCCGTGGATAAACTCCCGTGCAGGCGGAATATATCTGTATTCGCCCTGCGCTTATAGTACGTACCTGCAAAGATCTATATTGAATCGACTTTGAGTACAATGCTGATTCAGGATTCCTCAATCTGTGTAATTGCCCGTAAATTTTGCGAGTAAGTTGCAGAAATAAATCTCCCCTTCTTACCGATAATCATCAAACTGCCAGCCAGCGATCTTGTTGGCCCTTACACAGCGCCTTGCAAATTCCTACCTCATCATCGAGAGTAAATACTTTTAATTTTCGCATCTAATCAATCTCAAAGGCGGTTTCTTATTAATTCCTCGGCTAAATCACCTTCAGAATGCGAGCAAAAAGATTTAGCCCATCAAGCAACGTAGCAGTTTTTGTAGAACGCTACTACAGACGCGTTTCTCGCTACGAGCATTCGTAACGTTAACTACTAGTTTACTATTCATACTTTTTAAACGACTTCTAAAAGGAGGAGGTTCTTAATTCGTTGATGTTTCTTTGAGTGCATGTTATTGTCGACCTTTTAACCGACTTCGAATAGGAGGAGGTTCTCAATTCATTGATGTTTCTTTGAATGCATTTCTCGCGATTACTCCGCCAAATGTGTATTAATTTTTAAAATTCTTTTTGTATTCGAAAGAGTATACTCCTGAGTTGTTCAAATTGTCACCATGTCAGGACCTTTAATGATGGGATCCTAGGGAAATTCTTAAATTTTATAGGCACGTACCACATTTTATCTAAAGTTATTCAGGTATTTGTGTTTTGTAGTCATTATCTCATGATGCTGAGTTGATGGTGGTAGGTTTTTAGGATTAGAAGTTAGGAGATAGTTTCTTTATTGGTTACGTAATGACCCATGTTGTACTCTTTAAAGCTGTTTCCGTGAGCTGGTATTAAATTCACTTAAAAGATTAAAATACAAATATTTTACAAAATTAAACCCCGACTTTAGAAACACTAAAAAGAAAAAAAACGTCGTTGTTGAATATAGTTAACACTGATTTATTATAAAAGTAAATAGTTTTAATTGAAAAAGTTAACCAGCAATAAACATGATTACATAATGCTATTCTATATGCTATATAATTATTAATAGTTTATTTCGATAACCAAATCAATATTTCTTATTGTAATAAAATAACACAGAAGATTCGCATCAGTAATGTTATGAAAACCGTTTTTTTCGAAAATCTAAATGATAACATTTCACTAGAAGTAGTTTCGAAAAACGATGGTACGGGTCGCTTAATCTCCAGTCTGTGAACGGACGAGCCGGGAACTCATTAACGAGGAAATAAAAAGGTTTTATTACTCGCTAGCCCTCCGCCTGCGGCTCCGCTTGCGGTCCTTTCTTATTACCGACCCACCTGAGTGTGGAACGTTAGCATACAGGAATGTCTTTGAGATCAGCAAAAGTATAATTTGACTAGATAGTGTTGAGCTGTTAACGTAATAAGTAGCTTAGTAGATTTTCATACATTATTGCACATAATGGTCTTCGGTTCGGGTTTTTGACCTGGGGCTCTATTTTTGAATCATTCGTCCGGCATCGAGCGCTTTTCAAGCGTCATCTGTGCTCGACTCCTATTGAATTTCGTTTCTCTTGCGATAAAAATCAATAGAATATTACGACGACTATCAATATTGTTTTGATTTTCGTCGAAAACAAAACGAAAATAAGTAGAAATCGAACACTGACTGAATATGAGCGCTCGAAGCCGGAAGAATGATTCAAAAATAGGGCCCCTGTGACTTTTACTGACACTCGTGACATATTTTCTCCGTGCGGTCAGGAGCTGATTCCTGCAATTTTCCGCTAATTATACGATTCTTGTTGTGCAACAAAATATTAAAATAAATGAACAACTATAGTAGAATAAACCTTTACACTAACGGCGCGATATTGCATCACTAAAGTGCGTTCTATCATCGGCGAGTATTCTCAAAAGCAACCTAATCGTACCTTCTTATTTCCTACTAGGTCCTATGGTGTACTTTCACTTACCATGCAGGTGATATAGTCATTTTCAAGGCTCTCTGAAATTACCCTCTGAGGTGCTTTTATCTTTTTCAGGACTTCGAATTCTTTGTTTTTCCGTCGTTGTCTACCCAATAGAAAGGTAAAGAGCGAAATCGTCTTCCATTCTATCCTCGAAAGGGAGCCTAGTCAGATAATTTCTTCTACGTTGAAGTCAAATATTTTGGACGAATCTGCTCCTTCAACGTTTTATGGAACATAACTTCCGATTTTTTAAAAAGTCGGACGCAGAGAAGTAAACTCACCATAATCGAATACACTGACTGACGCCAAATTTAATTCGCCGAATTACTCGTTTTCACCGGAACATTAAGCCACGCCTCAGTTCTAAATAGTTACCAGAATTAACACAAAGGGATCCGCGGAGGCTTTGGTTCCCGAGTGGAAGTTACGGGGTGGTGTAACGCTGGTTATTGTGAGTAACTTTGGGCATAGCTTACACGTGGAAGTTGCTTGAACAATGAGAAGGATTGTTGGGCGAATAATATAAACAGTCTTGTTGCAATGCGAGCTATTAGCTCCGAAACAGTTGGAAATAACTGGAATGTTTTGCAATATTTGGAAGTAAGCTCGCAATCCTGAATAACAATTTAAAAATAAGTAATGAAATTTAAAGAAACTCGTATAATCGAATCAATTTATTGCAAACTTAGTGGATTTTGTGCACTCGTGAAATACAAAACAAGTAAAGTACTTTAGAACTGTCTGAGAAAATAAAATTACATCAGACAAGTATAAATATAAACCTTATAATTATGCACTTATTTTAAGTGAACTAAGCATTCGTCAATAAATAAAATATATTAAGGTAATATTATACAGCTATGTTTTAAATTAACAATGATATAATAATAGTTCTACATACCATTGAATAACTAGGTACCGATCAAAATTGATTCATCATCACAGCTCATATACGTCCCCACCGAGGGGTTCGAGCCTACCCTATGTTAGGGTGATTAGGCCTTAGTCAACCACGCTGGCCCAGTGCGGATTAGTCGACTTCACATACATCATTGAATTTCTTCGCAGATGTATGCAGGTTGCCTCACGATGTTTTCCTTCACCGTAGGAGCGTCAGACAAATGTACATATGAAATTCGAAACGAAAAACACATTGGTACATGGCGGGTCTCGAACCCCGACCCCCCGATTGGAAGGCAAGTGCCGAAACCACAGCGCCACCGACGACGCCCCAAATTGATTAAAACCGTTAAATTCATTTAGTCAATAACTTAAATAATCAAATTATTGAATTAAACCTTTATTTTACTTTCTAGTCAAATATAACAATTTAAGATCGCTACGATTATCATTTAATATCTCTTTTTGCTCTGAAATATTGATTCAACGTATCGAAACAGTATTTAATCAACATTGCTAACAATAATTATTAAAACATAAGAATCATGCTCTTTAGGTCCATCTGGTAAATAATTTATGGGCTCGTATCTAGGTATATTGCTTTTTTTGCTTTAGAATTTATGTATACTTATAAAATTACATTTCCTGATTTACTGACTGACTGATTGATTCATCATCTCTAAGCGTAAACTATGAGTTAGACCCCGTGAACTTTTGGTAAGCCTTTTATTGAGTAGACACTCACTAAGGAGGAATTTATGGAAATTCTACCCCTAAAGAGTTTTTGAAGTTAGAAACATGAAATATTATTTTGAGCTACCAATTAAAAATGAGTGAATGCCTGTTTCAACGTTTGTGGATAGACCCTAAGGGGGTGAAATAGGGCTTGACAGTACGTTTGTAGGTTAATCTGGAAGTCCGTCATTTTTGAAGCTAGAAGCATAAAATTTCAGTATTTACGCTGATTATTAAAAAATTTGTAAACACATTTACATTACATTCACAACAACAACGCGGTTTCGAAAATTTCCCCTTAGAAATGCAAAATAGGGGATGAATTTTTTATATATGCTTAACGTATTTAACCGCGATTTTTTAAAGGTTTTCCTTAAGCTTTGAATATTGTGTACTACGAAAAAATATTAAATTCCCGTCGGAAGAAATTTCCCTGGAAAAACGATAATTACGCCGGTGAAGGTAGGAATCGACTAAGGGAGGTTACCGCAATGACACCTCTGCAAAGTGATGGAAAACTGGAAACAAACCCCTTCACTAACTCTGGCCAGCACGGTGAAGTAGGTCCATTTCTCCTCGTCTGAAGAGAGACCCGTTCCTGTGAGACTCGCGATGATGACGATGATTACGCTTCTGTAATTATTACCCCAAAAGGACATACTAAGTTGAATGACAGTGTCTATGCAAACAAAGCTGACGAAGAAGTTACATTTAAATTCATCAATCGCAATCGGTATTCAGATTGAACAGTACAGTACATACTTCGGGACAGATTGATAGCAATTTTAGCCAAATGAGGCTCGCGGAAAACGGAAAGGCCGGCAATCGGCCCTTAATTTGGATTAGGCTGCGTACACAAAGGCCTCGTGATCAAAGCACCGGATATATCTTGAGATTTCCCATTCACTGAAAAGGGTGCGTACTTGGGCAGGTGCGGCGGTGCGTGTGATTCTGATATTTAGGAAAATTTGCATAATATTTTTTTAACACATACATGTGTTTATTTAGTTTATTATATGGAGAAGGATAAGGAAAGAATATACCGATCGTGTGATTCACAGAACGGATTTGTAGAGTATTTTTTTAATACGACCTGTGTAAGTGAAGATGAGGCAGAAGGTAGAAGCGAGCTTCATCGAGACTTTTTAACAACTGAGGAACTAGCTATCTTACTTGTTATTCTCGGTAACACTACAATGTAATTAATATTTTTATTGTGACTACAATCTTAAGACAGATTAGCTAGCCAGGTGGGCTCAGAACGCCGACCACCGATCAAACCAGGCAAAATACTTCTGCCCCCAATAAAACCCCGGACGTTCCGATCACCACCTGGTGAACTCAACCACGAGACCACGGAGGCGGTTAGAGTAATGACGTCGCCATAAGCTTTGGATTGGTGTAATTTAAAAATGATTATGAGAAGTGCGAGTCGGACTCGCACTCGAAGCGTCACATTGGCCTCGTGGCCATTTTAAATTAGGCTTCTTCATAATTTCTACTATTTTAAGGCGGTGACATCGAGATCAACGCAATAATGATGCTGCGGAGCTCCCTCCGCCGTGCCACGTGCAGGTAGTGTCTGAAACAGCTGTCACCACTCGGAACCTACTCCATCTCGTATCACTAGAGGTAGTCATCTTACCTACTGCTGCCGCAAAACAGCGGTGCTTGCATCTAGGTGTTCCGTTTTGAAGGGTAAGGCAAGAAGTTAAATGACTGGGTGCTCTGACTTGACCAGGAACCGGAAAACCGGTTCATTTGCTTAAGCCGTTCGAAAGGGTAACCCATTCGTATGGTAACCCAGTGGGCTCAGTAAGCCGTTCCACAGGTTTCCCAACAATAACGATAACCCGTAAAATAGGCGTTACCACCCACAACAATAATCTACCGCTTACCTAATCTTAAAGGTTTTCAGTGTTTATGTGCTTAACCGCTTATTGTTCGGGTTAAGGTAAGGGTAACCCTTTCCCTCACGAACAGCGAGCGATAAGAATAGCACTGCGGGCGCAATAACGCCGGAGTTCGGTCGCGACCTTAACGGTAACCCGAATTAATTCAATCGAAGGAATTAATGTGTAAACCGGTAAGCCATTTGAAAGCTTACCGTTAGGCAAAGGGTTTGAAAACTCAGCGTTATAAAATACCCGATGAAAACCCTAAGGTTACCGGCTATAACGGTATCCGGGTCCGGTCCCTATACTTGACATCTTATGTCACAAGTTGGCGACGTGCACTGCACGATTGTGGCGCGCGAGTCACGTGCAATATTAGGCGGCTGTAGCCAGTTTCCATCCGGTGGACAGGCTTACCAACAAAATGGTAACATCCTAGGACATAAACCAACCATACTTACTAGCTATCTACACTGACGATCCCTCTAATGACGTCTCCCTATCAAAACGCACTGGTCCAGCATGGTGTGAATCACCCAGATCCTCCTTTTCAGGAGAGGCCAATACGTAGAAGTGAGAGATTGATTTGACAAATTTATACCTCCTACTCATAAAATAACATGTCAATAATTCACTGACTAACTGTTTCATCATCGCCGAGCGTAAAGTATTAAAAATAGACCCATTAAATTTGATCATTATAATAATTTTATTGAATAGACACCCACTAAGGAAGGAGTTTTGGGATTCTATCCCTAAAAGGGTGAAATAGTGGTTTAAAGTTTGAATGGGAAATCGTCATTTTTGAAGATAGAAACATGAAAGTTTATTTTTGGGTGAAAAATAAATAAACGCCTGTTTCAGCGTTTGTGGAAAGTCTATTTATTTATTTATTTATTATAATAAGTACAGCCACATGATACATCTTAATACAATAATAGATATACATAATTTTGGAAACAATTCTGATATGCATCACAAAAACGGCGTACATAGCACTGACATGGATACAAAAGTATATGATTAGATTAAAATTATATTAAACATTAGGTCTAAAAGTCATCGCTCCCCGAGCACCTGCCAGGCTAATCGCCTGACAAGTACTCAAAGATCAAGGACCTAAACTTAGGGAAACTATTGCCGAAGACATCCAAATCTGGAATTTTGTTGCTAAAGTTATTGTACTCAATGGAGATTCGTGCCAAAGGGGACTGAAGACCAAGATTGGTTCTAGCGAAAGGTACAGCTAAGAGTTTAGCTACACGATGTCTAGGATATCTGTAAGGAACCGACAGTGATATACGATATAGAAGATCGCTGGACTGCAGAAAACCATTTAAAACTTTATATAGGAAACACATGTCCATAAACTGTCTTCTATCACGTAGGCTGATGAGTTTGAACTTTTTAAGACGCTCATCATAAGACTGACGGTGAGAGAAACCGCTACACAAAAAGGCCAGGTGTCTGGTAAATGCGCGCTGTAAGCTCTCAACTCTCTGTGAGTGTACACCATAAAAAGGACTCCAAACACAGGAAGCAAAATCGAGATGGCTGCGCACCAACGAATTGTAAAGCAGAATCTTTGTGCTCACATTCCTAAAGTCCTTCGTGTTACGCTTAATGAATCCTAGCATACTTGCAGCTTTGGTAACTGTTAAATCGATATGATTATCGAACTTAAGTCTGCTGTCAATGTGAACACCAAGATCCCGAACAACCTTCACTTCTTCAATCATTACGCCACCAATCTCGTACCTAGTGACAAGTGGTTTTATTTTCCGGGAGTATTTAATGTGGAAACATTTACTAGCGTTGAGAGACATGCAATTATCCTCACACCAGGTGACAATTCTGTTAAGGTCGTCTTGGATCAACTTGCAGTCGGCAGGAGACCTCACATGTCTATAAATCTTAAGGTCATCGGCGAACAGTGAGGCTTTACAATTTATGATATTGGAGGTGATATCATTAATAAAAATCAGAAAAAGCAAAGGACCTAAGTGTGAGCCCTGAGGGACACCTGACTGGGCATGATACCAGTTTGACTGAAAACCATTCAAAACGACAGCTTGTTGTCTACCACGTAAGTACGAGTCAAACCAGTCAAGCAATGACCCACCCAAACCTTTAGCGCTAAGCTTGTTTATAAGAACTGTGTGGTTAACTTTATCGAAAGCACTACTAAAGTCGGTATAAATGGCATCAATTTCAAGTCCCTTGTCGACACTTGCGCACAGCTCTGAAACGAATGGCACCAAATTCGTTAGAACAGATCGACATCTGGTAAAACCGTGATGAGAGTCCGATATTATATTTCTACAAAAGTTTGAGATTACTGGGCATATCAGGGACTCAAAGAGCTTAGCAAAACATGAAAGCAGTGAGATGGGCCGATAGTTTTTGACGCAAGTATTATGGCCCTTTTTAAATACAGGGACAATACGTGCCTTCTTCCATTCTTGGGGGAAGGTGCCCTCCACAAGTGACTTGTTGAATAATATTGTTAAGGGGAGAGAAATACCAAACATACAGTTTCTGACAAACAGGGGAGGGAAAGAATCAGGCCCGGCACCGCCCGTAACATCAAGCTTCTTAATTTCCTGAACGACCTGGGATTCTGCAACAATCACATTCATCAGAGAGTCATGCTCATTGCCAAGATTAGGAACTGTAGTCTTGGGGGTAACGGTGGAGTAAACCGAGGAGAAGTGACGAGCAAATAAATTAACAATATCTGGGCCCGAATCAGCAATAATGTCATCCAACTGCATTTTGGCCGGAATGGAGGAGTGACCCCCCCGCTTGTCCTTAATGTACCTCCAAAACGCTTTAGGATTGTTGGAAATATTAACCTCAATACCCAGGATATAGTCTCTGTAGCATTTTTTGTAAAGTTTATGACATCTGCTACGGAGCAAGCGAAATTCAATTTCGTCCCGAGGATTACAGTATTTTGAAAGTTTCTTTCGCACTTTGTCCTTTTCCGCTAACAGTTTAATAAGAGATTTACTAAACCACTTTGGATGTCTAGACCTACTATAGGTGCGCTTAGGCACGAACTTTTCCCTGAGCTTGTGAAGAACATCATAAAAACCAGAAATCATATCATCTATATTCTTACAATGTGAAAATAACTCCTGCCAATTTACATCAATTAACTCGCATACAATGCTACTATAGTCAGCTCTGTGGTAATTGAATGATACATTATTTTTAGTACGGAGATAACTGCCTCCAGAGTAAGGGATGTTTATCATGAGGCATGGATGAATATCATAACATTTACTTATAACATCAGATGGATTCGTAACAGATACATTGTGCATATTACATAAGACCAAATCCAAGAAGCGATTATCCGCATTGCTAATGTTATTAATTTGATCTAAATTATTTGACGTTAAAAAGTCCACGAACGTATAACCCAATCCAAAGTTATAGTGAGAGGGAACCATACAACTGCTACCGTCGTCACTTGGATTCCAGTGTATAGGACTAAGATTAAAGTCTCCCATCACCAAAATATTGTCAGTCTGATACAAAGCAAGTTCAATACTATTCAGGAACTGCTTTAGAGACTCCAATTTTACTGGCGGGGGTAGATAAACAACACACACAGTTAGGTAATGCACCGACTTGTCCTTTTGAATCTCTAGATTGACCCAAACGCTTTCGATACCATCGCATTCCAAGTTTTCTAAGCGAACAGACGGAATATTTCGGGACACAGCCAATAAAACACCACCGCCATCCTTTTTGGAATCACTAGAGCACATACGGTCCCTGCGGTAGACAATATATCGGTCGTCTATGACTTCACTGGTTCTGATGTTGCTATTCAACCATGTTTCAGTGAGCGCAATAACACTGTAGTTACAAAGCATGATATTACTAAATACATCATTAGTTTTCGTCCGAAGACCTTGTACATTTTGATAATACAAACTAAACATGGTTAAGCTGATACACCACAACAATCACTATGTAACAATCTAATTAAACAATAAGCTTTAAACTATCCACCGATTTTATTAGGATACACTGATTGTCTTCATCTTTGCGAACATAAATACGTCCGTTGCGGACCCAAACGAACTTATAGGACAACTCCTTGGCTTTCTTACGAGTGGCAGCATGCAGCAATCTAGTGGCGAGGGTGAGGTGAGGAGTCTACCTCTGAGAATAGAACGTATGAAGGTTAGTCTGGAATTCCGTTATTTTTGACGCTAGAATCATGAATTGTATTTAAGCTGTTAGTTAGATATGAGCGTGAACACGTGTTTAAGGGTTTTTGAAAATTCCCCCCTTAGAAATGTGAAATAATAGGGGTTGAAATTTTCTTTTTTGTTTGAGTGTATCTAACTGCGTATTTCAACGAGACTTATCTAAATCTTTTGCTTTATAGTTTGATTAATTTTTTACTACGGGAAAAAATTAAATTCCCACGGAAAAACGAAAAAACGCGTGCGAAGCTGCGGGGCTAAAGCTAGTAGAGTTATAAAATTTGCCGTCAAGTGCTGAGAAACGGTACACCACATTAACGAAACTACATTTAACAAATAAACACGCCTCAAACAGCGAAGCGGCTCCGAGTTGTCGGCGAGGCGTAGGTACGCGTAACTCGACGACAGGAACTCGAGACGACGACGCGACGCGACGTGACAGTGACGACAAACACCCGGCGAGCAACTCGACACTCGGAATCTCGGAAGCTCGAGCTGCCCACAATAAGCGCGCTTCTACTTTTGTTGCGTTCATGGAACTAAAGTTACTAACATTAGTTTGGCACCGGTATGATTAACTTTTGTTTGGTTATAATTTGTATTCTTGACTGAAATTATAATATAATATGTATCATATCATCATCAAGCAATATTTATATATTTTATATGTTTATTTGTGTTTTATATAGTATTTTTGTATATACATATATGTATATAAGTATTTATTGTTTGCATTGTATAATTTATATGTTATCGATACACTTTAGTGTCACCTCACCATTTAACCACTTCCACTACCATGGGTTGACTGGAAGAAATCTCTGTAAGAGATAAGTCCACCAATTTGCAAAATGTCTTTTAATTAACTTGTTAAAACTATCATGAGACATACTTAAAAATAATATCTACGTCTCGGCTATACTTGCCCACTTGGCAGCCAATTCTGCCTAACCACACCAAGACTGATACTGGGTATGGTGCCGTGGACGTAGTCAGTGTGTGCTATGGACCCCTAGACCAAAATGTCTTGTGCGTGCCGGACTCAGACTCTTTTACGTCGTCGGTGTCAACGCCAGCGTTCCCCGAACTCCCTGTGCCGCCCACGCCCGCCGCGGCGCCCGAGCTATCAAGCCGAGCTCAGCGTGTGCTGGCGCGCAGTGCGAGGCGGAACGCGGCCGCGACACCACCGCCTCACTCTCCCTGAAGAAGGGTCCCCGAAACTAGTCGGACAGAAACCGATATACTTCGTGAGTATAGCCGTGACGTAGATATTGTGACTTTTAATGTTATTGTTTACTTTTAATGTACTATATGTAATAAAGTGTATAAATAAATAAATCATCACAGCCCAGATACGTCCCCACCGAGGGGCTCGAGCCTACCCCTACTACTTTATCATATCGCGTTTTGGTGCTCATGCTAGGGGGACTGGCCTTAGTCAACCACGCTGGCCCAGTGCGGATTGGTGGACTTCACACACACCTTTGGAATTCTTCGCAGATGTATGCAGGTTTCCTCGCGAGTAGGTTAAAATTGGGGTTTCTGGATCAGATGAGATCCAAAAACCCCAATTTTAACTATTTTATTTATGCAATCAATAATTTTTATTTAACAAATCAGCCAATTTCAAAAATTTTGACAATTCTACCGGCTTATCTATTAACTGTATATATTCGGTATATGAACCATTTAGCTATTATGTTTTCAATCTATAAAGTAACTAGGTAGGTAATCTACTAGATAATTGATCAATAATATGAATTCATGATTGATCATTGTAGAAAGGTATTCTCATAATGAACTACATGACACAATAATAATTATAATCAATAAGTAAGCTGTCAATTGCTTTTTGTTTTTAATTTATTTCTCAGTTGTGGTTATTAAATTACAGATTCAAAATTACAAATTATGTTGTGCATTAAGATATTAAATCGAATGTCATTGAGCACTCTTTTTGCATTGAGTGCAGTCTACTCAAGCTTTAATACATCATAAATGATTTATCATAATGGACAAATAAAAAAAACAAGATCAATTTAAATAAAATGATATATTAAAAAAATAAGTGAATTACATATCTACAGATATTTAAAAAAATCTAAATTATAAATTTTCCATGCTTCGTTGAATTTTTGTCATTAACGTTTTCGCTGAACTATATATGTCGTCAAAGAATATATTATCTCCGTTCACTACGTGCTGCATACATATATTTGCATTACAGTTACAAAAATATGTTTCTATTTTTTTACAGGTCACGCAAACAAGTGAATGCTGATGCATTATTCCCATCTGACGATGAAGTACCCCATCATGGAGCTGAGAAGGGGCACAGGAAGAGGTCACGTTCCCCGTCACCCTGTACATCAAAAACCACCCCCACCTCGGTCTGCTCAGAGAAGTCGACTGCGTCGAGGAGCAAGAAGAAGTTAATTATCAAGCCTGTCTGTGACTCTAGAAAACCAACAGCTCGTGATCTTTTTGGGAGCGAAAGTGATGAGGGGGACGATCTGCACTCTTCACCGTGTGGTAAAAAACCAACACCTCTTTTATCTTATATGACACGAAGGCTTGCGAACGGGCATTCAAGGCAAGTGTTTGATAACAAACATGGCACACATTTTATTGATTTACGGGTTTATAAATGCAATGAAATCGAACATGTGCAGCCAGTGAATCGCTGGCGACATGCGATTGTTTGCGTCAAGAATCGGACGGATGAAAATACTGACGCGTGGCAGCATCTTGCTAATTTCATATCAGCCACACGTAAAGAATACCGCAAATGTCCCCCTACATTCATTAGTAATTATTATTAATATGAGATCACGGGCCTGAAAAATTTTGTAGGTTCATGTATGAGATATAATTTATGTTTATCCTTTTAACGTTTTTTATATAAAAAACTAATATCTTATCATTGCTTATATAAAAAAGTGATTTTGAATAAATGTGTTATTATAATAATTAAACATTTTTTTTAAATTGTGTTTTTTCTTACAGTGAAACCACTCTCCATGCCAAGAACTGATGATGTCAATTTGATAAAATGTCAATATTGTAAAATTGAATTACCTGTTAATGAATACCGATATCACTTGAGAACAAACTTACATAAATCAAATTGCATATTGAAATCAGAATTTGATAATATTGACATAATAGCTACGGCTTTCAAAAATAGAATAATAAGTTATCGCTTAAATCCGTCAGATGAGTACCTCACGCCGGAATCATTTCTAATGGACAATCAGAAACATATTATACAAGTAATCCGTGACTGTCTTGTTATTCATCAGTGTATTAAAATAAACTTTGAGCTATTCGCTTACTTTGTACAACTAAAGTCAAGCGAACAACATCTGAAGTCATTTAATACTAAATACGATGTAATATACCAGAGTACAGATATTGAAGAATTATTGATCAATATAATGCACACTTTCGAAACAAAAATATCTGAACTTGAACACTGTGAATCTGGCTGGTCATGCATATCAATGAGTCATTTAGAAATAAACATTAACAAATTTTGTCCATTGAGAGGTGGCACGTATATCGATTTGCCACGTGAAATAAAAACATCGAAAAGCTGTATAAATATTCGTAATAAGGACAATCATTGTTTTTTATGGTGTGTTGTTGCAAGTTTATTCCCCCAAAAGAATAATGTGTGCAGAACTAGTTCCTATCCACATTACTCTAATGTTTTGAATATAGATGGTATGATGTTTCCACCATCATATCGTGATATTAGAACTTTCGAAAGAATAAACCCTGAACTTAGTATTAATGTATATGGATTGAACAAGAAAAATGTTGTAACAGGCCCTTTATATGCAACTTCTTCTCAAAAAAATCATCACATAAATTTACTGTATATTGAAAAAAATGATCAAGGTCATTACTGTTTAATAAAAGACATTTTAAGGCTTGTTAAACGTCAAATAACTCGTCATAAAGGCAAAATACATATGTGTGAGTTATGCTTACAATTTTTTACAAGCAAAAGGAAACAAGTTTTACATAACTGTAATAAAATTGTGACTGTGTTACCTGAAAAAAATTCATATTTGCAATTTAAAAATTTTGAAAGACAACAAAAAATTAATTTTATTATATACGCCGACTTTGAAAGTCTTCTTTTGAACTGTAATGAAAATCGAACAGAAAACACCCGAGTATACAAAGTACACGAACCTGCTTGTTTCGGTTATTATGTATGTTGCTCGTACGATTCTAGCTTAAATAAGTATGTATCATACAGAGGAGGCGATTGTGTTGAAATGTTTATGAAGCTTTTGATTAATGACATTAATCAGATTTACCACATATTATCTGTTAAAAATCCAATGTCACCTTTAACGTTAGAGCAGGAACAAAACTACAAAAATAGCAAGGTTTGTCACATATGTAAGAATTACCTATACGATGATAAGGTACAAGATCATGACCACGTTACATCACAATACCGTGGCGCTGCGCACTCTCTTTGTAATCTCAGATATAGAGTGTGTCCATATGTACCGGTAGTTTTTCATAACTTAACGGGTTATGATTCTCATCTCTTTATTCGTGAGTTAGCAAAATATGAGGGTAACATTAAAATAATACCCAAATCGAAAGAAAAATACATATCTATTACGAAAGTGATTGAAACTAAGAACACCTCATGTCCTATGCAAATAAAATTTATAGATTCTTATCAATTTCTGAGTTCAAGCTTGGAAGAGTTGTCGAAAAATTTAAATGAAAATGCTTTTGTAAATTTGGCGAAAGAGTATTGCGATGTAGAATAAATAAAATTGTTACGTTATAAAGGTATTTACCCATACGATTATATGGATTCAATTTCTAAATATGATGAAACTACACTTCCACCTAAAGAATATTTTTATAACAGTCTCAAAGGCGAAAATATAACTGAGGATGAGTACAAGCATGCGCACAGTGTATGGAAAATGTTTAATATAAAGTCTTTGGGAGAATATACAGATTTATATTTGAAAACTGACGTATTGCTTCTTGCCGATATATTTGAAAATTTTAGAGAAACTTCTTTACAGTATTATAACCTAGATCCAGCTTATTATATCACTGCTCCAAGCTTAAGCTGGGATGCTATGTTGCTATATACAGGTATTCAGTTAGAACTGGTTAGTGATCTAGATATATATGAAATGATAGAAAAAGGAATCCGAGGTGGTCTAGCGCAATGTACTCTTCGTAACGCTAAAGCAAATAATAAATATTTACAGTAGCATGCATAGCATATATATAGTGTATTAATAGCATGAAAACAGAAATTAAAAAAAGCTAAAGGCGTAAAAGCAATAACAAAGAGAATGAAACTGAGCAATTACAATACAGCACTTATAAATGATAAAAGTTTTAAATGTAAAATGAATTTTATAAAATCAATAAAACATATAATATTTTCTCAGGAAGTAAACAAAGTTATAATTAACAGAAATGATGACAAAGTTCAAGTACTTTCAAACCAAATTGAGACGTTACCATGGGGTCATTATAGTACAGTAAGCTCCTTATCAAGCTATACTGTTTGACCTTTAGACCGTTCTTATGTCGCTCGTAATAGTGGCGGTTTTCGTAGTATAAATGTAAATGATCAATTTATTATTGATCAATTTATTGATGTTATGATCAATTTATTATTGCATAAAAATGGTGTTAAATTTAAACATATTTACATGTATTCAAAAACAGCTTATCAGCCAAAGTATATTTATCTAAGATATATAATGGAGAGGATTCCAGAAGCAAAATTTTTCATATTTAATGACAGCAATGAAATTCTTCATCCTAATGATGCATTACCTAATTCGATATTTATTTTTGATGATGTTTTATGTGATAATCAAACTAATATTAGAAATTATTTCGCTATGGGGCGACATAGAAGAATAGACTGTTTTTATCTATCACAAACCTACTCAAAAATACCAAAGCAATTATTGCGAGATAACGCTAATTTGTTAATCCTTTTTAAACAGGATGAATGTAATTTAAAACATATATATAACGAACATGTGAATACAGACATTGTATGGCCTAAATTTAAACACCTTTGTGCTAAGATATGGCAAGATCAATTTAATTTTTTATTAATAAACAAAGATTGCGCTCTTAATGAGGGAAGATATAGGCAAGGCTTTGACATATTTATTCATTTTTAATACTGATGTATATAATAAGAGTATCAAATGCATAAAATCAATTGATTTTAAATATTAGTCAACAACGGTCAAGCAAGTTTTTATATTACGATGAATGCAGAAATCAAAGAACAGTTGATAAGGTCTGTTGATAAAATAAAAAATAAAATAAAAGCAATTGAAAAAGAAGAGAATGCTTCTAATTTGAAATTCAAAAAAGTATTTAAACCTATCACTGATAATTTAGAGACACTGATCAAAGCAAATGATAAAGATAAACCAACAATAAATTTTTCAATAGATATGAGTAAAAGTAACTCAAAAGAGGATCTTAAGAGTTCATCGGATTGTGATGATTTTGATGAATTGATCAAGTCAAAATCAGACGAAAGTGAAAAATATTTTTACTATGACGATATTGACGATAATAAAGACAACAATTCTTTAAAAAATGAAAATAATACAATTATGAAACTAGAAAAAGATGATTTTTATGGCTTTTATGATAAAAACCTTAATGTCCCATTTGGTATACGTAGCGAAAACAACAATTTAATGATGGGAAACTGTAAAGTATCATTTTCTTATAAGATAAATACATTGAATTCAGAAAAAGATTATCTTGTGACTTTAAACGACAAACATTATGAATTAACCTCTGGCTTAAAAGAACTTCTTATGCGTAATAAACCCAACCTCAATTTAGTAACCGAGGTGGATAAAATAGTCTACAAAGATATGCTTTGTAATACAAACGCCCACAAGCGAGACTTTGATCCAAACGGGCGAATAAAGGGTGATAAAGGGTTAAAATATCGTCAAATCATCAAGCCATTATTTTCTGAAGAGCCTTCTAAATATTCTAGAGAAATAAACAAAATAAAAAGTGGCGGTTTCTTGCCAAAATTGAAAATATTTAAGACTAATACGGATTATATCTTTTGGGATGATCCTAATGAATTAATAGAAAGACTAAAACTTTTGATTGCCTCGAAAAATGCTGGTAATACTAATCATAATAATGAAATCATATCAATTATTGAAGAATTAAAGGAAGCGGAAATTATATCATAATAAATAGCCCATGAAACTAATATTTGAAATTAGTAAGAAAGAGAATATTGAACATGGACATTGATAAACATAGTAATCGTGCAGAACTAAACACAGCAATCGTGCAGAATCAACGTTTAAATAAAATTGAATCCAACTCTAAAATCTTCGAGAAAGATTGCAATTTTAAAGAATTTCAAATTGATATATTACACAGAATTTTAAAATTGAATCAGACCATCAATATAATAATTGACAAAATAACAAAAATTGAAAAAAGTGGGGAAATCAAGGAACTTATTCGAAACTTAAACAAGCATTATGAGCAAAGCAGATATTGTAAACGAAATTCATAAGAATGCAAGGATTAATTT
The DNA here is from genome assembly GCA_963935595.1 of Schoenobius gigantellus. NCBI lineage: Eukaryota > Metazoa > Arthropoda > Insecta > Lepidoptera > Crambidae > Schoenobius > Schoenobius gigantellus. The sequence goes on from OZ012549.1 coordinate 4,167,243, forward strand.
TCCTAGAAGACAAGTGCTGTTGAAAGATATTGATGATCTATGGCAAGCAGATTTAATAGATATGCAGATAATGTCAAAAGTAAACGGTGGCTTTAAATATATATTATCAGTTATTGATGGATTTTCAAAATTCGCATGGACAGTTCCTCTGAAACAAAAAAGCAAAGAATATGTGACGAAAGCATTTGAAAAGATATTAAAAGGCGGAAGAGTACCAAAAAATTTACAGACTGATCATGGAACAGAATTTTATAACGATAAGTTCAAAAATTTAGTAACAAAATATGGTATAAATCATTATTCAACCTATTCTACTAAAAAAGCTTCCATTGTTGAAAGATTCATCAGAACTTTAAAGAATAAGCTGTACAAAGCATTTAGCTTAAATGGAAATTATAAATGGAATAACGGGTTGCTTGCTAAAAAACTACTTGAATATAATTGTACCGTTCATAGAACTGTGGGCCAAACTCCAATATCAATAAATCATAGTAACAAATCAAATATATTACAGAGGTATATTAATATAGCTCGAAAAGAAACAAAAGAATCGAAAAATAAGAAATTGCAAGTTGGAAATTTTGTAAGAATAAGCAAATTTAAAGCTTGTTTTGATAAGGGTTACACTTCTAACTGGTCAACAGAAATATTTAGGATTTATAAGGTGCAAAGAATGAATCCTACAACTTATTTAATAAAGGATACTTATGATAGACCAATACAAGGCGCGTTCTATTCTCAAGAACTTCAAAATACTAAACACCCTGATATATACCTTGTAGAAAAAGTTTTGAAAAGAAAAGGAAATAGTGTGTATGTTAAATGGCTTGGTCTTCCTGCTACAGAAAATAGCTGAATAGATAAAACAAATAAATTATAATTTTTTATTGTAAGCAACACATCATCATCTGTTTTTATAAGATATATAAGTTATATCATGTTATAAATAGCTTACTACTTACTTGTTATTTAAACCATAAAGACTATTGAATCATTGAACGTTATCTTTAATTTAAAATAATATTATGAAACTTCGTAAAAAGCTGTGTTCTAAGCTACCTAATTCAAACGAAAAAGAACAAGCTTCAATAATAATAAAAAAGAGTCAAAAAGTGACTGGATCTGGTTTTAAGAAAACTTTTAAAAATATAGTTAAAAATACCAAGAAACACATTAATAAATTAAAACCGAAATGTAAAAAAAACTCATGAAGTTAGCGCATGCCGCAGCCCGAGAATTGGTAACAGATGCGGGAGTAGAATTACCGAGAGTGATACCCATTCCTAAAACTGGTGGTTTTCTACCATTAATACCAATATTTGCTGGTTTATCTGCTGCCGGCAGTATAGCCGGTGGTGTCTCAGGAATCGTAAAAGCTGTTAATAATTACAACGCAGCTAAGAATAAACTATTAGAACTGGAGAGACACAATAAAGAAATGGAAACAATATGTATCGGCAAAGGATTACATTTAAAGCCATATAAAGATGGGCTAGGCATTTACGTTTCAAAGAAAAAAAACTGAATTCTCAGCTACCCAATAGAGCTTTAACTAATATCGATATAATAGAACACTCTCACAATATTCCTTTTTTTAGAGGTGTCTTTATGAGAGACGAATTACCATCTATGCCATTGCCTGTTGAATGTGGTGTAATAAATCTAGATAGTTCAAATAATTCTGGTACTCATTGGGTAGCTTATGGAAAAATAAATAATTACATTGAATACTTCGATAGTTACGGCAATTTAAAACCTCCCAAAGAGTTTATAAAGTACGCTGGAAATAAAATTAATTACAATTATAAAAATTTTCAGAATAAGCATCAATATAATTGTGGACACCTATGTTTAAAATTTCTCAAAACTTTTTGGGACAATAGAACAACAATGTGATATTTTAACAATATAATAATTCTAAATATATGTAATGAATATTATACTATATCAGAAGAATCATATTTCATTCTGAGTATTATTAAGCTGTTAGCCGCAAAAAGTAGGCGTGATTTTAGTCGTTGTATAATAAAATCGATATGATTATATTTAAACAAAATTCAACTACGAGAGTTAAACGTGGTATATCTTCTCCTATATCGAAGGACACCACACGTGTCAATTTGTTAAAGACTAAAATAATTAGTAAAGAAAATAAAGCTTTCCTAAAATTACTTGGATTTAAAGTACAAAATGTTGCAAATAGGTGATTTACCTTATCATGATAACTCCATTGAAAGTTATGAGATTCATAGTTATAATCCGTACAACAATAGTTTTAAAGAAAATGATGAAATAAGAATACCTATTCACCAACAAGATGTATATGTATTACCTTCAGGCAGTTCATTATTCATAGAAGGTTATGTAAAAGTGACTTCAAAAGACTCAACAGAAAAAGCAGTGAAAAAAAATACTAAGTTTATCAATAATTCTTTATTATATATGTTTAATGACATAAGGTATGAATTAAACGGTGTTGAAATTGATCGCGCCAAAAATAGTGGAATAACAACTACAATTAAATCGTACATTTCCATGAATCAAGGTGAAAGTAGAGCTGCCGCAGTTTGGGGCTGGAGCTTGAATGGTACAAAATCAGAAGATGGCCATTTTAGCGCTATTATACCATTGAACAAAATATTAGGATTTGCTGAAGATTACAATAAAATAATCATTAATTGTAGGCATGAACTTATATTACATAGAAGTAATTCCGCTTTTAACTGTGTAACCATGGATGAAAAAGATGTTATAGAAATAGAAATCCAAAAATTACAATGGCGAGTACCGCATATAAAAGTTTCTGATCGCAATAAATTGTTACTGCTTAAACATCTAGAAAAAGATCGACCAGTGCAGTTAGCGTTTAGAAATTGGGATTTGTATGAATATCCGTTATTACCAAGAACCACTAAGCATTCATGGTCAGTCAAAACCGCATGTCAGTTGGAAAAACCAAGATATGTTATTTTTGGGTTACAAACAAATAGAAAATGTAATAAAACTCTAAGTTCTTCTGAGTTCGATCATTGTAAAGTGACAAACCTGACGCTATTTTTAAATTCACAATATTTTCCATATAATTCATTAAATTTAAATTTCACCAAGGATGAATTTTGTTTATTATATGAGTTATATTCTAACTTTCGTCAGTCGTACTACAACACTGGTATAGATCCGTTGCTTGATTTGCATCAGTTCAAGACAAAAGCCCCCCTGTTCGTAATTGATTGTTCAAGACAAAACGATTCGCTAAAAACTGGACCTGTTGATGTACGATTAGAAATTGAATGCTCTGATGATATACCCGATAATACAACCGCTTATTGTTTGATAATCAACGAACGACTTTTTGAATATAAGCCTTTAAGTAACATCGTAAGGAAATTATCATGAATATTATTGTTGATGTACAAGGGTTTAAGAGTGCAGAAAACGAGTTTATTCCAAAAGAAATAGCAATTATGTGGAACGACGGTGTCCTTGTACTGCTGATAAAACCACCATTTCCATTTTATGATTTGAATCGAAAAGAACGCATACAAGTATCATGGATAGAAAGAAATAGAGGCATTAATTGGAAAGAGGGATTTATACCCTATAACAGTTATAAGTATATTTTAAGTGAGTTTTTAAAAACTAAACGTATTTATACAAAAGGTTATGAAAAAATGATATGGCTTAAGAGAATATTAAATAACGAAAATGTAAATAATTTAGAAAATAACAATTGTCCTAGTTTAGAAAAACTGTATGAAAAATATTCAAGTTCAACCGATATTAAAAGTTGTATTTATCATAGCAAAATATGTGCTTTAAAAAATGTAATGTGTTTGAATAAGTGGTGTGTAGAAAATAAATGTGACTCTTTTGTATCAATAAATGAATAAGATTGTAATCAAATATGGCTTTTTAAATTAATCCCCCGACCCAACCCCATAAATATCATTTTTTTATTTTTACCGTATGGAAGAATTGTGAATAAAAAAACAGACGGTAAACCTTATGTTAACGGTTAATGGTGTTTGGTGAACTCCAGCCTTAATGTTTGGAAAGTTCGAGAAAATAGTTATCTAGAAAATAAGTAAATTTTGATCGAAAAAGTAAGTACATAAAAAAATAGAACAAGTAGTTACCTGAGATATCCTATAACTAAAAAAAAATACAAACCAAATAACACTCATATTTACTAAACTTTAAGTATTATTTATTAATGATATTTTTCATAAAACAGTTGAGTGAGCAATTTAATGAATAGATTAGTGTAGAAAATTTACGAGTCTATGGATCTCATCCATATGAACAGTTGGAGCCTGTAACAACCCCCCCCCCCCCCTCTCTACTCTCCTCTACTCTCTACACTAAACTCTACCCTACTCTACTCTAAACCCAACCCAAACCCTAAATCCTAGCCTAACCTAATCCTAATATAATATAAATATAACCCCACCTTATTTCTAACTAAAAAACAGACTAAAAACCTAATCTACCAAGATGAACAAAATCTAATTTTTACTCCTACTTAATGAGAAAGTCTTACTCCTACCTAACTGACATTAAAACCTAAAGAGGAAATGTTCTACCTAATCGGTATTTAATACCTGATGAGAAAATGGTGAGCTCCAGCCTCGCTCCACATGGTGAGTGTCTATGCCAAACCTGCCTTATACACTCCCCCCTTCCAAAACCACACGGAAGTTCCTCATCGCAGGGCCCTACCTATTTAATAGTTCTAAAAGTCTCCCTACAACCTATTAGATTTATTATATACATTACAGAGGAGAGCCAAATGTAGTGCCTGGGGCTTACGACCCAGGTGCAGGTTTAAAATAGCTATTTTATAATATATTAACATTCACCTTCACTACTTCTCTCTCTGTCTAATCATATTAAATATGATTCATAGTAATAAATCTTTATGTCTTATTCTAACAACGTTTAGCCAGTGATCATCTAGTGATCATAAAGGAACCCATATCATGCCGCAATTAACCCTAGTTCTTTTAGGAAACAAAAGAATGATACAACTACTCCCTAATACATCTATTCCATTGATTGCTATGCATCCTATTAATCTTTAGCTACTTAAGCAATTTCATAATGTTAAAAGAAACAACTTTCCCTTAGAAACCTAGTATGAAATTAGTTTGTAGATGAACTAAATATCTTCAATTTCTTTAATAAATTATAGTTTGTTAAGTAAATACAGTAATATTAACCACAGCAATATTAACTTCTGGTTAGACTTGAAGATAACAACATACACCCTTTTATTTTTGAGTCATCGTTGTAGGCTGCCTTTGGCTCACCTGAATAACACTGAATTAACATGCCATAATTAATAGCAAACAATGGATAATTTTCCCATTTACATAATAAAGAATCATTTCATATGATTTTATAATCATGTTATTGCATATCAACATTTAAGGACATACTTCTCCTTTAGAATATTTAATAGCTGTATTCTATTTACATTTTAATTAGTCATTTTGACTTGGAAAATTGAAGAGTATTTAATTTATCCACATGATATTAATTTCATTATAATTTTAAACAATTTCCATTTCCTTACTAGTTAAATTTATTAATTATATTCATTATTTCTCAAATTGACTCCTCCAAACTTTATAAACCTCACTGAGAAGTAGTTTCCATGAACCTCAACTATTTCCTTGATTTTAAATTCAAATATTCCCTACCTTTCTAGCCTAGCTCAACCTAAACTCTATCACCAAATGATACTTAGCAACATCTAATGATCCTATCCCTATCACCCTATTCCTAGTTCCCATTCTAATTTCCTATCCTGCCTATTATCCTATCCATGTCTATTTTATAATCCTAATCTGCTAAATTAATGAGAAGATAGCAAGCTAAGGATCAAATCCTTTAATCGTGTGGTGTGTTCTGTTGTCTTACGAAGTGCAATGTAAGACACCTAACTAACTTAAAAGAATGAAAGGCGAGGTGAGAAGGGCTCTGTGTACCTATTTCCCTATACTCGTGTAAGTGTGAGCACGGGCAACTGGATTGGGATCGCCGTGTGTTCACAAACCCTATATACGTGGTGTATATATATACATATATAAGTAGGAGACCGACTTCTTTAGTCCATGCGTAGCTAAACGGGTGCAATTAAGGCATGGGTCTACTTCGACAGTCCCCCCGCCGCTAAACACTTCTCAAAGAAACCAGGGAACTTGAGCCACTATGTTGATAAAGAGTGACTGCGTTGATATGTTCCAAACAACGCCCTCCCCGAAGGAAGTTGAAACCAAGGTCTGCTGTCACCATAGGGTAACCCGACCGAGGCCCACCGAACCATGTCAGTGTTTAGGTCGTCACAATTCGATATTTGGATACGTATACTAATATTTTGAAATTCACAATCTTTGCAAACACAAATTAATTCAAATTAAATACACAAAATCAAAGAACGCGTTGAAAACCCACCGGCTTGGATAGAATTCGCAACGCACTCGAGGCTTGCTTTGAAACTCCCGGTAAGACGACCCGCGAAAAATGAGCTCACGATTTCCAACCTCCGACCTATTTATACTTAAAACGACAAGGCGATCTCGGCGTTCTGGGCGAGCTGCGCAAGCTGAACCATCACTAGCGACGCCGCGATCTCGACAGACGCGGGGACGACACGCCATTTTGATATCAAAATATGAGAAATAGTTCCGCTGTTAGAATTCATAATCGCTTGTACCAACTATACTTAATACATTTTTACATGCATTTATGCACAACAGCCGCGTCGACAGGCAGGCGTCTAATACGGGGTCTATTCTCAATGTTTACATGACTCTATTAGGCCACTATTCTAATTATTTGTTTCTTAATTGACTTTCTAAATTTAATTGAAGCTTTATTTCATTTATTTATTTAAATTCTCTATGTACATAGTATGCACCAAAGCAGACCTATTGTCATTAAGCATTTTTGCCAATTTACCCTAGAATAATTGAGAAACTATCAAGTTTTACATTGCATGATGTATTTTATTATTCCCTATTTGTAACGAATGCTTAAAACTCAATGCGTTCCGTTACAGCCTCTCCCCAGAATTTTATTTTTTAAAGCAACCTCTTTACTTTATAAAATCAAATTCTCAAAATACTCAATACTAAAATAATAATTCCTCTAGGTGCCATAAATAGTTTATCAGATGTGTTTTCTTTCATTGAGTGGTGTGTTTTTACAAACCAACCACTAGACAATCAAACTAAGATCAAACAATATGAATAGTTAATGAAATCTCTCATGAACAACTATTATCTTCCACAAAGGCATTTAACCAATGAGGAGAAATCCTGGTTGTGAGGCAGGACAATCCTAATGATTATAAGTAACTCGTGCAAGTGCAAAGTCTTTTTATGCGACTATTCACATCAAGAATCTGCTACCTATCTCTCCCAAGATCAAATGTTCTTTATCGCAGTAAAACAATAAATGTCCAACTGAGAGTAACCATCTACTCATATCTCTCTCTCCGAGCTATAATTGTCTAAGGTTGGAGCATGTTAATAGTTTGCTCCACATGTGAAACAAACTATAGTGTGTGTGGACTTAGTTCTCAGCTGCATGTAGAGTATGAGTTGTCTGTGAATAGCAACCTTGCCTTGTTCTCTAATAAATATGTTTGAACACATCTACCAGAACACTAACCTAACAATATATTCACAGTAACTCAGTTGTATAGTGTGAATGTATCTGTTAACCTATCCAGGGCACCCGTTTCATACCTTTAGTCCTGTGACGTTGTTAAAGCCCTTTTATTTCTCAAACTTTGCATCCTTCCTTCACATTCACTGTCCAACTTTGAATCTTTCCAATAACATATCCCTCGAATTTAACCTTTCATTTTATAAATGTATCCTTCCTCAGACTCTTTTTCAGCACCTCCAACAACTCCTCAGAACCACCAAAGTATGAAACTGTTTAAATATACTGAATAGAAATATAATTGTAGCAAAAATTTCCAATATTTATTTTTCATGTCACGTTGACATTCTAGTGGTGCGTTCCGAATTGCGATAAAATCAAACGGTCATGCTCTAAGCAAACTGTCACCTCTGTAAAATTGCACTGAATCTTGAATATTTAAATTATAACTTATTTTTATCTCTCTCTCAACTTGGTATATTTTCTTTTAATCAATCTTAGTTTCCTTTAAATTAACTCCTATCTACATTATTATCGTTTGAAATCAACACATAGCAACCTTTTAATAACTCATTCCTAATCAATAATTCAATAATTTAATTGTAGATAAATCAGAGATACCTTTATTTTGATATGTTTTTTTTATTTGCCCTAATTGATATACCTAGATGAAATCAACTTTCGTTAAAGTACTTAATAAACGCTTAAATGACATTTGTTTAACTTTCCACAACTAATCGAACATAATGAGCTCACGTATTTCCACAATGTTCACCGACTCATCGAATCTTTTTTTTTAAATTACAGCGATCGTCTCTCTCCCCCAACTCTACAACTCTTAGACTATGCTATACCTAATTCATTTCTAATATCCCTAACAAAATGCAATGAAAGTTTCACCTCTAACATACAAGTAGGTTCAAGCGGTAGATCCAACGAGAGCTGCGAGCACATTAGCTTTCATTAATAATGTGGAAAAGAAACCGACCACTAAAATTACTTCCGAACGCATAGTAGTAACTAACTAGCTAGACCTTTCATCCTGTAATATTTTACTATCTTATTAGGCTCTATCTAAGTGCGATGCGATACTAAAATTCCATAAGTCAAATTATGCCTTGTAAAACTATATTTTAATTTTACTGTTTAAAACTTGTTAAAACGCTGATTAAGCAAAATTTGATTGAGCATAAAAGATTTCATATTAACTAATCATTTTATAAACATTCTTAATTCTTTGTAAGTACTACCTATTTAATTAGACCGCTATTATGCAAACTTATCGCTTTTCGTCGCTATATTGATTCTATTATTATTATGGCAATTCTTTATGAATTGAATATATAAGGTTCCTCTCCCCAGCTTATAAATATTTTGCATAACGTTTACGTTCATCTGCAAATGTCTACTTTCAATTCTATAAACAACTTTGCAATCCTTATTTCAAACAACAATCTATTAATAAATTTGAAAGATAAATAAGACATCTATTTATTAACTTTCTCTACACAACACTTCCTTTACTTCAACGATCCCCGTAAAAATAACTCCAAATTTTTATTAAAAAGGTAACCCTATTTAACGATCCTCTCATTAGTGAAGTGACTCCATCTTTGATCTAGTTGTAACTCTTCAAACTAAAAATTCCCTCTCCCCATCATATTAAGCCTCTCTATAGAATTTAGATTTATAGACCAACAACAATTCCTTGACATGTTATTTCCTACATTATTACTAAAATTATATCAAAATTTCATTTCAGTTACCTAGATCAGCAATTTCACTCTCTTATGCTCAACCTCAATTCAGTTTTTCAACTTAAACTCAATACTTTTATTATGTAATCAATTTAAAATATTCTAAGCAAATCAAAATTTAAGAGTATCTCCCATTGTGCTTAAATCTTAATATTTAAACACTAACTGTATCGTCTTTATTAATTCTCAGCTATCTTTTATATCATAAGAAATACATATACATTAACTTTGACCGCATGGAATAATGTCCTTTGCCACCAAGCTAAATATGCATGGTCCAAAACTATGGTCACTGTCAATTGTCAAATTAACCTCGTAAAACTTTCTTGTTTGTTAATTTGCTCATTTGCCAATCACTACTAAGTCTGTGCTCATTTGCTCTGCCCGGCTTGCATTGTATTGTTACGTTAATTTTTATTTCATACAAGTTTCCTTTTCAGCTAATATAACGACAAAAATATAACAGTTCTAAAGTTATGGAAAATTTATCCTATACCAATTCGTAACAGAAAACATTATTCATTTCAATACATAATGGATTGAGCAATATTTAATAGAAGTTAGACTTTATGAAAATATAGAGTATGTTAATTGCATTTATCAATATATAATACTGTGACCTAGTAATGCAACAATTCAACAAACAAATCCAACGTAAACCATAAATATGTGATAAATACCACTGGAGCACAACTAGTCAATGAATTTCATAAATAATACTATAATCTATCAGATAAAATAGATGAGTTGGATTTGCGACACCCGTTCGATAGAAACAAACAACCTGGACAGAATTGCAACAAACAGAATGAAATGCAAATTTCTAACTGAAGATTCTTAATAATACATAGTGAAGTGACCCATAGTGTTTTTTAACAACCTTTAAATCTATTAATTAAATTTTAATATTTTATTGTTCGTTTAATTTTCCACTTGTGACAACCGTTAAGTAAGTATCCCAAAGATAACTTTGTAAGATTTAAACTTATAATAACCTATTTAACCTACAACAACTACAACTACAACTTGTATCATTCTTTATTTCCTTCCATTACACGGACAGCAAATTGTGTGTATTCATAAAGTGGAATAGACACTTATGTCATAACCTATCCTATGCAATAAATATATTTACACTAATTTCTCTAAATTACATATCCTATCATACTGACAACATTATTAGTTCTCAACTAATAAAACCAGATCGCTAACTTGTCCTAGTCTCAGTTTTATTCTAATCATGTAAAAATCTATCTAAGTGAAAATCTGCTACTTTTATTCATCCTGGTCACGGCACCAAATTGTAACAGTGACCAGCTAAATGAATCAAATTTATCATTATATAGGTAAAACCTTTCTATACCTAACACCTCTCATTGCCTGCCAGTTGCATCCTGGTCACGGCACCAAATTGTAACAACCCCCCCCCCCTCTCTACTCTCCTCTACTCTCTACACTAAACTCTACCCTACTCTACTCTAAACCCAACCCAAACCCTAAATCCTAGCCTAACCTAATCCTAATATAATATAAATATAACCCCACCTTATTTCTAACTAAAAAACAGACTAAAAACCTAATCTACCAAGATGAACAAAATCTAATTTTTACTCCTACTTAATGAGAAAGTCTTACTCCTACCTAACTGACATTAAAACCTAAAGAGGAAATGTTCTACCTAATCGGTATTTAATACCTGATGAGAAAATGGTGAGCTCCAGCCTCGCTCCACATGGTGAGTGTCTATGTCAAACCTGCCTTATACACTCCCCCCTTCCAAAACCACACGGAAGTTCCTCATCGCAGGGCCCTACCTATTTAATAGTTCTAAAAGTCTCCCTACAACCTATTAGATTTATTATATACATTACAGAGGAGAGCCAAATGTAGTGCCTGGGGCTTACGACCCAGGTGCAGGTTTAAAATAGCTATTTTATAATATATTAACATTCACCTTCACTACTTCTCTCTCTGTCTAATCATATTAAATATGATTCATAGTAATAAATCTTTATGTCTTATTCTAACAACGTTTAGCCAGTGATCATCTAGTGATCATAAAGGAACCCATATCATGCCGCAATTAACCCTAGTTCTTTTAGGAAACAAAAGAATGATACAACTACTCCCTAATACATCTATTCCATTGATTGCTATGCATCCTATTAATCTTTAGCTACTTAAGCAATTTCATAATGTTAAAAGAAACAACATTCCCTTAGAAACCTAGTATGAAATTAGTTTGTAGATGAACTAAATATCTTCAATTTCTTTAATAAATTATAGTTTGTTAAGTAAATACAGTAATATTAACCACAGCAATATTAACTTCTGGTTAGACTTGAAGATAACAACATACACCCTTTTATTTTTGAGTCATCGTTGTAGGCTGCCTTTGGCTCACCTGAATAACACTGAATTAACATGCCATAATTAATAGCAAACAATGGATAATTTTCCCATTTACATAATAAAGAATCATTTCATATGATTTTATAATCATGTTATTGCATATCAACATTTAAGGACATACTTCTCCTTTAGAATATTTAATAGCTGTATTCTATTTACATTTTAATTAGTCATTTTGACTTGGAAAATTGAAGAGTATTTAATTTATCCATATGATATTAATTTCATTATAATTTTAAACAATTTCCATTTCCTTACTAGTTAAATTTATTAATTATATTCATTATTTCTCAAATTGACTCCTCCAAACTTTATAAACCTCACTGAGAAGTAGTTTCCATGAACCTCAACTATTTCCTTGATTTTAAATTCAAATATTCCCTACCTTTCTAGCCCAGCTCAACCTAAACTCTATCACCAAATGATACTTAGCAACATCTAATGATCCTATCCCTATCACCCTATTCCTAGTTCCCATTCTAATTTCCTATCCTGCCTATTATCCTATCCATGTCTATTTTATAATCCTAATCTGCTAAATTAATGAGAAGATAGCAAGCTAAGGATCAAATCCTTTAATCGTGTGGTGTGTTCTGTTGTCTTACGAAGTGCAATGTAAGACACCTAACTAACTTAAAAGAATGAAAGGCGAGGTGAGAAGGGCTCTGTGTACCTATTTCCCTATACTCGTGTAAGTGTGAGCACGGGCAACTGGATTGGGATCGCCGTGTGTTCACAAACCCTATATACGTGGTGTATATATATACATATATAAGTAGGAGACCGACTTCTTTAGTCCATGCGTAGCTAAACGGGTGCAATTAAGGCATGGGTCTACTTCGACAGTCCCCCCGCCGCTAAACACTTCTCAAAGAAACCAGGGAACTTGAGCCACTATGTTGATAAAGAGTGACTGCGTTGATATGTTCCAAACAACGCCCTCCCCGAAGGAAGTTGAAACCAAGGTCTGCTGTCACCATAGGGTAACCCGACCGAGGCCCACCGAACCATGTCAGTGTTTAGGTCGTCACAATTCGATATTTGGATACGTATACTAATATTTTGAAATTCACAATCTTTGCAAACACAAATTAATTCAAATTAAATACACAAAATCAAAGAACGCGTTGAAAACCCACCGGCTTGGATAGAATTCGCAACGCACTCGAGGCTTGCTTTGAAACTCCCGGTAAGACGACCCGCGAAAAATGAGCTCACGATTTCCAACCTCCGACCTATTTATACTTAAAACGACAAGGCGATCTCGGCGTTCTGGGCGAGCTGCGCAAGCTGAACCATCACTAGCGACGCCGCGATCTCGACAGACGCGGGGACGACACGCCATTTTGATATCAAAATATGAGAAATAGTTCCGCTGTTAGAATTCATAATCGCTTGTACCAACTATACTTAATACATTTTTACATGCATTTATGCACAACAGCCGCGTCGACAGGCAGGCGTCTAATACGGGGTCTATTCTCAATGTTTACATGACTCTATTAGGCCACTATTCTAATTATTTGTTTCTTAATTGACTTTCTAAATTTAATTGAAGCTTTATTTCATTTATTTATTTAAATTCTCTATGTACATAGTATGCACCAAAGCAGACCTATTGTCATTAAGCATTTTTGCCAATTTACCCTAGAATAATTGAGAAACTATCAAGTTTTACATTGCATGATGTATTTTATTATTCCCTATTTGTAACGAATGCTTAAAACTCAATGCGTTCCGTTACAAGCCTCGATCTCAATTTCATCAACAAGAACAGTTGAATGGATAGATAATTTTGGAATTGATAGTTTTTGGATCTCATCCGATCCAGAAAATAAATAAAAAACAAAAAGCAATTGACAGCTTACTTATTGATTATAATTATTATTGTCTCATTTAGTTCATTATAAAAATACCTATCTACAAGTGATCAATCATGAATTCATAAAATACTGATCAATTATCTATTAGATTACCTACCTACCTTATAGATTGAAAACATAATAGCTAAATGGTTCATATACCAAACATACCTATACAGTTAGGAGAAAAGCTGGTAGAATTGACAATTTTTTTTAAATTTGCTGTTTTGATAAAAATAATTATTGATTGCATAAATAAAATAGTTAAAATTGGGGTTTTTGGATCTCATCTGATCCAGAAACCCCAATTTTAACCTACTCTCGCGATGTTTTTCTTCACCGTTGGAGCGTCGAACAAATGTACATATGAAATTCGAAAAACCAATTCGAGACAAGCCTTACCACCAACCAATCGAGCAGTAAAATTTCTGCCCCCACGGGGACTAGAACCCCGGACCTCCCGATCAACAATAGGTGGTCTCAACCACTAGACCACGGAAGCGTTTGGGGCGAATATATTGACAATCAAGTAAATTAAAGTTTGCTTTCATGGTTACTCTTCAGTGTATGGACATAACATAACTCGTTTGATTGAGCTTTAAAATCAATATTACTAAAGGGAGATAATGCCTTCTAGATTCCACGAATTCCTTCAAGTATATATCGCGAATGGTATACGACGATACGCACTGTGGGACATCCATAGGTCATAAATCTTAAAAACCTGCTTTCTTGTTTTACATTTTATTCCTTGTCGTTACATTGGATAGTTGCGGTACCTTCTGAAACTATAAATAGGTCAGTAATTAGAGTGCGCCTTCATTATCTATTGTGCATTCAAAGAGAGCGCATCGCCAATCGTAAATACTGTTATCAGTGAGTCATTAAAAAGCGTGACGTCATTTGTTGTCATTGCGGGACCTGTGAGTGCTGTGTGAGTTTTTTCTGAAATGGATATCCAAGAACAGGGTATGTAATAATTAATATTTTTATTTTAATTGTATCTTAGTATATATTTTCTTTAGTATGTCATTGCTACGAGGCGACTTTTCTTGGAGTATTATATTTTAATATTCAAAGTTTGAATAAACTTTTAAATATGTTCCCACTCGCTCCGACTATGGAGGTATATTGCACCATAATCTTTAGACTTTCTTATCTTAGGAAAATTAAAACTTGGCTGCCCTTACCTGCCCTTTTGGCGATGACAAGGGTGCTACGGTTGCCAGATTATCTCGTAGCATTTGCTACGAAATTAGTTTATTTAGTCTTAGTGCTTTGTGTAGGTTTTGTGACTGAATTTTAACCGTTTTTTTTTGTTTTAGGTAATTTATATATATGCTCGTTTTCAAGAATGCATATTCTTGAAATATGGCTAACTGTCAATACCGATAATGACTCGGAAAAGTGTCGTCAAGTCCTACAAAGTTTGTTGACTACTCTGAACGATGCTGAGAACATTGATATTCATTATTTAGAGAAAATTGTTAATAATTTATGTAAAGCTATTGCTCGATTCTGGAAAAAATGTAATAGAGATAAAACCAAGCTTTTATATAAGAATTCCGATTGGTTTAATGTTATTGAAAAAATTCAACTTGTGAAAAACAATAAGCAATGTACTCCGTCTGAAACGTCGCCGTGTCATTCACGTGGTCGTCCTCGAAAACCTTTTACGCAATGTAGTAAAAGGACTAAACGTCGGAGAGTAGCTGATTTGTCAAAGTCTGATGATTCTACTGTGAGTGCATTGCTTGATGTTTCAGACTGTTCATTCGATTCGTGTATATCTAGAGTTAGCACTGATGATGTCTTGTCACTTGTGACTGATGCTCAGTTGACAAAACATCAGTATTTATTAATTAAAAAAGTATATCAAAATTTATAGACGAAGTCACACTCGAAAAATGTCACGTGAAGTTACCAATCAAGATTTACTACAACGACTATTATTACATTCAGATCCTTATATTACAAGTCTTCGGAAACTTCTCCCTAAAAAGAAAAATACTCTGTCACAAAGTGTAATAGAATTGTTACATGTTTAATATTGTTAGAATAAGAATAATTTATTTGTATTTTGTTAGTTGTTTTGTTTTTTTTGTATTTAATTAATTTTAATTTATTTATTTCTATTATTTTATTATAATTAAATAATGTTATCAATGTTTTGACTCTTATTTTATTTAAAATATATGTTTTACATTCCAATTTTTAAGTGTTTGTTCATGATAAATTTAGGTAAAAGTATGTTATTGTTTATATTTGTTTTTTACTGAAGTAAACGTTTTTTATTCCGTAAATACATGTACTTCTTTCATTTTAATGTTCCTAAAACACTTTTACAACTATAAGTCACTAAAATAATACAATGTATTGATAGTAACAGGACTTTAACTATTTATGACCGCCCTTGTATGGAGCGTGTCCCTCCGTGATACGCTCCGGTCGGTCGACACCTTTACGAGGCAACGCGAAAACAAGGAGCTGATGAAGACGGACAGTGTGTTAAGGAAGACTTAGGCAAACATTACTTCGGCTTCTCAGCGCCATTTCATCATCTACCAACCCCCCATTAATAATGTCTTAGGGCAATTACACGGATCGCGTTCCCAATTAACATGCAAATTAAAATTGCAGCGCTGATGCCTCGGAAAATTGGTGGCGAATGTATTTTACCGGCTTCCATGATACTTCTGAGCGTGGCGTTGCTCTCGACGCGGAATTATTAACATCAACTGATATTTGTATTGGAAAAGACACAAGAATGGATAAGTTCGTCGGTAACAGACGCACGAGGTCAGCTTTACGATTACTAAAGTTATACACTGTCTGGTCAGCGCCTTAGGGACAGATTTTGAATGATTCGATAAATATCTTCTTTGTTTTTTTTCTAGTCTTTGTAGTCTAGCTCATCATTCAATCAGAACACTACTGACAACACGTCGAGCTCCGCAATTTTAAAGTATCACCGCCTTGACGCCAGTGCTTGATGTTCATATCTCTGAATTTCAATTTGGTTCTAGTGTTTTCAAGCCATTCTCATCTGACATCATTTGCCGTAGTGCAAGCTAAAGTTCCAACTTTAATTATCAAAAACGCTAGTCTTAAAGCGCGAGCTGCTCTTTCTTGGACAAAAGATCTAATTAATTGATAGATCTCGAACTCGACAGCCATCAAAGGGCAAGGCGAGGACGAAGTAGTTTGGAATGGCGAATGAGCTTGGGACTTATTGGCGCGTTCAGCGAGTAAGAAAATTTAATCTGTAAGAGCGGACGTCGGAGACATTCAGGTGAGAACGACGAATAACTAGCGAAATGGAAATTGAACAAAAACTTCTTAATATGAAGTAAGTATATAAAAGATAACGGCGTGGAAAGTAATGCCTTTAGACTTTATAATAAACTAGCTGTGCCCGCGAACTACGTTTCGCTTTAATTTATTTTGCCCGACATCTTCAACAAATATCATTAATGTAGGTACACAGAAATAAATACAAAAACTTAACAAATTATATACTAAAAACCTTCCTCGAGAATCACGCTATCGAGTGGTGAGAACCGCTTGAAAATCGGTGCAGTAGTTTTTGAGTTTATCGCGAACAGATAGAAAGACTCGGCGGGGGACGTTGTTTTATAATATGTCGTATTGAATAAATATACTAACATTTATTCAATACGAAATTTTTGACTTTAAGAACTATATTTTCGACATCCGTAAGAGCTAAAGTCACTGTCACATAACCTAAAGGCGCATACTACACCATAATTTTCAAACACATATATGCGTGTAGCACAAAATAAATAGACATAATTGCATAACCAACATATAATATAATGGAATGGCCACCAGATGATGGGACCATTGAAGGGTGCAGCCACTTGTAAACGGCAACGAGCTTTAAGTACTATTCGGCACACACAATGATGTTGGGTCTCTGAGCTATTTAAGATGCGTTCCAGATGAAAACGGATTTGCAACATTTTCAACATTTTTAGCATCAATGCGTTTCATTACCCTTTGGTGCTGGTTTCGTGTGTTCCATTTAAACATTTTTACCACGAAACGCTAGCATCAAATACCCATGCTAGTAGATGGGATACCACTTAATGACAGCTTTCAAATTTGACATTTGGAATCTTTTTTTCATGAATCAAAAAGGAATTTCAGCGGACTTAAAAATTTCATTGAAAGATATTTATAGTATTGGCCGATTCCGATTTATATTATTAGAAATTTTAAGTGACTGGACTAAGTAGGTGAGGTGTCAAAATTCAGCACGAAAAATCAGTACCTTCCGTTTCAGTTGTAACAATTAGTGCGGCTAAAAATGTCAACATTTCCTATAAGAAACGCAAAATGAGGCTAACATCAGATGTCAGCACCAGCAAAGTAGCAGTGCTTATCTGGAATGCAGGGTTAGATGAACACTTGATCATTCGTCCTAACACACAAGCTGAACACATACATTTGAACACGGGTAGAAATTTACAACAACTACAATTACTGTCAACACATACACACATCTTAAGACACACACATTTCCACTTCTCACTCGCTCCTTCTCCTCTTTCTCCTCCTCTCTCATCAGACCTCTTTCCACCTCACTTAATATTTTCTTATTACACAAAAGTCCCAGCGAACACACCTAACACTAACACCTTTTCACTAAACACCCAGTACCCGAGGGGAGAGTGCTAGAATGTATCAAATTGCATTCGAACCTCGCCCCCCCCCCCCCCCCCCCGTGACCTCACTGAATTTCCTTCAGTAGGCTTCCGAATTAATTTCAATCGATCAATATTAAGATTGTGTTTTTTGTACGTTTCAGTTTCCACACTGGCGCCAAATTGGACCCGTATCGCGCAGATTTTGAGTGAACCAACCTCTGTGCTATAAAATTTTTTCAAGATACGGATCCAATTTGTCGCTAGTGCTGCTAAATAAGCGTACGAAAAATCACAATCTATATGTCGATCGATCGAAATTGATGAGTAAGCCCTTAGAGAAACAAATAAGACTAGGAAAAAAGTACCTCGGTTCCGGCACAAGCGTACGTACATCGCCTCACTGTTGAAGTGTAGAGAGAGACCTCCTCCTGTATTCTGCTTTCTGAAAAGGGGGTAATTCAACTTCTTTTTGCTTCATTATCATAACAGTGCAGGTGGCTCGTTTCACTAACCCGCCTCTCTTCAACGGTTTGCTGAAATGCAACGCTCTTCTCAATTCATATTTTCATAAAATATTAGTGGTTTAAGGGTTCCGAATAAAACCTCATACGACATAAGTCTTCAGCAAAGATGTTTCAAATCAATTATTATAATTTGGTAAATGTTGAAAACAAACAATTAAAAAGGAACACTTGGTCGGTTTTTTGTTTAAACTGTCTTTCTGAAAGCACGAAGCACAATTCGGATGCCGCCGAGCGCGCTTAATTATTGCTTCGACGCCTATATTTAAAATTAATTTTGGCACAAAAACCCGACAATATTATCAGGTAGCTAGGCGAGAGGTATAATTTATCAGAGCACACTTGAATGCTCTCGTGTTAAATTAAACGACAATTTTTGTCTGGTGCAATAAGTAAGAGGTAGCGGTTGCGGCTTAAGATCGCTTTTTATGTATTTGTGACTTTGTATTTTCTCGAAAAAAGCTAATTAATATGTAAAAATCAATATACATATGAATAGTAAAAAAATACCTCAGGCAAAATGTACTTTAGGCGACTGCCTATTGTTCCGCATGTATATACAGTCGCCTACAGTACATACGGTACCAGACTACCAGTAAGACTTATCACAAATGAAAACCTTACTATTTATTTAATAAAAATCCAAGCGGTTTGATAAGAACGCCAAAAAGCTGCTCCTTTTGAAAAAAATCATATCACTGTTATTAAAAAATAAGAATGTGAAAATGAAAATTTATGTTTGAAGTGATATTTGGGATATTTTACAGCTCTTCACACTTCACGCTGGAAGCAAGCCTCCGTCATTTTACGCGCTTAGGTACAAAATAACTACCTAGTTAGGTACAAAATAAAAAAATATATTATCGGATAGATTCCATATTTTTTATTTATTTTCAGTTACATTAAATATTTGTTGTAGAATTAGCTAAGCATCTTGTTTGTCGAAATAAAAACAACAAATATTATTTATTCAAATTAATTTTTTTTATTGAAGATATATTTCTCTACAATAAAAAGTTATTTCATAGAAAGATAAAGAAGTAGAAAACCGATCCTAGTCAAGCGACGTACCTTCATAAAATAGCGGAGCTCGACATGGCCGGTGTTCCGCTTGACTGAGCCGCGACTACCGTTCGAGAAAAAATTGATTGATTCGAACATTTATCGAATTCGTGAGAATCAACCCCCAGTTCAAAAATTGGGTAGACTATTCGAGAAGCATGTCGCTGTAATCCAAGCACGAGGCACGACGCGGACACGCCATCGCCGTCGCTCATGGCTTGCATTATCGTTTTATCACGACTGAATCAACACAATTAAATGCAATATGAACACGACAACAGCTATAATAATTATTTGACATAATTCTGTCTAGTAAAAAGGGTACGTCTTCATTCAGATTTAACTTAATGAAGTTTCCCTTTTAAAATGTACATTACATGATTAAAATATAAAAATAATAAAAGTAATGTTATCTTTTTGGGGGAACGGGTACTTGTTTCAGACACAAAATCCGATTGCTTGTTTCACAAAAGAGTAGATTAAATTTTATAATTTTGCGTATTTATGGGACTTAATGCCCAAAAGTGTCCTTTCCGGTATTATTATATTATTTACAGTTACAATTACATTATTTTATGTACATACTGAGAATCAACATACTATAAAAATATTAACAACTATTGCATCAATAAATGAAAAATTTATAAAAAAATTACCCCGGGCAATATCCGAACCTGTGTCCCCTGGGCACTGGACATAAACGAGAAAATTTTACATTTTGCGACAGAAATATTTTGCGTTAGAAATATTTTCCATTGCTGTTTAAGAAGATTCTCTGTATTAATGAAACATTGTTTTGAAAAATTAATGTGAAAATCAATAAAAGAAAAATCGTCATCTTCTGCGGGAATCGAACTTCCGTCTTCAACATACCTTGTCAACGCCATAACCACTGGGCCACTGAGCTCTTAACAGCCCCGAAGAAATTTCAACTGTATTGATTTCTTATGTCGGCTTTGAAGACGCGGGTTCGATTCTCGCGGAAGACGAAGTTTTTTCTCGTATTGATATATATATTCAGTTTTCAATTTATTTAGCATTTTTGAAGAAAAGGCAGTCACAAATATAAAAACATTATTTTATTGTGCATAGAAAACATGAAGTAAACTTTAGACAAATTCGTGCGTAGGCGACTGCTAGCCACATGTCACGGTAGACAGCTTGGTTGGCAACGGCTTGTGCGTGGTAATTACTTTTCCTCACACTTGCAGCAAAAATCAAATTTGCTGCGAGTTTTTAGGCACCAAAAGCGTGCCCTTTTCGTGCTGGAGAGGTGTAAAATATTTTTTACAAAAGAAGTCAGTAGATTATAATATTACCTTTTATAACGGGCTATAAATCAGAAATGAAACCATAAAATATAAATAAATCGTTGTAGTAGTCCATAGTCGTTGTAGTTCTTATTTGACGACATGCGTTTTTTTACGAACTGTACTTTTATTAGTTTTTACTCGTATAATGTAGGGCGAAACAGGAAATAATTTTGTATGTGGGGCGAATAAGGAAATTTATGGAATGTGGGGCGAAAACTTGGGACGAACACGGAACAAATCACAAAAAAACATTACAATACAATAAATAACGAATAATTTATATGTAACTTAAAATCACTTAAAATCAAAGATAGAGAAAACATTGTTTTTACTTATCATCTATATATTTTTTTGACTTGTGTCAGTTGTTATTGAAAGACGTTCATTGTAACGTATTTGTGAATATAGACTGTTTTTTTATACAATAATATTGGCACACAAGCAAGCTGCCTACCGTGACATGTGGCTACCAGTCGCCTATAGCTTTTTTTTATAGAACAAAGTTGGCAAACAAGCATAGTGCCCACCTGATGGTAAGTAGTAACAGTCACCTGTAATGCATGTGGTTCTTGTGAGACTCGCAGCAAATCTGCAACCCCCACAAGAATCTCCGTGTACGTTACCAACTTTAACATAAGATGTAAAGTCGCGGTACCCAGTAATTTAACTGCCATATCTTACCCTTCAAACCGGAACACAGCAATGCAAGTACTGCTGCTTTGCTGCAGAAATAGGCAAGACGGAGGTGCCCGAGCAGCCGACTCTGGTATTCCAACATACCATCCCATCCTCAGTTGTTGAGGAGTGCAGGAGTAGCTCGCTTTCACCTTCTGCCTTATCGTCTTTTACCATCAGGTGAGATGAAAGCCAAGAACATCCCTGTCGTAAGTAAAAAATACAGGCTTCCAAACTCGAGGCTCGTTTATGGGGAAATGTATTTATTTCTTTCCAACAAAGCTCTATAGAGCTTTGTTGTGACAATATTTTGAATACATATTACAGAATGAATCTTTGCTTTTATTTAATAGTACTCCGTACACAAAATACTCCGAAACTCTAAAAATCTTTGCGGTTCCGCAAGGGCGACAGTTTCGAATTCCCCGACCGTGAATGTCGCCGCAAACATTGTAAAGCCCACCCTTTTACTAGCTGAAAAACGCGAAAACCCCAACGAGCCTGCGAATAGTTCACCAAACGCGTCTCGTGAAATTTTAAGTAATGGCCACTGTTTTATTTGGACTGACGTGTACGGTCCAGCGACTTTGCACTGGGCGGAACGAGTGGCATCATAGTAAAAGCAAACGAGTAATGGATGTACACACAGCAACACGCTATGCTTTACATGTTGACGTTGAGACCGCCCTTACGACGCTCGTAATAGCGGCGGCTTTGATAATGTAAATGTAAAGCTGTTGACGTGTTGCTAACTGTAACATCTTTCATACCAACGAAACAAATATTATGACAATAATCTTTTGTTTTTTGATGTGTAACATCTTTCCTCTCGCTTTCTTGCAATCTGTGGGAGTGATTTCGTGAAATGGGACCAAAGTATGTAAAAGGAAGCTGGGGTTGACTAATGAGCGCGCGCGATGTTAGAGTTGGGCATAGATCGTAGCGAGATGTCAGATTATACACATGATATGAACGTGGGTGGCGCTGTGGACTTGGCACTGGTCTTCTAATCGGGAGGTCCGGGGTTCGATCCTGTCATGTGTCTTTTCGTTTTTCTAATTTCATTATGTACATTTGTCTGACACTCCGTCAGTGAAGGAAAACATCGCAAGCAGCCTGCATACATGTGTGAAGAAGTTTTTTTTTTTTTTTTATGTAAGGCCCGGCAAATGACCTCCTCCCGCCTGATGTTAAGCGGTGAAAGAGGCCCAAATGAGTTTCGAGATAGTGTAGGGACGACATCCATTATCCTACCTGTCCGCCCCTTGCCGGCCTAAAAGATGCTTTTTCACACCTCTTTTGAAGGAACCCATGTTGTAGGATGAAGGAAACACGTGCGCAGGTAGAGAATTCCAAGTGTGGGATGAACGACAGAAGAAGGAATCTTGGAATTTCTTGGTACGGTGTGAAAATGAAGATACAGTGTAAGGATGACTCCGAAGGCCCTTACGCGTGTTTCTGTTAAGGAATGGAGAGGGAGGGATAAGGTTAAAGAGCTCCTCAGAGCATTCCCCATGGAACATTCGGTAAAAGGCGCTAAGAGAGGCGATGTCACGACGAAGTTGTAGAGGCTCGAGGGTGTTCGTTGCCTCTACATCGCCAATTATTCGAATAGCGCGACGCTGCAATCTGTCCAGAGCATCGAGGAGGTACTGAGCGGAGCCGTCCCAAAGGTGCGAGCAATATTCCACGCAAGACCTAACCTGAGTTTTATACAACAGGCATAGTTGGTCCGGCGCAAAATACCTACGCACCTTGTTTAGGACACTGAGTTTTCGTGAGGCAGCAGTTATAACGGATTCGATGTAGTCTCTGGGGTTCAGATCGCAGCGAATGTTCATTCCGAGCAAGGTGATGTTACTCTGTGTGTGAAGGGTTGTGCCCTGAAGAGAAGGAAGGGGGAGGAAAGGTGACCTTTTCGCCGAGAACGCGCACACCTGTGTTTTCTTAGCATTGAACTCGACAAGATTGTTGGAACCCCATTCGGAGATGAGGTCCAGCGTCTTGTTGAGCTCAATGATAAGATTCTGCCTCTCCCTAGAAATATTGCAACGAGCAGGCCCTGAGCTTCCGTGATATCCCCCATGCACTGTACTGTCGTCTGCATAGCAATGTATACTTCCCAAGGAAAGCATGTCATTGATATGCAGAAGAAACAATGTTGGGGATAGAACGGAGCCTTGTGGAACACCAGCATTCACTGCCACGAACCGCGAAGCGCAGCCGTCAACGACAACGGGAATTCTACGCTCGTGGAGGTAGCTGGCAATCCACGTACAGAACTGAGCGGGCAATCCGTATGCCGGAAGCTTGGAAAGGAGAGCCTTGTGCCAGACTCTATCAAAAGCTTTGGCGATGTCGAGACTAATAGCCACAGACTCGCCGCGCTTATCGATAGATTCACCCCATTTTTTTTTTTTTTTTTTATGGATGGCCCGGCAAATGACCTCCTCCCGCCTGATGTTAAGCGGTGAAAGAAGCCCAAATGAGTTGACAGATAGAGTAGGGACGACATCCACTCTCCTACCTGCCCGCCCCTTGCCGGCCCAAAAGATGCTTTTTCACGCCTCTTTTGAAGGAACCCATGTTGTAGGATGGAGGAAACAAGTGCGCAGGTAGAGAATTCCAAGTGTGGGATGAACGACAGAAGAAGGAATCTTGGAATTTCTTGGTACGGTGTGAAAAGGAGGACACAGTGTACGGATGACTCCGAAGGCCCTTACGCGTGTTTCTGTTAAGGAATGGAGAGGGAGGGATAAGGTTAAAGAGCTCCTCAGAGCATTCCCCATGGAACATTCGGTAAAAGGCGCTAAGAGAGGCGATGTCACGACGAAGTTGTAGAGGCTCGAGGGTGTTAGTTGCCTCTACATCGCCAATTATGCGAATAGCGCGACGCTGCAATCTGTCCAGAGCATCGAGGAGGTACTGAGCGGAGCCGTCCCAAAGGTGCGAGCAATATTCCACGCAAGACCTAACCTGAGTTTTATACAACAAGCATAGTTGGTCCATAGTAGTCCATTTGTGCAAAAGGAACGCTAGAAGGTCACCTGTTGACCGTTTAGGACGAAACCCATACTGACGGTCATTAAGCAACGAGTGACCTTCCAGGTAACGGATCAGCTGGGTGTTAAGGATCCTCTCCATGATTTTACACAAAATGGAAGTGACGGCTATAGGGCGATAGTTAGCCGGATCAGAACGATCTCCCTTTTTGGGAACCGGCTGGACATTGGCCTCTTTTCAAGATTTCGGCACACAACCAGCAGAGAACGACAGACGCTATAGACGCGTCAGGACCGGAGTCAACTCCGCTGCACACTTCTTAAGTACAATCGCAGGAATGCCGTCTGGTCCACTTGCTTTTCGAATATCAATCGACTGTAGCTCCGCCCGCACATCTCGCTGTCTGATGCGGATATCGGGCATAGTGCTGCCACAATGGGACAGTGTCGGAGGTTGTGCACCACAGTCATCGATACGGGAATGGGCCGCGAAGAGTTTTGCCAGGAGGTCGGCTTTCTCCTGCGGCTGATGAGCAAGTGAGCCATCGGCATGTCTCAGCGGTGGCAGCGAGGGTTGGCAGAAGTTTGATTGCACAGCTTTGGCCAGGCGCCAGAAAGAACGGCTACCCGTAGGGTGCGCTAGCAGTTCCTGACCCACTTGTGCAATGCGCTGAGCATCCGCTCTAATGTAAGCCCTCTTACACAACTTGGTGGCATTATTATAGGCTGTTTTCAGTAGGTTAGTATTGGGATCCCTAGAAGCTCGACCTCTGATCCAAGCGCAGTAAGCTAGCTGTTTGTTTTCAACAGCAGAGGCACACTCGCGATTGAACCAGAGGTTACGTCTCCCTCTACTGACGAGATTGGAATGTGGAATATAATATTCCATTCCTAGTCTGATCTCGTCAGCAACAGAGGTAGCGCAGGAGTTTGGATACATCCCACTGAAACAGCGCTGCCACCAAGGGACAGACGCGTAATAATCCCGCATACCGTCCCAATCTGCTGACGCATAGTGCCACAGACGGCGTGCTGCAACCACAGGCGACGGTCGCGACGCCTGAGGCACTGAGACGGATACCAGGCAGTGATCTGAAGATCCTAGTGGAGCTCGAATCACCACCTGATATCCGTCGGGGCGATTTGTCAGCAGAAGGTCCAACAAAGAGGGCGTTTGACCGATAATATCTGGTACCCTGGTGTGCTGGGTAACCAATTGTGTCAGGTCGTGCGTGAGAGCGAATGCGTGGGCAGTCCTACCCGCATGGTCAGTTTAAGAGGAACTTAACCACAACTCGTGGTGAGCATTGAAGTCCCCTAAAAACACCAGCTCGGCGGAAGGAAATTGCTCCTGCGCGTCATCTGCCACCCGACTTAGGTGTTCAAAAAGTCGAGTTGTCTCCAAGTCACCACGGTGGGAACGATAGACGCACACGTAGACACTGCAATGAGTGCCAAAATCGACGTGTACCACAAGGAGGGAAAAGGAAGGTTCCTCCAAACAGCGCAGGTGACGACAACAAACGTCCGCCCGGACGAACAAGCAAACACCTGCCTTTGCCTTGAAGGACTCCTCAAGAGCGTAGCCGGGGTAATTAAGGTAGCTTGTATCGGCCGGGCAGATAATTTGCGTCTCTGTCAAAAACAGCATTGCTGGACGGGCTGTCTCGAGATGGTGGTGGACAGCCAAGAGGTTAGAATGGAGCCCGCGGATGTTAGCGAGCCCCACCTCGAATAGTGGTGTTTTGGTGGGATAGTGCACCGCTGTACGACCAGTCCTAATATTGTGCGCTGACATGTTTGTTGGAGTGAGAGGTGTGAAATTGAGGTGTCGTTGCAGCGATTAGCATAGTTAACGTGTGTAGGCCTGTTTCGCCAGGGAACAGCCGACAGCTGATTTGCGCTGACTCTCCGCACGAAAGGGCCCCCGAACCCCCCCGGAAGTGGTCGCCGGGACCCACCGTCCGGTCACCAACCGGCACGACGGACCACCCCGAGATTATGCGTGGCATGGTGGGGCAGCCTCACGGACTGGTTAGGTCCGCTTGGGCCCCTGTACTGTACCACGGGCGGCCAGCGGAACAGCCGTTTCTTCGGGTCTTCCTGGGCGGAGGGTCAACGCAGTCAACCTGGCACTGGGTCGACGGAAGCCCACACAAACCACACGAATCGCAGCAACGACCCCTCAAGCTCTGGCTGTGCGATGACTGATCCCGAAACGCGGACACAAAATGCCCACTTGACGGGTTTTACGTCATGCGCACGGTGGTCGCTAGCCAGTCGGGTTTTTCAAGCCCTACCACCAGAAGTTGGTCACTCGATTAGCACCACCCGGGGATCACGTGTAGGGTCTCGAGGGTAAAACCTACGGACGTGAGCGACTCCAATCCCCAGTTCAAAGGTATGTGATGTGATGACACATTATATGCGACTACTGATTGTTGCACTCGTTTTTTGATGTGCATCATCTTTCCTCTTGCATTTCATGAAGTCACTTCCACTGATTGCAAAAAATGCAATCTGTAGGAATGATTTCATGAAGTGGGTCGGTCAGGAGTGTGTTAAAGGAATCCGGGGAAGCGTGCGCTTTTTTATTTAACTAATAAGCGCGCGCGATGGTAGAGTTGGCCCTTGAATGAGAGAATGAGATTTTTTCCCGTAGGAAAATTACTCTATGTCCTTCCTATGTCCTGGTCTCAAACT
The DNA here is from genome assembly GCA_963935595.1 of Schoenobius gigantellus. Taxonomy (NCBI): domain Eukaryota; kingdom Metazoa; phylum Arthropoda; class Insecta; order Lepidoptera; family Crambidae; genus Schoenobius; species Schoenobius gigantellus. Next base: position 4,194,894 of record OZ012549.1, read on the forward strand.
ATCCCTATACCAACTTTCATCAAAATCGGTTCAGTAGTTTCGAAGCCTAATCAATACAAACAAACAAACAATCAATCAAATCTTTCCTCTTTATAATATTAGTATAGACAACATTAGTTAGATAGATCCTCCATTTTTAATACTAGGCAAAAGATCATTGCTTAGCATTAGCACCGTCTTCAATGTAATATAAAAATGTGATGTTGTGTGTATTCTTATATTATATTGGTAGAGTTTTTTAAGTAGTTTTTTTTGTGATATTTGTTACATAGCGTAACAATGACTAAAACCGATAGGCCTGCGTGAGTAGGAACTGCGTGAACTGTTTATTATTTTTTAATGTACTTAGTTTCATTTTAAATTACTTTGCACGCCTCAAGTAGGCAGTGTGTAAGGGACCATTACATTTTGTTACATAATTATAAGACCTATTGTACCTACATGCTCGCAAATAAATAATTATTATTGTTATTAGGTTTATTGCTCGCACAGTGTCCATGTTGGCGTACTTGCTTGCCTTTACTATGACTCTACATTGGCAAGAACGAGCGGTCAATTGTTTTCGGTTAAATTACACTGCGTACCGTTTAATTGGTGCGCGTTTTGTCGGTTCACTCGAAATGTAGTTAGTTCGCGTTTCACATGAATGATAGATCATTTCACTGATACACTGTGGTGCATAATTGATAGCTGGGCGCCCGCTGTTATTTGGAATTGAAATGCGACGTCAATGGTGACAGTTTTAGTATAAATGTTATGTTAGTGGTATTGGTAATCAAAATGTCACGTGAAATATTACAAATATATGAAATTAGTTCTTTAGATCTATTTCAAATACTAGAAAATTTATAGCTATTAGCTTTAGTTATGTATACAAACAGTTTTTTCATTTACATTTAAACTGACTCTCTACATTTACTGTATTCATTTGACCTGGCAATGTCATAAAATTGTCAAAAGTCATACGCGATGACACACGATCGGTCTCAAGGTCAACCTGGCATGTTGCTATATGTACATATAGTTTGTAATGTCACAAAAACAAGAGGTATTTTTTATTCGGTAGCTGTATTCTAAAAAATCAGTTAAAGGAACCTTTGTATCAAACGATTTCACACACGAACAACACTAAATATCAATCACGATCAATTCATTACAATCGGACGTGACGAGTGTTGCCAGATCAAAAAACACCAGCAGAATTTGTCGCTCAGAGAAATTTTTTCGGTGGACAGCAAACAATTGGATGCGGGCACAAAACCAACCGGTGATGTAAACTTCGATGTGAAAAAAATCAATAGAACCTACCCCTTCACCATTAACTCGAAGTTTATCACGAGCGTTTTCAGTTTTTTCACGATAAATGTTTCCATTGCTATCCTAAAGAGGCAGTAGCCACAGTGCCTTGTATTGAAGCAGCAATGACAGCCGGATCGAAAGCGTTTCAAAATAAGAGTTAAACATTACGCCCGCGGTACTTTTTATCCCATGCCATCATTGTCCGGGTTAATTCGGCCCGGAACAATGTCGCAACTCCCTTTGTATACATCGTCGAACACGGCCTATGCGTGTTGCCGATTATCGGAAATCAAACGTCAATTGAGAGCGTTTAACGACGTCGTATTATGATCACGGGCCTCTTTGACGATAGACAGTTCTATGTTCGACTGTTTCTTTTTTTTTCATTTTTTAAGTATGTTCACCGATTACTATGTCATTTGGGAGGAGATTTTCAAAAAATTGTTTTTTATCGAAAGAGTATACTCGTGAGGTGGTTACGTTATCACTAAGTCACGATCTGATGATGGGATCCAAGGAAAATCTAGGGATACCCTTAAATTTCATAGGCACGTCCAACGTCCAACGTCCAACCGACTTAAAAAAAGGAGGTTCTCAATTCGATGTGCGATTACGCCGACCTGCGGACCGATTTTCAAAATTCTTTTTGTATTCGATAGAGTATACTCCTGGGGTGGTACCATTGACACCAAAGTCAGGATGCGATTATGGGATCCCATGAAAATCGAGGGTACGTCGAACGTGTTTCATATTTTTTTCCGAAGCTTATTCACGTATTTGCATCTGGTAGTAATGAACTGAGCTGATGATGGAAGGATCTTCAACTCTTAGGAGTTTAAGGTTAGTTTTTTAAATACAATAGGCACGTATTATGAAGTGAATTAAATAACACTTAAAAGATAAAAATACAAAAAATAAAAACCTATACTTCGAATACACTGAAAAGTTAAAAAGTCAATGCCAAACGATGATCTTCTAGAAACTCTTAAATTTTGGCACCCACTTCAATATAGAAATGTGATGTTGTCTGTGTACCTATTCTTAAATTATTTTTAATTTTTCAGTGAAGTCGGTTTTTATTTTTGGTAAAAAAAATCTGAAGATATTCAGGTATTTGCTTTTGGTAATCATCATAATATCATGTTACTGAGCTGATGAGGGAAGGTTTGTTCGAATGGAAGTTCTTTTAGTATAATGGGAACTAACTGACGCGTAGTTCTATTCTTTCAAGTGATTCAGGTGAACTGATAGTGGAAAGTGCAACTGATAGTGGAAAGTGCAACTGATAGTGGAAAGTGCAATTGATAGTGGAAAATGCAACTCCTGAACAGACACCTTGCTAGGAGTTCGGGAATAATTCTTTAAAAAACTGTTTAGAGCGAAAGACGTTTTATTTTAAGTTATTCTGGTATTTGCCTTGGGTCAAATCCTAATACCTACGCATGAATTAAATTAACTTAAAAAAAACTATTTATGTAGTTACTTCAAATTTGGGTTCACCAACTTCAAAATAAAAATGTGATGTTGTATGTACTCTTATATAATTTTGGTTTTCATTTCTTGTAAAAAAATTTTTTTTTAAACAAGCATTTGGCAAATGGTGGCAAATTGTTACAGTAAACTCTATAATCTGTAGGGATCTTGACGTTAATAGCCAATCAATCTATACTAATATTATAAAGCTGAAGAGTTTGTTTGTTTGGTTGAACGCGCTAATCTCAGGAACTACTGATTCAAATTGAAATATCATTTTTGTGTTGGATAGTCCATTTATCGAGGAAGGCTATAGGCTATATAACATCACGCTATGACCAATTGGAGCTGAACATCAATGCAAAATGTTGCAGAAACGGGAAAAAAATATATGGCGATTGGCGAAACGTGGTTCGCGGGCACAGCTACTTTGGGGTGGTAACATCTAAACACAGTTGAACTTGCCTGAGCGGAAATGACGCATCCCACTACTATACTAACACGCTCAAGCAAATAATGTGAACGCACTACACTCAAAAATTTCGTTGCAAACGGTCATTCAGTTGTCGTTTAGATTTAAACAGATTTGTTAGTTGCTCTTGCAGTTTTGCGAGACTCTTGCTGCAAGACAGAGTCCTAGACCGACACGAAGGCTGACCCATGCAATATTTGAGCAAGACTCTTGCTCAAATCTTACATGGATCAGCCGTGGTCTTGGTCTCGATCTTGCAGCAAGAGTCTCGCAAGACTGCAAGCCCTAGTAGCATTTTATGTTGGCATCCATTGGCATCCAATGCATCTGTTTTGATATATATATGATATTAAAGTTTATGAAAAATGTTAGTACCTAAACATTGAAGCTTTCTTTTATTAAAACCTCGTTCCACATACCTACATATCCTAATTAATTTTTACAAAACTTTACTCTTTCAAACATTAAAAAATCACTTTATATCTAAGAAGGGTATTTTAGTTTTTAAACTTAAACAAATCGTAATATTTCTTACTTACTTTAAAGGTTCTTTCAGTTTTGTATTGCGATTAATTCGATTAAAGCGTGGTTGCATGCAAACAGTTGTAGAATCATGTCCAATTTGAGGTGTTTGTAAGATTTATCACTTAGAGAAGCAATGACATGAAAACGTCGAATATCCAATATGATGATAATGTACATTTTTACAATACAGAGGAAATAACACCTGAACAAGGTATACAGCTTAACTTGTCCAAGTAGCAAAGTTTAATATTTGCCGGGGCAAAATAAGGGTGCGCCCTTAAATGGCGCAATCATCGGAATTCTCATCGCGTCTCCAACGAACCGTTCGGGCCGGTGAAAAGATAATGTCATTCAAAAGTTGAAATCGGTTCATTGAAAATTGTTGTAATTGTTCAAACAGCATCGTTAGATATACATTTTCGGATGACTTTTGTTACCGGTGGATATTAATACCCAATCTTTTCTTCTCTATACCGGAATCCCGGGATGCCGATATTGTAAGTATAAAAATATAGGTACTACAAAAGTAAGTAAGTATAAAACCGGTATGTATTTTTTGATTGTTTTTTAAAGTAGTCTTTTCTTGTAGATTAGATAGTTCGAGTAACAATGACATTACGTTTTAGTCAGATCAGTATTTCCGTACAATAATGTGTGTTTTATACAAATTATTATTTAATCTCTGGCAATAAAGTCAGTGTAGTCTCTTTTGAAACTTATCATATTAAAAAAAAATATTTGGTACCAGCCAAAATATCATATCGACAAAAATCGTCGTGAATAACGTCTACGAAAGCATCAGTGATAGCTTATCACTATGTGTTCTGTACCAAAAATATAATAAAATCACTAATACGGGAATATGTACCGGTATTGAACATTTCAATACCGGTATTGAAAAAGTCTGAAAAAAGTGTGATATCCCGGCAGTGGCTGATACCGGAAGCCATTATATATCCAGTCAATTTTTTAAAGAGGAACGCTTACTTATTTATAGGAATACTTCTATTAAGGCGTATAATGAAATATACATTTTATTTAACATTGAAGGAAAATTGCGCCTCGCGTTATAAAAAAAAACCCTCAAAATATTCAACTGAAACGAAATTAAATGTCAATGGAAATTGGAAATCAAGCTGCGGAGCATTGTACAAAATGTCTGAATAAATTACTTATGTGAAATTATTAATTTTTTTCTGTATTGAGTTGTCGGTATGCCTGTGTTATTATATAATATAACGGTAATTCGTTACATTTTTCATTGGCACCTTGAAAATTACACACCTAATCAATACCTACATTCGATGAGAAATTTGCATTTTACGTGTTGAAATAACAGAGTGGGATTTCACTTGTAATATCACACTGATAATACCAAGGTAATTTAATAATTGTGATTTTGTATTATTTTTAATCTTTCCATTTTAACACACAACAGCAGGCGCAGAATGAACCGTGGGCAAAATGGGACAAGAAACATATAACATGTATGTTCTCGCTCTCTCATAGCAATGAAGCAAGACGGGTTGAGGGTGTCACTTTCTCTTCTATAGTCCTACAGGGAAGCTCTAAGGTTCATCTCACCTGACGGTAACTGACATTAAGGTCAAAGATAGACACAAGCTTCACCTGGACACCGCAACAACTGAGGACCTGGCTATCTTACCTCGATTGTCGTAACTGTCGAAACACGACAATGTTATTAACGTTGTTATTATGGCGACAAACTTAGGTGAGACGTAGTAGTTAGCGGGCTCAGAAGTACCACTAACCTACCACTTATAAACCTAGCCTACCACTAACCAAACCAAGCAGAAATACGTCTGCCCCCCTAGGAAATTAAACTCTGAACCTCCAAATCAACATCGAGTACTCTCAACCACTACATATCACGCAGGCCAGTGTTGCCTGGACCTCTCGCCCTCGCACCGGCCTGCGTCATCATTTCATTCAAGCCCTTTTTCTACCATGGCGGTGTAGGCGTCCTTCAACTTTCTTCATTCCTTTCTATTTTGGGCTACTTTGATCAAGTTTATGGCCACCATCTTAATGATGTCGTTCTTCCATCGCATCTGTAGTCTACCGATGGGTCTTTTGCGGTCCTATGGACTCCATAAAGAAAGAGCCCATTTCCACTTGAGCTTTGCTACACGGTGTGTGATGTCCGAGTCCTGACTCCGTTTTCGGCCTACGTAGTTTATACCAAATACTGACATCTTTATCGGAAGTTTTGCTGTAGGTATACCTACTCGTTAAAAATTAGTAATGCTCTTCCGAGAAATAACGCCTGATACCATCCAATGTCTAGGTTCACCTGTTGCGATTGGACTCATTCACGCTTCAACTGGCGTTTATTTATCGCATCACAACTATGGTGAGAGAGGGGCGACGTTTATTAAAAAAAAAATCAGAATGAGAAAGTCTGTGTCCCCTCTAGCTCCTGTCAGTTGCTTCGATCATGTACCACTCAGAACAATTACTAAAGCAATTACTATTGCTTTAGTTATTCTTCTGAGATGTACCACCCATTTTTGACAATATTTTTACAATAGCTACCTCAGTGCCTAAACGTCTGCTGTGTTGCCATTTCAATTATTTCCTGTTTATATAACACTAGCTTTCCGCTCGCGACTTCGTCCGCGTTATTTTTGTGTTCCCGTGGGAATTTTATATCTTCCCGTAGGAAAATTACCCTATGTCCTTCCCCTGGTCTCGTACTATCCTTATTCATCATCAAAATCGGTTCAGTAGTTTCGAAGCTTATTCAATACAAACAAACAAACAATCAAATCTTTCCTTTTTATAATATTACTAGCTGTGCCGGTGAACTAAGTTTCGCCATAATAAAAAATAGTTTACGACCTATTCTCAGACCTACTGAATATACACAAAAAAATTCATAAAGATCGGTCAAGCCGTTTCGGAGGAGTTCGGTAACAAACACTGTGACACAAGAATTTTATATATTAGATGATTATATAACACTATAACACGAGCGTCGGTGGCGCTGTGGACTCTGCACTTGCCTTCCAATCGGGGGGTCGGGGTTCGAGACCTGCCATGTACCAATGTGTTTTTCGTTTCGAATTTCATATGTACATTTGTCTGACGCTCCTACGGTGAAGGAAAACATCGTGAGGCAACCTGCATACATCTGCGAAGAAATTCAATGATGTATGTGAAGTCGACCAATCCGCACTGGGCCAGCGTGGTTGACTAAGGCCTAATCACCCTAACATAGGGTAGGCTCGAACCCCTCGGTGGGGGACGTATATGAGCTGTGATGATGATGATGATATAACACTAGCTGTGCCCGCGAACTACGTTTCGTTATTTTTTTCTCGTTTCTGCAACATTTATCATTGATGTTGAGCTCCTATTAGTCGTAGCGTGATGTTATACTTACTTATAGCCTTCGATAGATGGACTATCCAACATAAAAAGACTTTTTCAATTTGAGTGAGAAGTTCCTGAGCTTAGTGCGTTCATCCAAACAATCGAACAAATATTATTATAGTAAACTAGCAGTGCCGGCGAACTACGTTTCGCCGTAATAAAAAATAGTTTACGACCTACTCTCAGACCTACTGAATATACACAAAAAATTTCATAAAGATCGGTCAAGCCGTTTCGGAGGAGTTTGGTAACAAACACTGTGACACGAGAATTTTATATATTAGATAGGATAGAATAATATTATTAATTTATTTTATTGGAACACCTGAAATTAAGAATAAGGTAATGAAATTGGTATATATTTAACTAAAATAAAGTGATAAGTGTAGTCTTGATTAGATAAAAAAAAATATAATTTTAGAAAATCACGACATATTGAGACAGTAATATTGAAATTGTGACATCTCGTATACCAAAAAACTGTTACAGCAAATAAGTAGGTACATTTCAGAACTGATTTCGTTGGCAAAATATCACGCAACCCTCATGGCCGTTATAGCATCGTTTATTCTATCATTTTATAATAAGCTTAATATTTTCTACCACACATTACTTCGGGTACTGCTAATAAATACTAGGCACCCCAAAAGCAGTCCCGGACGCACCATGAAGACGTTTTTCGCTCACGGAGGCAGTTATTGGCTATTTTGCGATAATCGTTGATTATTATTACATTACTAAATCAATTTCCCGGCAAACGCTCCCGGAACAATCCGGGAAGGTGCCCACAGCAACAATGCCTTTATTGCCGGCTCCCGTAATTTATGTCGAGGGCAACACCAACTTTCACCTGAGCGCAGAGCAGGCAACCCGCAGAGGTCGAGGAGAGTACTTCGAACGATTTTTAGACTTGACAAAACCCAAAATAGTGAAATAGTAGTTAAAAAATCTTTTAAATCCCCCAATTTTTAACCCACTACTAATTTAGATCGTCTTTTAGCTGATATGAGAAATAGGCGCAAGAAACTTACTAGTTTTATCAGAAGCAATATAAGGCCTAAAATAAATTGTGTCGTTACCAAAACCGATAACATTTATTTACATAAATAGTTATGTAAATTTTTTACATAAATAGTCAATTAGTCATACACAATAACATTTCTTAACATTATTGTAACGAGTGATGTCTTGAAATTAACTCAAGCATCAGCATCATTCAAATTATCACGGACTTTATAATAAACTATTGTCATGAGAGTTTTTTGCATATGCCTTAAACTTATAAAAATACAAATCGGCAACACTTCGTGGACCTTTGTTGTCAATAGCCTGTTATGCATTTTCTTATGAACGAGTTTTAGTATTTTGAAATCTGTATCGCAAACTCAACCTCCAAAATCTTTATTAAATACATTTATCTTTTCTGGCACATTAAACTTCAAACAAAACAAAAAGATCTTATTTACCAAGACTCTAAATAAAACTCTAATTTACCGACATATTTAACAATTAATTATTTAATCCTTGTATGGAGATGACGTATTCAAATACAAGTAAAATTGAAATTTGACTCTACACCTGTGCGGAAATTGGGAGGGCCTTCTCGAGATGAACAGGCAAGAAACCCGGGAGGTCTAATTTTTGTCATCTCTTTCAAACTGCTTACATTACAATTATAGCATATGATTACATTCAATATACCAAGAAAAAATGTTAATGTATGTTGTAATGGCAAGATTATTTCTAGAGTTTAAGTAATTTTTAAAATTTTCATAAATGAAATGACAAATTTTTATCGTCATCACCATGTCAACCCAGTGACTTAGACATAACATAAGCATTCCCCAAGGAACATACCGATCTTAACCAGATCACAAAAGAATGGTAAAGAGGTTTGAATCTTTTTTTCTAGGTGCCGTCTATACTGCGTTCATTGCTTAGATTTTAATTCTTACATCATTATGCATTAGATATAGTTCAAATTTGATCGCCAATATTTATTATCTTTAATATTAAACCACAATTCAAATCAACATACTGATGTCATCTAATCTGTGTCCTTATAAGGTACACACCAACTTTCAATGCGTACATGGTTGGCTCAAGATGGATGCTTTAATTTGGCTAATGGTTGCTTATTAAGGCCTAAGACATTCGAGAATTGTTAGAGGAGTCCTGATTTACGCCGGTTGTGGGCGATGAGAGGAATGGGGTTTCTCCGGCTAGATGTATGGGTTTGTTTCGACATTGGGTCAATTTTCTATGGTGGGACGATGCAGCTATAATAATAAGATGAACGAAAATTGTTATTATTCAAGTCCAACATTTTTTACAGTCCTATTTTGATATCTTTTACAATTATTAAGTACTTAATACCATTTTTGGAATAAATCCGGACATTTTACCTTTAAAATTAACAAGATAAATTATTCAAAACAACTTTTTTAAAATACAAGCTTTTAGTAGCGCAAACTCGATGGGGTTGTGTCATTTTATTGCGGATTTCCTATAGCCACCTTCTAGCTCCAGCATCAGATCAGCTCCGCGTCATCATAATATTGCATTATTATACGATATACATATGTATGCAAAATTTCATCTCAATCGGAAATCGGAAAGTGGGTCAAATTTAACTTGCAAGATTTCAATACAGACACCGGGACAGGTAATGTAAAGGATGGGACAGTAAAGGACTGGAAAGTAATTAAAAGCTTGTGAAAAATAAAGTTTCATTTATTTTAGTTCTACATTTTCTAGATTTACTGAATGTATAATGGAGATCGACTTAATCTTGGTTTTACCAAGATTATTTCCAGGCCAACTCGCTAGCTTGCAGTGAGTAAGGAGTTTATCGTTAACTGCAGTTCGACTGTATTCTCAGAAAAAAATTATATCACCCGCGAACCTTACATGACCAATATGCTAATTATTTATATTTAGCTTTAAAGATACAAATGCAAATTAACTTTGTGGACATTGCTTAACAGTGCGCAAGCAACTGCACCACTGAGATTCGACATCGATAATCTGCTTTTTTATACGGCTTAAGTCCGGTTTCTATAGCCAAAAAACGATTCGTTTTTGCTACGAACAGTTAAATTTCGACATTTATTATATGGAAAATATGTCAAAATATAACTGTCCTTAGCTAAAACGGGTCGTTTTTTGAATTAGCTGGCAAACAAGAAGGCTGCCCATCTGATGGTAAGTGTCTGCAGTCGCCTTTAATACATGTAGTTATTGTGGTATTTACAAATCTACAACCTCTGCAAATGCCCCAATGCACGTTGCCGACTTGTGACAAAATATTTCACAAATAGTCACAGTACTCAGGCATTTTACACTGGAGCAGCAATACAAGAACTGCTGCTTGACGGCAGTAATACGCAGGATAGAGGTTCCCGCGCAGACGACTCCAGTACTGAATCTGCCGCTGGTAAAAAGCTTACAGATAGACAGCTTAAAATGTAACTTACAGAAGAAAATATCTTTGCTGTCATTGTCACGGCTCAAGTAAATAAGAAATCCAAAGGTATAATCATAATAATAGCTGAAACAATGCACAACGCCACTACGTGCAATCCTACAATGGATGAATGAAGCTAGCTTGAGCTTAACAAGGCAATCCTACAATGGATTATTACAAGTGGAGCTACAAAAACCCACTACATTCCTACAATGGAAGTTTCGCGCCACACAATCAAGGAGGAATCACCAAAGTGTATTATGATTCATTTGGTAGCGTCACTGGCATTATGGACTCAGCACTAGCCTTCTAGTCGGGAGGTTTGTGGTTCGATCCTGCAATGTACCAATGTGTTTTTCGATTTGCATATGTACATTTGCCGGCGCTCTTACGGTGAAGGAAAACATCGTGTCGCAATCTGCATACATCTACGAAGAAATTCAAAGGTGTATGTGAGGTCAACCAATCCGCACTGCGCCAGCGTGGTTGACTAAGGCCTAAACACCCTAACTTATGGTAGGCTCGAGCCCTTGGTGGAGACGTACATGAGCTGTGATGATGATGATTCATTTTGATGGTAATTAAATGGCCAACATATTGGAAATTCGTATTAGTAATGGAATCTATCGATAAGCGCGGCGAATCGGTGGCTATTAGTCTCGACATCGCCAAAGCTTTTGATAGAGTCTGGCACAAGGCTCTTCTTTCCAAGCTTTCGGCATACGGATTACCCGCGCAGTTCTGTACGTGGATTTCCAGCTTCCTCCACGAGCGTAGAATTCGCGTTGTCGTTGACGGCTGCGCTTCGCGGTTCGTGGCAGTGAATGCTGGAGTTCCGCAAGGCTCCGTTCTATCCCCAACATTGTTTCTTCTGCATATCAATGACATGCTTTCCTTGGGAGCTATACATTGCTATGCAGACTACAGTACAGTGCATGGGGGATATCACGGAAGCTCAGGGGCTGCTCGTGGTGATATTGGTAGGGAAAGGCAGAATCTTATCATTGAGCTCAACAGGACGCTGGACCTAGTCTCTGAATGGGTCTCCAACAATCTTGTTGAGTTCAATGCTAAGAAAACACAGGTGTGCGCGTTCTCGGCGAAAAGGTCACCTTTCCTCCCCCTTCCTTCTCTTCAGGGCACAACCCTTCACACACAGAGCAACATCACCTTGCTCGGAATGAACATTCGCTGCGATCTGAACCCCAGAGACTACATCGAATCCGTCATAACTACTGCCTCACGGAAACTCGGTGTCCTGAACAAGGTGCGTAGGTATTTTTTGTATGTAGCAGCGTCGCGCTATTCGCATTATTGGCGATGTAGAGGTAACTAACGTCCTCGAGCCTCTACAACTTCGTCGTGACATCGCCTCTCTTAGCGCCTTTTACCGAATGTTCCATGGGGAATGCTCTGAGGAGCTCTTCAACCTTACCCCTCCCTCTCCATTCCTTAACAGAAACACGCGTAAGGGCCTTCGGAGTCATCCGTACACTGTGTCCTCCTTCTCACACCGTACCAAGAAATTCCAAGTTTCCTTCTTCTGTCGTTCATCCCACACTTGGAATTCTCTACCTGCGCACGTGTTTCCTCCATCCTACAACATGGGTTCCTTCAAAAGAGGCGTGAAAAAGCATCTTTTGGCCCGGCAAGGGACGGGCCCAGAAGTGGATGTCGTCCCAACTCTATCTGTCAACTCATTTGGGCCTCTTTCACCGCTTAACATCAGGCGGGAGGAGGTCATTTGCCGGGTCTTACATAAAAAAATGCAATATCCATTTTATATTGTACAATTATTCTATTTGACAGCTTTATATGAATAAACGAATAATAGTCCACAAATTAGCCATTTTATAAGTACTAAAATCAATCATTTTATGATTCTACCGATGGTCTCTTAGATCATCTGTTTACTTATTATATCATTAGCGATATAGCACAAGCAGTCTAACATTGCAAATGAACGAAGTAATATCCACAAAGTGCCCATAAACGAAAAACACGGATGCGCCTTCAAAAAGCCCTAACTTTAATCAGAAACAAAATCGACGCTGCCAAATATGGGACCAATTCTCGATATCTGTTAAGTAATGAAGTGTTGGACGCCCAATGGAATTGAACTTTATTTACAAGGCGGTAAAGGAGTTCAGTGTTTTGATGGACACGTCGGTTCACAGCCAATATTCGAAAAGCATATCTCTTCAAGCTTGCATCTGTATATAGCTTACCGGTTCCGTAGGCAAAATGCTATTGCAGAGTGGAGAATTTCTAAGTTTGAGGTCAAGACTTTATCTTGGGAACAGCCCGATTAGAAATTGTCATCACTTCCGGCGAAGACAATGTCAATACATCGCCAAATATTGATTGTTTTAATCTCATGAACAGGGGCCCTACCATGTTCGCTTATACCAAGGTTTAAGCAATATTGAAGCAGAGACACCGCTCTTGCTGCGTATATCTGGAGTCTGGACATTAACTTTCTGTTTATTATTTTTAGGTTATCTTATCTTATATTGAGGGGCCCTTAGGGGCCCTGTACTTCGACCCTTAAGGATCTTTTGTGCTGCCCCATGTTTCTTTAAAAGTTAGTTGCTATCATTATTGTTGGACCAATTAAGCTCCCCCACAAGTTTTACTATCGATCCTGGTGGAATAGCCTTGAAGTCTCGGGCTTGGGGTATGCAGTTCCAAAGAGACTCATTCCTTTGCGAGCTAGATAATTGCAATGGCACAATAGGAGTTCCGTGCTCTCTTCTTCCTCTTTGTAGACCCTACAGATCTCAGTATTTTTAGGTTACATGTATATGACGTATTGCAACTACTCTTCAGGAGAATGTTCCGTTAAAGGTAGACAGCGCATACAGGGTTACTTTTCAAACAAGAACCAAATTTTCTGTGCTTGTTCAGACAAGCGAAATTAATAACTTTTATTGAGGGACCGTGTTGTATTGAACATCAGACATTTTTCATTTACAATTGATCCCATAGTAAAAGTTGTTGCTTGTTTGAAGAAGCGCACAAAGGACATCAGGCAAATCTGTAAAAAAAACTAAGAATGTATAGCAATTCTATTGTTTTCAAAATAATAGGCTTTTAATTAGTTATTCATTAAAAAATATTTAATTTTTAACAACGGTATGTATTTTGAGAGTTATTTATGTTTAAATACTTTTTTTTGGTACTTTAAATATGGCTATTCGGACCCGGACCCTATAGAAGTCGATTGCTATTCGGACCCGATAGAAGCGTCATTGAAAAATAAATTAAAGAATAAGATTGAGCACTATAGGTTAGGTTAGATCTTAGTTATTATATTGCGCCACACACAGCGGAGCGAGTGAAGCATGAAACTGAAATAAAATTGCATGTTTCATGCTCCGGGTTCGGATAGCAATTGACTTCTATAGGGACCCGGGTCCGAATAGACACAGCCTTTTTCAATAATTTATTTTAGCGAAACGAAGGAGTTAAAATATAAATTTGCTGTTGTTTGATTCATGTAGTACAAAATGTTTATAGGGGACAGAATAATGTTTATACACTTTTTGGTCTCATGTGCCTGATGTCCTTTGGCTGCTCCTTGAAAATAGACCCTGTATTTCATATGTCCATGAACTTAGTGAAGAGGCGGAAAGTAGGCGGAGCGTCTGCTCGTCTCCAGCTGACCGCATTGAAAAAATTATCCAATTGGTAGCATTTGTTACTCGGCAAAATTTTTGGTTTTGTATCAAGACGCAAGTACGAATACAAGTACCTGTTGTACCAAATGAAAAATAACAATGGGATTAAATTATCAAACCCTTTTATAGGTTGGATCGCATTGACCTGCATTCTTTGCATCTAAACATAACTGTGCCTTTGTGTGCTTGACAAAATTTGCGATTGCTCTATTCCACACATTTCCGAAACACCAGAACCTACTAAAATATCAGAATATTAAGTAAAAAGGCATGGTAAAATGAAACGAGGGACCCTAAAAAAGCAGCCAAGGCGGGTTAAGTCGCGCCGACTATTAGCCTAATGGATTGTCCGGCGAACCTTCTGATGCGGAATATATGTACTTCGACATGCTGCTGGCACATGCAAAACTGGGAAACAGATTTTTGGGTTTGTCCGCAAAATATGAGTAATCGAGTAATTACCTAATATTATTTTTCAAAAACGCATTAAAGGGGCTTAAGATCGGCAAATCTCAATCTAGTTAACCCTTATCTATGATTATTAAACTTAGTTAAAGAATTGCGGAATACTTGTGTAGGGAATACTCCCGAAGCCCCCGAAGAAAATGTTGTTAAGAAAGTGAAGCTTTTAAATGATTTGCTATTTTACGCGGCTTTAAACTGTTATCTACAGGAGGAAACATACTTAAGCTTTCTGCAGGGTTAGAATATGTCACTGTTTACGCTCGAGAAAGAGCGAGTGGCAACACGGCATTATAGTCTGTGCAGTGAGAGCCTGTGGCGGCCGGCCGCATGTAACATGTCAGTCGAGTCGAACGTAATGACATTAAAATAGTTTAGGTTACCGGGCGGCGCGTTTTCGTTTCGAGAAATATATAATTGAAATAGGTTTTGCGCGGCGCACCTAATTTGTGAGTGCGAAGATCCGCCAAGTTTTAGTGTCGGTGAATAGTGTACCAAAGTTTTATTATCCGGTCTCCATCGTTGGATTGACACCAACCCTTCGGGAGCCGCGGCTTCCTTCGAGCTAGCTCAGGAAGTCCACCGGCTACATACGGAGACCAAATGGAATAGGGGTAAGCCACAGTGTTTTCTAGAATCTGGTAGTCGGTTTGAACTCATTATTCGGCGAAACGTCGACGTGGTGTCTACTTTGGGCACCACCATCTCTTGGTAGCAGAGCGTGGTTGTTAGATTTGATTAACTGATTAGTATTTTGAGTGTATTGTATTGTACAATTAATATTGTAATCTTGTTGGTTGTCCAAACGGGCAATACATATTAATTGGTTTTGATTGCTGATTTTAAACCGACTACAATCTCATTTGTGGACCGATCTCCCTAACTAGTTGTCATTGTCATTGTATATGAAAAATTGGGGTTAAATGCCTTTTGTTGTTCTAGTTAAGTTCTAGCATTTACCTATATTTGATTTTGGTTTGTTTTTTCATATCTTTGTTTTGCCCTTGACTATTTTGTTTGTTAAGTTGTAAACTTATACTTGAATTTAATTTGTTTAAAAAATTTTGTTGCTAAATGACTTTGCTGTTGTTGTAATACACTATTTTGCTGTGTTAAGCTTAGCATTTACATTTGATTTTGTTTTGTTTGCCCTTGAATATTATGTTTGTTAAGTTATTGACTCAATACTTGAATTTAATTTGTTTGAAAAATTCTGTTGTTAAATGCCTTTGTTGTTTTAGTTAAGTTCTAGCATTTACACTTGATTTTGGTTTGTTTATTGCCTTTGAAGTTCCTCCCGATCTGTTTTGTTGTCTGCGGTTGTCGGTCTGTTTGTCTATGTATTATTATAGTGTATATTAATTTTGGTGCAAAATGGTCCCGCCAGTCAGCCCGCTTAGTGGTGCCCGCGCGGGTGCACAAGATGAGATGGTTTGCTAGTGCCGTCGCTTTGGTAGACCGACCAGACCGAGAACAGGCCTTGTTAATTCGGCATGAGGGAGTACCTGCTCGCTTGAAGGAATTGGAGCAGCTTTTCGTTGCTCATCAACAATATCTGCTCGACCACCCAGCCGAGGGTGCCGCTGAGTTGCGGGCAGTCGAGCAATTTAATGCGGATTATGATCAATGTTTTGAACAGGCAGATATGATTATAAACAAGGCTCAGGCAATCCTATCCGCCCGGAGAGGTGAGTCGTGCACGCCCGGGGAGGTCAAGCCTACCCCGGCCGGCTTGCTGGGCAGACTGCCCACCTTGGACATCCCAACCTTTGATGGGAACTTGGCTGCTTGGATGGGGTTCATTAACCTCTTTGATAGCCTGGTCCACTCGCGGGACGACCTGTTCCCTAGCCAGAAATTGGCCTATTTGCTCTCTGCCTTACGTGGAGAGGCTGGTGTGCTTGTCCAGCATCTACCTGTCAACGATGACAGTTATGAGATTGCAAGGGCGTTGTTGACCGCCCGGTATCAGAATGTTCGCTTGCTAGCGGACACACATGTGGCTGCCATTTTAGGGCTGCCACGAGTATCGCGGGTCTCCTCATTGAGGAAGGAGATTTTGAACCCGCTGCTAAGCGCCATTAACGCGCTTAAACGACTTGACCTACCGGTGGACCAGTGGTCCTTCATATTGCTCCACCTCATCCTCAATAAGCTTCCCATGGAGATGAAGGGGCGCTTTGAACAAAGGTATGGGGGCAATAGTGCCTCGTACCTACCCCTCTTTTCGGATCTCCTCAGATTTTTGGAGGATGAGTGTCGGATGACTGACCACTTGGATCTGGCTCCTATACCGGGACCGAATACAGGCCGCTATGAGGCGACCCGGGCAGCGCCACGGAAAGAGCGCCGCCCGTACAAGTAGTATTCTGCAGTGCGGCAGAACTCTCCACACGGGTCCGAGAGTCCGCTGCCTTGCAAGTGTTGCAAGCGGGATGGCCATCGTTTGCCGGCCTGTCCCAAATTTGTTGGCCTACGCACCGAGGGGCGTAGGAATATGGCCAAGCAGCGGAATTGGTGCTACCGCTGCCTGGGGGCTCATATGGCATCAGCTTGCCCCCACCCACGAGATTGCCACTGTTGTGGAGGGGCCCATCACCCCCTTTTGTGCTTCAACAGTAGGGACACTCGTGAGGTGGTGAGAGAGAGGGACTCGCACACGGGCGGGGGCCCTCGTAGGTCACCCACATCTCCGACGAGATCGGAGGGGCGTGCCACCCCTCCGCGGAGATTGGAGAGGCGCCCCCCCTCCCGTGAGAGGATTGGGCGCCCCACCCCCCCTACGGGCGGGGGGGATCGACGCGCCGCTTCTGATGCGTCACCGCGGGATTGGGCCGCGGTTATTAGGGAGCCACGCCGGGAGCCGATACGCTTCTCTCCCCCTCTGATGGAGAGACCCCGTTTGTCACGGGCTCCCCCAACTTTCGCCCATCATGGGCACCGCCCGGCCCCCCGATGCCGCTTTGATCGGGGCCAGTACGTGCCGGATTGGGACCCGCTCGAGCGCCTTGAGCGCCCTACTCCTCCGCCGCGCACGCATTTTTCCTTGAACCCCCCTTCCCCCCCGTTGCGGGGAATGCGGGAGGATTTTCATTAAACCAACTGTCGGCTGCAACCCCCCCACAGGAGCAGGTGCTGTTACCAACAGCCTCCGTACAGGTGTGGGGCCCGAGGGGCACCTTTGTTTTAGTTCGCGCCCTTTTGGATACGGGAGCTCAGGGTTGCATTGCCTCCAGCTGGCTGGTCCGGCAGTTGAGTTTGAACACATCTCCATACCTTGAATCGGTACGGGGAATCGGAGACCTGCGGATCCCGGATCCGATCGGTCAGGTTTTGGTCTCCTTTTCCCCCCACTTCTCTTCAGCGCCCAAAATTGGCGCGACCGCGATTGTTTATGAGAAGGTTGTTGGTCAGCTTCCGCAACAGCACGTTTCGCGCGCTGTCGTTGATGCGACATCAGGATTGACCTTGGCTGACCCTTCCTTCCACCGAACCGGTCCGATTCACTTATTGCTCGGTGCCGATGTTATAGGCCGCGTGTATTGTGGGAAGAGGAGAGAGTTACAGAAGGGTGGGCTGGTAGCCTTATCTACATCGCTTGGGTTTGTAGTGATGGGACCAGTTAGGCATAACCCACCATCTCCATCGGTGGACAGTTACATAACTGTTAGCTCCACCTTATCGGATGTCCTTCAACGGTTTTGGGAGGTGGAAGAGCCACCTACCGTGAAGCGAGTGAACCCCTTAGACGAGGAGTGTGAGTTGTTCTCATGAAGCAAAAACAAAGAGGAGATGTTATAAGCAACTAGGTCCAGCTCCTATCACCAGAGTCTTGACGTCACGCATTTTTAGTTTTAGCTACTTAACGCCAGAGGCGCTGACATCAGTCGATCTTTTTATCTGTCGGATTAGTACGTCGTACGCTCTTCCTTTATTTTAGTTTTAAATTACCTAAATACAAAATGAAATGTTGTATTCTATCGTGTAAAAGTTACACAGACGACAGAAACAAAGTGAACGAAAAAAAATCTCTTTCCATTTGTAAGTACATTAAACAAGCATTATTAATTTATTACTTGACGTATTGCTTCTAGAATGTTCGACGCCACATGGACGCTTCTGTCAATGTCCCGATAAAGCACAAAAGGCCCTCTAGTGGCGAGTAAAAATACTAACGAAAACGTAGGATGTATTAAGGGCGAAAACAAAACACGTGAATTAATATAAGCAGTTATAACGATTTTTATTTTTAGATTATATTGACACAGCACCTAATAAATTATCTTTCTCCTACGAATGTATCTTTTAACAGATTTAGCACTGCTGCCACCTAGTAATGTATAGCGGAACTTTTATGTTAACATCAATAATGCTGGCATTTTAGTAATTCTACTCGCTACAAGGTGACAGTGGCGTCGCGCACCCTCCCCCCGCACCCCGATTTCCGGCTTCACTTGATTTCATACGGAAAACGCGATAGGGCACCTCCTCTTTGTATTTGCTTCATGGTTGTTCTACCAGAACAATACAGGTCGCCTTCGCTCGGGACGGCTGATCACTCGTTTGCCCTTTTTGTTAGTTCGCCCCTCCCTTGGCAGCTCCCGGCCGTTGGCCGAGAAGCGGCTGCTGTCCATGGAGCGTCGGATGAGTAGGAACTCCGACCTCAAACAGAAGTATGTCGACTTCATGCGAGAATATGAGCAACTGGGGCACATGTCGGTCTCGCGACTGGACTGGCGAAACGAGGAACATAATTTTCTTCCTCACCACGCGGTTTTGAAACCTTCCACTGGGAAGATACGCGTTGTTTTTGATGGGTCAGCTCCCACGTCTACCGGAGTTTCGCTGAATCAATGTCTGCATGCTGGACCGAAGTTTCACCACGAGGTGGGCGATGTATTGACCAACTTTCGTCGCCATGCCGTCGTCTTTGTGACCGATATCCGGATGATGTTTCGGCAGACTGTGATTCACCCGGACGATAGGCGATATCAGCTCATATTATGGAGGGAGGATCCCAGAGATCCCATGCTAGTCTACGAGCTGAACACCAATACATACGGTTTGCGTTCGAGCCCCTTTGTGGCAATTCGCTCACTTGTGGAACTCGCTGAACGTGAGCGGTTACGATACCCTCGCGCATCCTTGGTTCTCAAGGAGGATGCATTTGTGGATGATATTTGTACGGGCTCCTCTAGTGTCGAGGAAGCCTTGATTTTGCGAGATGAACTAATTGCTCTTCTCGGGGCTAGTGGTTATGAACTGAGGAAGTGGATGTCCAACTCACCTCAGCTTTTGTGTGACTTGCCAGACGACCACCAGCAGGAGCCTCATATTTTTGAGAATGCCAACACTCCAGATTTACTATCTGTTTTGGGAGTGCAATACAGACCTGTCCAGGACACGTTCACCTATCGATTGGAGCTGCCAAGCCCCAAGGTCTGGACGAAACGGTTAGTTTTGTCTACAGTAGCTCGTACCTTTGACCCAAATGGCTGGATTAGTCCCGTAGTGTTTTGGATGAAGTGCTTCCTACAGGAACTTTGGTCAGCCGAAGTGTCGTGGGATAAGCCCCTCTCGGGCCGTTTGCTGCGAGATTGGGAGTCCTTCATGTCGTCTCTCCCTGACATTAACCGTGTTAGTATCCCTAGACATATACTGCCTAAGGGACGGTTTACGGCCAGCCTTCATGGCTTTTGTGACGCGTCTGAGAGTGGATACGCAGCCGTCGTATATATCCGGACGGTCGATGATAGAGGAGCTGTTAAGCTCCACTTGCTAATTGCTAAGAGTAAGGTTGCTCCACTTCGGACTCGATTAACGATTCCGAAGTTAGAATTGTCTGGAGCTACTCTTCTGGTTCGTTTAATGAACCACGTTGTTGACACCCTGGGACGTAGTGTGGACTTTGAGTCGCTCTTTGCTTGGTCCGACAGTCAGGTTGTCCTGTGTTGGATTAAGAACTCCGTCCACTCCCTGGAGGTATTTGTGGCCAATCGGTTATCCCAAATACAGGCCTCGAAGGCCCCGTTGATTTGGCGCCACGTGCCAGGTGAAATAAACCCTGCAGACTGTGCATCACGTGGCAGCGAAGCCCCTCAGCTTATTGACCACACTCTGTGGTGGGGTCCCGAATGGTTGTTACAGCCGTCTTGGCCTTCCACACCAGCTGTGGTGAAGGCACCAAATCCGGGCTTGCGTGTTCACGCTGCCGAGACTATGGCGGCTCCAGAGCGGGAATTTTTATTAGACCACTACAGTTCTCTGGACAAGTTGCTCGGCATGACCGCTTGGATAAGAAGATTTATATGAAATTGTTGCCGGCCTCAGGACAAAGATTTGTGTCCGGTCCTCTCTCCGCAGGGGCGCCAAGATGCTCTTTTGCATTGTGTGCGTATGACCCAGTCTAGAGCATTTGAACCGGAACTTAAGATTTTCCGTACCGGGACATCCAAGTTAAAGGGACCCTTGGTGCGTTTGACTCCTTTTCTGGATGATAAGGGATTGTTGCGTGTAGGAGGCCGATTGAGGCAAGCTAACTTGCCTTATAGATCACGTCATCCCCTGTTGCTCCCCAAGGACGGACCATTGGTGCGATTATTGATCATTGATCGCCATGTGAAGAATGCTCATGCCGGATGTAATGCATTGACCGCGCTCCTCCAACGGGAGTTTTGGATTTTGTTAGCGCAAAGAATAATCCGATCTGTTATCTTTCGATGTCTGCCCTGCTATCGTTTACGTCCCGAGACGATGCAGCCCCAAATGGGTGATTTGCCTGCTGATCGTGTGAACGAATCGATGACCTTCTTAGGAGTTGGAACTGATTTCGCGGGACCGTTCACTATAAAAACGTCGCGACTCCGTAATGCTAAGACTGAAAAGGCTTACTTGTGTGTGTTTGTTTGTTTGGCCACTAAAGCCGTTCATTTGGAGGTGGTGAGTGCACTCACCATGGACGCTTTCTTGGCAGCGTTAGGCAGATTTGTCTCCCGCCGGGGACTGCCTTCTCTAATTCGGTCCGATTGTGGGACGAACTTCAAGGGCACTGATAGACATATAAGAGAAGTTTGTGAATTTTTAGATAAAAATAATATTGAGATCGGATCCACACTCTCCCGTAGGGGGGTAACATGGCGATACTCCCCGCCGTCTTGCCCTCACTGGGGAGGGATTTTTGAATCTGTTGTAAAGGCCGCCAAGACTCACCTTCACCGCGTTATTGGGGAGACTATTCTCACGTTCGAGGAACTCGCGACGGTGTTTCATAAGATTGAGGCGGTTCTCAACTCGCGTCCGTTATGTCCGTTGTCTACCGACGCGAACGATTTGCAGGCCCTCACGCCGGGCCATTTCTTGATAGGCAGACCACTTAACGCCCTGCCCGAGTATCCTTATAGAGATATCAATCCAGGACGCCTTTCGCGGTTTGAGTTGCTTCAGCAGCTTACCCAGAGCTTCTGGCGCCGCTGGCACCTTGAATACTTACACATTTTGCAACAGCGCGTTAAGTGGTCAGATAAGACAAACCCACCGAGGGTTGGAGACCTCGTGTTAGTGAAGGACCCAAACCTGCCACCCCTACGTTGGCGTCGCGGACGCATTGTCCAACTTACTCTAGGGTCTGATGGTGTGCCCAGGTTTGCCGAGGTCCTAGTTGGGGATTCTGTTTTGAAGCGCGCGGTCGCTACTCTTTCTCGCCTCCCCTTAGACTGATTTGGCGGACAGTCCGGGACTGTCCGGAGCGGGGGGATGTTTACGCTCGAGGAAGAGCGAGTGGCAACACTGCATTATAGTCTGTACAGTGAGAGCCTGTGGCGGCCGGCCGCATGTGACATGTCAGTCGAGTCGAACGTAATGACATTAAAATAGTTTAGGTTACCGGGCGGCGCGTTTTCGTTTCGAGAAATATATAATTGAAATAGGTTTTGCGCGGCGCACCTAATTTGTGAGTGCGAAGATCCGCCAAGTTTTAGTGTCGGTGAATAGTTTAACAAAGTTTTATTATCCGAGGGTGAAGTGAGTGATGGTGGCCTAATAGGCCTATGTAGTGCTCCGGTCTCCATCGTTGGATTGACACCAACCCTTCGGGAGCCGCGGCTTCCTTCGAGCTAGCTCAGGAAGTCCACCGGCTACATACGGAGACCAAATGGAATAGGGGTAAGCCACGGTGTTTTCTAGAATCTGGTAGTCGGTTTGATGAACTCATTATTCGGCGAAACGCCGACGTGGTGGAGTCTACTTTGAGCACCACCAGTCACCAAGCAAAAATGTTACTTAATAAAAGATTAATTCTATTTTATCATAATATTCCTAGTAACTTTTACGACAGTCACAATGATGAGGAAATTACAAACGACATCATTCGGAGTTATTACACCAAATCATCAATAAACCGAGCACCAATCTCATTAGTAGTCAACAGAGCGTCTTACTCAATCTGGCGCAACAAATTAAATCGCATATCGTACGGACAGCCAGCAAATCCTCAGGCGCGCACACCGTGAAACAAGATTACATTGGCCGGAATCGAATCCAGGCCCGCTGATGCCCGGCTATATTAAATTTTCGATAACGCGTCTTCAAAGAGAAATTGCATCGAGTGTGTGCATCTGGCGTTCGTCCTATCAATGCTCTCGAAGGCTTTCGGAGATTAGAAAATGGGTTTGTATCGGACTGCGTATCGGGAACGAGTTTTGAGGATGTTCAAGTGATCTGGGATTTGCGTTATTGAGATATTCGACTATCCCTAGTCATAGTCGGGGATTTGCGCAATTGAAGAATGACACGAGAGATTAGTCAACCTCATAGGATCGAACTTGCTATGTATGGCAGGAAAATGACACCAATGACCTTTATGATCTACTTCATCTACTAGCTTTCCGCCCCATGGCTTCAGCCGGGTTATTTTCGTTTTTCCTGCGGGAATTCATCATTTTCCTATAGTAAAAAAGATTCAAACAATAAAGCAAAAGCTTTTACTTTCTTAGACCAATAAACTTTGGTCAGTGAGGACATTTTATTAAGTTAACACCCATTACTTAAGGAAAGATTTTTGGAAATTCTACCCCTAAGGAGGTGAAATATAACTTTTAATTACATGACGCAATTTTTATAACTAATACAAAAGCTTGTCGCGAGATTTACATGTGAAGACGTAGGTATGTAAGTCTCGCGTAGCAAAAGTTTATTTTCCTCTTTGAGAGCGTTATTGTTTTTTGAGGTGTTTTTACTATTAATTTATTGATTGAGTGTTTCGGTAAACCGTTCTGAGCTCATATTTCGGCGAAACGTCCCATCGACGAAATGTGTTTCGGTAAACCGTTCTGAGCTCAGTATATACTGCTTAACGAATTTCAAAGGGACTTTTTTAACTTTTAGAAAATAAAAAATTACCAAGGGAATCCAAAATGACACTGGCAAAATTGCAGGCGGAAAGCTAGTTCTTCTTTAATGACAACAGTCATTGAATTTGAATGACAAAAATTTCCTGTTGTATTCGTTTCGATGCAGTGAATGAAAGAATCGCCTAATTCCTTTTAAGGCATAAAACCGTATACCTACGTTGGCTCCAATTATCACACTCAAAATCATCATCATCATCCATGTCTCAATCTCCTCCGTTGCCCACCAACACAGACACCTCGAAGCAGACCACCATTCCGATCATCATAATTTCAATTGCATTACAAAACTTAACCCATTTACGTCCCACTGCTGCTATTAGTTATTTTGTGCTGATACGAGTATGTACGGATCTTATAAGGCGCGTCCCATAGCGAGCCGCTCGGCCGCGGGAGCCGCGAGGCTCGGCCTCACGACTTCACGAGCTTTTTGTGTTCTTTTGCGACGCCTCCTCTCACTTACGTGGCTCAGCCTCGCGGCTAGGCCTCGTAAGCCGCGCGGCCATAGCGGGGACGCGCCTTTACGGATCTCTCTTTAGGCGAGGAGGAAATAGCATTTTCATTGACTGGTTGATTTAAGGTACGTTTTGAGTTTCCTATCTTTTATTAATCTCATAATCAATTGCGATAAACACTCCTATGGCATCCGTGGGAAAAATAGGTAACACATGTATCCTCAATACATACACATACACCCAAATACAGATATACTATGGCATTGTCTTACATTACCACTGTCAAGAAGTGCGCCTTGACATGGCACTCGCATGACACTTGTATATTATGTGGCAAGACATTTCACAATCTAACTGGCTGGCTGGTAAAGTATTGGAAATAAAGCTCTCGTGTACAGGAATGAACACGGAGTAAGGTTTTGAGGTGGGATCTACAGAGGCCTTTAGGCGGTTTTTTGAAGTGGGATCTATAGGGGGTTTTTGAAATGTATAGCGTTCTTTCAAATAGGAAGGAAGTTTCGGGTTATGGAGAATGTTAAATAGCAGACATAGTATCCTAGTCTTGAACAAGTTCGGGATTTTGCTAGGTTGAGCCGATCTTATATCATATCTCGTCATCATATCTCATATCTTGATTATATTATCTATGCTTGAGGCATTTAACTTATCTCGAAAATATTCTACAGGGCCCTTTAAAAATTTCACTTCATTCAACAGTTAGACCTCAACGAGCGGACACGAAACAAACCGCAGCTGATTGATAACTTTATTAGTTTTCATTAGTTCGTTCGCGCTCCCGGCGCCATTAAGCTAATGGATTGTGTTGCTATCTCCCGCTTTACATTGCTAATCTGTGCGGACCTTTTATTTGACTATCGCGGCCAGCATTCAGACCTATCTGGTTCATCTCTGAGTGCGGCTTTGACGTACACGCTCCGCTGTGTGGTAAAGTTATTCAGAGCGTTCACGTATTGTTTGCTTCTCAATAATGCTCAATAATAAAAAGAAAGATTAACATGATGTCAGTTACGTATTTATACTGTACGTTATCAAATCTCATGGTATGTTGTATTGAGAAACTCATGTAAGATGTTGACAGAATTATACCTTATTACGAATTTTGTATGTGATCAAATCGAATTTTATTAGTTTATGTTTTCCACTACTTGTATAATTTCATTATTATTTGTTTCTTATTCTACACGGATACTTTTTATCACCCCGGATAATTTAAGGGACGCTTCATTACACGGTAGTGGAATGATTTAAACATTAATAATAAATTTAATTAAACTATTTCATTATTTTATATTAATTTTCTAAAGTATCCAAAAAATACTAAACTAATATGGACTGGACACTGAGTGAATTTGTAGGCAAAACATTTAATGAACGCAAACTGGCAACGTCGCCGATTCGAAAGAGCGTAAATACATACTGTATGTATGTATTTACGCTCTTTTTGGGTATTTTAAGAAATTATATAAAGTTAAACAGGTGAGTTAAATTTATTTTATATTTAAATCCTCCTGCTACCGTGTGATTTAGCTTCTCTTAAATTATCTGGGGTGATAAGAAAGTTACCGTGTATAATACATAATAATTATTCTAAAGATAATTATATTCCATAACTTAAGATATTGTAAAGCGAAAACAAAACATAATTTCTATCTAAGCTTCTCAACATCACTGTAGTAAACAAACATTGAAGTATCGCCCTTCAAGGCATTAATTTTTTTTAACTTTTTCCTTATTCTCCGGAAAATTTATATTTTTTATAAATGCACCACAACCTTCATTATAATCGCATACAACCCACAATTCTGATTACGAATTTTAGAATTATGACATTTAGTTCTAGCGACGCGGAGAATCTTGAACACCTTAAAGTGAATGTAATCCTGAGATTTGAGGGCGAAATGAAACCTTCGAACTCCCCCGCCAATTCCGGCGCCTATCTGCAACTATGGGCTTACGAAGTTAGTATTTGTGGCGCTCCTTCATCCGGCGTAATCTGGCTTTGTGGGTCCCCGTATTCATAAGCAGGAACATTACAATTTACACGTGAGGTTTTGGTGTAATATACTATTAAATGTGACAGTAAATATGTGATTCACATTGTTCCTATAAATAAGAGATTTCTGTGCAAAGCAGCGTTCCGATTTGAATTGTAAGGCCTCGTTTACGGAGACGCGGGGCGTTGCACGGCGCGGCCCGCACAGAATTCAAACATATGGCGTTGTATGAGTGCGTTTACGAACACGCCTTTACTTGAAATGGCGCGTTTTTTACGGCCGAGCCCGCGGATGGCACCGCCGCGTCTCACGCGGCATTTATCGCGGCGGTGCACGCAGCGACAATTCTCGATGAAGCGATGCCCGCCGCGTGCTTCGCTACACGATTGAGGTTGCGCCACGGGTGCCGCGGCGGGCATCGCGGCGGGCAACGCCACGCTTCGTCTCGCATCTCTATGAACAACATCGTATATTGCCATATGTTTGTGTTTACGCGTGCGATTATGAGTGCCGCTTCACGCGCCGCCCCACCGTAAACAGAAAAAACGTCGGACGCGCCGCGAGACGCCACGCCACACGCGACGCGCGACGCCCCGCGTCTCCGTAAACGAGGCCTAAGACAGGGCAGTGAAGTTATTGAGCACTGTGGACTTGTGCCTACATCTTATGTCAAAAGTTGGCATTGTGACACTGTACGCTGTCTTACTCCTGACGGTTACTAGTGGGACCCGAGTCTGGAAAACGTGAGCCTTGCATTGAACAGGTCACTGTCAGTCGTCGATGTTCTAAATGTCCAGGGGGATCGCCGAGCAATCCCAACAAAAGGGATTGGATATTTTCAATCTCACATGAACCACATGACATGTGTAGTATCTGTAGCCATCAGGTTAGTCAGTCAGTTAATTTCAAATAAATTTAATTTCACGTAAGTCTGCTTGTTCACCAATCCCTTTTTTAGATCAATGCTCCAGCAAGTACTGTAACTTGCTTCGTTTCCTAACGCAAGGTTTGGGTATTAGGTGTAGAATCGACTTTTTTCCTTTCTTTCCTACTTGTATTTCCAGACTTCTTGGATATATTCTGGGTGTACGCACATTCAAGGTTAAGTAATTTCAAGGTGTTTTCTTTTCCTTAGATGTAAAATTTATATTATTAAAATTCGCGACAATATCATTTCGAAAACTTGGAATAAAATAATGTGGAAAATAAGCTATAGTTATGTCAATATACTCATATTGTTAATATGGCAAATATTTTTCAAGTCGGCAGTAGGCACTCGAGTTAAAAAGATTACAACTCCTATTGATCAAAAAGATTACATCCTCAGGCAAATTCCTCATAGAACAAAACAAAATGTCCTCATAGAGTTCTATCTTTTAGCGGAATAGAACAATTGGGTCAATTATATAATTACCAGTTCTATAATGAAACATTTAAAATAATAACATTTTAACAGTTCTATGACGTCACAGTCCCATAGAACTAATAGGAGCTACCAAATACTTTCCCTGGTAATCCAAAGTAACTATGTCTATCCTATATACGAACAGTATGAGGTACACGAACAAAATCATTACCTTTTATTTCGCTAAAGTCAATATAAAGTTTTAGCGCGTACGTGTTCCCAACAAGATTCCATTGTGATGACTCTACTTATTGTTATTTTATGCACCCCGGAGGTTTTATTTCGAGAATAAAGAAGTAAGAACTTGGCAACTGTTTCCGCTTTAATAATGCAAGGGAACTTCGCATCGAAGTTTTGATGCAAGCAGGTAGGTATTTTGAATAAATCAGTTTGCTCCGCGGACGTTTATGAGGTTTTCGACATGTGCAATAAAAATAGATGTGTTTGCGTCGTGGATGTCTATGGATTTCATATTTGCAGTTGAAGTTGATAGTTCCAATATTGATCAATAAATGCCAAAAGATTACGCGGTTAACGGTACGCGAAAATTTGGGCACAAACTAGATTTCCGTAATGCTAAAGAGTTGTCCAGATAATCATACATTTTGTTACACTATATTTTTTCAATTTTATTCCATTATTTTATTATTGAGCGTCGGTGGCGCTGTAGACTCGGCACTGGCCTTCTAATCGGGAGGTCCGTGGTTCGATCCTGCCATGTACCAATGTGTCTTTCGTTTTTCGAATTTCATATGTACATTTGCCGACGCTTCTACGGTAGAGGAAAACAACGTGAGGCAATCTGCATACATCTACAAACAAACTCAAAGGTGTATGTGAAGTTGACCAATCCACCGTTTTTTCCATCCGGCAAATGATCCTTAACCATCTAGAATTACACACTTATGCAATGAGAAAGATAATTATCAATTATTAAAAAATGCTTCAAGCAAGTTAATTTGAACATGTTAATGAATTCCTTACGATATGAAGTTAGATACGCTTAAGATGAAAGTTTTGAATTGTTATTTATTCTGAACTACTTCCAATCTGGAGGTTAGACGAATTTTATGGAGAAAATAACAGTTAGAAATAAATTTGATGTAGAATGTAATGTACAGCTGTAGTCCTGTGATAAATGTCATTTTATTTATCTAAATCATTATTAATTGCCAACACAACAAAAGAGTAAGGAAAGTTACTATCAGTATCGGGCTCTATTAAAAAAGCGAGGGATGAAGTTAATCAAATGAAAACATCATTAATCCTCGTTGATCTGATAAACCATATTTGTTTCTATTGAATTGATAAAAAGTGGATATCATTTGGTCTCGTCTACGTAACTTGAATATGACAAATGGCCAACATATTTCTCTTGCTTTGGAAACGCGTGGTTCCTGTTTGGTTCGTGAGTTTATTAGGGGTTCATTGTCCGTTTCATTTGAGCTATTGAAATGTCTGTTGAGTTATTAATTCATAACTGTATTTGGTTTGAAAAACCTAACAATATTGTTTAGTTAAACAAACGAATTGATCGGAAAATCTACTTTATTTTTTTAAGTTATAAACCACAAACTCGTGGTATGTGCCTTTGGAATTCTTAGGTACAATATTAACTGATCTATATTTTTTGATACGCTTACTACTACTCTTCATTTGATCTAGGGTAAGTTTTATTACAATTTTATGTATTGATGTTTATTAGCTAATTTTCGCACATTATTATTATACTATTACTTCTATGTAATACTGCTTATATGTATTTCAAAATATTTACAATTACATCTCTTCTTTGAAAGCTACTTAAATCTACTTAGCTCTTGAAGCAGTGCTTCGACAGGACATCCTTACGAGGGCTGCACTGAAAGTATCGGAAATGGTATATTTCTTCTCTTCCTGGCATAATAATGTATTTTTAATCGAAAACTCCTTAGTTTTATTTATCGATTTTCATTTATTTATTTAAAAAAATGAACGCGTTCTTGTCACAAAGCCTTATCGAACTTGTCAAGTCAGTGTAAAAATGGAATTGATTCGAGAAAATTCAAGAGCAATAATTTATTATGACTTTCGAAGTGGTTTGACACAAAAACAGTGTGTTGATCGAACATTTTCTGCATTTGGTGATGAAGCCTCTTGTAAAACCACAATTTATCGCTGGTTTGCGGAATTTCAACGTGGACGTGTCAAGCTCTGCGACGATCCGCGGCATGGTCGGCCAATAACTGCAATCACCCAAGATAACGTTGATGCTGTGCGTAATCTGATTAAGAAAGATCGACATGTGACATATCGCGAAATTCATGCATCTTTAGACATTGGCATGAGTCAGATTCAAATAATCTTGCAAGAAGAACTAGGTGTAAAAAAGTTGTCTTCCCGATAGATCCCGCTCGATCTCCGAGGAGCAAAAAGCGGATCGTTATAACTAATAAATCTTTAGTGTAAACGTGTTATCTTAAAGATGAGCATGGTTAAAGTTTTCAAGTGCTCAGTCAATATTGTTACTGTAATTAATTAAGAGGACTGTGAAGTGCCAATTTATAGCTCGAGTATGGACTTTCAAAAATTCAATTTATTGCACACCGCTTAGAGTTGAAAATCCGAGGCAAGTGCCTACATTTCTTATTGAAATATTGTTTCGGGCGATAACTGTTTTACCCCCCTAAACCTTTACGAAGTTAGACACTTTTGATCTTATTAGATTCAGTATGCTTTAATCTATGTTTGTACGTTTTGTTTTTTTGTAATTCAGTATAATTTAGTCAAAAAATATTAAAATGCTCGAGGTAGTTTTTAAGTCTAAAATATAGATATATATATATTTAAATGCTTATAATTATTATATTCTGAGCAATATTACTTCAAAATCAAAACGTACAAACCTAGATCTTCAATATATCTACAACATTTCCAAAAATTATGAAAATTGGATAATGTAAAGAGGGAGAAAGCGTTATCGCATTTTTGTATGAAAATTTAAAGCTTATCCTCTTAAGTAGAATTGTTTCATCTCACATGAAATAGAAAATCTGTAGAAAATTTCGACATATTCAACGATAAATGAGAATGCTTATTCTGGCAAATCGTTAGCACGTGCAGAACTATATATAAAACAAGCATATAGTAACACAATCGAGCACTCAAAATATATCCCGTCTTACAAACACCACCCACCCTTAACTACATACGTAGGGACATTAAATGGTTATTGTACCAGCTCCCCGCATCCGGAGGGTCCCGTACAATGGTCCAGATATTGGCATTCCACGTCGTCAATACACCATTGTGCGCAGGCTAATGACAAATCACTGAAATCCCGACGCAAACGGCTGAATGCTGGCCTTATAGATTTTATAGGACCATCGACGCGTGCAAATGGTGCATTCATTAAAAAAGACAATGGGAACGCGCGATGGATTTATAGTGCTAATTGGGGGTCGTTAGTCAGATATGATTCGACATTCGATTTGTGCTGGCGATTTATTTCCATCGCAACCGTAGTTCAAACGCATACAATACGCCTTCAACATAACTTTAAAAACCCATTTATAAAACTCTGGTTATTGAAAATTACACTTATATTACTTACTCACTTTTCCCCGTGACTTACTTGCATGAACCATGCAATCATCTTCCATTTTAATTTTACACTACTAGGAATTTAATACTACCAGGGATTTACACTACCAGGTGGAACTAGAAAAAGTACGAGATTCGTTTGCTCCGGTACCTCACCTACTTTTGCCAATCAGCATTACTGTTTCGGATTGAAAGGAAAGGCAGTCAGTGAAATTAGAAAGTACTATGATTTGACATCTTACGTCACAATTTGGTAATGTATAACTTTGTAGAGGTTGTAGATTTGCAAATCTTGCAGGAACCATGTGTACTGTAAGCGACTGTAGCCAGGTGACCAGCCTGCTTGTTTGCCTACTAACAAAGCTGTATAAAAATACATGCAATTTTGTACACACGCCTGCATATCAGACTAAACGTTTCTGTAGCAAATTAGTACCTATAACAACGACATAAGATGCCACAGTGTTTACCTTGATGTGCTGTCGTCCGTACATGTCTGTATGCGAAAATGTCGTAATGCCTTAGTATCTGGAGTACCTACGCAACATTACAGGTGAATGTGAGTGAAGATTGATGTATCAGTACCCCTAGCACGATCCACTCTCGTAATAGTAATCGTATTTACTAACCATCCGATAACGATTGAGATATTAAATGGACAGCTAGAAACACTATCGTAAGACTATTGTGAGCTCATAACGTAACGATAGTTCTTTCACTGTAAAATACTCGGTGAGATTTTACGATAGCTAGCTATGGAATAAAACAATACAACACGTCAAAAGTGAGCTTTTGCCCGCGACTTAGTCCGCGTGGAAATCCTTTTTTATTGATTCCCTTTACAAATTCAGCACCCCCCCCCCCCCTTTTAAGCCCTTAAGGAATGATTTCGGGGATAAAAACTATTCTTCATCCATTGATTCCCTATATAAACTTCCGTCCCCCTTTTCTCCCCCTTAAGGGATGATTTCTGCGATAAAAGCTATTTTTATTCCCTTTACAAACTATCCTGTCCCTCCCCACAACTCTATCTCCATACCAAATTTCATCTAAATCGCTTCAGCGGTTATTGATTTGCCATACAAACTTCCACCCCCCTTTTCAGCACCGTAGATTCGGTTTCTACCGATATTGGCTTTGTTTTCGACTAAAATAAAAATAATATTAACTTTCGTGGTAATGTTCTATTGACTTTAATTGCAAAAGAAACAAAAATCACAAGAAATCGAGCGTAGGCGACGCTCGACAAGCGCTCAGTGACAGACGAGACGAACGA
This sequence comes from Schoenobius gigantellus, assembly GCA_963935595.1. NCBI lineage: Eukaryota > Metazoa > Arthropoda > Insecta > Lepidoptera > Crambidae > Schoenobius > Schoenobius gigantellus. The sequence goes on from OZ012549.1 coordinate 4,227,804, forward strand.
TTCAAAAATAGGGTCCCCGATAAGCGTGATGCATTTCTCGACATATAAAACTGGGCCTTACCACGCACGCACCCCCCTAGCATGACCACAGAAACACGATACGCATACGATACGCGTTCGATGCGTACGATCGAGTAGAGCTCGATAAAACTCGCACTAGGCGCTCTGAAGACGCTTGAAAAGCGCTCGATTCCGGACGAATGACTCAAAAATAGAGCCCCATGTCGGACTCTTCGCAGCCACAGTATCCCCCTATCGTCAGACTGTATCACTGCCTGACAAGGTCATGGGAAATTCGATGAACACTTCCTCGACTATAAAGCCCCCTGTAAGTAGTACAATAAATAATACTCGTACTTATTTCCTGGATACAAGCAAGCGTCTCTAACACAGCGCGTCACGTAATACGAGAAATTTAATTAAGAGCGCATCATCGCCATAAGCGTTGGCGGCATTCAAACGAATATAAAAATACACAACACAAAACAAATTTACGACTGTACCACCATTTTTATGGAGTTTTTGAACGACTTATCATTTTGCCTGTAAAGTTTTAATGTCACCATGAAAACGGGAGAGCGGGACAGAGACAAGGGAACTTTATTGCGTACTTGACTGCTTATAAACTCGAGGAATTGATGGAAGTGCTCTCGAAAAATTGTTTGTGCGCAGTTCACGGTCTGTCCTTGTGTTTATGAAGCGATCATTTGACGATGTATTATATCTATAAATTAAGAAGCTCGGTGACGTATTGCGCGCAGCGAACGATTGCTAAGGTTAAGCAACATTGGCTGTGGTCAGTCGTATGATGTGTGACCAAAATACGAAACATCTCGAGCTATTCCGTTCTTCCAAAGGCACGTTAAACAGTGGGTCCTGCGCCGGTCTCGCTCCGGTCGTGGGCGTGGCTGCTAACCGTCCCATCGGACTATGCGAGTAAAGGAACAGAAAGTGCGCAGTGCGCAGTCACTTATACACTATAATATCTCCTACACAGATATCTAGTCTCTGTTGAGATTGACCGCCATGACCGAATATCGGTTAGGAGGACATTATTATATCAACAACTGGTATGCACAAAGTATAGGAAACTCCTTCATAGTATTGACACCCGTTAGACAATTCCTAAGGAAAAATTTCCCCCAAATCGCGGATTTTAAGGAAATTCGTATTATAAGTCCTTCCTTTACTCGTAGAACTGTCAAAACTAGGGTACATTCATCAGCACATCAGGCTATACAAAGCTGTCAAATATCTCAAATTGATTTTGAACCTTAAGCTGTTAAACGTTAAGTTAATAGTTAATTGAAAAAAATATATATTTCGTGCTGTTGGGTGCGCCTCAGGATCTTTCTTTTTATACAACTAAATTGGCAAACTGCCCACCTGATGGTAAGTGGTAACAGTCACTTAAAATACATGTGACTTTTGTGAGATTCGCAGCAAAACTGCACACCACAACCCCCACAAGAACCACAGTGTACGTTGCCAACCAGTGACATCAGATGTAAAGTCACGGTACCCAGTTATTTCACTGCCATATCTTCCCCTTCAAACGGGAACACACCAATGCAAGCACTGCTGTTTTGCGGAGACGGGGGTACCCAAGCAGACGTCCTTGGTACAGAGTCTCCCTCCGGTCCAAGCATTGTTGTGTTCTGATAATTAGAGGTAAGAAGCAAGTTCCTCAGTTGTTGAAGACTCCAGGTGAAGTTTGCTTCCACCTTCCGCCTTATCGTTGCTTACCATCAGACGAGATAAAGTCCAAGAGATTCAAAATACCTTGTCTAATGTTATATATCTGCTGTTTGTGGCAGAAAATCTAACCAAGTAATGACGCCTCTAGCGGTATGTAGTCCGATTATCTGCAATAAATAATATCCGCAGAATAATTATTCGTTACTCGTTTTAACAAAACATAAAATTTTGATGAGAATTAACAATACTTTCTCTTTATTATCTCTTCTTCTGTTTATTATCATTTGAATTTTATGTTTTATGCATCGTATTGAAAAAGAGTAACACTTAGCTTCAAGTTTTGATAAACTTTTCACCCAACTTGAAACGTTGTTATGGCAAAGGCAATAGGATTCCCCAAACTAGGTTAGGGTAAACATAAACGACTATAAAAATAATCTTCTATTTTTCACCCTACTCACTAAAACTCTGTGTTAAGGGACTTTCACAGTTCTCCTGATTCCATAACAAACTACAGCCTATCCAATGCACATGTACTTAACAAAGTTTGTAAACACAAGCGTGGGAGACAGAGCGCGCTTAATTATCCTCATGTAGTGGCACGAGTACTCAGAAGTCTCGCAACTTATTATCAAGTAGTTACGAGCAGGCACTCGCTGGGAACTTAGAACTTCAATTGCTACTAGCTTCACTCAGGTGTTCCGTGTAAGCTGTGACAAAATGCCGACCAACTTTTTAGTTTTAATGGCGTTTCGTGTTGCAGAGTGTTATTGTTATAAAAACTTGTAAGATGCAGGTATTTTAGCAAGACTTTAAACTTCTTTCGGACTTCCAGACTTAAATAGGTTAAATATGACGATGGACACATCTTCTGGAAAGAATACAGAATATTGTATAGTTTTGAAACTATCAGGTTTAGTGAACTCGTAAGTATATCAGAAATTGAATTATAACAAATAAACATTATTTGTTAAATGTTAAAATTGGTTTTTATTTCAACAACTATTTTATCATGTAAAATAAATAATAAAATAATATTAATCTGTTATCAATTCTTTGAGTTCATTTAGAATTTTAAACAGTAAAAATATTTTACAAAAAATAAAAACCGACTTTCAAAACATTTAAAGTTAAAAATAATATAAGAATAGGTACAAACAACATCACACTTCTATATTGAAGTCGGTGCCAAACGATGATCTAGAAAGTCTTAAAATTTGTCACCAACTTCAATATAGAAGTGTGATGTTGTTTGTACCTAATCTTATATTATTTTTAACTTTTCAGTGTTTTTGAAGTCGGTTTTTATTTTTTGTAGAATATTTTTTATTTTTAAATTTTTAGTGAATGAAATCTTTTTAGTGAAAGAAACCCTATATTAAATTACGGTTTTCCTCGATTTTCATGGGATACCATCATCAGATCCTGACTTTGGTGACTTTGGGACCACCCCTGGAGTATACTCTATGAAATACAAAAACATTTTGAAAATCTTGAAAAATTTTGAAATCGCGTAACATACACACAAAACACTTTGGGCACACCTTAAAAGGGGAATGGCGATTTTAGGCCCAAGAATGCACAACAAATTTGATGCACTAGAAAAATATAAAATATTCGTATTTAATTTTTCGTTCTATCCAGATATCTCTAAATGTTAGATTATATCTTCTTTACATAGTATAAAAGAAAGTCGCTCCCACTGTCTATTCACTTAAATCTTTTAAACTACGCAATAGATTTTAATGAAGTTTTCAGCAATAGATAGTGATTCAAAAGGAAGCTTTATATGTATAACGATCCGCCCCGGCTTCGCACAAGTAATAGTTTAAATAATATAACTTGTCCAAGCTGGCAAAGCCGCGGGCGAAGCGCTAGTTTTAAATAATTATACAATATTAAAACGATTGCAGGAAGTGAACTTGCTTGTGCAAAAAAATATCTTAAAATCGATAACTATTTTCGATGTCAAATCGATAATTTCATTTTGGTAGTTTCTTATTCTAAGTATATTTACTTATAAAATAAACAACTAAATAATAGCTTTTTATAGATGGATAGGTTTTACTATAATGAAAATACCTACTGTATTATAATATTAGTATTCAAATCAATGAGGGCTTTTTTACATTTTTCGGGTTGTTTAAACGAGGGAAAAGTTTAATATAAGGTCTCCTAAGTCGTTGCGTTATATGGTATACCTGCTCAGTTTTTAGATGATGTTCTCGTCATATATGACAATTATATAGACTAATAAAAAAATTAAGAAATCTTTATATTTCCGCAATGTCTTCCTCAGTAATGGGTTGCACGTTGTATAATATTTATTACTCATGACATAATGTGTACAATTCTTAATATTATATTAGTAATGTAATGGACATACATAACATAATACCATAATGGTAAAGTTATACATTTATTGATTTTAAGAAAAAGAAAAAATACATTAAATAAGATTCACCAAGTTTTTTTATATTTTTTCTTTTACCAATAAAATACTGGTATTATCCGCTATTATTTTCACATTCGTTTATATTAGGTTGGGGAAAAAGTCTTTTCGCATTATAGTATGTATAAACTTGTAATAAAATCTCTTTGGCTATACTATTTGTATCTGGCTGGTTTTGGTATCATTGAATGTTTAAATTTTAAAGAACATAATTCCAAATTCAAATTAGGAAAATGTGTGATTTTCATTTGTTTTTCGTACCGCCAAGATGAGTGAATCTAATGAAGAAATTCGATACATTTTAAAATTTTACTACAAAAAAGGTAAAAATGCAACGCAAGCCGCGAAAAAAATTTGCGATGTTTATGGACCTAGTGCAGTGTCTGTGAGAGTAGCACAAATTTGGTTTAAGCGTTTTCAATCCGGAAATTTTGATGTCAAAGATGCACGTCGCTCTGGTCGCCCTATTACAGATAAAATGGATGCCATTTTTGAAAAAGTGGAGCAAGATCGGCATGTCAGTAGTTACGACGTAGCTGAAGAACTGGGAATTGATCACAAAACAGTTTTGGCGCATTTGAAAAACTGGGTACACAAAAAAGCTCGACATTTGGGTACCTCACGAGCTCACTGAAAGAAACCTAATGAACCGTGTACTCATTTGTGATTCTTTATTACGACGTAATGAAACCGAACCATTTTTGAAGAAGCTGATAACTGGTGATGAAAAGTGGATCACGTACGACAAGAACGTGTGAAAAAGGTCGTGGTCAAAGGCCGGTCAGGCTTCACAGACTGTGGCGAAACCCGAGTTAACTCGCAACAAGGTGATGCTGTGTGTGTGGTGGGATTGGAAGGGCATTATTCATTATGAGCTGTTACCACCAGGCAGGACCATCGATTCTGAACTCTACTGCGAACAACTGATGAGATTAAAGCAAGAAGTTGAGAGAAAGCGGCCGGAATTAATCAACAGAAGGGGTGTGGTTTTTCATCATGATAACGCTAGACCTCACACATCTTTAGCCACTCAGCAAAAATTAAGAGAGTTTGGCTGGGAGGTGTTAATGCATCCGCCGTATAGTCCTGACCTTGCACCTTCAGATTTCCACCTGTTTCGGTCTCTTCAGAATTCTTTAGGCAGTGTCAGGTTAACATCACGAGAGGACTGCCAAAACCACTTGTCGCGGTATTTTGACCAGAAGTCCCAAAATTTCTATAGCAATGGGATCATGTCCCTACCTACAAGATGGCAAAAAGTTATCGAACAAAATGGTACCTACATACTTTAGTTAAATGTAAATAAACTATATTAAAAAATGTTTTGAATATTCTTAAAAAATGCGAAGAAACTTTTTCCCCAACCTATTATGTGTGCGTTGTGGGCCTAAGTTAGTATGGCCATCTGCCATTCGCCTTTAAGGGTTTTCCTCAATTTTCATGGGATCCTATCATCAGATCCTAACTTTGGTGACTATGGGACCACTCTTGAAGTATACTCTATCGAATACAAAAAGAATTTTAAAAATCGGTCCACAATCGGCGGCGTAATCGCGTAACATACATACAAAAAAAAACGCATCGAATTGAGAACCTCCTCCTTTTTTGAAGTAGTTTAAAAAGAACATCATATACATCATATACATATAAGTTCTATTATTTTTAATTTCCATATATTTTTAAAGAAACTCAATTAACTCATCAACCCCTCCATTGCAATTGCATCCGAAATCATTGACATAATTGTCAATAACCAAAACCTGGGTGGTGATTTTGTAACTCATCGATTGATCGGCAATTGTTATCAAACTGGATGACTTAATGAAGAAAGGAGGAATTATATTCATTAGCCATAAGTATTGGTTGATTTATTCAACAAATATACCAAGATCACTCAGATGTCGACGTTACATAATGTAAAACATATTAGAAATCAGTTTCAATCAAACAGAATTATCAAATCTATACAATGGCCGATTGCCGATAAGTTATAAAGTAACCCACCTGATCTCATTCATGTCCAGTCGGTGTAAGAAAAGATTCGTTACCTGCTCACATCAATGCAATTATCAGTCCTGCCAACGTTTAATTTCAAACGAAACAGAAATATCGCATTGACGTTTGGCAGGATAATCGACTAATAGTTGCAGGTTACAAGAGAAAATATTAACACCGATAAACACTGACAATTAAATAGAACATATCTGATTGGAACTTTTAAAATCAAAAAATTGGAACATCAATATTTTTTCCAGCGTTAACTCAATGATGCAAGTGAACTTTTCCCGCTTTATTCACTTACCCTGAACTGCTTTAGCGGATTTGAATCTCGCCGCCCGTGAACCTCGCTTCGCTCGTTCTGCGGCGATTTTACAGCCTGCATTGTTTCAGCGTAGCCACACGAAAATTCGGAATACGTGTTGAAATCGGTAAGTCATACGTGTACTCGTACTTGGACAACAATGACGTGAACTGAATTGAAATTGTGGGATGAAGTGTTTAAATACATTGTGTACTATAAGGAGTACTGTGATTATTTTGCTCTTTAACAACCGGTCAGTGAAGTCTTTTCGTGTGTATTGCGTGTGTCTTGTCTTGTCCAGGACCACTATGATAGCCTATTCAGGTACGACAGAAAATCAGGGCTGCATCCTAGCCTCCCCTGTATGAACAGTTGGCGCGGTAGGAGGTTCAAGATAGCTTCCATCGTAAGGATAAGAATAGCCCCATAGGCGTATATAGAGGGGGGGTCGGAGGGGGCGTGCCCACCCCAGAATGGTCTAGTGCCCACCCCAGGATGTTCGGCTACCAATTCAAAATTCAATGATGGACGCCAACATACTGAAAACTTCACACAAGATCATGGGCCAGGCCCCCCCTGGAAAAAAACTCTAGATACGCCAATAGAGCCCCCGTTATCATCAAGCACACGTGGTTGATTAAGGCCTTAACACCTTAGCATATATCAACTTATGATGATGATACTTAGATAAGTTTCAACGGAACCCTCGGTGCGTGAGTCCAACTCGCACTTGACTGTTTTTTTTTATTTTGTCTAACGTCAAAAAATGCCTAATAGCGTCTATATTGAATAAAGATGTTTGAGTTTGACTCAGACCAAAAGATTCATTCATCCACATTAGCTCGTGTATAGTTTTATTTTCTGTTGCCCGACTTATTTTAAACGTAGATCCTGAGGCCAATGCTTCGTAATCTTCTCCGAACAAAAGACTCTCAAATACAGTTTTAAAAGCGGAATATATTTTCATGAATCGGTAAGTCGACGCCAATACCCCAATAGCGGGTACAAGGGACCTCCCCGCGAATACGATGTAAATTGAAAATCTCTCTACATGAGATCAAACGGCTCCTCGTTCTTTGTAGATTCGGCTGTAGGCCTGGAGACAGCGTTGTAAACGAAATTAATTTTAAATATTTTCTACTACAACTGTCAATTAAAGTAAGCGGTTGAAACCTTGGACGCTCGGAGTTAGAGCTTTTTAGTACGCCTTGCTAACATCCTATATCTAAGGGTCTGTCCCCATAACAACGTTTTTAAGGATTTGTGTGTTCAAAATAAAAGGTTAATTTATGGTGGATTACACCAAGTAAGATTTGCTTTCATCTTAGATTATATCAAAACTAAACAATAATGTAGTTCAAGAATTTTCTTGTTGTCTACATCTAAATAAAAACTTACTGTATTGTATGTTTCGCTTAAAAACCACCGATAAGACACGTAATTCGAAAAATAGTGGTAATTTGATTGAATTTCATACACACATATTACTTATACTCACGCCTCTGTCCTGGGGGTGTAAGGGGTTCCGAACTTTATCTAACGGAACCCAAGTCAACCTCACCTACACGCGGTGCACCCTGCTGTTCAACAGACGAGGCTCTGTCGCACCCCACCAACCCGCACTGGGCCAGCGTGGTAGGAGAAGGCCCAAAACCCCCCAACATGAAAAATCGAACCAACCAAAGGCCCCAAGTGCCCGGCGGTCCCGGAGGCCGTGCCGGCGGTGACGGTCGTCGACCCGGCGCTGGGACCTGGGGTGCGAAGAATCCCCGGGCGGCGAAAACCCCCCGTCAAACGACCTTGGCCCTGGCAACCTACAACGCGCGTACACTGCGGACCGAAAAGCTGCTGGAACTAGAGAGGGAATTGAGCAGGATTCGTTGGAGTGTTGTGGGACTATTTGAAGTCCGAAGAGAGGGTGAGGATACGATGGGCCTTAAATCCGGCAACTTGCTCTATTTCCGGGAGGGCGAAGAACTGTCCCAAGGTGGTGTCGGGGTTATAGTCCACAAGTCTCTCGTGAACAACGTGGTACAGATCGAAAGTGTGTCGAATAGGGTGGCGTACCTTATAATCAGAATCACTGAATGGTATTCGCTGAAGGTCATACAGGTCTAAGCCTCGACCTCGACCCACCCCGACTAGGAAGTGGAAGCTATGTATGAGGATATTTCTCGGGCAATACATGCTTCCAAGACTCACTACACCGTTGTCATAGGAGACTTCAACGCAAGGCTAGGCAAGCGGGGCGATAATGAGTTGAAAGTGGAGCAATTTGCACTTCTTCGTTTTTCTTCAAAATACGGCTGCATCGAAAATGGACCTGGAAAAGTCCGGATGGCGTGACAAAAAATGAGATTGACTTCATCATGTCGACTAAGACTCGCATATTCAATGACGTCTCAGTGATCAATTCGTTTAACACGGGGAGCGATCACCGAATGTTACGAGGCGCATTAAATCTTAACATAAAAGCGGAAAGGTATCGACTGGTGAAGTCTGCGCTCCGTCCCGAAGTCATCCAGATCCAAAACCCCGACCGCTTTCAACTCGAATTGCAAAATCGCTTCGATTGCCTGGAGGACTGCACGGATGTAGACACTTATAATGACAGGGTTGTGGAAGCTGTCTTTACGGTGGGTGCAAAGTTTTGCAAACCAAGCCGTACTAAGCAACGAAGTAAGATCTCGGAGCCGACAGCTAAGCTGATGGAGGAAAGGCGTGGAATGGGTCGGCGGTCTTCTGAAGATGCTCGTCGGCGACTCAACAAACAGATCTCTAAGTGCCTGACTCGCGACATACGCCGATTTAAAGATGCCATCGAGCAGAACAAGGGCTCCAAAGTGTTCGCAAGAGATCTGTCACTCGGTCAGAGTCTGTTGATGAAGCTGAAGACAGAGGACGGCAGAGTCATTACATCCCGACCTGAGCTTATGGCCGAGATCGAACGCTTCTATGGACAGCTTTACGCAACATCACAGGCACCTGTTATTCAGAATACAGACCCTAGAGCCAAATTGACCCGGCACTACACCGAAGATATCCCGGACGTCAGCCTGTACGAGATTAGTGTGGCTCTCAAACAGCTTAAAAACAACAAGGCACCGGGTGATGATGGAGTTACAGCCGAACTCCTAAAAGCGGGTGGACTACCAGTCCGGAAAGCGCTGCAACGGCTATTCAACTCCGTCATACTCGAGGGCAAAACGCCTAAAGCATGGCACAGGAGCGTGGTGGCACTTTTCTTCAAAAAGGGCGACAGGGCCCAGTTGAAGAACTATACACCCATCACGATCCTGAGTCATGTTTATAAGCTATTCTCGAAGGTCATCACGAATCGTCTCGCACGCAGGTTCGACGACTTCCAGCCTCCCGAACAAGCCGGATTCCGAAAAGGCTATAGTACCATAGACCACGTCCATACGCTACGGCAGGTTATACAGAAGACCGAGGAGTATAATCTGCCACTATGCTTGGCGTTTGTGGACTATGAGAAAGCTTTTGATTCTGTCGAGACCTGGGCCGTACTTAGATCACTCCAGAGGTGCCAAATAGACTATCGGTACATCCAAGTGTTGCAGTCATTGTACGAAAACGCCACCATGTCAGTCCGCCTTCAGGACCAAAACTCGAAACCAGTACGACTTCAGCTTGATGTGAGATAGGGTGACGTTATATCGCCGAAACTGTTCACAGCTGCGTTGGAGGATATATTTAATCTTTTGGACTGGAGGGGACTCGGCATCAACATAAACGGCGAGTACATGACTCACCTTCGTTTTGCTGATGATATCGTAGTCATGGCTGAGACCGTGGAGGATCTAGGCACAATGCTCGAAGACCTCTGTAGAGTTTCCCAACAAGTGGGTCTTAAAATGAACATGGACAAGACTAAAATAATGTCGAATTCCCGTGTAGTACCCACTCCTGTGAATGTTGGAGGCTCTACGCTGGAAGTTGTTGACGAATATTACCTGGTTTACCTGGGGCAAATAGTCCAGTTCGGTATGTCCAACTTCCAGAAAGAGGTAAATCGGCGAATCCAACTCGGCAGGGCAGCGTTCGGGAAGCTACGCAGCATATTCTCGGCCCATCTACCGCAGTGTCTCAAGACGAAAGTCTTCAATTCGTTCATGTTGCCAGTGATGACATACGGAACTGAGACGTGGCCGCTTACAATGGGTCTCATAAGAAGGCTCAAAGTCACCCAAAGGGCAATGGAGAGGGCTATGCTCGGGGTTTCTCTACGTGATCACATCAGAAATGATGAGATCCGTAGAAGAACTAGAGTTACCGACATAGCCCAAAGAATTGCAAACCTTAAGTGTCAGTGGGCAGGACACATCGCTCGTAGGACTGACGGCCATTGGGGCGGAAAGGTCCTCGAGTGGCGGCCGCGTACCGGGAGACGCAGTGTTGGTAGGCCCCCCCCAAGGTGGACCGACGATCTGGTGAAGGTCGCGGGTAGCCGCTGGATGCGGGAGGCGCAGGACCGATCGGTATGAAGATCCTTGGGGGAGGCCTATGTCCAACAGTGGGCGTCTCTTGGCTGATATGATGATGATGATGACGCCTCTGTCCTTATATTTTTTTACGTGGGAAGTCATTTAAATTACACTGTTTTCGGTCTTGCTTGTCTATATAATATCTTTTTTCACTTCATCCATTTCATTCAATATCATAAATAAATTTTGGTTGCTTAATCAATAAATCTGAAAAATAAGGTGACAAACAGAAGGAACATTGTGTCGAAGGGGATATTACAATTCAGACTCCTTTGCAAGAGACCGAATTTAATGTATAAACTTATGTTGTTTTTTTTAATAAATTCCCTATTTTACTACACATATTTTGTAAACGGTCTGAATCCTAGCTCCTAGACCGTGAGTTGTACATTTCGACGGAATATGCGATATAATAGCCGATGATATGTTCTCCATATCATCTCTTAGATATATGAACGCTCGATTTAATGCCAGATTTACGTCGATGTCATTATTTTGCCGCGGAAGACTAAGCTCTTATGTTTTGGAAAAACAACGGAAGCGTTTAGCGTTATCATTATCTAAATGTCAATATGCCCATGATTCTCACATATACATGTTCAATTTTGCGCATCGTAAGTTTTCTATGGGTATACCAGAATCTGATGTTAAATGTAGAGTTGTATTTTTTGTAATAAAAACAAAGTTATTTTCTTTAATGATATATAACTAGTTTGGATTACTAATAATTCATAGATTAACAATAGAAGCTTAAAGATTTTAAATAACTACTCAAATAATTTTTATGCCATTCCCCCTCTTAAACACTTATTTTATTCACTGAAAACAGTTAATAAAAAGCACTTTTAATCACTATTTTGGTATTTGAATTTAGAACACACTGATATATTCGACCATCTCAATGCTGTACAACATACTTGCACAAAAACACTTTTTTTCGATTAAATGTTTCTTTTTTTCGTAGTCATGGTATAAAGTATAGTATGCAACTCTTAAATAAAACGGATTTATACCGAGGGCCATGAATGACTCGCGTCGCTCTAACACGTCGCTCTAACGCTTCTAACACTTGAATCACGACCATTTTGAATTTGAATTTATTGTTCTGTTTTCCAAATACAACCTTTGGCTGCGAACTTAATGGAAAACCTATAAAATTTAGTTGTTCAAAAATGAGAACCCAATTGACACGGTTACCAATATTAGTACATTTATCTTTAAAAATACATATTAGTCTAAAAAGAGACAGCTTATTTACCAATCAGCATTCACTGAGGCGACTGATTGAATGAGCCGCGTAAACCAAACAGTACTCTTACTGCGAATGACACTGAACAGACCATTTACAAAGCATTGGCGTGCATTGAACACTCAACATAACTCCACGATGTGTGGTATTTGTAAAACCAGCTATGTACGACTGGTATATCAAACTACAGAAATGGTAATATCGAATTGAAGCCAGTTGAATACAAGTGGCGATGTTATCCAGTCGCACTATGTTGGAAGCTATTAAACTTGCATAGAGCGAGCTGCCAGCTTGCGATAGTAATTTAAACTTGTGAACGAACTAAAAATAAAAATGGCACAGAGCTATCGGCGCTCGCTGATCCAATCAGAACACAGGTAGGCCACTCTAAACTTAGTTTTAGTGACACTTTTAACTGAATATTCAATACGTTTCAGTATATCTAAATACAACATATACATATTCTAATGAGCATCGGGGGCGCTGTGGACTCGGCACTTGCCTTCCAATCGGGAAATCCGGCGGGGTTCGATTCCGCCATGTATCAATATGATTTTCGTTTTTGTCATCATTACGTATATATGTACATTTGTCTGACGTTCCTACGGTGAGGGAAAACATCGTGAGGCAACCTGCATACATCTGCGAAGAAATTCAAAGGTGTATGTGCAGTGGACCAATCCGCACTGGACCAGCGTGGTTGACTAAGGCCTAAACACCCTAACTTAGGGTAGGCTCGAGTTCCTAGAGGGGACGTATATGAGTTGTTATGATGATATCCTAACCAATTCTCGGCTACAGCAACCAATCGCAATAGAGACTTACAATCTGTACGGGAGATATTAGAGTGCATAGAACTTTGTGCAATAATGCTTAGAGTCTTCCGCAGCACGGTCTAGATGTTTTACATCCTTGGTCATCCATCTTGGACCTAGCCACGGCAAACGTAAGCAATCTCACGCCTATCGCACAAGCCATTGCGCTACCGAACTCCTCAAAAATAAACCAAGAAGCAATTAGAAGATATCTTCAATAAAGTGACAAAGAATTGAATTAAATTCAAATATTCGACTATTCGTTTAGAACAGATTGTGGTTTGAGCGGTTTAGTATATCAGCGAATCAAACTATTGCTCGATTTCAAAAATGATTTAGAAACAAACTAAAAACCATGCTTTCGCAGGCTACAAAAACACTAATGACCGATGCAAATAGACAAGTAACGACAACAAAGTGCAAGGTGATATCTTTTTCACGAAAGCGTTCACCACTTCAGACCGCATATCAATTAAATGACACTTCTATGGAGAGAATTGTAGAGATACGAGACTTAGGCTTAGTTTTAGATAGTAAGTTTGACCACCATAAGCATGTGACCGCCATTTGTAAACAGGCTAGTAAAACTTTAGGTTTTATTATAAGAATATGCAAACAGTTCCATATCGGGGTAGCCAGGGTGCTCTACAATGCCTACGTTCGCAGTAAACTGGAGTTTGGAGCAATCGTCTGGGATCCTTGTGAGACTAAATATTCCCTGATGGTCGAAAAAATTCAACGCAAATTCGCTCGCTGGCTATATAAGAAAGCTTATGGATACTATCCATACCTTTACCCCTCCTTGTTTGTTTCTGGGATGGTCGGGTTGGACACACTGAGATTGAGAAGACAGTGGCTCTTATTGGTCCATTACCTGGCCATTATTCACCACCGAGTGGACAGTCCGGCGGTGTTGGCGGGCATCGGGCTGTTGGTGCCGTCGCGGCTGCGGCGGGATGCGGCGGGGGCGATGGTGACGCCGCGTCGCCGACCGCGCCTGTTGCAGCGGCCGTCCGCTCGAGCGCGCTATGCCATGCACGCGCCCACTCCGCGCGCTATGACCCTACTGCACTTGCTCACTCAGCACGAGGATTCCGACATATTCGCGGATCGCTTTGCCCATTTATGTAACACAGCTAGGATATTTTTGACATACCTACAATAATTCATAATGTTTTCATTTAAATATAAATTGTTTTATTTCGAAATTTGTGACATTGCTGTATTTCTCAAAATGTTTTTTTATATTTTTTGACATTTCTGTATTTCTCAAAATTAATTAATTATTTTAATTATGTTCTATCTTGTTTGCTTTTTGACATATTATTTGACATTAATTTATTTGACATTTTATTTATTTGACATTCTATTTTATTCGACTTTTTTAATTTGACATTGTGCTGTTATTTTATTTTATTTAAAATTTTATTGTGCTTTTATGTATAAGTCATTGGTCTATTTGTACTGTTAAACTTATACTAAATTAAATTAAATAAATTGAAATTGAAATTGAAATTGAAAATTGAAGTAAGTACCTACTACAAATACTTAACGTTACATAAATTCATCAATGGGGTCACATACTACTTATGTTACATCAATAACGTTACTACGTTCTGCGCGTGAGTAACATTACCAATACCACGGTGACTATGTGTAGAGGGGGAGAAACGTTATCGCTTTTTGTATGAAAATGAACAGCTTCACAATCCTCTTCAGGATTCGGGTCAAATCAAACGATGAACAACAAACTGCTCTGTAAAAGTGTGCGGCGCATCTGTACGCGGAATCTTCCTGGTTATGAAACAGAGACAATCACGCTCGGAATAGCGTCGTAAACAACTTCGTGACTTCCCTGTTTTGTTAAACTTTGGTAGTTTTTGAAATGTAAACGATGCCGAGCTCGACCTGTTATTCGTTTATGCGTTTGTTTGTAGGGCGCGCATTGACTTTGGCGGCTTAAGGCGCATAGTAAGGTCAAACATAAAAAATCACTGCAGTAAAAACCGGTTCTCTTCATAAATATTGAATAAAAAAATCTTTAAAAAAGATATGTTATTATTCAACGCATTCTTTAGAGGATGGTCTTTTTAATTTTTTGATAAATTAATTAAAACTTGGTTAAAATGTGACCCAAACATGCCTCAATTTTAAAACTTTAAACCTAATCGCGTCGTAAATATTAGGTTAAATCATATACTTTCGATTTCAATAAATAAAGTGAACAATATTTTAGGGGATGGTCTTTTTAGATTTTTCTTATTCGCCTTAATTAATTTATTATTGAAATAATTCATCTTACGCGTAAAGGTTTGCTTAAATATTCCCCTCACTCTCACTCACTCACTCCTATGTAATCAGTGCGGGACGATCGACGCAAGGTCATTGGGACCACTATGCGCCTTAAGAGGCTGAGTAACGCCAACGCCCTTGAGACATGATTTGTACTGGATCACGCGGGCGCGGTGCGTTATTAAAATTGAGCGAAAACAAGAAAAAATAATATATTTTTAAAGAAACTAATAACTTATTTCGTAGTCACTTCCTATCTACAAATCCTTAGCCGCTATATTGTTATGTAATTTCCTTCCCTATGACACAAACGATTATTTTATTCCCATTTCTGCACCCTTCCCCTTGATTATTCCTTTCCCATATTCCTGTCTTAAGGTTGCCTGGAAGAGATTGCTTTATAGCAATAAGGCCGCCTACTTGTACATTTCTTCTTTATTTTTTTACATTTGTTTCTTTTGTAACATGTTTGTGCAATAAAGAGTTTATTATTATTATTATTATTTGAAGATATGACACATCAATATTATCAAATTAAGTGTAACTAGTTAATTCCCTGAATATCAGTGAGTTAACCTTTGTTTAATAAGTCGGATTTTCTTCTGGAAGCTGTTTTTGATGGGTGTCTTTGGCATTTATTAACGAGAAATTTTTGAATTAAATTTGTTTAAAGGGAAATATTTTCAATAGTAACATATATTTTTTACTACGGTATATAAAACAGGTTTTGCTAAAAAGTTTTAAGTGGGGCTCGATGAGCTCAGCTCAGACTTGTCAGCCTCCTAAGGGTAAAGGAATCGATGCAGATGGAGATGACATTGCTCATAGAACACTAGTACTCGTTGATTATTTTAAATTGTAATCTAAGGTTTGGTATCCAATGATTTAACTTGCTGTAACCAATGTTTACAATCATATAAGAGATAGGTTTCTTGCGCCTGTTCTTCTTATCAGCTAAAAGACGTTTTGAACGGGTGGTAGAAAAATATTTGGACGATTGAAAACAACTTTATCAAGTCGCATTGAAATATAATTATTATTTTGATTCTAATTGAATTGGATAGAAATGTTACAAAATCTTTTAATTTCGGTAAGATTACATTGTTATGTAACACCTTTGCTTGAGTGGGAGTCTTCTATTTTATAACTTTCAACCTGTCTGCCTTCGAATGAAGGCTTAAATCGGTTCTTGCTGGGTACACGTGTTTACGTAGACCACATCACACCGGCCAATGGCGGTCAAGTGTCCCAGTCCTCTATAGTAAAAATGCAGGTACCTATCGTATATGTTGATACTCGTATATGTATAAGGTGCTATCAGCATTATGTAAACACATAACATAATTAATTTTTATCTTTAGTTATTTGTTTATTTCTATCATTTTGATCATTCCTTGAATAATAATAACACAACCACAAACTTTTGCGTATGCACATATACACATAAACGCACAGTCTGCATGTGTGTACATTACACACGCATAGGTACACTCAATCTCCCTTACCACAATGCTTAATTCTTAAACACAACGAAACAATAATTACTTGGTGACAACCCGTAATCTATTAGCTTGATTACAAACCAACAATTTAAAAGTTTAAGATTAATCAGTAAGTATGTTTAAAAATATTGTCAAGCATAATAATAATTTATTTGTCAAAATATTACTAAGTAAATATAATGAAAGATACAATAAGCGATTCACATTTTGGAGCATGAAACCAGAATGAATAGACACAGGGATTTCATGTTGAAGGCGTCGTTTCAAATCTAATTATATTATTATAAATGACTTTAAAACAATGGAGACACACTCACTGTACCACATCAGAACAAGAACAGGAAACAATAAACAAAAATGCCAAATCAGAGCCTGCCTGCGTTGTCATGGAGCGGTCACAATTTTTCCACGCCTATCCCAGATTACCATAATAATGGGAGTTACGCCCAGTTATTGTGACGCTGTATTGCCATCGTGATGGTGGGTGGTATATTTACAGACCTGCCGAACCGGAGTGTGTGTGATGAAGCTGTTATTCTATTAATACTCGTACTTCAGCTATAATATAACTTACGCTCATACTTACTTCGATGACTTCTTAATCAGTAGATATGACTTACACATCACATCGAAAGATTGACTGCCTCGTTTGTAATGCTTAGTTTTAGTCTTGTTGGTAATTGGTAAAATAGTCAATAGGACATTGATAAAAATAAGATCCCGAAATCTATTTCCGAATCGGACAAAAAGTTGATTAAGATTTTAGTGATTATCCGGTGATGATCTGAAAAATTACGGAACAACAGTTCGAAGCCTGGAATCAACGCCCGTTAGTGGCTTGCCTCTTATGAAATCGAACAAAAAATTATTTTCTAAGTTTAAGTGCTTTTACATCTCTGACTAACCTTTCGAAAAGAAGAGGCGTGAAAATATTAATTTTATTTCATATCGTAAGAGCTTTGGAAAAGAGTGAGTTTCAGTAAATGGTATACTGTTTTTTGCGGTATAGTTTTTTGAACATTAATTAATAACCGAAGGACGCGATAATTAAACTTTTACTATCCAAAAATGGGTTGGCCTTCATCTCACCTGCTGGAAAGTGATGGTAAAGCCAATTAAAGAACTTTAATTTAGATTTCTTGGTCAAAAATAGGCTACTTTAACACTTATTACCATTATTAATCGAGTCTCCATATCCCCACCGAGGGGCTCGAGCCTACCCTAAGTTAGGGTGTTTCGGCCTTAGTCAACCACGCTGGCCCAGTGCGGATTGGTCGACCTTTGAATTTCTTCGCAGATGTATGCAGGTTGCCGATGTTTTACTTCACCGTAGGAGTGACAGACAAATGTACTCGTACATATGAAATTCGAAAAATGAAAAACATATTGATACATGGTGGTCTCGAACTACGGATTGGAAGGCAAGTGCCGAGTCCACAGCGCCCCCGACGCTACACTTACCATTAATACACACTCATAAAATACCATTATTATAGCTAAGAGAATAAGGTGAGATAGTGGTAGCTAGCCAAGCGAACGAAGAAGCTGGCCAGACAGATTGAACATTATATGTATATAATAACTACACTGAGGAAATTAATGCGTGGGTAGGGTACAGGAATTGGAATGAGGAATGTATGTGCGATAGGAAACGAAATCAAAGTCACCAAAGCAACTAAGGATTCAAGGATAGGAAGTGATTTGAAACTTGGTTTGTAAAAGACTAAGCGGGCAGTGTGGGATGGGAATGAGCATGACAAGAAATAGGTCTAGTGGCGCGGGATATCGAGAATTAAGTTGAAATAAGATCGCAACGTGTGATTTCATAAAGTCGGCCGAAATGATAATATGGTGTAGACGATTCTTACGTAATCATTTATCGACTAATATGAACTGTTCAATGTCGTCACACATTTAATCTTCAAGCGAGCTGATGACAAAAAAAAATATCATTACAATATCATTGGTTTAGGGCTTTCTGCACACTGTGAACGAAACAATTTTATTATACCACACTATAATTTTATCATGGACTCGGCTTCGATCAAATAAGAAACGGCATCATAAAATTTAAATCGATGCTAAGTAATGTGCGAACAACAAGCTTCGTTTTAAGTGATACGATAATATGCATCGACTTACTCGCTAACGTAATCTAATAAGCAACACCCCCTTATAAGGAGCGGGGAGTATAATACGCTAAGTTCTTGCATCGTTGGCGCGCGGCATTTTTCATTGCAACAAGCCTTATTAAGAAACAGCTGTCCCAACAAAGGGATTAAATTAAACCGGAAAGGAATGAAAAAAAGCAGCTTCCAAGAAATGCTGTAAAGCTGAGACAAGAGTTGTGACTTCTTTGAATGTTTCAAAACAATATTTCAAATTTCAAATTCAAATTCAAAAATCTTTATTCAACATAGGCCTTTACAGGCACTTATTGACGTCAAAATAAAGCAAAACATTCTAATTTAAAGGAAACATAAATTTAACCTTGTATGTGCATACATCCTGAATATACCTACTCAAGATGTCTGCAAATACAAGTAGTAATGAAAAAAAAAAAAAAAGTTGAATCTACACCTGTTCGGAAATTGGGAGAGCCTTCTCG
The DNA here is from genome assembly GCA_963935595.1 of Schoenobius gigantellus. NCBI lineage: Eukaryota > Metazoa > Arthropoda > Insecta > Lepidoptera > Crambidae > Schoenobius > Schoenobius gigantellus. Next base: position 4,247,227 of record OZ012549.1, read on the forward strand.
AGAAGAACAGGCAAGAAACTCGAAAGGTCAAATTTTTTATCTCCTCTTTTAAATCGCCATTTACAATTTTGGTTTTGTTACATAGTCATTGAAACTTTAAAAAAAAAATACAATCGGTATGCTTACATACACTTAAAATGTCAAAAAATAAGTTATAGACGTATACATTAATCATAATACAATAAATAATGTTGTTACCAAACATTTGATAACTTAGTCTAATTCAAAAACAGTGTCAGTTCTTTTCTGCCAACAACATTTGTTAACATCAATAGCTATACACAACAACACGATTATTGACATTATAACGAATAATAACTTCATATTAACACCAGGCATTGGCATCATTTAAATAATCGTTGACTTTATAATATCCTTTACTCATTAGAGTCTTTTTTACATGCGCTTTAAACTTATGAAAAGGCAAGTCAGTTACACTATGTGGAACTTTATTGTAAAACGTTATACATTTCCCCATCTTATCTTATCTTCGGGTGGGGGCGGCCCAATTAAATTTGAGCCTTCGCACTTCGACCCACCATGGATCTTTTGTGCTTCCCAAGTTTTAGTCCGTACAGCCATCGCCACCTACGGTCCAGTCTATTGTGCCCATGAGCTCAACGATGTCCTTCGGTGGTATGGCCCTGTAGTCTTCCGGTTTTGGGTATCCAATTCCCGTCAACCTTAATCTCCTGCAGGTTAGGGCATCGCAGTGGCACAGCAGGTGTTCCATGCTTTCCTCTACCTCCTTGCAGGCCCTACAGATTTTGGAACTGGTGTGTCCCATCCTGGTTAGCATGATCCTAGTGCCGAAGTGTCCGGTTAGAGCACCTAACAGTAGGCGAGTCTGGGATCTGCTTGAGCTCAGTGTAAACTTGAGCCAATTATCCATACCCATGAAGAGCTTGGCGTGAATCATTCCTTTCTGGTTGGCCCATTCTTTTTGATGCCTCATTTGCAGTTGAGTTCTTAGACCTGTACTGACTGTTTTTGGAGTGATCCCGACAAATGGTTCCGGTCCTATCAATTGTGTTTCCGATCCCTTTCTTGCCAGGTAGTCAGCCTTCTCGTTTCCGGCGAAACCCTTGTGACCTGGTATCCAAACTAGACGTACCGTATTGGTTTTACCCAATTTATTCAGTATTTCAATTGTATTAAACACTAGTTTGGATTCCACTTTGTATGACAGGAGCGCTTTGAGAGTCGCTTGACTGTCACTGAGAATGTAGATGTTTAGGCCTTTGCGACCTTTGTCTAGATTCTCCTGTGCACAAGCTAGGATAGCATATGTTTCAGCTTGAAACACAGTTGCTAGCTCACCCATGCTGATCGATATATCAGTATTGTTGCAGTGTATTCCTGCCCCTGTACCAGATTTCATTTTCGATCCATCTGTGTACCAAATCATGCTGTTTCCCCGAGGGGATGCCAGCCCCTTATCCCATTCCTCCCTTGTTGGAATGTGTACCTCAAAGAGTCGTCTAAATACATATTTGGGTAACATTCTGTCGCTGGTCATGCTCAGCAGCGGATTGTCCCCTTCAGACGCGAATGCCGTGTGTTTTGTGAGTGGCCGGTTTGCATTCCACATTCCCAAAGTTCTGAGCCTGTAGAGTGTTCTCATGGCTTCTCCTTGTACAGCACTGTGGAGTGGTTCGAGATTCAAAAATCTCTCCAAGGCCGCTGTAGGGGTAGTTTTGAAAGCCCCCGTTATAGCCATACAGGCCAGCCTTTGGAATCTACCTAGTAGTTCCCTGCATGTGACTAGTTTCGTTCTTGGCCACCAGGCAATACTGCCATATGTTATGACCGGCAGTATCATTATTTTGTAAATCCAGTAGAGTATCTTAGGTTTGAGACCCCAGGTTTTACCGAAAGTAGACCGGCACATATTGAGTATCCTTCCGGATTTTTCAACAGTGAGGTCTACATGTTCCTTCCACGTTAGTTCTTTGTCTAGGGTAACTCCTAGATATTTCACCTTTGTGGACCATGGTATCTCAGAGCCGTATAGCTTTAGATTCCTCATGTTGTTGAGCTTCCTCTTTTTTGTGAACGGTATGATCACTGTCTTTTTGGGATTGATGCTGAGACGTGTCTCTTTGCACCAGTGCTCAACCCTTTGTAGTGCCCTTTGCATCAGGCTGGCTACCACATTTGGCACCTTGCCGTTAGCTAAGATGACTATGTCATCAGCATAACCTACTGTGGTCAGTGGTCCTTTGTTCAGTTCTTCGATCAATGGATCAATCACAAGACACCAAAGTGTAGGAGACAGGACTCCTCCCTGTGGGCATCCCTTGGTGGTTGTGACGCTCATTGTATCGCCTAATACGCTCGCAGATATGACTCTGCTCTCTAGCATACAATTAATCCATCTTATTATGGTGTCATTGATGCCATGTAGTTTCGCCGCTCTGCTAATGGAATCAAATGTAGTCTTGTCAAAGGCGCCCTCCACATCCAGAAAGGCGCCCATGCACACCTCTCTTGAATCCAGTGCCTTTTCAATCCCGCTGATCACATAGTGTAGAGCAGTCTCAGTTGATTTTCCTGCTTGGTAAGCACACTGCATACCCTGTAATGGCCGCTTCCTAAGCGGTCCGTCCCGAATGTACCTGTCGATGAGTTTCTCCATCGATTTCAGTAAAAAGGATGAGAGACTTATCGGTCTAAACGCCTTTGCATGTTCGTAGTCAGCTTTGCCCGGTTTCGGTATAAAGCTTACCTTTATGTGTGTCCACACTTCTGGTATGTATCCAAATGCTATGCATGCTCTAAAGAGTCTGCATAGAATAGGAACCAGTATTGTTTCACCTTGTTGTAGTAACACGGGATATATCCCATCGGGGCCGGGTGATTTGTATGGTTGAAAGCTTCTTATTGCCCATCGGACCCTCTCCTCCGTTACTACCTTCTTAGCCGACGTCCAGTTCTCCCTTGTGGTGTGGGTTCTCGGCATTTGCCTAGGGGTCTGTTCGTCTGCATTGGAGCCAATAGGCGTAGAACCGGGAAAGTGTGCATCAAGCATAATAGCTAATATTTCGTTTCCCGTTTCCGCCAGTCTTCCATTCGCATCTCTCACTGCTATGAGTGGGTTTGCTTTGACCTTGGATATAGCTTTGCTAAGGCGCATGCCTTCTGGCATTGCTTCTATTGATTCACAGAAACCACGCCACGACCTGCGTTTAGCCTTCCTTACTTCGGTATTGTACTTAGTAAGTTTTACTGCATACTCCGAGTAATCTTGTTTGCGTTTTGCTTCGTTAAACGCTTTCCTTGTGTCCCGCCTGAGTTTAGTCAGTTCCGGTGTCCACCATTGTACCTTCTTAACTTTTGTCTCCTTCTCTGGGCAGTTGCGTGTCCAGGAGTTCATGAGACCTCTGTTGATTCGATTGGCTTCCATGTCTAATTCTGGAATTGAATTCAACCTGTTAATGGTGGTTCCTAATTCTAACTCTAGGTCCCTCCGATATGAATCCCAATTGGTATTCCTTGGATTTCTCCGTCTTATAGTACCCAACTTTATGTTAGTTCTATACGTAAAGCATATGTAGTTATGATCCGATAGTGATACTTCACCTGACACATGCCAGTTGTCAATTGATAATAACGCTTGTTTTGTCGCAACCGTGATATCAATTACCTGAGCCCTATTTTTGTTAACAAATGTGGGCGTAGTGCCTCTATTGAGTAAGAATAAAGATGAACTTACCAGATATTCCAGTAGGTCTTCACCCCGTTTATTCGTGTCTGAGCTACCCCACACAGTATGATGTGCGTTAGCGTCAAAGGCAATGATGAGTTTCTTTTGCCCCTGTGTTTCAGCCAGTTTTCTAATATATGCAGAGACTGGCTCCTTCTCCTCATAGGGTAGGTACGCAGCGGCTAATACAACACTTTCAGCTGGGTTCCCTCCCCCCGTCTTGATCTCCAATGTGGTGAGATCCCTGTAACATAGCGAACGTAAGGGTTTAGCAGCAATGCCATCCCTTACATAAATGCATGTCCTAGTATCATTGGTTGGGCAGCAATAGTAAATTACCCCCCCTGTCTTGTCTAAGCCTTTAACATCACCCTTATATATGTAAGGTTCCTGTATAAGGGCTATGTCATATCTATTGTCCTTGAGCTGCTTAGCCAGAATGGCAGTGGCAGCTTTACAATGGTGTAGATTAATTTGTACGCACCTGAGTCCCTCCATCTAGATGGTTTCGATGGGTACATTTGATGTTCCATGTATGTAACTAAGGCGAACAGTGTTCCGGCGACTTGAAGCAGAGATGATTCAGGTCGTCCAAAATGTCGTCTGTCCCCGCCGACTGTTGTGACAGGGGCAGCTCCATCGTGCTACCCTCCTCATCCCGCCTCACTTCGCCCGAGCACCCCGCCTCAGCCGTGGTTATGCTGCTGCTGGCCTCATTGCTGGGACCGGCTGCAGCCTCCTCCGCCCCGGGATTGCTCTGCCCCGGCACATCCGCACCGCTCGGGGTTTCCGCGAGCAGCTTGAATGTGCACAGTTCAAAGCAACCATCCAGGACATATCCCGCCTGCTTGATCACCTCAGCGGACCCCCCGTCCATGAGGACGATCCGCCTGATTCGGGTCCCCTCCACTTTCGTGTCGACGACCCTCCAGTCAGTCGTCCTCAGTGACGGGTTGTAGCGCTGAAGTGCTCTGCAAGCCTCTTTTGGGTCCAGCAGTCTCATATTGCGGCTCCTCCAAGCCATTTTGACTGGCTTCGGAACAGCCGCAGCATCGACCACCTTCACCTTAGTCTCTCCAATGCTCATCCCAGGGACGTTTGCAAGGAGCCATTCAGCAGCCGGTTTGTCTTTGCAGTCCACAAAGACTACTCCTGTGGTCACCGACTGCCCTAATACGCATCGTGGAGGGGGGTCATCAGAGGCCATGAATTTCTCAGTGACGAGTTCCATGAGCTTCTCCTGATCCCCCTCCACCAAGTATGTGTTAGGGTAGTCCTCAGGAATGACCGCCAGCCTGACAGCTTCGAGAACGTCCCGATAGGTGCCATAACCGTGGGTTTTGGCCCTTTTCGGTCCTCCCTGACCGCCGGCCCGCGAGTCATCGCTGAGGGCCTCCCTACCACGCTTGAGCGCTAGGCCACCCTCGGGTAGCCCATCTTGTGCCTTTTGCCTTAAAATGCGAGCCCGCATCTTGGCAGACCCACTCCTGTTTTTCTTCTTACCTCCCCCCGACTCTGCAACAGCCGGCGCGCCAGATGGCCCGGCCGATGAGCCCTTAGTGGACCCCTCAGCCTTGCCACCCCGCCCGCCAGCCCCCACAGAATCGGAGTATGAGGCGAAGATACCCGACCCAGAACCCGATTTCTCGGGCCCGGTTCCTAATTCCCCTGGTGACAGAAGCCTTGACTTCCCTGCAGGCACCGAGCCTTTTTGGCAAGAGGACCCTGTGAGCACCTTACGGTTCCCTTCAGCAGCTCTCTCGCCGGGGCCCGGAGCACTGCAAGGAACGTCGGACCTCCCTCCTGTGATAAAGCCTTGCGGCTCCTTGGACCCGCCTTGCGGTGAGCCCTGATCAACGATGCCATAGGCACCCCCCTTAAACTCTATATTTAAACGCGCAAACTTGCCCCCCCCAGAATACGAGGGGCGGCCTGAGCTCGTCTCAGCCACCGGGGCTGAGCCGAGCTCAGGGAGGGACTCTCCATTTCTGGTACCCTCCTGGGGTAGTCTACAATCTCTTTTATTTGCGCTCATGGTAGACTTATTAACTCCTCCATCGTCGGAATAGGAAAGGGGGGAATGGGAATAGGAGTGTGGGTTGGGATTTGGGATAGGATAGTGGACGGGGAGAGGGGGGGGGGGGGAGTTCGGCTGGAGGTTTCGGTTGTATCTATGGCAGATGGCCATAGAACAAAACGGGCGACAACCTCGAGAAGGATAGTCCACCAGCCTTGCCTTAGGGATCTACACGACTCTGCGCTCTCCCCTAAGGCCATTCGTCAGACACGTTGACGGACAGCCAGACGTGAATAGGAGCCCCCTAACCGCATACCATCGATGCGATTAGTTGACCCCCGCCCATTTCCCCATAAATGAGCCTCTAGTTTTTTGGAGTCTGTACGTTGGAACGGCAAGTTTATTTTTATTTCTTGTGTTTAACTGGTGAACGTGGAAATTGGTTTCAAATGTATTATAATTCTTATAGACATAAATCAAATTTTCATAAATGTATTGTCCTGCTAAGGTCAATATATTAATTTCTCTAAATAAATCTCTTAGAGAATCCCTTGTTCGTAAATTATAAATAGCGCGAACTGCTCTTTTTTGAAGTACGAAAATACTTTCTATACTAGCAGCCGATCCCCACAGTAGTAGTCCATACGACATAACACTGTGAAACTAACTAAAGTAAATCAATCTTGCCGTTTCAACATTAGTAAGTTGTCTTATTTTTTTAACTGCATATGCCGCAGAACTAAGTCTGTTTGCCAAGGACTCAATATGTGGATCCCACTGCAAACGTGAATCTAATGTAATGCCCAAAAATTTGGTACAATCAATGAATTCAATAATTTGATTATTCATTTCCACAATAGTATCCACTTTCCTTACATTTGGCAATGAAAATTTTATACATTTAGTTTTATTTGAATTTAATGATAAGTTATTAATTGTGAACCAATGCAATACATTAGAAAGAGTACTATTTACAACGTCAGTATTTTCATTACCTCTGTCAACCTTAAATATTAAAGAAGTATCATCTGCAAATAGTACTGTATCGCACAGATTGTTAGTGAAATGTGGGAGATCATTAATGTAAATTAAAAAAAGCAAAGGTCCCAATATCGATCCCTGAGGTACACCCATAGTTATAGATGCACCAACAGACTCAGTTTTGCTAATAACAACTTTCTGGACCCTATTGGACAAATAAGACTCCATAAGGCTAATTGCTTTTTCGGTGACACCATAATGTTTGAGTTTATTTAAAAGAGTCTGGTGACTAACGCAGTCGAAAGCCTTCGACAGGTCACAAAATATACCAATCACATCTTGTTTACACTCCCAAGCGGCAAAAATGTGTTTGAGAAGTGCAACTCCAGCATCTGTCGTGGAACGACCTTTGGTAAAACCAAATTGGTTCATATGAAAAATGTTATTACATGTAAAATGATCTATTAACTGCTGAGATACAATTTTTTCGAATATTTTACTAAGTGCTGGTAGAATCGAAATTGGTCTGTAATTTGAAGGATCGTTTTTATTCCCAGATTTAAATAATGGTATTAACTTGCTATTCTTCATGAGGTCGGGGAAGACACCTTCATCAATACATTTATTGAATATCAACGCGAGTTGCGGGGCAAGTTCTATTATAACCGATTTGATTATGTGGGTCGAAATACCCCAAAGATCTTCAGTTTTTTTCGTACTAATCATACGAAATGTTTTTAGCACAGTGTCAGCGTCAATGTGACAAAATTTGAAAACCTTGTTGCACCTCTCTACACACTGCCTTAGGAGAGCTACAGCTTCATCAGAACACGAGTTGAGACTACTTGTAGTTTCTATGGGTATGCGAGAGAAGAAGTCTTCGAATGCATTGGCAACTGCCTTGTCTGATTTGATTGTTTCATTATTGATTTCTAATGAGAAAGAATTTGCAGTACTTTTAAGTTTACCTGTTTCCTGATTAATGATATTCCAGGTGGTTTTTACTTTATTTTTAGATAAACTGATTTTGTTACTTATGTACATAGCTTTTGCGGACATGCACACTTTCTTAAATGTTTGAGAATAATTTCTAACATAATTTATGAAAGAGGGGTCACTAGAGGTTACTTTTAAAGCGTAAAGGTCAAACAGTTTCCTTCGACTTTTGTATATACCTGGAGTAGCCCAGTCACTGAATTTCTTACTCCCGTTTTTGACTTTAATGACCTTTTCCTTGAATATATCATTACATTCATTTTTAACTACATGGAATAAATTATTATAGAGATTATTGGCGTTCGTCCCCTCGATCGACAAATTTGCAGTTTGATTAACAAGATTTTTTTTAAATTTCTCTATCCCGCGTTTGGTTATAGGTCTACAGGTAATCTCACGTATAGAACAAACATGATGGTGCTCGAACGAAGCTAGTTGACCGCTGTGGTCAGAATTAATGCAGTTAATAATTAACTTATCTTGTACATTACAGTTACAAAAGATGTTGTCTAAGCAAGTAGCAGACGTAGCTGTAATTCGGGTTGGTTCTTGAAAAACATAATTCAAGTTAAATGACTTAAATAAATTAATAAATCTACTAGATAATTGTGATTCCTCTAAAATATTTATATTAAAATCACCGCATACAATGATTTTTTTAGTTTTGCTAGATACTATTCTTAATACATCTTCCATACTGGATTCAAACTCTGAGTAATTTCTAGAGGGGGGTCTGTATACACATATTATAATAAAATTATCAAGTTCCACACATGACAGCTCAATGATTCGTTCAATGGAGAGAGAAACTATGTCTTTTCGTTCTTTAAACTGTAAGTCATTATGTAAAATGATTAGGGATCCACCTCTAATAGCTGTTTTTCTAGTGAATGAACTCACAATTCTATAATTATTTAAACTTATTAACAACTCATAATTTTTTAGCCAATGCTCAGTAATACAAAGTATATCTATGTTTTCATAGTCTAAAAATAAATTTATTTCTAAGTCTTTTCCAGAAAAGCCTTGAATATTTTGATGAAATATCCGTAAATATTTGGGCTTTCCTTTGGTCAGTACCTTGCAAGAGGCTACCTCTTTTGTCTTAATATTTAATTTAAATTACTTGGAACTTGTTCCAAGACATTACTTTGAGTGTGTTGCTCAATAAAAGCATTGTCAGTAGCCAAATTCTTGGCTAAACATAAAAAATAAAAGCTTAGCGAACCTGCTAATTGTTTTTTTGAAAAGGTAGACAGATATAATCTATCTTTTGTCAGATAAATCTTATTAGGGGCACATGTCAACTTGTTTATATCAATGATATGACATTTTTTGGAGTAACAAGTCAATACATCTAGTGTCAGATTTAATTTGTATCTCATACTATTCTCATATTCAGATAAGTGATGGTGGTAGGGAAATGTATACATAATTATTTTATTTACTTCCAAATTTTCAAACTTCGAATAAAATGTTTTTAATTGAAATTTGTTTAAATTGCCCCTATTTCCCATTAATATTATCAGATTATCATTACTATTAAAGTTATAATTAGAAATTTTATCTACCACATCTTAGAAACTGGAGCCAGGCATACAATAATTTATGACACTTTGCCCCAGCTGGTTTGATAGCAAGTGACCCATATTCTTACCTATTTCATCACAGAATATAACACATTTCGATACGGGCAGCCTGGTCTCACTCGTAACTATTGACTGACGTACCTTACTGAGCGCAGAAGATGTATGACTGGGTACACAATTATTGTTATCCAAATTATTAGTTATATTGCTATCCAATATTAAATTATGGTTACTGTTATCTATAGTCTGTTTCTCCAGAAGGGAATGATAACGATCTTCATTGAATTGACAGAGTGTGGCTAACTCTGTCACTGACTTAATAAGCTCCTTATTTTGGTTTTGAGCACTTTCATAGTTTTTTGTTATATTTGACAAAGAATTTTGTAAATAGCTAATGTTATCAGTTAGGTCTTTTATGTCCCTGTCATACTTACTTCTGCTTTCTTTTAGTTTTAATTGAACATCAAGTCTTGTTTTATTATTTTGCAGTTTGTTATATATTTAGTATCACTATATATTTTGAATAATCATTATGAATATAAATTAATTGAAAATGATTGAAATATAAGTAGTAACAATATAATAATTTGAATAATCGAATGTTTTATCGTGGTTTAAATCGGAATTTGAATGTGTTAGAGCACCTCCTGAAACGCGCTGAACTACGTTTTTAGGCTGCTGAAAACGCTTCTAAGGCCAAGAAAACCACGCCGGACTCGGGACTGACCTCAGGAGATCCGTGGTTCGATCCTGCCATATACCAATGTGTTTTTTGTTTTTCGAACTTCATAATATGTACATTTGCCAACGCTCCTGAAGTGAAGGAAAACATCGTGATGCAACCTGCATACATCTGCGAAGGAATTCGAAGGAGATATATGTAAAGTAGACCAATCCGCACTGGGCCAACGTGGTTGACTAAATACCTTATCACCCTAACATAGAGTAGGCTCGAGCCCTTCGGTGGAGACGTGAGTGAGCAAGCTGTGATGATGATGATAACAAATTGCAAGCAGTCAGGAGACTTCACAACATACCAGGCTATTTTTCCAGCAGGAGCCAAATATTGTGTGCTTGTTTAGACAAGCAAAATGAACAACTTTTGCTATGGGACCAAACTCGAAATCGCGAAAAAAAATCAGCTGTTCCATACATTTAGGTTCAGTGGATGTTGAACATTTGTATGGAACAACTGATTTTATTTCGCGATTTCGAGATTGGTCCCATAGTAAAAAAATCTTCATTTTGCTTGTCTGAACAAGCATACAAAATTTGGCTCCTGCTGGAATAATAACCCGGTATTTCACAATTTTTGAGGACATTTTGGAAATCGGGATGTCACTCACAATGTCAATCACAATGTTCGCTCTGCTTTGCCCACAGGTAGCCCAACCGACCCAGCATTCTAGTATTACCGCTAAATCTTATGAACCTAAAACGTGTTTTCGCTACTCGACATTGGCAAAATTGTCACACCTGACAGAGGCTATACAACCTAAAAATTGAATTGATATCAGTTTCTTTTAAACATAACAGGGGAAGTTCTTGGTCTTCATCCCACCAGATGGTTAGTGACGATAAAGCTGAAAATGGAAGCGAGCTTCACCTGAACTCTTCAATAACTGAGGAACTGGCTATCTTACCTCTTTACGGAACACAACAATGTCATCAATATTGATAATATGGTGCTGCAATAAAGTTTATGACTATGAACTTAGGTAAGACAGTGCTAGCGAGGCGGGCTCAGAAGACCAACCACCTACCAAACCGAGGTTAAAAATTTTCTACCCCACGGGGATTCGAACCCCAGACCTCCAGATCAATAACATTAACGAGTGGTCTCAACCACTAGACTACGAAGGTAGTTTACATTGCTAAAAGGAAAGACCTCCAGTTTTGTTTACGTATTTATTTGACTCATGAGTGTACGTGTGTTTGTAATACGAGTAATATTATGGGAGCTGATATAGGCTCGTTTCAGACGCTTAGTCATTTTGAAAAAAGACGTCACGCCACGCTCAATTCCGCCCCAGCGAATAGATCTTGCGTGACAGCAAATGTATGCAAATAACTATGGAGGCGGCTACGGGTTTCTCGTGGAATTTATGGGCCCCGAGACACGGCGCGGATTAAAACTTCGCTTTCAAGTCTGCCTTGAGTTTGGCGGCTGTAAACGTTTTGACACATCCTGTGTATATTTATAATTGAGGAATTCAGTTTTGAAGGGGAATAAGAATAAGTCTTTAAAACCAAAATAACCTTTATTAGTTAAGAACTCTAGACAAAACTGTTTTATCGTCATTCGCCGTTATGCTAGAATGGCCTAGAATTCCTGCAGAGAATAAAATGATTTGGATAATAAGTAAATTATAAAAAAAACTTTTTTAAATACAAGATTTTATATCATCATAATATTGCATTGTCACGCGATATACGAGTACACATGCATGCAAAATTTCAATTCAATCGAAGACCGGGAAGTGGGTCAAATTTAACTTGCAAGATTTCATTACAGACACCGGACAGGTGAAAGTAAATAAAAGCTTGTAAAAAACAATGAATAACCGTAATAGTTTATGTTATCAGGCTTTAGAGAAAATCTTTAAAAAGCTATTTTATAGTGAAGTCAAGCAAACTAGAGATAATATTAATAACAACAATAGCTTCTAGCTAGTTCCTAGCTATTACCTATAGCTGAAGATGTAATGAATCAGCTTTACAGACTGGATGAAAGGACAACGATACAAACCTAAGAAAAGGCATATTCGTGATTATTGTTCGTAGGTACCTACCTACTACGGCATTGTATGTGTTATACACAAACCTGCGGTGTTGCGTTTATCTAAAAAGGCAGCAGGATATTACAAAACGCTTCAGAGGAGGGGCGGTTTCCATTATCATTTTTACGGCTTTTCAGTACGCAAGATAGGGAACGCTTTAATATAAAGATTTGGTTAACGCTTAAAATTGGATGACATAATAGATGTGACTTTGGTACGTGCGAAACACGAAATCTGTTTGTATTAATACCTGGATATTGTTTTCTTATAGGTAAACTAAGAAATCTGACCTGCTTTCGCTAGCTCATCCCGTCAGCTACATTACGCCAACTACTTATTGGGTAAAAGTTTCAACAAAAGTACAGGCGCTCCACATATTTTTTCCACATAATTATTGATGTCCAGTTTTGGATCAAAAGTGAGGCTGCACACTAAACATGTACAATATTGTACAACGTAGTTTCATGGATCTAACTGCCACTAATCACGACGAAAGTGGTCACAAGTGCAATTTATTACCTTAATCCTAGGTATACTGAGTACTTATAGCTATGAAATAGGACGCAGTGTGAAAGAGATTTCGGTTCTCATTTGCAATAAATTTTATTTGTGACTTTACATTTCCTTAAAAATGCTAAAGAAATTAAAAAATTAACAAATGAGTGAAGCAAAAATTTCGTCTTAGTTGGAAATCGAACCCATGTCTTCAACATATTGTGTTGACGCCACAACTCTGGGCCACCGAGTTTTTACCAGCCCCGACGAAATTTCAACTGTGTTGATCTCTTTTGTGCTTTGTTAAATCGAAGTAGACCATTATTACTAGTACTCACTGGTTGACTATTATTACTAGTACTCACTGGCTGACTAGTATTACTAGTAGGTACTCACGGGCTGACTAGTATTACTAGTACTCACTGGCTGACTAGTATTCACTGTGAAATTTCGTCAGTGGTTGAGGTATTGTTGAAGACGTGGGTTCAAATCCCGCTCGAGTCGAACATTTTTCTTGTAGGTGTTAATTTATTCACTTTTCAACTTGTATAATATTTGGTTAAAATAAAAGCTGCGTATTATAGCAAATTCTAACGCCGTAACCAATTGGGCCATCGAGCACATACCAGCCCCGGGTGCCAATCGCGCTAATCAGGTATGAAAAAAGCGAAACCTCAATCCAAAAAAAATAGCGTCGCATGAACTTTGCATGTTGACATCGGTTGCGTTCCAAATTCAATCGGGTTGCGTTCCAATGTCCTGTCAAATCATTACCGCGAAATGTCATAAAAGTTGCAGTTTAGTCGTAGTTTAATACCAATCCAATCTAACCGCATTTTTTTTTATTTAATGCTGTGTGTACATAAAGTGTACAAAGGCGGACTTATGTGTGAAATGTAAGTGTTAGGTATAATAATTTGATGTGGTCAAATTATTCTATACAACAAAGAAATTGTTAATTGTATTATTTTAATTAATTTGATCTGTTCATTTCTCATGTCATTTCAACATCACTGATCACTGCTTAATGTTGATGGTAGCCACTCTGCTAGTTGTGCTTATGCCTACATCTTCGACGACATGTAGCAGTCAGTTCGACATTTTCGGACATATTGTAAAATGTCTACTTTGCGGGATTCCAGGGTTTCTTACTACGGGACTGCCTACCACGTCCTGAACGTTTGCGGAGCAGCAGCGGATCTTGTCAAGGTCACACGGCAGGGAAGTGGTATTCCATAAATACACTTACAGTGACAACGGTCCCTTTGTAAATGTAGACTCACGCCCTGGGTTGAGTGAATAAATTGTTAGTATCAATCACTCGCCTTATTTAAACTCCACTGAGCTAACCCTATTACCTACCCACGCTACAATGGCTAGTCGACCTTAGGGTAGTTGAGAGACTATCAAGGTAGATGTACAACATATCGGATCCAATTCATTGAAAGAACAAATACTCATATATAATATTTTTAAATATTTATCGCGATTGGCCTCCTGACTATATTTCAACTGTATTTATTTCTTTTTTGTACTTTGTTAAGTCCAAAGTAGACTTTATTTACTATTAACTTATCTTTAACTATGTATCAACAAACTGGTTAATGCATAAAAAACGAATACTTGGCCCAATTATTAGTCAATGCGTGTACACGGTGTGTTGAAGACGCGGTCAAATCGAATGAGAGTCAAATTTTTTCTTGTATTATGTATTTTTTTGAGTTATTAACAATTTTAAAGAGAATGCAAAAATAGAAATAGAAAAAAATACTACATGTTTGAAAAATAACTTACTTGAATATGGCTAAAATTTACATTAATTTTATAAGTCGTCAGTGCCATTCGCTACTTCCGCACCCTTAGACAAATTACACACGCCAACATTTCCGCAGTCATTCCGCAGAAAAAATGTATGGAAATGACATTAGCCCGTGACAACCTCACGCTATTTTTTACGCAGATAATGTCATCTCCATACATTTCTTCTGCGGAATGACTGCGGAAAAGTTAGCGTGTAGCATTTGTTTGTTTTTGTTTAAGGGGGCAGGTCTGTTAGCACTCACGTCATAAAACACTCACTAGTTAACTCGTTGAAAAAATAACTGTGATATTTTATTTCCTAACTTGCATCTGGCTAAGCCGTATCCATCCATATAGCCTGCACTGCACATCGTTCCTACCAATCTCAACGCTATCACCAACAGCTAATTAAAAACCCTTCAATTAACTTCACAACCGTCATCAAAAGTATCAAAACGTAAACAGTTTTGAAGGTGCGCGACTCCTATTCCCAGAGCAATAAGGCTGACAGCATCCAAAGTATAGATAGGTAACTTTTCACGTTTTCCTGTAAGATTGCTTTCTTTGCTAAACGGCCCAGTAAACAGCGCTTGCAAAATGAGTCCCTATCAGATTACAAGTTGATAATTAAACAAGTTGCTCGGGATTAATTACTTGCCAACACCTCGTTTACGATGCTCGGGGTGGAAAGCCCATACTTAGCAAGTGGCGGTTATAATAAGCTACAAGATACTGAATGGTTAATCCTTTACAATATGATCTTCCTTTTTAACTAGTTACGAGCCACAGAGAATGAATTATTTCGAAAACGTGAGAAAGAATTGTTTAGGTATTAATATTGTACTACATTTCAAGGAACTTCAAACCAAATGTTATACTTACTTATACATTAAATACTTACACTAAATAAATTATCATTGACAATACAATTGTTATCATCTGAATCCAAAGATGAAAAATCTCTCTTCGGA
This sequence comes from Schoenobius gigantellus, assembly GCA_963935595.1. NCBI lineage: Eukaryota > Metazoa > Arthropoda > Insecta > Lepidoptera > Crambidae > Schoenobius > Schoenobius gigantellus. The sequence continues at coordinate 4,262,562 of OZ012549.1, forward strand.
TAGAGGATGGAATGTTTGGACAAAAGTTAGTAGGTACTTTCGCAAAATCAACCACACACATTCGATAGGGGTATCATTCATGTACTTATATTACACATTGTAATATGTATTGGTAGAACCGACTATGTAAATTCCAGTTCAGTCAAGTTTGTAAATGTAAAAGGATGATTATATATATTTCATTTGTTTATTGGTATTGGTATTCCAAACACAGCGATAGAACCTCTAGAGCACTCTGATTCCAAATTAATTGCCTATTTTGGTGCACGGTTCGAACAACGCCAACTATTTACGCTCTATAGCGAACACTCAATAGTGGCAGCCAAACAGAGCATTGGAACTGAAAATTGTACACGTAATTGAAAACGTGGAATGTAATAATTTCATTTTTACTATCGGAAATGAAACGCACTGTGCAGTGGAGGAAACCAAAGCAGTTTTAAAACTAATTACTTCAACATTGCCGGAACTCTCTGCGCTTGAAACTTGCCACTTCTACACAATATTTTAAATTGCGCGAGAAAATTGCTTGCTTTGTAATCTAGTTCAATCTAGAATATAATTCTAACATAGTGATGGACCTTTAAAAAATATTAGCTTAAATTTAGATTTAGAGATATGATTAACTGTAATCACAAACTCATAGATATTAACAAACACTTAAAAGATACACGATATAATATGCTGAACAAGTTCATTATATTTTTTACAGCGGTAAACTGATAACGAATTAAATGTTTATCTACAGGAAGACATAGTCACCACGTATAAAATGATTTAATACAGGAGTTAGTTGAAAAATCGTAATCAAAATCACATAAAATTATACAAAACTAATAAGGATTGGAAAGTAATGAAAAAGTCATAAATTAATTAATTAATGATAAATTTTTGGTCACAAACAAAAATAAAAGTGTACACCAGTGCAAAGTCTATATACAAACTAATGGCGACCTTATTGCCAAAGCGAAAATTTCAGCCAGGAATAAGATTGCAAAAAATATAAGAACACTAGCCAAAGATTAGGATAAGCATTCTATCTTTTCATTTGAAACTGCAATAAAGCGATGCAGTAAATATTTTGCTGGAAAATCTTCAAGTCACTGTTTACCTTTTCAAGTTGAAATTAGTGGTCTCAAATCTGCCAGAAGCCAGTCCAGAAAGCCGACACTAACAAGACAAAGCAGAACCGCTACGCCCGACCAATCGGATCGCTACATTATCACGTCATTGTATCTTAAGAGACGAACTTTACACTGTGATTGGCCAAATGCAACGGGTCCGCTCCGGTCGAGCTGTGGTTTGTTAGAGGAATTGACCCCAGTAGTAACACAATAACAGGCAATCGAGGCGACCGTTATTCTGGTCACGTACGCACGACAGACCTAGACGCCGAATAGAAATATTAGGCTATTCCAATTCAGAGCTAAATTTCTGGGACGCTTCGGAATCGTAAATGATATAAATGCGACAAAGGTTCGACAAATTCCAAATACGCATGTGGTCATGTATGTTACATGTGGTCATATATGTTATTTGATTCATTACAATAGTTTATTATCTACCCTCGTGTTTTACTATTTAAATTAAGATCTTAAAGATGAACATAATTATATTGACATACTTTTAATACGGATAATAAAATTAAAAATTTAAAAAAAAACAACCTGTATGATAATGAACATTAAAGCATCGATCGGTCCGACTCATTATATTAGATTAGAACTATTTTTTTTAAATAACAAAACTATGGCAAAACTGTTACAGACAGTCAAATTGAATTTTTAATGTCCTCCTAATCTGTAATCATCAATCAATCAATCATATAAACCTAATCGACACTATATGTATAAAGCACCTAGAAAGAACACTTCAAAGAAGCGCTAACACAGTGCACTGAATGTAGATTAGGAGCTATTTAGATACAAAGTAATATCAAGTTTTCAAAAATACTCATATTAGTAGTGACTTAGATGAAAATTTATCTCCGCCAGATATTTTGCGAAAAGCCACTGAGATGACTAATAGTTTTTGCCAGAAAAATTCCAAGTATTTGATGTGAAGAATTGTCTGAAATGAAACGAATGTTGTGCTTTATTTGAATGTATGAGTGTAGATAAAGTAGTGTATGTAACTGCACATAACTTGCTATTAAAACACTCGAGTGATACTATTAAAACTCGTCACAGCTCGTTTTTTTAAACACCCGCTCGTGCATCGTGCTTGACAGTTATACTATAACTATTTACCCTTTAACGGTTTTATTAATGAAAATGTTGCTGCTTGGATCATCCTTGGATTAACTATTCCGTGTTTCGTCTTTTCACATGTAACAATTGACATGTAATATAACAGCACAGACACAGAATAGACAATAGTATAGATAATAGTACTACGTACAGAAGTTGCACTACTTTGATCTTAAAAAAGCTGACATTTTAAATACCTAAACTTTGAGCATGCACGCCGAATCACGTATGTTATTAGTACTCCTGCAGCCTCACGTCGCACGATTGTGAGCTAGGGCTGTTGCTGATGGAAATTAATCAAGCGTGCGCAAGAAAGCGCGCGAAACGTTGCTATACATTGTGAGTGCATTAATCCCAAGAGCGCGGCAGCCCCGCTGCTTTTCTACACTCTCAGACTGTAGGTACTTATCTTGTACCTAAGCGCGAAGTGACGGAGGCCTGGCACAGAGAAGTTTATTCGAGGAAGATCCTAGGAATATTTTTTCATTGATAAGGCCGTAGGTTTTAACAGCGAATTAATTATTTATAATTATGTAGTTTTCATACATATTTTAAATTAAAACTCTACTAATGTAACAATTACGCTTATGATCATATTATTATTATGAAATTGATATTGAATGTAAATAAAATGTATTAGTCTTACAAACGTAAGTATTTATTATTACTCAATCAGGACTCAACCCAATCAACAACTTAGGATTCGAATGAAATTTTTCTCATAGGTTCCAACCAGGATTGATACAAAGATTCTTTATTAAGTCTAGAGAGTGGTATAATTCCGATATCCCCTCAGTTTTTGTCGCGGGTAAAAAAAAACTAGTAAAGTTGCGGGCGTGTCAGTGCCATATATTGAAAATGTGGGTAAATGTAAAGCATGAAACATTGAATCATTTTTATTTTTAATAGAGATGTTATAGAAATCTTAAAAATCTTACACCATTACTGTGTTTAATAATGAATACTACGATGTCATCGAATCAACCGTAAACCACAGCAGTGTTCCAGGTAATCTGACATCAGTCATTAACGCCTTGATTCACCTCTCATCAATCAGCGTAGCTCAGCAGACCCGAAACGCTTTAAAGGCGTGTTCCCGACACAATGCTGACACCACTGTAGTCATCTTGTGTACAGTAAGCTCCCATTCAAGCTTTACATTTACACCACGAAAACCGCCACTATTACGAGTGACATAAAAACGGTCCAAAGGTGAAACAGTATAGCTTGACAAGGAGCCTACTGTACACAGGAAATGTATTTCACATCATCACCGTTAATATAGTGGTCCAGTAATCCAGTTAGATTTTCTTGAACTGTGTCATAATTTGAACATTATTGCACGGTAATATATTTTCCAATGTTACCATGCATAAACACACGTAAATGAGCAACTAACACACACATATATCAGAACAGTCACACATCTGCATTCATACAATTTTTTAAAATTGTATAGGCATAATATAGTATTGGTTTAATAAAAAATAATCCTAGCCGGAGGTGGCCAGAATTTCTAACATAGGGTTGCCTGGAACAAGTTCCGTTAACTCTGCTCTTTAAAAAATATGTACACTATTACCGTGATTATTGTTTTATGTAAAAAAGGGAATCTTTAAGCTGTCATCTCACTTTATGGTCTGGTCAGGAAACTAGCTAACGCTATGTTAGAAATATTTATATTATGGTGGAACCACTTGTCAATGTTAGAGATAATCGCGCGTGCGATTTATTTCTAACGTTTCGAATAGGTCCTATGTCTATGTTCGTGCGTAGGCGCTTTTTAATTTTTTTAAACACAACATAGCAGCTCCTCGCCTTCATCATACCTCTTACTCTTACCTCTACTTCTACCAAGTAAATTTTCTAAGGCTAAAATTAAAAAAAAATATGCAATTGGTTCGATCCGTCCCCTGACTATACCACTCGGCGGAATTCTTTATGCATATTACCTATATTGATTTTGGCTTGGTAAGGTTTAGTGTCATACAATATGTTGTCCGCTGTATAATTAGTAATGACAAATCCTCTGCCAGAAAAGCTTACTATTATGTTAACGTTGCACACAGCTCTTATTACAGAGTTGGTCTAGTGCAATAATTGGCTCTACGCAATCTTGTTCATAGATAAAACCCACTGAGCGTTCTGTCTAGTCTAGAGCAAAGCTAAACAATGTAAAAATAATAATTAATAGTGAAAAAATGTTTATAAAAAACAAGCTTTTATTTATATTGAAATTGTAAAAAGAGAAAAAATAAATTTTAAATTGAATAAAACCCATCAATTTATTACACAACACAATTTATGATGCTAATATTAAAGCTTGTCACGGGATTGTTAAAACCGCACTTAGAGTGGGAAGAGTGGTGTCTTTGTTTTAGTATTGTTTTAACCTCACCTTTCGGCCATATAATTATAAGCTTTATAATTATATGGCCGAAAGGTCTGGCCAGCTCCTAGGTTTTATCTTTCGAGCAACCAAACCTTTTAAGAAACAAAAGTGTCTTCTCTTACTCTGGTGCAGCTTGGTGCGCAGTGTATTGGAGTATGGATCCGTAATATGGTCTCCCTGCTATCAGACTCATATCGATAGACTCGAAAAAATTCAAAAAAAGTGTCTTAGACTGGCTTGCTATCGTTCGAATATTTGCACTCGTGGATTATCATATGACGATTTACTGAGTAAATTTAAATTATCTAGTTTGCATCTGCGTCGCCTGCACTCTGACCTCTTTTATCTTTACAGGATCATGAATTCTCAGATTAATTCACCTAACTTACTGTCAAATATTAATATTAACACCAGATACCAATGCAGAAAACCAAATTTCTTTGTACTTAACGTCTATAAAAATAACACTTCATATTATAATCCAATTGTGCGTATGTGCAGAGTTTTTAATGAAATGGTGGCTAGGCACCCTGATCTCGATATTTTTGGGCGCGGGTACATATCGTTCAAGCATTTTGTCAAAAAGCATATCAATTAAACCTCGCTATTATTATTAGAATTATATGTTGTGTCTAATATTGCTATTATTATTATTTTTTTAAAGTCTCCATTTGTGTATACATTTTTTTTTTATTTGTTGGCTTAATAGTTTTTTTTATTGTGTATGTTTCAACCGGGTATGTCATTTAATTGTTTAGTTTAGTTTTATTTCCATTGCAAAATCTTTTTTTTTTGTGTGTAATTTAAAAGTTGTTTCTAAGGAACATTATGTGTACATTGTTTGGGTTGCATCCTAGACCAGCACCCTTTCAATAATATTTAGTTTTATTTCGGATGTAAGCTGTGTATGTACCTAAATAAATAAATAAGCGATCTTGGTAAGGTCCCTGTTCCTCGTTGGTCTGATGATCATAGCATCGACACGCTATCGGCGGGTTAAAATATAGTATCTATCTGTGGGTTAGGCACGGTAATAGTAGGTATATACTATTACCGTGGGCTACGCTACTACCAATAGGTATTTGACATTAGCTCCAGACAGAATAGGTACGTCAAAATTCTATATCCAGTTAATAAATCCAGAGATACCAGCTTTACCCGCGTTGCGTTGGTTTCATCGTTTCTTATAACACCTCCAGTATCTAGTCCTCTCAAAATTTAAAACATCTATTTATTGTGTAGGCTGGAGTTGTTATATCAGTCGGGATAGTGCCTTTCAAATATTAAGGTTGATATATTCATTTATTAATATTTTTTCCTAATCTCATCTTACTACATCGCATCTTTCAAATTAAAAATGAAAGATCATCTTCTTTCGAAATCTTCATAAAAGTTACTATATTTAGTTAGTTTATATATTCTTCTTCTTAGTTTATAGCAATTAAAATTAGTTTATTATTATATGTATAGTGTGTATGTATATGTTTATTATTATTTAATTATTTTTCAAATCTGTACACTTCTTCCCACGACCCTGTTGGCTGGTAGAGACATCTCTAACAGATAAGCTCGCCCCTGTACGTAACTTACGTATGTAACTAAAATGAATGACAATAGGCTAGATGACAGAAAAAAATTTTTGCTTAAATAGAAGCTCATTCATATAATAAACAGAAAGAAAAAATCGGTTTTCGAATTACTATAAAAACAACCAAGATATAAGGTATTAAAGATTTTTCTCCATCTCTTTCTAGCAAAATGGCAATTTACAAGGAGTTTATATGGCCGTACTCAATAGTGACGTCACGGTTGATGTCGGATCTCTCTGTCTCATCGCCTTCAAATTAACAACTTAAAATGCTGGTATCTAATGTATTTCTAAGCCGATTTTAATTCTAATTTCACAGGACTGCATATTTTTCCACGGTATTTTAATATTTAATGACAAGACGTAAAAATTTGAATTCAGTCATCATCCCAATTGTATACAATAGGGAATATAAAGAATATTAACTCTCTTGGGAATAGCATAGAAGATAACCATACGCCCCAGGGGAGCACAATACTCGATTCATATTTTTTTTGTTTTTGATGTTTTTTACCTTAAATTTACATTAAATTTATTACTCAAAAAAGTTTTTATTCTTAACTTTTTATGACAACAAATATCAATCGTATTTACATAAATTTGTGCAATAAAGTGTGTAATAAATAATAATAAATCCTCGCAAATAACAAAATTTAAAAAAACGGTTATCTCTTCTTAATAGTTCTGATAGCAATATAATCTGTCTAAAAAAAGTAAAAAGTGACAGAGATTTTAAATTTCCGTGGGGCCTCTGTGACGTGCGTTATTACTCCAGTGTTAAAATTATACAACGTCTGTTCGCAATTCATCACATAAATAAACTAACATTTTATTTCTTTAGCACGTATAAATATCTTCTTACGTTGGAAACTCTTTGCATAGAAAACAAACATTCCGATATCGAAAACGGCGATGATGCGGTGAAAATACTCGTTATAGTTTTTATATCGGGGAAATTTTTAAATAGGTCGTACTGCTAGAGTTTCAGTCCCCCGCGGCGGCCCGCGTTCGCACCATGGATCTACTAAAATAGTACATAAATATGTTAAAGGTTTAAACCTCAATTTCGCGCCAATTTCAAAATATATAAACTACTGAACACTGATTTATTCAATACCTGATTACAGGAATGCAACACAAGACATACAGAATCACAACGATACCATGGTATACATATAGGTTTGGCAAATTGTTGGAGACAGCTAGTAAAAGGTCTCAGTTAAGATTAACCATTTACAATGTTAATAGTCGATTTCTGTAATTGAAAATATGTTGCTATGCTTGCTTCCACCTCCAGATTAATTCTCCATCAGGAGAAATGAATCTATAAAAACTATGACATGTTGTGTTGTAAACCTATTCCCCATGCAATAAACACATCTCTCAGTTATATGATGAATTAGGTTTATTGCAAAACGTTGATCTACAAAAAATCCTTAAGAACGAAAAAGAAATTGACTTGACCCTACATTATGAGCCTTCGCTTTATTGGATTATCACTATAATAATGCACCTTTGGGACGAAGGAGCTATTACTTGAACAAATACTGTACTTTGAGGCTATAATCTTATTAATATTGGTTAGTTAGTATCTACTATGAAAAACTACTGTTCTAATAGGCATTGTAATACATCAGAACATTGTGTTACTTTATTATTGTTAATCTGCTAAATATCGCAAACAGTAGAATAAGCCTTTGTAGATTTTCTATAAGTCATAGAGAGCAGTAGATGAGGAAAGCAGCTCGCAATAATTGTGAGTGCTGCACCAATATAGGGGAGATGACTCGTTGATCTGGTGCAGACAATGAAATTATAACAAAATAATATAATGACATTGGGTACATATGAAAAACGAAAATCTGGGGAGTCAAGAAGTGCACACGACAGAGCAGCTGGTTCCGTGCTCGTCTCCCATGATTCGGCAATAATGACTGCGAGGTTGGATCGGCCAATAGGTGGTGGTGAAACATCTACAAAAGAAAAGTCATATATACAATGACACTCGCAAAAATAAGACTGCAAATTTCCACAAACGTAGATGTAAAAAAATATGAAGTAAAATCTTTGGGTTCCATTCCATTACGCTCAAATGCTTGTGGGAGAGTCTTTGTAACGCCGACTGCGGCGTGTGAACCAGCAGATGTGCTCGATATCACAATCACTTAAGGAATGGCCCCAATTCAACTAATCGATATTAAGCCACTTGAACCATATTTGCTATCTGAAATTTGAGCTTCAGCGGTCAAGAGAGATAAAAAAGAAAGACTATTTCTTAGGAGGAATCGCTGAAATTTTGCTTGACTGTTTCTTTGTGGTTAAAGTAAGCCTTACTTCTTAAAAGATCAATTTTAGAATCGTCAGGTAGCTTTTAAGCTATAGAATAAACATGGAAGTTTGACAGATTTTCTATATGAAAGCTACCAAAAAGACGTATTTATTCTTCGGATAAAATTTATCTGACTTATAAAAAATCGATTTCTAATACCCAGATGGTTGTCCATTGCTTAAAGGTCATTCATCTTGTGTACTTATTAAACTTTAGTCTCTCTGCTTTCACTACCTTATTTGATTATGGTACGTAGTCATTAAGAGTGAATAAGGTTCACTTTGGCATAACTCTGTAAGAATATCTATACAGTTTAAATTTCGCTCGGGTTGGGTCAGTCCCTATATTATAGTCATAGCGCATAATATACCGTATGTTGAAGATACAGATCTGAATTCTGTCCGAAATAGGGTCTTGTGTGGATTTAATTAATATAATTTCGTTCTTGGAAATTTATTAGGAATTAATAAATAAAATTCAAACTCATTTGGCATTTTCAGAAAATACAAAGACACAAAATATTTGCTGCTTTATTAAAAGTTTGCTTTATATATTAACCAATTTTCGTGAAATAGATTTATCAATTACATGATGATACGTAGCTATTAACAGTGAATGGATTCTACTATGGCTAAACAAAGTCAGACTAAGGCTAAACTACAGACAGCACATCAAGGTAAAAGCCTGTGGCATCTTATGTAGTTGTCATAAATACTATTTTGCAACAGAAATGTTTAATCTGATATGCTGGCGTATGTACAAGAAGAATATCAATATACAGTTGAAATTTGGCCGAGGTTATGATCACAAGTTGGTAACCCGGTATGTTGAAGAAGCGGTCTCAAACCCCGCCCGAGTTGAATTTTTTAATTGTATTACTTTATTAATTTTTTTACTTTAAATAAGTTGCAATGTCACAAACATAAAATATCTTATTAAATTCTATTTTTACTACTTTCTGTTATGGTTTTGTGTGTTTCAAAAATCAACGGAATAGAACTCGTAAACAGAGGCACGTTGGGGTACACATCGCAACAATTAACCTATTGTAGATAGATATTAACTGCACTACTTAACAAAACCCTAAGACTTTGGAATTGGAACAATTATAAAGTGCTTTACAGTTTTTCATGATTTTCAAGGTTGTTGTCCTTTTACAAATATTGTTTGTTATGTAAATATGGTTGACGGTAGAGTTTACGTACTAACTATTATCTTATCTGTGGTAGAGCTTCTGAGCCACCTTAAGCTCGCTTACATCTTAAGCCTTATCGTCACTTACCATCAGATGAGATAAAAGCCAAGAGCTTCCCTGTCATAAAAGCAATTTTAAGTACATTTACAAATAATTGTTTGTAGGTTGGTAGGGATACTGAGTCCGCCTGGCCGCCTTCAAGCTTGCTTTCATCTTTAGCCTTATCATCACTTACCATCATATGAGATAAAAGCCAAGAGCTTCCCTGTCATAAAAGCAATTTTAAGTACGTTTACAAATAATTGTTTGTAGGTTGGTAGGGATACTGAGTCCGCCTGGCCGCCTTCAAGCTTGCTTTCATCTTTAGCCTTATCATCACTTACCATTAGATTCGATGAAGGTCAAAACCTTAAAACATATATAACGAAAGATATTTGATGAGCAAGCTATTTTAAAGTACTGATTACGTAAATCTCCAAAAACCTTCAATCGACCTCAGTCATTACGATTACAAGCGACCAAAGTCCTATGTAAATTTATTAAGGGTTCTTACAAAATACCGCGTCCAAATAAATCTCTTAGTTGATCCGCGCGGCTCACGTTGCGTCCCAGCGTCCTTCTCAGATATCCGGGAATATTTTCGTTCTTTCGCATTAGCGTTTTATTTTTATTTGCCGAGTCCCGGGGCGGTTTGTTTTTTAGCATAATAGTGACGAAGTTTAATGAACTTCGTTAACTGAGTCAATGGATTCCGATACTGTACTTTTTCCATGGAAATATTACAAAAGAAGATACATTAGCTCAAGTCAAGCAACATTCGCCACGGTCAGATCAATGATGGGTGACCAAAAATTAACAACATCTTCAACTCCTCCGTACTTAGTAAGGCACGTTAAGCAGTGTCTCCTGCCCCTTGATGTGTAATCAAAAGTCTATCAAATTCAAAAATCTTTATTCAACATGCCCCTTAATAGGCAACAAAAATCTATCAAATTAAAAAATCTTTATTCAGCATAGCCCCTTGATTTGTGCACCTAACTAAAAATTTATCAAATTCAAAAATCTTTACTCAATTCAACAAAACCTTTTACTTACTGACGTCAAAAACAAAAAAAAAACTAATTTGATGAAACCATACCTTGTAAGTGCATACATCCCAAACATAAACAAGATGGCTGTAAATACAAGTAGGAGAAAAAAAACTGGAGTTTACACCTGTTCGGACATACGGCTTTCATGAAAAGAACAGACAAGAAACACGGAAGGTCTAATTTCGTGCATCAGTCACAGCTTCGAAAAGCTCTCAGATATTCGACTAGGTTGTACCAGCTGTGGTCGCAGGCGGACTGTTACACGTCACACGCAGAGTTACACGTAGAATTCGAGCTTTGATCCAGGAAAACCAGGACTTATTTGCAGAAGACGAGTACGAAAAATTGTATAAGCCGTCACCACACCAACCACCGAGGTTATATGGTCTGCCTAAAATACACAATTCCAACGTACCATTGCAGCCAATCGTAAGTCAAACTGCCTCTCCTACTTACGACCTTGCAAAGTATGTTGCGTCAGTATTGCAGCCACTCGTAGGTAAAACACCGTCTTTTGTTAAAGACTCTCGACATTTCGTCCAGATTGTAAAAAAACCTCACATTGGAACCAGATTAGGTGATGGTGAGCTTTGACGTGGAGTCGCTTTTCACCAACGTTCCAGTCAAGGAGTGTCTGGACGTCGTGAGGGAAAAGTTAGGAGACAACGATATGCCGTTTAATTATATTGATCTACTAAGAAACTGTTAAGAGGGCAATTACTTCCTTTTCCAAGGTCAATATTACCCATTGCGACACCATCAATCTGGAGATTGATGGTGTCGCAATGGGAAGTCCTGTAGCCCCTGTACTAGCCAATCTTTGGATGGAGTATTTCGAAGAGAAGGCGCTGAAGAGTGGCCCTAAAGTCGTAAAACTTTAGAAGAGATACGTGGACGATGTATTCAGCATCGTGAAAGGGGGTAGACAGGAAATAGATCAATATATAGAACACCTTAACTCCATTCACCCGAGGATAAAATTCACCTATGAGATGGAGGCGGACAGATCGTTGTCATTCTTGGATGTGAAGATTACCGCCAGACCCGATGGGTCACTATCACACTGTGTATACCGGAAACCTACACATACAGACAGGTACCTACACGCAACGTCACATCATCATACGCGTCATCTACAGTCCGTTGTGACGTCTCTCAAGAACAGAGCCTATGAACTTTGTGACCCTGAGCATTTGGAGCGCGAGCTAGATCATGTTCAGGAGGTACTTAAAAATAAAGGATATCAATTAACGCGAGGACGAAAGCAAACAGCTAGGAGAAGCAAGCATCCGGAGGTAAGCAGACAGCCAGCTTATATGCCCTATGTCAAAGGAGTGACAGATAAAATCGGGACCGTATTAAGAACCTACTGCATACCTACTGTATTCATACCCGGTATAAGGGTAAACAACATGGTGGGTACACCGAAGGATGTCTTGCCACTACAAACTCCAGGTGTCTACAAAATTGATTGCAGCTGTGGTAGTTCTTATATAGGCCAAACGAAGCGGTCCATAGCTGAAAGGGTCAAGGAACATATCGCGGCTATGAAAAACCGACAAACCAGCAAATCGGCTATTGCGGGACATCTCCTCGAAGCAGGCACCAACCATTGGATAGAATTTTATCGTACGCAAGTCCTCTCATCAAAAAACATCCAAACAATTTCAATCGGGAAGAGGGTTAAAATTATCAACTGCGTGGGATCCAGTGGTGACCAAAACACAACCTCGATTTGCACAGTCGGTTTGTTCGGGCTCGTCAGTCGGTTTCCGAAATACGGACACTGTGAGTGTAGTGTGTGACGGTACTTGTATGACAAAATATGCCGGTGGTTCGAGAAGAACGCCGCATCACGGAGACCTGACAGCGCAGCTCCAGTCCGCCTGCGACCACGACTGGTGCAACCTAGCCGAAACGTCAGGCAATAAAATAGGTATGTAAATACCTCGTGTTATCGTGTTAATTCCCGTTTATATATTTATATTAAGTGTTGTATTGACACCGTAGCTATTGTCAAATAAAAACCCCTGCTCCTGATCCTCCGTTCGTGTCGGTTAGAAGGGAATAGAGACTACACCAACTCCTACATCTATTTAAATCGTGGGTTGTTGACAATTTTCACTAAACACTTCTTTTTTATAAAAAAAGGCTTTCCGCCCTGCCTTCGGCCACTTAAGGTTCGCAATTCTTTGGGATATATTTGTGACTAGTTCTCTATCGGATCTTATTGTGTATTTGTGATTCGATCGTGAGGCCCATTGTAAGCCACCTCGTCTCAGTTCCGTATGTTATCACTGGCAACTCGCACGAATTTCGACTTTCGTCCTGAACATGGTCTTGCGACACTGCCGTAGATTGTCCGAGAATATGCGGCTTAGCTGCCCAGCTAAGTTGGATTTGTCGATTGACCTCTTTTTGGAAATTGGACTTACTGAGCTGGACTATTTGGTAAACATACTCATCAGCAACTTCCATGTCTCCTCAGAAAATTGGCTACTCCATGGTAATTCGACATTTTGTCTTGTCCATGTTCTTTTTACAACCCCATAGTGGCACACTTTACTCCTCGGTCTTTGTCATAACCTGCCGCAGCACACGAATGTGATCCTTGGTACTATAACCTTTTCGGAAATCGGAATTGTTTGGGAGGCTGGAAGTCATCAAACCTGCGCACGAGAGGACTCATGATGACTCGAGAATAGTTTAGTATATATGATATCCAAGGTCTAGGAAACCCTTATTCACCGGATCTGTCAGTCCTGTGAAAGCCCGGCCAGCGACGGGCCGGGTCTTAACGCCTATATATGCTACAGTAGTATTCATGGACACGATGGGTCATCACATCATGGATCATGTCATATACGATGCGGTGGTGCGTTGGCTTATGACGCTCCTCTGCATGTTATAGCTACAGTCTCACATATTTTCCTGGTTTGGCTGCTCATCGAAGCGATATGAGCTATTTCCTCGACGTTTGAACCATACGCACCACTATCGGACACAGGTCTCTTCCCCAATGGTAGACTGGTCAGATGGTTTGGTAATAGGGTTTTGTTTCAAGTTTTCCATCATTTCGCTGAAATAACACTGCGTTAAGATCCCTACGAGGGGAAGAAAGGGAGTAGCAACACGTGAACTCTTAGTTACCGCACGGAGAAACTACAAACTACGCCGACATCCTATTTTTACGTTGGGAAATGCGTTACGCATATTTCTGTCGGACTCTCCGCGGTCACTGTGGGCAGAGCACCTTCCAGAGACTGCAGCCCATCGACCTAAACACAACGATGCCCTTTTATACGCCCTGGCGCTAGCAGGTCCATCACCGCCGCATTTTCCCTGTCATCAGACGAAGAAGAGACGCCGAGGAGGGATGGGTCGCTGCCGGACAAGGATGGGAACCCTTTCGGACACTTCCATGACTTCGTACGAAATCTTTGATTTCATTTTGTTTTTCTTGCAATTAAGTTGGCAAACAAGCAAACTGCCCACCTGATGGTAAGTGGTAACAGTCACCTATGATACATGTGGTTCCTGTGAGAATCGCAACAAAACTGCAACCCCCACAAGAACCACAGTGTACGTTGCCAACTTGTGACACAAGATGTAAAGTCACGGTACCTAATACATGTGGTTCCTGTGAGATTCGCAGCAAAACCCCCACAAGAACCACATTGTACGTTGCCAACTTGTGACATAAGATGTAAAGTCACGCTACCCAGTTATTTCAATGCCATATTCAAGCACTGCTGCTTTGCGGCAGAAATAGGCAAGACGGTGGTACCCATGCACACGACCCTGGTACAGAGTCTCCCTCCGGTAGGTTTATTTAGTATGGGTACATTGACAGATTACAATCCTAACTAACTCTAGATTATAACCCTAAATTTATAATGTACACAGCATGACAATATTTTTGCGATGACACGTTTACAGTAACTAAATTATCCACGAAGTAGACATGGTATAGGAAAAAAACTATATGAATGAACCAACATCAATATTATATACACTACTCATTACATTAATGTTAATTTTGTAAAGTAAAACTACTTATTGCAGATACATATCGGAGAAAACCATGCAAAGGATATTTTACAAATTACAGCACAAGGATAAGCTTTCTTTTTGGAAAAAGATCTCTCCCAACCACCGGCGGATAATAATACCATACACTTTATAATACTTCTCATGAATTCCACAATATCACGAGCTGTTCGATAATACAATCAATCCTGTATTTTCATTACTTTCACAACGAGAGCTGATCTCCTGATATTGCAATCAGCAGCGAGCTTATTGCCTCAGTTTGTAAAGTATGTACTCGTCTATTTATTGTGTTATTGTTTGCTCTGGGTACTATTTATGTTGAATGTATTAACCTTTATTAAGATATCAAGGATATTAATTATTACTCCGACAACTTTAAGAAATTAGACGCTCGCTTATAGGGATGTGCATAACTTTCTAATAATAATTCTTTATTACCAAAAAAAATCATTAAAATACAGATAAAATTATTAAGAAATTAGTGCACTGCAGAAATAAATTACAATGATATTAGCAGAGGTCCCCAAACTCGGCATCGCCTGTATCTTGGGGAACTGTCAAGTGAATGCATTGTCTTTTTGTTTATTATTAACAAATTTTTTATACTTTCTAGTGTTAGTCACATTAGGTAATGGTGACAAGACAACACGGTATACTGAAGATACAGTTTTTAACAAGGTGATTTTTTGTACTTATTTATTTATTCATCAAATTAAAACATTCACAAACATAAAAGTACCTACAATGTACACATAAATAGTTAGCGAAGTACAGCATCGTCTAGCCCTTCGAAGAAAACAAAAGCTGGCAAACAGGAATCGAACTCGGTCCCCATTGATCCGAAGCTAATGCCCTATAATCCACTTAGTGCGTCTTGCTGTAAGTATGAGTGACGGGGATTACAGTACCATCGCCCGCCGTTAAATTGGAAACTTATGATTAGAAAAAAGGTATCAGAGACGATTTTAGGAATCCCTTGCGGCAAGTTTATCGATCTCTTCAACTAAAACAAAATAATATTGCAATATCAGTTTTGTCACTTAGTGGGCAGTTTTTTGTGCCATCATAACAATGAGTTTTAATACTGAATTTTATGATCAAATAAAAAACGTGTAGTATTTAACTGCAAATCAGAAATCTTCTTGTTGTATAAAGAAATCCCAATCCTAATCAAAAATAGTGATTGCACAGCAAAATAGTTTCCTCAAAATATTATTATTTTAGCAACAATTTAATTTCCTGACGAATCGCTATTTATACACGGTTATTTTTTTATCACCCTGAAAAATTTTAGGGACGCTTCAGGACACATCAATTATTATACAAAATTAAATTAAAAATTAAAAATAAATAAAAAAATAAAAAATCTCTGAAAATGCTGCTCTCAATTAGTGCAGCATTTTTTGTATTTGTTTTCAAAATTAATATAAAATTAAATAAGTGAGTTATTTTTTTTATTCATATTTAAATCATTCTAATACCATGCCATGAAGCGTCCCTTAAATTTTCCAGGGTGATAAAAAAATAACCGTATATAAAAGTGAACACATGATTATTACTCGTATCCCACTGACACGCACAGCCGTAACCACTAATAGAAACGTGAAATTTGGACAGTTGTTTCAATTCAAAATGCGGACGCACATTAGGATAGGATTTTAAAAAAAATTAACCCTGAAGGAATGAAATAGGGGTTGCAAGTTTGTATGGAAAAATCTTTTTAACACCCTTGCTCGTAAAGCTGATGTAATTCCACCGGTTTTAAATATGTAAAGCGGGTCATAAAAAACGCGTTTGTTACCAAAGCAAATAGTTAAGTTATAGTCCATACAAATTCCATAACAGTATTATTTGCCATTTCAAATATGGAACTGATCGCCGCCGCACGACTCCAGCTAGTGAGCAGCGCGCTGTTAAAATGGCGGGAAAGCAACAGTGTGCATTCACAGATTTAGTTTATTTAAAATGTTTTTTTTTCTGTTTCCTCGCAAATGTGTTAAAAAACGTCGTACGATATACGTGCGTATTGGCTATAACATCTTAACGCACTAATATCGTAATGTACTATAAATTAGCAACGATTTTGATAGAACTTGAGATTCATGCTCTTAAAACATTTAATGCAATACTTACGTGTTTAATGGTGTATTGGAATTAACCCCCTTAGGGTGCAAAATGGGGATTGAAAGTTTCTATGGAGAATATTTAAAGGACATTGCTCTGCGTCCATACATTGTTCGCCCCAATACCAACAACAGTGAAAAAATGTTTTCCTATAATTAAACATTAGTAAATACTGTTCGTCCACATCAATTACTACGGACAAGCTTCGAAATCGAATTACATATTAAAATGAATCAGATTTTGAGGTTAGTTGAAGTAACACTTTATTTCGTTAGAGCAATACACATAGTCCATACCTACACAATTATTAAAATAATAATTATTGCAATCAATCAAAGAACGTTATTATAGCCACGTAGTAAAGAACAAGAAATCTCGAAATTATGAAGCAAGTCAAAAACACAACGAACTAACAAGCGACAGCGCGTGAGTAGTCAATTGACGTATTTCTTAATTTAATTTACGTTGTTAATTGTGAAAGAAGTAATGATAAACATAATTTATACAAATAAATAAATGTCCATACCTACATAACGAGCAAAGGTAACAATAACCATTCCTATATTTTACTTTATTTAGTTTTGTTTTTGAAAGTACTTTTATATATTTTTATATACTTTTATTTATTTGTCCACCGAATAGATATATTTCTTATGAGTGTTATAAAATATGCATGTAATTATGACGTAAATCGAATCTTTGTTGGTCATGGGGCGAATTTTGACATTGTCCTTTGCTCCAATTTATATGAAATTTATTATCCGAGCTCCTGAACATCTTCTGTGTAATAGGCTACAAAAATATTTTTCCTACGGGAAAATATAAAATTCCCACGGGAATACAATAATAACGCGGGCGAAGCCGCGAGCGGAAAGCTAGTCTAATAATAACTAGTGCACAGTAAACCTAAAAGCCTGCGATTTTACAAAATCGACGTAGATAAATCGTTACTTTATAAAAATATCTATTTGTCCCAACTAAGTGAAATAGGTAGATTTCACACTTTGGTTCCGGCGATATGGGGCTCTATTTTTGACTCATTTCTCAAGCGTTAAGTGCTCCTCGAGCATCGTCTGCGATCGATTTCGTTTTGCTTTCGACAAAAAATCAAAACAATATTAATTTTCGTCCTTTTCTTGCGGGGGAATGTTTTTCGTCCTAATGTTCTTTTGATTTTCATTGCAAACGAAACGAAAACCAATAAAAATCGAACACAGACAACGCTCGATGCCAGACGAATGATTCAAAAATAGGGCCCATGGTCGCAGTTCTAACCTAACCTAGCCGTTTCGGTCAATTCACCTAAGTTTTACTTCCATACCTGAACTTAAGTATATGGGAGTACTCGTACTTAAATTATTTATTTATTTGAAATATCCTACAAAATAATTAGAAAATACTTTTTATTTACTCTCATAAAATGAAAGAAAAAAAACATCGAAAATTAATTATTTACTGGTTCATCATCACAGCTCATATACGTCCCCACCAAGGGGCACGAGCCTAACTAGTTAGGGCGATTAGGCCTTAGTCAAACCACGCTGGCTCAGTGCGGATTGGTTGACTTCACATACACCTTTTTGAATTACTTCGCAGGTGTATGCAGGTTTCCTCACGATGTTTTTCATTCACTGTACTTACTTGTCACTGGCCTTAGCACTGGACTGTGCCCCGAGTTGAATCTGGAGGCCCGCGATCGATCCTGCCATGTACCAATGTGGTTTTCGTTTCACGAATTTCATATGCACTATCGAGGTCTCTCGTGCCTTACCACTTTGTAGAAATATTCGTTTGAAAGCGGATCGCATCGGATACGCTCACACAACCTATACCTATCCCTGATTGGCCATTATAGTATTTTTACTACGAATTACTACGACCAATAATAGACAGACATCTAGTTTCATTGAAATCGCTCTTGGTGTCAGTCTGCTTTACGCTTTACTATTGGTGAATGAATGGAGCGGGGCGTGGTCTGACGCGATTGTCATCGTGCAGTGTGCAAGCGACTTTCGACGTAGGACTGGTAAGGTGCCAGTGTCCTCGATAGTATATACATTAATCTGAGGCTCCTACGGTGAAGGAAAACATCGTGAGGAAACCTGCATACACCTGCGAAGTAATTCAAAAGTGTATGTGAAGTCAACCAATCCGTACTGGCCCAGCGTGGTTTGACTAAGGCCTAATCGCCCTAACACAACTACTTAGGGTAGGCTCGTGCCCCTCGGTGGGGACGTATAGGAGCTGTGATGATGAATCGATTACGTTTCTACAAATGACTGGCGCAAACAAGAATCAAATTGCAGTTCTTATTTCCTTTTATAACTAACATTGGAATAACAATAGCTTCATTTGATGTTGCCCGAAATATAACGGTTCCAAAGACATAAAACTATTGTTACCTCTATCATATCTTTCAGTTTTTCGTATTCACAATCCAACTTCATTAGTATATCGAATCGTTTTACGTGACACCGCAGACCGATCCTAAATATCGCGATTGTATTCGAAATAATTCTAATTAATTTAAGTTTTATTATTTTGTACGGAACCTTCGCATTAATTGTGTCACTGACGTAGGTAAGTTTCAAGTGTTTAATTGAATTTCGGCTTAACAAGTTTCTTATTGAATATGTGAAAAGGAATATCATATACTTTGCGCAATAAACGTGCTAAGCCTAAATAAAATATATCGATAATACCTATAAAATATTCGTAATAAAAATCAAGTGTTGGTTTTATTGGATTTCGAATGTGCGTTACTTTGTACAGGGCCTCTTGCAGTTAAGGGATATTCCTGGGATTAGCTGATTTAGAGATTTTTAAGGTTTACCTTATTTTATTTTATTTATTCGGGGTGACAACAGCTCATAATTATAAATCTTATTTATTATAAATTATACCTATTACAATATAAAGAAGCCAACTATAGTTAACCACATATTACAGTTTTACAAGTAACTAAAGTTATCCGGAATACAACAATCAGGGTGAGTGTGCTACGTGAGTAAATGTGTGATTATGTATAATGTGTGTATACATAAAATATGTGTATCACCTACACTATCAACTTTACGAAAAAAAAATACAAAAAAAACAATGTGTGTGCTATGTGTGTAGAGCAATTGTGTGATTGTGTATATACATGTGCTCACTCACTCTCACTCACTGTGGCGGTCAAATTTTTTCAACTCGTTCCAACATGATATTCGTGACAAATGTTTTTAATGATTGTTTGGTCAGAGCAAACAAGTGAACTTCGCTCTTAAAACAGTTCATCATCGACATTAATTCTCAGTCGTCTGCGCGGGAACCTCTATCTTACCTATTTCTGCCGCCAAGCAGCATTGCTTGCATTGCTGTGATCTAGTTTGAAGAGTAATAATAAGTCCTTCTAACCGATATTCGGTCACGGCGGTCACGACATTTTGACTATTACAAAATACGTGAATTAGCCTACAGGCCCAGGACCCACTGTTTAACGTGTCTTCCGAAACACGGAGGAGCTCGACATGTTTCGTATTTTGGTCACCCATCATAGGACTGACCACAACCAACGTTGCTTGACCTTGTTTGCAGCCTGCTTGTTTACCACTTTATGGCCAATTTCACCAACATTGTCACGTTCTTTTCATTAAAGACAAAAAGTACTACTACTTACTACTACTTACAACATACTACTTAAGATTGTCCTAAGCTAAGACACAAAATAGATAAGTTAATAGTACTACGTACCAGAAGTTGCACTCCTTTGATCTTGAAAAAAGCCGAAAATTTAAACAATAAAATAAGCTGAATCACACCACAAAATTGCTCTGAGGAAGGTTAAAACAATATTAACACATACACCGCTATCGAAATGTATAGGCGCTATTTCGATCTCACTGCGGTTATAATACTGTTGTAAGCTACCATGGTAAGGGGGTAGGTTGTAAAAACAGTATTGCAGCGCTAAAAATATCATGAATTTTAAAAGTGCTCTTCGTAATAAAACCATTAACAATTCAATCTGACGTGGCGTATAGAGGCATCACTGATACACGGGCCAGGGGAGGTAATTCTGGTCGCGACACATGACGTTGAAAGAAAGAAAATCCATTTTATTTTAACTCCACACGACAGTACACAATTAACATAACAAATTCAGTTGGTATTTCGATGCTGTTATTTTTAAGATAAAAAATGTTCAAATGTTTTTTGTTAACAAGTAAAATTATAAAAAAAACTATTTAAATACTAACTTTTAGTACTCGTCAATACGTATCAAACGAGCCCAAACTCGATGGGGTTGTGTCATTTTGTTGCGGAGTTCCTATGGCCATCTTCCAGCTCCAGCATAAGATCAGCTTCATATTTTATTTATTTATTTATAAAAGTACATGTTAAATACAATTTTGCAAGTAAAGTTAAAAGACGCACATAAACCATATATAGTTTTAGCGCATATATCATCATAATATTGCCTTATCAAGCGATGTCCATATGCATGCAAAATTTCAGCTCAATCGGAAACCGAGAAGTGTGTCAAATATAACTTGCAAGACCATTACAGTCATCGGACAAGTGAAAGTAAATAAAAAGCTTGTAAAAATAGATGTTAATTATGAAAGTCTATTAATGTTTAATTGGATTCAGGATCATTTTTAGGATCCGTGTTACAAAAGGAAACGGAACCCTTGTTAGATCACTTTATGGTCCGTCTGTCCGTCTGTCTGCCAAGACCATTTTCTCGGGAACATGTAGGGATATCAAACTGAAAATATCAAATACTTGGGTCTACGGTCTCTTTCAGACATAACAAAATCATACTTGTAAGTCGACGCGATCAAAAGATGCTATGACCGTTTATATTTTGGCAAATTTTTCGATTTCACAAGGCGATCAAAACCTATAGGGTACCTACTTCCTGTTGACCATGAAATTTGAGATGAAGTAAGAGACCTTATAGCACATGTTTGGGAAAAAATCTGAAATTCGTCAATATGTACTGCCTCTTTCTCATGCTTAGTTTATATTTCCTCCTCCTCCTCCCAAGTTAGTTTTATCGTGCTAACACTTATTTAGTGATGTGACATTCATCCACCACTTATAACGTATGTAGACAGACAATATAATTTAATTAAATTAAGTATACGTATATCTCGACAATACGACGCGAATCGTGCTGTGTTCTGTAACATAGTTAGAAAATTATAAACATAGATAGGTTCGTACGGAACCCTCGATGAGCGAGTTCAACTCGCACGTGGCCGATTTTTTGTTTGGATATTTTAATTAAAATATGTAGATACTGTTAGTGATTGTCTCTAAGACACCACCAACATAAAGTGTTGTTTTGAAATAGTAGGGTGTACGGCCTTCGAAGTGGACTGTAAAACGCTTGCTGTAGATTTTGTAATCAGGAACCGGAGTACTGGATGGATCAATGAAACACTGGTATCACTACTGGAGCGCTTGCTGAGAGAGGTCGGAGGCACTTCTTGTTTCTGGTTGAGTTGTTGCTTCCTCGAGTGGTCGGAGCGGACTGGTTGCGGTGGCTTGTCCGCGCCGCCTTTTATTCTATTTTTTGTTATATAGGTCGTTGTTTATATATGGTTCCCCCCGCGCCCCGCAAGAGTGGCCTCCCACCTCTTCGCGCATGCGCACTTTATTTGCGTAAACCAACTAGCGTTTATTCTTATTCTAATACAATGAAATATTTCGATAAAATAAACCATTACAAATGTTACTTAACCATTCTACCTATTTAATGTTCCTTATTTCTAAGTAAAAGACAACAAGAATAACCATTTATTTTACATATACAAACTTATCGTTAAAACCAAATTATAAAAAAGACAAACTAAAACTATACATTGTTTTTCAGTTATTTGTGAATAATTTCGTCGTGAACATTATCTCCCGCCGTCGCCTCGCGAATTCCCGGTAGCACGACGATCCTCTTGGTAGGTCTCCGGAGTACGTGTCCTCGGCTCGTTGTGACGTCGACCACTTGGAGAAGCGCTCGATCTCGGGTAAGTGAGCGTGTTGTCGGCGTTGCTGCAGCGTGTTGCATTTTTCTCGCTCTTCGCCTGTCGCAGGAATTTCGACCTTATTTTCAGCGGGCCAAGACTCTTCATTATCGTGCAGGAAACGAGGTCCGTTGAACCATCTGTGACTTGCGCCGAAGTCGATCGGTGTCGCTCGCGTTGCATCGTCGGCGACGTTGTCTGCTGACGGTACCCAGCGCCATTCGTTTTTCTTGCTTGAGTCTTCGATTTCGGCGAGGCGGTGCGCAACGAACGTCTTGTATGTACGGGGTTCGCTTCTTATCCACGCTAGGACGGTGCGTGAGTCGCTCCAGTAGACCTTGCGCGCTATCTCGAAGTCGTGTTCGTCGGCGACTGTCTTCGCCAGACGTACGCCTAGCACGGCAGCTTGTAGCTCGAGCCTGGGCACGGAGATCGGTTTCGTCGGAGTGACGCGACTCTTGGCTGCTGCGAGGGCGATTCTGACGCTGCCGTCGCTGCGTATCATTTTCCAATATACGGCGGCTGCGTAGGCTTCTTCGCTGGCGTCGACGAATGTATGTAGCTCGTAGCGATCGACGTGCTTCTTGTCGTAGCACCTAGGTATACTTAGTTCGCCTAGGTCTCGAAGTTGCTGTAGCCACTCGCTCCATCGGTCGTGTAGTGCGTCGGGTATCGCGTCGTCCCACCCCATGTTGTGGCGCCATGTGTCTTGCATGATTCTCTTGGCCGGCGTGGTGAATGGCGAGATCAAGCCCAGCG
Source organism: Schoenobius gigantellus (assembly GCA_963935595.1). Classification (NCBI taxonomy): domain Eukaryota; kingdom Metazoa; phylum Arthropoda; class Insecta; order Lepidoptera; family Crambidae; genus Schoenobius; species Schoenobius gigantellus. The sequence goes on from OZ012549.1 coordinate 4,286,353, forward strand.
GGTCGAATATCGACATTATGATACTGAGGGCCTCGCGTTTCGTGGGCGGTCGTAGGTCGTTGATCACTTCGGCTGGAGCTCTTCTTGCATTGAGTCGAAATCGAATACAGTCTTCCGCGGTGTCCCATAGTAGGCCGAGTGTTTTTTCCGTCTCGCTCCCGCCGATGGGGACCGTAGTGCCGTCTTGCTTCTCGCTAGTGCTGCTGATTGCTTCGACGTCGTTCGACGCCCAGCCGCGTAGTAGAAATTTCGCTTGTTTATGCACGTAGTCGACTTCTGACGTTATTTTTCTTGCTTCTTCTAGTGTCGCGAAGCTGTGTAGGTAATCATCCATGTAGTGATTACGCTCGATGGCCCGTGCCGCTTCCGGGAATCTTGACGCGTGTTCTCTTGCGTTGCGATTTTTGATGTACAGTGCGGTGCACGGCGATGACGATGCACCGAATACCACGGAGCTCATTCTGTATTCGTCGGGCACGCCCTCCCGCCGGTCGCCTCTCCATAAAAAACGTAGCGCGTCTCGATCTTCTTCTCGGATCTTGATCTGCATGAACATTTCTTTTATGTCCGCTGACACGCCGTAGGCATACTGGCGGAAGCGCATGATGACTCCGGGTAGGCTCTGTAGTAAGTCGGGCCCCGGCAGCAGCATATCGTTGAGGCTGAGGCCGGAGGATCGAGCGGCGGCGTCGTGGACCACTCGAATCTTTTTCTTCTCCGGGTGAGTGACGGCGAAGTGCGGCAAGTACCACAGGCGGCCGCGGGGCGGTGCGACGACTCTCTCGGCGTAGTTGGACTTCAGCAAGTTCTCGATGCGCTCGTTATATTCTTTCTTCAAATTCTCGTTGCGGTCGAGCTTGCGTTCCAGTGTGTATAGTCGCTTAAGTGCGTCAACGCGATTGTTAGGTGTCGCGGCGGCTTCTTCTCTCCACAGTAGCCCCGTCTCGAAGCGGCCGTCGGGCAGGCGTCGGCTTCTTTCTTCTAGTGTCTTGAGTGCTTGCAGCTCGGGATCGCTTCGCTGTCTTCTTGGCTCGATCGACAGTGATTCCAGCGCGAAATAGTCCTTCATCATTTTCTCCATATTCTCAGCCGGCTCACTTTGAGTAAGGTGAGCGCAACAATAGGCGACAGGCTCCGCTTGCGATGTTCGACACCCGTGAAGCACCCAGCCGCCGGCCGTGCGTGAGGCCACCGGTTGGTCGCGACGTCCTCTTCTTATTTCGCGCGAGACGATCAACTCCCAGTTGTCTTGACCGATGAGAAGTCTCGGCGTGGCGGTGCTGTATATTAACTCTTGCTTCACTTCTTCTAGGTGTGGGCAGTCTTCTATTTCTTCTTTGCTCACGGACTGTGTTGCGAAGGCGAGGCTGTCGACTGTACGAGCGTTATAAATTTGCTGTTTGTCGTTGCTGTGGCGGCCTCTTATTGCGACGTTCACCCTCTTGCTCTTCTTGTGTTCCATTTCTTCGCCGCCGACGCCTTGCACCCACATGGGTTCTGTAGGCCCGTCGAGACCAAGGGTGTCGGCGAGCGACGCGTCGATGATCGTAACGGTGCTTCCCTCGTCCAATAGCGCGAACGTGTCAACCGCGGCGTTCGGGCCGCTCACAGTCACGGGCGCGATCTTCAGGTAGGCGCGGCTTTTGTTCGCTGCAGCGCTCGCGACTGGTTGTGTTGCTGACGCTATCACCTTGTAACGTTGTACTTAAGCAACGTAAATAAAAATATCAAAATATAAAAAAAAACTACATAATCACCATTTTTATTAAACTAAATTATTAATTAACTTAAAGAACAAACATTAAAGCTATTTCTTAACTACATCATGTCAAAATACCTAAAACTTTAAATTAAATTAAATATTTTCTTGAACAAAAAATATTAGTCTACGGAACCTTCAAGTACGGGCGGTCGCAATGGTTCGCGATGATGCGCTCGCGCATCTCCAATTACTGGCGAAAACAGCCGACGCGGCGACGGTCTACGCGGAGCAGGCGCTCGGCAGCCGTCGGATTTCCCAACCGTCAGACCATTTGAACGCATTGAACGGGACGGCTGTGTCCATCGATCCAAGAGCTGCTATTTGCGATCTTTTCAAAAGTATAAAATTCTGCTGAAATCCCGCTGGGGTAAGTTTCCATGCAATTATTAGAAGTGTTCAATTGTAAGGTGGTTCTTTTGTATTTTTAAACTTCTTCTAACGCTGCTTTTCCTTGGTCGTGTATCGTCCTTGAGTGACACTGACCTTTGGACCGTGCTACGTGGTCGCTGAGCCTTTCTAAAGCTGCCATTCCTCTGGGCTTCCAGGAACTTCGCACAGAATAGTGTCGCATAGGCACGTACACCTTCCAACTACCAGCGCTGGCTGAAGAAAATCGCAACTGAGTTTTAAAGCGAAAGGGAAGCGTCGGAGCGAAACCGGTCTTCGAATCTGGACTGCGGCGGTCAGGCACCTACGGCAGGACCTTCAGGCCAGTGTCACACCAATTACCTACCTTTTACCTTCAATCAAGACGTGAGGCGGCCACAGAATCTTATGGCAAAAAATAAATAACAGTACCTTCCTACGTGGTTATTTATTTCGAACCCTATCTACCTGTGGAGGGCTGGTCATCTACCGACCTAGTGCCGCAGTGGCGCCTATAACGTGTGTTTTCTAGTGGCCTAATCACGTTTTGATTTTCCCCTAAAGTCTAGCCGTTGGAGAAGTCATCTTGATGAGTGTTGTGAACGTGACGGTGATTCAGTCATCTGTGAACTGGTACGTACCCGCTTACTGTGATTAATTGTTTTCCGCATTTTCATTATTTTATTGTTTTCTGTTTGCTTTTATTAACCTTTCTATCGCATTTTTGTTAACTGATACGTATACATATAAGGTAATAGTAAAAAAAAAAATATATAGAAATCATTGTTGGCATTTTAGAGACAACCAAAAAATATATGGGTATTATTTTGAGGAATAAAAATCTTAAAATTAAACGAGTATTTAAATTTTGTGACTATTGTTGTATTTCATTGTGTAAAAGGTACTACCTACTAGCAATTTATAAGGCAAGTTATAACTTTTCCTTGAGTTGTTACCTATTATTTAAGTGTTGATAAGCCTGGCTATTGTTGTTATAATTGTGTGTCCATAATAATTGTTTCGAAAAATTATATTTTATTAATTTGTAAAACTTAAACATAAAATTTTTAAAAAAATTGTTATACGTAACAGTTCGCAGGATTTTCAGTTTCTTATTTTCTTTTATTTAACGACTGATTTTCTTCGCATTCGTTCTTCTGCTTTTATCACCTTTGCGTAGTTTAGTGAGCTTTTTAAAAAAAAATTGTAAAGAACACCGCATACTTAAAAAAAATTAATTTTAATTTTTCTTTTGTTTTCCTTTTGATTTTGTACACTTCTGAAAACATGGGAACTCATCCAATAAAGTTCTTTCTTTTAAATAAAAACGAATTAACTTATGAAGTCCTCATTAGGGGTGAGGAACCTGCGTCAACCGTACTTGAACTCCGTAAACAAATAAACAAGCTAACGCCTTTAATACCTACCAATGATATTTGTGAATCAGGCATAGAACCTGAAGAAGATATTGCCGGCTTGAACAGTTCCTTAATGGAACTTATATCTCGTTTAAAATTGTTAGATGAGAAATATGATCAGAACCTTTTTGAACGTACTAGGGCATTGTGTAATCATTTGTACCATCGTATGAAACGCATAGATTGTTCAGATTCGAAATATGCCGAGAAAGTAAAACATGCTTCTAAGAACTTAGTAAGTTTAATGAATAAACTAAATGCTATACAGAAACCTGCGCATTCTAACTCTGAGCCTGTAGCGGAAACTGCACAAACATCGTCATCGCTCGAACCGATTTCGAATGCATCTATAAGTTGTGACCGCGCTCACATTAATGATTTACAAAAAATAAAGTACAATGGTAAATCTTGTGTTCACGCTTTCGTACAGAGAGTGAATGAGTTTAGCACTGCTAGGAACATAACGTCTTCTAAATTAATGACCTACGCTACGGAAATATTTACAGGCGATGCCTTGCATTGGTACCGTAGTGTTAAGGATTCCGTCGATACTTGGGATAAGCTGATTTCATTATTGATCGAAGACTTTAGTCACTTTGATCATGATTATCGATTTCTGTCGGAGATTCGGAATAGAACTCAAGGTGATACAGAAAATATAACCATTTACTTTGCGAAAATGTCCGAATTGTTTTCTAGGCTTAGTAATAAAATATCAGAGCATGAAAAATTAAATATTTTAATGCATAACATTAGACCATGTTATGCTAATGTCTTAGCATCCAATTCATCGTCTATCGATACTATCGAAAACTTAAGGAAAGTTTGTAAGGACTATGAAAAAATACAATCTCTGACTTCTCAATTTCGAGAACCACCTAAAGCCTCAATTGAGACCTTAGCTCCTGACCTAGCCTTTTCAAAATTTAATGAAGCTAGTACTAACAGACCTAAATATTATAATCAGAACCCATATAATAATAATAACTATAATCAAAATATTAATAAATCATCTTACTCTAAATATAATAATTACAAAAGTAACACTAATAATTCTTTTAAGCCTACAGATAAAAAATTGAACATAGCTGCTATAAATTACTCTAGTTCTAACCCAAATAAAGTTTTTTGTCCACGATGTCGTAACTCAAGCCATCCATTGAGTAAATGCAGAGCAGACAGATTTCTCATTTGTTTTAAATGTGGGACCAATAATTTCAAATATCCTGATTGTCACAAATGTCACTCTGATTCACAACAAAAAAACTAATTGGTGAAGACTGCTGTAATAAAACTGCTTTTTATACTAAAACTGAAGCTTCTAAAAAATTTGATAAGTTAGATTGGAAAAATTGGTTATTGACTTTAAAAATTTTCTTTTCTAGTTATTTCATTACAGCAGTCATTAGTAATAAAGCAATCAATGATGTACGTCCATATGCAACTATTCGTATAGGTAACACTACAGTTGCCGGTTTGTTGGACTCTGGATCTTCAGTTACTATCTTAGGAAATAATTTTCATAAACAAATAGATCCACTAGGTCTAACACTAAATAAAGATGTTACTAAAACATTTACTGCTGCTGGAGGTGAAACCTTATTTTCTATTGGTTATATTTACATCCCTATACACTTTGAAAATCAATTTCACATTTTAAAATCTTATGTTATACCTTCCGTTAAATCAAATCTAATTCTTGGTGTTGACTTTTGGACCAAATTTAACCTTTTCCCAAAATTTTATAACTCAATTTCTTTCCATGATTATTCACATAATACTAGTGAGGTGACAGCTATGCGGGAATCTACAAATGTTTTACACTCTTATAACGAACTTACTGAAGCACAACGTTATACCGTCGATGACATAATAGAAAAGTTTAAAAATATTTCAACAGAAAAGCGTGGTTTAGGCAGAACAAAAATTGTCGAGCATCACATCGATACTGGCGATTCCTTACCTATAAGACAGAGGTATTATCGTATCTCTCCAGAAAAACAGCGCATCTTATCTGAACAGCTCGACGAGATGTTAGCTCTTGGCGTTGTTGAGGAGTGCGAGAGCCCTTGGTCATCGCCGGTATTACTGACACAGAAAAAGGACGGTACTCTCAGGTTTTGTCTCGATAGTCGCAAACTGAACTCTGTTACGAAAAAAGATGCTTATAAGTTACCTTACATATCAGAGATCCTAGATAACCTGAAGAACGCTAGATACCTAAGTAGTATAGATCTTTCTAAAGCTTTCTGGCAAATACCTATTGCTGAAAATGACCGTGATAAGACAGCATTCTATATTCCTCGTCGAGGAACCTTCAGATTCGTCACTATGCCATTTGGATTGACAAATTCACCCGCTACACAACAGAGACTTGTTGATACATTGTTTCAAGGGCCTGAATTTGAAAACTCTGTGTTTGTGTACATTGATGATATCGTAATTGTAAATTCTGAATTCGAAACATTTACATCTCTCCTTAAAAAAGTACATCAAAAACTGTCCATGGCTAATCTTACTATAAATATTGAAAAGTCTGTATTCTTTCGTAAAGAATTAAAATATTTGGGCTATGTTATTGATTGTAAAGGCCTTCGTGTTGATCCTTCAAAGGTCGACACAATTATTAAATATCCTACACCAACTAATAAAAGAGAGGTCAAAAGGTTTTTAGGTATAGCTTCTTGGTACCGAAAATTCGTTCCTCAGTTTAGCACAATAGCTGGTCCGCTCAATAAACTTACTTCTACCAACAAGAAATCTAATCCTTTTGCTTGGTCTGAAGAAGCAGACAAATCCTTTTCTAAACTGAAAGAACTTCTAGTGTCAGCCCCAATCTTATCGTGCCCTAATTTTGACTTACCGTTTGAGGTTCACACTGATGCTAGCGATTATGGTATTGGAGGACTGCTGACTCAGACCATAGACGGATTTGAGCATCCTATAGCTTATACTAGTCGAACATTGACAGGACCTGAGAGAAACTATAGCATCACCGAAAGAGAGGCCCTTGCCGTGTTGGTGACTCTGGAGCACTGGAGATGTTATCTGGATAATGGTATTAAATTCACTGTCTACACAGACCATTCGGCACTCAAGTGGTTCCTTAACATCAATAACCCGACAGGACGTCTCGCTCGTTGGGGTATTCGACTATCAACCTTCAACTTTGAAATCAAACATCGCCGTGGCAGTGATAATGTTATTCCTGACGCGTTATCTCGTGCTTACCAGATATCTACCATCGATGCTAATTCTATTTCGACACCTACAGCTGCACCTACAACTAATGACCAGTGGTACCTAAACTTATGGCATGGTTGTCAAAATTCTCCTACGTCCTTCCCTAACTACATTGTCAAAAACGGACGTTTATATAGATTCATGCGATCTAACAATCACTTACATAAAGAGTTTGAGTGGAAAGAGGTGATTCCTAATGAATCAAGACAAGTAATAATTTTAAAGAATCACTCTGAACCTACAGCCGGTCACTTTGGCATATTTAAAACCTTTAAACGCTTAAGTTTAACATACTACTGGCCAGGTATGCACGCGGATGTCGTGAGAAGTGTCACTGCTTGCGACACGTGTATTGCACACAAACATCAAAATCACGCTCCTTTGGGTGAAATGGGAAGACCTAAACACTGCTCAAGACCATTCCAAATTATTAGCGTGGATCTAGTGGGACCTCTACCAACCACTAGAAAACAAAATTCACATATCCTTGTTGTTACTTGTTGTTTTAGTAAGTACTGCTTACTATTTCCAATTAAGCGCGCTACGGCCGAAATCGTAACTAGAATTCTAGAAGAACATGTATTTCTAATACACGGGATTCCTTCTACAGTAATTTTAGATAATGGAAAACAATTTGTTAGTGCTACGCTCAAACAAATGCTTGAAAAGTACAAGGTACCCAAATTACATTTCACTCCTAAATATTCACCACACGTTAACACGGTTGAAAGGTACAACAAAACTATAATGACAGCTATATCCACGTTCATTTCTAACGATCAACGTATTTGGGATCTAATTGTACCAAAAATACAATTCGCTGTAAATAGTTCCGTAAACGAGGTTACAGGTTACACTCCTTCTTTCCTAGTGTTTGGGCGAGAACTAGTCACTTGTGGCTCATTTTATGTGGATGCTGAGAACATCGGTGATGTTATTTTCCAACCCCGCGATTCATACGCTGAGAATATTGGAGTACTTTCTAATATCTTTAATAAAGTCCAAGCGCTACTCATACAAGCTCATAGTAGAAATTGCAAACAATATAATTTACGTAGAAAGCCTGCTGAATTTAAGGTCGGTGATATTATATGGCGTAGAACGTTCTACCAAAGTGACAAGGATAAATATTTTAATAAAAAACTAGCACCTAAATTTATAAAATGTAAAATCATTCATAAAAAATCTCCCTTGGTATATGATTTAGCTGATATGTCAGGAAAACCACTAGGGTCCTATCACATAAAGGATATTAAACTTATTAACTATAAAACATAAAAAATAATCTAACCTAACCTAACTTACCTTATTAATTTCGCCGCAATAAGAATATTATATTAAACATGGTATAATTAAACTAACTAACTAACTAAATCCTTAAACTATACGCATGAGCCGTGTGGTGGCGGCTCACAATATTAAAGAATACCACTTCCCCATTTCTTCCTTTGGGTATCGTAAAAGGCGATAGAAGGGCTTTTATAACATTAAATGTCATCTAACTACCTAAATGTCACACACGAGCCGTGTGGTGGCGGCTCATAATATTAAAGAATACCACTTCCCCATTTCTTCCTTTGGGTATCGTAAAAGGCGATAGAAGGACTTTTATAACATTAAAAAATACCATCTAACTACCTAAATGTCACACACGAGCCGTGTGGTGGCGGCTCATAATATTAAAGAATACCACTTCCCCATTTCTTCCTTTGGGTATCGTAAAAGGCGATAGAAGGACTTTTATAACATTAAATACCATCTAACTACCAAAATGTCACACACGAGCCGTGTGGTGGCGGCTCATAAAGAATACCACTTCCCCATATCTTCCTTTGGGTATCGTAAAAGGCGATAGAAGGAATCTTGTAATATAACTACATCTAAATTTCATAAATATTAAGTTTTTAAATTTAAGTCTTATTTCTAATTAACTAAAACTAACCTAACATAAAATAATAACCTAATTGAAAACTACTTTTTTGAACTATACTTAACTAAATGATACCTCTTCAACTACTTACTATAAACACTACAACTACAAATTGTTATATTCATTGATAATATTAGATTATTTTGATTATTCAGGCCCTACCCCTGAAATAATCCTTCTACAGAGCGGTTGGTAACTCTCTAAAGAAGCCTCAACCACACCTAAATATGCGTACCTACATACGTATTACTAGTTTTTCCAGGCCCTACCCCTAGGAAGAGCTACCTATTAATGAGCGGATAGCAACTCAGAAAAAAAATAAGCCTATACTACTACTAATAAAGCGTAACCTACTTTACGTTCTAATTATGTTATATATTATTCAGACCCTACCACTGATATAATATATAATATATAATATTACCTGGTTCTAAGCCTATGGTATTATTAAAACTATTCTAAATTACTTTTAAAATAAATAACGACTCCTAACATCTTATACTGACTACTTGAGTATTAGACTCACATATGTATAATACTCTTTATGCTAGGCACAGTTACCTACTTATAGTTAAATTGTAAGTAACTGCTGGATTGTTAGGTGATGAATGAAAGAATAAAAGGGACGAATGAACGAGGAGGACTGAAAGACTAAAAGGGAATTATGAAAGGAAATGAAAGTGTATGTAGTCATTGTAAATCTAGTTAGTAGTTAAGTAGTTGAAGCGGATTTTTTTTTTCATAACAAAAATCCTTACCTAAAAAGGGGGGTACTGTAACGTTGTACTTAAGCAACGTAAATAAAAATATCAAAATATAAAAAAAAACTACATAATCACCATTTTTATTAAACTAAATTATTAATTAACTTAAAGAACAAACATTAAAGCTATTTCTTAACTACATCATGTCAAAATACCTAAAACTTTAAATTAAATTAAATATTTTCTTGAACAAAAAATATTAGTCTACGGAACCTTCAAGTACGGGCGGTCGCAATGGTTCGCGATGATGCGCTCGCGCATCTCCAATTACTGGCGAAAACAGCCGACGCGGCGACGGTCTACGCGGAGCAGGCGCTCGGCAGCCGTCGGATTTCCCAACCGTCAGACCATTTGAACGCATTGAACGGGACGGCTGTGTCCATCGATCCAAGAGCTGCTATTTGCGATCTTTTCAAAAGTATAAAATTCTGCTGAAATCCCGCTGGGGTAAGTTTCCATGCAATTATTAGAAGTGTTCAATTGTAAGGTGGTTCTTTTGTATTTTTAAACTTCTTCTAACGCTGCTTTTCCTTGGTCGTGTATCGTCCTTGAGTGACACTGACCTTTGGACCGTGCTACGTGGTCGCTGAGCCTTTCTAAAGCTGCCATTCCTCTGGGCTTCCAGGAACTTCGCACAGAATAGTGTCGCATAGGCACGTACACCTTCCAACTACCAGCGCTGGCTGAAGAAAATCGCAACTGAGTTTTAAAGCGAAAGGGAAGCGTCGGAGCGAAACCGGTCTTCGAATCTGGACTGCGGCGGTCAGGCACCTACGGCAGGACCTTCAGGCCAGTGTCACACCAATTACCTACCTTTTACCTTCAATCAAGACGTGAGGCGGCCACAGAATCTTATGGCAAAAAATAAATAACAGTACCTTCCTACGTGGTTATTTATTTCGAACCCTATCTACCTGTGGAGGGCTGGTCATCTACCGACCTAGTGCCGCAACCTCTTCTTTCTTCTGGGGCGCGGGGGACTCGGTGGCGGGGACGCCGGTGAGTAGAGGCGTCTTCTTCTCGTGGTGCAGCAGGCGGTGGTGTCGCATGAGGCAGCCGTTGAAACCGCACGGCTTGGCACGGCATGAGAGGCGGCGATGCGTGCTAGCTAAGCAGCGATAGCACACGTGATTCTTCTTGGCTACCTCCCATCTCTCGTTCGTGTTAATCTTCAGGAATTTCGGGCACGTTGTCAGTTGGTGGCTCTGCTTGCACATCGGGCACGACGTAATCTTGTCGCAGGAGCTCTTCTTATATGGCTCGCTAGTGGCGGTGAAGGCGCGTTCGATCCTTTTCTTGGTCGCCCTGTGTTCCCTGTTGTCATTCATGGGTTCAGGCGGGGCGTAGGGGGCGCACTTGTCCGCTTCATGGTTCAAGAATTCGGCGATTCTCTTCAACTCTGGTATTTCTTCTCTGGTGGCGGCGTAGTCGTACCACTTGTTGCGTAGTATTGGCGTCAGCTTGTCCACGATGAGTCGTAGCACCTCCGGGTTGTACAGGTACTGCGGTTTCTTCAGTATTTCGATGGTAGCCACGGTGTTAGCGATGCGGCCGGCGAATATGCATAGGTCGCGCGGGCCGTCGGTCAGTCTGGGCAGCGTCTTGAGTTTCTCCATTTCGTTGATGAGCAGTGCGTCGGGCCTCCCGTATCTTCTTTCCAGCGCGCCGATGAGATCTTCAGGTTGCGGCTGACTAATGAGGAGGGAACTGACGGCCTCCAGCGCGACTCCCTTCAGACTCTTCCTTATTCTTGCGACGTTCTCGCTGGGTGAGAAGCTCGACGATGACTCGGTGTATGCTGCCTTGAATTGCAGCCATTCACTGCACTGCCCGCTGAACACTGGTAGTTCGGTGATGTATTTCCTCGTGGATTTGCTTGACTGGATTGCTTCTGTCAGCGCGGCGGCTAGCGACGTGACATCTATTTGCGGCGGTCGAGGCTGTTCTTGGCCCGTCTGATGTTGCGCGTGTTTATTGAAACGCGCGGGCGCCCCCGACTTCATCCCGTAATCTTGATGTCCCTCTATCGCTGCTGCTTCTTGCTGCGGGCGCCGATTGAACCAGTCTTCTACTCGACGCGGTGCCAGATCCTCCTCCTCTTCTTCATCTTCCGTTGATGACTCGGCGATTATTTTCTCTAGGCGAATCTTCTCTAGCGTGGCTTCGGCTTGAATTCGTTGCACTTCTAGCGCGGCGAGCCTCTCCTTAGCTTCTAATTCTGCGCGAATCCTCTTGCTCGACGTCTTGGAGTGACGTGATCGCGCAGGCGGAGGTACTCTTGCGGCGGGCGGCGGCGGTGGCATTAGTTTGGTGCTGTGACGCTCGACGATCGTGTGGATACTGCTTGCGGCCGGCGTAGCTTGAATACCCGACGTGTCGGCAGGTGCGCCTGCACCGTACGGTGCGCGGATGGCGGGCGCATCGGTGTCACACGTTGTCGTCTGTGTGGTGGTGGCGTCGGTTCCGTGGCTCCATGTACGCGTAGTTGTGGTTCCCGTTTCGCCGGTTGCCGGTGTTTCGCCGCTGTCTGAAGACTCTCTTGCCGTGTCGTCGTTCTTTTCCTTCTCGTGGCAGCTCCTTGTGAGAACCATGGTGATTCTTCAGTCTTCACGTTCTTGATGCACTAGTCCAGGAGATCCGGCTCCGAAAGGACCATACAATGTTAGTGATTGTCTCTAAGACACCACCAACATAAAGTGTTGTTTTGAAATAGTAGGGTGTACGGCCTTCGAAGTGGACTGTAAAACGCTTGCTGTAGATTTTGTAATCAGGAACCGGAGTACTGGATGGATCAATGAAACACTGGTATCACTACTGGAGCGCTTGCTGAGAGAGGTCGGAGGCACTTCTTGTTTCTGGTTGAGTTGTTGCTTCCTCGAGTGGTCGGAGCGGACTGGTTGCGGTGGCTTGTCCGCGCCGCCTTTTATTCTATTTTTTGTTATATAGGTCGTTGTTTATATATGGTTCCCCCCGCGCCCCGCAAGAGTGGCCTCCCACCTCTTCGCGCATGCGCACTTTATTTGCGTAAACCAACTAGCGTTTATTCTTATTCTAATACAATGAAATATTTCGATAAAATAAACCATTACAAATGTTACTTAACCATTCTACCTATTTAATGTTCCTTATTTCTAAGTAAAAGACAACAAGAATAACCATTTATTTTACATATACAAACTTATCGTTAAAACCAAATTATAAAAAAGACAAACTAAAACTATACATTGTTTTTCAGTTATTTGTGAATAATTTCGTCGTGAACAGATACCTATAGATTCAATTAATAATTTAACACAGAACATGTGGATATAAATTCAATTAATAATTTTAAGCATTGAGGAAAAATTACATATCCTGACTGATATATCATCGCCAAGCGTCAAGTCGCGTAGGTACTAAGACCAGAAGGTTTCAACACTAGAAATAATTAAGTATGAATTTTTTGGCCAGTCTACTCCTAAAAGCATAAAATAGGGGATTCTATATAACTTTTTATTTGCTTAAATTAGAAATGAATAAACTCTTAAAAATTCCACCGTTGAAGTTTGTGAAATAGGTGTTGAAAGTTTCCTTTTTATTTGCATATTACATTAAACCAATTAAAGTTTACTCATAAAGTAACTTATAAAGTTTATTTACCGGCGACTTTTCGAAGCGTCAGATTTCTTCTGGAAAATGAAACATTCCTTCAGGAAAACTAAAATATGGCCTGATGCGTACTATTATAGGCCATGCCAGAGGTTTACCTTAGATGTCAGACTATATGGAAACGGTAACTATGCTATATGGGAACGGTAATTAGTTGGTTTTGATTGAAACGTTAGTAAATATTGCGATTGCCCCTCAGGATAATCCGCCACAAGCGTTAAGACCAGTGGGCCTAGACAAAAGCCTTACTCTTATTTTTCCGCAGTCGTTCCGCGGGGAAAATATATGGAAATGACATTAGAATGTGACAACGGCACGCTATTTTTTCCGCAGCTAATGTCATCTCCATATTTTTTTTCTGCGGAACGATTGCGGAAAATTTTATATTATGTCCGAATAATATATGTATATGATTTTTGTTTTTCTTTTGTATACCCGGATACCTACCGCATTTTTGAAATTCGGCGCGTACGGTGCTGGTCAAATGCGCGAAAATTTATACACGGTTATTTTTTTATCACCCTGGAAAATTTAAGGGACGCTTCACGACATGGTATTAGAATGATTTAAATATAAATAAAAAAATAACCCCCTTAATTTTATATAATTTTTTTTAAAAATACAAAAAATGCTGCACTAGTTGAGAGCAGCATTTTTAGAGATTTTTTTTTTTTTTTTTGTTTCATTTTTTTTATATAATATTGGATGTGTCCCGAAGCGTCCCTAAAATTTTCCAGGGTGATAAAAAAATTACCGTGTATATTATTTCATTACAACGAATTCCAAATGCGGCGAGTACGGCGCGTGCGGCGGCGCGGACATAATGTGCGTTCAGCTTTAAGCAACCCTAAAAAGCGGGGCACCAAGATAAATCGGGCCAGGCTGCGGGTAACAAATTAAGGGATCTCTTGTAGGAGACATTTGTTCAGCAGTATTGTAGGATGTGATGATAATGATGATTTCAAAAGATGTCGACGCTGTTTTATTTCGATATCGCTTCTAACGCGAGAATCGCCCCCCAGCTCAATCGTCATCACAGGCCCGTTGAATTATGGAACAAGTTTGTGTCAATCGCAAATGCGATACACATGCATCGCCGTTAATTAGCAAATGGATTTGCACAATGCTCCCGTAGTTGTGCGCATGACATTACATTGACATTATCTATCGCATTGGTTGTCCGTTCATGTATTTATTGTGGACCTGCACCGGTATTTTGGGGTTAGAACGACATATTACGCAATTTCTATAGCTTTTATCTCACTTGGTGGTAAATTAAACCCACATTTTTAATCTGTGCAGTTTTTTCATTGCTCAAATTGGACAAATCCCTGTTGCATGTAAAAAGATCCCTCTGTAGATATTCGATGATGAGTTCCATAATATAATATTCATGATTGTTATACTTCAAAGAAACATCCGATTTCACATCCATCGAAAAAATTAGTCAATAAGTCAAATCATTAAAACATACTTGTGGACGTTGCGAGTATAAAAAGATGTTTGTATTTCTTACACGTTTTATTTATATGACAACGTAGCAGACATGACAAGCAATAATCAATTTGGTCAAAGACAATAATAAATTCAAACTCAAAACTTAGAAAAATAACATATAAAAAGGTAATCGCATAATAAAGGGATTCACGTTCGGCAACACAGCTGCCCCCGGTGTCGAAGACGCGAAAATAGCTAGGCCGACTGTACTACATAACATGGTACACACACCACAGTCTAGGGCAGTAGTACCAAGCGGCGCACCGGGCGCTTCAGTGTGCCGGTACTCGTGCGGACCTCCACCGAACGAAGTCCGTTCTACCGGGTAGAGTTTTAAGTATACGGCCACGAAGCCAGCGATGTCTTCGCAAAGCGCGGGTTTCACGACTACCCTCCGCTTGATCTTCAGAATTTTCATTTTTATTTTTATCGGAATTGTCGGTACCTCGACATACCACACTCACAACATCTACACACTGACGTTTTTTATAAGTACCGCACTGCCTAAATTTGCCAATAACAGGGTTCCAGGTAGTTGATAAACGGTATCCATCTTCCCGGTTGAAGTTTTTATGTTTTTTTTAATTTCAACCGCTTCTCGTGCTATTCTGGTATAATACTGACGATCGGTGGAGAGGACCTGAGGTTTGTGCAGTTCTATCCAGTGGTTGGTTCCTGAATCTAGCAAATGTTCAGCAATGGCAGACTTACCCTTTTGCAGGTTTTTGACAGCTGCGATATGTTCCTTGAACCTTTCAGCTATTGTCCTTTTGGTCTGCCCAATGTAGGAACTACCGCAACTGCAATCAACCTTGTATACGCCAGGGGTTTGCAAGGAAAAGATGTCTTTTGGTGTCCGCAATAGTTAGGATACTTTGGAGAACGGACTATACATATACAGTCTTAATGGAGTAATGCTTCAGTACTGTTCCAATTTTGTCCGTAACACCTTTAAGATAAGGCAAAAAGGCGGGAACTCTGCAAACGTCCACTTGCCTTTGCCTTTTGTTCTTCAGACGTCGTATGCTTCCCTTGTATCCTTGTAGTTATTGTTTACCGCGAAATAGACCCAAGTTAATTGTATTTAAAATGTGTACAAATCGTGGAAGTCTAAAAACTTTGATACTATTATTTGTTGCAATTTCAAATGCAGCTTGACTCTTGAATAAGTTTTTTTAAAATATCCGTCTTGTAAATCATAAAATATAGAAAAACGGCAAAATATTATTTAAAGCTCGTGAATTATACTTATTTTCACTTAGTTCACTTATTTCTCTCTTTTTACTATATCAATAGCTAGCAAGGATACATTGATTTGAAATGTCGCGTGGCGTCAAACCTATGTACATTTTTTGATGACCCGTGACGAAGCGAATCCCAGCTCTTAATTTTAAATCGCTTTAGCTTGGCTTTTATCATTTCAGCCAAGAAACGCCCTTTGCTGGACATAGGCTTCACCAGGGATCTCCAAACCAATAAGGCCTGCGCTTCCCGCATCTAACGGCTTCCCCTCTCAATTGCCCTTGAAGTGACCTTGAACCTTCTTATGACACCCATTGTATGCGGCCACGTCTCAGTTCAGTACGTCATCACTGGCAACATGCACGAATTGAAGACTGGTATTGACACACTGCGGTAGATGGGCCGAGAATATGCTGCGTAGCCTCCCGAACGTTGCTCAGCTCATCTGAGATAGATTCGTCGATTTACCTTTTTCTGGAAGTTGGACCTACCGAGCTGGACTATTTGTCCCAGGTAAACATATTCGTCAACAAATTCCAGTGTAGAGCCTCACCCCTTTACAGGAGTAGGTACAACATGGGAAATCGACATGATTTTAGTCTTGTCCATGTTCATTTTAAGTGCCACTAGTTGGGAAACTGTAATGCCTAGATCTTCCACGGTCTCACGGTATCTTGGCTTTATCCCAGTAGATTGTCATTATATCGACAATGCAAAAATATGTGTATCTTACACATTTTCCTTTTCATACCGTGTCACCATTGTAGGAGACAATTAAATGAGCTAGCTTTAGTATTTGGTCCTGTCGTCGTCCGAGTGGTGTTGGCGTATTAGTCAAATAAATCGGCAAATACTTTCAAGTTGATGAACATAATTCCATTTTTCTTCATCAAGTCATCCAATTCGATTACCGATCTATCGACGAATTACAAAATCAGTTATCCAGCAGTTGAAAGCATATACATATGTGCTCCGATTAGCTTATCGTAACGGTTTAGTTTCGATTCGGCTGTAAGTTTTTTAGTATTAGCAGAACTAGGCCTGCGGGCTCTTCAACAACTGAGGAACTGGCTATCTTACCTCTAATTGTTGTTATTATGGCGACAAACTTAGGTACGACGGTGGTAGCTAACCAGGCGGGCTCAGAAGCCCTAGCACCAACCAAACCGAGCAGAAAATCTTCTGCCCCCATGGGGAATAAAACCCTGAACCTCCTGACCGACACCCAGTGGCCTAATCTACTAGACCTTGGAGGCGGTTAATAAGCCGAGTTTTATAAAAATCCTTTCAAAAGTTTTGCGTAAAGGAACAAACATACAACCATTCTTCACAAAATTTTCCATTAACCTATAACCCGTTCAACACACGATAATCTGTTTAGGTTGCTTTTTAATTGTAACCAAACCCTAATTGGCACAATAGCCTTCGAAAGCCTGCACCTCGCCCTATCGCCGCGTATCACTGCTGGTGTCAGCGTGATGAATTCTGCCCCATTGTGTCCTACCCCTATGCCGATATCAGCCCGCCTTTTATGTATTGCCGTTGTGTCGCCATCAATCTTCACCTTTGTGCCCACTGAATGGAACTGCCAACTATTCTGTGCTTTACCTACTTTAACAAAGTAGGTAATTTCTTTTGCCACGTCAGCCTTGTTTGATGTTATTCTATTTGTTTGCCCTGAGGCTGTAATAAGGTTTGAGACGAACAATTTTCGGATGCTAGTGTAAAAAGGAGCGTCGGTGGCGCTGTGGACTCGGCACTTGCCTTCCAATCGGGAGGTCGGGGTTCGAGACCCGCCATGTACCAATGTGTTTTTCGTTTCGAATTTCATATGTATATTTGTCTGACGCTCCTACGGCGAAGGAAAACATCGTGAGGCAACCTGCATACACCTGCGAAGAAATTCAATGTTGTATGTGAAGTCGACCAATCCGCACTGGGCCAGCGTGGTTGACTAAGGCCTAATCACCCTAACATAGGGTAGGCTCGAACCCCTCGGTGGGGACGTATATGAGCTGTGTGTGATGTGATGTGTGTGTAAAAAATACACGTCAAATTGAGAACCTACTTTTTTCGCGATTACTAGATACTTGTCAATAACATCGACTATTTTTGTTAGTGTTTTAAGAACCTTGAGGCTACCTCGGGAAAATAATAATCGGGCCGGCTTTTTCTCCATTTTATTACTGAATGACTTTTTGTAGGTCGTGTGCGTTTCAATATTACAACCTCTACGTTCCATATTTCCCCTACAAAAATTCGGTGGCCGATTGTCGGACATGGACTCGTAGCCTTATTCACATTCAAATTCTAAAATCTTAATTCAACTTCTTAACATAGGCACATATGACGTCAATCACAATTTAAATATGTTAACTTTACCACCTGTTCGAAATTCCGGAGAGCTGTCCCGAAAAAAAAGCAACAAACTAACCGCCTACGTGGTCTTGTGGTTGTGACCACCGGGTGTTGATCGGGAGGTCCGGGGTTCAATTCCCGATGGGGGCAGAAATTTTTCTGCTCGGTTTGGTTGGTGGTAGGGCTTTTGAGCCCGCCTGGCTAGCTACCACCGCCGTACCTAAGCTTGTTGCTATAATAACAATGTTCATGGCATTGTTATGTTCCGATAATTTAGAGGTACCTAAGATAGCCAGTTCCTCAATTATTGAGGAGTCCAGGTGAAGCTCGCTTCCACCTTCGGCCTTATCGTCACTTACCATCAGGTGAGACGAAGGCCAAGAGCTTCCCTGTCGTATGTAAAAAAAAACGGTATGTCAAATTTTATGACCTCTTTTAATTGGCAGCATTACAATAATGTTTTTTCACATCAAAGTGATTGGAAGTTACTTAAATCAAATAAAGAAACTAAAATTTAGTGTATGGTAATTTCAAAAAGTTGTCAATATGCTGCCGATTAAATAAAAATCTTAAAATTGTACAAAGGACGATGGTAGGCAATATCAGACAAAATCTAATCACGGACGTCAACATCCTCGCATTACTTAAGGGGCCACTTTTAGCAATAATTCGGATTATGATTATTCTTATACATTTTATCTATGCCTGAATAGCTCAAAAAATCTGAAATATCTGTATTGAGTTCTTGACTTATCTATTTTTTGTAGAAACGTCTTTAATTTATGATTATTAATAAAAAACGAATGGCGGCGCTAGTAGTAGGCACTGTGCCCTCTTAAGCCCACGCAGTGCTATTTATTATTAATCAGACTAGTTTTCCGCTCGCGGCTTCGCCCGCGTTATTATTGTTTTCCCGTGGGAATTTTATATTTTCCCGTAGGAAAAATAATTTTGTAGCCTATTATATAAAAGATTGATATCTGTATTTAGGAGCTCGGATAATAAATTTAATAGAAATTGGAACAGATTTTAAATATTTTCCGTAGAAACATTCATCCCCTATTTTGTACCCTAAGGGGGTGAATTCCAATAAACCATGAAACGCGTATTCAATTAAATGTTTATAAGAGAATGAATCTCAAGTTTTATCAAAATCGCTGCTAATTTAAAGGTTTTTCCATACAAACTTGCAAACCCTATTTCATCTCTATAGGCCTTTAGGGTTAATTTTTTTAAAATCCCTTCTTAGTGTGCGTCCGCATTTTGAATTAAAACAACTGTCCAAATTTCATATTTCTACCATTACGGCTGTGCGTGCGTCTATAGATGGGAACTTCTCCTAATATGTATATATATATATATATATATATATATATATATATATAGATATCCCTTTGGGCACTTTGTGGCTCCAACGTGCCGTATAGGTAGTAATTTGTTGATCCATTTTCACTTGTTGATCCGGGTGTCTTTTGTTGATCCAATGCCAGCTGACCATAAATATGTAGCTCCGTTCGGAGCCACAAGTGTCACGATGACGAATAATAATAATTAAGGGTTTTTTATACAAATCTACCTTTTTGGCGTATGAGCAGTTGTTGATCCAATTCAAATGGGCCAATCAGGGCGCAGCATTTGCCAAGGGCTTCCTCATTGGCACGTTTGGGCTACTATATTACTGGCTACAGTAACTTAATAATGTCTAGCTAGTATTTCAAATTCTCCTCAAAGTAGTAGAGAATCTTGTCTTAAAAAAAGGAAAACTCACAAAGAAATCAGTCTGGAGTAACGTGACTCCAGATCAAACCTCATTACTTGTTATTTTTTGGACGGGACTCTTTCCTTTTGTAACAACGTTACTGAGCGAGTGAAGGGATAGTACACAAAGGTGCAACAGCCACAGCGGGGTGGAGCGAGTGAACTAGAAGATGATGCTCGAGTGAGTAGTGAACTAGCGAAATATGTAAGACGCATTGACTACAACGGAGTGCAGCAAGTGGTATACGAGGCAGCGATCGACTAGAGTGGAGTGCAGCGAGCGAATTACCAGTGGAAGACGCATCGTTTACAGAAAATGCCATGAGAAAAGAACCAGAGGATGGTGACGCAATAACCACAGCAGAATGGCGCGATTGGTAAACTAAGGGACAAAATAACGACTACAGCGAAGTGCAACGAGTGAAAACTGGTTCATCACTCACTCCACTCCGCTTTAGCTGTTGCGTTGTCATATTGCTTTTTCACTTGCTCCACTCCGTTGTAGCTGTTGCTTTGCCATTCAGTTGTTCTTCACTCACAGCACTTTGCTGTAGTCGCTACATCGTCCTCCATTGGTTTACTTGTCCTCCTCTCCACTTGCTGTTGCATTGTCATTCTCTGAACGACATGATACACTGAATAACAACGCAATAGCTACAGAAGAGTAATGTAAGTGGTGAACTAGTGGACGACGACGCAGCGGTTACAATGAACTAGATTGAATGAAGAACCAACAATTACAAAGGAGTGAAATAATGAACAGCATACGACGACGACGCAGTACCTATAAATAAGTGGAGCGACTGAATAAGCAGTCGCTCCACTCATCTGTAGCATGAAAGTGCTTGTGTTTATTTTGTTGATTTCGAATAAAAAACTTTATGTTGATCGAAAGAGATATTATTTTCGTTTTCGAAAAATAATAAAGTAATTATTGTAGTGTTGATGTTTACAATAGTAACTCGCAAAGAGTCATTCATAATCATCTCATAAATGTAAGTAGGTGCTAGACGAAAGGGGCTTTTCATAATATCTAATCAACAAAGTTTTTTATTGAAAAAAAAAACCAAGGGAAAATTTTGGCGTGTGAAAAATTATTATTGTTCGTTATTCGTCATTGAACTTAAAAAGTAAAATTGTGTTTTTGATTTCCGTGCATTGTTTGAAAAAAGTACTATACAAGCCTTGACCACAACTAGGCATTGATGGACTCACGTATGTGTGCCTCGGCTACGCCTCGGCCCACATTTGCACGTTCGTCCCTCGATGCCTCAGTTGCCGGCCGCTGCAGTAATGTACTATTAATGTCATTAGTACATGCGTGGATTTTAACCTGCAACCTTTGGAATGAAATGCATACGTACCCCGAACCACTATGCCAGCTAAATTCTGACGTCGCCAAACAAATATAATAGTTTTGTTAAAACCATTAGGTACCTACCAAAATTATAAGACGACTAGTAACTCGTATGGGAAAAGTGCGACTGTATGTGGGTATGTTAGTAAGTACGTGTACGTGCGTGATTTGACCGTATACTGGTTAGTATGATGCTATTGTCATCGGCAGCAGTGCGGGCGTTGAGACTAGAGGATTCAATCCCGGGCCATTTTTCTAATCCCGGGATTGAACTTATATTGGAAATAGCAATAAAAAAATTATTAAAAAATAATGTCAAAATCCGATAAAACTTAAATTACCAAAATAAAAATTATTTTCTTTTGGCAATTTAAGTTTTAAATAAAAACGATTTAACAAGATTATACATCAAATTTCGACGAACCACGCATTTCAACAATACATGAGACCTATAAAATTGCAAATTAAGTTGTAAAAAATTTACTCAGTAAGACATTAAGGTAAGTCAACAAAAACTTAAAAACTACAGATATCAATATTATGTTAACCAGTACCTTTTTTAAATAAAGTCGACCTGACAGTAACTACTTTATATTTGTATTCACTAATAATTATTTAAGTATTTGAATTGCAAAAAATGTTACGATTCTTTAAAAATTTGCTTAAGAATCGATATAAAGATTTGTTTCTAATCTTGTTTTAGTTTGTTGCACATAATAAGTGCCGAGGCTGCAAAAGCGTCTTCAGGCTCGATGGAAATAGAAGGAACACTTCGTGCTTGGAGAAATTCCTCAATTAATTTCAGGAATAAATATAAGAAATCAATTTTAATCCTATCCTAAAAATCCCGGGATTTGTCAAATTTAATTCCAAAATTTTCGGGATCCCGAGATTCGTTATCCTGGGATCGAATCCTTTAGTTGAAACACGAGACTCGCGCGCGCATCAGTTGAATGGTGGACGCACGTTCACTTAAATAAATACGCGCTAATTCGCCACTAAAGTGACTTTCTGTTATTATCCCTTTGGGATGGTTCAAAATTATGTTTGGAATTAATGTTAGTGCTTCTATTTGCCAGAATTAACATTAAATACGTATTTTAGGGAGTAATTATTTTTTCCATTGTACTTGTAAAGCTTTTAGAAGCGCCGAGAGCCGGAACTTGAAAAAGATCTCTAAATAACCAGAAGCCTTATAGATACTAACATGCTTTTAATATACTTAGGTAGCACGCAACATTCACAATTTATATATTTTAAGTCACACACGTAAATGTCTCATAATCCAAACCCAAACTTTGCTTTATATTACAAACCATAAATTGACAGACTTTCGTCAAAACAGGTAGGGTCCTTAATTTTTCTGCAACTTTGGTCTGGATACCTTTTTTTTAGGAGGGAAAATCCTTCTTACGGATTCGACAAGGGGCCGACTGACGAGGACACCCCAAGGATATGCCGGACTCGGGTAGAAGACCCCATACTCGGCTAAAAACCCTCCAGATACTTCTACCTCCGTAGAGACACAATCGGGATCGGCACAATCGGGATCGGGTAAGTCCTGGCGCTTGCGCCAGGACTCCTCTACGGGGGGGGTCGACAAGTATCTCCAAATTCGACCCCCCAGGCGCCCAAGCTAGGGGTGAAAAGTGTCTCCCGACCGGTAGTCAGCCGGCCGGGCCGTTTCAGTCCCCAACTTGCTAGGGGAGTTGTTGATGGCGCGCGTCCAGGAACGCTCGCCTCCTCCTCCCCAACCGCCTGCGCCTTGGTCAGGATACCTAGTTCAACTAAAAATATTTAAATATTTTAGAATAATTGGAACGACGTGTATACAGGATTATATAGCAATGTGTTAACAGTCAAGTGGGCTTTTTCAAAATAGGGTAAGGTAATGTACCTCTTTAACTTAACTTAATTTCCATCTTCATGCATTTTTAACGAAGTTTAAATTGCCAGCAATGTACCAACAGCAGATTTAATTGACAATTAAATGTAAGTGACAGCCCTTCAAACTTAATTGAATTGGGCAGTTAATTCACTGTATTTTATTATGATTTGTTAATACATGCAAATAATTGCTAAGGGAGCATATATTATTATCAGTTAAAAAAAATGCCAGCTTGAAAGCGATAACAAACTGTAAAGTCCCCGTCACGAGAAGCTATAAATTTAGTAAAACCCCATTCAAGGATTCACAACCTTTTTTCGAACAGATAGAAATAACAAGTTTAAAAATGACAACCAATAGAACCTTTTCTGCGAAAAAAAATCAAACTATGACACTGGAACGAAACGCAAACTACCTAATTATATTTTTTTGTGACTTTCATCTATTAATTTTACAATCTGTGAGTGAATCATCAATTATCTCCCGGTTTTGTACCTTTAGGGTTGGAATTGTTTTTTTCAAATTTATATGGGACCACCCTCGGGGTATACCCTTTCCAATAGAAAAAGAATCATCAAAATCGGATCACTCTATAAAAAGTAATGCGTGGTCATTGATCACAATTAGTAAGTAAATCAACAATGATTTCCTGTTTTCCTACCCTTAGGGTAGGATTTTTTTTTCAAATTTAAATGAGATCGCCCTCGGGGTGTACCCTTTCCAATAAAAAAAGAATCATCAAAATCGGTGTTCTCTGTAAAAAGTTGGCGTGATCATACATTAAAAAAAATATAGGCGTCGAATTGAGTACCTCCTCCGTTTTTTCGTCGGTAAAAAATCGCTTAACTAGGTACTAAATATAAAATACATACCTTGACCTTCATTTTTGTCTTCATTCATTCTTCATTCAAAAACAAATTCAAATGACGACTTTAAAATAATGTCGACGTAAGCACAGTTCAACTAGCGCGTTCAAATTGAGATACAAAAATTAAAAATTAAAAAAACCCCCGAAAAAAAACCTCCAAAAAGTAAAAAATAAAATATGTTGATTGGCCCTTTAGTCGTCACGTCGGGGGACAGTTATTAATACAGTTTTTTGTCGGGGGTGTTTTAAATTTTTAATTTAATTTTTATTTCATACTTTTTAAACGGCCTAACATATTATTTTATAAAGTGCACGTGATCCGCTTTGATTTGAGACCCCACTCGAGTATATTTGCAGACATTCCGTTATTCTTCCCCCCTTTCACCCCCATAACTTATAAACGGCTCAACTGATTTTCATCAAACATGTCTAAGAACACTCGCCCGTAAGTCACCTTTAATACAAAAAAAAACTAAATTGAAATCGCTTCATCCGTTCGGGAGCTATGATGCCACAGACAGACTGACAGACACACAGACAGACTGACAGACACACAGACAGACAGACACGTCAAACTTATAACACCCCTCTTTTTGCGTCGGGAGTTAAAAATGGCGCAGCAAAGACCGAGGCTTAAAGGGCGCGGGGTGCGGTGTACGGTGCTCCCCTCGTACCTCCACCGTTACAACCAAGGCGGATCTTACAATGTATGGAGCATTGCGAATATAAAATATCTAGATTAGGTATAATAAATTCATAATTGATCGACCGTTACGGTATCGGTACCTATTCGGATCAAAACAAGTATTACTGGAAGTACGAGTATATAAATTGATCAACACAAGTTATTGATTTTTTAAATATATTCGGAGCCAAAAAGTCTTCGTGCATTTAAAAAATTTAGCCGTTACGGATCCACTATTGCATGAAATTGTTGAAAAAATATGTATCGAATATAGGTTCTATCGACGAATACATTTGGCAACATCGCATAATAGAATGCTACGTTGCCATTTCGCCCGAGAAATACGCAACTGGATTCAAGTTATTCGGTGCAAAAGGCGGAGTCAGCAATGTACGGGGTAGTGGCTGGATCAACTAAGTGTGCAAAGAGGTGTTTATATATATATATATATATATATAGATAATATATAATGACAAACTAAAATTGAGTCTTGGTTGGTTCGCCGCGAGCACAAACATCAGATATTATTATTTAAAACTAGTGGGCCTAACAGACTTTGTCCTGCCCGATTCCAGCGTCACCTACCGGGTCCAACTGACAACTGTACGTTTAAACCTTCCTTGGACCTACTCAAACACACACAGAGAATTTCGTAAGAATAGTTCGTGCCGTTTTTGAGTTTTAGCGAGACTAACACACAGCGTTTGATTATTATATATAAGAAGAAGAAGAAGATTATTAATGGTTTTGTAGATTCTCCATTCTTGTTGATTAGATTGGGTTTTAAATAGGCCCAGCGCAAAACATATGGTTACTTTTGATGTTCCCTTTTGCAAAACTAATTATAGAGATTTTCTCATCAGAGTTATTTAAAAATAAAATACCACACTTAATAGTGACATCGATATTTATTTCATGCGAAATTAGGCCAATTTCGTCGGTGTTTGAAAGAACGAATATCTTGACCTTCATAATAGCTTTTAAAGCAGTGTTTGTATGCCAAAGTGTTTCCTTTCTTTTATTTTTTTTATATATTTTAACATTGTACAGTTAAATCATGGTTTATTCATTGTGTACCTAATTCGATCTCTCGATCAACAGCTCACACGGCATATCTATCTGTGGAAACTGATTAGGCTAGTGTATAAGTTATTATTAATAAGATCACATGTGATAATTCATGATCTTTGTTTTCTTTAAAAAAAACCGGCCAAGTGCGAGTCGGACTCGCGCACCGAGGGTTCCGTACAAACCTGTAAGTATAAAAGTAAAAATTTACGGTTTTCGCAATTTTTCCTTTATCTGTGCCATAAGACGTTACCTCGTAACAAATTTCAAGATTCTGAGTTCACGGGAAGTACCCTTGCGAGTGTCGAAAATTTGCGGCATAAACGACTGTATCTTTTGATTGCGGTGGCTAAAAAGTTTGATTTTTTCACAGCTCCAAGGGACAGTAGACCTGAGTATTTCATATAAATTTCAGCTTGATACCTCTACGCGTTCCTGAGAAAAAGGGTCTTGACAGACAGACAGACGGACGGACGGACAACAAAGTGATCCTACAAGGGTTCCGTTTTTTCCTTTCGAGGTACGGAACCCTAAAAAGAATCGGGTTTTTCACAAAACCAAAAATTCATATTACACATTAAACTAACACTTTCACATAATTAAAAGCAATGTTTAAATAGACGATAATGAAAACCCTTCCTTACGAGGAATATTCATACGCGGCGGCTTTAAATTCTATAAAGTGTCAACACCATACCGCAAGGCATGTATTTTTCAGGCTGCGTTGTAGTGTCTCGGTCATCAATTATTCATACACCGTGAGTTATGGCGCCGACGCTGGCGGCATCGTATTCCCTCTCGCTTTCAACGCGAAAGAGTTCGTATCATATCGGGCAATATTGACAGTGTGAACAATCAGTCTGGCCTCAATATGGCGTTTTTATATACAATGAAACAATACGTTAATATAAACAGAAAATCGAATAAACCTTTGAGTTATAGAGGCGGAATAAATATTGATGAAGCTGGCAATAAATCTATTTAAAATTCAAAGGGAAATCTTTCCTATTACGCTGAATAACTAACAGCATTGATTTAGATAATTATATACATTTACCAAAATAAAACAGGTATTGATGTCATAATGATTAATGATATTTACAGTTATCGTAAACTTGAAGGGTGTCTGTAGTATATTCCGTTTATCTTCATTATCTTTTTGACAGGCGGTGTCTTTTTAGTGCCAACTGTATCTTCGCCACTAAGGATTGTGACTTCATCCAAATTGTCTCCGTCTGCTTGGGGTTTTTCAAGCAAAGCCATTGGATCTTGTTCATTAAAATAAATATTATCTTTTGATGAAATATCTGCTAAATACGGCATTCTGCAACAAAATAACGAAATAAACATTAAAAAAGAAATGCAGACACTTAATTGGAAGTTCTTATTTCTTCTATTGCCTCTTATGCTGTGAGGATTGGAAGCTATAAACTGAAAGTTGCTAACGGCTATGTAAGCTTGGCATAAGTAGTCCAATGAGATTCGCCCAATTTTCAGACAGAGGTCAATCGAGGACTCCAAATCGGTAGGGCAGCGTTAACAAAGCTATGCAACATTATTTTCAGCCTATCCACCTCAGTGACCTTCTAAATCTTAATTAGTACGTGTGTTGATGCTTACAATAGACCTCATAGGAAAGCTCCAAGTCACCCATAGGGCAATGGAGATGGCTCTAGAAGTTCATCTGCGTGGTCGATTCAGGACTAAGGAGATTCGCAGGTGAACCAAGGTCACCGCATAGCCCGAAGAATTGCGAGTCTTAGGTGGTGGTGGGCAGGGCATACGAACATTGTGGTGGAAAGGTTCACTAGTCGCAAACAAGATGGACTGACGATCTGGTATATTAGGTAGCAAAAGGTCGCGGGGAGTCATTGTAAAACGCATCAGTGTAGAGATCTTTCGGATATATAATGAGAAATAGTATATCATCATCATCATCGTCTCAGGTCATATACATCCTTACCGAGGGGTTCGAGCCTACCCTAGGGTGATTAGGCCTTAGTCATACACGTTGGCCCAGTGCGGATTGGTCGACTTCACATACACTCACGATATTTTCCTTCACCGTAGGAGCGTCACAAAAATGTACATATGAAATTCGAAACGATATACACATTGGTACATGGCGGGTCTCGAACCCCGACCCCCCGATTGGAAGGCACGTGCCGAGTCCACAGCGCCACCGACGCTCATAAAAAGTAGAAATAGTATATAAAACCATTCGCCAATATTGTCTATTCATTTCTACTATCCCATTTGTAGGCATTTGTGCCTTTGTGGTAGGATTTTGGAAGCCTGGAGTCTACAAACTATGTAAAGAGCATTTTGTATTGCTTTCTGGGACGGAAATGTATTACGATTTTAAAATTTACCAAATCGCGTAAAATATGGTAGTTAGGTATAGTCCGGTGGGTTATTGTCTAAGAAAAAATCTATCACGACCGCTTATAATTTGACAGCCATTGCGCCGTGAACATAAGACTCTGTACCGACTTCCTTTTATAAAGGATTAATGGATCCGCTGCGACTGTCAAATTGTAAGCGATCGCGATAGATTTTTTCTTAGACAGTGACTCCCCAGGTCTAGCGATTACGGTGGATGACGAATCGTTTCTGTAAATTCTGTAGTGTTAAAGCAATTTTGCGAACGTGGCCTCATTGTTTGTGGAGTTAACATGGTACGTTGAAGACGCAGGATCATATCCTGACCCAAGTGTATTTTTTTTAAATTAATGATTCATTAATTATTTATTCAAATTTAGAAAGCTATGGTTACCTAGTCTAGTTATCACGTGAAAAAAAAAAGTTTTTTTTCAAAATTTCAAACCATGCAGGATTGATTTTAATTTAAAGAAGCTAATCCATTAAAACAGTAATTGCATATTTAAACTAAAATAAGTCACAGCTAAAATTGTAATCTAGTCGTGTTATAAATCGTACCTTTCACCCATGTCTTCGGTCAAAGAAATGTCTTCACTATTAAAAATTTCAGGGGCTTCATTACCCTGAACTTTTACTCCAGGAAGAAAATCACTGCTATCGATATAAAAAGGTTTGTTGTCGCTCTTATTGATTTCAGATAAAATATAGTTTGCTGTTTTAACTGCAAAATCATTCGTCAACTTCTGCATATACTGAGAAGAAACTATTGTTTTTACTGCTCTTTTCACTTCTTTTTGATTCATTTTTAATATCCCCGAATCCCATTCTTGTGATGTATTTAATTTTGTTACAAAACAAATTATTAAATATATTGATATTTTAAACATCTTTTTGTCGAGACATTATCTTTTATGGAATGTTCTTCAAAAGTTGGGTATGAAACAGCTTTAATCCAATGTTTGATTGCTTTTGATTTATCGAATTCAATTATGCGGAATATTGATTTTGTATTTAGATTTCACTTTAAATTATTGAATGCAGTTAAAGCGATGTACAGATTTCCTATTTGCATTGCGGTGAATTCCGAGACATTACTACTATCACGAAATAGGGAGTGGATTATTTGATTCTATTTCACTTCTTGGATGACATTTTAATTAAATCATTATTTGACATTGCAAACTCAGAAATTTTAGCTCAGGATATTTTAAGTGAAATATTTAACTAACTCAGTGACTATACTGAGTTAGTTAAATATTTCTCTTAAAATATCCTGAGCTAAAACTTCTGAGTTTGCATCAGTGATTATTTTGTTTTATGAATAAATCATTGATTTAGTTCATCAGTTAATATACGTAAACATGGCGTTGTTACAGTCGTAATGGACGTAGGTCGCTGCCGATTCCCGGAACCCTTAATAGGGTCAGCCAATCAATTGAACTGTCCAATTAATATTTGATAAGGACTTCCTATGTCTGCATCATTATTATTGCAGCTTCCGTCACATATCAAATCAATGAATAAAATGTAGACTACATATTTAAAAAGACTAAAAACTAAAATATCGATTCATATTTTATTTGATTCTATTAAGCTTTACAGTTAAATAAAACTGTATTGGTTATAGTAATATGTATAGATTAGATAATAGTAGTATAGATATGATATAAGTATAGATAATAGTAAGACTGAAATTATTAGCCAAATAAGAAAATATTTTTTTCATCAGTGGGAATTTATTCAGATTTAAATTTTAAAAATTAAAATCTGTAATGATTTCGACGATTACTTGTTTTCGATATTTAGATTTTGAGTTTGATATATCGAATCAAGACGATGGCATTCAAAATTTTCCCTCCAAAATTACGAAGCCAATTCTAACAAGTGACAGTGATATTCCCCAAGGAGACGAACAACGCAGATCAATATCGGCCACATAACGCGGGCTGCCGCCAGTTATTGAGACAGGTATGTATTGAATAGTGTTCTGTCTCGTGTATTATTGGCATTGGACCCATCGATAAAGTGGCGCTCTATATCATGTTGTCTGAAGACTATTAACCATTAATAAAGAAATCTTGAATATGGTTGTGGTGACAGAGCTTTTTAGGTGAAAGTTGCAACAATCATCATTTTTAGGTAGCATAAGTTTACTGTTTGAAATAAGGCATTTCTCAGGGCACTTGATTAAGTCCGTTTCTCTATTTCTTGAATTTGCATCCTTCTGCCTTCTTAAAAAAATGTCGTTATATACTATACTAATACCCGACCGACCACGTCTTTTGCTGACCAAGTTTTAAGAAATGCTAATAATACATAGTACATTTACGTCAAATTATAGTACAGCCGACAAGTACAGCTGCAGGTTAAACCGCGGTGTCTCTTCTGCTCCTCCTTCTGCTATCAACCCTCTTTCTCCCTCCATCCTCCTAACCTTACCTGTAAATTTCCACTTAACACACCGGAAGATGTAGAATCAGCGAGCTCCACAACTCTCCAAACATGCAAACCCAAAAAAAAATACATTACTAAATAGATATGTATGAATAATTTTCAGATGCGAATCAGACATACAGGCATGATCATTTAACTATTTAGATTCAATGTGATTTATCAGTCAAAGGTTTGACTGTGAAACCATAAGTAACTTCTTCACTTGCATAATTAAGCAATTCAGCATCAAAGCAGTCATTTTTAAAATTAAGGAATATTATTTCAATTTTATATTGTTTAAGCCATTAAACGTTACTGCTCTTCTCTAACGTGAGACGAAATTAAATAGACGAAAAATTATTGCGTGCAACTTACTTGCGAGTAGGTGAAAATCGCTTTTTGGAACGTGAAATGCACGCCGAGTCGTAAATTTGTCTGATTTTTCGCAAATTCCTTACACTTAAAGCTTTGTGTCATTCGCAAATGTGCCTTAATGCCGCGGGCGTTAGTCGTGAAATCGCGGGGCGACCGGCAAGTTACGAGGTCGACAGCTTCAGTGCAAACAATGCTTCCGCGCGAACCATAATAATATCGTGTTACGCGGTAACGACTATCGCATAAGATTTTACTGCCATCGCGACGGTGAAATCAGATTCCACTGCAATGTTGCTGTCCGGTGATCCGATGGTGTTTTGTTTTACTGGCACACGTCACGCATTCTCACTGGTATTTTAGCATGTCTTATGCGGTGCACATCTTGAGGGGCTCGGGTTTGAGCCGCGTGTAACGAATAAGTACTTACTTACTTTAGCCTGTTGCCGTCGGCCATTAGATATAGTATTACTAGCTGTGCACGCGAACTACGATTCGCCAGTAAAATACTAATATCGCTATTAACTACGGGTGAAAATTTAGGGTTGTAAGTATTTTTTGATGCCAAATCGTAAATAACAATTTGTCACCTCTAACAAACAAACTCTAGGGTATAATAAATAGCCTACGACGTATTCTCATACCAAATATATCTACACAAAAAAATTCACAAAAATCGATCAAGCCGTTTCGGAGTTCGATAACAAACACAAACAAACGTGACACGAAATTTTTATACAAGGTGATATGAGAAACATACGTTCATGAAATTTTGTACTTTTATTACAGCTCCTTAGCTTGTCTAGAATCCAAAATTTCATAAATGTATCTCAAACTGTTATTGATATATTTACGTTTAAAATCGGCATTTTTATGACTGAATCACTAATTTAGCAATCAAAAACCTAGCCCACTTCCAAGTGACCTTGAAACTTTAGATTTGGCATCGAGGTCATTAGGCGTATATAAAGGAGAAAACTGAAATTTATTGATACAGGCCCCGGCAAACATCTTGAACAATTTCACAGATAAAAAATACATGCGCAGTTGCAGTATTTAGTACAAAAACTTTTTCTGCGCACGTATTTTTTATCTGTGAAAATGTTCAAGATGTTTGCCGGGGCCTGTACTTAGTATTAACAAAGTAATAAAAAGCCAGCCGCGCTTATAGGCGCAAGCGCCCTGATGCTGGGCGATTGTCTGATGAATATTTATCATTTCTGTGCAAGAAGTAATGATATCCCAAAAACATAAATGTAAAATGAAAGCCAATTTCAATTAGAATATGCGTTGTTGTTGACTTCGTCGACAAAAGAATTGATATCTATTTGGGTGCCAAGTTCGGACAAATAATTACGCAATGCATTAATTTCACCTGGAATGTAATTCAAGTACAGGATTTGAATTGGCTAGTTCACTACAATTTCAGAAATTTGGTTTTTTGATAAAACGATCGTTTGCAAAAAAATACGATATCTGACATATTATATCCTTTACCATGAAAGGAAGGTCATTTATATAAACAAGAAATAAAAATGGCCCAATTTGTATAGAACAACAGATTTTTTTCGTGATTTTAAAATTGGTGGCACAGTAAAAGTTGTTCAGTTTTATTGTCTGAACAAGCACACAATATTCTGCTTAAAAAGTTACTTTGCATAGGCTATGCAGGGCGAAATGCGACCGCTTCCGAAAAAAAAGAACACATTATATTGTACACGGTGTTTCATAATAACCAATCTATACTTACTTACTAATATTATAAAGAGGAATGTTTTGATTGTTTGTTTGTTTGTATTGAATCGGCTTCGAAACTACTGAACCTATTTTGATGAAAGTTGGTATAGGGATAGTTCGAGACCAGGGGAAGGACATAGGGAAATTTTCCTATGGGAAAATATCAAATTCCCACGGGAAAACAAAAATAACGTGGACAAAGTCGCGAGCGGAAAGCTAGTAAATAATAAATGCGTTATCTAAAACTAATTATTAAAATGTGTTTACACGTAATGTCATTCAACCCAAAATTTTCATGTATATTATAGTATCATCATCATGTCTATGATTTACATGAAAATTTTGGGTTGACATTACGGGTAAACACAATTTAATAATTAGTTTTAGATAACGCATTGATTATTTATTGGTTATTATGAAACACCGTGTATAGATTGTGTACTCGTAATTACTTGTAAAACTCAACAACTTTTCCTACTTTTGTCTTAAAATGAGAAAATTTTTCGCACTATCCATACAAAATGATATTTCAACTAAGGAAATTGTTATGGATAGTCCACATTTTTTTTGCATCTTCAGCCTTCCTCGATAAATGGACTCTCCAACACAAAAATATTTTTTTTATTTAAATCAGTAGTTCCTGACATTAGTGCAGTCAACCAAACACACAAACAAACTGATCGCTTTATAATAATTATTATGGATAACATTACATGTTACGCGTGTCTAGGCAATTGGGCATTATGAGTTAGTTACATTTAATATTTCGACTCGACACGCGATGTCGATGTCGCGAGAATCGGCCGCGTTGGGGATCGACACTCGACAGCTCGCCGCCCCTTCGAAATTCAAACGATTGATGTAACAAATTGGAACTGTTTTTCTTTTTGTTCGAGTGTTAAGCTCGGCCAGTGATTACGGAGTGAACCGATGCGTGTGTGTCAACGTCAGCGATACAAGTGGCATTACTTTTTTTTCAGTTCCAAACCTAAATGGCATCAATTATCGAGTGCAGGGAATCTTAGTTTGGAGCTCAAAAAGGTTTGTTTTCTACACAAAACTGGGAAGCTCTTAGCCTTGATTTCACCTGATAATAAATGTCGAAAGGTCAAAAATATTTTACAAAAAATAAAAACCGACGTACGGACGTACCTGGACGTACCTACAAAATTTAAGGTTTCCCTCGATTTTCATGGAATCCCATCATCTTGACTTTGGTGAGTATTACTCTATCGAATACAGAAGGAATTTTGAAAATCGATCCACAATTAGCGGAGTAATCGCGTAACATGCACACAAAGCACGTTGGACGTACCTAAAAATTTAAGGAATTCCCTCTATTTTTATGGGATCCCATCATCAGATCCTAACTTTGGTAACCGTGGGACCACCCTTGGAGTAAACTCTATCGAATACAAAAAGAATTTTGAAAATCGGTCTACAATTGATGACGTAATCACGTAACATACACACAAAAAAAACATAAGCATCGAATTGAGAACTTTCCCTCTTTTTTAAGTCGGTTAAAAATGAACTATCACATTTAATGTCAATTGTCAAGTACACCCTTAATAAACTCCTCGTCTGTCCTAGCTCTTAAAAACAAAATGGCGGCCGTATCTGATGCAATAATTACCACAGATTAACAAACAATAAAGCCAGCTCTCCGTTCGCGGCATTGTCACATCAAAGACAAAATGTTAATTAATTCAGATGTGAAATAAAATTAGCCTGCTACGGTATCATGACTCGGTCGTCACAATGGAATTACGTAAATAATGATGGAGAGAATATTGAGAGCTTTTGGTGTTCGATACGGATTGTTTCTTTGTTGTCATGTTATTGGCTTCGAATGGTATGTAAAATTTAAGGACATTACCTTTTTTATCGGAACATTTAGGAGGACGATAGGAGTGACCGTCATTGTTATGTGGTTCGGTGATCCCAGTTCGCCCCACTTACCAGTCCCCACGCTCTTAGAATCCCGTTTTGACAGCTGTCATCCCTATATTCCTATCCCTGTATATATCCCTTTTATCCATTAGTTTTGACAGATAAACTAAACTTAACTCTAAGAGAGATTTCTTCCAGCCAACGCGTGAACGCGTCAGGTTAAGAGGATTGTGAAGCTGTAAATTTTCATACAAAAAGCGATAACGCTTTTCTCCCTCTTTACATAGTCCAATTTTCATAATTTTTGGAAATGTTGTAGATATAATGAAGATCTAGGTTTGTACGTTTTGAATATTGCTCAGAATATAAATTCTTATTCTGCTTATAGGACTTCACATACACCTTTAAATTTCCTCGCAGATGTATGCAGGTTGCCTAACGATGATTTCCTTCACCGTATGAGCGTCAGACAAATGTACATTTGAAATTCGAAAAAAAAAAATTGCGTAAATATGCGACTTACGGTCATACATTAAATTATAGAGATTCTTAGCTTACTGTTATTTTTTTTGTGTGGTACCGGAATTTGTTTGTTTGTAAGTAGTATAATTTTTATTTGTTTTGTCGTCGCCTTGTTTTTCAATATTTTTTATGTTTAACCCTGCTCGGAACTGAATGTGTTAGTTGTCTGTGGACACTTCATTGGTTTATGTATCGTAATAATGTTTATATATCAATGTTTGTAATGGTAACTGTTTGTGTCCCTAATAAAGATAAATAAATAAATAAAATACCTTTTGATCGCGTTGACCTACAAGTTGGATTTTCGCAAAGCTGAAAGACCGTAAACTCGAAGACTTTCCTGAAAAAAGGGGTCTTGACAGACAGACGGACAACAAAGTGATTTTATAAGAGTTTCGTTTTTTTTGAGGTACGGAACTCTAAAAATGGGTTCTGGGTATTGTCTTGAAATAGTATGTCGAAAGAAGGTCAAAAATTAGCAACGTACAGTCAGCAACACGTTAAGCTTTACGTTGACATCATGAAAGCTGTCGCCATTAAGGCGAGGTTTCCCAGGTAATTTACTCGCGTACAGCGACTGCTTTATTGCAAGGCAATATAATTGATAACTGCATAGCTTCTAATGTCGCTTGCACGCTGCGACTAGATTAAAACGTTACTTTTTACACGTTTTAATTGATTTTTGGAAAACTGGGGTACAAAATAAAATAGTACATTACTGTAGAGGCCGGGAAGTTAAGGTTTGCCGGGCGGGTAAGCTTTAAGTTTTTAACAATAATTATGAGTCCGGCAATCCCATTCCCGCTGAGGTATGTATAGTGCTTTTCTCAATAAATATGAGGAAATAATGGAAGACGTCATACTGGAAACAAATGAGTATAATATGAATAAAATAACGAATAAAGCAATTTAATAATGTTCCATCATTTATTCATTATACACGGCGTCAATAAAATGTCTAATCAACAAGTTTCAGAATTAAAAATAAGGTTAAATAAATTTACTTGTGATGACATAATGTTACAAATAAAAAATTTCATCAAAATTGCTGTCCTTAGGAAGAGTGCCCAGAAGGCTGGCGGCATTTCCTCGTTGGATTGCTAAACTTAGCCGTTGACCGAGGAATGCACCAGCCCTCCGGTCACCCGATACATCGATCAGGCGGGGCACCAGGTCTCGAAAAATATACTGGCTTCAGGCCCCCATGGTCCTAGCGTTTCGACTCCAAACGGCACAAATACGTAACCCTGACCTAGAGTTTCGTCGCAAGTACGAAACCGCTTGAAACGTTCAGCGGCGGTCGCAGCAGCTCCTGCGTGTCGGGAAGTAGAAGCGATGTAGGATGCAGCCAGCGTGTCAACACAGGCCGCATCCCACACTAAAGGCCTACCTCGACTCCAAGCAATTAACGACATCCCATCAGGCCTCTTGCCATCGTCACGTGCAATACCGTTCGGCTCGAAAATAGCCGGCACGTTGGCGGTAGCAAGGGTTTTTCGGATAATGTCGTTAATTGCCGCATGCCGGGACACGCGACCAGTGCTACGTACACATGAAAGACCATGGTGACCCAACTGATCAACTAATTCACCACAAGGACAACGATGTGCTTCGCAAACTTTAATTCCTAAACGTAAACCTATACAGAAATTAAGCGTGAACTTGTCCAAAAGAGTAGGTACCTATATTCGGTGATGGAAGAGCATGGAGCCATAAACTTGATTCATGTTTGAAAACCGCTATGAGACGAGCTAGATCGATATCAGAAGGGGAATTTTCCATAAGGTTGCCTAGAATTGATTTACATTGTGGTTCATCCCACAGCCTCTGAGAATTTAGATTTTGAGAAAAGTTTACGTTAAACTTCCATGAATTCATGGCCTCATCTATAAGGATCTTATGGTTGTTCATATGTAATGGGATAATGAAGTTTGTCAATTGGTATGTAGAGTGTATTGAAGACAGAAATGATGGAAGAGAAATATCTGTTGCTTTTCGGATACCAAGACCTCCAAATCTAATTGGCAGACAGGCCTGTGACCATGCGCTGTTGTCAAGATGACAATTTAAAAGACATGACATGGTACTCATTAAAAGGGCGTCTATGGGTAATCAAATTTCAGGAAATTTCCAAAAAGGGCTACAACGAAGAACGTCTGTGAGTTTTGGAACAAATAAACAGAGCCGTAAAATAAAAATTGCAATGTGGGGATGAATTTTATGAAGTCGACATGATAGATCATTAAATATTTTTATTTGTTCCCGAATGACCAGTGGAAACAAATCTGAAAAAACTGGTGCCCCAAGGAGGCGAAGTGAATTTTTATTTTGCAGGCTAATATTAGGAGCGATTGCCTTGAAACGATTTATTATAATATGCTTCTCTTTGTCTGAAAAACAATCTGGAATGTAAAGTTCGCATTTATTGAAGTTTAACTCTAGGCCAATACTTTTGAATTCAGTAATGATGTTAGAAAAGTCATTTAGAAAAGTCATCACTATACAGTATTCACTTCGCCACCGAGAGTACCATCATCTAGATACCAAACGTTATATTTTGCAAGAAGTTTTGTTATTATGAGGTGAATAGAAAGGCTGAAAATGGCAGGGCCTAAAGGATCACCTTGTTGGCAGCCGACTGATGAGGATAGAAAGTTATTTTTAAAAAGTAATTTTAAAGGTAAACTATAACATTGCCAGAGGTAGCTAAAAATGCGAGGTACACTAATTTTTACTTGGGTTAACAAAGCACCCCTGTCTACAGAATTAAATGCATTTTTGACATCCAACTTCAGTAACACATCATCTGTATTTATCTGAAGAAAACTGCGTGCGGCATGAACTGCTGCCTCACAACCTCCCTTGCAACCAAATCCTAGCTGTATCGGTTGAAATTTAGGTTGTAAAATAGGGGATATAGCTTTACAGCAAATTTTGGAGGCTATACGTCGCCAAGTACAACCGACGGCGATGGGCCGAATCCCACCATCCTTTTTTTTAAGTGCACAGAGATTGGCACCGTACAAAACCTCCAAAATCTCAGCATGTACCTGGCCACGCAGCATTAAATTTATAAGCTATGTTATGGTCTTAAGAATAATTAATTTATTAATGTTCAATGTAATGTTTGACATATTTTACGCGTTTACAACGTGTCTCTTAACTCCCCATAAAAATTATAATATTCATTTAACCGAAAAGAAAGAGTCAACCTTGATAAAGTGTCATATAATCAAATTTAATTGTCAAATTTATGAAAATAAATTTTAGAACAGTTTTAGGTTGGCACTTTTGATAGTTGAAATAAAATTAAATATTATAATTTTTATGTAGATATGGGGAGATATATGAGTCACGTTGTATACAGCCCAGTTATATTTTACGCAAGAAATGTAATAATGTAGATTATGGCTTTTTCTCTCACAACGAAAATTAAGGATATTTTCGTGTGATTTTATACTAACATTTTAATAATATTGTTGTCATATTATATTCATATACAGGGTGATCAATCCAAATGGGTCAGTAGGGAGAAGTCAGAAACTATGAGAGTTAGCGATATCTGTTCTTAGGAACCATGGCGTGGATTTTAGATTCAATAATAATAATGGCATTAATTTTTTTTTTACTCTCATAAATAACCGGGAAGCGAACCAGGTCAAAACCTCTGTAAAAAATGTTATAAATTCTGCAAGTTTTTGTTGATAGTGTGAATCATAAATCACAAGGAACACTTTTTAATGGAACCATGTTCAAATATTTGAAAAAAAGTCATGGATAAGATCTTTATTTCATTTAAGTATTTTTAAATATTAAATAAATTGGCCCGCCCGCTGAACGAATATGTTCTAATTTTAAATAAACCCAATTTGTAATGCATAATATTGATGCATGCAGATAAGATATGCTTAGGTGGTCTCTTCAGATAAATTATTCGATTGAATCCACCATCAACAATAACTACGAAAAAGCTTGCAGAATTTATAACATTTTGTACAGAGATTTTGACCAGCACGCGTAGCACAAGGACCCCGAGATAAATAAATGTCTATCATTAAATGTCACTTTCTCGACACCAAACAATAGTTAACTCATTCCGTACTGTCAAAAGTGACATTTCGGCGTAGAGGAATAGGCCGAGAAAATACTTTCGCGATCCTAGTGCTACGCGTGCAGGTTCGATTCCCGGCATGTATGTATGAAAGTTTAAAAAATTTGAATGCCATTATTATTAAATCTAAAATCAACGCCATGGTTCCTAAGAACGGATTTCGCTATCTCTCATAGTTTCTGATTTCTCCCTACATGATCACACGGTATATTATGCTCGAAGAGTGCATTTATTATAATGTGGTAGCAATTGGCTATATGACAAGTTACATAATTCAAGTTATAGATGAATTTAAAAAATATTAGCAGCGGCCAGTAACGATTTTTCGTACTTACTTACTTTCTTACTTTCGTAGTCCCCTTTTTAGCCTGTGCTTACTTTCCTGGCCAAGGCCGGTAAAGTAATGCAAGAGCCAAGAAAAACAAACTTCGTGTCTTGTTTTTACTACAATAATGTCTACATTTCCGAGCATGTTTGAGAAAAATGTATTTTTGCAAATTTACGCTTTATTATTGTGTATACTAACCAGTAAAGCAGATAGTAGAGATACTCTGAAATATTTACGGAATCATAAGCGTCGGTAAATAAACAGCTCACACTAGTTTACGAAACAGTTTAAACTTTCAAGAGCGCAATTGAATGGATTCCAGATATAGAGTCTACATCTATTTGTTATTATTTGCTACCACATATCGGTAGTAATTTATGAATATAAGAGAATTATAGGAAAAAGTTACATTGATGACAGTTTCCTAGACAATTTATTTGTACTTTGTAAAATACAGGTATCTAACATATACACATCAGCACACCACTAAAACGAGTTTCTGTAGATCTGAAGACGCTAGTAATAAGTAGATTATTATATACGAGTTTATTAAATAATAAAAATGCACGTCTATTGGTAAAACTTTTGCCATTTATTATCGTATTTTCTGATTCACAACTGTTTTAACATACCTACTGCACAGAGTGATCTTTGGATTTTTTTATCAAGTGAAAGATGATTAATCATGTTTCTGTCTTTAATAATGTTATGATAATATGTTCAACAATATCATATATGAATTTTAGAACTGTGTGTGTTATATTTGTGGCGGTAGAATAAGTCTAAATTGTTCGAAAACGGGAAAGTAGCGCTTCAATAGCAACATAAAAGCGGTCACGAGGTCAACGTGTAAAGTCTGGCGTGTTGCTGTGTGTACATTGGTATCCTTGTTGCTGTTGTATAGCGTGTTATGACAGGCCAGGCCGGATTGCGCCATTATATTGAAGTCGGTGCCAAACGATGATCTCCTAGCCTTAAAAGTCAGCACCGACTTCAATATAGAAATGTAATGTTGCCTATATTTTATTATTATTTATAATAGATATTTTATTTTTTAGATATTTAATTTTGAACTGTATTTGAAGTCGGTTTTTATTTTATTTTTACCAACTTAATTGTATGAAAAAAAAACATCTCGATGCTAGATGCTATCTCTCTTAGGCGGTTTTGTTCGGAAATTCTCTTCCGCTAACATAATGAGAGCATACCACAAGGGGGGACGAGACCGAAGATCGATTAATTATCCATAAGAATATAATTCTTGTTTAATATTTGAAACATAGAAAAGCACTCAATGCTGTGTGCCGCTATTAACATATTAATGGGCGAATTTATTATTTATTACGAGGAATTTATTAACGTGACTGATGATTACGTCTCGTCATCGTCTTGGAAGTTTGAGTGCAAAAGTTTTTATGGCGCCAATTCCATCATATTTTGTAACAAATCGTACTATTAACAATTAACAAGTATAAGAATTGTAGAAGTTTATACGATATTTTGTAGTCTTCAATGTTAATTTGTTGATCATGAAACTTACTCGTATATCTATATACATTGTTATCTTTTTATCACCCTGGAAAATTTTAGGGACGCTTCACGACATGGTATTAGAATGATTTAAATATAAATAAAAAAAATACCTCACTTACTTAATTTTATATTAATTTTCTAAATTATCCAAAAAATGCTGCACTGGTTGAGAGCAGCATTTTTAGAGATTTTTTATTTCATTTTTTTTATTTTTTATATAATAACTAATGTGTCCTGAAGCGTCCCTAAAATTTTCCAGGGTGATAAAAATATAACCGTGTATATAAAAGAAGAAGCTCCCATTGACATATAGACGCACGCACAGCCGTAACCGCTAATGGTAGAAACGTGAAATTTGAACAGTTGTTTTAATTCGAAATGCAGACGCACAGTAAGAAGGGATTTAAAAAAATTAAACCCTAAGGGAATGAAATAGGGGTTGCAAGTTTGTATGGAAAATCCTAAAATTAGCAACGATTTTGATAAAACTTGAGATCATCACGTCATGCTCTTAAAAATAATACCTACAGACATAACAGACCCTGAACGG
This sequence comes from Schoenobius gigantellus, assembly GCA_963935595.1. Lineage (NCBI taxonomy): Eukaryota > Metazoa > Arthropoda > Insecta > Lepidoptera > Crambidae > Schoenobius > Schoenobius gigantellus. The sequence continues at coordinate 4,328,066 of OZ012549.1, forward strand.
GCAAACTTCTACATTTCTTATCATAGTTTTACGTGATTGTAATGCGCTGGTGCTGAGTTCGGCATATAGATTCATGATTTTTGCAAGATTAGTTTCCTTTTTAAAATTTCATTATGTTATAATAGTCTATCATATAAATAATTTTAGTTTTTGCACACAGTTTTAATATATTCCATGGTAAGCTCCTTGTCAAGCTATACTGTTTGACCTTTGAACCGTTCTTGATGTCGCTTTTTTTAGTGTAAATGTAAAGCTTGAATGAAAGCTTACTGTACCTACCTACATACATATTCCATAAAAGACTTCAATATTGATTTCGTTTAAAAAACGTATTATTGTTTTATGTAAACCAAAACTCTTATTTAGTTAAGCGCAAATGTGTGATTGATTATAATTAAATTAAAAGTCTAGCTTATAGTACATATTTTTAATGTCACAAAAACAAAATGATATCTCCTATTTCGTTACTTTATTCTAGTAACACAATAAGTTTTTTTCATGTGAGTAAAATGTTGAAGGAGAATAGGATGCAGAAGATTTTTCCCCAAACAAAACCCTGTCCAACGCAGGCCTTGCCCCTCGTGACGTCACGTCGCGTTACAGCGAATAAAAGAAAATGGCGGGTGACAGCGCGCGTCACGGCCACGCGGCATCTTTTGTGAGATCGCCATGCTTACTCATATAGATTTTGTTTTAGTCTGTGCAAAAAGGAAACCGCAGCGGCTTACTTAAACACGAATCGATTTTTCTTTTCTATTTTTACTGATATTGGGCTGCAAAATTCGAAAATTTTTTATTCAATTTAAGCATTTCCGTGTACTTATTGACTTCAAAAACATGTACAAACATGTTTTAATTTAAATCAGAACAGAATGCTTCTATAATAAATTATAGTATATACTGCAAATATAAGTAGGTATAAGAATCTATTGAATCATTCGTCTGGCATCGAGCGCTCGCCGAACATCGCGCTTGATTTCAAGTGGTTTTGGTTTCGTTTTCGACGTAAATCAAATTTATTTTTATTTTGACATTGACCTACAAGCAAATGGACTTTGGGTCTAATACAAATTTCAAGAAAAATGTGTCCGATAAATTCCGAAACGTAAATGCATGCGTCAACAATTTAATTGAAGTCGTATTGACATTACTGTGGTGTTCAATTTCGCTTGCACCAATTTGCACATTACTGTGGTGTTCAATTTCGCTTGCACCAATTTGCACATTACTGTGGTGTTCAATTTCGCTTGCACCAATTTGCACATTACTGTGGTGTTCAATTTCGCATGTACCAATTCTTCACCATATGATGAGCAATTGGATCTGAATGATACTGAATTGGAATTTTGGATCTGATTTTCTTGAGCCACTTTTGGAACGCGGACGCGAAGTCCATTTCTTTGTAGGTCAATGTATTTTGACTATCAATTTCACATGGTTTCCTCATTCTCTCATACTTATTCAACTTCCTTTAATTGTTTTCCCCAATATTAAATCAAAATGCTCTAACAATACTATCACAGTCAAGTTTCGAGGACCCATTTATATTTCTTTTAAATGTTTTTATGACAAGCTTAAACTTTATGATCAGTTATTCAACATCACTGTCCTCAGGGGTCGGGGTGCATAATTATGTTGTCTGAAGAAAAATAAATTATTTTTAGAGTACTTATATCCGTATCCGTCTTTTAAACCGCATTCAAAAAGGGGAGGTTCTATGTTCGACTTTATCTTTTTTTTATATTTATGTTCACCGATTGCTCCGCCATTTGTGGGCCGATTTTCGAATTTTTTTAATCAAAAGAGTATACTCCCAAGGTGTTCTATTGTCACCATGTCACGATCTGATCATGTTGCGTATTTTAACCGACTTCAAAAAAGGAGGAGGTTCTCAATTCGATGCGTATGTTTTTTTTAATTAAACTTTCAATTGATTCAGGTGAGCTTATATTAGAAAAAAAGTAAAGCTCCTAAACAATTACTTAGCTTGTGAGGAGCTTGTGAATTCTTCAATCCTGTGTTGTGAGAGACGTTTCTTATTAGTTACTAGCTTTTACAACCCCCCCCCCCTTGTACACCCATACAAATTTCCACCCCCCTTTTCTCCCCCTTAAGGGGTGACTTCTGCGATAAAAAATATCCTATGTCCTTTCCTGGGACTCAAACTATGTCTATATCAAATTTCATCTAAATCGGTTCAGTAGTTTAGGCGTGAAAGCGCGACAGACAGACAGACAGACAGAGTAACTTTCGCATTTATAATATTAATAGTATGGATTCTGGTGTTTGCCTTGGGTCAAATTCTAATACGCATGTATGAAATTTCACTAAAAAGATTGAAATAAAATTATTAAAAAAAAAACCGACTTTAAAAACACTAAAAAGTCAAAAATAATATAAGAATACATAGGTACGACTTCACATTTTTGTATTTAAGTCGGTACCAAGCAATGATCGCCTTGGAAAGTCATAAAATAATGTTACAACAACTAATATAGTTGCTTAAAATTTGGTACCAACTTCAATATAAAAATGTGCTGTTGTGTGTATTCTTATATTATTTATGACTTTTTGGTGGTTTTGAAGTAAGTTTTATTTTTTGTAAAAAAAAGTTAAACTCGTTTTATTCAAATTTTATCAAATTCAGGTTATTTTAATTTTCTCTATTTTAAATACATATTATGTAATACTAATACTAATTGTATCTAAATACAAAAAACCCTTTTACTACTCCTCTAAAATGGTGACCGCGGAAGAGTTCCCAAGATGATGGCAGCGTTCTCTCTTTCTATTACAATGCGCGAGAAAGCTTGAACACGTCACCGTGAATAGGTTTTTCTAATTATTTTTCCAAATTCACATTTATGCAAAACAATTATGCTTTATTTAGTTGTCATTTCCAGTAAACGAATTTGTATTAAAGTGAAACGCGCTACTAAATAGCGCGTTAATACAGTTTATACAATTCACATTTTATATTATTTTTGTGCAGTGAAAGTTCGTACGATCGGCCCCACGTAGGGCGCCAATATTACACTTCGAACGTGTGAAGATTCGAGTTTCAATACAGAGTATATTATTAGACCTCAAATTCAAATTCAAATTCAAAAATCTTTATTCAACATAGGCCTTTACAGGCACTTATTGACGTCAAAACAAAGCAAAACAATCTAATTTAAATAAATCATATTAACCTTGTATGTGCATACATCCCGAATATACTCAAGATGTCTGCAAATACAAGTAGGAATTTTAAAAAAAGTTAACTTTACACTTGTTCGCAAATTCGGAGAGCCTTCTCGAGAAGAACGGGCAAGAAACTCGAAAGGTCAAAATTTTTTATCTCCTCTTTTAAATCGCCATTTACAATTTTGGTTTTGTTAACGAGTCGTCAAGTGGAAGCTGACCTCAAAGCAAAAGTTTGAGCTTAATTTCCATTACAAGAAGAGATGTGTTAATTCACATTATATAAGCTATCTCTGAGAGAAGTGCGTGAACTTAGCTTATAAATTGCTCTCACTGAATGTTTCTTTGAAACAAAACGCAGTACATTGTTAAATATTAGAAATGAGAGATCAAACCCAAGCTTTTTGTCCGTCATGTAATCAGACACTTTACAATATGCTTTTCTAATAAGTACATCTTTGATTGCAACTTTAAATTTGTTTAAGCTAAGTTCTTGTATACAACTTGGTATTTTATTGTAGAAACGTATACACAGGCAGGCCTCTAAAAGAATTATTGATTTTTTGGAGCCTGGTTTTGGTAAAGCTAACATATTCCTTTGTCTAGTATTAACTGAATGAATATCACTATTTTTACAAAACAAATGAATATTTTTACGAACATATATTAGATTCTCATAAATATATTGCGACGCTACTGTCATAATACCAATTTCTTTAAACTTTTCTCTCAAAGAATCTCTCATTTTAAGGTTATAGATAGCTCGAATAGCCCTTTTCTGCAGCACAAAAACGATCTGAATGTCGGCAGCATTTCCCCACAACAAAATGCCATATGACATCAAACTATGAAAGTAAGAAAAATATACAAGTCTTGCTGTATCAACATCAGTCAACTGACGTTTTTTCCATACAGCGTGAGCTGCAGAACTAAGTCTCTTTGACAATTTATCTATATGTGGGCCCCATTGCAGCTTAGAATCAAGTGTGATTCAGGTGTGACTCAGGGTAGGTATTACGGCCTTGCTCATAATGACTCGCAGAGATAAAGTCAATTATTTAGCTTCGCTCGGCCTAGAGGAGGCAGAAGCTGAAGCGCGACGCGGAGGCCAAGAGACGTGTTTCGCGGTGGACGGAAACAGGCGTATCGACTGAGTTTTTAGTAAAAATCAAGTATAGCCTGCGTCGATGAGACGGCTCGACGTCGTTTAAGTTTAAAAAATCGGCTAAATGCGAGCTAGACTCGCACACTGAGGGTTCCGTACAAACTTATGTATACTTATGTATATGTAACTTATGTATACTTTTACACTTATGTATAAAAATTGCAATATAGACATGTACTTACAACAACAACAACTTATCTACTTATACAAGTTCCTAACTCCTTACATATTTATTGTTTTCAGATTGCTGATAGGAATCAGATTTCTTGATTCTAGGTGAACGAGAGGTGCTGTACAGGTTTTGATTTTAGCAATCTTTTGATCGCGTTGCCTTACAATTTTTAAATTTTCACAGATTGACCATAAGTCTATGTATTCATCATCACAGCTCATATACGTCCCCACCGAGGGGTTCGAGCCTACCCTATGTTAGGGTGATTAGGCCTTAGTCAACCACGCTGACCCAGTGCGGATTGGTAAGTCCGTGTATTATTACGATATAAATTTCGATTTTGATATTTTCACGCGTACCTGAGAAAGGGGGAAAGGGTCTTGACAGACAGACGGACAGGCGAACAATGAAGTGACCCTATAAGGGTTCCATATTGTTTCCTTTTGAAGTACGGAATTCTAAAGATTGTCCGCTTCCCTATTCTTATGACGGTGTTTTATTCGATGTAATGTACATATACGTTTTAACCCCCTACGCAAAAAGAGGGGTGTTGTAAGTTTGACCTGTCTATCTGTCTGTGTGTCGGTCTGTGGCACCGTAGCTCCTGAATTAATGAACCAATTTGAGTGCGGTTTTTTCTTAAATCTTAAGCCTTGTTCATCGCGGTGGTTCTTAGGTTTGTTTCATGAAAATCGGATTAGCAGTTCAAGAGCTACAAGCACTTTGCCAAGACGAGATAGCTATTTTTTATGAGCTGCGTTTTGGATCAATAGGTATCTATTAGAATTAATTAGAAATTTGAAAATAATGTATAAATAGGTACTTTTAATCAAGTGATAAAAGGAGCTAAAAAAAGTTTATTTTTATACTTTTTAGAGTGATTTTTGGGTAGGGGGTTTTTAAAAAATTTTAATTTTTAGTTAAACTAGTTTTAACCTAAGCACAAAACCAGGAGAAATCAGACGAAATGTTTGATAAGTAGTGAAATATTATTTTGTTCGAAGATTTGACGTATAATTTTCTTCTTGCATCGCATTTCAACTGTTTTTGAGATACGCGATGTCATCAATTAAATAATCACTCACTTTGTAAATCTTCACTCATGAAGTATTGGCCCGGATTTTTTTAAATTTTAGAAACCATTAAAACGCTTACAATGCTTTGACCTTGTTTTCTGTCCAGAACTTCCCAAAGCTGACCCCAAGATAAAAGATTATCTCAATATCAGATACCCTCAATCTCAATATACACATTGAAGGCAGAGCAATCAATTTGTCAGGCAAGCGCCTGTCGCAACACCACAGGTAATAGCGGACTTGCCGCGGCTCACTGGACTGTGATATTACGCCTTTGATAGCTAATATTACACACGAGCCTGAATCAATAACATTCCTAATCATCACCATCATGCTATACATGTGATGGTAATTTCAGAATATTACATTAGTAGGCAGGCATATACCGGGTGTAACTGAACACCCCAATAACATTTAAGGGGCATATAAGTTAAATACTAAATGGACCTTCGGTGCTTGTCTGAGACCTGGAACCCCAATACTTTCAGAGTTATTTGATTTTAAACTGAAAGCAAAAAATTTCAAGTGACAACCATAATCAGCTCTTAACACAAAAGAAATTTAAACACAAAATGACACGTGACAGACGTGAGCTTAGTATTCCTCCTACGCTTACGTCGGGCTGTCGGCACTTAATACCAAAAAATAATTTATTTAGTTTGTATGACGTGAGCGTAGTATTCCTCGTACGCTTACGTAGGGTTGTCGGCACTTAATACCAAAAAATAATTTATTTATTTTGTATGGAAAAAAAAAAGTAGGTTTGTTAGCCCTAATATTTTTCCTACAGAATCTCTACTTCTGATGGATACATACCCTTAAATGTTATAGGGGTGTTCAGTTACACTCTGTATAACTACTCAATGGCGAGTATGGGGTTCCAGCATAAACCATGAACCGTGATAAACACGTTGAAATAAAAGCTTTTTTCTATTCAAAAGTCAAATGCTCGTAAAATGCTTAAAAATAGACTACTAATCACAGACGTATAACGACCTAGAGAATATTTCCTGGAAGTGCTACACATCTACTCAAGTCGGTGACAGTCAACTTTAATAACATAACAGCATAAAAATAACTCACCAATATATGTGTTAATTAAATCACGCAATACCTGAATATGGTGTGTTTAGAATCGGGAGTGGAATCGACTGCACAATTTAAAAAAATAAGTCAAAAAAATTTTTTTTTTGTTAGCGCCGCTTTTTAAATTTACTCAACGCTATCGTCTTTAACTCTTGGTGGCGCGACGGCTAAGCTACGGCACGGTAATAGTATATACAGTAGAATGACGTCATAGAAACAGTCGAAACACGCGCTATGCCTACGCGCCTCAATACTGGATAGCAGCTGGATCGCATCTACAAGGGCTGTCACGAACGCAGTTCGCCGCAGGTTGCACGCACGAGCCAAACGGAGCTTTATAATATTAGTACTAAATGGGTTTTCTTGGTTCTTCACGCAATCTTTCGCCTATTTGGTTAGTAAGTGAGTGAAATAAATAAAATATATTTGCTTATTTATTATTAATTTATTATATCGAAGGCATTTTAGGCAACCTAAATGCTAGTTTCGTTAACCTATTTTATTGCATAAAAACCTATTTAATTAATTAATTTAGATCGACAAAGTAATTCTATATGCATTCTGAAATAGTATAATTACAAATCTAGGCAGAAACTGTAAGCGCGCGGCCCTATCGCGGGCCAACGCACCAAGCGATGCCGAGCGGCCGTCGGTATAAAATTTCGAAGAGGGGCCGAGTTCACATACTGTATATACTATTTCCGTGGCTACGGCGTACTATTATATGTTCTGTCGCTAAGCGATAACATCGTTGACATTGTATTCTCAGGCACGCGGACATAGAGTTTTAAATTCGCAAGAAATGTAACGTGAAAGAAAAATGGACATAAGTATATTCGTGAAAAAAAAATTCATTTATTATTTTTTTTAATAAACCTAAGTTTTGGTGTGTGTGAGGTTTTATGCTATTTAATTAACACGTTGTATACCAAACATAATAATATAATATAAATATATATTACACACACTTTATAATACAATAATAAAAATTTATATATAATTATCTATAAATATAAAGATGCCTGACCACTGACTGATGTCGCCAGGGCCTTAAGCTGGATGGAAAGAAATTAAAATTTGGCTATATGTTTTTTATAAGAAGTCCCATATAAGCCAGATTGTTCCTGTAAGGGTTTAATTAAAGTTAAAACTTTATAGGGGAAAAAATATGATTTTATGACATTGATTTTGTTATATCCATTTTAGCAACTAATTTCTTAAAATATTAATTTTCAATATAATTGATGAGTTACAAGATGTTAAAGTTTGTATTGTAATAGGTAATTTTTGCCAAGAAATTTATGAATTATGGTAAAAATGTAGTTTGTGGATAAGACACGTCAGCTAAGAACGGATTTTGAGAAATTTAACCCTTTACTGTGCTAAAATATAGAGTCCCAATGGGAAAAAAGGAATATAACGCAGGCGATATTGCGGGCGGAAAGCTAGAAAGAAAATCTATGTAATCTAATGAATGCAGTCGTACAAGTTTAAAAAAATATATATTTTACGTGACTTCAGAGCTGAAACCCCATAACAAACTCAACAAGGAAGAGAAAAACCCGTAAAGCTGCACTGCAACAAAACAATTTCCGAACCGCTTAACATCGAGGAACCGCTATTACGAAGTGTTCACATAAGTACGTACTTAACGAAACTTGGGACAGATCCCGCGATTGTCGATCGTAAGCGGCTCTCAACTGTAAGTAGCCCGTAAAGTGTAAACCTATTAACATGCAAGTATCTAAGCCTAAGATTGGCCGGCCTACTTACGGAAGGCTGAAAGAATTCACGTTTCTGAGGCTTCTGAATCTGTTTTATACCGCGCTTCTAGAAAGTTTATTTTGCTAACGGTCTGTAGTCTGATATATGTCCGATCACCCTCAATTCACAACCATCTTGTGATTTTGGGATAATGACAAAATTTTGTCTTAATATCCGTCATGTTGATTATTAAAACATTTTGGATATGTGTTTTTTTCTTATCAAAATCTTGCAACAATATGTTAATATGAAATGTCGCGTAACGCCTTACTAGCTTTACTAGATATTTTTCATACCTTATCACTATTATCAGACAAGAGGAACTCATAATTCAGTGGCAGGACTTATGATCGCTAAATTTAAGCAAAGTTCATCAGTCAGCACTCATAAGTATAGACGTAAGTACTGAAGCTCTACATTTAATTATACTTATTAGGATTTTTGTAATGTTACACGATTACTCGTAATATGGAATTTACTTATAGCAACGAAGTAATTTTATCAATATACAATAGACAAAATTTCTAGGGCTAAATAAATTGGCTTCACACATCAAACTGACTTCCGAATTCGTCTGAAGTCAACAATTTAGTCCAACGTAATATAATTAAATCTGGATCTATCTCAAATCAAGAGTCAAGAGCGGTTCTCATTAAGGAATGATAAATAAACTCTTTGTCTAGATAACTTTTTCCTTTAGGACCCTTTACCTACCCTTTGTAGAGGTCTTCTATTCTAATTGCTTCGTCTAAAAAATAAAAGGATATCCGTTTGTGTTAAGTCTGTGGCTCCTTTTGTCGCGATTGTGGAGAATATATCGCAATCCTCTATTGCCATTTAAACATTGTCAACTTTTTTGCGTGTATTAACAATTGATAGAGTACGTTCTTTTTTTCTTATTTTACATTATATGTAGTTACAAATAGTTACAGTATTTGTTTTCTCGACAGCTTTTAATTTTGGAACACTGAAATTTTTATGCGCAAATTTAAGAAAATAATGTTTATTTTAATTACTTCTCAAAATAATAAAAGAAAATTAAGTTCACGTTTTTAAAATGTTATGTTTTAATTCTGAAAAAATCCTTGTTTAAATTTTACAAATAAAATACTTGTGTAAAGTGTATGTACTAAATTGTTCCGATTCACGATTAAAATACATACTTAATAAAATAAAATTTTCAGAATTACAAATAGTTATAACTATTTAACTGGACCGATATTCTTGTTTCTATTAAATGTGGAATTAATTATTGCATTTTTGATAAAAATAACATAAGGAGATGTTATATATTTAAAACATATTATTTTTAATCATGGAAACTAATATGCATAAAAAGGAAAACTTCAACCTGTCACGGGAACCTTCTTTTCTTGGATAGACTATAAAGAAATTATATCCTCATTATGAGTCTGACTTATCGCCAACAGTCACACCACACCGCCACTGAAGATAATGACGGTTCGACTGCACTCGTCCCTAACGACTTTTATATTATTTAGGTCGAGCCCTTTCCTTGTTTAATTAATTGACGAAAACGCCTTTTAATTTTAAATTCTATCCCCTATATACCGGGCTATATCTCCGGGCGAAATTAAACGGATGATGTCTAATTCGTTTTCTGATTTGATTGCCCTTGTAAATGTAATTAAGAACTTCGATACAAGTTTACGAGAGGAAGGATTGTTAATTTTTGACGTTAAGATATTAATCAAGTTTTTCCATCGTCGCTTTACTTATGTTTGAGTGTTATGACTTTACAGGCATCAGCTTACTCCGTATAACATCCTGCCATTTGATCCTCTAATGGCTTCATGTAAATTATTGGAAAAATTATTCAGAATTAGTTCGTTGTAACATGTCGAGCTATTTTCTTTTGCTGTCTGTTTTATCTGTGATGATGAGCTTTTCAAAATCACCGTTGATTTTTCAGTAAATATACCCAAAGATTGACGGAACTCCAGGTAAACGAATCAAACAAGAAATGTTATTAATAATATGTTGCAGTACTTTTTTTTAACCAATTTCGTCATTCCCAAATTTCATTTCACAATGGTTCATGTTGTCATTAATTTTTATTTACTTTTTTTGTCATAGCGTTTATATAACAAAAATCTCTTAAAATTAGACAGCGTTAGAAATTTTGGTTTGATCTAATGCCTCGCGTTTAAAATCGGACGGGGTTGTGTGTTAAACTAGTACTATACACATATCCATAAGGTTTGCATGGTTGGGTTCCTAAAGCTTGACAGATGTTGAATGCTTCTATTCTGTACCCACTCGATAAAGGTGGCAATATCGATACACTCACAATGGCTAGCTTGTACCTGAACCAGCTTTTATTCCTTTTTTAAATATTCTTAATGTTTGTTGTAATAGTTATTATTACCATTTTTCTCACCCGACATTGCAATACAGAGCTATTGAGATAAACACAGAGTACAGAAAAAATTGAGATAAACACAGAGTTACCAAGGAGTATGCTTGAAATAAATGTGAGCTATTTGAGAATACTGAAGGGATTCCGATCCGGCCGTATTTGGGTCTGTCCCTATGAGACCTTGCGGAATGCGACCTCCGAGGTAACTTACTTAATGGAGTAAAAATTTTAAGGGCGTCTTCTGAGACGAGCTTAACTCTCAGATGCACATTTTAACGAGGCTTTTAACATTCACCACGATCCTTAAATAAGCCAACTAGCTGTATTGAACTCTGTATCGTCTTAATTTTATTTTGCAGTACTGTCTACCCTTACTTGCGTTAATGGTTGAGTCTTAAGCAATGTTGAAACTCGTGTTTAATTATAGAGTGTGAACATCTAAGGTTTTCCCTAATTTCGGAAAAAAAGTTTAATATTTTTAATTCCCCAAAGTAAATCCGATAATTGGAAACGTTGGTGACATTTAGGACACCGTCACGCAGATTGCAGCTCAGCTTCCCATCCCCAATTGGTGCACACTAGAATGGACACCCCACGGATATCCTGCGTGCCTATCTTACGCCACCTAACCAATATGTGACTGGAGCGTCTGAATAGTGGCGTTATTGGCATCAATTTGGATACGTACTCGATACATGTTGAAGTATTCCCAATACCAGTTTATAAGTTGCGGTTTATTTTTTATACAACAATGTTGGCAAATAAGCAATATGTACTATAAGCACAGAATAAATAATAGTACTAAAGTACAGAAGGATCACTCTCGAAGAAAAGCCAAGTTTAGGTATGAAAATTTACCTACTCTTACGACCTTCATCTGACTGCACGGGAAATTGAAATTTATTGCATGACACGAGTGTTCCTATTCCGTTACGCGTCGCTGACCCGATACCGATTTGGCGATAAGAGCGCAGGGCTCCCACTCACCGATATACAGTTATCGTTCCAAAAATGACCTCAATTATTACGTGTGACGCAGCCAGCGTCCGAGCCGAGCGGCTACCTTTTGCCACATACCGCCCGGTCGGTCCGCCGCCGGCCAAACGTACCTAAACTGCGGAGTGAAACCCCCCTGCTATAAGTAGCGGCTTACAATCATTATTTTGGCATGATTGTAAGCCGCTACTTATAGTATATAATTTGGTTCGTGTAAGATTTGCAAATTTACAACACCCATGAGGACCTCAGTGTACGTTGCCAACTTGTGACATAAGATGTCAATTACTCACAGTACCAAGTAATTTTGGGAATAATATATGACGACAAACCCTTTTTAAGGCGGGATACTCTTTTACGATACCAAAGGGCAAAGCTGACTAACGTCCACTTAATTATACCGTAGAAATCCAATGCAGCAGTAGTTAATCTACTTGCTTCTTGATACCTGGCTAAACCTGCCATCGGAACCTTTCCTCCGGCGGTGCAGGGTTCGTTCGGGATCAAGAGGACCCAAAGTCTTTGGAGCACCAGAGCTTCAGCAATTAGTCAGCACTGCGCGCCGATGCAGCAGCAGATAAAGCACTCTGTTACGATACCAAGACGCTAATTGCCGATTTCATCAACCTTATAGCTTTGGAAACTCCTAAGACGTATTATGTCACTTTTTGTATTTAATGAAAAGAATGCGACAGCATGCCACCTAAGAATACCCTAAGTTAAAAAGAGGTTGGTTAAATTGGCCATAAGCTAACTAGAGTATGCTATAAGACTCTGGTATACTAGCACCCGTTCCACTGGTGTCCCCATACCCAGCTAAATCTCCCTTATAAGCCCAATGGAGGTCACGTTTGGGATCAAGAAGTACCGATTTCACGAACGAACTCCTTGCAGACCCTTTTTTTAATGGAGGGAAGATACATTTACGGTATTCAACAAGGGACCTGAGCTGACTAGGCCACCCCAAGGATATGCCGGACTCGGGTAGAAGACCCAATACCGGCTAAAAACCCTCCAGATACTTCTCCCTCCGTAGAGACACAATCGGGATCAGCGTTAGCCATTCCCCGATTGTAACTCCTTACAGACCCAAGCCAACTTCATCTGCACGCGGGGCAAGCCTTACCTCACTTGCTCACAGGACTGGAGTCAAGGCTCTGGTACTCCCCACCAACCTGCACTAGTGCAGCGTGGTAGGAGGCAGCTTAGACCCTCTGCTCTTGGGTCTCCTCTTGGTAAATTATGAAAATTCATTTATTTGGATTTTTGGACACTTCAATGGCAGACCACAAAAAAAAAATAAAAAAAAATCCCGACCCAAAAATCACTCTAAAAAGTAAAAAAAAAATATCTTTTTTTAGCTCCCTTTTATAACTTGATCAAAAGTACCTATTTATATTTTTAAGATGAGAATCGCCGCGACGGGACCCGCTATAAGTACCTATATTATCTCTCTCTCTCTCTGGTGCCTCTCCACTACTGGAGGTTGGCCGTCAGCTCCGCGAACTTTTCCCGGTCTTGCGCCATGCGAAAAAGCTCTTCGACGCCGGCAATATTGGTCCACTCCCGGATGTTACGTAGCCATGATTTCCTTTTACGTCCAGCGCGCCGTTTACCTTCAATTTTGCCCATTATTATTAATTGGAGGAGGCTGTACTTTTGATGACGCAACACGTGACCGAGGTACGCCATCTTCCTCTTTTTGATGGTTTGTAATAATTCTTGGACTTTACCGACACGCTGGAGTACTTTTGCATTCGAGACTTTTTGGGTCTAGCTGATCCGCAGCATTCTACGATAACACCACATCTCAAAAGATTCCAAGAATTTATGCGTGTTAGCTTTAAGAGTCCATGCTTCACAACCGTACAATACCACGGGCCAAACGTAACACTGAAGCATTCTTACCCTGAGCTTAATGGACAATTTGCGGCTGCACAAAATTTTTTCCATCTTTTTAAGGGTGGCTCGGGCAATTTCTATTCGGGTACGAATTTCTTGTTCACTGTCCCATACTTCATTGACCCAAGCACCAAGGTACTTGTACTTCCGCACACGCTCTAGATCTAAACCTGCTATATTGAGTCTTGGGTTGAAGTTGTTATTGGATATGACCAGGTATTTAGTTTTAGACACATTCATACACAACCCTGCCCGCTCACTGCATTCATTCACTCTATCCAGCAGTATTTGCAAGTCTTGTTCAGTCGATGCTATAAGTACGGTGTCGTCGGCATAACGTAGATTATTTATCACTTTGACTCCGACTTCCAGTCCCTCTAGAGCCTCAGATATTATCGCTTCAGAGTAAAGATTGAAAAGCAGAGGCGACAAAATACATCCCTGTCTGACTCCCCGGCAGATTTGCACTGCGCCGGTCTCTGAATGTTCAACTCTCACTGTTGCTTGCTGGTTCCAATACAAGATTTTGATGATTCTGATGTCCTTGCCATCCAGACCGGCATCACACAAGCGCTCCAATAGAATGTCATGCTTTACGCGGTCAAATGCCTTCTCGTAATCAATGAAGCATAAGATTACATCGGTTTGCATATCCCTGCACTTTTGCACTAAAACATTAAGGGCGAACAACGCTTCGCGTGTCCCCATTCCTGATCTAAACCCAAACTGACTCTCTCCTAATTGCTCATCACATTGCAGACGTATTCTGTTGTGAATGATGGATAAGAATACTTTGAGAACGTGACTCATAAGACTAATTGTGCGGTACTCAGTGCATTTCTTAGCTTTAGCCTTTTTTGGCAGGGTGATAAAAGTGGATTTGAGCCAGTCCTCAGGGAGGGTCCCGGAGTCGTAGATCTTATTGAAAAAATGAGTCAAGGCATCCACATAGCCATCCTCAAGGAGCATTATCACCTCGACAGGTATGTTGTCCGGACCAAGTGCTTTACCTGTTCTTGCCATTCTTAAAGCTTGCTTTACCTCTGATGTTAGTATGGGTGGGCCAGACTCATCTGTGACATAACCCCTCTCACATCTGGAGAGATCGGCAAACATCTGGGTTATGTAATTGCTCCAAGCCCTTTTTCTGCTATCCAAATCTAAAAGGAGTCTTCCCTGATCATCACACAAGGTATTGGAACTAGGTTTTTTGTTCAGACCAGCTAGTTCCTTTACCTCTTTATGAAGATTGAAACTATCATGCTTCTGTAACAGCTCTTCTAAACGATTGCACTTGCCCTCGTAGAACTTATCCCTGGTATATCTGATTGTTTTGTTGATGAGTTTGTCTAATTCTGCATATTTCTCTGGTTTCGTGTTTTTATAGGCTCTGCGTTGTTCCATCAGGTCTAAAATTTCATCTGTCATCCACTGCTGCCTCTTGACAACATGGTTGGGCTTCAGCAGTGACTGGCATATGCCACTGACAGTCTCTTTTAGTGATGACCAAGTCTCCAGAATTGTAGATGTTTTACTCAGCTCCTGTTCCGCCCAATGATTTATTTTGCTTGAAACACATGCTTTTGTGTTTTGTTCTTGTATCCTTTTGGTATCAACACGAATTTTCCTAGTACACTTAATTGTACGTTTAAGTGTACATTTCATTGTCATAACAACAGGATTATGATCCGACTTAATGTCTGCTCCTGGGTATGCAACGGCGTTTTTGATAGAGTTCCGAAACCTGTTATTAACAATAATATAATCTATCTGATTTCGCATTATACGACTTGATGTATGTCTAGGTGATGTCCAAGTATATAAGCGGCGCGGCGGTAACTTGAACAAGGTATTTGTTATTATAAGTCCCTTTGCTTGGCAGAATTCCACAAGCATATCGCCCCTCTCATTTCTGGTACCAAGTCCATATAAACCTGTAACACCTGTAATAGCCATATCTCCCACTTTAGCATTCATATCTCCTATTAGTAGCGTTATCTCGTGATGTTTCGTGTGTTGCATTAAGTTCTCTATTTGACCGTAGAACTCTTCAATCTCAGCCACTGGCTTGTCTGCCGTAGGAGCATACACAGCGATGACATTTATATTCACTGGGGCAGCATCAATTTTAATAAGCATGGCACGGTTGGACAGGGGCAGAAAGTTGGTAACCGAATTAGATACTTCTTTACCCATAAGCACACCGACTCCATATTGTTCATAGTTGTTGTCTCCACCTGAGTAGTAAAGGACTTTGCCTTCAGCAGTCAGATATTTATCCTGACCAGACCATCTCGTGTCACTTATACCAAGTATATCAATACATAATATATAGTTATAAGCTTGTGTGTAAATAATAAATAAATAAATAAATAAAATAATCGATCCATTTCCTTTATTATATTGGGTAGTTTACCGTGTTGCTTCATACCTCTCACATTCCATGTTCCTACTTTAATTTTATTTGTTTTCTGATGTTCCCCTCCGGAGATTCTTAGCACCCCTGTCCCATTCAAGGGACGCCGGAGACTCGGGGCCATATCTTTCCTTGTATTGTTCATCTTTGCTGACTACTAGGGAAGTAATAATGACGGTGGTATCCCGTTGCCTTCCGTCATCGCAGTGTCGTAACCGCCATACCATTTCGTTGGCTGCGCCCACGAGTGTCTCACATAAGCCCGTTTAGTTAGTTATTCTAACTTTGTCCTTATGCAAGTACTGGAATTGCTGCTGCCAACCCCAGGTCAAAATAACTACGCCGTTCTGACTCAGCTTGCCTCTTCCACTGGATCTGCCAAATTCTGTTTTGCAAACAACTACGCCAACTCCACCGTTAAGGTCTTCACCTGTAACCCTAGGCACGGGAGCTGTGGTATACCCCACAGCACTGGGTCCCCCTCTGAACTTGGCCACCCACATCTCACGGCCTACTGCAAGATGCGATGCCCACCCCCGCGACGTGGACGCGCCAGAGAAGAGTTGCTTAAGTGAACTGTAGAGAATTTGGCTCTACTGTTCCTTAAGCCGGGTTAACGAACTGGTATGTGCCCAATCCCGAAGGCATAATATGAAGAAATAAAAATAATCAATCAATAATCAATACCTATATTATGAAGAAATAAAAATAATCAATCATCTATCTAATGTATTTAAAAGGAAATTGAAAAGGTTGCTATTAGATAAATGTTTTTATAGCGTAATGGAGTTTATGTACTTTAAAATGTAATTTCTTTTTTTCTGTTAAATTTGACATTTTATGTTATTATTTTTTTACATAATTATAAGACCTATTGTACCTACATGCTCGCAAATAAAGAATTATTATTATTATTATCAATTTTTACGTTTAATGAACGGTTTCAAATTATTTCTTTATTTGTATTTTGGGTATATAAAACTTGATTAAGGTAAGAATTTAGCGGTCCCCCGACGCGGTGATTCTCATCTTAAAAATATAAATAGGTACTTTTGATCAAGTTATAAAAGGGAGCCAAAAAAAATATTATTTTTTTACTTTTTAGACTGATTTTTTGGGTCGGGGGTTTTTTAAAATTTTTAATTTTATTTTTTATTTCATTTTTTTCAAATTTCAAATTAATTCTAATAGATACCAACTGATCCAAAACGCAGCTAATGAAAATAGCTACCTCATCTTGGCAAAGTGCTTGTAGCTCTTGAACTGCTAATCCGATTTTCATAAAACATACCTAAGAACCACCGCGATGAACAAGGCTTTCGATAAAAAAAATCGCACTCAAATCGGTTCATTAATGCAGGAGCTACAGTGCCACAGACAGACACACAGACAGACACACACATACACAGACAGACAGGTCAAACTTATAACACCCCTCTTTTTGCGTCGGGGTATAAAAAATGGGTATGAATGCGTATCAAATTTTATCTTCGACACGGAGACGTAGGTAATGTACAGGTGTTTGATGCAAATGCGAAAAATATTTGGTGGATTGAAAAAAGTGAAAGGAAAGGAATTGGGGACTAACCTGGTTCCCGTCGCTCCCGCGTGCTAGATCCTGTAGGATGCACGCTCCTATGTTCAAAATTTTGTCACACCAATGTTTTTGCAACAAGATTTGATTGCGCAGAACACGAATTTGGTTAACGCGTTGACTACGACCGATTTTCTTTACTTCGACGATAGTTGGGTTTTTAGGGAGTAGTGGTAGCTCGACCTGAACGGCACGACGTATCGGAAGCTTCTGTCACACTAAGTATATGGCTACCCCCACATAATAGGATATTAGGGGAATGAAACAGGTGAGGGTAGGATAAGGTTGCGTTTCGTTATTTTTTGATGAAGGCAATTTAAGCACCTACGTAAACGTTGTAGGCTGCGTTTCAAATCCTACAATATTAAAAATGACAGTTTTGCACTCATGTCAAAAGACAATGTTCAATGAAATTTCTAAAATAATAAAAACAATACCTAATGTGATGTACGAAAGCCTTGTACGAAAGTAAGAATAATCGTAATTCTCTGCTTGTCAACGGCACACATACTTAACTATTGCCGTAAACAGCGGTCACTCTTAATCCTCAATTTAGCCAGTTAGGGATTAATTTTATTGCTTCTGGCAACTTTTAAAAACTATTTTTGATAATTTTGATGCACAAAAAAGGCGCAACAAAAAAAATGTAAGGACAGTTAAACAAAGTACGTACCAGGAATGCAGAAGCTTTAGCGGGTGAATTTACATCCGGTATCGCAGACTTCGTCCATCCAAGCCTGTCGGCGAATCGTGTACACTAGAGTGAGCTCCCCACGGATATCCGGCCTCCTGTCTCGGTATTATAATGCGTATTTCACAGGGATGCCTACGAGCGGACCAGCGGAAGCTTTGTTCCAAGATGTACCTATATAAAGTTTGAGGATTATATAAATGCAATATAAACAGTATGAAAATTGTACCGACATTAAAAAGTTTATACTAACCTTATTTTTATTTATCCTCACAAGAATAAAATAACCCTCCTGAGGTCATGAATGACCTGATTCGTGCTTTCGTGTGTACCCAAGAACGTATGGGGTGCATCATTTTGCTACTGTTACTATACTATGTCCCACGTTTTCGAGTTCACCAGTAAGTAACTTTCGGGACATCTCAGGCCCCGGGAGAGTAATTTATTCGTTTCAGGACGAATAATAACGTTGGGTTTTAATTTAAACTTTTTAATGTACAATTTTTTCATTTTAAGAGGAAACATTAAAGTCGTGATAATTCAGAAATACTTAGGTATTTGTAAAATGTATTACTGTCGCTCTGTGCCCCCTACCTAACAAAGAACTGAGCACGATAAAGACAACTGCATCTCGGACTGAAGTCAGGGGACGACGAAACGTCTATTTTGTGTATTTTTCTAAAATTGGATCGATTAAATTACTTTTTGCATTAAAAATTAACGAAAAACTGTGTTTTTCTTTGTTCATATAACTATAATCTCGTTGCTGGATCTTTGAATATACAATTTAAGCCTTCAAAAACCTAATGGCCAGACAGTTTGAACAGACATCGATCTTATCTTATTACATAAAATTATTCATTCATAGATTGACGCTCTGGACCTACTTAAATTGACAAACTTTAATATTAAATATAGAGTTCGCTTTCCAAACATCTTCATGCTTCAGGTTTATAAAAATAAAATACATATTATTATAATCCTGTAATGCGTATGTGTCGCTTGTTGCAATGATCTTGCTAAAGAAAATAAAGATCTGGACATTATATGATAGCAAAACCTGCTCGATATGTGGAATGTATTGGAAGGATACTCAATCAGTAACATTTGAGAAAATCTATCACTGCTCAACAATCATTAACTCTGTGTTGTCGACTTTAATTTAACGTTATTTAATATTTTGGTATTAGCGCTAAGCTCGCATGTCATTAAAAAAATGTAAGTCATGATTAGAGTAAATGTAAGTCTCACTGGAGGGTGACTCTGTACCAGGGTCGTCTGCTTAGGTACCTCCGTCTTACCTATTTCTGCCGCAAAGCAGCAGTGCTTGCATTGCTGTGTTCCGGTTTGAAGGATAAGATATGGCAGTGAAATTACTGGGTACTGTGACTTTACATCTGATGTCACAAGTTGGCAACGTACACTGTGGCTCTTATGGGGGTTGCATTTTTGCTGCGAATCTCACAGGAGCCACATGTATTATAGGTGACTCTTACCACTTACCACCAGGTGGGCAGTTTGCTTGTTTGCCAACTTTCTGCAATAAAAAAAATGGAATATGTACATTGTGTTGGAATGCAAACTAGCAAGAAAAATATATTTTCATATTATTGTATCGATAATTTTGATTGTTTTCTGTGTTTTATCTTTTATTGTTAACTAGCTGTGCCCGCGAACTACGTTTCGCCATCAAAATGCTTAACACAGTGTTTAGTTTTTTCATCCATTTTATTCCATAATGATTTAACTTTATTCTGCCTTTCTTGAGCAGCGGCCATTTCGAAATTAGGACAATTTTCGCAGGTTCGTAAATTTCGTAATGCTCTAGGTACCCTTCAGGGCCTTTCATTTAATACCCATATTTCTGGGTGTGAAAAGGAACTTTTATCCGATTTGTTTAAAGGCGGCCATGTTGAATTTTGTGCAATTTTCCTAGGTTCATAGTGCGCTACACTTTAAGACCTTTCATGTAATACCCGTATTGTTAGGTTTGGAAAAGAACTTTTATCCACTTTTTTTGAGCGATGACCATGTCGAATTTACGTCAATATTGCTAGGTTCTCTACTCATTAAGGCCTTTCATTTGATACCCATATTGCTGGGTTTGGAAACGAACTTTTATTCGCCTTTTTAGAGCGGCGACTATGTTGAGTTTCCATCAATGTTGCTAGATTTCATTTTATACCCATATTTTTGGGCTTGGTAACGAACTTTTATCCGTTTTTTTTAAACAACGTCCATGATGAATTTAGGGCGATTTTCTAAAGTGCATTGTGCTCTACTCTCGAATGCCTTTCATTTGATACCCATATTGCTAGGTTTGGAAACGAACTTTTATCCACCTTTTTTGAGCGGCGGCCATGTTGTATTTGTGTCAATGTTGCTAGGTTCATAGTGCTCTACTCACCAAAGCCTTTATTTGATACCCATATTGCTGGGTTGCGAAACGAACTTTTATCCGCCTTTTATGAGCGGCTATCGGCAGTCATGTCGAATTAGGTCAACATGGCTAGGTTTAATGTGTTCTACTCCTTTAGGCCATGTTCCTTGGGTGGATCCAAAAAAATTTGATGCGTCATTTTAGACATAAGGATCAAGAGTCCCATACTCCCTCTACGCGTAACCCAGAGTCATTGCAGCCAGATATATTTTTTTTATAAGGGTTGTTGAATTTAGGTCGATTTTCCTAGGTACCTAATGCTCTACTCTTCAAGGCCTTTTATTTGATACCCATATTGCTAGGTTTGGAAACGAACTTTTATCCATCTTTTTTGAGCAGCGGCCATGTTGAATTTATGTCAATGTTGCTAGGTGCATAGTGCTCTACTCACCAAAGCCTTTCATTTGATACCCATATTGCTGGGTTGCGAAACGAACTTTTAACCGCCTTTTATGAGCGGCGGCCATGTTCAATTTAGGGAAATTTTCCTAAGTTAATAATTCTCTACTCTTTGAGGCCTTTGATTTGACACCCATATTGCTAGGTTTGGAAACGAACCTTTATCCACCTTTTTTGAGCAGCGGCTATGTTGAATTTATACCAATGTTGCTAGGTTCATAGTGCTCTACTCATCAAGGCCTTTCTTTTGATACCCATAATGCTGGGTTTGAAAACGAACTTTTATCCGCCTTTTTGAGCGGCTATCGGCAGTCATGTCGAATTAGGTCAACGTGGCTAGGTTTAATGTGTTCTACTCTTTTAGGTCCTTCGTTCGATATCCATGTTCCTTGGGTGGATCCAAAAATGTGATGCGTAATTTTAGACATTAGGATCGAGAGTCCCGTACTCCCTCTACGCGTAACCCAGAATCATTGCAGCCAGATATATTTTTTTTAATTATCAATATAAATCAATTACTTTTAATTGTTTAAAATGGGTGAAAGAGTTTGATTCCTGTAATAATTTAAAAACATATAACATCTTTCAAAATACCTTGAAAAGGGCATCTTCACTTTTCAACATTTTCAAATATTTTAATAATTGGCTAGATGACTAAAAAAAATTTTTTGCTTTAATAGAAGCTCATTCATATAATAAACAGAAAGAAAAAATCGGTTTTCGAATAACTATAAAAACAACCGAGATATAAGGTATTAAAATTTTTCTCCATCTCTTTCTAGCAAAACGGCAATTTACAAGGAGTCAATATGGCCGTACTCAACAATGACGTCACAGTTGATGTCGGATCTCTCTGTCTAATCGCCTTCAAATTAACAACTTAAAATGCTTGTATCTGAGGTATTTCTAAGCCGATTTTAATTCTAATTTCACAGGACTGCGTCTTTTTCTACGGTATTTTAATATTTAATGACGAGACGTAAAAATTTGAATTCAGTCATCATCCCAATTGTATCGATTTTGTGAAAATTGTTCGATAATTAAACCAACCTACAAATTTTATATTTGTGACGTGATATTGTCTTAAAAATGCTATATACATTGGTTGTATGGCTTGATTCTTTTGCCTTACCACCGCGGTGATACACACAGACATTATGTCTGTGGTGGTACATAAGAAAAAGCCAATTTAAACTTCTAAGGCGTATGCTAGACGTTCTATATTTATCACGATATTTATCATATTCCATTTCAGTATTTATTGATGGATCACAGACGACCCTACACGTTCAATACGGATCGCGTCAGTATCACAGAGTACATAATCACTGTCCGTATCTCTCTAATCTGTGGATGTGTAGATAGTGTTCCATTTAAGCGCAGATTTTCAGCATTTTAAACATTTGTAACATCATCGCGTTTCATTAGATTTTGACGCTAGCAGGGCAAGCATCGTATGTTAACGTAATGCGTTCCATTTGAGGTTAGGTTCTCATTGTGAAAAATAGCGCAACTAAAAATGTTAACATTTCTTAGAAGAAAAGTAAAACATGGTTAACATTTGATATTAACGTGAAAAAATGGTGACGATTAAATGGAAAACGCGGGATCGCGATAAATATTGATGACAGGGCTACACGATTAATAAATATCGCGATAAATATCAAGGACTTGGATTTCAAAATATCTAGAAATTCTGTGATCCGTATCGCGATTCATCAATATCATAGAATACACGATCAATAGATATTGCGATCCTGGATCATGATCCAAATATCGTGATAAATATTGAACGTCTGTCATACCCCTAAACTTCTTGGTTGGCGAAATCCAGATGGGCACAGCCATTAACAGAAAAGATTAAATTTTTCATTGCACTATGTGACAGACTTGTAAAAATAATTTCATGTGCGCCATGTTGATTTTCTACAAGCATTGTTCGAAAATTTTATATGGTATTTTTTCACTAAAAATAAAATGTGAATTTAAACAAATGAAAATATGCCTAAATGTTCTTCCGGAAAATTCTAAGCATTGTGGTGTAAGCCATATCAAATTCTGTCCAGTAGTTTCGGAGATCTTTCCGGGCAAACAGACAAACAAACAAACAAACAAACAATTTTTTATAAACTATTCTATCGTGTTCTGCTAATGATTTTAAGGCGACCTGTGTATTTTTTTTCTTAAATTACAGATTTTTGTACCCCTACGGTTTTATTATATAATAAAAATAAGAGATAAAGATATATAAATAAGTAAACAGTCTGGCCATTAGGTTTTTGTAGGCTTAAACCTACTTTTAATTATTAATAAAAAAGGAAAAACATGGGAACATGTTTATTATGGCCATACATTTTTTTGGAAGAAATAGAACAACTATTTCCATTATCCAGGAAGGAAACAGGGGACTACGTTTGTATGGAAAAGCGGCCCGCATGATTTCCTCTTAAGCTCGTGGGGCAAATTCAAAAAGATTTTTTGCGCGAACCCGTCAGAACCTGATATAGCTTTAGCAATCATAACGTTAGCTGAGCGAATTTACCGGAGGGAGACTCTGTACTAGGATCGCCTGCTTGGGCACCTCCGTCTTATCTATTTCTGCCGCAAAGCAGCAGTGCTTGCATTGCTGTGTTCCAGTTTGAAGATATGGCAGTGAAATTATTGGGTACCGTGACTTACATTTCATGTCACAAGTTGGCAACGTACACCACGGTTCATGTGGGGGGCTGCAGATTTGCTGCGAATCTCACAAGAACCATAATATGTAAACAGTACAATCACCATAGTTGTAACAGTCATTTGCTTGTTTGCCAACTTTGTTAAATAAAAAAATTACCACTGCGCCAACTGAGACTTAAGAAATCTTTGGGAATAAGCCTATGTACTCATAATAATGATTTAATTGACGACAGCGCCATCTATTACTAAGTATTACTAAACTTTTTAGAAACAAGACCATGCTATTGATTTGCTTATAATATTCAACTACTCGACGAGATATTCGAGAGTAATTTGTACTTTATTGTTATGCTGAAAGTTTGCACTAAAGTGTAAAAATAATCTGAAGATATCGCTGTTTTTGCATCTATAACCTAAAAACATACGTGTAGGCGACGCACAAATGCACCAATCATACTTACCATTTGGTTAGTCATATACTTACCTGTTGTTTATCTTTATTACCTATCGTAAAAATATTACCTATATTAATTTTAATTTGTATTGTGACGGACCTACCTACATACTCCCATTAGCTAAAACTTAACACCTAGCTATTAAAAATATTGAAATAGCTACTTGCCTATGTATATTGTTTTTACTTACCTTTGTAATTTAATTGTCAAAATAAATACTTTCCACGAGAAGCCGTCCCCGCACCCTCGCTCATCCATATCAAACTAGAAACATAAGTATAAGTTAGTACTTACCTACTTACCTGCTCCATATTTGATTGCGACCCCGCACAGTGGCCATCCAGTATTCCAGTAGCTCCCAGACCGCGGCTGCGAAAAGGGCTTGTCGTGTCGAATGTTCGGCCAAAATACAGTGTTCTCGGTTCCATTATTTTCAACACTAATAACACCCAGTTTCTGAAAGGCTGTTCAGCGATAAAATTAACTAACAAGCTGTCAATCTAATACTAACTATGAATTGAGTTGCTGAAAGCTAAATCAACTTATCACTGTGTTAGTTGACACAGCTGTCAAATTTATTGCAAAATTATTGAGGAAAGACCCATTTTGGGTTTCCAAAATACATATGAATAAAACAAAATATATGATTTCAGCAATGTGACAGTGTCTAAAAAAATTTCTCACGAGAAATCAAATTTTTAGAGATAAGTAAATTTTGGCTAACCAACGTTTAGGAAACTCAAATTGATTTGACACTGCTATTAAGATGACATGGATGTTAGTTGAACAATATTTTGATCAGCCTTTCAGAAACTGGGGATTATTCTAGCACCTATCTATACAACGCGAGTTCCTAATACCATCTTGGTTTGACGCTTTAACGCAAAGGATAGTATAAACAAGTTCAAGTAGTCATTTGCAGCTGAATCAAAAATACATGGAACTATTTTCCAGCCAACAATAGCGCTCCCCTCTTCATTATGATGATGGCACAAAATCATTGCATAATTTCCAGCCCGCGTAACAAGCTAGGCAATATGAAAGCAAAAAGTGTTTCCGTGTAAAATAAAAAATACACCGGCTGCCTACTACGAGACGAGCAATTTCATTCTCTGTAGTGAAATAAAAATCTGGGTCAGGTGCGGAGAGGCGGACTACGTAAGGGTTGTAAGGCAGAGTGCAAGGCACAGTACTGGATGAGCCGCTCTCACATTGCGATAACTACACATTACGCTAATAAACGAAGCTGAAGACATAAATGGTGTGTTTATTACTTACTAGCTAGCATCTTTACTTCTTACACTAGCTTTTACTTCTTCCGCGTGTAATTAGTAATTTGGGTGACTTTTTTTTTATTGCTACTAAGTTGGCAAACAAGAAAACTGCCCACCTGATGGTAAGTGGTAACAGTCACCTATAATACATGCGGCTTCGTGACATTCGCAGTAAAACTGCAACCCCTACAAAGGCCACTTGTGACTTAAGTTGTAAAGTCACGGTACCCAGTAATTTCAGTGCCATATCTTACGCTTTAAACCGGAACACAGCAATGCAAGCACTGCTGCTTTGCGGCAGAAATAGGTAAGACGGAGGTACCCAAGCACGCGACCCTGGTACAGAGTCTCCCTCCGGTAAAACTTATTTTATAGTCACACTGGTGTGACAATACGGTATGACTACGGATCGGATGGGATTTCATCCAATCTGCTTATATCACTCCCCACAACTCAAACCATCATCTAAGTCGGTTCAGCGGTAATCGATTTCTCTTACACATTTCCACTTCCTTTTCACCACCTAAAGGATGTCTTCAGCGATAAAAAATATCCTTTGTCCTTTCTCGGGACTCGAACCATTTTAATACCAAATTTCATCTAAATCGGTTCAGTGGTTTTAGTGTGAAGAGATAACATACAAAGAGACATACACATTTAAGCATGTATTGTATAATGTTAATTAAGTAAGTTGGGAAACAAACAGCCTGTCTACCTGGTGGTAATTAAGTGGCGCCTACATATACTACATGCGGTTCCTGAGAGACTTTCAAATCTACAACTCCTTTTTTTTAACGAGGGAAATGCCACCGAACTGCTTCCGATATGATATAATTCCATTTTGATTAATATGACTAGAGCAACTGTTAAAGTGCTAATCCTCGGAGCCTCTTCCAGGCGAAGTGCACCTCCTTGCGACGTAGGCTGGAACCGCAGCTGCAATTTGATGTGGCCTCACGCTGCGGGCTGCGACGTCCCGTTATGATCTATTTTGCGACAGCCTCGTTGCCTACTTCTTATGCTGTGGCACGCGTCATCAAGACCGTTTTGCTAGATAACACTGATACTGAGAGCCAGTAATCTGAACTTTGACTTAGTACACTTTCTCAACTCTCACGAGGTCAATTACTATTTCTTATGTAGATAGGCTTAGTTTTGTGTTTTGGTTTATAATATGATTACTTTACGCAGCTTCGCCCGCATTGTTTTATTTTCCCGTAGGAATTTGATATTCCCCCGTAGGAAAAATAATTTTGTAGCCTATGGTAATCAAGGATAATGTAGCATTCTAATGGTGAAAGAATTTTTGAAATCGATGCAGTAGTTTTTGAGTTTATAGATAAAACTGCTTGGGATTGACAAAAATGTCTTAATTGACGTTCAAAGGTAATAATAAGATAAATGTCATTCATTTGAGTAACTGTTCCACTCACTCCGACAGGCATTTCTATATTATTTTTTAAAATATTTTTTGTGAAATATTATATTTATAATGTTGACAATTTGAAAGAGGAGTCAAAAAAAATACAAGACCGAGTGTCTTGCCTGTTCTTCTCGAGAAGACTCTCCCAATTTCCGAACAGGGTGTAGAGTCAACTTTTTTTTCACTGTACTTGTATTTGCGTGGTATTTGCATACATCTTAATAATGGTTGGGGTGTGTGTACATACAAGGATTAAATAATTCGTTAATTAGATTCTTTGTTGAAGATTTTTGTTTTTTGTTTGACGTCAATAAGTGCTTGTAAAAATAAAGAATAAAGATTTTTGAGTTTGAGTCTGACGATCCTACGATGAAGGAAAACATCGTGAGGCAACCTGCATACATCTGCGAAGAAATTCCAAGGTGTATGTAATGTTGACCAATCCGCACTAGGCCAGCGTGGTTGACTAAGGCCTAAGCACCCTAACTTAAGGTAGGCTCGAGCCCCCCTCGGTGGGGACGTATATGAGCTGTTATGATAATGAACGAACATTACAAAAAATCAAATTTAACGATTCATCCTGTCATGAGCAGCACCCGTGTGAATTAGTATTTTTAATGTTTTGAAGCTAAACATAGCACTTGCGAAAGAATAGGTAATAGGTACAATACGAATAGAAGCTCCGGTTAAAACATTAAAGCGCTAGACTAAATTCGTTGCTTTTGCCACTTACATCGTGCATTCACACTAAAATCTCAAAGCTTAAGACCCGGCTACCGAACAATGAAACTGTAAAATTTAGAATCCCCTTAGAACCAGCGAGCTCACTAAAGCGTTTTATTTCAGTAATAATTAAAGCTAAACCTCCATTGAAAAGAATAGAAGCCTCGTAGACGGTTTGAAAGGATTCTGGCGGCTCGAGCATGATATATGGGCTTCATCGAACGGCGGGGTTTCAACTTATAAATAAGTTATGGGTCCCTGAGACTTACGCTGAGGTAATATTAAATTCCGATAAGATTTACTGTTCGAGAAACTGAAATAAAAAGCTATTCAAAGGAAACTAGCTGGGGTTAGATGGAATGTTTTGTATGTGAATATAAAATGATACAAACTCTTTTTTAAGTATTGACGTAAGTCTCTTTTCAGCTAATTGTCTACTAAGGTGTGCTTTTCTCGATTGATTTAACGTCTTTATTAAAGTAATGCTTTAAATGGACGTATACAATAATATGGGCGTAGGAAACTTTTACCTCAAAATTAATTATCACCTATTCCACTTTCATCTGAGCTTTTATAAATCTAGAGCGCATTTCTTGAATTTACAATTCTCACAACACCAATGTCTATTTGAAATGTTTTGAAATGATTTTGTAGATTTTCTAAATCTGCTAGGAATTGTGTTAGGAAAATTTGACCTACGACCCAAATAGGTAAAGTCTAATAATGGCTAATATGAAAAAAATGTTTACTAATATGATCGTAATTATATCTTTAGAATGTAATGATATCTTTACAATGTAATGTAATAAACATCAATTCACGCATAGTAAATAATGTAGGTAGATCAAATAGATTTTTTATTTTAGATTAAGTGAGGATTGATCTAAGTAAAATAGAAAGTATACAAATCATAATAATATAATAAATGCGAAAGTGAGTTTGTTTGTTACGCTATCGCGCCTAAACCACTGAACTAATTTTAATGATATTTGGCAAAGGGATAACTTTAGCCCTTGGAAGTAATATTTCCAATCCTATAGATTACTTTTTATCCTAAATTTTAATGAGTTTCCTAGGGACGTAGACGAAGTGGCAGGCAGCAGCTAGCTAACTTTAATTTTCATTCATCCAAAGTCGCGGTCCACTAATCTGTAGTATAAATATAATAAGTGAAAATATTCTGGCAAAGAAGAATCTCTATGCAAAGATCCCTTCCTTGCCAATCATAGTAGGACTTAGAGCGTTTATACACCCAATAGGTATCGGGTGGATTTTGACTCTTATTGAATTATAAAATGACAGTGAACAAATAAAAAATGTATACATATTGGCGCAACCATTCAAAGATATAATAGAACACTAAACTTTATATATGTATAATCTTATCTAAAATAAGCGGAAATAGAAAAAATATCCCATGAAAATAATGCTATTAACATTGATATTATGGCGACAAACTTTGATAGGGCGGTGGTAGCTGTCAGGCGGGCTCAGGTGGGTTATTGTCTAAGTAAAAATCTATTACGATCGCCTTCAATTTGACAACCATTGCGCTGTAAACACAAGACTCTGCGCCGACATCCTTTTATAAAGGAGCGATGGATGGACGGCGACTGTCAAATTATAAGCGATAGCCATAAATTTTTCCTTAGACAATAACCCCCCAGAAGCCATACCAAATAAACCAAGCAGATAATCTTGTCGCAAAAATTCTTCAATCATGGACAAACGGTCTAAGAATCTAGCTCAAATGTAGTTCAATAGTATGTTCAAATATAGTTCAACACTAATAACAGTCGACTAAAAGTAAACCGTAGATTTTTGTCGTTTACCGTATACGGAGCGTCGTCGGTTACGCTGTGGACTCGGCACTGGCCTTCCAATCGGGAGGTCGATCCTGCCATGTACCAATGTTTTTTTCGTTTTGCGAATATCATAATGTACCTACATTTGCCAATGCTCCTGCGGTGAAGGAAAACATCGTGAGGAAATCTAAATACATATGCGAAGAAATTCAAAGGTGTATGTGAAGTCGACCAACCCGCACTGGGCCAGCGTGGTTGACTGCCTGCACATCCTAACATAAGGTAGGCTCGAGCCCCTCGGTTGGAACATAATATGAGCTGTGGTGATGATGATGATGATGATGACTGCATGAAAGAACAATAATTGTCCAAAACAGACTATTAACCTTTTATCGCTTGTTTTACGTGTTAGGAACTTCAGCCTAAGGCAGCCGATGCAAAACGATGGTATCCGTGTGGGCGTAGGCTTGCAGCGACACATGCACATCGTAACACGATGACATCGTAACAAACTAAAGAAAATTTATCTATTTCAATGCTATAAAATAGCTTATAGCTGAACATTAATACAGATATCACATGAGAGCGCTTGAACTATAAAATACAGTAAAGACCAAAGATCGAGGGGTCCGTAGCTATCGGTTCCGTGCCATTACTCGCTCATCCCGCAGCGGCGATGACAGCTCAGCCCTCGACATTAGCTGCACTCACCGGCCAGTGGACAGCGAGCGTTTGTTGCAGTTAAGTTACATGAAACAGTCTAGGAGACAGGGTTGACTTGCACTATTTTTTATTATGATTATTATTTTTTAACATTTGTTTTACACAGGTTAACTTAGTTAATAAGTTCTCACACTAGGGGCTAGCCTCTATGGTAGAAATCATGTTAATAAGGAATTAGTTTTAAAATATTATATGTAGTATAGTTAGCATTGCCAAACTTTTACTTTTTGTGTGTACAAAATGATTTTATCTTGATAAGTTCATTGATTCATTTTTATATAATTACTAACTGTGCCCGCGAACTACGTTTCGCCTTAATTTATTTTTTCCCGACATCTTCAACAAATATCGTTAATGTACACAGAAATAAATACAAAAACTTAACAAATTATATACTAAAACCTTCCTCGAGAATCGAGTGGTGAAAACCGCTAGAAAATCTGTGCAGTAATAGTTTTTGAGTTTATCGCGAATAGACAGACAGACAGACGCGGCGGGGAACTTTGTTTTATAATATGTAAGGATGATCCATGTTAAGGTCACATGAAATTTTTGTAGTATCCTAAACTGCTCAGTCCGAGCGATCACCGTGTAAGTCGAATTCACATAAGACGGGGTATAATTTCCCACATAAAATAAACACAACATAAATATTAACTATACGTTGATTCCATGCGATAAATCCGAATAGGTAATTTAGCTGAACAAGTATGGGACCAGTAAAGCTGAACGCACATAATAATATCCGCACACGCCGTACGCGCCGCAAAAGAATTCATCAGCATGCGTTTTTCAATACCCTGACAACTACCGCATTTTTGAAATTCGAACTCGTACGGTGCAACCAAATGTGCTAGGTTTCATATAATTTCATACAACGAATTCCAAAAATGCAGCGCGTACGACTCGTGCGGCGCGGACATAATAATATGTGCGTTCAGCTTAAATCTATTATTAATGATAATAATTGACAGTTGTGTGACGTGACGTTCAAACAAAGACGAAAATTCGCGTAACTGCGCTTTCACCTAAGTCGAGGTAGTATAAGTCAAGGCATTATTTTATGTGTGTTAGACTCCACTTAATTACGTGTCATTAAGGCATTGGCTTTCTTATCTTTTAATAGTGTAATGCAACTATTAAACAAAAATAGTGAATGTAACGCCAAAGCGTTATATCTAATGTAATAATTATGATAAATTTATGAACTGACAGTTTATTCTTTTGTTTTTTTTCATACGTACAATTTACAAATGGCCAATATCGAGCAAAAAGTATTTACATAAAATAATAACCTGACATCTTCAACGTTAGGCAATGCCACAATGCTAAAGTAATATAATAAGTAATATACATTATTATTTGAATTTCGCTTTAAATAATCGCTTGACATAAATAGTGTTGTTTATGTTGTTCATGTTACTTCTGCCGTAAACGATCTGCCAAGAAAAGAATCTGCCGTATCAAGAATCTGCCCAAACCAGAATCTGTCCTTAAGCGAATAAGCGGATATATCTATATTTATTTTAATGACCAAAATAATCAAGCAAACTTGATACCAGCAATACCGTAAACAAAAGTGAACAGAAATATTTATGAATCCAGTGAATGAAGCC
Organism: Schoenobius gigantellus; assembly: GCA_963935595.1. Taxonomy (NCBI): domain Eukaryota; kingdom Metazoa; phylum Arthropoda; class Insecta; order Lepidoptera; family Crambidae; genus Schoenobius; species Schoenobius gigantellus. The sequence continues at coordinate 4,360,031 of OZ012549.1, forward strand.
CCAGAAATTAGTGATCTCAAAAACCATGTTTTTAGCAAAAAGTAAACAAACTCTGAATAGATTTGTGATTATTTTCCTGTAAGATAAATTCGAAACCTTGTCCGACTGAAGCGAAATTCTAATAATTAGATATTATGGCATTGTGGATAACGCTGTATTTAAAATATCTTAACACCATGATCGCTTATTAAAGGGTTTTATTTAATTTGCCCTGTTTGTTTGGCTCAAATCTTGCAAGTTTTTGACTCACTCGCTAGTGTCCGATTGAGCAGAAATTTGGTATACACCTTTAATTCCGATGACCATGCAACTATGTATAATTACCTTCACTTTCAATAAACCCGTTTAAGTATTTTTTTTTCTTATTATTACTTATAGCAAGGTTAAAACAATATTCTAACTGAGACACCGCTCTTGCAGCGTATAGCGCTATCCCGCTATCATGGTTAGGCGACTAGACTTTCAACTTTCAAAGTGTTATTTGTTAAAGTATAAAATCGATTGAGTGACAGTGCTATGCTATGACCGTCAATCGATCAAATATATCAATGTACGTACGATACGGCAAAATAGATAAGGGACCTACCTATGTACATTCTTTGTCGTGATTTCTTTAAAAGACGCGACTGCGGAGGAATTTTATAAATACATTCCTAGATGGAGCACGTCCCCTGCAGTTGGTGTGCATCCACAAAGAGCCCTCGCGCTAAACACCCTCGCCCTTGCATGATTTGAGTTTAATATCCACTTGGAGTGCTAGGCATTCCTCCACATAGGGTAAGTCATGGTGGTTCAATAGCGGCCTTGGATGGAAGAATAGTGTAAGTAACAAAAATGGGTTTTGCTTTCATAATCGTGTTTATAAGCTTTTCGCGAATTTGTGACAAAGTTTATTCCAATTTCATTTTATTTTCGTAGACTACATTTTTTTTATTTATGTTTAATAAACTTGTAGTAGGTACATGTATTTATGAATTAAACGTAGAGTGATAAAGTGCTTATAATAAAACAAGAATATTTATTAACTCAATAATCGCTGTATTAAGCTTTTCGTTAATATGATAATACAAAACTTAAGTACATTCGTTTAACATAAAAAATAAACGTCGGAGATTTCTCTATACAATCAAAATCTAAAATTCTGAACTATTGTTTACTTCAACCAGAGATAGACTCAGTACCAGATCGTCTGTATATTACCTATTTCTATCGCCATGTAGTGCTGCTTATTGCTATGGATTGTAATGTGACTTAAAATCTCATATCACAAGCTGGCTAATTTACATTAGGGTCGTTGTAGCGGTTGTATTTTTGCAAATATTTCATGAGCTATGTACTAAAGTTGACTTTAGCCACTTACCAGGTAAACAGCGTGCTTGTTTGCCAACTTTGTTAAATAAAAAATATTTAAGGCGGTAGGCAATCTATTTACAACTAGTTCCCTACACACTAGGTGTAGAATTAAAATGATATCCACATTTCTCGAAAAAAATCGTAATCACAAAAACACAATTTCAAGACTTACGTCAACTGTCTTATTACGCCCAAAAAATGTCAGAAGGGCAATAGCAAAGTTCAAACGCGAAGAATCCCCCCCCAGTCCCCGGCAGTGACGGAGTGGAACTCCAGCATTGATGGGACGTGCAAGACGAATCCCTGACTAGACAGATCGTTGACTCGCATATGCGTAATTAACTCTCATGAGATCCCGCGGATGTTAAATGAGGTATTCATTTTGTAGGGTAGGTGCGCAGTGACGTCACTATTATGGTTTTTGCGACGCTTTCTTGAAGAACAGTATGATTCAAAGTCAGACTCGGAAATCTTTCATCAACAGTAAGTAGTAGATACGGAATCAATTGTGTGCGTATGGATTGAGGAGCCACATCACGAAATCAATCGAAATCCCGCCCAGATTTAGTAGCAAATTAGATAATTTTGTAGGCGAAATCCTGGAATTTGTAGCAACACACATCAAGAGTTACATCAATTTAAAGGTGGCTCCTCAATTCAAACATCTGGATTGAGGAGCCACCTAGAACTCGGAAACTATTATATGTACATTTTTGAAAATTTAGTATCATTTAGTAGTAATTTTGTCTGGAACCTACAAAAAATTTGGTTCGGATACTGCTGGAACTCGAGAAGATACAATACAAAATGTGTGGCTCCTCAGTCCATACACGTACAAAACTTGTCAACGTGAATTTCCACGAAACTAATTGAGCAATTTTATTTTGGAGTGCATGATCATTTAGTAGTAATTTTGCTAGAATTTGTAGTATAGAAATAATGTTGGAGGACTTAGTGAAATTAAAAATATAAAGCAATATAGGTGGCTCCTCAATCCAGACGTTTTGCATATAAATGATTGACTATCTTCGCGAAATCACAATGGAATCAAAAGCTTGGGGCGCCAACTTTTAGTAGAAATTTCTACTAAATAACTACGTACAATTTATCAGTGTACATATTAAGGATCTGAAGAAAAACACACTTTCCGATATTCCATAGGAAATTGCTGTTAAGGGTGACCATCATATTAATGAAATCAGGATAACTGTTTCATGTTTATTTCTTTTAACATCAGTCATATAAAAATAACATTGATTTCGCTATAATTAATTAGTGACATTATAACACTTTTCTTAATATTCTGAAATGAAAGTATTCAACATTGAGCTCATCAAAAACTCAGAAGAATTTTATTTATCATTGTTATGACAGCGCTGACATCTGTTGTAGTTTTTTTTTTTGCAACTTTCTCATTCTTTGTGAGCAAAGGTTCACCGCCATACAGCCTACCCTTTGCTCCGAGTTGATAATCATGTAAACATTTTAGGTGAACTAAAATAGATTGTATCCGGTTTTTATGTATAGAATAGAACAGAATATTCACTTAGTTAATAATAATTTTATGCCTTCCCTTTGCTCCGAGTTGATATAATCATGTAAATATTTAAGGTGAACTAAAGTAGATTGTATCCGGTTTTTATGTATAGAATAGAACAGAATATTTACTTAGTTATTAATAATTTTATTCTTAAATGAACAAAACCTTCAATTTGGTTTCTTTCTGTGAACAATCTTGTTGGCTAATGTTGAGTCCGTGGATAGGATGTTATTGTCTTGATCATCTGTGGAATTAGTGCCGCGGTATAGATTTACAAGAAATAGCGTCTTATCGAGTAGGCGGTTATCAAAAGTGCATTCATGTGCTTTAAAGACTTCTCATTAAATGATTTATTTTATTTTCCTTTTCTCGTCAAGGTGGCAAATCGGCCCATAGGCTCTAGACAAATGCCACACGCTAACTTTTCCGCAGTCGTTCCACAGAAAAAATTTATGGAAATGACATTAGCTTACGACAACCTCACGCTATTTTTTCCGTAGCTAATGTCATCTTCATACATTTTTTCTGAGGAACGACTGCGGAAAAATTAGCGTGTGGCATTTGTCTAGGGGGTCTGATACTTAATTAATTCCAGCTACATATACTATGCTTGGAGTAGTTTACTACTTTAATATTTTAATTACTATTAAATTAGTATTTTGATACTTATCATCACAGCTCATATACGTCCCCACCGAGGGACACGAGCCATCCTTAGCTAGTTAGGGCGATTAGGCCTTAGTCAAACCTCGCCCGCCCAGTACGGATTGGTTGACTTCACAAAACCTTTGAACTACTTCGCAGGTGGTTGCAGGTGTCCTCACGATGTTTTCCTTCACCGTAGGAGCGTCAGATAAATGTACATATGAAATTCATGAAATAAAATACACATTTGTACATGGCAGGATCGATCGCAGGTCTCCCGATTCTCCTCGGAGCACAGTCCAGTGCCAAGGCCAAAAGTATCAGAAGTTACCGACGCTCTGATACTTTGATACTTCTTAAAATATAAAACCTACGGAGAACATGGTAAGTCGTAATTTTTATCGCAATTGTACTGTGTCGTAGGTCCGCTATTACGTGACCACGTTCTAACAATTGTTATGTTGTGTTAGAGTTTTTCTCCTTTGTTTCATTTGCCACATTATAACCGCTGCTTGGGAGGCTTCGGACTTTTATTTTATAGTCATTGACATGTATGCCAGTGAACAACGTTTCGCCATAATAATTAAAAAACACCTTCATTACATAGGGTTCTAAAAAATTGTTTACGACCTATTCTCAGGCTTTACCGAATATACACAAAGAAAATCATAAAAATCGGTCAAGCCGCTTCGGAGGAGATATTAAAGGAAAGAAGATAAGCATAGTATGCTGGTCTGTGGTGGGCACCCACCTATGTCAATGTAAGTGAGACTCCAACTGTGAAGATTGCTATTGCAGCCATCGCTATATGTGCAGTGTATGGTAAAAAAGAGCTTTCATTATAGAAATAGGATATACATATAAAAGTGAACTGAAACGAAAAGAAATTTTAAAAAAAAGTGAACGACGACTCGGTAACGCAGACTGGCTGATCCTTTCACCACGGCTCGATGGCAAGTAAAAACTTGCCTTCCTGCCCATCCCAAGCGTATCCCAATACCTGCACACGCGAAAACCTTCAAAGATAACAGACAACATAATATCCGTGGCGGAGTACTGTGTCTGAATCGACACGGAAGAATTGAAATGAAATGAAATAAAAAATCGCCTTTTCCATTTAACCCTATATAATGTATAATGGGCAATCTTAAACTGTTTTCATCAAATCACCGTAAACTAACGGAGTGAGATTTGCGGAGCTAGAGCACAGCGAAGCGTAGCTCAAATCGCACTCCGTTCGTTTCCGGTGTTTTGATGAAAACTGTTTTAGAATGCCCAATATACACCTACTATTAGTACCTGTTACGCAAAAGCTACCTAAAGTTTGCCTGTGTAGGTAGGTAGTTGGTTCTTAACCTATGAAATAATGTTTTACTTGTTTCTTTTTTTTTTCAAAATAAGTAATACTTAACGCGTGAAGTATCTCCCTCTTCAACATTATGGTACACAATAGGTATAACAACGTCGGTAAGCCAAAATGTCAAATGTTTTGCCAAAAATACGGCTATTATGCTATGTGGATAGATATAACATAATAGCATGTATTAATACAGATTATAATTCCTCAGTTGCTGTGGAGTCCAGATAAAGCTCGCTCCCACCTTCGGTTTTATCATTACTTACCATCAGGTGAGATGAAGGCCGAGAACTTGCCTGTTGTATGTAAACAAAAATAAAAATTTGTTTTTTTTTGTTTGTCCTAGATTTTAGTCTCGTTATGGTCACCCTTGACAGCAATTTCCTATGGAATATCGGAAAGTGTGTTTTTCTTCAGATCCTTAATATGTACACTGATAAATTGTACGTAGTTATTTAGTAGAAATTTCTACTAAATGTTGGCACCCCAAGCTTTTGATTCCATTGTGATTTCGCGAAGATACAGTCAATCATTTATATGCAAAACGTCTGGATTGAGGAGCCACATATATTGCTTTATATTTTTAATTTCACTAAGTCCTCCAACATTATTTCTATACTACAAATTCTAGCAAAATTACTACTAAATGATCATGCACTCCAAAATAAAATTGCTCAATTAGTTTCGTGGAAATTCACGTTGACAAGTTTTGTACGTGTATGAACTGAGGAGCCACACATTTTGTATTGTATCTTCTCGAGTTTCAGCAGTATCCGAACCAAATTTTTTGTAGGTTCCAGACAAAATTACTACTAAATGATACTAAATTTTCAAAAATGTACATATAATAGTTTCCGAGTTCTAGGTGGCTCCTCAATTCAGATGTTTGAATTGAGGAGCCACCTTTAAATTGATGTAACTCTTGATGTGTGTTGCTACAAATTCCAGGATTTCGCCTACAAAATTATCTAATTTGCTACTAAATCTGGGCGGGATTTCGATTGATTTCGTGATGTGGCTCCTCAATCCATACGCACACAATCAATTGACATAACAGTGTTGTGACAAATTTGCAAATTTTGCGACAGTAAATTTCGACCCACTATCAACTTTTCAGTACCTTTAGCACGAACCACTCCCGTTATAGTATAGTAATCGTATTTACTTACTATCCGATACCGATTGAGATATTAAATGGACAGCTAGAAACACTATCGTAAGACTATCGTGAGCTCGTAACGTAACGATAGTTCTCTCGCTGTAAAATACTCGGTGAGAGATATAACGATAGCCGCAGCTGTCGAATAAAACGATACGACACGTCAAAAGTGAGTTCGTGCTGACGATTCTCATACTTTAATTATACCATTACCATAACGATACCATTTAGTTCTTTAAACGACCGTAGCGGCGCTGCTATAGTTTTCATACATAGTAATACGATTACCATCTAACCCTAACCTAACCATAACTTTAGTGATTCGTACTTGGAACACAGTAATTTCCTTGTTGAAGTTTTATCCGTCACCGGTCTGGATCTGTCATAGATCCAGATCTGTCTATATCACGACCGTTTGATAAAATTTCGATAGCAGCCTACTCAGACTTGAGTCTGATCGATGCAATACCTACTAACTGTCACCGTTAAATTGCCAAACTTTAAGACTTTCCAGGAGATCGTCACTTGGCACCGACTTCAATATCAAAATGTGATGTTGTGTGTATTCTTATATTATTTCTGACTTTTAAGTAACTTTGAAGTTTGTTTTTTATTTAATAACAGGTCACCGAAGTAACTTTGAAGTGTACGGGTCAATACGTGATCATAATATTAAAAGAACCTAACTCCTAATACTAAAGGAACCATCAGCCCAGTATCATGAGATGAAGACTACCGGACACAAATACCTGAATAGCTTTACATAGAGATAATTTCCCTCGATTCACCTGGGATCCCATTATCAGAGCCTGAATTTTGTAATAAAGGGACTATACTCTTTCGAATACAAAATTAATTTTAATAATCGGTCCACAATTGGCGAAGTAATTGCGTAACATACACACAAAGAAAAAAACATGCACGTCGAGTTGAGAACCTTCGCTGAAATAACCGAATCATTTCCGCTCAGATTTAAAGTGGAAGATCTAACGCATACTCGTAGATAGACTAATCCTGCCTGACCTATGTGAAGTCGTGAAATTAAGTATCTCATATTTTTGTGTAATGCGACATAGTGATAGATGGACTAAAAATATGAGGCGATGTATATTGTGATCTCGAAGTTATAATCAATATACAATAAAACATTTATTTACATATATTTATTATTCATTACACGCTTCGGCAGCTATAATTTGAATTAAGACCGCACATTTCCCTAGAAGCACCATTGTTAAAACGTTGCTTAGACAAACTGTTTTGAAATACTTAGTTCTTATACTATGCTTGTTTCTAATTAGTGTAGTCGACTCCGAAGATGTTTTACCACCTTAAATTTAAAATTCAGTTTTGCGTCATAAAACAACAACATTAAAACAACACAGCACAGATGCAATACCCTCACTGCCAAACACGGGTCACCCTGAAAAAGGAAAACGGGGTCATCTCCTACCACGCTGGCCTTGGTAACGTCTTGATACTAGTCTTTTTTTTTTATTGCAGAAAGTTGGCAAACAAGCAAACTGCTCACCTGATGGTAAGTGGTAACAGTCACCTATAACACATGTGGCTCTTGTGAGATTCGCAGCAAAACTGCAACCCCCCCAAGAACCACAGTGTACGTTGCTAACTCGTGACACAAGATGTAAAGTCACAGTACCCAATAATTTCACTGCCATATCTTACCCTTCAAACCGGAACACGCAATGCAAGCACTGCTGCTTTGCGGCAGAAATAGGTAAGACGGAGGTACCTAAGCAGACGACCCTGGTACAGATTCTCCCTCCAGTAAAGTCTTTCTGGTACACGTTCTTGTGACATCCCCATGGGGATGTGTACCAAAAAGACGAGTATCAAGAGATTTGATAATAGTATTATCGAAGAGCAAACGTAGAGTTCGCTCAATGCCGTGGAAATTCTGCGAAAAGCTACCAGAATGACATTCACCGGCCCTTAGAGCCATAGTAAACGTATTAGCGCGGGTGGCTCATTTCACTAATAGCGCGTGACGTCATAAATTATTCCTCCAGGGACGGAGTGTGACGTCACTGATATTTTTATAAACAAGGGTGAGGGCTTAGCCCTTGCTGTTGTTAATGATACTGGAAAAATATTTAAGCGCCGATCGCTTAACGTTTAAGTTTTGCTTGATACTCGTAGATTTGGTTGATTTCCAAAGCCATAATAAAATGAAATAGAAAAAATATGTTTTTGTTACTCATACCCATCGCGTTGATCTAGATATGGGTTGATTTGAAAAGATCTATCTTAGTAGAGATAAGTTTTCCCTTACAAATTACATAATAATGTGATTATGAAAATTTAAAGTGTAAATAATATACCTAAATTATAGAAAAGTTAAATGAAATTCGGTCAAAACAAATTCGAGCTTATGATAGGTAACCGTTAGGTATGTTGGATGTTGGCAGCATGCATGTAGATCGGCAAGGGAGTTCCGCTGCGCTAACTGTCCGTGACGTCATAAATTGACGCAACGAGCGCGCTACTACGCCCGGAACCGGACGACTAAGATGAACAGCTGAGAATGATAGATATCTTGTAAACAGAATGGATACAAAAATACTGAAATAATCTATAAATCTTCGACATCGCCCGTGTGAGAATGCAAAAATAATTGCTTAGGCAAAGGCTTGATTGGTTATCTTGCATTTTTTTAAAAAAAACGTCGACCCACACTAGGATTTTCTCCTGTGTCGTGGTATAATGTTACCTTTAATGTATTTTACTGGCTGTAGAGGTTTAAAACCGATTTGTTATTATTACAATTTGGAATGCATATTAATATCACTTAGAGTTTGAAATTTAAAGAACAAAGTGACGTGAAATTTTATGATCATGTGTGTATAGTCTAGATAAGCGTGTGTGTATCTAGATCATGTGTGTATTAAAAGCGTTACAAAGACAATTTGTTAGCTTTTGGCAATATATTTTAAACTACGTAAATATGAAACAAAAATTTTGTAAAGATACAATAAAATCCAACGAAGTTAATCATAAAATATACCTAACGAAATCATTACTAACTTAATCATAAAGCATTAATATCGTAACGTGAAATGAAGAAGTAGATGAAAAAGAAAGCATTAATAACATTACATAAAATGAAGAAGTAGGTGAAAATAATTCTTCTAAGCGTGTTAGATTAGATACCTACTGCAAATATTATTGCCTGTAAAACAAGCATCACGAACATCGTGAATTCCTTGTTTAGCAATGTGATATTGAAAACAAATTGGAAGGCAAGGCTACAGTAATGAGCGACACCCCCGGAACAATTAAACACATCTCGATATCAGCAGGAACACACTCGCAAATTAGCAACTCCATCTCGCCTAATGAGTTTGTTAGCATTAATTAAAACGTGCTCTCTTTAACGATTACGCGCGTGGAGACCTCCTAAGAAGTTTCTGCTAATATACACAACGTGAATTCGGATTAAGAATAATTAGAGAAATTCTTTGCAATTTACAAAGCATATTATCTGTGTGATGTGGCTGTGCTGATTTGGAGATGGTAAAGTTTGCTTAATTGAGTTAGTTAGGGAAAAATTTATTACGGAATAATTAAAAACGTATTAATGACATACATATAATAAGGTATTAACATCAAGGAGCTTATTACAGAGTACTGTTTGAAAATTGTTTATAGATGATTTGTTGTTCTTGTTACTTGCAAGTCTTACAACTTAAAAGATTTTTATAGAAGTAAATTGGCAAATAGGCAGGCTCCCCACCTAATGGGAAATCGCCTATAGTACATGTGGTGGAGCGACGGTGGCACTGTGGACTCGGCACCTGCCTTCCAATCGGGAGGTCCGGGGTTCGAGACCGCCATGTATCAAAGTGTTTTTCGTTTTCGAATTTCATGTGTATATTTGTCTGACGCTCCTACGGTGAAGGAAAACATCGTGGGGCAACCACGCTGAACCAGAGCGGATTGGTCGACTTCACATACACCTTTAAACTTCTTCGCAGATGTATGAAGGTTGTCTGAAGGTGTTTTCCTTCACCGTAGGAGCATCGAACACATTACATTGCAGGATTGCACCCCGGACCTTCCGATTAGAACACCAGTGCCGAGTCCGCAGAGCCACCGATGCTCGACAGTTCGGTTATAAAGAAAGTAAAATATCTATTTCAAGCTTCAATAGCCAGAAAAGTAATGTTCAACTGTCTGGCGCGCTCGGTTCCAATTTTTTAAACTGTTCCGAGCTCACCTCCTCGATCCTATCCGACAAAGTTAATGGGATTAACCCGATGATTTTAGTGGCGTTCTCATTGAATCGGACCTCTTATCGGGGAATTACCCGTTCCAATGGAACATATAAAATCCTTTCCAGTCTGCCGGGCTGAAATTGGAAAACCGTTACTCTTTCCGTCTCCGATATCATTCTTGAAAGTCCTGTGAGACATATCGTCTTGCTTTACTTTTGTCGAGTAATATAAGACATTTGTAGAAAGACATATTGTTATTTCTATGAAAATCTTTTTCGAAAATCTAAGACACTGACTACATTACGTAAATATGATAAGTTATCTAGTATAGTTAGTGAATATAAAATGTTAAGAATGTCAATTGCTAAGTCAAGATTTTATTTTTATTATAACTGCAATTAACATAGGTTAAATTGTTGGAGATTTTTGCAAATGACCAGCCGTAAAGTGTAGTTTTACTTTTTTTTTTTTATGGATGGCCCGGCAAATGACCTCCTCCCGCCTGATGTTAAGCGGTGAAAGAGGCCCAAATGAGTTGACAGATAGAGTAGGGACGACATCCACTCTCCTACCTGCCCGCCCCTTGCCGGCCCAAAAGATGCTTTTTCACGCCTCTTTTGAAGGAACCCATGTTGTAGGATGGAGGAAACACGTGCGCAGGTAGAGAATTCCAAGTGTGGGATGAACGACAGAAGAAGGAATCTTGGAATTTCTTGGTACGGTGTGAAAAGGAGGACACAGTGTACGGATGACTCCGAAGGCCCTTACGCCTGTTTCTGTTAAGGAATGGAGAGGGAGGGATAAGTTTAAAGAGCTCCTCAGAGCATTCCCCATGGAACATTCGGTAAAAGGCGCTAAGAGAGGCGATGTCACGACGAAGTTGTAGGGGCTCGAGGGTGTTAGTTGCCTCTACATCGCCAATTATGCGAATAGCGCGACGCTGCAATCTGTCCAGAGCATCGAGGAGGTATTGAGCGGAGCCGTCCCAAAGGTGCGAGCAATATTCCACGCAAGACCTAACCTGAGTTTTATACAACAAGCATAGTTGGTCCGGCGCAAAATACCTACGCACCTTGTTCAGGACACCGAGTTTCCGTGAGGCAGTAGTTATGACGGATTCGATGTAGTCTCTGGGGTTCAGATCGCAGCGAATGTTCATTCCGAGCAAGGTGATGTTGCTCTGTGTGTGAAGGGTTGTGCCCTGAAGAGAAGGAAGGGGGAGGAAAGGTGGCCTTTTCGCCGAGAACACGCACACCTGTGTTTTCTTAGCATTGAACTCAACAAGATTGTTGGAGCCCCATTCGGAGACGAGGTCCAGCGTCCTGTTGAGCTCAATGATAAGATTCTGCCTTTCCCTACCAATATCACCACGAGCAGCCCCTGAGCTTCCGTGATATCCCCTATGCACTGTACTGTCGTCTGCATAGCAATGTATAGCTTCCAAGGAAAGCATATCATTGATATGCAGAAGAAACAATGTGGGGGATAGAACGGAGCCTTGCGGAACACCAGCGTTCACTGCCACGAACCGCGAAGCGCAGCCGTCAACGACAACGCGAATTCTACGCTCGTGGAGGAAGCTGGCAATCAAGGAAATACAGCTCTAAACTGAAAAATATTTAACCAATAGGAAATTTGTGTCTGTCATAAATATTTACATTTATCCAAAAATATTATTTCTGTGATCCTGATCCTATTTTTTTTTTTGGATTTGTAATTCACTTTTTTGTTCATACAGTTATGTATGTGTGTGTTTATAGTTAGTGCAAATAAAGTTTCTAACTACTCGAATTTAATTGTAAATACTACTTAATTATAATAATGCGTAAGTGACATCTGACGAGACGGTAAGATAGTGAAGACTAGATTAACGAATTTGTTGCTTGTCATCTCTACATATGATAGAAAAGAAAAGGAAATATAGTCACATTCCACTAAACATCTGATAAAGAAATGTCATTGCCTACCCGATAATATTTATAATGATTCATTTTTTATGCTTAACCATATTCATTTCTATGCAAGTTCATTTTCTATTTCTATGGACGTGTTGATACAGCGACGCAAACGACTTGAGCGCAAATTTCGACAGCAACCCCCAGCTACCACATGCCGCAAACTAGCTGCCAGTTCGTAACTAACTTAAGTCCACAAAGAGTTCGACGCAAGTTGTGCAAGCAAAGACGCGAGCAACGTCGGACTTAGGGACTGATGTCGCGGCCTAACTTAGTTCTTGGGACAGAATTTTAAGAAGTCCACCGAAGGCAGCAGGTGCGGTCGTCGATTGAACACTGCTAAGTCTTGTGTTTTAAAAGTTCCAACGACATGAATTGCTGATAAAATAGTGATAAGTAAAGCATGTAAGTTCTAAGTAAGTATGTACATTTTAAGTGTCGTTTGTTATCTGTAACTATAGAATGTAGTATGAAATATCGAAGTATAAATTTGGGATTCAGTTTGCAAAGGTTTAGGGATTGACGTTCAATCAACCGGGAGTTTAATATTTGATTTAAATTCAAATTTTGTCAATATCAGCTGTGATCGGAATATGTACATGTTATTTGGAACAGTCTATAGATATCGATTGCAAAGATCCAGAGGAATTAAAAAACAAATATCTGCAGAGTGCCAAGCAACAGAAAATGCTAACATCGAGATTCACAACTGACTTGCAATACTAAGTATAATAGTGCTTGAAGGAAGAAAATTCCTACACAGCTTTTTACTTTTCGTGACCTGAAATGTGACTTGGGCAACCTGGTATATACCACTAAGGTAGCAAACAGCACGTGGCCTATGTGATAAGAAGCCATATCTACCGTAGCCCATAAACTCATGCAACACCATGGTATTGCGCGCATTGCCGTCTGCTTACTGTTTTGGATTGGTGATGATCCCAAACTATTCTCTGCTACCACTCGAAGTCAATTTGGGCTTCGAGTCCCTATTTATTTGTTTTGATATATATATAATACTAACTTACGGTTCTTATGGAGTCCGGCCTTCAGATCACCCGCCACGGGTCACAACTTGACGGTTTATTCACAACTTCCTTTTGCGATTCCTAATCACCCAGACTACCCCGTGGTACCACCACCCCGACATGAATTCGAAGAATCTCACGTTCCGCAGCCACAAACCAATATTCAGCTTCAGTTCATAGCCGATCCGCAATTTCATATGCGACACTTAGAACTGAAGTTAACAATTACAAACGGTCCAAACACTTATTCTATTGAATGCTTCACGCGAAATCAAAACATAATTTTCTTCTTTGGAACAACAACACTCCACGTGTAATTATCAAACAAAAAACAACAAAATTCACAAATCCAAAATTCGATGCTAATAGCATTGACCCAGGCGTTACAGCAAACTGTCAAAAGCCCACCGTTCCTTTACACACAAAACAGAGTCCGTGCGCCGCAGGCAAGGCTCGCGCTCTTTCGCCAAGAAAAGTCGCGAGGCGACGCAAGATGGCGCCAGGTGCCAGTTTATTGTAAACATTTACTCTTTAAAACTTTTTAAAGCTTTAAGAAACCCATACTGCTTCTTGAGAAAACCTCGTCACGGTATTCAAAAGCTCTATCAACAAAAATTGACCAGGCCAGACCACGCAACAGGCGTAGCACGGGCTGCGAAGACTGGACTCGAGTCACGCATTATGTCACAATTTCAGTGACATAATCTCTATGTCTTTAAGAGTAGCACGCGGTGGCGCGTATTTAGTGTGACTGACTTGATAAATTTTCTTGACGCTCGTCGGGAACATGTGTGACTGAGTTTTATCTTGGCGTTCCTGTGCACCGACTGCTGTAGTTGTAATTGTAACAAGGGCTTTAATACTTCAGAAGATGTAGCAGCAGTCGGAGAGAAAAAAAAAATTATAAAGTTTAGTCACACGTGTGCCTTGACGAGTGTCAAGAAATTTTTAACCGACTTCAAAAAAAGGAGGAGGTTCTCAATTCGATGCGTATGTTTTTTTTGTGTGTATGTTACGCGATTACTCCGCCAGTTGTGGACCGTTTTTAAAAATTCTTTTTGTATTCGATAGAGTATACTCCGAGGGTGGTCCCAAGGTCACCAAAGTCAGGATATGATGATGGGATCCCATGAAAATCGAGGGAATCTTTCACTAAAAAGATTTCATTCACTAAAAAGTTAACAATAAAAAATATTTTACAAAAAATAAAAACCGACTTCAAAAACACTGAAAAGTTAAAAATAATATAAGAATAGGTACAGACAACATCACACTTCTATATTGAAGTCGGTGCCAAATTTTAAGACTTTCTAGGAGATCATCGTTTGGCACCGACTTCAATATAGAAGTGTGTGTGATGTTGTCTGTACCTATTCTTATATTATTTTTAACTTTTCAGTGTTTTTGAAGTCGGTTTTTATGTTTTGTAAAATTTTTTTTTTATCACTTCAGTCCCACTTAATACGCGCCACCGTGCTACTCTTTAAGACATAGAGATCATGTGACTGAAGTTGTGAGGTAATGCGTGACTCGAGTCCAGTCTTGGCAGCCCGTGCTACGCCTGCAGATACTAGAGTAAATTATCAAAATCGCGATATAGGATGGCGAAAAGTAGTTTGTCGTACTGACCTTAACATTTTATACAAAGACGGCACCTTATGTCCCTAGCACTAAGGGACAGCTTCACTCAACAAAAAAGTACTGATAACACTGAAGATTGGTACCTCAATCTCGGTCCTGGTCTACATTTCGTCTAACAATTGCATACACCCACGTTGGTGGGTGTATGCAATTGTTAGACGTCAATTGGGAACGAAAGGTCCATCGAGCATAGACAGCGATCTATTTACCGAGTCCGCGGGGCAAACAAACTGAGATGAAGATAGCGGCCCATTCCTCAGGAAAGGGTTTGTCCTAAATACGTTTCGTCAAAGGACGGTGACAAACGGATTCCTGCCGCGGGCGCGGTCTCGGCCGCGGCGACATACGGCCGCCATTTTGCCAGGGTCCGCATCATAACGAAATCAGTCGTTAAAATGAAATCATGTCCAAAGGTGGGCTTGTCTCTAGTAGAGATCCCTGCCAGTCAATCCCAGCAGGTGTAGTGACAGCACAGTTGCGGGAATGCATTAAAAACATAATATTGTATAGGAACTTGTTAATTAAAATGCGCAAAACGTGAAATTAGTTTTTTTATAGCATAGGGGGGGGGGAGGTCTTGACTTCCATCTCACTTGATAGTAAGTGACGATAACGCCGAAGACGGAAGTGAGTTTCACCTGAACTCAACAACTGAGGAACTGGCTATCTTACCTCTCATTGTCGGAACGCAACAAAATTATCAACATTGTTATTATGGCGATTTTTGGTAAGACTTCTTGGTTGTTTCGACGTTTCTCGGCTCAAGTAATAATGTGTCCAATCAGGATCTCCCACAATGTTGCAGATATTTATTTTGTACAATACAACCCCCTAAATGGAATCATCGCAAACGTAAACGCCCTGGTCGCAATATGACACCGTGTGTACGCCCACTAAACACTCCCAGCTATTCAAGGCATTCGGGGTCAGGAATGGAATTTGGCACTTTTCTTTTGGACACTATTATCGTGAAGTCATTCGGTCAAATACAGACAAGCGTCGGCATAAAATTCAGTTTATGAAAGAAGAAATAGTCACGATAAAACAGTTTTTTTTATAATTAATCACTCTTCAAATCTCCTCGACTTCAACTAACATACAATAAAAATATGATATGGGCCAAGGTGGACGGTAGCATATCTAGATTCACCAAGAGCAATGCCTTCTAATTATGTCCACAACATTTCATCATCTAATGATGATCATCATCTCCTTATACGAGGGAGAAATTGGTCACGGTACATTTGCTTCAAGTCTTCTATCTCTTCCTTTAGGTGGCTCTACTGACATCCAGGAGAACTAGGGAAGGTATTCTGCATATAGGTATTCGGAATTCATCACCGATCGGAAATCGCAACATGTGTCACGAACGATTTCGAATTGATTGTCATCTTAGGACTCTGCGACGACTGTCGTAATATACAGGAAGCCACTCGAAACTAGACCACAGAATAGATAAAAGTACTTACAGAAGCTGCACTCCTTTTATCTTGAAAAAAGCCGATATTTTAAATAACTAAACTTTGAGCATCCAAGCTGAATCACACATAAACGCCACGCGTTAGCGTATGTTATTAGTAATTCTGAATCTTCACTACGTCGCTACGAGCTCAAGCGAAAGGGTTGTTTCTGATAGTCAATAATTAATCACGCGCAAGAAAGTGCGCGAAACGTTGCTGTACTCTTAGAACTTCACTCAAGGTAAGTTCGTTTAATCATTAAGTATGCATTAATCCCAAGAGCGCGGCAGCCCCCCTGCTTTTGTACTCTCAAGTCTCTCAACTTCCAAGTGTGCGCGGAACGGTAGGTATCTAACCTACCTACTTATCTTATACCTACCTAAGCGCGTGGCGGCGGCGCGGCCTGACCAAACTACTGGGTAAAAGAAACCTTCGCAGTAAAATCACACCCCAAGCGAAACTTGGAAAATATTTCCAGTAATTTATCCGAAGCTTAAAAAATTCCATCCCGGAAGTGGCCCACCGAAAATATTCGAGCAGGGACGTCACGTCCGTTTTTTATTTCCAATAGACTCCGCGCGCAGTCAGCATCTGTTAAAATATGAACACGCCGGAATACGAATGCGGGTAACCGACTTTAATCATCGTTATTCCGGGGAGTTGCTTTCAAGAATTTTCTAGAAACTAGACAGCGTTGTCTCTTATCAGCTTCATATTTTTGCGGCACACCCATGCCTTGCGCTAGTAGGAGGTGTTCTTATAAATGTTTTTCGACTAGATGTTATTTGGCGAAAGTCATATTTTACAAACAACCGGGAAACTCATGGCCTTCGTCACCTGATAATGGTAAATGACGATCAGCCCGAAATGAATTACGTTTCACGTGGACTAATCAACAACTATGGAACTGGCTATCTTGCCGCAGCTTGCCGGAACACAACAATGCTATTAACATTGTTACTATGGCGACAAACTTAGGTAAGACGGTGGTAGCTAGCCAGACAGGTTTGGAAGCATTACCACCAATTGAATTCTCAGTTAGGTTAGGTTAACAACAAATTTTATACGATACAAGATAAGACATGCATTCCGGAATTCCGTAATTTCGTAATTCCGGAACTCCGTAACAATTAAGATGAGTAATATCGGAGTTCCGATATTCATAAATTATTCTTATTTTAATCAGAGCAACTCGATAAAGAATTAGATAAATGTAATAAAATTTGTAAGAATCACGACTAATTTCGACCTTGCAGGTTTTGTCAAATTCGGAAAAGCTATGTATGTTAATAGAGGAAATTGAGGCGTGTATCTAACAGAAGCATACAAGTACATTTTATGCGTTCTACCAACAAGCGTGGAGAATGAGAGAGTATTTTCCTGTGCTGACTATTTTTGTTTTGTAGTCGAATACGAAGTACACTCTGATAAAATGTGAGATATTCATTCTTCTTGGATCACATTATCAATAACAACGAGTCCTCTCCTTTTATGCTGTCTCACTTCATAATGAGAATGAGAGAGAGACTTGAATGAGACTATGTAGTGTGTGATATACGTGACACGTGATACATACTACGAATACTATAATCATATCACATACTTTTTATTCAAATTACTAATGTTTAATTCTATTGTGTGATAAATAAGCCTTGTTGATTTTGATTAAACTGTTAAATTAGAGTAATGTTTAACCAAAATGTTTAATTTGTTACTAGAGATTATTAAAAGACTGAAATAATTATAAATCTTGTTTGATTTGAATTAAACTTTAAAAGTTACCAGTTCCGGAACCAGTTCCGAAATTCCGGAGTCAGATCTCCAGTATTGGAACTCCGTTCCGGAATTGAGATCCTGGCGATATTGCATGCCCTAATACAAAATCACCAAAATCCTTGGCTAAAGGACATTGTTCTGCGTCCATACATTGTTCGCCCCACAGAACACAGAAAGAGGTTAGAAAGGCAATCATGCACCGTTTGTACGGGAACCGCTGTCGCCAGTTTTGCTCCCACTTCTTTTCCTTGCACCGCCCATGCAAAGTCGCGCGAAATCGGGCTGAACCAATCACAACGCTCACTGGGCTCCTCATTCACAGAAATTCACTGACGTCCAGAGCCGCGTGTACAAATAACATTATTTTAGTGATTGACATCGATTAATAGCTATCGATATTAAATATTGTCAGCAATTTAACCATTTGAAATATTTAGAAAACCAAAAGATAATTATTACTTTCATTATACGTTTATAATTAATAATATTCAAGTAATATTTTGTTTCTATGTAACAAAATTAAAACTTTTTAGCTCAAAAATGTTGTAGGTTAGACGTAAAATAAAAGAAAAACTATAATACTATAATGCACCGGTCTGAAAGCATAAACTAGAATGGATAATCTGACAAACGGACGTGCGGTAGTTTAGTTGTTAGGATATTTTAGTTGGATGGAGAAGTAAATATTTGTAAAGTAAATATTTACCTGTAAATTTGTTTTTTAAAGTACTCAAATCTTCATGTCTTGCATGGCCACCTACCTATGCTAAAATAGTCATATAAATATTATGGTGATATTAAAAATTCTAAGTTGTAAAATTAGTTTAGAATTTGCCCATAATTTTTTTACTAATCGAACTAATTGTATCGTGAAAATTGAAATTAATTTTACAATTTTAATCTTTGATTACATCGCCGTACTTATATGAATAGGATGTTAGAAAGGGTAGGTGTTAGCTTCGCCAAACATTCTGTATTATCGATAAGTAATAATTTTATTATTATGGCATTTTAAGTGACAAATAATATGTTATTTTTACTTTATACAAATATTTTAAAATATACATTTATCGATAAAATGTAATGCGTGCGTTTTTTGATTAGCACGGCACTATCCCTTGTACTGCGACTACTGCGTTAATGCTCATTAAGCCAAATGCGTCACTACCGAAAGCAGTGTACTACATTACGCGCTCTAAGTAATATGGCAAAAATCGCGGGCGTACATTGCCGGTAATGTATATTTTTTTGAAAAATATTATGTAACTTATCGTTATGATCAGTTTTGGTGGATTTTGACATTATGATCTATGGAATATGGTCATTATGATTAATTTACTACTTACCGATGAAAAGAAATTCCTTCTTTAGCTACACTTGACACCTGACTTCATGTTTTACAAGTAATTATAGCACAAGAAGGCATTTTTTTATATTTATAGCGCCGCGCTTCACGATACACTCACTGTAGTTGTCCGTCAGTGATTAAACAACGCGTTCGCGTTGCGGGGCCACAAGTATGAGCATTTAGTCATAGTTGTGGCTACTCGTGCCCCGCCCACATAGCCCTTCTAACCTCTTTCTGTGTTCTGTGGTTCGCCCCAATACCAACAGCAGTGAAAAAATGATTTTCGTATAATTAGACATTAGTAAATACTGTACGTCCACATCAATTACTACGGACAAGCTTCGAAATCGAATTAAATATCAAAATGAATCAGATTTTGAGGTTAGTTGAAGTAACACTTTAATTCGTAAGAGCAATACACATAGTCCATACAATTAATAAAATAATAAGTATTGCAATCAATCAAAGAACGATATTATAGCCACATAATGAAGAACAAGTAATCTCGAAATTATAAAGCAAGTCAAAAACACGACGAACTAACAAGCGATAGTGCGTGAGTAGTCAATTGACGTATGTTTTAATTTAATTTACGTTGTAAGTTATGAAAATCTTAATTTATAGAAATAAATAAATACCCATACCTACATAAAATCGATTTAATTCTATTTAGTCGAGCGAAGGTAACAATAACCATTCCTATACTTTACTTTATTTGGTTTTGTTTCTAAAAGTACTTTTATATATTTTTGATTTGTCCGTCGAATACATATATTTGTTATGAGTGTTATAAAATATGCATATAATTATGGCGTAAATCTTTGTTGGTCATGGGGCGATTTTCGACATTGTCCTTAAAGTCTCTCAGTTCAACTTCAGTTAGTTAATGAATAGCTATTTTTGAAGTATGGTCTACATATTTCAATACAATAGTTTACACTACACTTACGCCTATCAGAATTCCCGCGCTGTCCCGACAGCTCCGGAAGTTCGGAAACGTACAAGATGTTAGCAAACACCTCGCCTTATTCCAGGGAACTTTCAAAGCGGTTCCCCTTTACTTCCGCCGCGGGAGTATTGACATTGCTGAGAAGAGAATATAAAGAACAGAAATGCTAACATGTGCTGTTGTAAGACATTTTTCTTGCCAAATTTCATGGTTCTACGTTAACGTGAAGTAAGTACCCTATAGGTCAGGGTTTCTTAAAGTGGGGTCCACGGACCCTCTAGGGGTCCGTAGCATATGTATCAGGGGTCCGCAGTAGGTCAGTCTGCAAACATATTTACTAGGAAAGTGTGTAAACTCGACGTAAACATGAAATGCGTCTTGATTTGTCCAAGACAATCCCACAATTTAACGTTCTCATTGAAGCCAAACAGCGGCACCCTTCTCATTAAATTAGTAGTAAGTGTAATGAAAGTACCAATAAAAGTGTTTTTTTTTTCATTTAAATAAGGATTTTTTTATCATTAACAAAAATATTTTTGCCAGGGTCCATGGAATGGTTTAAATTGTGAAAGTGGTCCGTGACTGCAAAAAGTTTAAGAAACCCTGCTATAGGTTTTGATTCCCTTGTGAAATCGCAAAACATGCGACATAGACCGTCATAAATTTTGATCGCGTTGACATAAAAGTTGATTTTTTTCACAACTAAAAGAGACCAGACCCAAGTATATTCTATATAAATAAAAATCAATGTATGTATGTATGTTTAACGCATGCCGGGTGCAGCTAGTTTCATGTGAATTTCATTTTTGTAAAAATGCCAATTTCACGTTCCAAAGAAAAGGGGTTTTGACAGACAGACAGACAGACAACGAAGTTCTGTAATTGCTCCCTTTTTTTTTAAGTACGAAACACTAAAATGGCATTATTCTGCTAGAATAGACTGATATATTGTAGATGAAAGTCGACTTTCTTGGTTCACCCTTCATTTGAAAATAAAGCTAACTATGATACTAGTCTGTGGGGCACGCTATTCAAATTGGGACTAGTCGAAATGGGACAGTAGTCTGTTTGGACGCTGTAGTCAATTTACACTCTAGACATAAACGATCGGAGCCCTTTGTACACAATGTATACGTTTAAAACAATTACTACCAATCAGCCCGCAAACCTCCAAAATCGTCCAATAGTTACATACAAGCGGGAACGAAACGCTCTAATTGCTAATCCGCGGGAATCCGAGATTAATTACAACTCGCTATTATGTTACCTGCAAATTAACAGCACTTACTGTGACATTTCATCGGTAATGGTGAGGTGGATACATTTTATTATACTACTTTACTTATACTAGCTGGCACGTGAACTTCGTATAACCTTAACAGTACCTCTACCATGAGTTGCCATCGATTGCACACTGTAGTTAACTACAGTCGCTAACGTGTTAACGCAGACGATATCGTTTTCGATAGTCACCGTACCATGAGTTACTTTTGCATTTACCTGACTTCGTAACGTTAACTCGATAGTATAGTAAACGATACAAAGGATACAGACTACTTACAGGTAATTATTTGTTGTCGTCATGTTGGTAATACGCTATAATCCGTCCTCGCAAAAAGGTAGCTCAATTCGGTTTCTTACCATATTGTTATGAAAGATTTAATTTAGTCGGCTTATACGTCAACTTCAAATTATTTCATAGGTTATATTTTTAATCATTGTTTGATTACATTCATGAAAACTTATTTAGTTTTATGTTAAAGAATAAGTTTTTATTAAATGTAGGCCATGTATTGATTTAATAATGATATAGACAAGCGCTCCATGGTTCCAGTTAATGGTGCAATTCATAGGAATATATAGTAATTATAGTTTAATTGTAAGTATTAACATTGTTGTGGTAAACATTGTAACAATTTTCCATTAAAAATTATCATTTTCTATGCTTCTATGGGTTTGTTTTTTAGTACCCATCTATTTAAAGACGTGGCTACACAAAGAGACCTATTGGATTGATAATTTAAATGTAAATAGTGCAATCCGTTATAATTGAAGGATTTTCCATTATAGCTAAATAATTTAACCAATTCATTTTTTCTTTCAGGCTTTAGATCACCATTATCTCAATTGTTCTCGAGGGCCCACAGGAAAATATATATAATATTTGTTTAATTCAATAGAGTTGACAAATATGCTGAAAATTGATACCTGCCAAATGTAGTATTACAAGAGATATACAACTGCATAAGTGAGTGGGTGAATGAATAAAACTAAAAATGTTACCTTTACAGTATGAGTAATTATAATGAAGCATTTTATATAAAACTTAAAATAAAGCTGATGACGTCTGACGTCGGCCAATATTCATATAAAATACTTTAATTTTACAATATTATCATTATCTATTATGGCTTTATGTGATGTTTAATGATATGTCTGTTGTTGCAGAAGTTTAAGTTCCAAAATTTACCTGGATTTACAGTCAAATGTCCAACCATAGAAATTACTGCACAAGAAAGAACCGGTACTACTGTTATTTATTATCATTCAATAATTATCATATTTTAGCAAACTTAATAGATGAAGAAATTTGTTTAATCGACACTATTATATTATTAAAATATATTCTATTGGTATTTTACTTATTTTGTATGATTACAAGTCAGTAAAATTATATTGCTGCCAAAATCTTAATGACAGTATGAAAGTATGCAGAGTCACAGCTACAAACTCACTGGATACTTTAGCAAACTGCATATTATTATGAGGTAAAATTAGGCTAAATGATCTAAGGGTAAAATACAGTGGGAAGTTAGTCTGAAAAATACATTTTGTTTGTATTATTATTTTATCATAATAACAGCAATGGTAGGGAAGCAATTAAAGAATATTACTATAAATGCATTGTTGACTGAAAAGCAGTGAATTATTGTGTTCACATTACGACTCTTACATGGTTTTTGGGTTGGGCAATATATATCACCAACAAACCTGTTTTTTCATACCATCCACCTATTTGACATATGAATCAGAATAAATTCAAATATACAGAAGATTGTTTGTTTTATTTCATATTGTATATATTCATTGAACAGCTCACAGGAAGTTATATTTATTAAGCACTTTGATACTGAATCATGCCCATATTCTTTTACGTAAGGTAATAACTTCTTTTACATAAGATGTAAAAGTAAAAATATAGTTTTATAGGAATGTTCATGACTGACCAGTCTTATAAAAAATGGACAATCTCCATTGAAAGATAATGTTTTTGATGCAAATTCTTAATGTTTATGTTAAATAACCAGAGGTACTAGGTCTTCTGTGTTATTGCAAAGCAGCAATGCTTTTCTGTTTTATATTGAAGGATACGAAATTTCAAGCTACTGTAACTACATTCATAAGATAATAACCTACACCTTGTACACTTTGGTCATTAGAAGACTATAGGTGACTATGATCATCTAAGTAGTAGACTATTTGCTTGTTTGCCAACATTCTTGTGTAAAATATGCACAAATACAACAATTCTGTTGTTCTTTATATTAGATTCAGTATGAAATATAGACCTAGAATTTTATTGAAAATTAATATATTTTGCTTTGTCAAAACAAGGAAATCCTACTTAGGTAAATAAATTAAAGAGTGGGCTCATGTAATTTATTTATTTTTGGTGTAAAAAATGTGTTAACAACATCTTTTTATTAATCTACCAATAAAAAAAATCATCAACCAATTTTTCCTTTTTAATGCAATCCAAACTATTGTGACACTGTAAAATCCAACTGCAGCTGTGGCAATAAATCAGTCCAAAAAATGAAATGCTAAAACCGAAGGTCTTGGCTGCACCATTCTGTATTATCATCAATGCCACTCAATCAAATCATCCTCCGCCACTCATCCAAAATAAATGTAGCTGTAAAAAATAAAATCTTATAACAATATATGCACCTTTTTAAGTTTTAACTGACTTCAAAAAAGGAGATGTATTGACTGAATCATTTTTTTTAAATATTATGTTCACTGATTACTCCGCCAATTGTGGACCGATTTTCAAAATTCTTTCTTTTTATCGATAGAGGGATCCTGGGATAATGGAAGGAAATACTTAAATTACAGAGGCACATCCAACATATTTCATTTTTTTCTGACGATATTTAGGTAAGTAGGTACCTATTTTCATCTGATAGTCATCATATCATGTTACTGAGCTGATGATGATGGAAGGTTTCTGGTAGGTGACGAGTTTGGGAATTTTACTAAATATATTGAAATATTTTTTTTTTTCAAAAAAAATTTAACCTGCTCCAAAACACCAAAAGTCTTAATTAAATACAAGAATACATACAATTATTATCACATTTTTATATTGAAGTTGGTGCCAAACTTTTCAGGTGATATTGCTTGGCACCGACTTCAATATAAAAATGTGATATTGTAAGTATTCTTATATTATTTATGACTTTTTGGTGTTTTTGAAGTCAGTTTTATTCTTTGTAAAAAAATTAGGTATACCTATTAAGAATAGCTTTTTATTAGAGAAACAACTAAGAAGTTATTTAAAAAGTTATTAAGGTTTATAATATAGAAAATAAAATGCAATTCTTTACATTTGAGGGTGTAAGAATGTTTTACCTCTCTACACAGTGACAATGATTTTTAACCACAATTCTTTTTTTCCATTTGACTGGCTGTTATATCCAGCTAATTCTTTGCTTCTTCATTGGACTTGTTGCACGCAAGTATGGATGTGGCATCAATAGTCCCATTTATGGATAATCTGCAAGAAATGTTTTGTAAATAAAATGTTATAGAATAGGTATTTTAACACTTTGATATAGACTATTTTTAATTTCTTATCAGCTTGTCAAACAATTCCTTAACTTCTAGGGATGCCTTGTAGTTTATTGAATGTGTTATTTTTCCATACATAAGGATGACATTTTGTTTTGTTATTTCCAAAAATCCAAGTTTTGCATTTACCTACTGAAGGGGTCATACGAAGACAATCGGAATTATTACCCATATTCACTTCAGTTGTCATAAAACAGTATTATACACTTAAGATACCTCTATGATCATAAAGCTATTAAGATCAAAACAAAATTGTATGTAACTTTTTAAAAATGATAATTTGATTTTGAGGTTACTTACATAAACTCTGTATAGCTTTCAGTTTCAAGTCTGTATTTGCTTTTAAACACCAATGCTGAAATGCTTATTTATAATACTATAATTGGCACAAATAGTTGTAATCACTCTTTTGAACTTTTTCTCACGACTGCTCTCTTACTTTAATTGTTTTCGTGTCATTGACGTATATATTATGTATGTGTTATTATTCTTGAACTCAGCCGTGGTTGGCATATTCCATGCAAAAAAAATCACAACTTATTAACTAATTTAACTCAATAATATTATTCCAAACTTGCTTAGATTATCTATCGAATCGAGTCTCACGCTTGAAAATGTAAGTGAGTAACGTAACTACAGAGTTATCGTTTTGTACGTTATCGTCTATCGAGTAGCTGTCAAATCATGAACTCATGGTACCGATTTCCATACAATATGCACAAAACGATTGTCGATAGCGAGATTAGCGAGCGCGTTTTCGATAGGTTCGCGACGTATCGTAAACTATTGCACTCATGGTACCGGTTTTAGTTCACCGCGTTATCGCTAGGGGCGCTGTACAAAGTTCCATACAAAAATTTACGCAGTCGATATCGACTCCAAACGAATGCAAACTCATGGTAGAGCTACAGATCATAAACAGTTCCGTCATTTTCCGTACAAATTACTTTATAATATTATTTTTTTTAGCTTTTCTTTAAGGTGTTGTTTTTCTTTTTTAACTACAGCGGTACAGGAGTGGTATTGAAACGAGCAAAATAAAAAAAATATTCAAATCGGTCAAGTCGTTTTTTAGTTTTAGCGAGACTAACGAATGTCGATTCATTTTTTTATATACAGAGAAAAAGATTAAGAAAGATAAGGAGAGAATAAGAAAGATAAAACTCTGTTTATACTCGTTGGTTGAACCTAAAGGGCGATGTGAAATTGATTAGTATCTACATTCAAAATTTACTTTTTTCGATGCACTAACTTTCTTTTATTCGCAGTACGCGAGACGTGTAGGGGTGTGGGCTACTTACATTGTCACATTATATTAATGTACATTATTTATTTCATAGTATTAAAAGTATTTATATCTATTAATTTATTATATTAATTGAACTACTTATATATTAATACTTACCTATTTATTATAATATTTACAATCATTAACATACATAATAGGAAAAACTATTTACATAATAAATATATATTTACATTATTATAATTAAACATTCTATGCAAAGACACTAATACCAAACATTCAGTACATCGCCGTTTGCATAGAATGGAAGCGCGCACCACCAGGCGAGCCTAGCCTATTGTTTCGCTAACCGGCTGGCGGCTCACGCGCAATCCGCGCAATGTACCGCGTATAGCATAGCAGAGTAGTGAGTCGGAACCTATACTTGACGCCGACGGCACGCTTAATTGCTCACCCGCTTTGTTTACGTTCGCGCATTTATCTATATTGCTGTAATAGTATTGTATTTCTTCTTGTGCTTGTTAACTTTCTGCTGTCCGCTGTGTACTCCTTCTGTGTTGTGTAGTAAACATATTTAACTGTTGAGTGTTGGACTTATTTCGCCTACATAGTAGGAATAGTGTATATGGATTATCTGTTTACTTCGTGAGTAATACCACCATACCACACACTTAACCACCAAAGGGGGAGTTAGATCGTACAAAGTTTCGTTAGTACACAATAGATCATCGATCTAATCAAGTTGACGACCCCTGATATATAGACACGCGGGCTTAAAATACAGGAACTGGCGACATAGCAGCCGTTACATGAACCATCTCGCACCACTTTTGACCCTTTCACAACTCGAAACCTATTTATCCCACATACATGATATTTGGTACATTTATTAAAGCCCCTTAGTTTATCTAGAATCCGAAATTTCATACATGTAGCTCAGTTATTGATATATTAACGTTTAAAATCCGGTATTTTTATGACTGACTTACTGACTTATAGATCAAAAACCTAACCCACTTCCAGATGACCTAGAAACTTGATATTTGGTATCAAGGTTTGGATGTAATTCAAGTTTAGGAATTGAATTGGCTAGTTAAATACAATTTCTGAAATTTCGTTTATTGATAAAAACTAGCCAATTCAAATCCTGAACTAGAATTACATCCCAGGTGAAATAAATGCATTGTATAAATTATTGTCTGTAAATATTTTGCCTGAAGTTGGCACCCAAATAGATATTAATTTATTTGTCGGCGAAGTCAACAACAACGCATTATATTGAACTTGGCTTTAATTTCTTTACTACACGCGAAATATACATAAATAGAACATAACAATATTCTAAATACAGTAACAATAGACGGCCTTATTGCTAAGTTAGCATTTCTACCAGACAAGCTTAGGGTTGCGGAAAGTTCTTGCTAAGGTAAGTGACGGGAATAAAGCTAAACAGTTCTAAAGAAATGACATACAGTAATACTAATATACAACAATAAATAGTTTTATAAAATATGAATACAATTATAATTATGACACGATTAAGTAAATGTTAATTTTGGCGTAATTCAAAATGTCAGAGGGTGGCAAGTTCTACTTGGTGGTAGCCCTCCGACACGTTCGACTCAAAATGCATCATTGTATTGAGGGTACTGAGGAGTCGCTTCCAAATGGGACACCGGCAACCACTAATGATTTAAAGTCTCGCCTTATATGTTGATAGATACAGGCTTTGTCCTAGACCCTTAGGATAATCATGAACCTGTGACTCGAGCAAGTAGTTATCGCTGGCATATTATTCTATAACAATACTAATCAATACCCACTATGCCACCAGTATTCTGGCTGACACTTGGTCTTTTAGCTTTTTGCATTGTAAGCGAACATAAGCTTTTCAGATACCTTTTAAATTTATATTTAAAATGCATTTGTAAAGAACCCACGGACAGACTCAGCACACAAAAACGTAATAAAATATTACTCCAGCATCATAAAAAAACTAATCAAAAACATAGCTTATCTGCAATGCAATAAATACCAGATTCACTTTCTGTTTTAGCTCGGCGATTAACATTCGTGCGTTTGTAAGGCTGGCCGGGAAGGATGAGCACAGATATGGGATGCGGGGCCTGCTGCGCTCGCCCCTTATGTTTCATTAACGACTACTTGCGATAGACCCAGTAACATTTAGAAGAGGTAACTTTCACATTACAATAGTCTTCAGTTGAGGAAAATTAAAAAATCATTGTGTGGTTTCATGAAACCACACGATGCATGTGAAACTTATTTTCGGCTCGTAGCATTTAACTGAAAATGTCCAGTTAAATGCTAAAAGAAAATTTTAAGTTAAAAAAATAAAAAAATTATTTGATTTAAGGGTATTTAAAATCGAGTTTTTAATCTTAATCTTTATCTTCTGAAAAGAAAAAAAAATATCAAAAGTTATTAAAAAATAAACAAATTAATCAAATAAAGAAAAAAGGAATCATTGCAACAAAATAATAATAAAAAAACAAATTTATGAAAAAAATCAGTGCTTATATGAAGTACTGAAATTAAAGATCTCATATTTTTGTGCAATGCGACATGCGATAGATGGTCGAAAAAATTAGAGGCGATGTAAAGTAAATAACTTTAAAAAATTTATTACTTAGGGAACCTGTCTTTTATACAACTTCATTGTCAAACAAGTAGGCCGCCCACCTGATGGTAAGCGGCTACAGTCGCCTATAGTGACGACATGTTGCTTATATGTAACATTTACCCCCTACCCCTACAAGCATCCCAATATCCCAATGCAAGTTCTCTATCTTCGGCACATGCAGTGCTTTTCTATAAGTGATGAGGCACTTAGACTGTAATTCTCATTGATTGTAATTGTAGTTTGTAAGGGTGTGTACTTATTGTTGAGAAGCCAAATAAAATAAATATATAAGTTGCCATCTTGTGATATAAGATGTCAAGTCACAGTACCCTTCAAACCGGAACACAGTTATGCAAGCACCGCTGCTTCGCAGCAAATATGTAAAATAGAGTGGGCCCAGAGTCCGTTCGAACCTCTCATCTCATAATACCAACTTCGCAAATCGAATTACAAATTCTGTCCTTCTTTCCTCTTGGGGTGACGGTTGCAGCTACTGCTCTGGTGCAAGATTTATGACACGCCTATACTCTATGTTCGTTCTTCCCAACCTGAAGCGCTACTCTCCTAGTCCGTAATCAAAGTTTTATGTGCCAAAAATACTGTTTATTTCTGCATGCGGTCATCTACGTCGCCAAACAGGTGCGCTCCGGCTGCGTTGTTCAACTAAGTTTGAGGTCAAAGCTGTTACGGACTTAAAGGAACCTTCACATCCGCCTCTTATGCCGTTTCTGCGTGAACATCAACAGACATCTGTAGTATCATTCTAAACTGGCAAGTTGGCAAGACATATCAATCAAGTCCCCCTTTAATACAGTAACATCCTTTGTCTTTCACGTAAGTCATCAAAGAAAGGCGGTCCATTTTATTAGTGTGCCTAGCAAGTAACTCCAATTTACCTACTGGTAAGTCAAAGTAGAGTTCAATGCGAATATAGATAGTGTAGGAGAGAGTAGTGAGGAAGAAAGGAAACATGCTGCACGAGCCGCTGCTGTACCTTGCCGACCTGCAAGGCAACCTGGATCTTCTCGCCTCTTTTAACGGATCCGGGATTGTAACCAGGAAGGGAATACGTATGCTAGTGGAGTTTCATTTTTTGATTTTGCGTCATAGAAATGAATTGTCCAATTTCTTAGTTCGCATTGAACTGGTAGACACAATACGACGGAGACGATGCAGGTCATCACGTGAAGTTCTGAAAAGCATGGGAAGGCGGGATTAGTAAAAAAAAAACACTTCAGAACTTTCGCTGTGGTATAGGCAATAGAACGCACTTAGTGACGCAACATCGCGACGCAATTGCAGAGGTTCAAGGTTGTTAGTCCCCTACATCACCGATGATACTTGTTGGACGCCACTGCAACTTATCCAAAGTATCGAGTAAGTACTTGACGGAGCCATTCCAGAAGTGCGAGTAATATTCTACACATGACCGTACTTGCGTTTTGTGAAGCAAGAGCAGGTGATAAGCCGTGAAGAAATCTTGTTCAATACACCGAGATTTCGTGAAGCTGTTTTTACAGCTTTCGATGTAGTACTTTGAGTTTAGATCGCAGCGCATGTTCATACCCTCATAAACTGCTAAGCGTCTTCGAGCGTCTATGAAATAGTGCAGGTTTTAAAAGTTTAGTGTGTAATGCTTTTCAGCAGTGTATTGAAGAACACCATTCTTTTTATATAAAAACTCCTTCGTCTGTACATCGCATCTATTACCACTTATCCAATATCTGGCAGACGGAAAAGCGCTGACGATGACCTATCTTACACAATCGGTTTGTAAGTCTACGCATTTCCTAGGCCAGGAGTCGACACAATGACCCCGCGTAAATCTCCCTGGACCCTCGCCGAGCCGGCCCGACACCGGAATTCATAAATTATGATTCACTTGCTCACTGAAAACCTTTTTTATGGTAACGCTTATTCGGTGAAAAGCGGCCATTTTTATTTCACTCGTTTGTCGCTTCTGCACTTTATTGTAGCTTATACTATGTACACTGGCGAGCAAAAGCAAAACATTCTCACCTTTCCTCCAAAGCTACTAAATGAAACTATAAGAGACAGTCATGTAATAAAGTCTTAATTTTATTGCACACTAGTAGACATCCAAACAATAATATTATAACATTGGAAAACAGTACTACAGTTGGGCTTATTTCTCGAAGAAATCTCTTCGAATCCTCCCCCTAAGAACTCTATTGTTTAAAATAACTAAGACTTCTTTCCGAAATTCCTCTCTAACTTTGATCGATTGTTATTTTTTATACCTACTTTTGACAAATTATTTCATGATATTATTATTATGATGAGAGTAGGTCAACAGACTCAAGTATGGGATTTGTTCAGTGTTGAAGTCTTTGATCTTTGTTAGAAGTTATTCCACTCTGCAAGTGACTACTTAATTTGGCTCTCCAGTGCAATATTATAACCCGGTTCCGGTGTTGGCGATGAAACAATCCGAACCGAATGAGTGGTCGTAAATCTCGATGTCCATTGTCGAAGCTCGACAATGAGTTAATTGCTCTACACCGTTAAAAACCGCGGAAACCTCGTACAATGAGACCTTTTGTATGCTAATCGAGAGTAAACCAACCAAATTCATACATGTTAAATATTTATTGTGCAATGTGAAACAATAATGTTTTTTGTAGATGTGTTTACAATGAGAGGGACTCCTAGAGAAGACATTATTTAAACGTTGAGAGGCAAAACTGATCCAAAGGACAGCAAAAAGTCCCATACAGTAATATGGAAGTCCCGCACAGAACCTTATACTAGTCAATAAAAGTATAATCCGCGACCTTATTTATGACACTTACATAACAGATGATATAAATAAAAAACAAAACAATTAAAAATATTTCAACGAGGCTTGTGAAATTCTTAGCTCTATTTACACGAAAGGCTTCAATACACGCTCGAAGTCTCATATGTAAATGTTGACGTGTGCAATAAAACATATCGTGGCACCCGGAATTCCTTGACTCCAATTTTACATGTTAACCATTACACAGTTAACGTATGCTGGTATATTATAGGTCCGCGAGATAACGCTATCCCTTAAGGGTCACAGTACCTACTACTAGCGCCGCCATTCGTTTTTTATTTATTATGTTAAATAAAAGACGTTTCTTCAAAAATAGATCAGTCAAGTACTCAATACAGATATTTCTGTATTGAGTACTTGACTAACTCAATACTCAATTCATATATTAAATGTATAGGAATAATCATAATCAGAATTATTGCTAAAAGTGGCCACTTTAATTCCCCACTCTTAATGTACTCCCTGAAGTTTTGTTGAGGTCTTATTCACAGACATGAATATAAATCGACGTAGACGTTGCGAGTGAGTACTTCGCATGTGCACCAAGGGTTCCGTTCAAATTTATCTAAGTTCCTTACTATGTACATTGTTTTTCGGTTTTTTCTTTAGCATACGCTATAGCACTTTGCTTCTTGCCAAACATGATTCTAGATCAACGAGAAACAGGTACCCTATAGGTTTTGATTCCATTGTGAAATCGTAAAATTTGCTAAAAATATGCTACATAAACCGTCATACCTTTTGACCACGTTCTTATACAAGATTGATTTTTTCACTACTACGCGTCCCCAAGAAAAGGGGGCTTGACAGACTGACAGACGACAAACGAATCCCTAAAAAATTTAAAAGTTTTTTTGTCGGTTTTTTTTTAAGTACTAACAACATGGTACACCGAGTGCTCTTACACTACACACACATCGTTACAACAGATATAGCGACAATACTTATAACGAGAGTCATAAAGAGTCGTTAAATTTACGAACTGTGATGATATTCACGTCGGCTTTTTATGCGGCCCGGTTTACGGCCGCGTGTTCGGGCTGCCAAAAACATATCTATTAAGGATCACTTATGGCTGGATTATCCTGTACAAGCATTATTTATACTACCATTACTAAAGCATTATTAATACTTAAGCATTGATACATTTTTGAATAATTATGTCAGTCAAAAAGGCAAAGGAAATAGTGTCCATACAGCTAGGTCTTTGTTTATTGCTTCTGTAATATAATATTTATATTTTCTCTCTTCAGCTGACATCATCTGGTTTTAGGTGGCAATGCACACACGTTTGGTTGTGTTTGTCCATAGGCGTGGGGCAAAACAATTTCTTTGCCATGGCATACTTTCAAAAACTCCAATAGTTCCATTTTACTGTAGTTCGCGAATAAAAGACAACTAGATTATTGGCAAAGCAGCAATGCATCTTTCGTTCAGTTTTGCTCGGACCTTTTCTCTCTAGCTGATTTATTTTTACAGGATACGATTAGAACCAAGCTGATTTATTTTTAAATACTTACGCAAGCCTTGTTTTTTAATTTAAAAAATGACGGGTTGCACTCCGGAAGTGCCGGCAGAAGTGAAAACTTAAGTATTAACGTTGTGCGTTTTGGATATGTTGGAATAGTTATGGAATAATTTTGCACGAATTGCTTTAATTATCAGAATAAAAGTACTGTCTTTTATGTGGTAGAATACAGTATTTATTTATTGCGCTATCGTACACAAACATGACAATTTATATTACATTAAAAAGTTTATCCCTCAGAAAAATCAACTTCCTGTTGTAACGTTGTGCGTACATAATTATATAACTAGTAATAATGAATCGAAATATTTACAATCAAATTAAAAATATGATCAAAACAGACATTAATATACTACTTAAAAACGTAATTTTATAACAAATAAATAATATTTCATTTATACTAACTTACCTAATTAATATTTACAACAAAATCAAATAAAAGCACAATTTAGATTTTTCCTAACAAAGTAAATAAATTGATTAAAACTGTCTCAAGTGACGTGTGACTTCCAGTTCTTTTGCCA
Source organism: Schoenobius gigantellus (assembly GCA_963935595.1). Classification (NCBI taxonomy): domain Eukaryota; kingdom Metazoa; phylum Arthropoda; class Insecta; order Lepidoptera; family Crambidae; genus Schoenobius; species Schoenobius gigantellus. The sequence goes on from OZ012549.1 coordinate 4,394,091, forward strand.
GCCGCTATTGTTCTCGGCCGGCTTACGTGGACCCCTCACCCAGCGTTACCGACTTCCACGGTCTGGATTACCCAAAAACCTATCTGAAAATCCCCAATTTTGGGGAAAATATAGTTGATAATCCCCACATTTTCCTCACAAGTTTTCATCTAAGAAATTAAACTTAATAAATTTAAAAAAATGAACATGAAATATAACTTACTGTATGAAAAATAATATCAATCGAGAAATACGTCAGGTATTTATTCCAGTCTAAACTAAAATAAGTTAAAGCAATTTTTGCATCTAGTACTAACTTATACATATAACTTACTATTGAATATTGGTTTTATAACACATCTTGAAATAATCGTCGTTCTTATTAACTTTCTTTTTTTTTATACATATACCTATTTTAACTACCACTTATTCATTGTATCTTTCTATTACTTATATTACATAAGCAACAAGTGTCAGCAATACACAACAAGCAGTATGTGTGAACTCGAAATAATTACTCAACAACAGTTCTCTGCCATACGTACTCTGTAGGTATAATTCGTTACAAAGCTAAAGTAAACAACAGGGACTTCCCCGATAAACATTAAAGGTTGATGGACATAAATGCTGCAATAAAATAAACTCCAAAACCTTCCAATCTGATAATTTGAGGTTAAGTATAAATAATGTATAAATTAAACTTACTTCTAATACTATTTTTATTACTTTTAAGTTAAGCTCTAGCGTAAATGTCTAAATTCCCCGCATTTTCCTCACATAAACGCTCTCCCCACAAATTACCCAATTAGACTGAAAATCCCCACAGTTTGGGGAATTCCCCACAGATTGGCAACGCTGCCCTCACCGCACCTCGACAGTTCCTGCGGCCATTTCAATTTTAATTGGCTACTCTCCATCCGTCTTATAGCCGTAACAGACGATCCGATTTGGTTGGAGCCAACCGCCCGACCCCAACCAAATTGGAACGTATGTACGGCTATCGGCCCGACATAATTATTATTAGCTTGTTGGATGCTCGACGGCCCGATCGCTCATCCGACAAGTAGGGACACGACAAAAGACAAAAGTATCGATACTTTGTGGTTTAATTTAATTATGTGTGCTTAAAGTAACAAATTAATAATTTAGTAAACTAAAATGACTCGACTGCTGTCCTGCCAAACCACAAAGTAGAGAAAAAAATATGTTGCAAAAATGTTGTTTTACTTTTTGTTTGTGTTTTAACAGGGCAACCGTGTTTCATTATTTATTTATTTTCGCACGTTTAGTTACGAATTGTACAGTAAGCTCTTTGTCAAGCTATTTGACCTTGGGATCGTTCTTGTCCCTTGTAATAGTGGCGGTATTCGTAGTGTCAATGTAAAGCTTGAATAGGAGCTTACTGTACATCCTGCTAGTTGATTATTTATATAATCAATAACAGACATTACCCTATTTATGAGTACCTACCTAATATAATGAACTTTAATTTGTGAATTTACAGATGCTTTTTTTATATTGTTTATACACACCTACTTAATTTGTTGCTGTTTTCAAGTCACTGACTGACGTTGAAGTACTCTACACTTTGAATTTGAAGTATTGATACTTTTCTTTCGATATTTTTACGAGTACGATAATTTTTCAATCTATAGGTATAGGTCTAATTTTAGGTATCTGTGTGTCTGTGTATCTGGCTGGATGTCTGGAACTTTGCGGAAAGAATTCATAATTTTAAATTCAAAAACAAATCCAACCGCATTCAAAGACTGCTAAATAATCACCTGTCTGGATCGGGATTTTTATGATACCGATCGATAGAGTCGGATCACAGGAAATAAATATTTCTAACAAACATTATGTACCTCAAAAAATTAAGGACAACCATGAAATCTATCTGTACCTATTTATTTATTCTTTATAAACAAATTTTATAAACTTTATAAAATATTAACAATAGGTGTTAATTTATTTGAGTTTCGCAAAGACAAATTATGTTTTTGTATTGGCGAAAATAGTATTTTGTATCGATATCGATATAGGTACATAATACTTTTTAGGGCATCCCTAATGTTGGATTGCCAACCGCGTCGGACCGTCTGTAGGCGCGTCGGCTCCTCATTTGGTTGGTCGTCTGTTAGCACTATTACGAATTTTCGATCAGGGTCACGTGTCCTGACGGTCACGTGTCCTGACGCGAGTTTAAAACGCCGCTAAAGAAGTTCTCACTTCAATAATTATATATTTGTAATTGAAAATTGATTTTTCTTAATACCTAAAAGGCTTAGGAACTTTTTTCTTTAAAAAAATGAAAAAAAGGCCTAAGCCTATGAAGTATTAAGAAAAATCAATTTGTGGTTTGTTATTTATTGTTGTAGGGAGGAATTTTCCTCTATGGCTTTAAAATTCAATTTTGTTAGCCTTTTAAATACATAAATTTTTTATATAAGTGCTTTTGTTTTACTGAAATCATGACTAAATTGATGAGACTATGAATGAAGAGGAATATGATAGTTTAATATGATCCAGATTTCTGTATATCCAGATGAGATTTCATTGCACTAAAACAATAGATTTATTACTTCTTAATTTAATGTTGAAAGTTGTGATAGTAGTACGTAAGTGTAAGAGCAGCAGCATTCTGCAGTAGAATCTTACTACAGAATTATTAAACCTATAGTAGGTATAATAATTCTGCAGTAAGATTCTCATCTTTTCAAAGCAAATTCAGAAGTGGCACAATTAAAATCCATTCGTGTTTTGTTTGCTTATACCTACTAATCAAGCTGAACGTGGTCAAACTAAATGAACTAAGTATTGAACTTGATAAAAGTTAGGTTTCTTTCTTTTCATAGTAGTCATCTTATTATGTGCAAGACATTTCACTAGGTAGGTACAATTTTCAGCAGTTTCGTCAAAATATCAGTGATTTTACGTAGTTAGTTTATTCGCTTCTCTGAAATATTTCATGTAAATCCTATAAGAAAATTGAACTACACACACCTATCCTTGTCACGAATGTCTGCACAACAAAAGTTTCCGTGAACACCTACTGGCTATTCTGGTATGAATGAACCAATGAGGCTTCATTTTAATATGACTCACGCCAAACTCACGTATGTGGGAGTTTACAAGGGTGCTTATTTACTTAATTCACTCCACTCTACAAATATAAAATATTCCAAAGGCATCAAAAATTATATAAGAGGCAGTTATGACATTGACATTATATGTCAATGAGTTATGGCATCACAAGCGCGCACGTAGCGAAGTCTTGTAAAAAAATATTTTACAAAAAATAAAAACCGACTTCAAAAACACTGAAAAGTTAAAAATAATATAAGAATAGGTACAGACAACATCACCTTTCTATATTGAAGTCGGTGCCAATTGCCAAACGATGATCTCCTAGAAAGTCTTAAAATTTGTCACCGACTTCAATATAGAAGTGTGATGTTGTCTGTACCTATTCCTGTATTATTTTTAACTTTTCATTGTTTTTGAAGTCGGTTGTTATTTTTTGTAAAATATTTTTTATTTTTAACATTTTAGTAAATGAAATGGACACACCCTAAAATTTAAGGTGTTCACGCTCGAGGAAGAGCGAGTGGCGGCACTGCATTCTAGTCTGTGCAGTGACAGTTTTTTTGGCGGCCGGCCGCATGTGACATGTCAGTTGAGTCGAGTCGAAATGTCATGACATGCTTAGAGGTTATGTGCGGGCCGGAATAAAATATAATACACAATATTCAAGCAAATAGTGATTTGCGCGGCGCACCTAATATCACAGTCATCAGTTTCCCTTGATTTTTATGGGATCTCATCATCATCATCAGATTCTAACTTTGGTGGCCATGGGACCCTTGGAGTATACTCTATCGAATACCAAAAGAATTTTGAAAATCGGTCTACAGTTTTCGGCGTAATCGCGTAACATACACACAAAAATAATATACGTATTGAATTGCGAACTTCCTCCTTTTTTGAAGTCGGTTAAAAATGTTTTAATTAAGTACTGTGAGTCTTAATTGACGTTTTCACTTCAGTACCTACAGTCAAGGTGGTCAAAAGTTCGAGGAGACCAATATTTATAATATAAAAAAAACTAATTTTTTATTATTTTCATGTCACATTTTGATTAAATCAATAAAGTATTCTTTAAATACACAACCTGAGGACATACACAGTGTGTATGTCCAATATTTTTGTGATGAATATTGTGTGTATTACACACATATTTATCACACAAATATTGGAACCTGGAAATATTAGTTTCGCGGGTAGAATCAACTTAGTTAATAGAATAACATCTGAGTGGGTCCCGGGCAATCTCGGGCACGGTAATGGCATTATGGGTATTGTGTGATGTGTATGCATAATTATAGGCTTTTTGACGTATCAGAATGCGAGCGGACAACTGTTGCTCGCTGACCGCGCCCGATTAAGGTGTCGCTATTAAAAAAGTGGATTAAATTGAACATATCTGCTCTTATATCCGTAAGTGACTGAAGACACCGCATAATATACTCCACAAAGAAATTGATAAACTGGTGACCCCGACGTGATATAGATCACACAGTACACCACAGTATCTAAAGTTTGCATTGACGAATGCATGTACGATTGAATAGATTGGAAAAGAATGCATTTATTGGCCAAAAATGGACAAATACACGGTTATTTTTTTATCACCCTGGAAAATTTAAGGGACGCTTCACGACATGGTATTAGAATGATTTAAATATAAATAAAAAAAATAACCCCCCTCCTTAATTTTATATAAATTTTTTAAAAAATACAAAAAATGCTGCACTAGTTGAGAGCAGCATTTTTAGAGATTTTTTTATTTTTTTTTATATTTTTTTTTATTTTTTTATTTCATTTTTTTTATTTTTTATATAATATTGGATGTGTCCTGAAGCATCCCTAAAATTTTCCAGGGTGATAAAAAAATAACCGTGTATATATATATACACACACACACACATACGCATACACACACCCATGCACACGCGCCCTAACATAAACGTACACACATTTTCGAATCATGCGACTTTTAAATGATAATTATTTTGAGTATATAAACATATACTTAATTGGTATTTAGTTTTTTTTTAAATTTGATTTGATTTAATATTCTGACTTGATTTGATTTGATATAGTTTTATTTGATTTAATGTAATTTAATTTTATTTGATTTGGTTTAATTTAGTTTGATTTAATTTAATTTGATGATTTTTGATTTTTAATACGTTTGCCATTTTTAATACTTCATATTCTTTTTTTGTATTGAGTACCTACCCTATTGTACGTGTTTTGTGAACATAATGTGTATCTATAATTGGCTTATATTATGTAATGTTCCCTTTTTGTTTAATGTACGAATATAAAGCTGTTGAAACATTGTTTCACAAATAAAATAAAATACATGTATAACTAGGTCATTTGATGTTACTTGTCATTTCGATTGCATTGGATTAATTTGCATGTACATTTGCATCGATTATAATTTTACCCTCAGCTGCCGAAAGCTTAGATCATTTAACCTAAGAATATACATAATATATAGTATGAATGCTCTAAGGCCGAAAGAGATTGCTATCGTATTTTTTGCACGCCCTCTCGCTCGCCATTGGAGTACCTACAATCAAAAAATTCATTAGGGATAAAGCGTGAGTCACTTTTCGCGATGATTATACTTTGTAATTAGAGCCTTCATTTAGGGTCCGTTGATTACAATTTATAAATTAACGACTCGACTTGCGACCGCAAAAGGGCTACGCACGGCACGAACTTGGCTAAAAATCAATACTTTTTGTGTAACTGGAAATGTCATTATTACGACGAATTGATATAAATATGTACCTACATCAACTGTGGTACTGCCAACTCTCTTAATACTGTCAAATCTATTATTATAGCTACAGATTTACAGACAGACGGGCTCACAAAACCTACTTGACAGAGCGAATATTTGGCTCAAGAATTGATCCTGATAAATCTAAATTTTCTTCGCTAGTCTCAACACGGAGCAGAAAATAACAGTGAAGTTGGCATGTTTTACAAAAGGGAGACTCTGTACCAGGGTCGACTGCTTGGGTACCTCCGTCTTACCTATTTCTGCTGTTAAGCAGCAGTGCTTGCTCTGTGTACAAGGCTTAGAGCATTTAAGCTAAATGCTCTAAATTTGAATGGTAAGATATGGTAGTGAAATTACTGGATACCGTGACTTTACATTTTATGTCACAAGTTGGCAATGTATGGCATTTTATGTCACAAGTTGGCAATGTCACAAGTTGGCATTTTATGTCACAAGTTGGCAACGTACCTACACTGCGGTTCTTGTGGAGGTCACAGATTTGTTGCGAATCTCACAAGAGCCACATGTACTATAGGTGACTGTTACCACTTACCATCAGGTGGGCAGTAACTTTACTAACTGGCAGCCAACTTAGTTGTATAAAAAATGTGGGTGAGCCACAGGTATTCGGAGCTCTGTATAACTGCACTTGTACTTTTTTCGTCGAATTAAAGTAAATTCTTACTTATTGCATGACGCTGTATGGTCGATGTGTACTTGTGTTTTATTTAGGATAGTTTTTTTACTAAAATAATTAAAATAAACATACATCATACAAGAAACCACACGATATGTTTCCCAAAGGTAGAATTTAGTATTAGTTTTTTGTATGAAAACTTGGCGACACCGATTCCTATAGTAACACTGTCCTATCGCAATTCCACGTTTTCAAATTCGGTGTGTCATGGCCACTAGACAATACAGTTGTTTAAAATAAAAGTAAAATGTTTTGTTTCGACTTGCAGACATTTGGTACAGAGATGTGTTTACTATTTGCGTAGCACTCGAATTCCATTTCGTGTACAGAATCAAAGGATACGAATGCAATATGGTTATTGCTATTTCTGAATATTCATTCGTGGATACGGCATCGAGTGCTCCGGTCCACCCGTTCTTCGTTTTCAAAAAAATGTTAAGCTTTATTGCTACAAGTAGAGTAAGTTAAAAACATTTTAGTCGTCTCAGTGGTATAGTAGTTAATACTGCCTGGTTTTTCTAAGTTTAAATGGCGGCATGAGTTTTTGTGAATAAGAATAGTAGAACATCTATCTAGTAAACCGTTAAATTTTTCATCATATTTATAAATACTCGTGAATAAAACGAAACGTTTGTTTTAAACAAACATCTGGTACTACGTTCTACTATCATCGATGTGTTCCCACATCCAACAGCTTCCCTGATCGTCAGTGTACCTTGTGGAGGGCCTACTAATTCTGTCTTCTGGTACGCGGCGCCTATTCGCCTTTCCGCTCCAACAGCGGTCGGCCCTGCGAGCGATGTGTTCTTCCTTTTTTTTTTTTTTTTTTTTTGGGAGGGGGAAAATGCGTTTACGCATCCCCTGTGGTCGAGCCAAACCACAAGGGTATGTGGGACTCCCAGGACCGGTGGGCCCAGGCCTACCCACTAAAAACCCCCAGCAGCTCCTCCGTCCGTCACAGGACAGGGGGAAGGGGACAACAGCGAGGCCTTGTTCCCGCTGACCCCCTGACCGTGAATGGTCCGTTGCCGGACTCGCGCTACGCCAAAAGGCGCGTGGCTCCGCTGCTTTGTCAGCGGCGCAGATGGTGTGCGCCGCTCTTCGCCCCAAAACGTCCCGGCACTAAGTGCCTTGGAGCTGGGATCTATTTCTTACGCGGGGCACTTCCCTCCCGCGGCCTCCTCTTCCTGGAGGATGGGGGTCTCAACGACGTCCTCGGTGACCTCCATCTCCGCCTCCGCTCTTGAGGTCCCGGGCTGCGGTCTTGGCGCCGCCCTCCTCCTCCTTCTGCTCATGGGCGTCTTGGGGGCAGAACATGTCTTACCCCCAAGGCGGTGATCCGCCGGCTTTCCAGCCGCCGTACACAAGGGGCATTTGGGCTTCGACGTGTTCGTCGTCTGTGTGCCCGGCCTCTCCACACCGATAGCACAGCGTGCTACGGTCTTCCTCCGCCCTGCAGTCTGCTCTCAGGTGTCCAGTTTCAAGGCACCTGAAGCACCGCATTTCTCGGGGCAGGAGAAGTTTCGCCTTAGCCGCGGACCAGCCGACCAGCAGCCTCTTAGATGAGGTGATCCTTTTGGCCGCCTCCGCAGGGCAGCACACCCACGCCGTCCCCATCGTATACCGGCCTTGGCGGATCTCCCCAACCCGGACTACGTCGACTTCGCACTCGCCGGCCTTGGCAAGTGCCGCCTTTAATTCTTCGGGCTGAACGGATTCGTCCAACCCGGAGACCAGGATCTCCGCCGTCTTTATGGGTACGGTAACCCTTGCAATATTCGCGTCCACCACTTTTTTAAGGGCGCCGGCCAGATCCACCGCACTCGCCTCCTTATCGTCGCCGGAGATGAGGAGTACGGCTGCCCCAGTCAAAGACCTGCGGAACTGGACTCCCTCAATGTCCAGCTCCGCGAGGTTTATTTTGGCTCTGGCAGCCGCAATCACCTCAGCGTACGTGTGGCCCTTCTGCTCGGCGCCTGGCTGCAGTGAAAGCACTACTGCAGCCGTCTTCGGTGCACGCAATTTGGGCTGCCGAGGGGGTCGTATCTTCTTTTTGGCCGGTGGCGGAGGCTGCTTCGGCGTGGTATTAGCTGCCGGTCTGCCAACCTCTCTGGCTCTGCTCCGTTTACCGCGCCGCACAACCGTTGTCCAGGCCTCCTCCGCAATGGGTGGGGCCGGGCGATGTGTTCTTCCTGCCCAAACTGTCACAATCCTTTAGGCCAGTGGTTTCTTAACCTTTGAGTGCCGAAGAACCACCAAAAGGTCGTTTGTTATATCTTAATATTATTTTTCAGATGGCTTCGCGGACCCCGAACCACCGGTTAAGAACTATTGCTTTAGGTTGTGTCGGTGATATTAGTTTTTCTACAGATCTCATCAACTCCGATTCAGTCACGTTCTTGTCTGGCGTACATAAATGTATTTGACCAAGCCCCATAGACTTATGTGCGGAAGATCAAAAGTTCCACATTTTTAATCGCTAAACACAAACCATCCACCGCGCGCTGGACAATTACAGAACAGTATTAAAGCCGAAGCGATGCCCTTTCCTACAATTAAAACGAGATCAAGCCGGGGCCCTCCAGTTTTATTTTCCAGGAAAATCTGCAATAAAAAATAAATTATGGTTTTTAATTTCGACAAAAGTACAGCAGCGCGCCGGTTAATGACAGCGGTGACTGTTTTGGGGGATGCTTTTATATTTATTTCTCGTTTCGGCTGTAGCCATATAACATCTCAATTGCAAGTTAAATGCGCTTAAACCGTTTAGGTTTATTTATACAATTTTCTTTTGTCATTTAAAAATTGTTTCCAGATTTTAGTCACCCATCAGAGTTCTATAATCGCGGAAGCATCATCGAACTACTCGACCGGGTACAACATTCTGAGCATACAGCAGGCGTAGCACGGGCTGCCAAAACTGGACTCGAGTCACACATTATCTCACAATTTCAGTGACATAATCTCTATGTAGCTGTAGCTGGTCCGTATTTAGTGTGACTGACGTCATAAATTTTCTTGACGTTCATAAAGGAACACTGGTGTGTTCATCAAGGTGTGACTGAGTTTTATCACAAATTTTTTGGCGTACCTGTGCGCCGACTACTGTAGTTGTAGCAAGGGCTTTAATACTTTAGAAGATGTAGCAGTCGGAGAGCAAAAAAATTGTGATAAAACTCAGTCACACGTGTCCCTTGACGAGCGTCAAGAAATTTTTATTACGTCAGTCCTACTTAATATGCGCCACTCTTTAAGACATAGAGATTATGTCACTGAAATTGTGAGATAATGCGTGACTCGAATCCAGTCTTGGCAGCCCGTGCTATGCCTTTAAAAAGTTTAAATTCCATGTATGATATTTTTATGCTATCATTTCAGACACAAAAACACGCATTACACACACTTGCTTAAATAAAAATAAACTTGAAGAAAAAAGAAGTGTAGATAATCATTAATAATAAAAAATAATAGTATACCTAACAATTGTGAGCTGTTTCTCCGTCACTAAATTGAATTCAGCTTTTGGAACTAATATTGCTCCTTCTTTAACATCAGCCCTTGAAAAGGCTTCAATGCACCTTTACATCTAACTCTATACACATAAAATGCAACTCATTTCACTCGTCGGGATGTTCATTAGACCCTTAATAGCTCGGTGCATCTTTATCAGGCGGCTCCACCCCATTAACCCGCGCTGCGTCGGCAATTTATCAAAACGTCATTAATCTCTGTAGAAGAAGTGCACGGAATTAAGACTTCCGCATCGAGCTCGCTCCTACATCGGAATTAGTTGCTTTCTTTTAGCAACAACATTAATTGTGTTCTCTGAGTTTTCTTTCGCTACCCTTTTTGAGGAATGGAATGGAAATGTCTTCCATTTTTTGAGAGTACAAAATATACTTGCGATATCAGTGGACTATTAAACTCGAACGAAAAAATCTTTGATCAATACCTTTCAGACACTTATTGACGTGACACAAAATACAAAGATGTAATCAATTAAGATATTTAATAATCAAGTTATACAACCTACAATAATTACAAAGTAGCAGTGCTTGCATTGCTGTGTTCCAGTTCGTAAGGCAAGGGAAAATATGGCAGTGAAATTACTGGGTACCGTGACTTTACATCTTATGTTGCAAGTTGGAAACATACACTGTTGTTCTTGCGGGTGTTGTAAATTTGCTGCGAATCTCACAAGAGCCACATGTACAATAGGTGACTGGTACCAGTTACCATCAGGTGGGCAGTATGTTTGTTTGCTAATTTAGTTGTATAAAAAAATAATTAAAATGTGTGCAAATATAAGTAAAATGAGAAAAAAGTTGACTCTTTGCCTATTCAGGAACTGGGGAGGCTTCCTGAGATGAACAGGCAAAGAAACTCGGAAGGTCTCATCTTTGGTCTCCTCTTTCTTCGTGTCTTTGGAAATTTCATGTTTTCCATTCGAGAATACGAAATACTTATACACTTGTGACATCGGTGGTTCTGTTACAATTTCCCGTATCCGTGCGGTGACGGATTTTGAATACACTTACCATGAACGCTTATAGCAATGTACGGACGCCAGCAACATCAGGTAAACACTATGGCATCTTATGTCGTTGTAATAAGTACTATTTTGCAACAGAAACGTTTAGTCTGATGTGCAGGTGTGTGTACAATATCTATTAAAACAGAGTCACCGCTCTTGCTGCGTATAGCACCATCTCGCTTTCAGCGCGGTTACAATATTGTTTTGAGTAATCATGGTTGGGGGGGGGGGGGGGGGGGCAGGTATCCCGTATCTTCACTCAAGCGCGGATCCACCGTTGTGAGCAAGATGGGCATGCGCGCAGCCAGATTTTGACAGTCTGTTGCAGGGGTGGCCAACGGTCGCAGCTATTGGTTCAGTCTATCGTGGTATGGCAAGAACGGATAAGTTTAATTTACTTATAATATTAATATGTAAATTAAAATTTATGCATGATTAGTACATCGCTCAGGGTTTAGTTAGTAAATAACAGATCTTGGATCCAATCAAGTTAGCCACCCCTGGCCTATTGAGATTTGAGATCGATATGCTGCTAATACTATATCCAATGTCTTAGTAATGAAAGAACGAATCTTGGACAGGGCGTCATATTTTTAGGGTTCCGTACATCCGAATAAAAAAATGGAACCCTAATAGGATCACTCGTGTGTCCGTCTGTCTGTCGGTCACAGTCAATTATCTCCGAATCTGCTAGACCGATTAAGTTGAAATTTGGTACACATATCACATATCAAACAAAATTTTTGAAAACTAATGCAGTGAAGATCTTAAATGTATTTTTTTGTAATGGACCTAAGTTCAACATTACTTAAAGAGAAAATTATCAAAATGTTCCGCAATTTTAACAAGGGTTCTTCTAGACTTACAACAGAACATTTGAAGCTTAGTGGCCCGCCGAAACCTATCTATATATCAGAAAACCTTACTTCTAAAATGAAAAGATTGCACTTTTTGGCCAGAGATTTTGCGAAGGTTAATGACTACAAGTTCTGTTGGGTTGCTCATGGAAGAATCTTCCTGCGTAAAAAAGAAAATGGAACCTTAATTCGTATTACTAAAGAAGCTGACCTCACTAATGCATTAGGCACGAAATGACTATTTTTCATATTATTGCTTGGTCATAATTTGTTTCATGTCTTGTTTATGATAAGTTTTATTGTTAGATTAACTGCCTTTGATTGTTATCTTGTCTACAATGTCTACACAGTGTTCATACTTACACAAATACACACACACTCACACTTACACGAAAATTCACACTTATGCTCACAATCATATTCATATCATTATTTAATCTCACACTTATATTATGTACAACAAATAATATCATTAGTTCTAAAATTATCGGGTCTCTATAGTCTTTTTATAGGTGCTATTGTACAAGCTAATACTTCCATTGTTCTGATACTAATCAGTAATGGATGATATAATCAACATAAATAATAACTTAGATCAACTATCTGTCTCTGAGGCTGTATTATGTTCTCCAGAAGATGTTGCTGCACACTTATATAAAAGTGAGGCATTTAATATTTTCCATGTCAACATCAGAAGCATTAACTGCAACTTTGATAATTTGCTAACCTTAATACATAGACTTGACTCTCAATTTGACGTTTTTATCCTTACTGAATGTTGGTTAAGCAAAGTTGCTGGCTTGCCCACTATCCCTGGTTATGACTCTTTTAAATCTGACTCTATGAATCAAAATGACGGTGTTGTGGTCTTTGTCAAATATGGCATAGAATGTACTATTCTTAATCTTGATTTAAGCGACGGGAATTGCTTAGTCTTAAATTTTTCAAATAAAATATCTGTTGTTGCCATATATCGTTCTCCATCATACTCAAATTTAGATCGTTTTCTTGACAGCCTTAATACACTGTTCTATAAAAAATAAAGAAATAATAACATTCCGTTGAATAAATAAGCTAGGTCATGCTCACACCATGACAGGAAGTGCTGTGGTCGAGACCGTAATCGCGTCACGGTACTAATAAATATGACCAAAAAGCATGACTACAATCGCATCGCAGTACTGTGCGTGACTATAATCGCATCATAGTTCCAAGGCACACTGTTCTATAAAATATAAAGAAATAATAACATTATTTCAAAAAATAAGCTAGGTCATGATCGCATCATGACAGGAAGTGCTGTGATCGAGACCGTAATCGCGTCACGGTACTAATAAATATGACCAAAAACCATGACTACAATCGCATTGTAGTACTGTGTGTGTCTATAATCGCATCATAGTTCCAAGGCACACAGTTCTATAAAATATAAAGAAATAATAACATTCTGTTGAAAAAATAAGCTAGGTCATTATCGCATCATGACACGAAGTGTTGTGATCGAGACCGTGATCGCGTCACGGTACCAATAAATCTAACCAAAAAACATGACTACAATCGCATCGTAGTACTGTGCGTGACTATAATCGCATCATAGTTCCAAGGCACACTGTTCTATAAATATACACTCACTACGGTCCTTTAAGTCCTTGTTTCTTATTGGTGACCTAAATATTAATATAGCCCCATCAAATCGTAATGCCTCAGCTGATGATTATTTGAACTTGCTTGCACAACATGCTTTACTTCCAGCTCATCTTTTTCCCACTAGAGAAACAAATTGTCTCGATCATGTCATAGCCCGATCTCCTTTTAATTGCAAAACACTTGTTTTAGATAGTTTTATTACTGATCATGCTCCTATTATACTTAGTTGTAGTACACACATGACTAGGTCTAAACTTTGCTACACCTATCGACGTTCTAATGTTCCTGATATAGTGGACGAATTGTCTAAATCCAACTTTTCTACCGTCCTAAAGTGTAACGACCCCGATACAGCTTGCGACAACTTAATTCACATTGTATCGTCTGCTGTTAATAAGCATACTCAAACTATTAGCGTACCCAGCAGAAAACGTATATTAAAACCCTGGATGACTTCTGGTCTTCTTAGGTGTGTTCGTAATCGGGAAAAATTGCACAAAAAATATCGAAGAGACTCTGAGAATATTATAAATAAGATTTCATATTTCCGCTATCGAAATTTTTGCAATAGTCTTCTTAAAAAAGTCAAGCGCGAATACGAACAGAGTGAGTTTCTTAAGATTAGAAAGAGTCCAAAAGCAGCCTGGGAACTTATAAATCGCATCGCTAATATCGATAAAAAGCAAAATACTGCCAATGCTTTGTTAAAATTATGTGATGACCCCAGCATGTCAGTTAATACCGTGAATTCGTTCTTCGCTAGTATTGGAATTACTCTAGCTTCTAAATTCAACTCAAACACTTCGGCTTATGAACTTTCTAACCATTCTTCTGTTTCCTCACTTCATGATGTCCCCGTGACCTCGATGGTGCTACTTGATGTCGATGACGCAGAGGTAGAAAACGTAATTTTGGGTTTAAAGGATAAATGTGCGCTTGGATGGGACGGTATTTCTACTACCCTTATCAAAGCTGCTAAACATATCCTTATTCCTATTTTAGTTCATATTTTCAACCTTTCACTTTCTCATGGGATTTTTCCGCGTGCCTTTAAAAGGGCTATTGTACATCCTATTTTCAAGAGTGGTGATAAAGATAGTGTCACTAATTACAGGCCCATTTCGGTCTTAACAGTTTTGTCCAAAATCTTTGAAAAAATTTTAAATGTAAAATTATTAAACTTCATAAATGCTAAGAATATACTGTCTGCAAATCAATATGGTTTTCGAAAATCTAAATCTGCGGAAGACGCGGTCTTGGAACTATCCGATCACATTATTAAAAACTTTGACAAACGACTCAAATCCGCAGGAGTGTTCCTTGATCTGTCAAAGGCATTTGACACTGTTTCTATCCCCATTCTTATATCAAAACTTCACTCTATTGGCGTTAGAGGCATCGCCCTTGATTTATTTAACAGTTACCTCACAAATCGTTCGCAAATTATTGTTATAGATAAATTTGAGAGTGAGGAGGAATCACTTAGCTTTGGCGTCCCGCAGGGAAGCGTTCTTGGCCCCACTTTATTCTTAATATACATAAATGAACTCTGCAACATGTCACTTCCCAACACCAAAATTTTTACCTATGCTGACGACACAGCACTTCTTGTTCATGGTCGAAACTGGGACGAAGTTCGTGTTTACACAGAAAATGCCCTGCGATCTATTATGAGCTGGCTTAGTGCAAATCTTCTCACTCTCAATTTATCTAAGACCATAGTTATAGGTTTCGCTCCCACAGCAGCCTCACAAAATCCTCCATCGTTCTCCGTTCGAGCTCATGTTTGTCCTTATGTGAATGGTTCGGTACCCTGTAACTGTACATCATTGAAAGTTGTCTCATCTTCTAAATATCTGGGAGTCATGATTGATAGCGCTATGAATTGGAAGCAACACATCGAATACACAGTGTCGAGAGTGCGTAAATTAATTTATACCTTTAAGAGCCTCCGATCGGTTGTTGACTTCAAATATTTAAAAACCATTTATTTTGCTCTCGCCCAATCAGTGCTATCGTACTGCATTACATCTTGGGGAGGATCAGCAAAGACTCATATGTTGCGCTTGGAAAGAGCTCAGAGAGCAACTCTTAAAGTACTTTCGAAGAAACCTATTCGCTTCCGGACTTCTGACTTATACTCTCTTTGCCGGGTCCTTACAGTTAGACAACTTTTTATTCTTTACACAGTATTAAAGAAACACAGTGAAATTGATTTTGACCCTCAAACTGTATACTCGAAACGTCGATCCGATATAGTTTGTTTCACTGAACGTCACCGTACGGCTCTGGCAGCTCGACATTATTGCTATTTGAGCCCAAAACTATATAATAAAATTAACAAACAGTTACATATTTATCCACTCTCTTCATTTAAATGCAAAACAAAATGTATCCAATGGCTGCTATCACTGTCATATGATGAGACTGAAGACCTGCTAAAAATTATATCATAAACGCATACTCACACACCCACGCACACACACACACACTCACGCATATACACACACACACACACACACACACACACACACACACAAACACACACACACATACACACATACCTACATATTCATATATTCTGATAGTCTAATCACTTTTTGCTTTTGTTATTTAAGTATTATTGTAATTATTTAAAATTTTCTTGATTGCTACTGTTTCGGAGGAGGGCGTTGATGCACGCGACACAGTGTTATACACTATTGCGGGTATCATCGTTTTTCTTATTGTAATGTAAATGTCGTTAGTGTTAATAATATTAAATAAATAAATAAAAAAATTATCTCCGAAACTACTGAATCTAAAATTTTGAAAAAATACAGAAATTAGGTTTCTACTTATAGATTAAAAATCTCCTTCGTAGGGATGCAATATATCGATCGTGAGCGAGTTTTATACTCCGACTCACTTGTCCGATTTTAGAGTGACTGTGACCCACCTCTGACGACAACCTCTTTGATGGCTGAATCCGCGCTTGTCGTCACTTAGTCGTTTCTCAGAACATACCTTCTTCCCGCGGAAGTTCTAAGAAACGACTAAGGGAGCCCAGCCACGCTCAGCGCAATTACATAGGTATCTGCGAAGGAAGGAAACTCGAAACCCACTCAAATGCATTTGACCAGCGTCATGTGGTAGGGCCATTCCTCTTCATCTAAGAAGAGACTCGTGCCCAGCAGTAGAACGTATATATATTTTTTTTTATTGCAGAATGTTGGCAAACAAGCAAACTGCCCACCTGATGGTAAGTGGTAACAGTCGCCTATAATACATGTAGCTCCTGTGAGATTTGCAGCAAAACTGCAACCCCCACAAGAACCACAGTGTACGTTGCCAACTTGTGACACCAGATATAAAGTCACAGTACCCAGTAATTTCACACCCTTCAAACCGGAACACAGCAATGCAAGCACTGCTGCTTTGCGGCAGAAATAGGTAAGACGGAGGTACCTAAGCAGACGACCCTAGTACAGAGTCTCCCTCCAGTATAAAATATGTACGAGTAGTATATGAGATAAAGTTATTTTGAAATACATTTTAATTCCATTGATGCTAGATTGAATGGCGTCAAATTAAAGTTTCTAACTTAACTAGTAGTAGATATAAAGTGTTTACACCTAGACTTAACACCTAGGATAGGCTCGATCCCCTCGGTGGGGACGTATATAAGCTGTGATGATGAAGCTCACTGATAGCCACTACTAAGTAGGCCGGAGAACTTCGGTCCACCAGTGGCAATTCTCACTTCGCTATTGGGGGCACAAGGATCAAAAAGCCCAATTCCCCGGACGAACCCCTGATTCAGGCCCAGCAGCATAAACAAGCTGGGACTTATTCGAGTGATGGGTCACCAGGTTAATACTTGTTTGTGACATTATTACTGGTCATAAAGTGACAGATGTAAAGCCTTCCCGTAAAAAAATACCAGAGGGCTTGGGATACTTTCTACTTAATGATAAGCAAGAGGATGTCTCTTTGTTTTGTTGTTGTTGTTGTTGTTGTTTGTTTTGTTTCCAATATCTCCTACCAAGATAATTTCTTTAAATGAATTGAAACGATGAAATCAATGTCAAACAGTATACAAACTTTGCAGCATCAAAAATTCCCAAAAACGAAAGTCTCACTTCAATTAATTAGCTCAAAAGGGCCTCAAGTAAACTTCGCCAATATTTCCCTCAAGAAGCAAGCGTGCATTGGATAAGTAGATATTATCGAGGGTCCATTCCACCAATACATTTTCATTCATGAAATTCCGTGCAGTGGCAGGTTAAGAATTATTAGGATTATTTGAAAGTGGATCTACATCCGTTGAGATGTGTTACTTTTAATCAAAACAATGAACTTTTTGCCGTGATTCAGATAATTAACAAAAACGAATGGGGCTGCGTGACAACGTGCTACAAAATGTGCATGTGCGTCACGGGAGATTTCAGATCAATGTATTAAGTTTTTTAATAAGTAAAGGAAGAAAAATTGTGTCAAATATTTTTATCTTATTTTTAAAATTTCGTCATCGTCCCAATTATAATATTCTCCTTACCAATATTGGGTCACGGCGGCCAATCTCAACAGAGACTAGCCACCTGATGGATAGAGATATTATAGTGGACTTCGCGACTGTCTGACGGTTCCTTACTTGTCTGTAAGGAACAGAGAGTAAGCAAACTCGTGTTTACTTACTCTCTGTTCCTTACAGACACTGACAGACGGACAGACGGACAACGAAGTGATCGTATAAGGGTTCCGATTTTTTTATTTTGAGGTCGGAGCCCTAAAAAGATAACTGTACATCTATTCGAAAATTGGAAGAGCTTCACGAGAAGAATCAGGCATAAAAGTCGGATTAGGATTGTTCGTGGAATCGGCCCCCTGGTATGTGCACTGCGGAGGGCTCGTCAATCAATCAATTTGCGCCCTTTAACCCGGACCTTCCCCTTTTAACTGAAAGAGATACGTCACTATCTGCTGTACTTACTTGATGAGCTCCCTTTCTTGATACTTCCCTAACTTGATGCTCTCCTTAAAAGATTTTGATAAAAAAAACTCATTGTGTGGTTTTATGAAACCACGATGCGAGTGGAACTTTTTTTCGGGATAAGCATTTAACTAAAAAGTTTCGGAAAAATTTAAGATCACGTAAAACCGTGATCTTGAATTTTTCCGAAACTTTTTAGTATATTAAACCTTTTTTTTTTAAGAAAATAAAAATATAAATAAAATTTATAAAAAAGAAACAATTTAAAAAAAAACATAATGCTCTATAACAGAATCAAACGACTGCCACACAGATTCAAAGAGGAAGATCTAACGCATAGACTAATCCTGGCTCAATTGAGATAGTGAAATTAATGATGTCATGTTTTTGTGTAATGCGCCATGCGATAGATGGTCGAAAAAATTTGAGGCGATGTAAAAAAGTTTCACTTTAAAACTTATTCATTATCTTTACTAATAATAATTTACTAATAATACTACAAATAATAATTATTTTTACTAATAATAATAATGCCCTCCCAACCTTTATTCGGTCACGGTGGCCAATCTCAACAGAAACTAGTCATCTGCGCGGGAGATGCGTGTATAATAGTGCAGAAGTGACTGAGAAAACGCAAGTGAAGTGAATCTTGAATTCAAAAACGAATACAAATCACGTTTGAAATTACTTTCTACTGTTCCCAATATTAAAGATTTTTTAATCACTCGAATTCAGTATTTTCATTAAAAACAAATACTATATCAGAAACCGTTACACGCAGAAAAAATCAAATCCGGTACGCAAAACAATAACTTATTCATTTAAGAGCCAGCGATGAATCGCATGTATAACGGAACGTATATACTCGTACGTTGCGTATATTCTACTAGTAGAAATCAAAAACGAGTGGATAGGACCACTCGTTGCGGAATTCACGGAATGAAATAGTGAATTTGGAAATTCGCATGCGAATCTTCCGATTTCGAATGCGAATGTGAATTCTATTGTTTCAAAAATGCGTTTCCTGGATCTAATTTCGCTAATCTTAACGTCGTTGTGGCGCCGTGATAGCTTTTCAATAAAACTGCTTTTGTCGCTTTTATGCGCAATTTCTAGTGCAATTTCCTTGAACTACAATTTCTTGATAAGTCAATAGTAACAAATGTTTTAGTTAGTAATCTGTTAACTAACAATAGCTGTCTCAGAAAACGATGCTATTGAAGCGTTATTGACACACCACAAATGCGTTAACGCTAGCAGAATAAGGCCCCTGCCCATCTTTTACTCGCATAGTCCGGTGGGGTGGAACGGCTAGCCCAAACGACCGGGTCGAAACCAGGAGCAGGGCCCACTGTTTAAACGTGCCTTCCGAAACATGGAGGAGCTCGAGATATTTCGTATTGTGGTCACCCCTTACAGGACTGACCCCAGCCAACCTTACTTAACCCTAGCAATCGTTAGCTGAGGATACGTAAAGCCCATACATATGAAATCTGAAAAACGGAAAACACATTGATACATGGCGGTCTGGAACCCCAGACCTCCCGATTGGAAGGCAAGTCAGGGGAGTCTCACTCCACATTTTAGGTACATTTGGCCGGGCGCCCCGGCCAGCCGCTATATGGCAGAGGGTTGCCACTCGGCTCGCACGCTAGCCGCGTCGCACGTAATAGATGGTAATAGTTAAGATTTTCTCGGTGATTTTTGTAACGAACAATGAATTCGAAATAATCACGTCATCTGTATGATAGGTACTGTTGTGTTTATGGGTGTATAACTAAACAGAAGAAAAAGGATCCAAAATTATCATTTTTTAATATACCAAATAATATTGAAAGGAAAGCTATTTGACTATTTTTCACATCACATCCTAACTACTTTGTTATTATAGTAGGTACCTACCCACATGATAAGGATAAAATTGTTAAAAATAGGTAAGTGTTTTTGGGCTTTTATATGAATGAATGCGAAATAAGTATAATAGTAAAAATACCTACTTAAAAAAATTACAATAGTTTTTATATTTGATAAATTATGCTTATTATGATTACGCAGTCAAGTAGGTAGATGATATATATATGGACCATACTTGTTTTATTTTATTACTCACTATAAAGCTTATAATAAAAGAAAATCATTCTATGGAAGTTTAATCTCAAGAACTGAATGAGTATATTCAGAAATTAGAGACAGTATTTACACATAATTTTGAGCACCATTTACAAGGAAATCTTGGAAGTGAATTGTTTCAGTTACTACAAGAAATCCAATTACCTACGTTTTCGTTCGTGTTTTCCTGTGGACTATTTAATAAGATTGTTTGTAAGGATTCGAATATTTTCAACCCTCACATTTTATAATTTAAATTTAAATTTAAATAAACTAAGAGCTTATTTATTTAAATTTAAATAAATAAGCTCTTAGTCTACAAATAGGGTGCCGCGTCGAAGCTCGTTCAACGGCAACTACGGCGACCGGTGGTTCTCTATGCTTCTCTAATTTTCTACCTGCGATAAAATTCTTTAATTGGTTCATCAAAAACAATTTTCTGAACTGACAAACATGTTATTCTTTTGACAATACAAAAATCTGAAACTAAGAACTTAGTAGATAGACAAGAAATACATATTGTTGAATTAATTAATACACACTTTTATCTTTATTAATTAATTAATATTTTCGTAAATAGATCGATGAGTGGGAACCCTGCGCTCTTGTCGCCAACTCGGTATCGGGTCAGCGACTCGTAACGGAATTAGAACGCTCGTGTCCTGCAATAAATTTCAATTTCCCGTGAAGTCAGTTGAAGGTCGCAAGAGTAGGTACATTTTCATACCTAAACTTAGCTTTTCTTCGAGAGTGATCCTTCTGTACTTTAGTACTATTATCTATTCTGTGGGCAAGTGCCGAGTCCACAGTGCCACCGAGACGCGCGTAAGATAAGAGCGTCGATGGCGCTAAGATGTGTACTAGTCGGAAATCTGAAATTTTAATATAGTTACTTTAGTTTATTAATGACTAGCTTTCCGCTCGCGGCATCGCCCTCGTAATTATTGTTTTCCCTTGGAAATTTTAAATTTTCCTGTAGGAAAAATAATTTTGTAGTCTATTTAAGCCCGGATAATAAATTTTGTGGAAATTGGAGCCGATTTTAAATATTTTCCATAGAATCTTTCAACCCCTATTTTGCACCCTAAGGGGGTGAATTCTAATAAACCATGAAACACGTGTTCAATGAAATATTTTTTAGAGCAAGAATCTCAAGTTTTATCAAAATAGTTGCCTATTTAAAGATTTTTCCATACAAACTTGTAACCCCTATTTTTTTATGGAGGGCCCGGCAAATGACCCCCTCCCGCCTGATGTTAAGCGGTGAAAGAGGCCCAAATGAGTTGACAGGTAGAGGAGGGACGACATCCACTATCGTACCTGCCCGCCCCTTGCCGGCCTAAAAGATGCTTTTTCACACCTCTTTTGAAGGAACCCATGTTGTAGGATGGAGGAAACACGTGCGCAGGTAGGGAATTCCAAATGTGTGGGATGAACGACAGAAGAAGGAATCTTGGAATTCCTTGGTACGGTGTGGAAAGGAAGATACTCCCCTATTTCATCAATTTAGGGTTAAAAAATTTTAAAATCCTTTCTTATTGTGCGTCCGCTTTTTGAATTAAAACAACTGCCCAAATTTCACGTTTTTACCATTAGCGGTTACAGCTGTGCGTGCGTCTATAGATGGGAACATCTCCTTTTATATATATAGATACATATAACTTAATGATCATAGATTCGTAATTGCCCAGTGGAAAGCTACCATGGTTAGAGCGCTGGGCCGATCGTTTTGAGAACCTGTCCAGCACTGGGCATCTCTCGGCTAACAAGATTTTGGTAAGTCTCGTAGACATTGAACAAATACAACAATTTAGAAATATTGAATCCTAATATAAACTACAACTTACAGTTGCCTAAGCCGCAATAACATTGAGATTGTTTTAAAATAAAACTCTTACTCCAAACCCGACTTTTGTAAGCTGTTTCGACAAAACAAAGCTCTTCGATAGGACAGGGACCCATTGTTTCAATTGAATCGCAAAGACATTTAACCGTCAGTATTAACCACGCAAACAATCCTATTCTCTAGCGAAACAGTTCTAGACGCTAAGTAATATTCACGGCGACGGACTTGACAATAAGTTATGCAAATGGTGTATCAGTTTCTCGTTAAATTCAATTTGTGTCCGCACAAAGGCTGGGGTGCCCGGTTACTTATCTAGATTTCTCTGTAAAACAACCTGACTATCTTCAAATATTGTATTGTTTTTGCTGAGATCTAAACAAAGAAAAGGTAAAGTTGATAATAGTATAAAAACAATAGCATTTAGGTCCTAGAAGTCCTCCCTTCTAGTCCCCCCCAGAAGGAAGGAGTTAGGCCGAACAGTATTGTGACACAAATGATTATCATGATTACATTACTCTTCGTTTTTGAAATAACATTAATGCAGAATTTCAATGTTCGCCCTTGTTACTACTTCCATGAGTTTACTCTCTAAGTTCATATTAAGCAAAGCAATGTTAGGCAAACGTTCGCTATACTATTACTTTATATCCATCTTTATTCACACTCAATTTTCAGCGCATTCTTTACTTTTGAGGAAGCTTATCTGTACACTTTAAAACAATTTAATGAATAGTTTCTTTCTTGAGTAATTAGTTCCTTAAAAAATCCTCCTCCACGTTCATAGTAGCTACTAGATTTCACTGCCTCAATCCCATACAAATTCACGTATTATTCCACGCGTGTGATCGATTAAAGCTCTGTAAAACTCGCACTAAACACTCAGGGCACGGTAATATATTATTATATATACTATTACCGTGCTCAGGGTTTTTATTGTTTAAACCTTTCGTCTTTATCTGGTGTTGGGCGCTCGTCAAGCATCGTTTTCGCTTGATTTTTAATTGTTCCATTTCGTTTTAAAAGAAAAATCAAAATTATAATAATATTCTATGTAATATTATGTTGATTTTCCTCGAAAACGAATCGAAGACCAGTAGAATTCGAGCACAGACGACGCTCGACCAACGCTCGACGCCAGGAAACGATACAAAACTATAGCCCTAGGTGATTTCCGCTTGAAGTTTCTAACAAAAATATCCCACCAAAAACATTCTGTAAAAAACTAGCCAAGTCTCGATGGAGCTGCTTGTTTATCTCTAAAAAGTAATGAAATCTAGACAAAGTCGTGCCAAGTCTAAGGTTCCTTACTGCGATTTCTTTATTATTATAGTTAATGTTGTGTGACTTGGCCGTTGACTTGTACCCACTAACGTATAAAGAATGTTCAACGACCAAGTCACACAACATTAACTATAATTATAAAGAAATCGCAGTAAGGAACCTTAGACTTGGTACTTATTTTGAAACATTCTTCTGGCATCGATCGCTCGCCGAAAGTCAATGTCTTCGAATAGGCAAGAGGACTAAAAAAATTTTTTTGCTTTAATAGAAGCTCATTCATATAATAAACAGAAAGAAAAAATCGGTTTTCGAATAACTATAAAAACAACCAAGATATAAGATATTAAAGATTTTTCTCCATCTCTTTCTAGCAAAACGGCAATTTACAAGGAGTTTATATGGCTGTACTCAACAATGACGTCACGGTTGATGTCGGATCTCTCTGTCTAATCGCCTTCAAATTAACAACTTAAAATGCTTGTATCTAATGTGTTTCTAAGCCGATTTTAATTCTGATTTCACAGGACTGCATCTTTTTCCACGGTATTTTAATATTTAATGACAAGACGTAAAAATTAGAATTCAGTCATCATCCCAATTCTACTGATTTTCGTTTCGTTTGCGATAAAAATCAATAGAACATTACAATCACGACAAACATCGATATTACTTTGATTTTCGTCGAAAACAAAACGAACATCAGTAGAAATCGACAGCAAACATCGCTCGGCGGGCAGTCAATGCCTGACGAATGATTAAAAGAAAAATCGCAAGGGACCCTGTTTTTGGATTGTTGCGCACGATTTTTACTGATTTTCGTTTCGTTTTCAACGCATATCAATATCATTTTGATTTTCATTAAATTCGAAAAGAATATAAGTGAAAATCGAGCGAAGACGACGCTTGATGAGCGCTCGACGCCAGACAAACGTTTCAAAAATAGAGCGCCAGAACAAAAGAGAAACATGGGTAAATCCGAAATTGCGCCAGCGCTATTCCGTTATTACCCGGCGCGGAATTCGCGCCGGTTCGCCCGCCGAAGATCTAAATTCAACAAATGCCTGCCAACAGGAGTTGCCTTATTACAGCGGAAGAATTTTAACAAGATGCTAACTTGTTTATAAATTGAATTTCTGAGAGGCAACAGCTTGTTGCTTACACAGATTAAGTTTGAAAAAGTTCGATGATTCGCTGCGGAAATTGAGGCAGTAATAGCGTTATTTTGCATTGGCCCGTGGCGACCGCAATTTTGATTGTTCCGATAAGTTTAATACTCTTTTGCATTGCGCAAGCTTTTGAGGTGCGAAAACACGTGTTTGCGTTATGGACTTTTTTGACACTAAAGAGGGAAATGAAAATGGAAAATAGCTCTGAGTGAATAACATTGTGCAAGTTTAAAAGGATTTTCAATATCATATTTAAGCAATTCATTTTAACTTTTTTAGTGAGATTGAATGCGAAACATATCTCCCAATAGTGATGATGGCTACAAAAAAATAATAATTCTATGAGGCATGACGTAAGGTGAATATATATTTATTCGAGGATAGGTACATTTCAGGGTACGATAGGACTTATCTAACTAAACTAGCCTAAAATGTAATTATGTACAACAGAATATAAAATAATCTAGCCTGGCCAGGCTAGGACGCGGGGGCGAGTAGCAGTTCAGCCGGATAGGTTGCGCAGGTCAGACAGGCAGCACAGGAGCGTCCCAACGACGCTCTGTAGGCAAACGGCTCAGGAACACCCGGCGGCAGCGACACGTAGGTAGGAGGGCCGGACAACCCCAACGGCGCTCCGTAGGACAGGCGGCAGCAGGGATCCGTAGAAGGCGCGACGGAGTGGTCAGGTAGGCAGCAGGCAAACGTAGCAGGCGCGGTGGAGACGCGTGAAGGAACCGGCACAAAGTGATATAATCACGGAGGCCTGGCGGTGGTGGTTAGGTTCCAAGCCGGTGTAAGCTGGGCACGGATGTCTCCTTGAACGAGGAGGAATTTGACTTCTACACCACGCCAGCCAAAGGGGTTTAGTTTCAAGTTGTTCATCTCTCCGCAGAGATGTTTTAACGCTCTGAAATTACTGGGTACCGTGACTTTACATCTTGACGTGGTTCATGTGGGGGTTGCAGATTTGCTGCGAATCTCACAGGAACCACATGTACTATAGCTGACTGTTACCACTTACCATCATGTGTAAGGTTGCTTCGCACTGCAGAAAGCAGACGGTAATCTGGTGGTCCATGGTTCGATTCTCCGTGACAAGTTTTTCCGCTTGGTTTGGTTGGTGGTAGCGCTTCTGAGTCCCTCTGGCAGATACCAGCGTCTTACCTAAGTTTGTGGCCATAATAACAATGTTTAAAACATTGTTATGTTCCGACAATTAGAGGTATGATAGCCAGTTCCTCAGTTGTAGAGAAATCCAGAAGCTCGCTTCTATCTTCGGTCTTATCGTCACATACCATCAGGTGAGATGATGACAAATAACTTTCCTACAGTGTGTACGAAAACATCAGCTCATCATATACATATATACGTCCCCACCGAGGGGCTCGAGCCTACCCTAAGTAAGGGTGTTTAGGCCTCAATCAACCACGCTGGCCCAGTGCGGATTGGTAGACTTGACATACACCTTTGAATTTTTTCGCGGGTATATGCAGGTTGCCTCACGATGTTTTTCTTCACCGTATAAGCCGAATGTACCCACGCCTGCACATCAGACTAAACATTTCTGTTGCAAAATAGTAGGTAGGTACTTATTACAACGACATAAGATGCCACAGTGCTTTCCTTGATGTGCTGTCGTCCGTACATATAAAATTCGAAAAACGAAAAACACATGGCAGTCCCGAACCCCGGACCTCCCGGTAAGAAGGCCAGTACCGAGTCCTCAGCGCCACCGACGCTCCACGAAAACAATATCACCTTTAAAATCAATATGTATCGTATCACATACTTTCACAAAATCCAATAATCCACATTCTTTATCGGCAACAAAGCGGACAATGTGTTTCGCTTACAATTAAACACAATGGACGGCATTCCCTAAACCTTTCTACCTATTGTTGGGCTAATGGTGCCAGTTCGTTCGATGGCGATATACAGCGTGTAGCGATAGTGGCGGATCCGCTGAGGTGAGGGCCGATCTACGTAAAACTTAATAAAATAGTCCCAGTGTCACCGATGTGCAAAGACGTTTAGACGCCAATCGATAACGATATAGGACCGGAAGTATAGGCAACTTGTCAAGAAAGAAACGTTGATACTCGTAACTCGGTCTGTCACTCCGTTCACCAAATGCTAAATTAATACAGGTTTAACACGAAATGTACAGTCACAAATATAAAATTTATAAGTTTTTATTATTCTTAACCAATTTTCATGAAAACTTTAGATTTCCAAGTTACATGTTATTAAGAGCGAGTAAAAACTACTTTGACTTAACATTCGAAATATCGCTCGGTTTGGATAAGTCCTCGATGACTCAATTGTCATGGCGTCAACGCTGACTCGATAATAATCATAGTGAACTTTCAGTGACACCATGTATCACCGAAACTCAGAATCAATAGGAACAAGCCGACGTATCTTTATTTATGGTGGACGCAGCAAAGGTTGCGGGGGTCTAAATAAATTCGGCGGAAGCCTACAGGTTTAGTGGTAATAAACATGCTCAGCACCGCAATAAAAATAAATTAGATCGGCGAGCACTGTTAACTGGAGTGCTGGAATCTTTAAAGGGACTTAAGTGGCGGGGGTTAATCGAACTTGCACTTATTGCAAAAACCTGGCAATGTCGACATGTGAAACAATATTTGCTTAAATTTGCAAAATTTAACAATACGTCAATTCCGACACGAATGCCTACATGAGTAATGATACCTTACCTCTCTCTTCTTTTCCGCACAGACCTAATCTTTAATTCTAGTACACAGTGCTTAACGGTCATGCCACTAAGGTCATTGACCCTAATTTAGCCAAAATTTGATGTAAGGCTTATAGAACACGTCAATGATAGTACCTCCTTGAATTCGTCGTTTAATGCAGAATAGTTAGTTTGGCTGGGCTCTGTCGCACTTAGCCTTATGATTGGGCCATTGCATTGTGCGTACTGACTTTACGTCAGCCTCTATCCTACTCCATCCATCCCAGGTCCTCCCAAAATGCCAGCAGCCTTTGTGGGCTACTACATGCATCCGGCATGGATGCCGGGGAGTGGAGAAGTTTCGCCATATAAGGACATGCTGTGGCGTTTCCGCCGCCTCCATGCATCCTCTGCATAGAGGGCTGTCTGTCACCCCGATTGTGAATAGGTTAATGCTGAATATGGAAACATTTATTCTAGTTACTTTCATGCAAACGTCAGTCACCACATTAACGTAAGTTGTCAGTCACAGCATTCACTGTAACAAAACTACGACAAACCTATCGTCTAATGGCACATTGTTTATCGCTCGTAGGATTCTGGTCACTGTAGGAGAGGCGGGAGTCGAAGTGGCATTGAGTCGATGCCACGTCACCTTTGCAAATCAAAAAAATGACAAGTCACCATCACACCCAGCTTCGACTTCAGAAATGCTGCTCTCTGAGTCCTTTATCAAAGTTATGTGTCAAAATTGCAACTTATTTCGGCATATTTTCATCCCGAAATTCAAGCTCTAGGTGGTAATGCTACTAGTATCATCGACGAAATTAAAGCATGCTCGTCTCGCTCCATTATACATACTACGGCTTCGAGATCAAAACACTAATTAGACTTACAGGGACCTTCTGCAGTGAGCAGGCATAACAATCATATAAGAAACTTTGATGAAGCGCACTTCTTGGTCGCCAGCAAATCTCCTTCAGTTAGCCGAATCCCTAATGAGCAGCTCGACTCAGAATACCCTCCACCTTACAGAAGACCGCAAAGAATATAATGTTGTGCTGTGTGTATGAGGTCACCAGACTGCATTGGGAGAGACGTTGTAAGTGAGTTGACAAGTTTCGTGGCTTTTGGGTCGTCGATAGGAAGCCGTTTCATAACAGGTGAGCTGTCTGTTCGATTTGCCACTCACTTCTGAGAATCTCACTTTTAATTATTATCTGAACACAACAATACTGTAAACGTAAGGGACGTTTAGGACGGTACAGCATTGTTGGCCCCTAACAAGGTGAACCGATAACTTTGTGAAGGTCGCGAGAAGTTGGGATCAGGATAATATTGCAGATTTATATCCAAATGTATGTGTCTAAATGAAATATGTACCTATGATGAACATTGAGCGAAAAATAATGATGACTAACACATTCGAGGGTGTGACTCATTTAGAACGAACACTTAAATCTCATGTATTGTCACAGCACGATCGAACCATAACAGATGAAGAGAAAGTCTCGTCGAAAATTCGGTTCATTGTGATAATGATAGGCCTACAAACACTCGTTAGCCGCATTGAATAACGCGCATTAGCGTCGAATCAATGGATGGATTCGATACCAAATTAGGATGACCATTCTCTGTGGCGAGCGAGTCACTATTCCAGACACTTACCTTAATGTCTAGTTTGTATAAACAACTCGAAAACAGTTCCTGTTATTGTATCAGTTCTTATCTAATGTTAGTATTTGTGCGTTGCTCAACACACAAATACCAACTTGGCTCGGAGTCCGATCAAAAGAGTTTTTAACCGACTTCACACAAAATGGAGGAGGTTCTCAATTCGATTGTATGTTCTTTTTTTATGTTTGTTATCTCATAACTTTCTCTGTTTGAGATATTTCCCGATTAATGACATTGTCACCGAAGTCAGGATCTGATGATGGGATCATTAGAAAATCGAGGGAAATCCTTAAATTTTATAGGCACGTCCAACGTGTTTCGTGTTTTTTATTCTGGTGTTTGCACCTGGTCTTTGATTCTTAGGAGTTAAAGGCTAGTTTTTTTAGTTCAATAGGCACGTATGGTGTATTCTTTCCAGTTACTTCGGTGAACTGGTATCAAATTCACTAAAGAGAAATAAAAAATATATTTTCCAAAAAAGAAATCGGACTTCAAAAACAAAAAGTCTAAAATAATATAAGAATACTAAAATTCTCGCAGAAAGAGTCGATAGCCTGCCATTCCCTCTCAGTAGCTCGTATCTTAACGAGAATGGCAGCAAGAACACAGTTTAACAATGCATATTGTTAAACTGTGGCAAGAGTTCACCGCCGCCCAACGCCACGCGTAGTTTGAGACGTTAGGATCGCCAAACCACGGTAATAGATGCTATTACCGTAGCCAAACCGAGCACTCCAACGCCCTGTTTTTTAACGTTTTTAACCTTAGTCGCGTCAAATTTCTTACATTATTAGTCGCATGGGGTCAATCAAACCGCGCAAGTCTCACATCTATTTTGTGAGCTGAACAAATCTAATAAATGCTAATTTATATTCATCTATAAAAACTATTAGAACAATATCTCAGTCATTCTTTGTTTAAGAAATCTAACATAAGATTCTAAAATCAATATCACAAAAACTTTAAAAACAGTGTTTAAAATTATTAGTAATCACTTGGCAAGGAAATCACAGACTTCAGATTGGTATTAATTACACATAAAAAACTTAAATTAGTACACTCACTTGTAGTTTTTCTGTATTCACACACAGTTAGGATCATACCTTGGAATCATTAAAATTGCCTCTTGGTATTTAAGTAGGGAAACGAGGGAAAGGTTTGAGAGAAAAAATACTGGCTATCCCAGGCTCACCCATATGGCACCATGTAGTTGTCACAGCGGCTGGCGAAACACTAAGACAAGAGGGGCACATGACCTAGGAAGCTACATGACCGCACAGTCGCGAACGTCCTATATTTGACGAAATATGACAAAATCCAAGTCGATTGGGGTCCAATAGATCCCACGCGACTAATCAAAGGTTAACCAAAATACAAAGTTACACACATAAAATATTGTTAAAATCAAATAAATCAATAAAATTCTGAACGTCAACTTTATTAATCTTAGTAGGTATTTCATTTCACAATTAGATGTTTCTGAATACACTTTATCGTGCGGTCTCCCCGCGACGCGAGTAGAAAGTCCCCTCCTTATGCGGAATCTCGGCTTTCACGACATAATTTGCCCCCGTAATGGGAAGAAAGAGGATCCATCCGCCCGCTCCTATAATCACCACCAAATACATCGATACGCTCGTCATGTTTATTATAAATCATTAACAGAGTCATTTGACTAATGGAAGTTTTGATTACGACACGCCCCCTTATTGTGATATCTATCGCAATCGCTTTCAATTTGATACTCATTGCGGGGTCAATATAAAACTGTTCGATAGGTACCCCTTTATTAAGCAAGGATGGATGAATTGTAGCTGTAAAATTGAGCAAATGGGTAAAGGGGGGTTTGCCGACTAACACAATCAAAATGTTTATAATGTTGTACTTTCAGTTGGGCTCTGAAACAACCCTATCTAATAAACATGGAATAAAGGTTTATTAGCGATAAAACATTTTATGATGTGCCATAGGATTCCATCATCATATTAAAAGGGGTAACGTTAGTTGGCGAATATTTAAATTGTAGTTACTGGCTGAAACTGATTATTGTGCCTTGTTTAATGTAAACAGGCAGACGTTAGGAGTTTTCTTCATATACAATGGACGAAGTTGAATGGCTGATGTTAAGAGGTAAAAGTAAGGTCGAGAGAGATTTTTAAAAAACTACAAAAAACTAAACAAACGAAAAAACTACAGCTCGGACCGAAAATACCTATCAAAAGTACTTACACAAGATATACGTTTCGCAGTCTCCTGTTTTCCCCTCGCAAACTAGACCGATATAATTACTTTTTCAACAAAAATTAAAGACAGGCTTTGGCTGTGTTTCTACGTTTTGTTTTTCATAAATCTCATCAAAATTAATGTTTGAATACCTACAGCAGAAAATCTCTCCAATTTTTAGGTTTTCACGTCGTGAAATATCATAATGACACCAAACTACGTACATGTGATAGCTAACGCTAAAAACGAGTAATCTCTTCATTAAATAAATGCATATCGTTATAACAAACGCCGCCGTGTCGTGCGATTACACGGCTACACACGGGTCATGTAGCATTTTACGACTTACGACGGCAATAACCGGCCGTTGTGACGCACTCTCATCGCTCGACTTAATTACCCACACTACCATCTGACTCCCAACAATTCCATTCAATTACCAAGCAACGTAATTAGAGGGTTGGATTGTGGCAAATAAGCATTAAAATGACGCGACATACTATGAGGTACAGTTTTAACCCTGTGTTAATTCGCGGTGTCATAATTTCTGTCGAAATTTATGATTGATTTTCAGTAACGCAGAAGTGTGAGGGTTGTACATTTGACTTAATCGCTTTTGCAGCTTAAACATAATTTATTGAAGGAGAAGAATAACAATAATTATGTGCTAATTGACCTATGCTATCAATTAAGAAAATTTTAATTTTAATGTCAGTCATTTTTTATCTATAATGTGATACCTGCTCGTTTCTTTTTCTCTATATGAAAAGTCGTCATTATATTTGACATTTTAAAAAGCTTATGAATTCTTAATTTTATTTTATAAATTTGTACGCCAAATGTGTCAATTATTGTTGAATTTTGGAAAAAATCCAAAAATAAAAACTTTGGTCACTATAGTTTAAGGATATTGACAATATTTTTAACTGCTATTTTTGCTTAAAATGGTTAATAATTACCAACTTTCATAAAAGGATCAATTTAGTGCCCAGAAATGAGTATTTATTTTTATTGCGTTGTCTTATGAAGACAGGTCGGAAATTTCAAAAAATCTTAAAAGCCCGATATCTCGGAAGCCGGCCATTTTCGATCCCTACATAATGGGAGTTAATTTATTGTTAATGAACATAAATATTACCTCCTTCAAGGGATATGTCTAATTCCCAGTGTGTCCCAGTCATCCTGTAGAGTACCGATAGTTTTAATTTGTTTTTATACATCTTTTGTTGGCCTTGAAGCAGGCTGCCCACCTTATGGTAAATGGCTACAGTCACCTATAATACATATGGTTACAGTGAGACTTGCAAATCTACAACCTCTACAAGGACGACAATGTACGATGCCAACTTGTGACATAAGATATCAAGTCAGTACCGAGTAATTTCACTACCTGTGCGACTCTTCAAACACAGTAATGCGAGCTCCACTGCTTGGTGTCAGAAATAGGTAAGATACAGGTGCTCATGCAGACAGTACAGTCGCTCTGGTAAGGTTTGTGATCACAACCTTATCCTTTGTTCACAGTTCCAATATGTCGTTCTGAATACGCATCAATTGCAGCCCCTTCACAATTTCTAGTACCTATAAGCCTGTCGTCGACTAAGGATTACACAGCAACATCGCGGAAAGCCAGTGATAATTGCAACTAATGTCCCTACCGCACTACCGCACAGCGGCGGGTGCATTACCGTGCACGGTTAGCGGTAATCACGCGGCGCGTCCTCAAGTGTCGTATAGTGCGCCCCGAGAGCACTCCACACGAGCACCCTCAAACATCTGTCGCGCGGTCTAAATAGCGGGTTGTTTGAATGCCTGTCGCGATTCCACCGGCGACTGGTGAGGGTTAAAAATCCAAGTCATTGATGATTTTTGTGCGATACGAAGATATGCTTTTCGATCCCCATCTATGAATATCTATTGTATGGGCAAAAAACTTTTCCCAAAATATCACATCGCAAACAATTTAACGCCGATTTTCATTTGACAAAAACATTTGTTAATACTTGTTGTATTTTTTCAGTAAGCAAAACTCTTTTTGACAAGTTACAGTTTAACTAATAATTAGAGCTTGCAAACATTTTACTTGCTTATTAAAAAGTTTTTTCTTATGATTTAGGTATTCATCATTTTTTCAGTTTATTTAGTACTAGCTGTGCCCGCGACTTCGTTCGCGTGGATGTCAGAAAATAACAATATCCTCGATAAATGGACTATCCAACACAAAAAGATTTTTTTAATTCGAACCAGTAATTCTTGAGATTAGCGCGTTCAAACAAACAAACTCTTCAGCTTTATAATATTAGTATAGTATAGATATAAAAAAAATGCGCAGTCAACATATAAAAAAACGTAACCGGGCATTAGGGCTATTTTTAATTGCACTTTTAAAACCCTGTGTAAACTAAAAAATAACCCTGGAGCTATAAACATGAGTTAGTAATAGGATATAAATCATTATACTCTCCACTTAGTTAAGTTTACTGTCTGTTATTATTTACAAATCTGACAACAATCTCTTTGTTATCCTTTATATTTATTATCTCACAGTATTCGCATTGTTATCCTTTATCTTATAATTGATAAGTCATTATTTTTAAATAACCTCATAACTTTCACAAATATGTTGTCATTAAGAACATCCATCAACAATATTGTTTGAATAAGTTAATTAAGATACATTAAATAATTATAATTATTTTCATTAGAAACCTCTATTACTGCCACTCATATAAATACAAGCGATACATGGAATCCTGATCAGTCACACTCTACTAAACTGTGTAAATCATAGTAATTTGTGAAAATAATAAACAAAATATCTCTTTGACAAGTTGGCCAAATAACAAATAGCAAATTTGGCGCAGTCGGTAAGATTGTCGAGGCCGAAGAGAAGAATTACGCGTCAAAATACGGAGTTCAAACATCGCCTGCTGAATACGAGGAACAATACGGCAGCAAGGCTTTCAAAATAACATCGGGAACCTCAATGAAAAACATCATTCTTTTACTATGGTAAGTGGCTGCATTGTTGCTCTAATCCCAAATCTACCCAATATCTAAATGTCCTAAATCATCCCACATTTTAAATCACAACTTCATTATATTCCATTTCTAAATCATATATCTAAAGTTACTCAATTATTACTTTCTATACAAAAATGACCTCGCAAACAGACTCTAAGAATGCTTATGACATCCAATTGTCAACTCTATTTCTATTAATCCCTGACTTTGACACAAATCAAACTTCACAGGTATATAGGTATATCCGTTCGTGTGAATCAGCCTTTAATCTTGCCAGTATACCACAGAAAGAAATACTGTTGGTGTACGCCTTAAATAAAATCACGGGATCCTCTTCTAGTGACATTCACTGCAGACAGTTCAACAACTGGGGTCAACTAAAAACATTTTTAATACAAAAGTTTACACAGACAAAAACTTTGACTCATTCGAATACAAAGTTTCCTCCAAAAGTATGCAACTATTGTAAGAAACCCGGACACCTTATATCAGAATGTCGCAAAAGGGCTTACAATAACTGCCTCAGAACACAGCTTCAACACGAGCATACCTATCTACCTCAAATCTGAACCTGAAAGAACTCCAAATCGCCGCAGATACCATTTAACTCCAGTAGTGAAACCCCAAAAAATGTATATGACAAATAACTAAATCCAGTAATCGAGGACTCGATTACTGGATTGTGGATTGATTACTGATTACTGGATTGTGGATCAATAACAAAAATAGTTGTAATACCTATTGTTCAAACCACCAACGATGTTCACTCTTCAGTCTGTCATAGGCAGACGCATGTGATCAGTAGATCCTTAAACTATCTAATCCTACATCTACAACACTTTGGAACTTGAATTTATTAGTATCACACCCATCAAATCTTCCAATTTTCATCAAAATCTTAAATGTACTAAATCTATAAAGCGAAAATGAGTAGTGTATAAAAATCTGAAACCACTATTTATGGCTCAAGAATCGTTCATAAGACTCGCTCAACTCAAATATCATTAAGGGTTTTGCTATAATATAACGTGATTTCGATATTACTTACTTCGTTAATGAAGAAACAAGTTTAAATAATATCGTCAAGAACATAAATTTTTAGGATAGTATATGATGAACAAATCGGTTGGGTACATATTTAAATAATACTGACAATATCATCTCTGTTATCCAGCTTAGTGAAGAAACCTCGATAGTTTCATTACAAATGTTAGAATCTGTCACAAGCTTAGAAAATGAAATTAACGATTGCCTCTTGAGATTTCCAATAATAATATAATATTATAATATAATAATAATAATTATTAAGAATCATTATTTAAAACTTGTCTAATCGTGTTCGGACAAGTAAACGCCTAGTTGCCTCAGTTACATTAAACAACATACACACTATTCATCTGACATATCAACATTATGTTTATTATGATCGTTTAGTATATATACCTTTCCTCTCATCCACGACGAACCATTCAAATCATATCACATATATTCAATTCCTGTTCCACATCCTCTATCACCATAATATTCAACCATCCCTGCTGAGCACATGTATCTCGCCACAAACCCAAGTGGACAGCAATACATCTCAACAAGCTCTGTGGACAGCTGTGAAGTCTACGAAACAAAGAAAACGGCGCGCAACAACCTTACTGTCTATGACTTCGGCAGCCATCCCATCTGCGAACTCTGGGTACTACGCAGCATATCAACTTCAATGCCGAAAACATGCGCCATAACAATTCATTAAAAAGGCGTAATACTCAAGAAACCACCCCCATAAGTGATCCACAAAACGTCATGTCTCTCAAACACCGAGGAAGAAACGAACATCGCCACGTGATGAAGTCACTAATGAGGAAGGTGTTACTTAAAAAATACCCTGAAGCCAGCTAAAAATAAGATATTAATAATAGTATTTGTCATTTAGTTAAGTTTATTATTACTTTTTTTACGAATCCCTTTAAAACTTTTGGTTTGAAAGAAGAATGACTCTTCACCTTTTAATTGGTTAGTAATTGTTGTTTACTAATCTCATAACTATCATTTTATTAAAACTAAGTAATCATTAAGAATGTTCATTAGTGATATTGTTCGATTAAGTTAATTAAGATACATTAAATAATTATGTTCATTAGAAAACTATTTCACATTCACTCATATAAATACAAGTAATACATGGAATCCTGATCAACTGTACTCTATCACCTAAACTGTATTAATCACAATAAATTGTTAAATTAATGAATAAAATATTTCTTAAATCAAGTTTTCCACATTTCATTTAACACCCTACACTGCGCGTGCGATTTCACTGGTCGTCACTCACCTAGCGACGAGTGGTGAGCCCACTAAACTTGTTGCAATTGATTTAATTAAGAATTTCTGGTGTCGAACGAAAATCAATAGAAAACGAGTGCTCTGCGCTAAAAGAATAATATAAAAACCCTACTACGGACACGGAAGTGGCATAAACCACAATATACAGAAATGCGATATAGCAGGCACAGACATGTGGGGTACATGTCTGTGCCTGGTATATCGCTATAAGACGAACCTGAGCATCCGAGCCTTTAAAGGCGTCCACCCCATCCGGCTTTGTAGTGACTCAATTCTTCAGTGTACGTTACTGGCGCCCAACGTGGGGCGCCAGTGTAACATGGAGAAGTGCAGTGGTTAGGGAGGATAAATGAAGCACCGGGATAAAGTCACTGACTGTATATTGGATTCTCCGTTACAATATTATTAGTAATGAAAGGCACTCTGTAAAAAAATAAGAACTATTGCAAAACTATGGATAACCAGAATATAAAAACTTACCAGAATAATACAACACTTACACATGAGTGCCTATAGTTTTTAGTAAGTATATTCGTTACGCGATATAAGTATTGTGATGTCTTATTTTATAAACAGTTTTACTGCTAAAAATATTAATTTATATTAAAATTGGCCATCGCTACTCCTTCGCGTCTCGATGTCCGTAAATAAGTGATGGGAGAACAGAATGTCTTCTTCTTCTTCTTCTTCTTCTTCTTCTTTTGATTATGGCAATGTGTTATCTTTTTGACAACAATTCTGCCAGCGACTTAACTTAGCATGTGTTTGGAGAAAAATATGTTCAAACCGACAGAGAGATAATCCACTTGTGTGATAAATAAGTTAACCCAAGTTAGCATGCAAGAACAGATTGTCATCGAGACAAAAACATAAAATTCAAAATGCCGTCAAGTTAGGCGGGAATGCAACGAGTTGTTTATTTGTTTATTTATTTATTTATTTATTATTGCTTACATGTACGTGTAAAGATGTAAGTTACATTAAACAGTATCAGTACATGCACCCAGCAAGGGCACTGCAACATTTTTTGGAGGTCGCGAGAGGAGTTACAAATTTTAATTATTACTTTGCCATTAATTGTATTAACTCTTATTTGTTATTTATTATATTATTATTAATTACTGTTTTTACAACTTAATTAAATTAAATTAAAAATGGTCAATCATTCCAACATATCATGCAACATTCAACAGTGAAATATAAATTAAACAACGCAATTATCAATCCATTAATACAAATAAGTAATAAAAATAAAATAACGCAATTATAAATCCATTACTACAAATTACTAGTCAATTACAATAAGGTTGCTATATCTAGAATATAGCACCTCGTTACAAGAGGATCGAACACCCTTGAAGTCCGCTAGAAATCTACCAATCGCTTCAACGGGAAGTCTCGAGGACCTACCGAAGTTACTAAAGCTACCACCGTCTTATCTATGTTTGTCGCCAT
Source organism: Schoenobius gigantellus (assembly GCA_963935595.1). Taxonomy (NCBI): domain Eukaryota; kingdom Metazoa; phylum Arthropoda; class Insecta; order Lepidoptera; family Crambidae; genus Schoenobius; species Schoenobius gigantellus. The sequence continues at coordinate 4,432,453 of OZ012549.1, forward strand.
TATTACAATATGAATAACATTATCGTGTACCGACAATAAGGGACAAGACAACAACCAGTTCCTAGGGTGTCGAGGAGTCCAGGTGAAGTTCGCTTCCACCTTCGGTCTTATCGTCACTTACCATCAGGTGAGATGAAGAGAAGAGATTACCTATTGTGTGTTAAGAACCAAAATCTGTGTGTTAAGAAACAGCATGTCAATGAGAAAAGTGCATTGTAACTATACAAGTTTATTTTTTAGTTACTGAAACAATTTTGTGTGCTTGTTCAGACAAGCAAACTGAACAACTTTCACTATGGGACCAACTTTGAAATCGCAAAAAAAATCAACTGTTCCATACAATTGTTCAACATTCACTGAACGTAGATGACGTATGGAACAGCTGATTTTTTTGAGATTTCAAAGTTGGTCCCATAGTGAAAGTTGTTCAGTTTGCTTGTCTGAACAAGCACACAAAATTATTTTAGTAACTAAAAAATAACCTTGTATAATTATGATAACATACGTGCCAACGACCGACCAAAAAACCTGCAGCCGCTAACAGAATCATAAACGCAACATTATTTCATCAATTTATTCATCCGTCACTAGTATTCCCGTTTGAATATAATGCTGCAAAGACTAGTAAATTTAAAAGAAGTAAATTTAATATAACACGAGATCTTGAGAAACGGTCGAAAGAGCTATGATAAATAGAGCTTTTAAAGCGCACAACGCCTGACAAACGTAATGTATTCATGAACGATTTCACTGCGCAAAGGAACAATTTTATGTTTGGAAGCTTTCCAAAATGTGGCTATATGTATTCGAAATCATGATATACCGATCGATGTATTGATTACATGCTGAGATAAGGCGAAAAGTTGTAATCCGTCTCCTTTCTATATGGAAAAGGGAAAGATGCTGATAATTTAAAGCTAAAGCATAAAAGCTGAACAATTTGCACTATACATATGATATGACCAACTCAGAAATCGCTACAATAAAACATGCGATTCACAAAGTTGTATCGAGTATATGTAAATATGTAGATAGATAGATAGATAGAAACACTTTATTTTGCACGATTTTTACAGAATACAAAACAATACATACACGAACAGCAAAATAGGCGGCCTTATCGCCGTAGGCGATCTCTGCCAGGCAACCTTTAGGTTGAAAAAAAACATACGTTTTAGGTTGGTGGTCAGAACATAAATATATAACAAAAAATAATAATCATAATATAATATGTATCGAGTATACCAACATGTATGGTTATGCAGATTTTTTCGTGATCCCAAAATTTTTCTCATAGTAAACGTTGTTCAGTTTGATGATCTGAATAACCCTTTAAATAACGAAACACCGCCCTGTGATTTCCAGTGTCCCTCCGATCAAGAGATCCATCTATTCATCAAAGGATCAGTCCAGGTCAAATTATTTTGAGCACTGAGGCTCAATTCAGCTAATAAGCTACAGCCGAATCGAATCTAAACCGTTGTGGTCGACCAATCGGAGCGCTTATATTGCCTTTCAACTGGTCAATGACGTGATATTGTGGCGTTTTGATTGGTCAATCGCAACGGTTCAGTTTCGATTCGGCTGTAGCTTATTAGCTGAATTGGGCCTCTGGGCAAAGTATGGAAAATTTCACACGATACGTAGAGGCAGCACAACTAACAAGATTCGAACTTTTGATTGAATCATTGTGACTCGTTGCGTCGCTGGCGCTGTGGACTCGGTACTTGCCTTCCAGTAGGAAGGTCCGGGGTTCGAGACTAATGTTATTGCCACGTACCAATGTTTTTCCGTTTTTTGAATTTCATATGTTAGGCGCATAACACATGGACCCGGACGCTGCTCCGGTGTGCGGCGCTGCGGTTTTTAATTTTGACTGAAGGATCTTAATTTGTATACAAAAACCGCAGGGTATAACACACTCACACCGCATGTCAGTGCGGTTGCGCGGCGCGCGCGACGGCACCGCACTCCCGGACGGTGATGCGGTGCGGTCCGCGGGGTATGCCACACTGGCACTGTGCCGCAGTATCGTACGGATTTTTGCGTTGAAAGGACTTGCATACGTGTAGGGTGATTAGGTCTTAGTCAACCACGCTGGCCCAGTGCGGATTGGTCGACTTCACATACATCATTGAATTTCTTCGCAAATGTATGCAGGTTGCCTCACGATGTTTTCCTTCACTGTAGGAGCGTCAGACAAATGTACATATGAAATTCGAAACGAAAAACACATTGGTACATGGCGGGTCTCGAACCCCGACCCCCCGATTGGAAGGCAAATGCCGAGTCCACAGCGCCACCAACGCTCCTGGTCCAAGAGTAAGCCTACAGATATGTAGGTTCCAAAATCAACAGCCTTGACTGACATTTGCCACTGTCGCCTTTGTTTTAGTTAGCATTTTCCCGTTTGCTCCGAGGTAATACTAAGTAGGCTAGGCACGCGTTTTTATCAACCTACTTTACGCCACTTTGATAGCTATTGGCCACTTATAATATTGATAAGTCATTATTTAATGATAACAACGTTAAGATTAGCAGAATTAGGCCCAAGGACTACGGGAAACACTCCAGTGTTGCATCGCCGCCCACTCCATAAATCCTGACCACTGTCATCAAGCTAAGTGGGAACAGGAGCATCGCCAGCGGATATTTACGGCAGCCGCCCATTATACGAGTTATGGTGCGATCAAACTAAGACGTCAACGTAAAACGTCCAACAGATGAATCTGGCTCGGCTGTAAAGAATTAATGGCTAAGTATTACTTTATGGATATTTTCCTTGATACTGAAATATCAGAACACACCACATTTTTAATTTTGGGGTCTTTGCATTTTGTTTAAAAATACTATAATAATGATGAGAATAAAATCAAATACAAGAAAAATGTTGTCCTGATCCCTTTTGTACTTTATTAAGCTAGAGTAGTCTTTATTCATTGCTTAGAAGTTTAGAACTACGTATCATCATCAAATTTATAAATCTTTGAAAGATTTCTTGAAAATTGGTTAAGAATAATGAAACTTTTTGTGACTTTGCATTTTCTTAAAAATTGCTAAATAAGGCGTCCACACGGTATGCTGGAGACGCGGATTCGTCCCGCCCGAGACGAATTTTTTCTTGTATTTGATTTATTTTCATCATTTTTACACACCACATTTCTCTTGTACCAAATTATCTATACTTAAGAGGAAAGATTTGTATATATGTATGTAAACTCAAGAAACTTCTGGATCGATTTCAAAAATTCCTTCACCGTTAGAATGCTACGTTATCCCTGAATCGGCTTCAAAATTATTTATCCCACGGAAAAATATAAAAATCTCAAGGGAAAACAAAGACAACACGGGCGAAGCTACGTAAAGTAAAGCTAGTGGTTATATTATATTTCCAATAACTATATAATTTATATTTTAACTTTAGCTGATCAGTATAATATTTATGTATGACGTTTGAGTTTTTCTAAAATTGTCATGGCCAGATCGTAAAATTGACCTCTTCATGATGTGACTGACCATTTCATAAAATGGCCAGGTAATACTGACCATATTATTTAAACGTCAACGTTTAATGATATGTTATTAATCCACGTTTGACCATATCATTAATATAGTGTGTTCCTGATACCCAATCAATAAAAATCCCAAGTAAAGAAGCACCTTTGGAGTGCTATATTTTATGTACCTATTTTGAAAATCAATGTTTTGTTAATTATTTTGTAAATCACGTTACAATTTTAGTGCAATTCTATTAAAAATTTTAAAAAAAGTATGCACACTTCATCACAAAAATGAAAGAACTTAGAAAACTTGAAAAGTATATAATAAATTAATTATCAACTTCCACTATGGGACCAGTCTTGAAATAGTTTAAAAAATAAGTTATTTCATACAAATATTCAATATCCACTGAACCTTTTTTTTTTTTTTTTTGAGGCGGGGGAATCTCTTTACGATTCAACAAGGGGCTGAAAGCTGACAAAGCCGCCCCAAGGATATGCCATCCACTATCCACTGAACCTAGATGTATCGAACAGCTGTTTTTTTTTGCGATTTCAACTAATCAATTTTTACTATGAAATCACTGTCCCATAGTAAAAATTGATCAGTTTGCTTGGCTCCTTTTTGGCTCCTGCTTCAAAGTAACTCTGTATGTAAGTATATATTTTGTTTAAATAGACTCGTATACTAAACTCTACATCAATCCGGATTGAGGTCGCCATTAGCACGCTATGCGATAAAGTCCGCAGTGAAAATTGCCCAGCTCATCTATCTTTATCCAGAGCCACTCCTAAGTACAAAAGTATGCGAATGTAAACTGGAAAACCTAAGCGCCGCCCCTCACCATCCATCTTAATTCACTCAACGCCCCATTCAATCCTAAATCCTAAAATGATTCTCGGATCTGGGAGAAATGAGTCGAGAGGTAATCTTGTTAGAACCCTCCGTTATCCTCAGATAGTTTTAGTTTCGGTGACGAATCCAATGATTTCAGACATCATTACATCTCCTATGTATATTTGAGATTGTGCAAAACATAAACTTATTTTGGTAACATCCGTTATCTACTTAATAATTATTTTTAATATAAAAGAATTTATTATAATAATAGACATTATAAGACTCAACACAGATTTTGTAATTTTACATAATTTTAATATTTTCGTATAACTAGACATTAGTAAGTACTGTACGTCCACATCAATTACTACGGACAAGCTTCGAAATCCAATTATTTATCAAAAATAATCAGATTTTGAGGTTAATTAAAGTAACACTTTATTTCATTAGGGCAATACACCCAAACTATACGTATACAATTATTAAAATAATAAGTATACAATTATTATTGCAATCAATTAAGGAACGTTGTTATAGTCACGTAGTAAAGAACACGAAATTTCGAAATTATAGAGCATGTCAAAAACACAACGAACTAACAAGCGACAGCGCCTGAGTAGTCAATTGATGTGTGTTAACATTGAAAATTGTGAAAGAAGTTATGAAAATAATTTATAATAGAAATAAATAAATGTCCATACCTACATAATCTCTTATGTAGATACATAAATCTCTTTCAACCTTACACAACTGCAAATCTGAAAAAGATTTAAGGCTATTTTTGGCTCTCCATTGGCTAATAAGCTGTCTTATCTTGCTCTCCATTGGTTTATCATCATCAGCCTATCCACAAATTTAATGCCCCAAAATTCACTGACGTTTTCTGGAACTTTCCGATTTAATCTGAAAAGTTCCAGAAAACGTCCGTGAAGCTTCACAAACACTCAAAGCAAAACTGCAATGTTTTGTACATACAGAATAACCGCAATCGACATCAGATATTCCGTAACACAAGAGATTAAACCCAAATTGAATTTATCAGGGAATAACACATATTGAATTTACAGAGCAGCAAGAATCTTCGAGGAAACCACGTCGCGAAATGAATTGGAGCGAAATCGAATTACAGCCCCACGAAACGGGATTCCGAATAGTTTTGAGTCACACAATGCTAAATGGAAAACGTATTTTGTGTCAAACCTTCGGATAAGCAGGGATTGCGGTTTCGAATATCGAATATTTTATCTCGTACCTACATAGCGTCTACCCGTTACCCATTCGTTTATCATAATATTTTCTGATGCAGTCCTTTTAACATTGCCAAATGCAAAAACCTAATGACAAAATAATAATAAAATAAAAGGAAATTGCCCTTAAAACATATCACCTATTTGCATTGTGTGCCTTAACAAAACAAAAACAATTAAATGTATATATTAGTTTTTTTCATTCTAAACTACATACATGAAAAGAACTTTTGAATTTGAAGCGAATAATTATTATTAATTTTATTGATTTATTGCTTTACGTGTAGTCAACTTCTATTTTGTCTATAGATTATTATTGAACTTATGCAGCCATATGCTTATATTGTTTTTGTGTGAGAGAATTTGACTATTTAAATAATGGTGTATTACAGCATTTGATATGATTTTGTATAGGTACTTTTAGTGATGAAAGTATTATTTTTGCGCATATTTACTTACATTCTTAAAACATGGAGGTTATAAAATATCTTACCTACCAATGTTGTAGAAATTGCAAAATAAAAAAAATACCAGGGCATAATATCTAAAACAGTTGCTGATTATAATAAAGGATAGTTTTAGCTACTGTATACACTTCAAATTAATAGGGCACAAAAATATTTACACCGATATGTTTAGCCCTTGGAAAATGGGCATTCTCCTTTGTACATTTAACGTTTTATCATAATAGAAGAGAAAAGCAGTGGGTACAGACAAAAGAGCTTAAAAATATAAAATTATTACCATTACCATTTTCATTGATTACGATAACGATCCAATCGAAATCGAGAAGTTACAGAAATCCATATTTTATTATCGGGTTCGATTACGAATACCGATTTATCGACGAGTTACAAAATGGCACCTCAGGGCGTGAACTTTGATTGATTTTGTATTAGTCATTCTATGATCATCATCATCATCATCATCACAGTTCATATACGTCCCCACCGAGGGGTTCGAGCCTACCCTAAGTTAGGGTGTTTAGGCTTAGTCAACCACGCTGGACAAGTGCGGATTGGTCGATTTCACATACACCTTTGAATTTCTTCGCAGATGTATGCAGATTGCCTCTCGATGTTTTCCTTCACCGTAAGCGCATCATACACACATATAATTTGAAAACGAAAAACCCATTGGTACATGGCGGTCTCGAACCCCGGACCTCCCGATTGGAATGCAAGTGCCGACTCCACAGCGCCACCGACTCTCTTTACTTCCATCACAAACAATACTTTAAATAACAAATAAAAATACCGTTTTAACTAAGCAAAGATCCAGAAATTCGTGTCCATTTCCACTCAACTTTTTTGAACGCAGTACCTACATCTATGACGCTAAAGAGATTCGCTGGATGAGATGTTTCTGCTCGCGACAGGAATAAATAAAAGAACTTGTCATGTTACTGCAGTATTAAGCGAAAAAACTTTTGCGCTTAGAATAATTTTAAGCCTTTGCGTAATGTCAGAGACACGCTAAATAGCGCTAAAGCGCTAGTTGCGCGGTTAGGGTGCGTCGGTTCCATTTATTGTCAAACCTATGAAAATATAATCAATGTTAATGTCTTTTGATGTGAACTTAAAAAAATATTCAATTCAATGCAATAAAAATTAAGAAAAACTTCAAAAACAAAACTTTCGTTCCACTTACTTGTTGGTTGAACATTATCATTTTGTGATCTAATTTGGATCCAATAAAATTAGTTAAGCTATGGTTCTTTCATTTACATTAGTGAAAATAACATACTAAAATTATTATCATAGGTATAATTTCTATTCACAGCCGTATAAAATGACTGAATACTAGTATACAGTTATGATCCGAAGAAAGTTTAGTCTTCAACATATCGTGTTGATGCCTTGACCAAATTATATGTTTGCTTCATTCTTAACCAATTTATACGAGATCTGCAATGATTTCTAGATTGGGTGTAGATACTCGTACATAGTTTCAACATTGAATTAATTCTGCTCTGGCTTAACAAAGTACATTCAGAACACATCAAAACAGTTGAAATTTCGTCAGGGTTGGTTGTTGACACGGATGTTCAAATCCCCCATTGATTTATTCATTTTTCAACTAATTTAGCATTTTCAAAACAATACAGCCTCTCGAATATAAAAATTTCTAACTAGCTGACTCATCAATGCTGATTATACAGTGTTTTTTAATATTACCTCTGTTCGTCGAAGTCTTAGCTTATAGAGAAAGTTAAAAAAGTCCACACAACAGGAACGCCGTACGTCATTTTACTGCGCCGTAAAATTGGAAGTCGACACGTTTCAGGCGAGCTGTGCGCTGGTGACAAATGTGCTCGGCCCTAGATTTATAGAGTTAGGGCATTGCTCTAGCTTCAGTGCTAGGGTTGGTGACATTGGGAAATGCGTTAAAAATAACAATTATAATATAATTTCAAAGATGGTAAGTTCATATTTTTACAAGTAGTAAATGTAGAAAGGGATTGTACGCGGTGCCACAAGTCAGAACCAGCGGGAGTCTGAGCCTGAATCGTCTATGCGGATGTCTTCTAGTTTAGGGCCCTATTTGTATTGTTATGCTCCGGTTTGAAGGTAATTAAATTCGGGGAAAATAAATTTAGGGAAACTCATCTGACTTAGATAGAGCTTTTAAAATACAGAAGAGAAGTCTAAGGATGCTAGAATTGCTAGAATATGCTTGGTATGTTGAAAGTTGTAAGCCACTATTTAAGAAGTTTGACAAACTTACGCATATACATATAAAAGAAGCTTGTGTCTTTGTTAAGAATAACCCAGAATATTTCCAAAATCGTGTGGATGTTTATGATAGGCATACAAGAATTCAATACAAACACTTAATTTATCAGCCTCCTTGTCACACTTACATATAAAGTGAATGTATTTAATATGTTAATCCGTATATACACGGTGTTTCATAATAACCAATAAATAATCAATTCTTCATCGAAAACTAATTATTAAATTGTATTTACCCGTAATGTCATTCAACCCAAAATTTTCATGTAAATCATAGACATGATGATGATACTATGTTTTACATTAAAATTTTGGGTTGAATGACATTACGTGTAAACACATTTTAATAATTAAGTAATAATATATTAATGTTTGTTTATGTTAAAATTGTATAAAATTATGTTATAACTTTATTTTTTCTAAATTACATGGGTTATTAATATTTCAATGACATGGATGAACACCTGGAAATACTGTATTCTTGCAAATAAATAAATTATTATTATTATTATGAAGAAAAAAATAAAACTATTTCTTCCCGGTCCCTCGACAAATCGAAGGAGGGGAGATCCCTCAGTAGAGGAGGCCAGACGGTCGAGGGTCAGGGCGACAAAGAGAGGAATCGGCGGACGTTATTGAGCAGTACCGCACGTTGGAGCCTCTCTATCAATGGTCCGTCACGCAGTCCCAATCTTTTTAGATGGGCATGCAGAGAATTTGGGACAAGGCCGTTAGTTGAGACTACGACTGGTATGATCTCAGTGGACGCCACCCGCCACATGTCAGTAACCTCGTGTGCCAGGTTCAGATACTTAATCTTCTTATCTGATTCAGCCTTCACGAGGTTCTCGTCAAAAGGGATGGTGACGTCCACTAAGAACACACGCGATTCCGCCCGGTCCATCAGCACGATATATACGATATCAGGCTTGTTGGCGGGATCTGTCCTGTCCCTAATGATGGACCGGTCCCAGTATAATCGAGCGCGGTCGTTTTCGAGCACTGGCTCCGGCGAGTACTTGTAATACGGTACCTTTTCACGGTAAAAGCGTCGAATAAACGACGTATAAATTCAAAATTTGAAATACATTAGTTCGTGCCGGGATTCGAACCGCTACGATTGAAGGCGACATCTTTACGCACTACGTTATTGACGCTGTCTATACGCCATCAACGCGTCGATGGCGTAGACAGCGTCAACGCTACTACATCACACGTAAGTAGGTAAGAAATGGGGGAAAGTAATACATGTAATACATAGGTCTATAATATTTACATCCCATAGGATTTAAATCCGATTTACACTGTATGAGTGATGAAAAAAATATTTAAAGTAACATAGATAGTTGCATTGAAAAACATTACTTCACATCATTCCATACCGACTAAAGTATGTCCACAATTTATCATTTTGTTTCATTTCATTTCATGTGTAGATAGATAATTTTATGGTTATTCTAGTTAATATTGTTCTTATTTTGTAGCTACACTTTTATTCACATTCATTACTTTATATAAATCACCCGTTGCAGGTCTATTAACAGAAATTTCTTTAGAAATAAGAAAACACTTTGATAGTCGTCCTTTGTGTTATTTTTGTCCTAATTTTTTGTGTACAGTCAGCAACACGTCAAGCTTTACATTTGCATTACGATAATGAATGGAATAAAAGTCAGCACTTTTCTTGGTTCTTACGAGCAGCCCTAACAGGCTTATGAATTATGCGCGCTAGGGTTCGTTACTGGGAAATAGTTTTAATGCACGCTTTATATGTTTTATAGAATGTTGTGACGTTTACGACACGTACTTGATTCATTTTAAAACTGTACATTGCTCTGCACGCGAATCTTGAAGGGGGTGTAACAAACATAACGTTTGATGTGACTTTTATCAACGATCAACTTAATATCGTGGTATGGATCAATTTTACAGAACCTACAGAAAAAAAATAGTGATAACGAAATAAAAACTGTTTTTCTTTTGTTTTCGACAAAAATGAAAATAATAATTCAAAATTGCGGCACGGTACCTATTGGCTGTGTGCACGACTTCAGCGCCACCTTACGTCCGCAACTTTGTTGGCTCAGATAGTAGTAGGCCCAAGAGGGAATTTTTGAAGTCATTCTGCGTCAGATTAATATATGGGGGAAACCTTACACCCTGTTGAGATCTCTACCCAATCTGAGCCCTTTATACTAAAAAGTATGTAATTTAATAAAGTCTGACGATTTCAGCGTGACGTAAGGGAGTGGGAGGGTGGCAAAGTTGCAAAAAAATGACCCTTCGGGATTCTCGAGCGCAGTGGCATTTTTTTATTTTGTGCGAAATGCTATGAAAATTACAAAAAATATATAATCTGCCGTTTCGGACATGCCAAATGCTCAAAAATTATAAATAAGGATTGGCGCGTGCAGCTGCAGTGGAGCTATTCCCCACTCCGCACCTATCGTTCTTTCACTTCGCTTCTATCTCTAACTCTCACGCACTCTCTCGCATCGTTCCCTACTACTTCCTAGCAACCATGATGCCATAACGCTATCATACAACCGTTCACAGCACGCTTGGCATTACGTATACAACACTCTGTCTGGTTAATATTTTTTTCTTATTAATTTTGTGAATTAAAGGTTATTATTAAAGGAGTTAAACTATTTTTACTTATTATTTAAAGAATAAAAATTCTAATAATTTTATTTGATTCGCAGGGGTGCATGTGATATTCTATGTTTGTAACTTTTTTTTTATACTACGATGCCGGCAAACAAACTTACGGCCCGCCTGATGGTAAGCAGTTACCGTAGTCTATGGACGCCTGCAACACCAGGGGCATCACAAACGCGTTGCCGACCCTTTAAAAACCTATTTACTCCCTTCTTGAAGAACCCCATACTGTATTCCCCGGGGAAAACCTCGGCAGGGAGCTCGTTCCACAACCGGAGCGTGCGGGGGAGGAAATTTCTCTCAAACCGCACTGTGCGTGACCACTTAGGCTCCAGCGTGTGAGGATGAATACCCTGCCGATGGCGAGCGGTGCGATGATAAAAGGTGGCCGTTGGTATCATGTCGAACAATTCTTCAGAACACAACCCGTTGTACAAGCGGTAGAACACACATAATGAGGCAAAGTCTCTCCTCAGACTTAAAGGCTCAATACCGCTTGTGAGTTTGGGATCGTCAACAATTCGCTCAGCTCTTCTTTGGACCGAATCAAAAGGTACAAGTTGGTATCGAGGTGCTCCCGCCCACAGATGACAGCAGTACTCCATATGGGGCCTGAACTGCACCCGACACTGGAGAAAATCCTAGGGTAGGGTGACGTTTTTTTATAAAAATATGTAATTTAATTATTAATGTTTTATTATTATAATGTATAGTATTTTCCTTGATTAGTATTAGCCGTGAAAGTATGTGCAATAAGTATACAGACAAAAAAATTTGAAACCATCAGACAGGAAACCCCTTAAAATAATCGTCAGATTATGAATGGGTATGATCAGGACGTTCAGTTGAATCGTCTGTATAAAAATCTGACGCGCTCGAGTAGTGAAAGTTGCGATTTTTTTTTGAATATTTTAAAAACCGCCACGAGCTCGCGTCTCATCCAAAACGTCAGATTTTTGAATGGTAGTTTGCTTAGGGTGTAATTAACATCCCCTATAAAAATCTGTCGCGACCGGTAAACTTTTTTTTTCAATTTTTTTAATCCTTCCGTACGACCACCTACACCGTGCAAACCATAAAACATTGTTTGCTTTCTATGATGTAATCTTTCAAATAATCACTGTCCCTACAACGCTCGAGTGACTGCAAATTTAGCATCGTGGACTCCGCTACTATGACGCTTTGATATTTAATTGCGACATTGTGACAAAATATTAAAGTAAGCAATTAATCTTCATCAGTTTGAATGAGTTTTATTTAATAGAAAAGACGTAATATTTTCATTCATCATCATCATCACAGCCCATATACGTCCCCACCGAGGGGCTCGAGCCTACCCTATGTTAGGGTGATTAGGCCTTAGTCAACCACGCTGGCCCAGTGCGGATTGGTCGACTTCACATACATCATTGAATTTCTTCGCAGATGTATGCAGGTTGCCTCACGATGTTTTCCTTCACCGTAGGAGCGTCAGACAAATGTATATGAAATTCGAAACGAAAAACACATTGGTACATGGCGGGTCTCGAACCCCGGCCCCCCGATTGGAAGGCAAGTGCCGAGTCCACTGCGCCACCGACGCTCCACCGACATTCATCATATTCGCCAATATTCATTTAATTGCAAGTGTGAAATGTAATTGCGTTTATAGATATGACAGATGACAGAGCTTTCATTATTTCTACTTTGGGCCACCATGAGCGCTGCCATAGATGTCATTACCCCCACCTAGTATGTACTTCGCACCCAGCGAATATAATACTGCAATAAAATACGGCAACGTTCAATAGCTTTTTTCGTCTGACGTCATAACTCACAAATCTTACTTTAACCTGATATTATTGATTTTCTTCGTAATATTCTACTGATATTCATTGAAATCAATGGAAATCGAACGCGGACTACGCTCGATGCCAGACGAATGATACAAAAATTGCTGATTCCGCTTGAGCTCCGCCATTTTTTGTCGCTTGTATTATTTTGAGTGCTCAGGAGTAGTCGAGACCTCAATTTCAAATTTTGTAACATAAATTTCCCTACAGGAAATTTCTAATCAGGTTTCTACTGCCATCTAGTGACATTTCCATGTATTAGTTACCTTTTTTTTATCTAAATTCAGAAAACATTGAACGCGCCTTGGGTTATAATAGTTTTATGTATATCGTGTCTTTGATTATTTTCAAATTTAGTTCAGGAACTTTTAATTCAATAAATATCGATAGTTTACTTGGTTTTTTATCTATGTTTATTAGTCTATGTTATCTCAGAATAGTTAGTCTGTGGAGTGTGGACTGGCTGAGCCGAGACAGCCATATTTTCTGTTTTGACGTTGACGGTCGAACGCTTGTGTCTGTTGGCTAGATAGCCTAAATTATTTTATTAAAACAAATCTGTAAGTATCGCACCGTGAAATGGTTAATTCTTCATTTTGATTCTTTTAATTGATTGTCTCGTATTCAGCGCAGCGTTTTAACCAGGTATTCCTTTTCAGCAAGCATCGATAAGCGAACACCTAATCTTCCACACGGTTGGATTTACTCAATTTCATATAAGGGCCTCTAACCCATTTTACGTAAGTTATGTTCATGATTATATTATTCCTATGACGCCTTTTCGATATTTCAATCCTTGCTTTCTAAATTTTCAGCCGTTCGTTCATATGATTTCGAAGCACGTACGACCTATTGTAGCGTCATTAAAATAGACAGCCAGCAATCTACCAGCGCAGCCAGGCAGACCCACTTTCCTCCGACAGGTACGTTACCGTTTTCTGAGATCGATTCCTGTGGTAGTGTTTTAAATTTGTTCTTAGATTTCATATTTTTAATTGTAAGGTTATCCTACATGATTGCCAGCCATTCGGTGAACATTGACCTTTCAAATTAACTTGAACCACATTACCATAATATTCCTAATATTCTCATCAGTTACCCCTACTTACTTGTATTGCAATTTTTTATAGTGATTGCTCATACCTATTCGTGTAATATTTCAGGAGGAATTCCCTACCCCGTGGTTATTGAATACCCCGGAGTCAGACTCAACTACTGAACCCGGTTGCCCCGACTTCTCTTCTACCACCAGTGTCCGGTGGCCCGGAGCCTGTGGTGTCTCCAGAGCAGGATCTCCCCGAGTTTCACAGCTGAGTCCACTCCAAATAAGTTTATTATAAAACATAATTCTACCATCCCTAGGTAAAGGCATTTAGGGAGTTAACTAAAGAAAGCGTTATCGATCAAATCGTGCAAAGAACCTGTACCATATTATCTAAAAATATTAGTGATACAAATCCTCACCACTGATTGGCAGCCGTAGGCCACAATCAGTGCGCCCACTAATATTGTGTTCCCTTGGATAAAAAAAAACCTTATGTCGGCTTTGCCGGATTAAACCACATATTTTGACATTTCACTCTTTTATTAATCACCTTATATCTATTGACCCTATGCTCATTACTCAAAAAATTAAGTATTACAATTTGAAGAATGGTTTTTGTCTTTTTCTTTCTTATTTGGTTATCCCGTTACTTATAAATTTTTACATTTATTTACATTAGATATTTATTATAGAATGAAACTTACCATTTTGTTCATATAAAAAATATTAAAATACATAAAAATAATATTTATTCGAAATAAATTATTTTATTGAAAGTGGATGGTATTGGAAGTGATAGGAAATGTAAAACCAATCCTACTGCTCGAGACAAGTCAAACGATATCCGCAATTTTTTGACTATTTGAAACGTTGCGACGTTTCAAATAATCAAAAAATTGCGGATATCGCCATGGCCATGTTCTGATTGGCTGAACCGTTGAATAAAAAAATTGGATTCGAACTTTTTTCGAATCCATAAGAATGCCGCACAATAGCGTCAAACGCGGTAGTTCGTTTAATTTCGATGAATATCAGTAGAGTACTACGACGAAAATCAATAGTATTTTGATTTCGAAGCAATCAAAATTAGTAGAAATCGAGCTCAGGCTACGCTCGACGACAGACGAAAGATTCAAAACGGGGCCCCAGGTCATCACGATCACTTTCAAACAGAAGCATACAAATGATAAAATATGACCGTTCAAGGACGCACAATAGCTTATGCTTTATTAAGCACAGTAGCGTCAAACGCAGCAGTTTGCTTATTAACGATAAATATCAGTAGAATGTTACGACGATGTTTTCCTTCACCACATTGGTACTTGGCGGTCTTCCCCGGACCTCCCGATTGGAAGGCAAGCGCCAGGTCCACAACGCCACCGATGCCCCTCGAAAGTCTTAAATCAAAATATGAAATTCAATAATATTTTGATTTTAGACGAAACGAATATCTGTAGAAATCGAGCGCGGGCTACGCTCGACGCCAGACGAAAGATATAGGGCCCCAGGTCATCTCGATCAATTTAAAGCAGAAGCATTCAAATGATCTAATGTGACCGTCAATGCCGCACAATAGCGCCAAACGCAGCGGTTCGTCAGCGTTCGTCACCAGTGACAGCGCTGAAAGGCTGCCGCTGCTGGGGGCGTAACGCGGTTAAGCGAGCATAAATCAGCGTTCGGCAAAAACAATGCTCCTTGGTGACGATGAACGCCAGGCCTTTGTTCCCTTTGTCTGCGGCCGCTCAGCAGATAAATGAGCGGTTACGTAGATTCATTTTCCTGGAATAGACCTGTATTTCCTAAATAGAAACAAAATGCCATTTGTCTGTTGATCCGTTCCATTGATAGCTTAGCAATAAGACCGCTGTGTGTTAGTGCGACACTTTAACGTTGTATCATCTATATGACTGATCTAAGTACATTATTTTTTGTCAAGCAAGCATACTACCCACCTGATGGTAAGTGGTAACAGGTACAGGTACCCTGGTATACAGAATCTCCCTCCGGTAAATGTATGTCGGTATTGATATTTATTCAAAGATAACCGCGTGTATACGATTAACCTTTTTACCTTTCGACTTGTGCTGATTACCATTGTGGTTGGGTTCCTTAAGCATATACGAGAATTAAAAATGTTGAACCATTCAAAGGCGATAAAAACAATATTCAAACATTTTATAATGTTGTAATTTTTAACACAGCTTTAAAAATAATATTGTACGAAACTGTAGAGATTCATGAAACAGGTAGGTACCTAAATTTTTTTTCATTACTATCCAACTAATACTAAGACAATATATTATAATTGCAGAAAAATAATAATTGAATTATAATAAAAAAACAGTAGACACACTGACTACTTAAACTCGACGACACTTCAAACTACATATAACTCACCTTAAACTTAATTTACACCATACTATGAAAAACAGTAATGACATAAGTAAAATTGACTTGTATGACGATAAAACAGTTTCCGCTGACAAAAATAACAGATACAAAACACAAGATGCAATGAAAGTCGCAATAAAATGCCGCGTCGCACTCTCTGGGGCCGCGCGAGCCCTAAAGATGATTAACGACGCTCCATGACAGACGCGTCTTTTGAACAGTTCGTTGAAACCGAATACTATTGATTGAGTTTATATTTAAAGCAGAGGGAACGTTCTTTTGTACCTTTTCAGTGTTGAATTCGAAAGTATCCAATTATCCTGGAAATCTTCTAATAGTGCCTTTTGGACCAGTGACGTTATAGCAACTTTGGGATCAGAACTTTATCGAACATCTGTGTTGTAATAAAAGAAATACCACAATTTCTATCGAACCTTATCAGGATTGAAATAAAACTCACACTTGCTCTGAGATAAAGCCTCTTAGTAGTCTTAGTGTTGTTTAAGCGTCAGTCCCTTTAATCCAAAGTATCCTTGATTAAATAGCATCTTATGTAAATACAAGTAAGGTTCCATTTGAAATCCAAGCGTGTCTTGTAATTAAATACAAAAACTTTTTAATTAAGCATCAATTGGAGTTCAAAATGCAATATATTTATTGAATCTCTTGATAAAATTCTTAGTTTAAACTGATTATTTAGTATACGCGAATAGTAAATTTAACACATAGTTACACTAACTTTATTCAAATAAATGTCATATTTATTAGATTTAATCTCAAGAAAAAAACGGTAAATGTTATTCTTCCAGTATAGATTCTGCAACAATAACACGCCCTCGTTTGGAATCGTACAGAGGATTCCTGAAAGCAGTTCCTCCTACACTTTCCCTCAAACCGGATAAAGCAGAATCTCTTCGAGTCAGAGACACCACGCTATCAGATCTTCTTTGGAATCTCGATAACACCCCGCTTCTTATATCGATGCTTCTAAAATCAGGCAACTTAAATTGCGAACCTCTGTAGTAATATGCAAACACAATACCTATAGCAATCACCACAGCGAAGAACATAGACGCAGCTATTTTGCTTCCAAGTCCAGATTTAGATTCTGGGCTGCCACTCATTTGCAGTAATTTTTCATTCTTGGTCCATTCCTGAGATAACTGGTAACTTATTTCATTAACAATCTCCGAACTAACGCCGCTGTATTCTCCTTTATCCATCACAATAACTTGAACGCGTTTAGGCATCGCCTTCATAGTGTCAAGATCAATCGAAGGCAGCATTCCAATGTGGTAGACAAAATCATCAGCTCCATAGCTATCAATAACTTCCTTCACAAATTTCTTGAACGCCCTCATACTAAAGTTGTCGAGGTCAAACAACAAAGCACCTCCGCATATTTCACAGCAATGTCCTGCAGGTTTGATCGGATCGGAACATTTTGGTGGAGCGCAATATTTCAAATTGCAATTAATTCGCAAGCCATTTACTTGACACGGACACCCAGCTGTCGATTTGCATGCCGCCGGCTGAACCACCACCGGGTAATCATTCAACTGGACTGGAACAAACTGTTGCACTCCGTCAGCTTGCCTAAATATCTTCTCCAAAAATAACGGCGTCGTCAAATTTCTGTTATCAATTGTGAGGCCACTTACGTACTGGCTAAACTCTGGAAGCATCACAGTGAATTGAGAGTGTGTGGGGAAAACGACGAAGTCATCATAACAGGGTATCCGTTCTGTATCAGGTGTCGCTTTGTTGAATCTTGATGAATTCCACACGCCTGGATCGGTCCATGTAAATGTAGAATCGTCCTTGTAAAAAGAATAACCACCGCTTGTACAATTCACATCATCTGGGTCTTCGCCGAAATATAACGATTGTCCTTCAGCCAACACTAATATGCCATCCATAGGCAAAATCATTTCACTCACTAAAATAGATGAGTCTATTTGAATCGACTCTTGTACTGATTCCGGAAAAACTACACTCCTCTTAGAACACGGTGTGATACCGTCAACAAAGTTGTTGGCTACATTAAAACTCTTATCGGGTGACCAAGTCACAACATTGGAGGTACATTTTGTAACAAATGTCAAAACTAAATATGAGCTTACAATAAAATTTGCAAGCCAACGCTCCATGCTTGGTCGAGAACCGCACATAAATAACTAATTTCTGGATGATGTACAAAAGGTAACTTTACACCATTGATGTCTGGTTGTCTTATCAAAGTGCAGCGCTCTGAAATAAATCCGTATACCAATGTGTGTGTGTACTCATATGTTTACCACATCACATTAAAATGATAATGTCATGTGTGAGATAAAATTACTTCACTTAATTGGATTTGTACCGTTACAATGACGCCTGGCTTGATTGGAGACTGTTACATAATTTGTAGAAGTTCACCATCTAAAAGCATCCGTGGCCCTTGGTGTTAAACTCCGATTTACATATTGAAGATATTGTTTATATTTTCTAACGTTTTCCACTTATAAGTTTTCAAATATATGTAATGGAATGTAAAGCTGTCTGTTTTGTCTACACTGTCAAATCTGATCATGTTTTGTATATTACTCTAATACTTCTTTAATTAAAGTTAATTATTTTACATTCGCGCTCATCTCAGGGTGATGGCTGAAAATCAGTGTTTTGTCTTCGGGCAAAAGATTACACTGAGCCTTGACCCTACTTGCTGCTGCACACATGTACATTCGTCTAAATGTATTCCTTGTACTTTTGTTTTGTTTCGTTTTCCTATACCAAATCTACCTATGTTACATACTTATTTGTCGCTTTAACTGTTGTATGTGTGTGATGTAGCAATGAATGGATTATCTATCTATCTATCTTCAACACACTTGCGCATAATCTGTGAAATGGGGGTGGTTATAATATACGATATATTTTTGTTCTTGTTTCTATTCCTTCGGTTACTATTCATGTACAATTCTATTTATATTTTTATTTTGTTCTTGGTTATTGTAGACAAAAAATTGGCTGAAGTTTTCTAGTTTGTCTATAAAGAAACCGGTCAGTAGGATAATATAGCAATGACGAGTCATATCTATGGAATGCACGTAAAAACTATTTCAATGGTTTGTGTATGCATCTTTAATATAAACTTGTAATGCTGTATATAAGTAAAAAGTAAATCACACAAATGCTTTTTATCCACCAAACTCCACCTCTTATAGAAGTCAATCATGAACCAACCTGACAATGATTATGTACTAGAAAAACACCGCTACAACAATGCCCTCCACCTTTAAATAACGGTCAAATATAGCTAAGTACATACAACATATTACTTTCAAAATAAAATAAGGCATGTATTTTTCGTTGGTAACAAAGTCTGTGTACCGATTTTTAGCTTCTCACCTTGAAAACTGCGAAAAGTCCCATATAAAATTTCACCCCCTCTTTTAAGGGGTTGGGGGCAGATTTCCAAATAAAATGATGCACGATTTTTTTGTTAGTCACAAATAGTCCGCACCTTGAAAATTGCGGAATGCTTCATACAAATTTCCACCCCCCATTTTAGGGAAGTGGGGGGTTAGAAAGAGAGAAAAATTAGCCAATGTCACTCTCCATCCCTTCAACTATCTCAACTTAAAAAATCACGTCAATTCGTTACTCCGTTTTGCCGTGAAAGACGGACAAACAAACGGACACACACATACACTTTCCCATTTATAATATTAGTATGGATTCCACCTTTCATTTACTATTTATATTGTGAGTTAATGAAATATATTTAAACATTTAATAAAAAATACAGGCGCTTCAAAATATCACGACGAGTTAACTTAATTTTATAAAATATCGTACCTACAATATTTTGCGGTGAGGCAAAATCCCAAAGAGAATTATTAGCGGACCTAATGCTGTAATATCTTACAATTTCTCAAAAAACACGTATAAACAAAAGATTATCCCAAATCCGCTAGGCATTGCGTTCCTTTCTTGATCCCTCAGATTACTTCCATCTTGAGATGGCAATAAAAGTCATCCTCAGCCACGCACGGCTATTACGTGATACCTTATGATTTATCACAGAATAACATCGCTAGGTGGTTAAGTAGAAACCATTAATGAGTTTTGGAGGGGTGGAAATTTAATAAGACGCTGTGCCGGTGCCAAGAAGCGTAGTTATGCAAATTTTATTGCTGGAAAATCCTCAACGGAACATACGGACAGGATTTTGGCAGCGGCTGACTTTGGTCATATTTTAGTACTTTCACTATCAATTTCTTTTTTGCGATAAACATATTGTTAGTTCTGAAATAAATCCCCATATTAAAAAATGACATAAATTAGGTATCATGAAAGTTGACTACCCATAATAGTAAGTGTTTTACATATAAAAATCAAATAATCGCAAATTTTATACATTTACACAAAAAAGCATAGGCGCGATGAAATTCGTGGGTAGTGGAGTCGCAGTGTGGACCTAACCTAGCGCGCCCATAAGGGCTGGGGGTTTTATGGTCGATTTCACCAACCATTACTTAGCTTAGGTAGCCCCTAAGACGCATGCTGTCACTTTTTGTCTTTAATGAAAAGAATGTGACAGCATGCTACCTAAGAGTCTCCTAAGCTAAGAGAGGTTGGTGAAAATGGCCATTAGTGGGTAGGCCTAGCACTCTGTCGGGAGAGCCCCACACTCGCTCGCCGTCTAGCCAACGGCGGGTACGGTGCGGTTACGTATTTCCCCCCGAGAAAAGAAAAGGCGCGATGAAATTGGCATTAAAGAAAGCGGAAAGTGCGAGTGACTCGCCCAAGGAGAGTTCCGTACAAACTTATCTAAACATAAAAGTTCTTAACTATGTACTTACATATTTTCGGTTTTCAGATTTTAACATGCGCTATAAGATCTTACTTCTCGCCAAATATCATGATTCTAGACCAACGGGAAGCACCCTGACGGCCTTATTAATAAAACATTTTACTCCTTGGATCATCCTCGAATTAGTTACTCCGTGTTTTATCTTACCTTAGTAATACAATTTTGCTACCATTATGTTATATAAACTTGTAAGTCAACGGCGTTAATCAAAAGATTTGATCGTTTCTATCGCATATTTTGCGATTTCACAAGGGAATCACAACTGTTACGACTTTAATATAAAAAATTTACTCCTTGGATCATTCTCGAATTAATTACTCCGTGTTTTGTCTTGTTTCCGCACATGTTCGCTGTCATATGTCAAATAAGACAAAACACGGAGTAACTAATCCAAGGATACGGAATACATACATAGGTAGCCGTTTAATGCGGCATTGAAAACGTAAATTCTTGGAAGAGAGTAAAGGTATGTATGTATGTATGTATGTATGTATATAGGAAAATCTCAATAATGTAATAATAAATAAATCTTTAATACTTAATTAACCTAATAAAGAAGGAAAACATAGGAACATGCTTCTGGTGGCCATAGACTTTTCTGGAAAAATAGAGCAACTATAGCCATAATTCAGAAAGGTAACTGAGTATGTTTTCATGGAAAAACGATCGAATGATTTCCTCTTAAGACGAGGTTTCCCAGGAAATTTAGTCGTGCAAGGCGACTGCTCTATTGCAAGGAAATATAGTTGATAATTGCATAGCTTCTAATGTCGCTTACGCGCTGAGACCGAACGAAAACGTTACTGTAAAAAGTAACATTTTCGCTTTAATCGATTTTAGGAAAACTGGGGTACAAAATAAAAAATGTATTTTTGCTATTCTCTAGACAATAAAAATGCAAATCTATTGGTAAAACTTTTGTAATTTATTATTGTACTAGCTTCTGCCCGCGACTTCCTCTGCGTGGACTTCAGAATTGGGTCTAAGGCTTCACGCGTTAACAATTTTTAATCTTCCTACGGGAACTATTTGAGAGATCATTAAGGAATATAAAGTACATGTCCTTTTCCATAGTATAGGTGACATGCATACCAAATTTCAAAGCTATCTGCCCGCGGCTTAGCTTGTAAACAATTTTCCCTCGGGAACTTCTTAGGGAATCGGGATAAAAAGTAGCCTATTTTCTTTTCCATGTCAAAGGCTACATGCATGCCAAATTTCATTCAAATCCGTTCAGCCGTTTTTGCGTGATTGAGTAACAAACATCCACACTTTCGCACTTATAATATTAGTAGGATTTTTTCAAAATATTGAACAGAGTTATCTTTCGATTTTTTTCCTATCGCGTGAAATATTATAAAATCATGTTTCTGTCTTTAAGAATGTTAAGATAGAATGTTCAACAATAACATAATAATATACGAAATTTAGAACTGCATGTTTTATATTTGTACAATTAATCGAAATTGTTCGAAAACGCGAAAGTAGCGCCTTAAGTAAGAAAAATATAAAGCCCACTCCAAGACAAAATATACAGCCGTGTGTTCCCTTGAACTGCCAACCTTTAGGCCGTAACAGGCTCAACGAAACGCACAATATGGCAGATGAGTAGATAACAACGCTCGATAAGTGTTGGGCTTTGCGTGGCGATATAAAATGGTTATAGCCTCGGTTCAGCCCTTCGAAGCGGCCGAGCTGCGGTTATGGTTTACAACAAAAGGGTAGAGCCTTTTAAATAATTGTTATATGCAGTGAAATGAAGAGATCTATCGTGTCTTGTGACAACGGTGATAAACATAACATGTATATAAATGTTTGTTTATACATACTAGAATTTCATATATATCTAATTCATTTATTTAGTATTTTAGATGATAGGACGCTTGGAAAGTTTCTGAAAATTGATGGCATTACCTCCATGGCTCCAAACAATAGATAAGAATTCAACTGTATTGTTTAAATTACAACTGTATTAATCTTCTTTGTACTTTATCAAGTCAATGTAGACTCTAATCACTGTCAATACGTGAAAAAGTAAAGTAATGAACATTTTTCTCGTATTTTTTTCATTTATTTTTGAACCACAAACAAGTTTACAATTTTGTTTAACATGATAGATTAAAATTAAAATACAATTGTTTATTGTAAACCAAAAGGTGATAGTTACTTTTGTGTATGCTTATTAATTCAAATAGTGTAAAATCCGCTAGTAGGTAGTATTATAATAGTAGATATAATATTGGTACATGTGATAAAAAAAAATTAAAAATCTTGTTGGTGTGTAAGTAAGTTTTTAATTATTTAACATTTTCGAAGAAAACTCAAAATCAGAAATTTAAAATTTGTAAATTTATTTTTATGCTTAACCAATTTTCGAAGAAATCAGTAATGTTTTCAAAATTGGATGTTGACACTAGTTATTAACAGTGAATACAATCTTTTTTTATTGTTTAACAAAGTACAAAAGATATCAATGCAGTTGGAGTTTCGTTGGGGCTGGTAGGATCTCGGTGGCTCAGTGTTTAAGGCATCATAAAGGTATTTTGAAGACTTGGATTCGATGTCCACTCGCGACGAAATTTGTTCTTGCATTGATTTATTAATTTTTCAATTCATTTAGCATTTAGAAAATGCAAACTATGCAAAGTCGCAAATATATAAAAACCGTAATTACGCCGCTAGGAAGATTTATTCCTGATTCGTCATATTCCTGATTGGTCATATTCCTTACTCGACACATTCCTAACTGGTGATATTCCTAACTCGTCATATTCCTGATTCGTCATATTCCTCACTCGTTATACAATGTACAGTACATTTGCCTGCACAAACTTATTATAGAAATCCTCTGTCATTGTCACTTGTCTAATTTCATTGTCACTTTATTATTTGTATCGAGTCAGTGATATATTGTAATATAATTTTAATAAGAAAAGATGGCCTTGCAGACTTGTAATAATGGTGCGGACAAAGATCATTATCATTTTATCGCAAGTGAAAGAGGAAAAAAGTACCTGTTGCATTACAAATACAGTATTTGAGTTATAACGAGTTTGACAAATAATTTTGCTTATCTGCCAAGTCATACAAATTTGTTACCATGGGACACCGCCTTAAATAAATTATTGTCTAGTAACCGCAGTACAAAGTATAAATACTTCGCACGTGTTCGCGATTTCATTTGACTGTACAATGACGAGTTAGGAATATGACGAATCAGGAATATGATGAACTAGGAATATGACCAGTTAGGAACGTGTCGAATAAGGAAAATGACGTTAGGAACTTATATAAGTTTGTACGGAATCCTCGGTGCGCGAGTCCCACTCGCAATTAGGCAGTTGTCCCACCGCCGACGATAAACGAGAAGCAAGTAGAGCTACGTTTCACTGAGTAAGACATATTTTATGTGCCAAGTATATTGTATAACTGATAGACGCAAAAAAATATTTTAAAAGGCTCGAACAAAAAAATAACAAACAAGGAAAATATTCTTGTAAGGCTTGTATCCATTAATCCAGGAGACAGACGTATAAATAAAGCAGGAGAACTCTGAAACCATACAAAATCGCGTGCACAGTGAACCAACCTATCTTCATTCCGTCACATTAACCAGTTCAAATAAGAGCTCCAGCACTGAGTCGTACTTTGTGTTACCCTAATGTTGCTACTGACCTTACAATAGAATTCAAAATCGCCCAAACTGAATGCATTGTTCTGCTAAAACTTATTATTCTTACGAAACACTAGTGTCCAGAGAACGTTCCACAGAGCGTTCGGGAACATTGGAGTTTGAATAATGGGTGTGAGGTATTTGCTTAAGCCTTTGAGAAAATGGGAAATTAAGTGTGGGCATCCGGCCAAACAAGCACTCTATCCGACGGTGAGATCTGCCAAATACGCTCTAATTTAATTACAGGCGGTGTAAACTCCTTGTTTGTTAGACGCTCCAAAGGCTGCATGTTTATGCAAATTTCTGTATTACGTCCTAATTATGACGTTTCAGAATTACTAAGATATTCAACATAAATATTAAACAAATTCGAAACTTTACTGGTCCAAATTTTGTAAATATTTATATTGATTACTTTAGGTTATGTACATACTGATTCGATCTGTTGTATCAAATTCATCGTTGATCTTTATTATGAAAATCAAAGTCTTGTATAAAAGTTTATAAGAGAACATACCAGAAGCTCAGTCGGGCCCAGTAATGTCAGAAGTGACACACAAAGATTTCATTCATCCCCAATATTAGCACACGCAAAATACGTTCAGTCACGTACTGAGGTCTCCATAATCGACATTATGATATTCGGCGTCCCAAATATAAGTGACATCGCCAAACTTCTGTAGCCAAGTCAAACTCTGCGCCGTCAGATATCAGAACTTTCCCACTAACTTGGATCTGAGACTAGCCAAGTTCCTAACCGATACGGTCATAAGGTTCAATTCTGTTCAAATATTCAACTTCAATATGATTTCTGTGGAACTGGAATCCAAGATAACCAACTTTGACTGCCACGTTTATACAACGGTCATGCAAATTGTTTGATTGATCAATTTAGCTTTAACCTTCTATAAATTAAATATCGCTTTGATTAAAGTCGAATCCATGCACAAATAACTGATAACTATAGATAACAATCGACAGCACTTAAACTAACAGCACCACTGAAATAGTAGTGAAATGATTCCTACTAATCGTCAATTAAGCAATATTGCAGGACATGGCAGTTTATTGGATGCAATTCGCGCCTCGTATTTATGTGTGGACTTTTAATGCGGCTATTAATTTGTGGTATTCTGTGGGTATTACGCAGCAAAGGGTCAAATTTACACTATTTAACATTTATTTATCGATGAAAGCCTTATCAGTTCCAACACTGTGGTTGGACATATATAAATCTGAGGTCATATAGGTAGCAAACAAACTACAAATTATTTGTATTATTTGTATCCCAATAATTTTAATGAATATTTAATTAAAAAGTTAATTATTCAAAAATCACTGCGACACCTTTGTCATTTCAGCGTATGATCAATTTAAAAACATTATAAAAATTACTAGACAAGGACATTAAACTATACCAGTCTCAAACACATGACATCTATACAAATAAATAAAATTGAAGTGTCTGTTTGTAATGTCAAAATAACAAGTTTTTACTAAATAGGTATGAATGTATATCGGGAACCAATAACACAAACACAATTTAATTTTTTTTGTCTGTCTGTCTGTTTGTTCCCGCTAATCTCCGGAACGGCTGGACCGATTTTGACGAGACTTTCACTAATAGATAGCTAATTTAAGGTATAACATAGGCTACTTTTGCCAAGAGTTACTATTCCACGCGGACGAAGTCGCGGGCACAGCTAGTCTTCAATAAGATTCTGATTGTGTAGGTAGACTGTAGGCAACAAGTAAACAATTATAAAACTTTCATCAACTAGATACAATTGTAAGGAAATGGCATTTATTTGCAAAGAAACGTGACATTCATCATCTAGGATGTTTTATGTTACCTACCACTACCACCCAAACATGTGACCCCTGCAAAGGCACTTACATTAATATAATCTACATTCGCTCGGAGTAAGCTACTACTCGATGTATGAAAATTCCTCTACCACATTGCGGGTGCATTACCTACTAATTATCGAAAAAACATCAATTTAAAAATTCCTAAAATAGGCAAATCTAGAATTCAAACCTTTGAGCTCAGGTTTTGCCCATTTTGGAAACTTGTGGAATGCAAAATTGTGGATTTTGGAAATGGAGGAAATTTTTCATTCAATAAAAATCCCGAAGTCTCTTGTTGGTTCAGGGGCCAAAATCTCTCAGCGCAGCGAACTCAACGCTGCCTAAGATGTGGAGACCTCTCGCTGCCGATCATGGTCGTAGCCATGCTCTGCGGAGAGCCAGAATGGGGAGCTGTCGCCTCCTTCTGGAAAGATGTCATCTCGCACAAAGAGGCTGCAGCGAAGGAACGAGAGTAAAATCCTCAGGCCGCTCCCCTCCGCCGCAGACGGAAAGGCAGGAGAAGACGGGCATTAACTCAAGCAATGCCTGTCTAATGACCCTGCCGTGAGGCCTGTAAGCCCGCCGTAAGGTTTCTTCATTGTGTATGTATTGAATGTTTGGTGATTAGGCTTAGATTAATTATTGGATACCTACACAAATTGACAAAATACGTATTTTACCGGTTTTATGTGAGCCTACCTACGAATTTGTTAGGAAATAATTATAGATCAAAGTAGAAAAGTGAAACGAAGTGTAAACTTATTTGAATAAATTCTTGAAAAGTGCATCGCCGTACACGTGATTCCCTGCGAACATTTACATGTAAAACGCTTTTCTGATGCCCCGGGCAACAATCGTCCGCAAATAGCGTCACTAGTATTCAATTCCGAAGCGCCAGCCAGCCAGCCCAATAAAATTGATATGACAGTAATAAATTTTCTGTTTCGCACACAAAATATTAGACAATCCCCGAACATTAATCTTGCCGCGAACGGCTACATAACATTCCATGTTGCGTTCCGTTTCGCTCAAAATACATCCACAGATATTGTTAGTTGTAGTGGAACATCAGGCGAAGAAATTTAATGTGGAAGCTCTATACTACAGTAATATACATTTCCTAACATGATCCTCGTATTACTGTCAGATGAGAGATCTGCAAGAAATATTTTTAATTATCTTAATCTGTTATACATGTTACTTGCTGTGTCGGTAAGCACTTTCTGTAAGCATTTACGTACATAAGGTATCTTTAAATATAACCTAACAACCCAAGTCTCGGTTCACGATGAATTTGCGTACGGTGAATTTGCGTTTATTAAAATCTTGTACCTATATTACATTTATTTTCATTTTGAACAAAGCATCTTTACTTTTAGGCTTTGATGCTTAGACACAGTCAATGTAAAAAACGATAAAATTTTCCAAGTAGATATAATACTCATGGAACTAACAAATCTGAAAAATCTAAAGGGGTTTCATCGTAATAAATAACCTCCAATCCATGTTGAACGACGCTGGCAACCATATTGAGTTAACAATATTCTTTAAAGTAGGAGGTAAGAAATTCAACTAGTATTCTTGATTTTGCAAAAAATAGCATAGAATCCAAAATCTTCCGACAATGCATCTCGGTCTTCGCAAATTATTTGAGCCCGCTCTAGTGGAAACCTCACTTGAAGAGATTGGAAAAACATTTTAATTAATGAGACAAAACTCTTTTCAAAGGCTGCTATTAAAATTATCTGCGATCTAAAAGTTCCCCGAGGCGATT
Organism: Schoenobius gigantellus; assembly: GCA_963935595.1. NCBI lineage: Eukaryota > Metazoa > Arthropoda > Insecta > Lepidoptera > Crambidae > Schoenobius > Schoenobius gigantellus. Next base: position 4,460,861 of record OZ012549.1, read on the forward strand.
CTTCCGGGACCGAACGAAACACACCCACGTTAAAATAGAATAAATTATTAACACTTGTCATACCATCAGAAAATTATTATACAGGAAAGAGACATCACTAAATGTTATTTGATTTTGTGTCGGTTGCTTCGCTTGAATATAGACTCCATTCAAAAGGACATTAGGCATACATTCACTTGACGATTCCATTTCATTATCCTGTCCTTAATTGTTACAGCAATATCGTTTAGTTCGTTTGTTTCGCGTTTTCGGAAGTGGAAACTTTTATGTGAATTTGCAACTTGCGTGGAATTATTAAAGTTGAGTTTGGCGGGACGATGCAAGACAGTTAATGCAGTTTTCGGTCGCCCGCTGCGCGCATTCGAGGTGATCATAACAAATCATCAAGTTGTTACTTAGGGGATGCACACAACGGTTCAAAGTTTTGCACTGAGATAAATTGTTATGCGACTTGGGGCTAGAGGCAGTGTTCTGGAAGAATCTGGAAGAGACATCGCCTGAACATACATTAGTTTCCGGAATAATGTAATATTGTTTCCATGTGATGTTAGTCTAAGATAAAAAAATAAATTATCTACAGTATATTGAGACTGAGAGATTTTACCTGTTGCCTGCCCCCTAACCATGATCGCTCAAAACATTATTAAAACCGCGCTGAGAGCGGGATGGCGCTATACGCAGCGAGAGCGGTGTCTCTGTTTCAATATTGTTTTAACCTTGCTATAAGCGATCATGGTAGGGCCCCTGATCATACCTCAGCATCAGTTTACACAATTGTAGAGAGATCTAAGAATCTCCCAAACCTTATAAGGCATGATAATATTCTTAAATAAATGTAGGTAGTAACCAAAACCGACCGTGAAATGCTGGCCACAAGATTATAACTGGAATTGACCAAATGGAAAAATCGACAGAAATACAGACTTTTTGTCATAAAACTCGCATTGCTATTAAAATATATACACATTTAAATGAAGCAATCAACGGCATTTGTTACTTAAAAATAAATGTCACAATATTTTTTGCCGATTCGCACCAGTGAAAGCCGCCATAATTACTAACCACAGACGTTTCTGGAAACTTAAATAGTGCAATAAAAATACGCCGCCCTAAATGTCTCGCACGCGCAAATGAAGCAATCAATGATCGTTGTAATTTAAATAATAAATGTCAAAAGTAAAAATACGTTTTTAACCAATCTGCGTCGGTGAATGCCTGTGATGAGCCCTTGCATGTAAATTGCGCGCCGCATGGGGCCGTTATAATTTGATAGCCGACTTCTCCTGAATACGATATTGCAATTTATTTATTTATACTTATTTGTGTTTTGGTGTCTACGTTTTTCATATTAATGAAATAACTTTAATCGTGGCACTCTATGTTTCTTTGGAACAAATACACTTAAGAAATATATCTTTATAGTAGGTGGAGAGCTGGAAGTCCTGAAAATGGAGCGTGAAATTATTGTTTATTTTATACACTTACCCCTCGTTTACACCAAGGTATATTACATGTATTTAACAAGTTTTATGCAATGTTTTCGTTTATTGTTTACACTCGTATACATGTATAAAACTTGTTGAATACAAAACATGTATACAACTTGTTGTATGAAATTGTTTCTGAACTACTAGTTGACTACATGTTTATGATGTCACATTTTATACTTGTTGTAGATAAACTTGTAGAAAATGACACGCCAGTCCGGTAGTTTCATTAATATTTTCTACTCAATTGACTATTCACAATGGAAAGTAAAGATGCTGAGGAACTTTACTTTATGACTTTTACTTTCACTGGAAAATTTTAGGGACGCTTCAGGACACATCAATTATTATAAATAAAATAAAAACAATGAATTTAAAAAAAAAAATTTTTAATTATTAATTTTTTTTTTATAAAAAAATCTAAAAATGCTTCTCTCAACTAGTGCAGCATTTTTTGTATTTTTTATATTTTTTTTTCTTCTCTTCCCCCCGTAAAATAATACGGTCCGTCCGGTAAAAGTTTAAAACTTTATCCAACAAGCATGGATAGAGTTTAAAACATGTTTTAAATTAGTATGATACATAAATTTTAGTGAAATAAACAAAACTTGTTAAAAACACGATTGCTTTTTGTAAGTGTAAACGCTGTCAATGTATCAGACTAGTTTGAATATGTCATAGATCTAAGTGTAAACGCAGATGTGGTTTATACTTGTTTAGAGACTTGTTGGCAACACAGTATGAACGAAAGAATGTTTGAGACAGTAGCAATACATGTATAAAACAAATAATTATGTTTTGACAAGTATTCTACAAGTATTGTATGAAACTAGTATTTTACTTGTTTCTTGGTGTAAACGAGGGGTTAAATTTACTCTTCACAGACTTGTGGTCCTTTTTCATCCAAACCTTTTTCTTTTTGATTTATTATAATTATGACAATATAAACTCTTACGACTACTCAGTTTCGCAGTTCTGTATATTTTAGATTGTTTCTTTTTAGAAACTTTTACAATTCTTTGGAACAAAAACACTTATAAAGCATCAAGCAACTGAAGATCCAGGGTTCAATGGACCCCGAAATTGTTCTGTATTTTTTAAATAATTATGTTTTGGAATTCCATTAAGTAAATCTGAAATTCGTTAAAATAAATCTACGATGTCGAAATAATGAATTAATTTTAATCGAATCACTTTATTACGTTTCTTCGGACAAAATCTCTTAAAAACATCAGTGATCTCGTAGTTGTACCACTAGGTTCAAAACTAAAGATCCAGGGTTCAATGGAGCCTGAAATTATTATTTGTGTTTTAGATAGTTTAATTTCGGGTTTCATTGAAATAAATCTGGAATTCGTTCAAATAAATCTGGAAAATTTTCTGAATCTCTAAGCATTCAGGCGAACATCGAAAAAACTAAATCCCCTAAAAGTTCCCGACCGACTTCCGTCAGCCTACAGACACAATTAATTTCGAATACCTAAAACATAAAATTCAAATATTAAGAATTGACAATTATGATTACCTACAATTAGAACTGATATAATTTTACATTGAATTTAAAATGTTTTTTGTCAAATATATAAAGAATTGGCGCACATTTTTGATTACACGCTTCGTATTAAAGGTTTCAAGTTCCTCTATATACATGTACAAGGACTGTGATAAATTAAACCTTAGTTTTAAGCAAAGAATTACACTCCTATGATGCACAAGACCTAGACTCGGTCCTAATGTATCGTCGGCACACACATTTAAATCGCGCTCCGCATGGGGTGACGTTAATTTATTGTTCCTGCCCGACGCCGCGGTGAAAACTTTAAACATGGCTGACATATTATGACGCTGCTTGCTCGTGTCTACTACTAAACTGTTACATGCATGCAAACATTTAGTGTAAGGTAGTTCTTTTCTATATACACTTAAATCATTGCCTCTTAGTCAAAATAACATTGTTTTTTACAGGTGCAATGAGGAAAAGACGTGGCGGTCCTCTCGCTAACTCAGATAATCAACACATATAAGGGACTTTACAGCAATGATACCTCTGCGAGGAAATAAAAAACTCGAAAGGAAACCTTCCACCAGGTCATATGTCTAGCGTGGGGTGTTAGACCCATTACTAGCCATCCCACGATGTGTGTTCAAATAAGTAATGGTGGTGCTAGTGGAGCTAACATTTCAATTTCAACAGAGACAAAACACTTCGTCCGTTCCATAGCTTGTCACCGTAATTTCATTGTCACAATTATAAACACAAAAGCCCTCATTAATTCGTCGTAAAGGCACAAACAACGTTATGATTTAACGTTCTTCGGAGACGAAATGAACCATAAAAGGAATTGGGTCAAACTGGGGAAATAAAATTAATTTATCTGCTTTGTCCCGTAAACGGTGCTTAGAAAAAATAATTATAAAGATAAAGCTCTCTTAAAAACTCAGAATTTCAGAAACACGGACGGGAACGGACCATTATCTGGGATTAATCTCATCCAAAACATTCGTGGGCCGCGCGAAAATAATTTAATTTCTACTTTTACGCTCCGACTGGATGGCACTCGAAAGAGTAAACCATTTGAGTTTGTATGAGAAAGCAATTAGAATAATGAACTTGAGAGCCGTCAGACCTTCAGGGAGCCTCGCGTTCATCCCGAGAAGGTCTAGCCGAGAAAACTTGAGTCATATAAATCCCGGCTCAAATTAAACTGGTTTCAGGTACCCTCTGCTTCTATGGCGCCCCGGCGTGTGAAGATCTCTTGCCGCAATCTGCTTGATGCATTTAAGGGCCTTTTGTGGGGTCTCTTACAGACGGTGGAAACGTTTTTTGGACAGGTGTCTCCGATGTCAATTTTGCACAAAAACCAATAAGCCAAAAGCTTTCATTGCGAACAACATTCAAGAGCCGATTACAACAATAATAGCTTAGCTTGTCTTTCCTTTTCAAAGCAGAAAACGTTCTATATTTTATTTTACTATTGGTTTTTGTATTGTTCGATTTAATTATTGGAAGTTAAAAAAACAGATAAACAAGATAACTTGAAAAACATCGCACTAAAATAGAGTAAATACGCTAGAGTTTGTCGCTGACAACAAAATTCGCAAAGCATCCTCCGGGCCGATTGGATAACAACGTAAAAAACTGTGAACGTGGTTCCCCGTCAAATTTTCCAATTAAAAAGGACTACTAAACACAGGCAAGCAAATATAACAAGAATGAAATCCAACACGTAACAGATGGAATATTGGAAATTTAAGCTTTGTTATAAGATATACCTATGAAATTTGAATCCTTTAAAATATTGCTACAACGTTGCTTATGACGTAGGTACTCGTAATACAGCCTTATCGTAAGGTTTACTAATTGAAATTCAACCTTCTATGCTACTAATGACAAAGAACTCGATTCTAAAATCTTCCTCTTGGCATCAGATGACTGGCTGCATTAATTAATGCTAAATCCTTAAGTCAAATGACATTAAGTACGGTGCGCAATAGCTGAGTTTCATAAAACCGCGGAGCTTTATAAAGTGGCTTGTTGTTTTGTAAAACCTCTGATAATAAAAATCCATTTACATCATATCTGTAGAAAATCATTAACAGAACAAAATCTGCAAAAGTACGTAATTCACACCATCAAGACAAAATGTTATAGATATTAAGATGTCGTTCGTCTGTACAGCCAACATAATCATTATGAAATTAATTTAAAAATTCAATTTTGATTTTAAATACAGTAAAATCGGCTCTATATCGCGGTAATTTGGCCGAAACGTCGGGAAATAGTAGGTCAATATAGTTCTTGTTTACCGCGATATAGACCCAAATTTATTGCATTTATAATATGTACAAATCGCGGAAGTCTAAAAACTTTGATAGCAAACCGATACGGGCATGAAATTAATTTTGATGTCGCAAGATAAACTGCTATTTGATTCTCTGTATCTGCGTCGAAGGTGGACGTACTTTACTTTTGGGCAAACCAATTAGTGAGCGAATGATGCTCAGTGCCGGACGCAGAGCGGCTCCAACCACAGTCCCTGACTCAGACATTTCTATTTCGTTCATTTCAACCCCGTAAATAGGAAACGTTTTATCGAGTACATCCGCCGTGTTGGAAACATTTAATCACGCATTCGCTCATTCTTAAAACGGGCTTTAATTAGAAAAATTGAAGCGGTTATGATGTTAATACTTTTTTAGCAAATGATAAGATTTGCACAATACGTACTATTAAAACTTGGAAAGAAGAGTTAGAGATGTAAGTGTAAGATTGAAGTACAAGCTACTATGGGATTTCGACATTTTCAAATTATCAAACATTCCAAACAGGTAGATATTAAGTAAGCGGCTTGTAGAAAAGAAATTAATATAATTTTATCGAATCTTAAGAATTAGAGAATAAATTAATTATGTATTCATTTATAACAAGGAAACGTAGGATGTATTTAAATAAATTTTATAAGATTAATTTTAGATCACATTACTCTTAAATTGGTATTTAATTTAATGACAGAATTAGAATTAAACTTAGTATGAAACTAAACACACTTGATATTTACTTTTATTTTAATAATATTTAGTTTTTATCTACTTATAGGCATGTAATATCTAAATTAATTAACCAGTATTTGCAATTTGCCGCCTTGGTCTCTTTGCATCTGCATCTATTTCTAAGAGATCATTTTATTGACGAAAAATTAATAATTCACTTTATTTAATGTGCCCTATTTATCAGTATGTATTGTTAAAATGGGACAATAACGTTTTTTGATTTGCTCTTAAATATGAGAAACCTTCATACTTAATACCATATGCCACCCTTGCCACCCTATAGTTACGCCACTGCATATTCTGGTAAATAAAGAATTATTATTAGTCATAAACATAACAATCAAAGTGCTGCCATCATGATACGAAAAAGAATCAAACGTATTTTTTATAGTCAAAGGCAGTGAGTGAAGTTGATTGTTTTGATATCCACATCAAAAACAATCAGCATTGTTGTAATCTATCAATATATCACAGAAACCCTTAATACAATGTCAAAACCTGTATTTGAATAAAGTCACATATTTAAACATAAACAATAAAATTTGCTGTTTATGGGTTCTACGGACTATTATTATTACTCGTATATTGTTGAAAACCTACTGTGTATGCGCTCTAAAACCTATCACTTGGATCACCTTTTGTTGCAAAATATAAGTAGGTAGGTAGTAAGTTACATTATCTCTTACCTATACTTACGTAGTAACTATTAAGTAATCTGTGCCTATACCATGTTCCGTAAAAGCAAATAAAACGCATTTTACAATTCTTTATCTTAGTAATGATTTTCGATTTCATATTATTATCATTGATTAAAGTTGGGATAAATATTGACAAAAACACTAGTTAACATCATCAAGTTACATGTTCTCGCGTAGAAAAGGGAAGGGATTTCTAAGTGGAAATAAATGTCGTTTACATAATATCGCCCGTGGCCCAGTAAAATAATTCCTCACGATGATATTTTCCTCCTAAGATCCAACATTTATGGAATTGAACAAAGAGCTTTTAGGATGTGTATTGAAATAAGCGAATAAATAATATATTTATGTCTTAATTTCGTTACTTACTTAGCCAAATTGCAGATCGAATTGAATTCACCAAATTCTACCACCACCAGACTGATTTATCATTAGCTTATTGGAATCAGTTTATCTTTTGAACAGAAACTCGTCACCAAATGCAAGAGTTTCGTTATTCCTCGCTTTACAAAACGACAGTATATCATCAACAAAAGGCAGCAGTTCACCGACCAGACCCTAACTTATATTATTAAGAGCCATTGTTCTCAGAATGTCGCGCAATTGTAACTCCTTAATTCTTTCCCGTAGCTTCTATTAGAAGTCCTCTCGAAAGAGTGCTCCTTAAGGCGCACGTCATGTTTGCGTTTAGCGTATTAAGCGGGAATTTATGCTAATAACGCCATCCCGGAACCCCCGGGCACAATTGGGTCAATTTATGACCGATGGGGCTACTGATATTTGGGAATGAAATAAGTATACAACAGAAGGCCAAGCTAAGCTAGAGAGTACGATGAAGCCTTTTCTGTGTTGGCTCTGTGTCAAGTTAAGTGTTCAAGAATAAGAAAGAACAAAGAATATGATTAAGTGGAGAACTGGAGAGACTGGAGTTTGTCCAGAAAGTGCCTATTCACCATTGCTTTGAAGATTTCCGGGTTGTATGAGCTCGGGAATATAGATAGACGCCGACAGAGAATTCCACACCTTGGCTGCGCGCACTATAAAGGAGCGCTTTGACGTGTAGCGCTTTGTGCGACCATCTAATCTATTATGCTAAATAAAGTGTTCTATCTAATCGTATCTATAGCTCCACATAAACACGACGTATGATAAAACATGGAGTGACAAACCTGTCTTTACTGGGGCTTTATCGTGTCTCATATGTCTTTATTTCCAGCCATGAAACGCCCATGGTTAAACATAGGCCTCGTCCCATTGTGGATGGGGGTGGAGGGGTTGGTTTGGGCCGTGTTTAGCAATTACCAAATTCTAGAATAAATTCGAGGCTTACCGAGGGTTTAATTTCACATACATACATGATAAATCGGATTATTCCACTTTGAACTCGTGGGTGATATCACCCAGGTGATGAAATTCCAAATTTTTGTTTACTAAAATTACCCGGCACGAAATTACCTGTGTAAGCAAAATCCACATGATTTTAATTTGTTTATTTTGTTTTCAAAACTTCAAGGTGATCTAATTCCACATTTTCTATTTTTATATCTTGAATCATCTGGAAGATTAAATTACACTTTTTTTTATTCAATAATATGTCTCTAATTTAGCTCAAATCCTGCAATTACAAAGAGTGACATTGGTTAATCCCTCTAGTGCTTACAAAATATTGGCGCCTAAGCCATAAACAAAAAGCTCTAAGGCCAGGATTGAAATTTTAGTTGGCAGCAAAAAAATGTTTTTGGTGAAAATATTGTTGTTTCACGTGTAAACAGGAGGCGGCAGGTGCGATGTATCCCTGGAAATGAGCGTGACGGAGGTACGGAAGGATTATATACATATAAAGATGTAGCCTTCCATATACCACCGAAACACCTTTCGGCAGCGAGGCCAATTGTTACCTAAGACCACGCGAAAGTAAGGGTTATTTCTTAGACCGTAGGCTATTTCACTTTGGCACAAGTGATAATAAAAATAAATTGCCCGCCGCCGTGTCTAAAGGAGAAAAAATGTATCGAGGTTATTTTTATTTTACGCCTGTACAACATTTTCGCAATCGACCGTCTGAACAAATTAATAATAAAATCTATCTATCATGATGATGATACTATGATATATATTACATGAAAATTTTGGGGTTGAATGACATTACGGGTAAACACAATTTAATAATTAGTTTTAGATAACGCAATTCATAATAACATTTCATAATAACCAATAATTATTTATTGGTTATTATGAAACACCGTGTATATAAAAAAACCGGCCAAGTGCGAGTCGGATTCGCCCATGAAGGGTTCCGTACGATTTATGACGTATTAAAAAAACTACTTACTAGATCTCGTTCAAACCAATTTTCGGTGGAAGTTTACATGGTAATGTACATCATATATTTTTTTTAGTTTTATCATTCTCTTATTTTAGAAGTTACAGGGGGGGGGGGGGACACACATTTTACCACTTTCGAAGTGTCTCTCGCGCAAACTATTCGGTTTAGAAAAAAATGATATTAGAAACCTCAATATAACTTTTGAAGACCTATCCATAGATTGATGACACGTAAGGGTTTGATGAAAAAAAATTTTTGGGTTTCAGTTCTATGTATGGAGAACTCCCAAAACTTATTGCTTTTTTCTATTTTTGTGTGAAAATCTTAATGCGGAATTCACAGAATACATCTACTTATCAAGTTTCAACAGTGTAGTTCTTATAGTTTCGGAGAAAAGTGGCTGTGATATACGGACGGACAGACAGACAGACATGACGAATCTATAAGGGTTCCGTTTTTCCCATTTGGCTACGGAACCCTAAAAAGGAGATGTTCCCATCTTTAGACGCACGCACAGCCGTAACCACTAATGGTAGCAACGTGAAATTTGGACAGTTGATTTAATTTAAAATGCGGACGCACACTAAGAAGGGATTTTAAAAAAATGTAACCCTTGTCCGTCTATCTGTATGTCCGTATGTCTGTCAAGACCTTTTTTGTCTGAAACACGAAGAGATATCAAACTAAAATTTATATCAAATACTCGGGTCAACAGTTTCTTTCAGCTTAAAAAAATCAAACTTGTAAAACGACACGATCTAGAGATATATGACCTGCGATTTCACAAGGGAACCAAAACCTAGGTACTAGCCGTTGACGTAGAATCATGAAATTTGGTAAGAAGCAATGTCTTACAGCTTACAGCATATAAAGGAAAAAATTGAAAATCGTAAATATGTAGTTAGGAACTTGTACACTTATATAGATGAGTTTGGTCAGAACCATCGGTGCGCAAGTACAACTCGCACTTGGCCGTATCAAACTCACAGATCTTTGACGAACAGTTGGCTGTGTCTCATATCGATTATGGTTGGCTACATACATCTCATAATATGCAATAAGATTTTTTAGATCTATATAGAGGACGTCACACGGAAGTGTTACGAAAAATCACTAACTGAAAAGAGATGAGATATGTAGATAAGAGAATGTTACCTGGAGGTGACAAATGATAAAAAATTTACCGGTCTATCACTGTATGGTTCTTCGTCTGCTTGCATGTCTTTGCCTAATGTTATCTACGGAGACAAGGGAATTACTTCGTTACACGGAAGTGTTACGAATAATCACAAACTAATAAGCGATAGGTAAGGAGACTTTTAACCCCTTGTCTTGGTAACAAGGGCTCAAGAACAATGATCGCCTCTAGTCTGTTACTGTATAGTTTTACGTATAACTCCTTTTCACTTCCGATTTCTCGTGATTTCTCGTGAGCACTCCCACTTCCCACACAGTTATATACTTAACTTCTTACTTCTACTTGAGTTTGCATACATTTAATTTACGGTTGGTAATTGGTATATACTTATGCGTATTACATAACTAAATAGTTTAATATTTAACATATATGTTTTTGTAAGATGCAACTTGTAAAGGTCTCATTAGACTAAAATTTACTGACTCTGACTAATCTCGGGCTCACCGAGAACGTACATTCCAAGGCATGCTAAAATTCTAGCTCACTAGCCACTCGCCAAATTCATTATAATATTTGTCACGAAGAAGATATTATGGCCTTATTTACGCAATGAGGTAGAACAGTCTAAGTAAGTAGTACATACTAATAAGAAACACAATATAAAGAATCGTTCTCTATATTGTGTAAGAAACTCTGACACTGCGTGAATATTTTGCCTTGTGCTCATTACGAAACCTTAACTTAAAAGAGCGAAACAGCAGAAATTTTCATATTTTTACCATTCACATCATGAATAGCGTCGCCACAAGTATATGTATATTTTATTTTTTTGTTTCTCTACTTAATTGAGCTAAACTTTTTAGCATATACATGTAACGTAATCAAGTATCACAATATCAGCGTATCCTTGAGACTTCGTATTATAGATACTAGTTACAGGCCACGACTTCATCCGCACTGAAATCTGTATATTTGCTTTAGGACCGGAACCGGTTTGGTCGGATTCTCAATCATTATTATTTTTATAAAACAATGTTGACAAACAATCAAACTGCCCATCTAATGGTAAGTGGGTACACCCAATAGTACAGTCAACATCAAATTTTGTAATAAAGCGAAAATGTAAAACATGCCGTATTACATTTTCGCCTTATTACAAAGCAGTAATATCCAGCTTGCAATAGGCAGAACGAATGACACATAATACTTCCAGTCGATAAAACATATTCCCTCTTATTTCTTGGAGCAGCCGCAATGCCATTTTTTTTTGATACGTCTCCGCTTTTCCTTATGAAAAAATAATGACCCATAATAATGTGATTTGGAACTTTCTGACATATTAGGATATTTGATTGATTAAAATGGCAATGTGGCCATGTATGCCATGGAATATGTCAGTTAATATTGTATTGTTCTTATATATAGAGCCTACATTTTATTTGTAGAATAACTTCCGCGAAATAACGTCACGATTAAGGCCTTTTTCGCCAGATTCCTTTCTAGACGGATTCCATTTTGATCAGGTTCTTGTTTGGACAGATTCCTTTTCATACAAAAATATATATATATATGTAAAAATCAATCAATTAAAATGTGTCGCAAGTCAAATGTACCTTTGGTAGCCGTATTTTGGGCGTGTATTATGACGATTCCAGACAGTTTTCTGAATTGTTATCAGTGCCTTTCTTTTACTCACTATACAAAGAGAAAGAAATGGCATTATAAAAATTCAGAAAACTGCCTGGAATTAGGACGTCATAATCTACCCCCTGCCGTACTTTTTGTATTGTTTGATATTCCAGTATTTTTTACTGGAATCTGTCCTAAACGGAATCCGTCCTAAAATAAATCTGGCGAAAATGGCCTTAATCAACATCACCGTGTCTCACACCTAGCCTAAACCGAATTGGTTTTGAATTTTAGTCCTGAAGGCGGACTTACATTGTAACCATTTTGTATATAACATAATAGTGACTCTGCATGTGCAAATAGAATCCATTATTGGATTTGTTTAATGGATTATAGTGGAATAGGCCTCTTTCCTAAGAGCTTTGAGTATTCTAAATTTTTTTAGATAGTTCTTAAATTTAAAAAAAATACCTATATAATAGACTAGCTGTGCCCGCGACTTCGTCCGCGTGGAATAGTAACTTTTGGCAGCATTTTGATTTTTGTAAGCAAACTTTTTAAAGATCTTGATAAAAAGTAGCCTATGTTATACTTTATATAATTAGCTATCTTTTAGTGAAAGTCCCGTCAAAATCTATCCAGCCGTTCCGGAGGTTAGCGGAAATAAACAGACAGACAGACAAAAAAAAATAATTGTGTTTTTGTTATTGGTACCCGATATACATTCATACCCATTTATTTAGTAAAAACTTGTTATTTTGACATTACAAACAGACACTTCAATTTTATTTATTTGTATAGAAGATTGCCTTAGTAGTTTGTAAATAGGATACTTCACATTACCCATTAAGGTAAAATTGTAGGATCCAAGATGACGAAGACGCCAGCTTATTTAAAATAGAAAATAAATTTATATGCACTTATTGACGTCAAAGCAAAAGCCTAATTAGAAGGCATACATTCCATAGATGGCCTTTACAAGAAGAATAGGCATAGAACCTCGGAAGGTGTAACTTTTTGTATCATGTTTTAAATTATCATTTACAGTATGTTTTTTGCACACAGTCATGATAGTTATTGAATAATGATAAAATGAGTATACTTACATTATTATTACTATAATTCAAACATTATTCTTATTCAAACAATCGGTACCGCAAACGCGAGGAATAAACCCGGTTTGTGTGTTTGTCACCCACGTTCTATAAAAAAACAGATTTGAGTCAGAGCAATACTTAGGGGTTATTGTCTATGAAAAAATCTATCACGATCGCCTCGTAATATTTTTTTTTAAAAACGTCGCCCCACACTAGGATTTTCTCCTGTGTCGTGGGTGCAGTTACAAACATAGAATATCACATGCACATACGCCCAGAACGGAACAAATTTCTGTAGGCCATACAAAACATTTGTCCCGTACGGCAATCGAACCCGCGACCCGTTGCGCAGAAGGCGATCACTCGACCTCTGCGCTAACCGTGTCATCAAATATCATTGCGGCGTCAATACAAGACCCCGTGTCGACTGTCTGATATAAAATAGTAATGGATGGACTTTAACTGTCAAAATTGAAAGCAATTTTAATAGATTTTTGTTGCACAATCAAGGGGCTGAAACTTAATACAGTAAGCTTCAATTCAAGCTTTGTTTACGTATATAACTACATAAACATAAATATAATAAAACTCAATTATTGAGAATATTTAAATTATATTTTGTACTTATGACAGTAACAGAATGACAATAAAACAAAAGAACATCGAATATACCAAGAAAACTTTGTTTGAAACCAAAGAGTTTCTAACAAGCTTTACATTTGCACTACGAAAAACGCAACTATTACGAGCGACATAAGAACCACGACTATTACAAGTCTAATAGTCAAACAGTATAGCTTGACAAGGATCTTACTGTACTAACGATCTTCGAAACTGTACCTACGACGAAAAATGAGTACAACGAAAACCCAACATACGAATGACAAAGTGCCAGTCCAAAAATACAGTCTCTGATAAAATAGTGGTAGCCAAAGACATTATAATGTCTTTGGTGGTAGCTATCAAAGTGGGCCTGCGACAAAGCGTTATTTATGCTGCCGTTTCTCGCTCCGATGTTCTTTTTGGATTTTATATAAAACTAGCTGACCGTATGCAACTTTGTTTGCATTATAACTAACTTTTCCCGTCAGATTTTTCCCGCAGGAAAATTACCCTATGTCCTTCCCTTGATCTTGAACTATCCCTATACCAACTTTCATCAAAATCGGTTCAGTAGTTTCGAAGCCTATTGAATACAAACAAACAAACAAATCTTTCCTCCTTATAATATTAGTATAGACTAGCTGTGCCCGCGAACTTTGTTTCGCCTTAAAAGTTGAAAGAAAAAACTGTTAATCTACTTTCCCGCGGGAACTACTTACTTTTCCGGAATAATAAGTATTATAAGTATAGTAAGTATTTCCTGACGCGTCGGTGGCACTGTGGACTCTGCATTGGCCTGCTAATCGGGAGGTCCGGGTTTCTATTCTGCCATGTACCAATGTATTGTTCGTTTTTCCAATTTCACGTGTAAAATTGTCCAACACTTCTACGGTAAATCGTAAGGAAACCTGCGTACATTTGCGAAGAAATTCAATGGTGTATGTGAAGTCAACCAATCCGCACTGGGCCAGCGTGGTTGACCAAGTTCGGAACACCCTAATTTAGGGTAGGCTCGAACCCCTCAGTGGGGACGTATATAAGCTGTGATGATGATGATTTTGTTTCCTGAAATATCGTATATTGAAATCTATAAATATTATTATTATTTAAATAATTACTTCATTATTAAAGAGCCCTGTAAACGATCAAACATGTCAAACTTGCTTGACAAACTTCACGTTTTCATTAAATACGACGTCAGTCCAGATACTTTTCGAACACATCAAACACGTAGTTCGTTTGTCAAACGCGCCAAACACATCCCTAGGCGAACAAACAAGTTTTTTTTTATGGGATAGGGGGCAAACGAGCAAACGTATCACCTGATGGTAAGTGATTACCGTCGCCCATGGACACCCGCAACCCCAAAGGAGTTACAAGTGCATTGCCGGCCTTTAAGGTAGGAATACGCTCTTTTCTTGAAAGTTTGAAGGTCGTATCGGTCCGGAAATACCGAAGGCGACAATTCATTCCAAAGTTTGACTGTACGAGGCAGGAAACTGCGAGAAAAACGCACAGTTGTGGACTGCCAACCATCTATGTGATGGGCATGGATTTTTTGTCGCGTGGAACGATGGCGGAAAGAGGCAGCAGGTATGAGACCGAACAATTCCTCGGAGCATTCCCCGTAATATATGCGATAGAAGATGCATAGTGAGGCGACATCTCTACGCAGCGCCAAGGTATCAAGCCGATTAGAAATTTCCTGGCAGTCGACGATTCGAGTCGCTCTCCGCTGAATGCGGTCCAGTAGGAGAAGCTGGTATTGGGGTGCCCCTGCCCAAAGATGAGAACAGTACTCCATATGAGGCCGAACCTGCGCCTTGTAAAGCTGTAGGCGGTGCGCTGGACTGAAATACCTTCTCGATCTATTGAGCACACCAACCTTCTTAGAGGCTAATTTAGCCTTACCCTCCAAGTGGCCACGGAACTGAACTTCGCTCGATATGTCGACACCAAGGATCTCAATATTGGCTGAGGCAGATAGGGGAATGCTCTGAAAGCGAGGAGATACGACAAATGGCATTTTCTTGGCGGTGAACGCGCAAACCTGTATTTTTGTATGGTTAAAACGGACTGAATTAAGTCGACCCCAGTTAGAGACTTTCTCTAATGATGTATCAATTTCAGACACAAGTTTATTCCGGCACTCAATGACGTTTTCCCGAGAAATATTCGCACGGCCGTTATAGGAGGTCAAAGTTTGTCAAACACGTAAATTTGACAAACATGTTTGATCGTTTACAGGGTCCTTAAATGTGTCGCTCAAGTGCCTTCGAACGTATCTCGGTCTGGTGCTGGGACCCCCGATGGGATTGCGAGGAGCATTTTAAGCTCCTCGCCCCAAGGCTGTCTGCCGCCGCGGCAGCCCTCGGACGGGTCCTCCCCAACGTGGGGGGACCGGGCGCAGCGTGCCGTCGACTTTATCAGACTGTGATAAGGTCGATGGCGCTGTACGAAGCCCCGATTTGGGCGGAACGTCTCGCCCCCCGAACGGTGGCCCTCCTGCGTAGGCCGCAGAGGGTCATTGCCACCCGGGCCGTGCGGGCCTACCGCACGGTCTTTTACGGGGCGGCCTGCGTTCTAGCGGCCTCCGTGGGATGTCGAGGCACGCGTCCTTGCGGCCGTGCACCAACATCGGGTGGCAGCGGAGTCGGGGGGAGCGGCCCCTCCCGCAGGAGGGGACCCCAGCCCGATGAATTAGCCCTCGCGCTCGGCCTAGGTAGGTGTACGCCCGTCGCGCTGACCAGCGTCGCACGTGAGATGCTGACCAGCGCGGCGGCGTGGGAGGCTGTCGCCTCCTTCTGTGAGGATGTTATCTCGCAGAAGGAGGCTGCGGAGCGGGCGCGAGAGGATGACCCTCTCGCCGCACCGCTCTGGCGCAGGCGGTTGGGGAGAAGAAGGCGTGCGTTCCTGGACGCGCGCCACCAACTCCCCTAGCAAGCTGGGGACTGAAACGGCTCGGCTGGCTGACCACCGGTCGAGAGACACTTTTCACCCCTAGCTTGGCCGTCTGGGGGGTCGAATTTGGAGATACTTGTCGACCCCCCCGTAGAGGTAAGTCCTGGCGCGTGCGCCAGGCCCTCCAGGGGGCACAATCGGGGAATAGCTAACGCCGATCCCGATTGTGTCTCTACGGAGGTAGAAGTATCTGGAGGGTTTTTAGCCGGTATGGGGTCTTCTACTCGAGTCCGGCATATCCTTGGGGTGTCCTCGTCAGTCGGCCCCTTGTTGAATACCGTAAAGAGTATCTTCCCTCCTTAAAAAAAAAGGAGTAGGAATGTCACTGTTCATTCTACCACTAAGGAAAACTTAATAATCAAAGAATAATCTTTTGCATCGATCTTGTACATAATAAGAATTTGCTATAAATAATTGTTTAATTGTGATCAACTTAATTGTTAAATTTCACTGATTTATAATAGTATCGTGATAAGTAATTTAATTAGAAAAGTGTTAACTGTTCGCTTCCCAAAATAAAAATTAATATAACAACTATACAAATTAAACGTATATCAAAAACTATTAAACGCAATTTATGTAAAGCATAAGTTTTAAAATTTGTCCCTGCAGTAAAGCCAACTGGTAGTCCAATAAGTATCACTCTTGGATTAGTATATGTATCAATCTTAGAGTAGTTTTATTGTTTTTTTACAGAATCGTATGAGCTATGGTTAGGCAGAGAGTGGAGCCGAGGTGGTGAAAGTGAATGCTGATACATTTAATTATAAAGTAGCTACTTAAACCTGCACCTGGGTCGTCGTAAGCCGCAGGCACTGCTCTTGGCTCTCTTCTCTGCAACGCAATGGACCCGACACCCGCACGGTTAATCCATGGAATGCTAAGTTATCGTCTCACCTAGTAAGAGTGTTTATACTAAGAGAATCTGGCTAATAAGTATCACACCTAAATTATAAACATCCGTCTTACAGTATTTTTTGTATTGTTTTTGTTACTGTATAATCACTGCTACCTAGTACGAATATTGATACCTACTTCAATAATCTGTACCATAACCTGATATTCGAACAATTTCCTTTACGTATTTAATTTCAAACGTTTTGTCGTGTATTTCTTTGCCGCAAATATGGAACTGACTGCCATAGCACGGCTGTCAGGGAGCTATTTAACCACCCTCGCGATGATACTATCATGTTTTGCTAGAAAAGTTGCCCCATCAAGCCACCCCTAATCCAAGTTGGTCCCGCTATCTATTAGTAATGGATGTTACCTCGTTGGGATCGCCAACTTTTGATTAAGTTGTGATCATTCGGGCTTTTTGTGGCGGCAAGCGTTAATTTGGGATGTTTTGCTAATTGATTTACGGGATTAGTGCTGACAATTGGTGTTAGTTTGCCGGGATTTGGGGACGTGATTCTTATATTTTAGAATGAATTTCACATTGTTGTTCTAAAACATTGAAAATTGTACACTTTTTGGCGGCGGTGTGTTGTAATATCAGTCTGTAAGATGCAATATCAGTGCTTAAAAGATTATTTAATTAACTTTTTTTTATAGCAGACGAACAAACGGCCCACCTCATGGTAAGGGGTAACCACCCGCCCATGAACTTTGCTTATATCGACGAGGACACAGGTAGATCGCTGCCTACTTTGAGTATATTGCTCTCTTTATATGTTGTAGCGCTCCGGAAATTCTACCAAAGATATCGGAACAGAGGCTTTACTTATCTTATTTAATTAAGGTAGAGTGTATAATTAGAGTTAATAAGAGTGTATAATTAAGTTAAGGGTTATTATAAATTGGTTTTCATTTATTTATTAGTACTCGGTCAACTCGGTATATATAATACAATTTTGTTAGTGTATAGTACTACACGATTACGGTGGTATGCTTTTAGGCATATACTTCGGACAAAAGTACTTTATGAGAGAGGTAGAATTACTTTATGATTACCACAAACGCTTAAAAAGTAGCGTTGTGACGCGACTCCGATGGCTCCACCCTCAGATTGAAGTTGGCCTTCTTCGGCCGTCAGACAGTATGCACTGTCTGACGACTTGCAGCTTGCAGCAGGAAGTTGGGCTCTGGGGGTGCAGTGCCGCAGCAGTTTTGCGTCCTCTTGTCGGCGCTCTTTCCTCTTTAGAACCTAGACGAAGCCGTCGTCGTCACGATTCTCAGTGGGGGTGCCGTATGCGTGTTTTGGCACTACCTGAGTCTGAGCCGTAACGATGGCGTAGTCACGAAGAGACGAATTCGTGACCTTGGACTCGGTGACTTGCGCTGCCTATGTTAAAACGCTGACACTGAGATACGGAGTACCGGCAAAGATTTTTATAAACTGTGCCTCCTCTCATCCTCAAAAAGCCCACTTCTGAACCTTCTTCTAGAAAGTGGGATTTGGGCAGTATGCTACCCCACTGGTTTATTGGTGTTAAGCACCAAAGCTTCGTCCGTTGATTCGCAAGGTGCGCCGCGACCTGGTGAAATCGGCTTATTATTTAGAACCACTTAAAGTCCAAATTGATCGATCGATTGAATAACAATATGAGAACCGTTTCCGTCAATATCAACCCCAATCGCTCGAAAGCCGATGTTTTATGTCGAATCAATGAGAATTGGCTCGCAGCCCGCGGCGCGGCGTCGGCAGCGGTGCGCCGAAACATTTGTCGGCCGATCCGTCGCTGCGTCGCTAAACTTCCCCAATTAGACTTCTCCATAACAGATGTTCCCCGCAATCAATTCGGCTTGTCCAAATTAAAGTTCGTCTCGAATATCGAAATCTCTTGTTTTTGCACAACTCTCAAATGTTCAGCGCGATTAGATTGCGGGGCGCGGTTATGGGTTGTCTGAATCGCTTCAGTTTTTGTTTCTAATTCGTATCGTTTCAGAATTGATCGTTTTTGTTTCCAATTCATATTGTTTCGGAACAAACGATGGAATTGGTCGATATCTGGTTCAGCAACAAAAGATTTTCATTAGTTACATAACGGCGGAGCATCAAAAATAGTATCATCAGTTAAAATCATAATCTATGATTTAGTGACATGACTCTACAAACTCTATGTTGTTGCGCGAACAAATCATTTAAGTTTATGAATTTTTAATTCAAATTCAAATTCAAAATTCAAATTCAATATCTTTTATTCAAATTGGATTGTTACAATCTCTTTTGAACGTCAAAGCAGCTACGCCATTGGTTCACAAGTCTACGGCGGGAGACCTTGTACTGGAAAGAACCAGCAAGAAAACCAGCAAGGGCTATTTTTTTCTCCCTGTATTGTTACAGAGTCGTCAATTGGAAGCTGACCTCACAGAAGTTTGAGCTCAACTTCCATTACAAGATTATTTATTCTCTTCTTACTACTTATTACCAAAAATAATATTTGTTTAAACAAATAGTTATACATAACAACACGATTCATTATCTGAAAAATTAACACCAGGCATTGGCATCATTCAAATAATCGTTGACTTTATAATATCCTTTACTCATAAGAGTCTTTTTTACATGCGCTTTAAACTTATAAAAAGGCAAGTCGGTAACATTTTGTGGAAGCTTATTATAAAAGGTTATACATTTCCCCATAAACGAGCCTCTAGTTTTTTGAAGCTATAATAAAATAATAGCTATAATAAAAGTATATTAAAGGTTTATTTTTCAAATTAGCAAAAAACGAACAGTTACCTGTCAATTGACATGCTTCATTGTACCAATTCATGCTAAATGTCTGCAAAAGTTATCATCTTAATTAAATCCCTCCTGACTAAAGAAGGTGAAAAATTCCCGTCCGACCCACCTTCACACCAGTGTTAAGGTAGGGAAATCACTTTCTCAGCCTTCATACTGACCTAGTGGCTCTAAACTTTTTCTACTTGACTTGGTTGTTGATATGACTCTCGGGGTCGTCCGGCTAACTAACATCGAGTTATCTAAGGTTATCGCCAATAGCAATGTAAGCGAATCATTGTAGTATCCCCATTAAAGGTAAGATAGCCAGTTCCTCAACTGTAAAGGATTTCAAGTGACTCACGCCATCTAAAGCCTTATAGCTAGTAGCTACATACCTATCTGAGATAAAGGCCAATACCAGCTTTCTAGATGTAAATAAATGATATAAAAATTGTGTATACTCAACATATTATAAAATATGACATAAAAAGACAAAGATAAACCATCTGTACTTTATCAGACCTCCCAGCGTCGTCGCGTGACGCGGCCCCGATCCTCCGATAGTTGACCGGCCAAAGCCTTAATTGGACATCGCTATTGTACTTTCGTTTTGAGATTAAAGCAGATTTAGTGCCGCCAACTCGTCCTACTGGTTCCTGGGCTCGTTAAAACCGATTTCCTACTTCGTCTGTAATTTCCCTATCTTAACAATGCGTACCTACCCTGTTAGTTTTTTTAGATGACAGACGTTAACTATTTCTGTTGGTTTCCTCTATTCAAAAAAAATTACCTTCCGATTTCTTGCCTGTTCTTTACGTTAAAACAGACAAGTACTCCCAATTTCCGAACAGGTGTAATCATCTTTTTTTCTCCTACTTGAATTTGCAGATACCTTATTTTTTTTTGCTGTAAAAGGCAGACGAGCAGCTTGAAAATCCCCATTCAAAATATAAGGAAACTAGTGTTGAGCTTTATTTTAGTGAAAAGTAGGTCGCGGGCACAACTTGTTCAATTAATATTACACAATATATTGACTAGGCTGTATATCAGTAGTACGCTGGTTCATATCCGGCTCGAAGGACCACACAATGCTTATGTAGAAATAAAATTAAAGCGTGTGAAACACAACTAGTTTTTCAATAGGTCTACTTCTTTCTACTCTGAAGTAGATCTATTATGATTTGAGCCATCATGTCGAAAATACATTAATGTTTACTAATATTATTCAAGACCCGACTTTTCTGATGCAAATTCTATAATGAACATATATAGAACCACTCAGCATATTCCTTTGTTTACTCTCCCGAAAATTTGCAAGATAAATCAAGCATCCAAATAACACGCGACATCACATAAGAGCGCATTACTGGAACGATAATGTAGCGATCACGGGCCTCCTGAAGGGAACATCTCGCTGAAAATTTTCCCCATTTCTGGCGCGCTGAATTATGGCACATAAGCGGGGAGGCGTCAGTGAGTAATGACGCCCTTCTGTGACGGATGACGCGTGACGTATGACGTATGCCGGCGGCGTGTCCGTTCACGCTTGACCGAAAGGTTGGTAAGGGATGTCCACGCGATGTACGTGGATGGAAACATGGGTATTCCTACGTCATAAAAAACATATATGAGCCGTGGGATTTTCGGAGAATTCGTAACTATGGTAAGAAGTAGACGTTTATGCTTACAATGAACACACAAACATTGTATGATTATAACTAAACTCTTCTTTAAAATGATAAAAGCATTTCGGATTTACTCGCGTTTATTTGGTTTTTAGAATTTTATTTACCTAAGACGACTTCTCAGCATTCGTGATAACGGGACGACTAAATGATGAGTATGACACCTATCATTTAGTCGTCTGTGACTTGACATCTCATATCACAAGTTGACAACGTTCATTGGGCCCTTGTGAGGGTTGTATATTTGCAGATGTAACTAAAACATCATGTATTAAGGTCAAATGTAGTTACTTAGCCTACCAGCCTGCTTATATACCAACTTTGTAGTATAAAAAATCTTTCAGACCTCTTTCGTCTTTCACGACGCCAGTGTCAGAGCTTCCTCAGTTGATCAACAGTGTGACTTCGAACTGCTCAGAATGGCTTGGGGCCCGTAAGGTGTCTAGGGTCACAAATGAGTTTTCATCTTCACAGCTCATATTATTATACGTCCCCATCGAGGGGCACAAGCGTACCCTAACTAGTAATGTTAGGGCGATTTAAGCCTTAGTCAAACCACGCTGGCCCAGTGCGGATTGGCTGACATCACATACACCTTTGAATTACTTCGCAGGTGTATGCAGGTTTCCTTACGATGTTTTACTTCACCACAGGAGCGTCAGATAAATGTACATATGAAATTCGAGAAACGAATGAGTTTCAACTTGTCATATTTAAAAACAGGCAGTGCCGTTACTGGTTACTGTGTTTTGGCATCTTATGCCACAAGTCAGTATCCGTACACTGGGATCTTTTTAAGAGTGATATATTTGCAAATCTTACAGGAACTACATGTACTAGAGGCGACTGTAGCCACTTACCATTAGATGCACGTGCAGTCTACTTTAACTTTGTTTATATAAATATATAAACGGGAATTAACACGATAAACACGAGGTATTTACATACCTATTTTATTGCCTGACGTTTCGGCTAGGTTGCACCAGCCGTGGTCGCAGGCGGACTGGAGCTGCGCTGTCAGGTCTCCGTGATGCTCCGTGATCCGTGAGGCGTTCTTCTCGAACCACCGGCTTATTTTTTGTCATCTACTGCATACCTACTGTATTCATACCTGGTATAAGGGTAAACAACATGGTGGGTACACCGAAGGATGTGTTGCCACTACAAACTCCAGGTGTCTACAAAATTGATTGCAGCTGTGGTAGTTCTTATATAGGCCAAACGAAGCGGAACATCTCCTCGAAGCAGGCACCAACCATTGGATAGAATTTTATCGTACGCAAGTCCTCTTCACAGATCGCCACTTTTATTCAAGAGTAGTGCGTGAAGCGATTGAAATCAAAAAACATCCAAACAATTTCAATCGGCAAGATGGTTTCAAATTATCAACTGCGTGGAATCCAGTGGTGACCAAAACACAACCTCGATTTGCACAGTCGGTTGGTTCGGGCTCGTCAGTCGGTTTTCGAAATACGGACACTGTGAGTGTAGTGTGTGACGGTACTTGGATGACAAAAAATATGCCGGTGGTTCGAGAAGAACGCCGCATCACGGAGACCTGACAGCGCAGCTCCAGTGCGCCTGCGACCACGGCTGGTGCAACCTAGCCGAAACGTCAGGCAATAAAATAGATATGTAAATACCTCGTGTTTATCGTGTTAATTCCCGTTTACATATTTATATTGATAATGCAACAAGAAAGTTTGAAAGTTAGTTTAATTTTGTTGTACACAAAACAACAAAATATACAACAACAAAATACAACAAAACAAAATGTATACTAGCATAATTCTTTATTAATCTATTATAGTTTATTACAAATGAAATAACTGTTCTCCATCTCTATACTAGTTGGTAGAGCAACGCCATATATTCCACAATAGCCAGTGGATTCCAGTGGACGTGGATATAACGCGCGCATTAGTGTAATGTTCAACACTTTAGACCGAAAATAGCGGAGCATCGCGCGCACTTAACTCACTCAATTTGTACGGGCGACGGCGACATATTGACAAGAGATTATTGCCTTTATTGAGTTGTGGAAAATACAGCGTCGCGGGAAAGGTGTATTTTAAATGGTTTTAATTTGTAAATATTTTACCCCATTACAAAATTATTATGTAAAGCATCCATTACACGCTCGTGCAAGCATCAGTCAATTCCATCAGTCGTGTCGTATTACTTCCGATAGTGGGACAAAACGGACTTCTATGTCATAATTACCTCTAAAATTGAAACAGCCAATGTATTTACCTCTTTTAGTGGGACTTTGTTTTGAATACTTTTTAACCGACTTCAAACAAGGAGGTTCTCAATTCTTCGCTTTTTTGTGTATGTTAAGCGATTACTCCGCCAATAAAAATTTTTTTTTGTATTCGACAAACAATACTCCTGAGGTGGTCCCATTGTCACCAAAGCCAGGATCTGATAATGGAATGCCACGAAAATCAAGAGAACCCTTTACATTTTATAGGCAAGTCCAATGTGTTATGTTTATCACCAAACACACTGTATACTTTCCACTACTGGGCACATACCTTCCTACATGGAAGAAACACATGAGGAGTACCATAACACCACCACGCTGGCCCAATGCGGGTTGGTGGGTCCAAACGGTTCTAATAGCAAGCGGCTTCAACGTTAATTACAAATAAATTAATTAAACAAAAGCCTATATTATAAAGCCAGACAACAATATCGATGCATATTGGACTATCTTACCCGATACATCACTCACTCCCCTTTCAATTATCCCGCCCCATCAATATTCCATTTACAAACAACTATTAAATTAAAATATTATTTGTACGGTCTCGGTGTCCCGTGGGTACCTTCCATTACTCGCAAATCATTTGCCCGCATAAAGTCCCGGGGAAAATAATAAAATGCAGAACCGAGCGGCTATGTGCGAAGGGGGGCAGATATTCCAGTGTGGAGAGTTGGCAGGTTGAATTAATTATTCTGAGATATTGTTTGACTATTTTTATCAGTTAATGTAATGAATACCCACGTGTTATTAAAAATATTATACCTATATATTTTATTGATGCGTAGTTATGAAAAGTGAATAAATTCTACTTAGACTTAACAAAGTGCAATTAACATCAATACAGTTGAAACGGGGCTGGCAAGTCCTCGGTGGCCATATTGGCGTGAATACGGTATGCTGCAGAGGCGGGTTCAGATCCCGCCGAGGGAAAAAATATATTTTATTGATTTGTTCATTTTCCGTGTAGAGTTAACTTTTATTTTATCTTGATTTTGTTTGGGATGTATGCACATACGAGGTTAATATGTTTCCTTTCCTTCTTATTAGAATTTTGTATCGTTTTCCACGTCAGTAAGTGACTCTTAAAATTTTGAATAATCACTGCTGAATTTTGAATTTTATCCACAAGGATATATTTAACCAGTTTGAGAAGTGTGATTTAATATCTCAACAATCGGTAATGTGATCGACCATCAAATAAAAACTCTATCTTAAAAATAAAAACTCTTTTTTTGCCACGAAATTAGCGGTTAGTATTATGTTATCTGTGGCGGTGCTTTCATTGCTATGTTTCGGTTTGAAAGATAGTGAACAATTCACTTAGGAGAAGACTTTTTTCATACTAAAACCTTCCTTTGTTATGTATCTATCAAATCATGCAACCGAATTTAGACTGAAACTGTGAAATTTTATTTCTCTTATAAAGTACCTACGAAATCTATTTGTCACTCATACCTTTAATCTTATAAAATGTATGTATAGTCACGGAATCTTAATATTGAGCAGAGGTTAAATATGTTTTGATTTTGTCGCATTATAAAGGCAAATGAGACGACACATAATGCCGTTTCAATCTCCCTTCTCACAGTGGATCAAGGGGATCAAGCAACTTATAAATACTCTATGGAACCTACTTCATCATCACAGCTCATATACGTCCCCCACCGAGGGGTTCGAGCCTACCCTATGTTAGGGTGATTAGGCCTTAGTCAACCACGCTGGCCCAGTGCGGATTGGTCGACTTCACATACATCATTGAATTTCTTCGCAGATGTATGCAGGTTGCCTCACGATGTTTTCCTTCACCGTAGGAGCGTCAGACAAATGTACATATGAAATTCGAAACGAAAAACACATTGGTACATGGCGGGTCTCGAACCCCGACCCCCCGATTGGAAGGCAAGTGCCGAGTCCACAGCGCCACCGACGCTCCTTCCTACTTATGCAAATATAATACAAGTAAAATGAGAAAAAAGTTGACTTTACACCTGTACGAAAATTGGGAAATCTTATCTCCCAGGATTTTTTTATACCACAAAGGTGGCAAACAAGCAACCTGATGGCAAGTGATCACCACCACCTATAGACGCTTGGAACTCGCGCCTTGCCAACCTTAAATATAAATACCTCTTCACCCCTTTTTTGAAGAACTCCATGCTGTAGTCCTCATTAAAAAGAAGGGAGCCTTATCCCACAACAGCGTACGCGGGAGAAAATGTCTCGAGAACCGTACCGTACGCGACCATTTCGGTTATAAGGTGTGAGGATGAACTCCCTCCCGATAGCGAGCGGTGCGATGGTAAAGTGTGCCTGTTGGCATATGGCATCATTGGATGCGAAGAAGATTTGGATTGGCCGTTGGATGTGAAGAATTCTCTTAGATTGGGAATTCAAATTAAAAAAGATAAGAACTTTACAGACAATTATTGAAGACAACACACAATTGGAAAAAGTTGTTCGGAATTTGGGATAAACTGCTCGAGAAGAACAGGCAAGAAATATGAAAGATCTAATATCCGGTCTTAAGCTTTCCCACATAGCTATATGATTTTGTGTCTACAATACTAAACAGAATGTAACGAAACAGCACAATAACCGATATTTAATACCAATATATTATAATATTACCAATATTTAAGGGTATAGATCCATCAGAAGGGTATACGGTGAAGGAAAACATCGTGAGGAAACCTGTGAAGAAAGAATTCTTTACAGGTTAAGTGTGACGTCGACCATCCCGCACTTGCCAGCGTGGTTGACTAAGGCCTAATCGCCCTAGTTTAGGGTAGGCTCTAGCCCCTCGATGGGGACTTATATGAGCTGTTGATGAGTATTATGACGATCCATCAGAAGTGGAGATTCATCATCATCATCATATAACAGCTCATATACGTCCCCACCGAGGGGCTCAAGCCTACCCTAAGTTGGGTGTTTAGGCCTTAGTCAACCACGCTGGCCCAGTGCCGGGTTGGTCGACTTCACATACACCATTGAATTTCTTCGCCTTAATGCTTAACCTGAATGCTGACAGTAGGTGTATATTGGGCATTCTAAAACAGTTTTCATCAAAACACCGCAAACGAACGCAGTGAGATTTGAGCTACGCTTCGCTGCGCTCTAGCTCCGCTACCCTCCGCAAATCTCACTGCGTTCGTTTACGATGATTTGATGAAAACAGTTTAAGATTGCCCAATATACATTATATAGGGTTAAATGGAAAAGAAGATTTTTTATTTTATTTCATTTCATAATGTTTCTATTGTGTTGTGTTGTTTGACTGTAAACAGTATACTTTTGATTGATTGCGATTTACTAGACACATTTTCAAGGTTTTCTATCTCAGAATATTAAGGCATTCAACTAGGCAGCAGTGCAATAACAACAGAAATTAAACAGGTTGAGGTTTCGTAGCTTCAGGACTCAACTCTCGGATAAGTATCTGTACCGTTCTACACTCTGCCTGCCATACAGTTTCAAAGCATTCTCACGAAATTCATTTATCAGCAATAAATTTATTGCACATTATTCATATATCCAGTTACGAGTGCTTACTCAAATAATAAGGCTTCTTTCACACGTTAATACTTTTATTTGTTTATTAAATTACTTCAATTAAATATATTCTTTATTATAAAACAAAGTATAAAATTGATAATTTTTACAAAATATTTAAAAGGGCGGGCTAATCCCTGAAAGATGTGTTCCAGTCATCACACGAATAAAAAATAGAAAATAAATATTCCAATAATTTAAAAAATGAAAATATAAAAAATATTAAGAACATTTTAAATACCTACCTTGGGTCAACATGGCTGACTAAGGTCTTAACATCCTAATTAAATAGGGTAGTGCGGTGGGAACGTGTATGAGATGCTGCCGATGAATACCACCTATGTATTATTACAATAATTTTCTTAAACTTCTGTGGTTCTGTCGTCATGTCGTATCAATATCGTTATGCTATAGATACATTCGGTTCGCCTAATAGAACGATATACCTATTGATTATCTGTTTTAAATAGTAGTATCGAAAAATGAAAATTAGAAATCGCATCCGTTATGTATTATAAAGAAGACTTTTTAATTTGGAGATAATATTCGTTAGTAATTGTAAATATGTATGTACATGTATAATTTAAATAAATATAATAAACCCGAAATGAAAAAAAAATTGGAGCATGCAGCCTTACACGAGATTTCTGCATCAGCAGAAATAAACGACAAACAATTAATTTGCTGAATATTTCCGCGTCGTATTGCACATTGGTAGAATTATGGGTAAATATCAAATTTTGCTAAATATCATGAAAGTCAGAGGTGCAAAACGTTATTAGGTTTTATATTTTGAGTATGGAACCGACTTTTTGAAAGTAAACTACCAAACTATAATCTTCTCTTAGATGTTGTGATGCTGAATAACGATCTACTACTACCTCGAAAATAAAAATCCAATACACGTAATTGCATCAGTTCGTCGTTTTGTTTCTTTCTTGCTACGTAAGTACTTTTTTTTTTTATATAGCTGACGAAGTTCAGCCGATGATCGGACCGTTTTTGGATCATACGCAACTGCGGATCAAAAATTTTGTTGCAGACCTGAGAACTGCTCCACTCACACGTCCGCGGGACTATGGTCCCCAAGCGCAAATTATGTAAACCGTCCCGGGTACCATAGTACCCAAAGCGCTTCGCGTCTCCTTTGCCTAAAACGCGCGGTGTGATAAAAAAATCACGAAAAAAAATATTTTCTCTAAATAAAGTGTCAGTTCTTTAGTGTTTGAAAAACGAACACTGACCATGGAAGTGGAAGTGAATGCATTAGGCATCTCGATAACGTATAGACATCATATCCGTGAATGCATATTTGTTTTCTTATAAATATTTTGTGTGGATATGATTTGGACGGAAATTAATAATTTTGTGATAATATATATAATATTACTTACTTATTTAACAATATAAAAATTAATGAGCATTCTTTTTTAGATTAGTCATGTTAAATAAAAATGATTATAAAGATAAGGTATAGGTTGAGAACCTCAGTAAAATTATTACTTGCATTGCACTTTTCTTATATAAAATCCGGAAAAACTGTAGTCACAGTACACTCCAGTGCTATCTCTGACCACTAACAGTGCTTCAGTACCTCCTCATCAAAAAATCTCAAGACCAAGACTGCTGAAAAATGTTCGTAAGTTTTTATACTTTATTGCTATACTTTATTGGCCTTACAAATAAAAACTTATACCGAGGATAATCCTCGGAATAATTTATTCTGTGTTTTGTCTTGTTTTAGCACATGTCAGATGTAATATGTCAAAATAAGACAAAACACGGAATAACTATTCCGAGGTTATTCCGAGGTATAAGTTTTTTATTTGTAAGGCCGTTAATCTATTCTTTAATTGTCTATAAGTGGTTGATCATCTTCATGCTTCAACAAATTGAGCCGTTGGACCAGGCTGTATATGACGTGACCTCTCCAAGTGCTGTCTTCACGAGGGACCATCAAGCCCAGCAGTGGCATGCTGATTGACTGATGATGATGATATTTTTTTTATCTTATGAATTGAAGATGTGAATCTTCAACTCGTTTTCTTGTAACCACTCTTAATACTAATATGACATTTACTATTTTCAGGTCGGATAGCAAGCAAAACAAAAGGTCAGCCAAGAAGAGCTGTGAATCTGACCTTTTCTTTGATACCGACGACGAAGACATCAGGTACTTTTATTGCTATATTTACATATATCTAAATTTCAAGTATTTAATGTGTACAATAATCGTGTATCCTTTTTCTATCTCCCTAGTCCAAAGAAGAGAAGCAAGGCGATAAAGTGCCTATCGAAGGCGAAGAGTGCAGAAGTGAAGAATACATCGTCGTCCAATACTTCTGAGTGGTTGTTCGACTCAGAGTCGGACAGCGAGGTTTCGCGGCCGCCAAACCTGCCAAACAAGACCACCAGTATCCTGACACGCCGAGTACCTGGTGGTGTAACGCGTCGGACTGCACAGCTCGACGGCGACTTGCTAGTGGAGCTACGCCTCTACAACCAGAAGGAGGTATCTAATCTCAGCGGCCTTGACCGGTGCGAGCGCGCTATCGTTTGGGTACGCTTGCAAGGCGAAGCAGAATCTCCAGAATTTTACGCATTAAAAAAATTTGTAAAATTAGCTAAGGCAAAGTTTACCACAGAGGGGATATTTTATAAAGATAAAGTTAAAAAATAGGTTCTCTTTTGTTTCTCTCTGCGTAAATTATGTTTTAGCTGGTTTACTTATTGTTTATCGTTAGCAAACTCAAAGATTAGGTACTTACATACTTAAGCCTTTATTACTTTAACTTTGAGAATTTGTACTGTCCAAATCATAATGTCGAGGTCTACTTTCTGTTCAGTTTGTGACGTATCCGTAAATAACAAAGTTTTCTCTGCACATTTGAAAAGTATTTTACATAAGAACAACAGTTCGGTCGTTGATAGTGAGGGGGTTGAAAAAGTTCATAGCGCTTTTCGTAATCGTATAGCATCGTACCGTGTTCGATATGAAGATGAGGGTCATGATAGTGCGCGTGTTCGCCCGCCCGCCGAGTTTTTATGGCACTTGCGCTCTCGCGTACGCCTATTGCTCATAGCGAAAATTCAAGCACACACTAATGTTAAAGCTAATTTTGAACTTTTCTGTGAATTCTTTCTGCTTAGTAAGTATGATTCGATTTCAATCAAGTCATTTGCAACGGAAAACTTCATCTTGCATCAAAACTTCAATTTTGAAGATATGTTTTCAAAAATTATTCACTTAATTTGTAAAAAAATTGAAGAATTTGAAGAAAGAGATAGTGGGTGGGCCTATTTACAAAGCCTATATCTAGAAGTAAATATAAACAAATATAACTCGTTAAGAGGCTCCAGTTTTATAGAATTACCAAAGTCCATAAAATGTAAACGAGCATGTATCAACATTCAAAATTCTGATAATTATTGTTTTTTATGGTGTGTCATGGCAGCACTATTTCCTATAAACAGAAACGCACATCGAACGTCAGCTTACCCACACTTTAAAAATGTACTCAATATCAAAAATATGATTTTTCCAGTTGGGTTTGCGGACATCAAAGTTTTTGAAAAGAATAATCCTCGCATAAGTATTAATATTTACGGCATTCAAAAGAATGGTAACATTGTTGGACCTTTATACAAAAGCGAGATTCGCAAAGATCATCACATTAATATGCTTTTCCTGGAAAACAGAAAACGCACCCATTACTGTCTTATTAAAGATTTATCTAAATTACTTCGTCTTCAATTAACTAAACATCATTCTAAAATATATTTATGCGAGGATTGTATGATATTCTTTGATAGTAATGATAAACTGAAAGCTCATGTTTGTGGTGGTGTATCGACAATATTACCCGGTGATGGAACACGAATTCAATTTAATCATTACGAGCGAATGCATGACATGCCCTTCGTCTTATACGCAGATTTTGAATCATTATTAAAACCAACTGAACTCGATTCTGGATCAGGCTGTACAAAGATATTGCAAAAACACGTACCATCAGCATTTGCTTATTACGTTGTGTGTTCTTATGATAAGTCGCGTAATAAATATGTATCTTATCGAGGTCCAGCCTGTGTAGAAAAGTTTTTAGAAAGTCTATTATTGGATATAACCGATATTTATAACGTTTTGCAGTCGCCAGTGGCTATTTGTTTAACAAATGAAGACAAAGCGAACTTTGCTCGGGCTACAAATTGTTTTCTTTGTGATAAAATATTGTTTGACGATAAAGTTAAAGATCATTGCCATCTTACAGGACGGTATCGTGGTGCAGCTCATTCTTATTGCAATATTAGATATCGTTTGTCTAAGTTTGTTCCTATATTTTTTCATAATTTAGCGGGTTATGACAGTCATCTTTTTATACGACAGTTGGGAAAACTATCAGGAAAAATACAAGTAATAGCAAAAAATAAGGAAAACTACATATATTTTACAAAAATTTTTCAAATTAATGATAAAGATATCATACCTGTTCGATTTGTTGATTCTTTTAAATTTTTAGGCACAAGTCTAGAGAAACTTGTCGCAAACTTAAAAAATGACGACTTTAAACATCTGCGGCGTTATTTTCCTTCTCGTGAGCATTTTGCTTTAATAAAACGAAAAGGGGTGTATCCATATGAATACATGACTACTTGGAGTTCATACGAAGAAAAAGTACTTCCGCCTCAGGAGTTCTTTTTCAGCAAATTACGCAATAGTAATATATCTAAAGTAGATTATGATCATGCAAAAAAAGTCTGGCAAACGTTTGAATTATCGAATCTCGGTGAATACACAGACTTGTATCTTAAGTCAGATGTTCTTTTATTAGCTGACGTTTTTGAAAGTTTTCGCCAGACATGTAAGATGAATTATAAATTAGATCCAGCCTTTTATGTTACAGCACCGAGTCTCAGTTTTGATGCCATGCTATTAAAAACAGATGTTAAATTAGAATTAATACACGACCTGGAAATAATAAGAATAATTCAAAAAGGTATTCGCGGTGGAATATGTTTATGTTCGACAAGGTATTCAAAAGCCAATAACAAGTATTTAAAAACTTACGATCCAAGAAAAAGTAATAACTTTCTAATTTATATCGATTGTAATAATCTCTATGGATATGCAATGTGTGCTTATTTGCCTCATTCCAATTTTAAGTTATTGAATGACTTGGAAATCGCTGGAATAGATTTTATAAATGTGCCAACTAACGGAGACACTGGTTATATACTAGAAGTAGATTTAGAATACCCCGAACATTTGCATAATGATCATAACGATTTTCCATTCTGTGCTCAAAAATTTACTCCGCCAGGTTCTAAAACTTCAAAATTGATTCCATATTTATACGATAAATATTTCTATGTCATACATTTTGCTCATCTGCAAACATGGTTTGTTGTTAAAAAAAATACATAGAGTTATTCAATTTAATCAGAGTCCTTATTTAAAGCAGTATATTGACATGAATACTGAATTACGAAAAAAAGCTAAATCTACATTTGAACAAGATTTCTTCAAACTTCTTAACAACAGTATATTTGGCAAGACGTTAGAAGACACAGAAAAGAGGGTTAATGTGAAATTAGTCAATAAGTGGAATGATGATAGTAACAAAACAAAGAAAAGTTTCTGTGCAGAGCAAATGATAGCTCGACCAAATTTTCACAGTGTTACAATTTTCACTGAAAACTTGGTAGCCATTCAAATGAAGCCTGAAACAATCACTTTGGATAAACCTATATACATTGGTTTTTCCGTTTTGGAAATATCTAAGAGTCACATGTTTGATTTTCATTATTCTATTATGAAGCCTTTTTATAAGGAAAAGTTAAAACTTTGTTATACGGATACTGATAGTTTTTTGTATTCAATAGAAAGTAAAGATTTTTATGCTGATTTAAAATCAAATTTTCTTCCCTATTTCGACACTAGTAATTATTCTGTAAATAACGTATACGACATTCCTAGTCGGAACAAAAAGGTGCCAGGTCTCTTTAAAGATGAGCTAGGAGGAAGTTTGATTTCGAAGTTTGTAGGATTAAGGTCCAAGTTATACTGTATTAAAACGGCAGAAGATGAATTAAAAAAAGCAAAAGGCATACAGAAGCAAGTATTAAAAGATGTACAATATAAAGATTATTACAAGGTATTAAATGAAAATACATTTTTGAAGAAAAAAAATATCATATTTAAATCTCTTAAGCACGAAATATTTACTCAAGAACAGAACAAAATAGCTTTGTCAGGTAATGACGATAAACGTATCATATTAAAAAACAAAATTTCTACTTTATCATGGGGTCACTGAGATTGTTTAGTTTAATATCATTAGTTTTTCTTTAGAAGCACCGTATTGTATAGTTTATTATTATTTTAATGGTAATCATGAATCAAATTGTAAGTTGAGAAATATGTTACCCCATCATCTATTTATTTATTATATGGCTTAAGTAATGAATAAGTTAATAGAATAAAAACATACATGAAATTGTATAGTATGTACCGACACGGCACTTTATATTGTAAAGTTATTTAATTTTAATATTGTTATCCATCAGTTATTTGTTTAATAGTATTATACATTGTTCTTTAATGGTAAATAGGTAAATTAATTACCTAGTTTTAATCAAATACTTAATGTTGTATTGTAACGATGAAAATATATAACGTTATAAACCAGCTACCATGTTTTTTTTTATTTCATAATCCATAAAATATAAAACTATTAATAAAATAGCACACGCAATGAACAATTCGAAACTGGTTGGGACATGTTATTGCTGATTTAGGTATTCCAACTTATAGTTCATTAGTAATTTGTCCAATTGCGATTCCGTGCGAATGCTTTGTTGTTATGTCAGCATTATATTTACACTATAAATAGCTATTAAAGTCGAATGTTTTTAAAATTTGTTTCACACATAATTAATCAAGTGACAACTACGGTCACCCAAATACATCATGGTAAGTCGTATAAATTATTTTTCTTCAAACTCTTTTCTTGTGTAGTGGTTAGATCACTAGTTAATGTTTATTTGTATATTTGATTTAGTTGGAAGATAATGTTGTTGTTAAAACCTTATGGTTGTGATGCTGTTATCGTGATTCTCATATTCTATCGGTTCCGTATAAGATAGTCAGCCTCCTTGTGGATCCTAGATATACTCTTCTACCTCCGCCACTATATCAATCATTTCTTCGATGTAAAATTATTTTTGTTGCATAATAAATTAAATTTCAGAATACCCAAGAAATCTCGCAGTCGCTACTCATAAGCAAGGAGGCAACAGAAGATTATCCTCCTTGCTTTGAGCAAAATGCGCAAGATATGTTGGAGGGCTTCTCTGAAGAATTTCCAAATTGGAATGCTAAAGATTCACCGCTGCATGCCAAGGTGGTTAAAAGTCTTTTTAATAAAAAGAAGCCCATGAAGAGGAGAAGCAAGTTACTGCAGAATACGAAGGGGAACGAACCTTCTTATTTAATTAAAACAATACCTACTAAAGGGCGGCGATTAATTAAATTAGAAATATTAGATCTGGAATCAACCAGCAATGATCCATTAATAAAAACACAATATGTGGTAACCGAGCATATTGATCCAATAATGGATCAAGTAGAAAATATTATAACTAATATCTCTAAGAAAATATGTGGTTACAGTTATAGTTTTTAAATAACTATTGCTGACCTATAACATTTGTAGATGTATATTAAAATTCTCTAATGTGCTAGATGCGTACCTACTATCTTTAGTTACGTGTACACTCACGGAGATACATTATTTCAACAACATTATTCTTCTGAAAAATGATAGTAATGCTTATAAATTTTACTAACTAAGACTTATGTTATTTTAAATAGTTATGTTAGTTTAAGTCTTGTATTGTTTTCAATTAATATTATTTAAAAATAAAAAGACTTGTATGAAAATATTTGTTTTTATTTTAACACCTCTATAATATAATCAAATATTTTGAAAAACATTCATTCAGAATTACCTCTATAAATAAATCTAAGATAAAATTTATTAGAATTCAAATACATAGTTTAAAATAATGGTAATAAAATTAAAAATATAGTTTTATTTAATAAAGAACGCAGTGTATTACTTTGTTAAAGTAGGGATGCAAGTAATTAAACAATGTTTATTTTTAAGCATCGATTCCTTACTCATATCATTTTTTATTGCACGATTCGAGAGGGGTGAGAGCTCTTTCTTCTCTCTCCATTCTTCTCGATGCTTTAACATTGTGTGTTCTAGACACGTCTAATAACTTAATATAATGGGTGGTAACAGTATCCAAATTCTTCTACTCCTTGCTATTGTTACCGCCGTCGAATGCTTAGTCTATATGGTGGAGTGAGTGCACTTACAAAAGTAAATATACTGCTAGTTCTCTTATTATTACGAACGCAAAGTGTTATATCCATTTTGTTAAAAGCCACGAATCAAAGCGGACAAGTTGCTATGAAGTTCCTCAAACAAAAGGAAACGATAAAATTAGATTATAATATCTGTCCTGCATCATTATGTGAAGCAAAGCGACATGGCAACTTATTGCCGAGCACTATACGATGTATTGTTTGTGGACCATCAAATTGCGGCAAGACAAACTTAGTAATAGGTTTGTTATTACATGAAAATGGTGCACGTTTTCGTAACTTATATGTATATTCTAAATCATTATACCAACCAAAATATGTGTTCTTAGAAAAAGTATTAGATTTAGTTGCAAACATATCTTATAGTAAATATAACCATAATAATGATATCATAAGCCCACACGAAGCTTTGCCAAACTCCATTATAATATTCGACGACGTAGCTTGTGAAAACCAAAATAGCATTCGGGATTATTTTGCTATGGGTCGACATAAGAATATTGATTGTTTTTACATTAACCAAACATACAGTAAAGTACCTAAACAACTTATAAGGGACAATTCTAACCTCATTAT
The DNA here is from genome assembly GCA_963935595.1 of Schoenobius gigantellus. Taxonomy (NCBI): domain Eukaryota; kingdom Metazoa; phylum Arthropoda; class Insecta; order Lepidoptera; family Crambidae; genus Schoenobius; species Schoenobius gigantellus. The sequence continues at coordinate 4,497,501 of OZ012549.1, forward strand.
TTTATTTAAACAAGACGATGTAAATTTAAAACACGTTTACGATGAGCATGTAGGTTCAGATATGTCGTGGTCTCAGTTCCGTGAAATGTGCTCAACTATTTGGAATAAACCATTTAATTATGTTGTGATCAATGAAGACTGCGAAAGAAATAAAGGATGTTATAGGATGGCATTCGATACTTTTGTAGTAGTAGATTAATATACATAAGTTATTGTTTCATCAATACACAATCACTATTACTCTGGATTTTGCATTGAACGGAATCCTTGTCAAAATGGAAAAGCAACTTAAAAAACAAATTGTAAAAGCTGCAGCTGCTGTAAAAAGAAAGGTTGAAATGATAAAGGATATGAAAAATACAAATGATGCCACTCTGGAATCCATATTCAAACCTATAACCGATCCACTGAAACAAATAGCCATTAAGAACAATGAAATTTCTCATGAAGATGAGGATGAGTTTGAACATTATACAATAAAAAAAATAAACATAATGACAGCGAGGCAACAAATTTTTCTGATGACGATTTTAATGAAGAAGAGGAACAACAGTTCTATAAAAAATTTAATTCCGAAAAAACCCTTGTCGTATCACCTTCTGACAACAATAATATGAGTGATGCTTCCTTTAAGTCCTTTCAATCATCACCAAATGTTTCACTTAATAGTTTATCGTGGTGTGCTTCACCCGACGCAAATATCCCTTTTGGAATAAAAAATGAACGAGGAAAACTTATGCTCGGCCAAACACGTGTTTTCGACGACGGAAAAATTATAAAAATTGGAAATCGAAGTTTAAACAAAACTCTTGGATTAAAAGAATTACTATTTGAAAAGACACCAAATTTGGATGTTATCACAGATGAAGATTTGCAAAATTATAAAGAGCTTCTAATAGAAACGAATGCACATAGGCGTAATTGTGATCCACGCAAGCCAATTAATAGTAACAAAGGGTTTAAGTACATGCATATTATTAAACCACTGTTTAAGTTCTCTAGAAATAAGTATGACAGCACAGAAAGTCTTACGGTAGGAAAAGGAATAAATCTTTTAAAAAGTGTAAAAAAAGATATAGATTACGTTTATTGGGATGATCCAAATGAATTAGTAGATCGATTGAAATTACTGTTTGCATCTCGTGATGCTGGCAATACCGGCTTAGATAATGAAATTATTGCGATTATAGAAGAGCTGTACGAAGCAGGCAGGTTGATTAAAAACAACAAATATAAGGAACCTAATTTTAAAAAACTAATCAGTAGTTATACAGCAAACACCGCATAGATACGGAAATGAATGTAGATAAATTTGGTCATCACGTTCATAAACGTTTACGATTAGAGGAATATATTGGAAATCTCAACGATACATTAGTGAAGTCAGAAACAGGTGAATATGATTTAAAATCATCAAGATTAAAAGGGCTTATATCGCCAGGCAATGATGACGAAGCCGCAAATAAAGCTTACGTGGATGAAAAGACACACGAACTAAGAACTAATATTTTAAGTGATGTAAATATTCGTTTAAATGATTTTGAAAGTTCAATACTTAATAAGCTAGCCACCTTGTTTTACACAAGGACAGAAATTGATCACATGCTTCAAGAGAAACCAGATAATAATGAGCAAACAAGACATAGTAAATGAGCTTCACAAAGCAGCAAGAAGGAATTTTTCCCGGCGATGTACGATCATAAAAGGAATAGATGATTTATGGCAAGCCGACCTCATAGATTTGCAAAAATATTCAAAGTTTAATAAAGGGTATAAATATATTCTTATCGTAATTGACACTTTATCAAAATATGTATGGATCAGATCTTTAAAATCAAAAGCGAAAAATTATGTTACAGATGCAATGCAAAGTATTTTAACTACATCATTACGAAAACCTAAAAATTTACAAACTGATTTAGGCACAGAATTCTACAATGATAATTTTAAACAATTAATGAAAAAGTATAATATTAATCATTATTCAACATATTCTATTAAAAAAGCATCTATAGTAGAAAGAGTTATAAGAACAATTAAATCTCACCTTTACAAACTATTTAGTTTGAACGGAAATTACCAATGGTATAAAAATATTTTAAAGGACGTTGTAGAACACTACAATAACACTTTGCATAGAATAACAAAATTTAAGCCTGTGGAAGTTAACAAAGTAAATGAGCTTATAGTCAAAGGTTATATTATGAATTCTCAAAAGAATAAAACAAGTCGGGGATATACATTTCGTGTTGGTGACTATGTTCGCATAAGTAGATATAAAGCAGATTTTTACAAAGGCTATACGCCAAACTGGTCCACCGAAATATTTCGTATAGTAAAAGTTAATCACACTAACCCAACAACTTATCAAATAGAGGACAGACGCAATCAAAGAATCCTCGGCTCATTTTATGCATACGAGTTACAAAAAACTAAGTTTCCAGACCTATACCTCATTGAAAAGGTTATAAAAAGAAAAGGAAACAAATTGTTTGTAAAATGGTTAGGATTAAGTAATAGCGAAAATAGTTGGGTTGATAAGAATAAATTGGTTTTATGATATAAAATAGCTCAAGATATCTTTATTGATTCACTTTTTGTTTATCAATGAAGAAAGGAAGTGGTATCATAAACAGCTTAATAAATAAGATTCCGTTTGAGTTACATTTACCGGGCTACCAATATTGCGGCCCCGGCACAAAGCTTCAGAAACGATTACTTAAGGGTCAGCGAGGAATTAATAAATTGGATAACGCTTGTATGCACCACGATATTGCTTACATAAACAACGACGCTAACGTAAGGCACAAAGCTGATCTAGATCTATTAAATATGGCTCAAAGAAGATTGAAATCAAAAGACGCTGGAAAGAAAGAAAAAATTGCTTCATGGATAGTAAAAAATGCTATGAAGGCCAAATTAAGAGCTGGTGCAGGTGCTCGGTCGTTTATGACAGCTGTGAAAAAACTCAAATCTAAATTAAAAAAAATAAAATCTAAAGACACAAATTCTACTATTAAATCTGCGCTCGCCGCTGCAAAAAAACTATTTAGAAATCAAAATAAAATGAGTTTACCTCGTTGTATTCCTATTCCAAAATGTGGAGGACTGTTACCGTTAATTCCTATTTTCGCGGGATTATCAGCTTTAGGTTCACTGGCTGGTGGAGCAGCTGGCATAGCAAAAGCGGTTAATGATTCAAAAGCAGCTCAAAAAGCTCTTCAAGAATCGAAACGACATAATAAGATGATGGAGGCGGTTGCTCTCGGAAAAGGATTATATATTAGACCTTATAAAAAGGGTGCAGGTCTATATTTGAAACCCTCAAAAAACTAATAAAGTGGCTACCTAGGCGGGCATTAACTAATTGGGATATATTAGAACATGCTAGTGATATTCCATTTTTTCGTGGTGTTTTCATGAGGGATACGTTGCCCTCAAAACCTAGGAAGATAGAATGCGGTATTATAAATTTAGATACTTCAAATAACATTGGAACACATTGGGTAGCCTACGTGAAAGAAAATAAGTATGCTGAATATTTTGATAGTTTTGGTAATCTGAAACCTCCGTTAGAACTACTTGATTACTTAAGAAATGTTTCTTTAAATTATAACTATGAGCAATATCAAACATTTGACTCTGTTAATTGCGGCCACCTTTGTATAAAATTTTTAAAGGAGTATTGGAAAACACATTTATATAAAGCTTGAAATAAAATTCTTTATCAGTAGTAAAATGTCTTTCACTGTGTCTATAACTGGAAAAGGATCCTCTCTGATAACAAACTACTCACCTACTTTGGAATTAAGTGGATACTATGAGTGTGGATTGTTGTATTTTTCAACATTTAATTCTATACCCAACATAGATAAAAGAAATAATAAATTCTACTATGACGATAACGAAGTAATCGAAATACCTGAAGGAGCTTATGAACTTCAAGATATCTGTGATTATTTAAAGACATACATTAGAAATGCAATGTTAAAATTAACTTGTAATAATAATACCTTAAAAACTACAATTTTTTGTACTAAAGATGTTCATTTTAACAAAAGTGACTCACTTGGAAGGATTTTAGGTTTTGGTGGAGAAACAATAAAGGCATTAAAAAGGACCGAATCTCTGTATCCTGTCAGTATATTGCCAACAACCATTGTGCGCATCGAATGCGACGTAGTTAGTGGGTCATTCGTGAACGGATCTGCAAGTCATATTATTCACGAGTTTGTTCCTAACGTACCACCTGGTTATCGGATCATTGAAGTGCCGAAAAATCTAATATATTTTCCTGTAAATAAAAGTTCTATAAGTGCAATAACTATACAATTATTAGACGCCGAGAATAAACAAATCAATTTACGAGACGAAGAAGTACAACTGTATCTACATTTTCGTAAAAATGATAAATTTCAATAAAAATCATGACACAGCTTGCATTCAAGTTAGTACTAGAAGATCACCTCATAAAAGCACACCGCTTCACATAAAAAAGAAGCTCACCAAAAACAATAAGGAATTTTTGAAGTTGATTGGCTTGTTAAAATGAATATTTTAAATATATCTCAATCAACATCATACGACAATAGTATTGAAAGTTTCGAATATCATTCTTATAAACCGTACGTAACAAGTTTCAACAAGAATGATGAAATAAGAATACCTATTAATCAACAAGATCTATGTCTGTTACCCTCACTCAGCACTTTGTATATTGAGGGTAAAGCCAATGTTTATAATAGTTCGACTAAAGAAAAAATATCAAATGTGTATTTTATCAACAATCCAATACTATATTTATTTCAAGATATTCGATATGAGTTAAACGGAATAGAAATAGACAAAATAAAAAATGCTGGCATAACTACAACAATAAAATCGTACCTCTCGTTAAATGATAATGAATCTAAATGCTCACGTGTATGGGGATGGTCAACTTCTGGTACAAACAATCTTAACGGAGGAATTTTTTCGGCTTCTGTGCCGTTGAAGAAAATTTTAGGTTTTGCAGAAGATTATGAAAAAGTTATAATTAACTCCAAACATGAATTGGTGCTATTAAGAAGCAATACGAATCTCAATGCTTTGAAATTAAATGTCGGAGAGGTGGTCGAAGATATAACTATTAGCAAAGTTGTTTGGCGAGTTCCGCACGTTAAAGTATCAGATCGTGAAAGAATCAATTTGTTGAAACATCTAGAAAAGGACAGGCCTATTACACTAGCATTTCGAAATTGGGATTTTGTAATGCTTTTTCTTGCTAAATTGTAGTAATATAGGGAAATCTTAAAGTTGAAGGAAAAAAAAACAAACTTATTCCTTTAGTCCGATACAAAATGAAAAGCTTTATTCTGGTAGGTACATGGTTGTAATTCACTTATGCATAATGTTACTGAAGTTAACAAAATCCCTCAATGCAAAGCACTTAACTAAATTTTTATTTAATACAAGCCAAGGGCAGGATGGTTCAGGTTTGTTTGATCAATCTCGGCAGGTAAAAATCAGGTTCAAATTGGGTACAAAACTACAAAATGAGGGGCAATAAAGTACACGAACAAATAGTTATAGGTTTCCTTTTTTTTAAAAGAAATTAGTAGCCTTCCCCGGAGCGGTTGTTAGTGGGTCATACCTTCAATGCTAAGTTTCTGCGATCACGGGTCAGAGATATAATATTCCAATTTCTTAACTTATTCTCTGTTTCTAATATTATTTGTGTAATTCCACAGAATTCCTCCTTGATATTAGGTTATTAGGTAGGTTAGTTGCAGCGGAGCCCTACGGCCTCCGGGAACTGCCCTGGAGATTCATAGCACAGTGTTATGTTAAAAATATAATTAAATATGCCTATGATCTTGAGGTCAGTGGGTCTAACACTGAGTTCTGAAGGAATCCCAGTCAATACATTTGAACTTCATGTAATAAACATAGCAAATGAATTCTAAAACATAATTTTTAATAAATCGACAAATTGTCTTATTGGTTAGTTAATAAAAAGGACCTATGGAGGGGAGAGCACCAATTTTGTGTATAATTATTGCTATTAATAAAAAGAAAACAGCTTAATTTGTGAGTTCTTTGCCAAAGAAGGATGTGAAACTTAATATTGTGAAAATTTAGAATTTAACATGAAATTCGCAAGTGTTACTCAATATATGCCTTAATCCCACTAAGATGCCGTTTACTATCAAGGTTTTTTAATGAAATAGGGGATGAAAAAGGCGAATTTTGGAAATGTAATATGTTTGATTTAATAATCAATTTACCCACAAATAAAAATAAAATTAACAAAATCTGTTTTAAATCATGAAATATAATAAGTTAATTAGATACCTTAGTGTGGGCGGAGTATTATCTATTGATATAATTTATTTATTCAACTAATTCACCGAATCGCGCGCCGGCGATTATAAATATGATTGAGCTTTTACTCTTCAAGCTGAAAACAAAAATAACTCACTTTGTTAAATTCAGGGTGGCTTTTCGAATTAAATTCACACGGAAAACGAGAGAAATACCTACGAAATAAATATATAAAAACTTTATGATCTTCAAATCAATAACAAATTACTTCGATCGATGTCTCACAGACTAGTCATAACCTAGACGATAGACTAAACCAACGCTCCACTTGCGCGCAGATTTGCGTTTATGTGGAAGCGACGGAGCCGAGGTCCGTTTGCTGAATGTTAAGCGCCGTATTGGCGACGGAACCTCTCCTAAAACCAAATTCATTTCATAACACTCGTAAGACTCTTAACTTGCTTCAAGATGTGTCAAGTCAACATACGGATCTTTCGAAATTCTACAATACCTATGCAATAAGTATTTCCAGCTAAAGTTATGTTTAGTTGAAAAACAAAACGTAATGAAAAATTAACCTTAAACAAATTGTGAATGCTTTCCAAATTCTATTCGACGAAACTATAATTATATGATCTATAAGTTTAAGTGTATTTTATTAAAATATGTCTATAGAAATGATCAAAACAAACGGTCCAAATGTCAAATTCCGAATTTTGAGAAAATCAACCCACCTAAATGGAAGCACGGGATTTTGGGCGAAAAAAAACTATCTTTGTAAATAAGGCCAGGATAAACGCGAGATTTATTTTGTTTATGCAAAAAGTGAATAATGACCAAAGATAATTGCAAATGTCACTGACGTGACGTGAAACGACGTTGACGTTGACACTTGACATTGATATTGTGAAATTAATTGACAAAGTTATTGTAATTATGATTTTAGTTGTGAAATTTGTGTTAAAACTACAGTGAAACCAAAGTGTTTTTGCAAAATTAGTGTTTTATGAAATTTTAAGAAAAAACAGTGTTACAGTATCCCCCCAACCACGATAGAATTCACGTAGGGAATTCGTCTGACGCCTCGTCAGCCTCAAAACCTCCTAACCAACCAAACAAAATTATCATAATTAGAATCAATTAGGTACTTAAAAACTATTCATTCGTGATAAACTCTGTACCCAATTACGCCTAACGTTATTTTTTTTCATAAGTTTATTTATTTGTATAAGATAAAAAATAAAGCTTTAAATATAAACGTGTGTAAATAAAGAATATTTAACATGCATGTACCTTAAATCTACGTAAATCCATTAATATGGTATGTTAAAGATTGTAATAAAAAAACCACATTCACCAATAAGGTGACAAAATCTAGCGCGAAACTACTGCTGCTAGCACCTACATGGTTGTAAAAAAAAATATTCACCAATAAGGTGGCAAAATCTAGCGAAACCTCTTCTGCTAGCACCTATATGGCTGTGATAAATAGGCAAAAAGCATTATATCCTATGCCCATCAAATATAAGAAAGTAATAAAAAAAAAACTGTAGTGTCAGGACTGACGCCGAGATGGCGTTGTTAAATAAGTATATCTTGACACTAGCAGTGTATAGCAAGTAATGTCAACAACCACCGGTAGATGCCGTTATTACAGACATTTTGACTCTAATCGTCAAATAATAAGTAGAAAAAAACAATAAAAAGGAAATAAAAAAAAAATGAGTTGCATGGTGTCGTTGCCCCTGATCGTCGATATTGATTTTCCTACGTTTCCAGCTAGATGTAACTTCCTCCATTATAAGAATATAGCAAAGGCTTATTTCTAGAGTTGCAAACCGCTCCTGTGAGGAATTCAAAATTAATTTTGTTGATTAGAGTAGAATACATATAAAAATAATGAACAAGACACGTTTATATTTGTGATCTTGTGCTAAATGCATCTATCTAACCACATAACAGTTATAATAAGTACATACTTGTTCCTTAATTCTGGTATCAGATACTAAAGAAGTAATATCCATTTTATATAATGGTAGTAATAATATATTTATAATGGTATGAACTAAGACACGTATAATATTTGTGTTTTAGATCTTTATGTACTTATGTAATGGTAATATCAATTTTGAAGATGTTAGGTAAATGGAAACTTAAGTATCAAGGCAAATCAATAAAAAAACGACAGGGACAGACACATGCAAAAACGCCGCCAGATGTTATATGGCGCGTTATCCTACACTCGGGTTCTACGAGACGCCAGGAAGAATGGCGGGGTGGGTATTCTGTGACCGCCGCACCCGCGGTGCCTAAATAGTTTAAATGCTTATAAAAATATGGCTATTTTCATAAGAGTATAAAAATGAAAATTAAGTAGGTATTATGTTACTAGGTATGTAATTTAGTCACTCGAAGTATCTAAATTTTTAAAATCTTTTATGTGCCACTTTCCTATGTATTTTCCGTTCTCGTCTTCGAGCTCATAGACGAGGCGAGAAAGCTTACGTATAATTTTACAACGTTCATATTTAGGGGCAAGTTTAGCAGTAAAATATTTATTAGCAGAACTCTGCTTGTACGTCCGCTTCCACACAAAATCACCAACATTAAAAGAGATATCTCTGCGTTTGTTGTTATAGTATTTTATATTCCTTTCATGGGCCTTACGCAATGACTCTCGGACTTTGATGAAAATGTCACCGAGGTGGCCAATATTAGACGCATGAGTATCGCGTGGTACCATAACCAACTCTTGGAGATCTTCGAAGCCACGGTAAATACTACCATCTGTGACAGCTTCCCTACCGTGTACTAGCATGAAAGGAGTATAAGAAGTAGACTCATTTACTGAGGTGTTCATGGCAAATTGTATTTTATGTATGTTAATATCCCACGTTCTATGATCGTTCTCAACAAACGAGGAAACTGCAGTGATTATTGTGCGGTTATAACGTTCCACCGTATTAACTTGTGGACAATATACTGGACCCAAATGTACTTGCGGAATATTGTATTTTTCATATAATGCCTGAACCTCATGACTTATAAATTGCGAGCCATTATCAGACATCACCGTCTGTGGTATTCCGTGAACCAGAAATACATGGTCTTCTAACCTTTGCGCTATAACTTTGCCCGTTGCACGCCGTATAGGAAATAATAAACAATATTTTGTAAAACAACACACAACTACTAGTAAAAAGGTGTTTTGCTGTCGAGACATCGGCAGTGGACCAACTAGATCAATGCTGATGCACTGGAATGGTCGACAGCAGACCTTGGGTTCCCCCATAAAGCCAGCTGGCGCTAGTGAGCTATGTTTATATGAGTTGCAAGTGGCACAATTTTTAATAAATTCCTCGGTATCTTTATGCATACCGGGCCAAAAATACCGTAATTTTAATCTTTTATAAGTTTTTGCAACGCCTAAGTGCGCAGCAATTGGTTCAGAATGGTTACTTTTCATAATATCCTCCCTAAGCTCCTTTGGTACAACCTCTTTCCACTGGTAGTCACCACAGAGTTTGTTAGTGCTTTTTGTAAATCTAAAAAGCCTACCATCAACAATTTGAAAATTGGGACACGCGCGCGGCCTATCCGTGCAACGTTTTAATATATTGTTATACCAAGCATCGCTGGAAGTAAATGCGTCTACGGCTGCCACTGGTACAGAACGTGATAGTGCATCCGGTACGACGTTTTGAGATCCACTACGATGCTCAATAATGAAATTATAAGGCGATAGCCTACACCCCCAACGCGCTAGTCGTCCTGTCGGATTCTTAAGGTTTAAAAACCACTTTAGACTAGCATGGTCGGTAATAATTTTAAATTGTCGACCACCTTCAAGGTAAGGGCGCCAAATTGTAATGCTTTTTCTTGCTAAATTGTAGTAATATAGGGAAATCTTAAAGTTGAAGGAAAAAAAAACAAACTTATTCCTTTAGTCCGATACAAAATGAAAAGCTTTATTCTGGTAGGTACATGGTTGTAATTCACTTATGCATAATGTTACTGAAGTTAACAAAATCCCTCAATGCAAAGCACTTAACTAAATTTTTATTTAATACAAGCCAAGGGCAGGATGGTTCAGGTTTGTTTGATCAATCTCGGCAGGTAAAAATCAGGTTCAAATTGGGTACAAAACTACAAAATGAGGGGCAATAAAGTACACGAACAAATAGTTATAGGTTTCCTTTTTTTTAAAAGAAATTAGTAGCCTTCCCCGGAGCGGTTGTTAGTGGGTCATACCTTCAATGCTAAGTTTCTGCGATCACGGGTCAGAGATATAATATTCCAATTTCTTAACTTATTCTCTGTTTCTAATATTATTTGTGTAATTCCACAGAATTCCTCCTTGATATTAGGTTATTAGGTAGGTTAGTTGCAGCGGAGCCCTACGGCCTCCGGGAACTGCCCTGGAGATTCATAGCACAGTGTTATGTTAAAAATATAATTAAATATGCCTATGATCTTGAGGTCAGTGGGTCTAACACTGAGTTCTGAAGGAATCCCAGTCAATACATTTGAACTTCATGTAATAAACATAGCAAATGAATTCTAAAACATAATTTTTAATAAATCGACAAATTGTCTTATTGGTTAGTTAATAAAAAAGACCTATGGAGGGGAGAGCACCAATTTTGTGTATAATTATTGCTATTAATAAAAAGAAAACAGCTTAATTTGTGAGTTCTTTGCCAAAGAAGGATGTGAAACTTAATATTGTGAAAATTTAGAATTTAACATGAAATTCGCAAGTGTTACTCAATATATGCCTTAATCCCACTAAGATGCCGTTTACTATCAAGGTTTTTTAATGAAATAGGGGATGAAAAAGGCGAATTTTGGAAATGTAATATGTTTGATTTAATAATCAATTTACCCACAAATAAAAATAAAATTAACAAAATCTGTTTTAAATCATGAAATATAATAAGTTAATTAGATACCTTAGTGTGGGCGGAGTATTATCTATTGATATAATTTATTTATTCAACTAATTCACCGAATCGCGCGCCGGCGATTATAAATATGATTGAGCTTTTACTCTTCAAGCTGAAAACAAAAATAACTCACTTTGTTAAATTCAGGGTGGCTTTTCGAATTAAATTCACACGGAAAACGAGAGAAATACCTACGAAATAAATATATAAAAACTTTATGATCTTCAAATCAATAACAAATTACTTCGATCGATGTCTCACAGACTAGTCATAACCTAGACGATAGACTAAACCAACGCTCCACTTGCGCGCAGATTTGCGTTTATGTGGAAGCGACGGAGCCGAGGTCCGTTTGCTGAATGTTAAGCGCCGTATTGGCGACGGAACCTCTCCTAAAACCAAATTCATTTCATAACACTCGTAAGACTCTTAACTTGCTTCAAGATGTGTCAAGTCAACATACGGATCTTTCGAAATTCTACAATACCTATGCAATAAGTATTTCCAGCTAAAGTTATGTTTAGTTGAAAAACAAAACGTAATGAAAAATTAACCTTAAACAAATTGTGAATGCTTTCCAAATTCTATTCGACGAAACTATAATTATATGATCTATAAGTTTAAGTGTATTTTATTAAAATATGTCTATAGAAATGATCAAAACAAACGGTCCAAATGTCAAATTCCGAATTTTGAGAAAATCAACCCACCTAAATGGAAGCACGGGATTTTGGGCGAAAAAAAACTATCTTTGTAAATAAGGCCAGGATAAACGCGAGATTTATTTTGTTTATGCAAAAAGTGAATAATGACCAAAGATAATTGCAAATGTCACTGACGTGACGTGAAACGACGTTGACGTTGACACTTGACATTGATATTGTGAAATTAATTGACAAAGTTATTGTAATTATGATTTTAGTTGTGAAATTTGTGTTAAAACTACAGTGAAACCAAAGTGTTTTTGCAAAATTAGTGTTTTATGAAATTTTAAGAAAAAACAGTGTTACAATTTGTATGAATATCCATTATTACCGAAGACACGTAAACACACTTGGTCTATCAAAACTTCGTCACAGATAGAGAAACCAAGATTCGTTATTATAGCCTTGCAAACCAATCGCAAACACAATGCGGAAATGTCAATGGCAGAGTTCGATCACTGCAATGTACGAGATGTAAAAGTATATTTAAATTCATCGTATTACCCTTATGAAGGATTGAATGTCAGTTTCTCAGAGGATAAATTTAATTTATTATACGAACAATATGCAAGATTCCAACAGTCTTATCATGGACGGCGACCAGAGCCGTTGATGAGCTTGAAGGAATTCAGAGACGTTGCCCCATTATTTGTTATTGATTGTTCTCACCAACAAGAAATGATAAAGGGATCAATCGATGTCAGAGTGGAGATTGAAACAGACCAAGAAATCCCGGATCAGACATAGCATATTGCTTGATTTTAAATGACTGCATTTTTGAGTACAAACCTCTGAGCAATATTGTGAAGAAAATATCTTAACTAAATAAAGTGCAATCAAAAGGTATTTGAAAGAACAAACTTCAACTTTATGTTAAACAGTGGAATACAACGAAACAATGAGTGCTGATAAGAGTTCGATACTTTTTGTTGATGTTCAAGGATTCAAAGACTGCAAAAATAGTTTTATTATTAAGGAATTTGCGTTAGCCACAAAAGAGTTTACGCAAGTTTTTTTAATAAAACCTCCATATTCGTATCTAAAATTATCTGCCGAAGAAAAAAGAGCAGTCAATTGGATTGAACGCAACAGAGGAATATACTGGAGTCAAGGCAATATAGATTTCAGAGAATTTAAGAGATTAATTATTCCAATTTTAAAGGACCAAACCATAATAATGAAAGGTGTTGAAAAGCAAAAATGGATTAAAGATTTGTGTTCTGACTGCTTTTTGATAAATGTTGAAGGCAAAGGTTGTCCTAATTTTGCAACATTGCGCAATAGTTATGCTAAAGGTGGAGCTAACTTCAATTGTATAACTCATAAAAAAGAGTGCGCTCTAAGGAATGTTTTATTCATAAAAAAGTGGTACTTAAGCACATGTAATTTATGACTTCAGTAAATTGTACTTGAATGAAAATTTGTATTTAAAGTATAGTTCTAGTTTAGCTATGATGATATTTGTTACTTGCTTTATAATAAAAAAATATTTTTAACAAAAATTTCTGCGTTTTATTAATGAAAACAAATATGGTGATTCAATATACTCGCATAACTCTTTATTTATCAAAAATTACAATTTAATGGTATGAATAATTTAACCCTGTATAATGTATATTGGGCAATCTCAAACTGTTTTCATCAAATCACCGTAAACGAACGCAGTGAGATTTGCGGAGCGTAGCGGAGCTAGAGCGCAGCGAAGCGTAGCTCAAATCTCACTGCGTTCGTTTGCGGTGTTTTGATGAAAACTGTTTTAGAATGCCCAATATACACCTACTGCTGACGTTAAATTTTGTAACTAATTAAACAACATTTAATTTATGAACCTAGTCTAGGTATTGCATGACCATAATTAACACAAATTAAATAGTAACGCTCATAATGAACCAGCGCCGACTATTGAATATAACAAAGAAGCGGGTAATGAAATAATCCCATGAAATTATGGCAACAGACGTCTGGTGATGTCCGTATTTTTCCCGGGGAAAGAATAATTAGGTCTGTTAATTTAATTAATGCGAGCGTTGTGCGGCCGCGGTTGCCTTATTGCGTTTGCGACGAATTTTAAAAAGCCGGTCTAGAAGGCGTACTTATTTCATTGGGGACGGGGCAAAGATTTATTTAGGGCTCAGTACACCTTTTTACGCTTTGTCGACGAGCGTTCTCTGCAATGGAATCTTGCTGCTAGCGCGATGTTATCATACACAAGTCAAAGTTAAGTAGGTAGTAAGTATGTACATGTACAACATATTACAAAATTAACTGTAAAATATATAATAAATTATCAAATATTGTCAACCCTAGAAGCTGCCATACCAAGGAACCGGAGCGCCGTACCTGTCATTCTGCGAAGTTACTCTTTATTTTTACTGAAGTAGGGTGTTCATTATCTTCTACCTATGTCCACCCACTGCTGGGGTGGATATAGGTTGAAGTTTGTCTCCTCCATTCTGCGCCATTCACTACGGTGTCGGGCCTTTCTTGTCCAGGTCTTGCCCGCTGCCTTTGTTATGTCGTCTTACCTATGAGCCGGCTGTCGACCAACGTACCTTCGTCCTGTTATGGGGAGCCATTCCCATTCGATGACCTTATTGCTCCACCGCTTGTGGGTCCTGCGGGCCACATAACCCGCCCATCGCCACTTTCTAAACACGCAACGACCAGAGCCTCGACGATCAGTTTGGATTTTATTTTGGTAGGTATTGGGTATTTCTTTAGAATCCTGCCGCACGTGGAGAGGGGTGGGGGTTGGAGGGGAGGTGGGGGGGAGACGAGGGGAAGTCCCCCTTAAAGAGGAGAGATGCGGAAGTGGCCAAAGGCCCCAAATGCCCGGCGGTCCCGGAGGCGGTGACGGTCGTCAACCCGGCGCTGGGACCTGGGGTGCGAAGAATCCCCGGGCGGCGAAAACCCCCCGTCAAACGACCTTGGCCCTGGCAATGTACAATGCGCGTACACTGCGGACCGAGGAGAAGCTGCTGGAACTGGAGAGGGAACTGAGCAGGATCCGTTGGAGTATTGTAGGACTATCCGAAGTCCGAAGAGAGGGTGAGGATACGATGGTCCTTAAATCCGGCAACCTGCTCTATTTCCGGGAGGGCGAAGAACTGTCCCAAGGTGGTGTCGGGTTTATAGTCCACAAGTCTCTCGTGAACAACGTGGTACAGATTGGAAGTGTGTCGAATAGGGTGGCGTACCTTATACTCAGAATCACCGAACGGTATTCACTAAAGGTCATACAGGTCTACGCCCCGACCTCGACCCACCCCGACGAGGAAGTGGAAGCTATGTATGAGGATATTTCTCGGGCAATACATGCTTCCAAGACTCACTACACCATTGTCATGGGAGACTTCAACGCAAGGCTAGGCAAGCGGGGCGATAATGAGTTGAAATTGAAAGTGGGGCAATTTGGTGCTGGAATCCTGAATTTTCGAGGTCAAATGCTAGCCGACTACATGGAGAGAGAGAGAATCTATATGATGAACTCTTTCTTCAAAAAACGGCTGCATCGAAAATGGACCTGGAAAAGTCCGGATAGCGTGACAAAAAATGAGATTGACTTCGTCATGTCGACTAAGACCGGCATATTCAATGACGTCTCAGTGATCAATTCGTTTAACACGGGGAGCGATCACCGAATGTTACGAGGCGCATTGAATCTTAACATAAAAGCGGAAAGGTATCGACTGGCGAAGTCTGCGCTCCGTCCCGAAGCCATCCAGATCCAGAACCCCGAGCGCTTTCAACTCGAATTGCAAAATCGTTTCGATTGCCTGGAGGACTGCACGGATGTGGACACTTATAATGACAGGGTTGCAAACCCAGCCGTACTAAGCAACGAAGTAAGATCTCGGAGCCGACAGCTAAGCTGATGGAGGAAAGGCGTGGAATGGGTCGGCAGTCTTCTGAAGATGCTCGTCGGCGACTCAACAAACAGATCTCTAAGTGCCTGACTCGCGACATACGCCGATTTAATACGGAACGTATTAAAGAGGCCATCGAGCAGAACAAGGGCTCCAAAGTGTTCGCAAGAGATCTGTCACTCAGTCAGAGTCTGCTGACGAAGCTGAAGACAGAGGACGGCAGAGTCATTACATCCCAACCTGAGCTTATGGCCGAGATCGAACGCTACTATTGACAGCTTTACGCAACATCACAGGCACCTGTTATTCCGGCTAGAGACCCTAGAGCCAAATTGACCCGGCACTACACCGAAGATATCCCAGACGTCAGCCTGTACGAGATTAGTGTGGCTCTCAAACAGATTAAAAACAACAAGGCACCGGGTGATGATGGAGTTACAGCCGAACTCCTAAAAGCGGGTGGACTACCAGTCCGGAAAGCGCTGCAGCGGCTATTCAACTCCGTCATACTCGAGGGAAAAACGCCTAAAGCATGGCACAGGGGCGTGGTGGCACTTTTCTTCAAAAAGGGCGACAGGGCCCATACCTCTACAGGGAACTATAGACCCATGACGCTCCTGAGTCGTGTTTATATGCTATTCTCGAGGGTCATCACGAATCGTCTCGCACGCAGGTTCGACGACTTCCAGCCTCCCGAACAAGCCGGATTCCGAAAAGGCTATAGTACCATAGACCACATCCATACGCTGCGGCAGGTTATACAGAAGACCGAGGAGTATAATCTGCCACTATGCTTGGCGTTTGTGGACTATGAGAAAGCTTTTGATTCTGTCGAGACCTGGGCCGTACTTAGATCACTCCAGAGGTGCCAAATAGACTATCGGTACATCCAAGTGTTGCAGTCATTGTACGAAAACGCCACCATGTCAGTCCGCCTTCAGGACCAAAACTCGAAACCAGTACGACTTCAGCGTGGTGTGAGACAGGGTGACGTTATATCGCCGAAACTGTTCACAGCTGCGTTGGAGGATGTATTTAAGCTTTTGGACTGGAGGGGACTCGGTATCAACATAAACGGCGAGTATATGACTCACCTACGTTTTGCTGATGATATCGTAGTCATGGCTGAGACCGTGGAGGATCTAGGCACAATGCTCGAAGACCTCTGTAGAGTTTAACAACAAGTGGGTCTTAAAATGAACATGGACAAGACTAAAATAATGTCGAATTCCCGTGTAGTACCCACTCCTGTGAATGTTGGAGGCTCTACGCTGGAAGTTGTTTACGAATATGTTTACCTGGGGCAAATAGTCCAGCTCGGTAAGTCCAACTTCCAGAAAGAGGTAAATCGGCGAATCCAACTCGGCTGGGCAACGTTCGGGAAGCTACGCAGCATATTCTCGGCCCATCTACCGCAGTGTCTCAAGACGAAAGTCTTCAATTCGTGCGTGTTGCCAGCGATGACATACGGAACTGAGACGTGGCCGCTTACAATGGGTCTCATCAGAAGGCTCAAAGTCACCCAAAGGGCAATGTAGCGGGCTATGCTCGGGGTTTCTCTACGTGATCACATCAGAAATGATGAGATCCGTAGAAGAACTAGAGTTACCGACATAGCCCAAAGAATTGCAAACCTTAAGTGGCAGTGGGCAGGACACATCGCTCGTAGGACTGACGGCCGTTGGAGCGGAAAGGTCCTCGAGTGGTGGCCGCGTACCGGAAGACGCAGTGTTGGTAGTCCAAAAGGTGGACCGACGATCTGGTGAAGGTCGCGGGAAGCCGCTGGATGCGGGAGGTGCAGGACCGATCGGTATGGAGATCCTTGGGGGAGGCCTATGTCCAACAGTGGGCGTCTATTGGCTGATATGATGATGATGATGATCCGCAACTGTTTTTGAAGTGCCCCGAGTTGATTCTGGGTGGTCTTAAAAAAAATTAACCTAATCTAACCAACTATATTTGAGGTAATCCGAGTCAGTTCATAAAAAAAAATTTACACCCAAATTCAACATTTGCTGATTCTATTTCACATATTTTGTGTTATTTTTTCAATAGGTATGATATAATTTTTTCAGAAAACTAACCTAAACTCAAAAATTAAGATTTTTTTAAAAACGACGCATTTCCGCTCAAAAAGCATTTAGATTAGGATTTGGGGCATCAATGCCTATCGATTGAAGCCAACATTAGCCAGATACTAGTGCAGCAGGCTACTAAAGCCAACCCACAGGATTTATTATACACATCGATAAAAAAAAATATTGTTCTTTTTGCGGTAACTCATACAGTGATATGTTAGGTATCTAGCTTAGTGGTAGGTGTTCAATAATGGACTGTAATTTTACTGATACATTTACTGGTATAAAATAAAACAATATGATTGACGTAATGATTGACGTATCGAGACGCTCGTCTCGGCCGAGCCTTGCCGATGGTGCACGAACATCCTCCCCGGGTTGACCTCTTCATGAAAGGGGAAGTGGGCAAACATTGTTGAAGGCCCGCAGGATTATCCCCTTCTTGGTCTTCATTTCTGCCACCCGTGCTGCTCCGTCGCTGCCTGGGAAGAGGCGCGTGATGCGACCCAGGGGCCACAGAAGTGGCGGCTGTCCTCGTTCCTTGACGAGGACTAGTGTCCCCACGGCTAACGGCTGCGCTGTTGTAGTCGCCCATTTGGTCTTCTGCTGCAGCAGAGGAACATATTCAATTTGAAAACGATTCCAAAAGTGCTGCTTGATGTGCTCAACTCGCTGATAACGCTCCAGTCGGGTCACGTTGATATCCATCACCTGTGGATTTGGAACAGACGTGAATGATCGTCCAATTAAAAAGTGAGAAGGAGTGAGAGCGGTGAGATCTAAAGGATCGGATGATAAAGGAGTCAGAGGACGTGAATTTAAGACTGCCTCTATCTGATACAAGCATGTGCTCATTTCCTCATAGGTAAAGTGAGTCAACTGAAGCAACCGTTTTAAGTGGCCCTTAGTTGAACGGACAGCTGCTTCTGCAACTCCGTTAAAGTGTGGTGAAAAAGGAGGCGAAAAGATGAATTATATATGATTAATGCCTCTCTGTGCGATATCGTATGCAATATCAGACTCCACTAAGAAATTATGTAATTCGTTACTTGCACCGACGAAATTAGTCCGTTGTCTGACAGGATACTCCGGGGTTTGCCACGGCGGGCTACGAAGCGATTTAAAGCCGCCATGTACGCCACTTTTGTCAAGTCGGTGGCGAGCTCGATGTGGACTGCCTTCACTGCGAGGCAAACAAAGATACACAAGTAAGATTTTATAAGCTTACACCCTCGCCCCTTTCGATCAGCTATAAATACTGGCCCAGCATAGTCGACACTGCAATTCAAAAAAGGGAATTCTAGATTAGTTCTAGAGTTAGGTAATTGACCCATTATGGGTTGTATATTGGAACATTTGTGTCTGAAACATATAATGCAATGACGAACAGTAATTTTTGAAAGGTTTTTACCGCCTAATGGCCAATAAGACTGTCGTATATTTGCTAGTAATAATTGGGGACCAGCGTGTAATAAATCTTAATGAAATTTATTTATTAAATATAAGTTTTGTTAAATGATGCTTGCTACATAGTAGTATGGGATGTTGGACATTGAAGTCATATGGAGAGTTGTCAAGTCTTCCGCCCACACGGATGATATCGTCAGCATCTAAAAAGGGCTCAATGATATTAATCTGTTTTTGCGAGGCAATGATTTACATGATTTTAATATAAAATATTCATGGGGATACATTTCCATTTGGGCATTATGTATTAAAATCTTATAAGAATCATTGATGTCTTGATTACAAATAAAACCAACTCTATTATTATTTGTGTTTTTTAAATTAAAAATAAATCTTTGTACATATGCCATGATTCTTTGTAATTTATTGAAATTAGAATGTTTATGAATAAATAACGATGCGATTGATTTTAATGAATTATTATGTGATTGATGAAATGAAATTAAATGATTATTGGAATTTGATGTATTTTTGATATTATTTGAACATAGTTCAGGCAGGTCTTGTTTCAAATTGCAGATCTTGGTTCCTACTAAGGTTTTCAAATATTGTAAATCGACTCTTTATAACGAACCATTCAACCCCCTTTCCGCTTTACGGATATGTTTGTATCATCGATCTACCTATCTAATATATAAAATTATCGTGTCACAGTGATTGTCACTAAACTGCTTCTAAACTTTTATGAAATTTTTTCGGTAGGTATGAGAATAGGTTGTAAACTATTTTTTATACCCCTAGGTGATAAGGGTTTTTTTGGACAATTATTATGGTGAAACGTAGTTCGCGGGCACAGCTAGTCTTCTTCTAAAATATATAATAAAATATTTAGATTCAATACGCTTAGCAGTTAAGCGTATTAAATCGAAAGTAGGCATATAATAAAAATACAAAGAATAGCCATAAAACTTTTTTTTGTTAATCAACAACCTTAAATATTATTTCGGTATTCCGTTACACCCGGTATAATATATATCCTATGTTTCTATTATAAATATATTGATAAAAATCAGTATTTTAGTTACTTAATTATTTATTTTTGTTATTGCACAATTTTTTCCGCTAAAACAACATCTTACACTATTACTTGGGTTTGCTCGAAGAGATCACTATGAGAGATAAGCTTGTCCTTGTACATATTTTCAGTTTTAACTGTATATTTTGACGTGTCAGTGTCATAAAGAAAAAAGTAAGAAAATGTATGTCTTAGGTGCTCTGTTGTCGCGGGAATACTAAATGGATCGAGGTCCATGCTATAACCCATTCCTATTTTTTATTTACAATAACTATATTGATGTATGAAATACGTGTTATTGTGTGCTTGACTGAAACTAACTTCAAAGCGTTAAGCGGAAAAAAATGCATCAAAATTTCAAACTCTTATAAAAAAACGACATAACAAAAACAAATACAACCAAACCCCGTCAAAAATATATTGTTCTATCTTCGACTTAGTTCTCTACGGCAGTAAGATCAAGTAATTTTTAATTAAACAGCTTTGTTAAACGCAGGAAAAGGGAGATAAGTAAAAAAAGGAATAAGCAACAGCTGAAACGATTCTCTCCGAAGAGCCTACACAATTCTCTTTCAGCAAACTTTTCTTAGCAAACACAAAAGCATAATGACCAAATTGGCCTTCCTCAACCTGTGATGACACAAGCGCCTGTCTCTGAAATATTGCGCCTCAAACATAAAGGAACCTTTTTTCTTGCTTGTCACAGAATTCGCTGTAATAACCATTCAGACGGAATTTCCCCTATTTTTGTCTTGTTTTGACCGAATATACGAGTAACTAAGGGATTACATTTAATAAAATTGTTACTTAAAGCAAGTTTGTTAGATTTTATTGTTTTGCTCATACGGCACACAGCATCAATGTATATACCGGAGGGAGATTCTTGTACCAGGGTCGTGTGCTTGGGTACCTCCGTCTTACTTATTTCTGCCGCAAAGCAGCAGTGCTTGCAATGTTGTGTTCCGATTTGAAGGGTAAGATATGGCATTGAAATGACTGGGTACCGTGACTTTACATCTTAAGTCACAAGTTGGCAACGTACACTGTTCTTGTAGGGGTTGTAGTTAGCTGCGTATCTTACAGGAGCCACGTGTATTATAATAGGTGACTGTTACCACTTACCATTAGGTGGGCAGTTTGCTTGTTTGCCAACTGATTGCCATAAAAAAATGTTTTTGTCGTTAACAGCGGTGCATGGGCGACCTTCACGAATTTACCCTGGAGATTGACACGACGACGAAAAGCAGATTGAAGCCGAACGAGGCTCCGCTGAGCTGTCAAATTACACTTACACCCAGTTTCTGAAAGGCTGTTCAGCGATAAAATTAACTAACAAGCTGTCAATCTAATGTTAACTATGAATTGAGTTGCTGAAAGCTAAATCAACTTATCACTGTGTTAGTTGACACAGCTGTCAAATTTATTTCAAAATTATTAAGGAAAAGACCCATTTTGGGTTTTCAAAATACATATGAATAAAACAAAATATATGATTTCAGCAATGTGACCGTGTCTAAAAATATTTCTCACGAGAAATCAAATTATTAAAGATAAGTAAATTTTGTCTAACCAACATTTCAGAAACTCAGATTGATTTGACACTGCTGTTAAGATGACATGGATGTTAGTTGAACAATATTTTGATCAGCCTTTCAGAAACTGGGGGTTAAAATCGTAAAAAAATCATGCGACGAAAATTTATCCGAGTTAAATCCATTTTATTGTAATCACGCAATTTTTAAAATGACGCCACAATTTGAAAACAATTGACAGTCAGATGAAGCAAATTGTATTCTACGGCTAAAGCCGTAGAATACAATTTGCTCTTTATAAAGAGCTCCATTTTCAAATGTAGTAATAGCTTTATAAATTCCGGAAACTTTTAGTGTGATCAATGTATTAATTATAGGTATTTTTTAAAAGGTTTATTTAAATATGATTAATGACGCTGATATCTATCTATACTTGTGGGGGTAGCTGTGGGC
Source organism: Schoenobius gigantellus (assembly GCA_963935595.1). Lineage (NCBI taxonomy): Eukaryota > Metazoa > Arthropoda > Insecta > Lepidoptera > Crambidae > Schoenobius > Schoenobius gigantellus. The sequence goes on from OZ012549.1 coordinate 4,519,865, forward strand.
GACGAGTGGCGACCCTCAGCAAGCCACTGCGACCTGTACAGATCTATTGTGGCTGACCCCTCCTCAAAGGTCTCCAAATAGGCCTGTAGCGTTAAAATAGCCGATGACCTTTTTTGGAGACAGAGCCTTTGCTTCATGAGGTGGCAAACTAGGTCCTCCCAGAGCTCGGCTCCTTGTGTGGATGAGAGCATAGCATTCACAGAGGATGTGAGAAGGTGTCTCGTCATCCTCACCACAGAATCCGCACGTGGGGGCATTTGCTAATCCCATTCTGTGCAGATGTTTGTTGAGTTTACAGTGGCCAGTTAAGGCCAGTCTAGTGAGAACCTTTAGTTGGCCTCTGCTCAGTTGGAGGTTACGCATTGCGACCCTGGGTGAAAATTCCCTAATGAGCATTTTTGAGTGCAAAAGCCCTGAACTCTGAGCCCACTGGAGACGGGCTTGTGTTTGTACCCAATCCCTAAGGGCTCTCTTTTTTGTCACCCTCGAAATGCCACATGCTGTTGAATGTTCTGGTCCTATAAGAACGTTTTCGGAGCCAGCCCTCGCTAGTTCGTCGGCAATTTCATTGCCTCGGATGTTGGAGTGACCTGGAACCCAGCCAATCATAACCGAGTTCCTGGTCGCCAAATCATTCAAGACCTTCGAACACTCTAAGGTGATTTTGGACTTGAACTCCACGGCAGCCAGGGCCTTTAAGGCAGCCTGGCTATCCGACAGAATAAGAATATTTTTACCTTCGCTCGACCGGTTTGCGTGAACGCAGTCGATGATGGCATACATTTCTGCCTGAAAAACGGTGGCATGTGCACCCAGGCTAGTCCTCCTGGATTTCGTGCTACCTCCGTAGACACCTGCACCTGAACGGCCTTCTTTTCTGGAGCCGTCAGTGTACCAAATCTGGTTGGCTTTCCTAAAGGGCTCAGGGATTTGCATATCCCATTCTTCCCTGTTAGGAATCGTAACTTTGTAGTTCCTCCTGAACTCCAAAGTTTCATGCATGGCATCAGCTGGCATTGCCATTATAGGATTTACCAAGAGGCTGCTATGTAGTTTCCTCATGGTCTGGGATTTCCAACTCGATTTGCCTCCCTCTACCGCTCTGAGCATGGCCATCCTTGCCTCCCCCTGAATGAACAGGTGGAGCGGTGGGAAGTTCAGGATAGCCTCCAGAGCAAGGGTGGGAGAAGACGAGAAGGCCCCCGTGATCATCAAGCAGGCGCATCTTTGCAGGCTTTCGAGGGCCTTATTTGTGGTCCCTATTGCCGTTTGCTTAAACCAAGCTATACACCCGTAGCTAACCATAGGTCTTACCACAGCGGTGTAAAGCCATAGTAGGTAGCTTGGTTTCAGTCCCCACCGGGAACAGGCCAGCTTACGGCAAATTCCGAGCGCTGCTTTGGCCTTCTTGATTATGTTCTGTATATGTGTACACCAATTCATCCTATGGTCCAAGAGGACCCCAAGGTATTTGGCATTTTGTGAAAATTCAATAGTCCTTCCAAAGAGCTTAGGAGGCTTAAGGCCGTCTAGATTCCTCCTCCTAGTGAAAGGGACTATAACGGTTTTGCCGGCGTTTACAGACAGCCCCACCTGGCAGCACCATTGTTCGATCTTCTTGAGAGCGAGTTGCATGAGACCTGATATAGTTGAAGGACATTTCCCCACTATGTGGACCACCAGGTCATCTGCGTAGCCTTGAGTGGGAAGGTACGCCATGTTTAACTCCCGGATTAGGCAGTCAACAACCAGACACCACAGTAATGGTGACAGCACTCCACCCTGGGGGCACCCCCTAGTCACCCTGGCGATTATAGTGCAGTCCAACAGTGTGGTTTTCACAGTTCTTGTTGATAGCATTGCCCTTATCCAGGAGATTACTAATTGGTCGATGCCTCGGTTTTGTAGACATCGCACAATCACTTCTGTTGAGGTGTTGTCAAAGGCACCTTCAACATCCAGAAAGGCACACAAGGCTATTTCTTTGTTTTCCAGCGCCTGTTCGAGTCTATCGGTCAATTCGATAAGGGCAGTTTCCGTAGACTTACCTTTCTGGTAGGCGTGTTGCCTAAGATGTAAGGAATCACCTGCCAGGTGCGTATCCCTTACATAAAAATTAATCACCTTCTCCATGGTTTTCAACAGAAAGGAGGTAAGGCTGATTGGTCTGTAGGACTTAGGTTGGGACTTGTCCTTATCCCCTCCTTTGGGGATGAATATAACCCTGACCCTTGTCCACAGACTAGGGAGGTATCCCCACGCTAGACTAGCCCTGAGGATCCTCACTAAAACTGGGAGTAGGATATTTTTACCCTGTTGTAGCAGGGCTGGGAAAATACCATCCTCACCCCCGGTCTTGTATGGCTTAAAGCTATCAATAGCCCAAGCTACCATTTGAGGGCCTACTATTTGTGAGGCTTTTCTCCAGTCCTCCGCCTTTGGCCTTAGCCTAGGCAGCTGATTGGATTCCTCTGATGATTCTACTACCCTTGAATCTGGAAAGTGCACTTTCGCTAGGAGTTCCAAGGTCTCCTTTGCGTTGCACGTAAAGGTCCCGTCTGGTTTCCTTAGTAGACTTATATGGGACGGAGGCGCTTTGGATAAGATCTTATGTATCCTTGCGGCATGGGCTGTGCTATATTTCACAAAACCTACCCCAAGATCGTCTTTTCGCTCTCCTTAGTTCTTTGTTGAACCCTGTAAGGGTACGGGAATAGGCTTCCCAGTTGCCATCAGTTTTCGCTTTATTAAAGCGCGAGCGGGCTTTTTGCCTCAGGAATTGCAATTTGCCGCTCCACCAGGGTACTTTACGATTGCTCTCTCTGGTGGTGTGGGGGCAGTTATTTTCGTAGGCACTTAGGATGCCCGCGGTCACTGCCCCTGCCGCTAATTCTGTTCTACTGTTTTAACGGCTTGTATCGTCTCCAAGCTTTGTTTCAGGCTTTCGCGGTAGCCCTCCCAGTTAGTAAGCCTAGGATTGCGATAGGATTCGATTTGTGTGTCAGACTTAACTGCTATGTCGAATCTGATGTACCTATGGTCAGATAGTAAAGCATCTTCGGAGACGTGCCATCCCCGAATGTGGTTCACTAACTGCGACGTACAGAGGGTGATATCCAGGACCTCGCTTCGGGCTGACGTGATGAATGTGGGACTATGTCCTCCATTTAGCACCGTCAAGTTCCTAGATAGCAGAAAATCATGCAGAAACTCACCTCTTGGGTTCGTATTGCTACTACCCCATGATGTGTGATGCGAGTTTGAGTTGCAACCGAGGAGCAAGCCCACGTTGTGCTCCTCGCAGTACTCTACTAGTCCTGCCAGCTGCACCGACGGGTCCGTCTCTTCTCCCGGCATGTAGACAGAGCAGGCCACCATCTTCCTATCCTGCATTCCAGGGAGTACAACATAGGCAGCGACTAAGTCATCTGTGCACAGATAAGGTATAGGTAAGAATTTCACATTTTTATTAAACACTATACATGCTCTTGGCCTCACTCCCCCGGCATTGTACAAAATACTACCTAGGGAGTTCAGCCCAAGAACCGCGCTTCCACTTATTCACGGTTCTTGTATGAATGCCATACAGTACCTTGCATCGCTCCATTTCTTCGTTAGGGCAGCTGTTGCCGCCTTCGATGACGCTGATAAGCTCAACATCACAATTTGATTTCAGATATTTTTAAATCTACTAAACGTTGGGTGATCTAAGTAAGTACTTCTTTTATTTTCTTCCATTGCTTGAATGAATGAATGAATGAATGAACCGTTTATTGAGGCAAGCACAAAATTGATTGAGTAATCAACTGTATACATTTAAAAATTAGGTGCGAGGCCCAAAAAGGCTCTGACTCAGCGTGTGCTCTTACGAAGGTTTCCGCAAGGGCGCTGTTATTATAACAGGTCTCTGGACTGCTTGAAATTCAATACAACAAATTATACTACAAATAGATAAAAAATAATTCTTTCAAACACTTTGATCGATCACGTACAACCAAACCTTCGACTAACAGAAACTCCTTCGAAACAAGATAAGATTTCGCCTAAGATTATACAAAAGTAGGTATAACTTTGCGAACTCAGTAATCATGTCAACACATCTAGAGAGGTGCTTTCATGAATTTCACGAGTTCCGAAGGCTGCCTGGAGTATGACATAACTTTGAAACTGTACGCACATTGCACGTGTGTCAGTTTGCCTTAAATTACAATTTGAACATTCCTTGAGGGTGAAAGTTTGTTACCAACTTTGGAACACGTCAATATATGAGTGTGCGTCGACTTCTACACTGATTGACATTTGCCGTATCTCTGGAAACTTTAGCATTAGAATTTGGTGCCGAAAATCATTTCATGTTTCTGCGAATGGAGTCGCGTCAATGTCGACAAGTACATAGGGTTTCTATTCATTTGATTACTCAGTGTTTTAGCGATATAATCTTCTGTTTTTTTCATTTTTGTTTTTAAAATCTTCTTCGTATCTTTTTTCCGTTTCCAGCTTAAAGTCACTTTACTATCGTCTTTATCAAAACACCCTTTTGTTCTATAAATAATAATAACGTTATAGTCAAAATAAAAAGGTTTAGGTGACAGACATTGACATTATTTTACCGATAGACAAGAACGTTCGAGTAAAAAATGTGTGCAAATACTGTTGGATGTTAGAACATAAGGCCCCTGTACACGATCAAACATGTTTGTCAAATTTACGTGTTTGACAAACATGTTTGTTCGAGTAGGGCTGTGTTTGACACACGAAATACGTAATTGATGTGTTTGAAAAGTATCTGGATTGACGTCGTGTTTGATGAAAAGTAGTGAAGTTTGTCAAGCAAGTTTGACAAACATGTTTCATCGTTTACAGGGCTCTCATCAGCTAGAGGCACTAACTACATGTCTTGTCTAATCATACAAACAAAACAAACACCGCTAGAATGCTTTTGGAATATAGATTTCGTTTAACCAAAACCGATTTTGCTGCCAGTTAAAAAAATAAAATAAATAAAATAAAATAGTTTATTTCATCAACATTGAGTGATACACAAGATTCTGTGGCCAGAATCACCCAGGAAGCATGTGATCATGCTTGTGTCGGGTGGTTCTGCTCTTCCCTAGGTACATTAGCATATAGTTATTAGGCACCAAAAGGTGGAGAGGTGAAAATAGCTTTACTGCACTGTTTCAGATTTTTTATTCTCACTTGGGCACAGATAATAGAATATATACTTCGTTGAGGAAGGCAAGTCCATACAGTTAGTCTTGTACAGTTTAGTTTCTTGATATTTAGCTTAAACACATTTTATCGTCTTAAATAAAATATGATAAATATTTTCTCGAACACAATTTTCGAATTATTAAAATAAAAGGCGGATAAATCACACGACACAGAGATTGTACAGTCGGCTTCAAAAGTAGATAAGCATTTTAGTACTATGTCACACCAACTATTCCTTTTATTTAGTATGGTTACACCCCATAGAGAAGTTACACCCATAATGTGTTGTTAATAGTTGATGTGACATGGTACTAAAATGCTTATCTACTTTTGAAGACGACGTAAATGACAAGTTATAAGTTTGATTTTATGATGCGTTCGGTTGGCCAATAGAGTTTGACGGTTTGCTTGTGAAGTAGTAAAATGTGCGCAAGATAGGAACTAACCACTTGGTAATCACTTTGTAGCGAATTTGGGGGCATCCATACAAAATGGTAATATAAGAATTTTGTCATTTTCATTATATGTCACAATCTATGCAAATAAATAAAATTTATGTGTCTATTTGTAATGTCAAAATAACAAGTTTTTACTAAATGGGTATGAATGTATATCGGGTACCAATAACAAAAACATAATTTTAAAAAATTTTGTCTGTTTGTCCTCGCTAATCTCCGGAACGGCTGGACCGATTTTGACGGGACTTTCACTAATAGATAGCTAATTATATAAGGTATAACATAGGCTACTTTTTGCCAAAAGTTGAAGAAGTCGCAGGTACAGCTAGTTGTGAAATATAAGTATTAAGGATGACAACTATGAATCTTACTAATAATTGCAATAATGTAAGTATCAATTTTCATCTAACTATAGTAAGTTAACTCAACTCATGTCAATTATAATAATTTCTGTAGATATAGTTTCATTTTTAATCACTTTCCTTACAGCACTTAGTTAAAAGAAAAGCCGATTATGCAAAATCTACTATCACTGCTATACTTCTATGCAAAATTTTGGTGTTATTCTAGAAAGAGCATACAATTATGAGACAAGTAGGTAAATAGATACTTTACTAATATATCTCACAATAACTATAACATTGAGAAAATCTCCTTCACCGTAAAGTGGAAGAGAAGTTGAAAAACATAAATCTGTATCATTATATGCACATTCACGCGAATGAGCAAAATAATAAGACCCAAACAACGCTTGACTATTTACGATCATCACCTACTGTAATGGTAGTTTTAGACAGACGAAGCGAAGCGTTAATTGAATTGGCAGAGTCATATTTCTCTTCATGCAAAGTAGTAAGCAGTCTATTACTACAGCAATACAGTTCAATATTGTACTTTAAATTTTTTTATTCGTCTCCTCACTCCACAATATTTTTTAACACGAAGGCAGTATATAACTAAGTATAATGAACTGTATTTGTTATGCAAATTTGAAAATATTGAACAGACTTTGGCTACTAATTCAAAATTCAATGATGGACGCCAGAATATTGATAACTTCACACAAATCATGGTCCAGAACCCCCCCCCCCCCCTGGAAAAAATCTATATACGCCAATGCCTGTATACTGCATCCGTGGTCTAGTAAGGAAACCACCTGGTATTGATCTAGTTCGGGGTTAGATTCCTAATTGGGGCTGATGATTTTCTGCTTGGTTTCTTTGGCCGCAGAGCTTCTGAGCCCACCCGGCTAGCCACCACCATCTTACCTAAGTTTGTCGCCTTAATAACATTGTTGTGTTGTTGTGCCTGTTTAAGGTAAGATAGCCAGTTCCTTAGTTATCGAGGAGTCCAGGTGAAGCTCGATTCCATTATTCGCTTTATCGTCACTTACATACAATCAGGTCAAAATTCAAAAATCTTTATTCAACAGACACTTCAAAACCGACTTCAAAACAAAACAAAATTCTATTTAGAAGGAGAATTTTTTGAATTGAAAATTATTTTAAGGGCCCACCATCCGCGCGAGCCCGAGCTAGTTTAGGTAAATTTCTCTAGTCTCTGTTTGTGTGCGTCGCTCACGCACACAAGCGCACTCGGTCGCGCAATCGGTACGGCCGCCTAGCAAAATATCGTAGATGTTAATTTTGAATTTAATAGGTGTTTATTATTTACTGTGTTATACTATAGTAAATACAGGGATGTGTTTGATCAACTTTTATTTTTACAAGCTTTTATTTAGCTTGCACTGTATGTACGTATGTAGATTTGACCACTTCTCGGTTTTCGAATTGGCTGAAATTTTGCACATAATAATATGTATATCGTGACAATGCAATGTTATGATAACATGGAGCTGATCTGATGAAGAAACTGGACGGTGGCCATAGGAACTCCGTAATAAAAAGACGCAACCCCATCGAGTTTGGGCTCGTTTGATTCATATTGACGAGTACTTTGGTCCTATTTGTTAACCAGGGTCTGATGCTGGAGCTGGGAGGTGGCTATAGGACCTCCGCAATAAAACGACATAACCCTATCGAGTTTGGGCTCCTTTGATTCGTAATGACGAGTACTTTGGTCCTATATGGTAACCAGGGTCTGATGCTGGAGCTGGAAGGTGGCCATAGGAACTCCGCAATAAAACAACACAACCCCATCGAGTTTGGGCTCGTTTGATTCGTATTGACGAGTACTTTGATCTTATATGGTAACCAGGGTGTGATGCTGGAACTGGAAGGTGGCCATGGGAACTCCGCAATAAAACGACACAAGCCCATCGAGTTTTGGGCTCGTTTGTTTCGTAATGACGAGTACTTTGGTCGAGTTTCGTAATGGCGGCCATGCGATTACAAAATGATAAAATATAAAATAATAGTAAAAAGATTTTAAAAAAAAGTCGCCCCACACTAGGATTTTATTTTAAAGCCCTAATAAGACGAAAATAAATTTAAATTTATTACATGATACATCTAATATATAAAATTCTCGTGTCACAGTGTTTGTTACAGAACTCCTCCGAAACGGCTTGACCGATCTTTATGAAATGTTTTGTGTATATTCAGTAGGTCTAAGAATAGGTCGTAGGCTATTTTTTATTACGACGAAACGTTAGTTCGCCGTTATTATGGCGAAACGTAGTTCGCCGGCACAGCTGGTTTTTAATAAAATATAAAAGCTTGTCGCAAGATTTACCCATTTTATAAAAAACAAATATTTTTTTCTTACAATTACCAATATTTATTTATTTAAGGCTTACCAAGTAAATACATACGGGCAAGGTACTTAAACAGTTTTTTTTATGGAGGGCCTGGCAAATGACCTCCTCCCGTCTGATGTTAAGCGGTGAAAGAGGCCCAAATGAGTTGACAGATAGAGGTGGGAGGACATCCACTATCCAACCTGCCCGCCCCTTGCCGGCCTAAAATATGTTTTTCACACCTCTTTTGAAGGAACCCATGTTGTAGGATGGAGGAAACACGTGCGCAGGTAGAGAATTCCAAGTGTGGGATGATCGACAGAAGACTTACCGGAGGGAGACTCTGTACCAAGGTCGTGTGCTTGGGTACCTCCGTCTTACCTATTTCTGCCGCAAAGCAGCAGTGCTTGCATTGCTGTGTTCCGGTTTGAAGGGTAAGATATGGCACTGAAATTACTGGGTACCGTGACTTTACATCTTAAGTCACATGTTGGCAACGTACACTGTGGCCCTTGTGGGGGTTGCAGTTTTACTGCGAATGTCACACGAGACACATGTATTATAGGTGACTGTTACCACTTACCATCAGGTGGGCAGTTTGCTTTTTTGCCAACTTAGTAGCAATAAAAAAAGAAGAAGGAATCTTGGAATTTCTTGGTACGGTGTGAAAAGGAGGATACAGTGTAAGGATGACTCCGTAGACCCTTACGCGTGTTTCTGTGAAGGAATGGAGAGGGAGGGATAAGGTTAAAGAGCTCCTCAGAGCATTCCCCATGGAATATTCGGTAAAAGGCGCTAAGAGAGGCGATGTCACGTCGAAGTTGTAGAGGCTCGAGGGTGTTAGTTGCCTCAACATCGCCAATTATTCGAATAGCGCGACGCTGCAATCTGTCCAGAGCATCGAGGAGGTACTGAGCGGAGCCGGAGTGCGAGCAATATTCCACGCAAGACCTAACCTGAGTTTTATACAACAGGCATAGTTGGTCCTTGTTCAGGACACCGAGTTTCCGTGAGGCAGCAGTTATAACGGATTCGAGTTTTTCAAAAAAGGGATCATATATGCATTTAAATTTCAGGACTGCACAGCATTGTCATGTGTGTATGACAATGCTGTACAAAACGTTATTTATTACAAAAAAAAAATATAATAATCAAATTGTTTTATTGTTTATCCTAATTCTCGCACAAGCTTTTATATTTTTATAAGAAAATGTATCTTGTAATAAATTAAAGTTTATTTTCCTCTTTCAAGGCATTATAATATAAGCTTGTTTTTAAAAAAAACTTTTTTTAAATAATTACTCAAATAATACGAAATATTTTAATGACTACCGAGTTCTTTATTGTTAGTTGTATCTACAAATTATTTTATATAATATACATATAATAATTTAGTAATAAACAAATATGAAATGAATATTTTCTTGTGCTCAACGCACTTTTTAGTGCATTGAAGCCATTCGCTAGATTGTAATAAAAAATAAATTAAAGTTTATTTTCTTTTTTTAGGACATTAAAATAAAAGCTTGTTTTTAAAAATCTTTTGTGATAGCGGCCATCTTGTTTTAGTTTTTTTCATGGTGCACCGAACTTTCATTTGATACCCCATATACAGACCCATATTGTGGGGATTGTACATAAAAGCGTCGGTAGTGCTGTGAAGCGTCGGTGGCGCTGTGAAGCGTCGGTGGCGCTGTGGTCTCGGCACTTGCCTTCCAATCTTCCTTTCGTTTCGAATTTCATATGTACATTTGTCTGATGCTCCTACGGTGAAGGAAAACATCGTGAGGCAACCTGCATACATTTGCGAAGAGATTCAATGGTGTATGTGAAGTCGACCAATCCGCACTGGGCCAGCGTGGTTGACTAAGGCCTAATTACCCTAACATAGGGTAGGCTCGAGCCCCTCGGTGGGGACGTATATGAGCTGTGATGATGATGATGATGTACATAAAAATAATCTGTCAATTTGTGACGGCGGCCATCTTGTATTAGATTGTCTTTCAGAATATACTATATTCTACAATTCATTCTACAATTCAAGCTCTTTCATTTGACACCTAAATTGGGGAAGGTCGCACAAAAGAAATTGATGGGGTTGCGTATGGATATTATCTAGGCTAGGCTCAAAGTACTCATCAAGAAAAATCATATAGGACCGAAGTACTCGTCAATACGAATCAAACAAGACTCGATGGGGTTGTGTCGTTTTATTGCGGAGTTCCTATGGCCAGCTTCCAGTTCCAGTATCAGTCCCTGGTTACCACATAGGACCAAAGTACTCGTCGATACGAATCAAACAAGCCCAAACTCGATGGGATTGTGTCGTTTTATTGCGGAGTTCCTTTGGCTATCTTCCAGCTCCAGCATCAGACCCTGGTTACCATGTAGGACCAAAGTACTCGTCAATACGAATCAAACGAGCCCAAACTTGATGGGGTTGTGTCGTTTTATAGCGGAGTTCCTATGGCTACCTTCCAGCTCCAGCATCAGACCCTGGTTACCACATAGGTCCAAAGTACTCGTCAATACGAATCAAACGAGCCCAAACTCGATGGGGTTGCGTTGTTTGATTGCGGAGTTCCTATGGCCACCTTCCAGTTCCAGGATCAGACCCTGGTTACCATATAGGACCAAAGCGCTCGTCAATACAATTGAAACGAGCCCAAACTTAATGGGGTTGCGTTGTTTGATTGCGGAGTTCCTTTGGCTACCTTCCAGCTCCAGCATCAGACCCTGGTTACCACATAGGACCAAAGTACTCGTCAATACGAATCAAACGAGCCCAAACTTGATGGGGTTGTGTCGTTTTATTGCGGAGTTCCTATGGCCACCTTCCAGTTCCAGCATCAGACCCTGGTTACCATATAGGACCAAAGTACTCGTCAATACGAATCAAACGAGCCCAAACTCGATGGGAATGAATTGTTTGATTGCGGAGTTCCTATGGCCACCTTCCAGTTCCAGCATCAGACCCTGTTTACCATATAGGATCAAAGTATTCGTCAATACGAATCAAACAAGCCCAAACTCGATGGGGTTGCGTTGTTTGATTGCGGAGTTCCTATGGCCACCTTCCAGATCCAGCATCAGACCCTGGTTACCATATAGGATCAAAGTACTCGTCAATACGAATCAAACGAGCCTAAACTCGATGGGGTTGCATTGTTTGATTGCGGAGTTCCTATGGCAACCTTCCAGATTCAGCATCAGACCCTGGTTACCATATAGGATCAAAGTTCTCGTCAATACGAATCAAACGAGCTCAAACTCGATGGGGCTATGTCGTTTTATTGCGGAGTTCCTATGGCCACCTTTCAGCTCCAACATCAGATCAGCTCCATGTCGTCATCATAATATATTTATACATATGCATGCAAAATTTCAGCTTAATCGGAAACCGGGAAGTGAGTCAAATTTAACTCGCAAGATTAGACCCGAACATGCAAAAGATAAATAAAAGCTTGTAAAAAGGTTGAAGGTTTTTCGTACGGCAGCCACAAATAATAAAATTGTTAGTTATCAACTTCTCCGATTACTCCGTAGGACTTCGCGTCGTATACATACACAAATAATTACGTAACCGGGAGCTAGCTCAAAGCGACGTGCTCTCACTTCGAGTCTTGATTGCACACTGAATTTCGACGCGCCCGAGCCAAGTATTTGTAAGAAAATCGATAAATGTATGTAAAAAATTTCATATAAAAATCAATATACGATAATTTAAAAAAATACCACGGTGTCAGTGTTTTGCTTACCCTTGTTCTATATATTTGTTAAATGAAAATACAATAGGGTTAATTAATGAAGCTAAAAATCACGAACGGTATATGTGTGTAACCCAAATTTTAAGTAAAATTGATGCTATTTTTTAACGAAATGGTATGTAAATTTGAAAAATGGTGACGGTGATTGTGTAAACACATAATTTAAGAATTTAAATTTATTTTTTCCCGGTCAGTTAACTGGAACGTTATCGTAAAATATCAAAAACGCCAACGGCCTTTTTGCTATTTTTCGCGCCATGGGCCCTAAATGAAGCGACTCAGGACACAGCTGTTAAAAGTGTCTGTCAGCTACAATAACAGCTCATCATGAGGTGGGTCGTATGTTTGTTTGCCATCTATGACACGGAATTCTATGATAAAATGAGCATGGAGGGAAGAGACGGAGTATGATCTTGAAAGAAATAGAGACTTGAGTAGAATACGGGAATATAAAAGTACTGTCACAATATTGGACTGTATTGCTTCAAAAATTGCATTATAAGACTGTTACGGGTCCAGTGTAAAATCCTTCCTAATGCTAAAAAGGGGTTTAATGGAGCTCGTGATGAACGATGTTGATTGGCTGCATTGAGCAATTACGATAATTGATTGCGCATAAAGAAAAATATAGTTCTGCACATCCAAGCCTCGCCTAGTCACTCTGAAACCAGCGTAAGACGTGTGAGCTGATTGAAGGTGGCCATTATAAGAATTACTGCGTATTGAGATGCCGACTCGACGAGATTGACGGCTGAATAGACGCTCCCACTTCAAGTCCCCGGAGCTGGCGCCATTGTTTCCTTACTTTATGGAAATGCTGTAATAGCCGGTGAGTGACTACAACTGATTTAAGACAAACTCAACAAACTTCGCCTGTTAAACAGTTGAAGTGTATAACGTTCAAGTAATGGATCCGTGGATCAAAAAGTAGCGTAGCAAAAAAAAAAAAAAGTTGCGAACTGAACTCTTGAAACAAATCCAATCGATCGGCATTGAGATTGTAATTTTTCGTACGCTTATTTAGCAACACTAACGACAAAGTGGATCCGTATTTTGAGAAAATTAGATAGCACCGACTTCGGTTCACTTAAAATCACCACAATACGGTTCTAATTTTGTGCTAATGTGGAAAATCAAACGTACAAACAATCACAATCTCAATGTCGATCGATCGGAAATGGTATTCAAAAGTAGGCCTACAGAGTTTAAGTTATGATGCTATTTACTTGTAATATGGGTCCACCTTTTTAACGATATTTTATGATTGCACATTATTGAACATTTCAAAACAATAATTTACATACCTACTAAGTATAGAGGAGACAGCATTTTTAAGTTGTAACATTGATTAAGGCGCATAGTGCTCCCAATGACCTTGCGTCGATCGTCCCGCACTGATTACATAGGAGTGAGTGAGAGTGAGGGGAATATTCAAGCAAACCTTTACGCGTAAGATGAATTATTTCAATAAAAAATTAATAAAGGCGAATAAGAAAAATCTAAAAGACCATCCCCTAGAATATTGTTCACTTTATTTATTAAAATCGAAAGTATGTGATTTAACCTAATATTTACGAAGCGATTAGGTTTATAGTTTTAAAATCGAGGCATGTTTGGGTCACATTTTAACCAAGATTTAATTAATTTATCAAAAAATTAAAAAGACCATCCTCTAAAGAATGCGTTGAATAATAACATATCTTTTTTAAAGAATTTTTTATTCAATATTTATGAAGAGAACCGGTTTTTTCTGCAGTGATTTTTTATGTTTGACCTTACTATGCGCCTTAAGTATAAAAAATACTTAAAGATAGTTTGAAATTATTCATATTAAAGAACAAATGTGCATGACTTAGGCATAAAGCTAGCATTAGAATTCAAGATATTTTAAAACAGTTTCAAAATGTAGGTATAACGTAATTTATCAAGAATGTATTCAAACTTTAAAATTGGGATCTCACTGCGATAAAAGTTATGGATTATTATCCAAGTACGTAATCTGTTCAGCTGTTTTTATTATTACTGCCCAATCAATAATCATATTTACATTTGTTAATACATCTGACAAAGTTGGTTTTATGGCCAATTGCACTAACCTTGTCTTAGCTTAGGACGATCTTAAGTGGCATGCTGTCACATTCTTTTTATTAAAGACAAGAAGTGACAGCATTCATTTTAGGATTGTCGTAGCTAAGACAAGGTTAGTAAAATTGACCATTAGAGTTACACTCAATACAATGTAAACGCTAGATAAGATTAAAACCAAAATAAACTTCTTTGTATATCAAACTGTTTGTTATTTGTTTATTTTGTTTGTACACAATTTTCGGTAAAAAGTTAACTTAATACCTGCGGCATTTTTCTCCAGCCAACCATTGATAAAAATTCTATCTCTTCTTAGTTACCCATTAGTAAAATGGAATCTCCCATGCAATTACGGATTGTCTGGTAGAGGAGTCTTTTGGAGATAAGTCCACCTTTGTATCTTTTCTATTGTCTTGAGATTCCTTATGTGTTTTTTTGCTATGAAGAGTATAATATATTACAGTCATAGTGACTATACATAAAGCTATTATACATAATAGCTGGCTATTTTATATGTATATAAAAGCTAAATTGTCTAAATTAATTGTTTAAATTAATCACTTATTCATAATAGCAGGGCAAAGTTAGTTAAAGTAATAATTAATAAAGTTCGACTTGCATCCTCCCCCCTCCCCCCCTCCCGCTTCTTGTTCCGCTGCCGCGTGGCGTGATCACCTAAATATTAATCATCTCTTCTTTCGTCTGTCCGTTCCATCGAGATCTCGGCTCCTGACCCAGAAGCAAAGTGACTAGGTGGCTCAGGAGTCCTAAACCACGTAGAGACTTCTAATTTACTGATAAACCTAAGTACGAAACCTCACCAACCCCGATGGAGACACGTTGGGGATCGGGAAGGTCAATTCACCGAGCACACACCCCAAAGACAGGCGCAGCAGTATAAAGAAGCTGGGACTTTGCATGGAGCTCATTAGATTAAGGCGCATAGTGCTCCCAATGACCTTGCGTCGATCGTCCCGCACTGATTACATAGGAGTGAGTGAGAGTGAGGGGAATATTTAAGCAAACCTTTACGCGTAAGATGAATTATTTCAACAAAAAATTAATAATCATCAACCATCCGCTAGAATATTGTTCGCTTTATTTATTGAAATCGAAAGTATATGATTTATCCTAATATTTACGACGATTTTTAACCAAGTTATAATTAATTTATCAAAAAATTAAAATCACCATCCTCTAAAGAATGCGTTAAATAATAACATATCTTTTTTAAAGATTTTTTTATTCAATATTTATGAAGAGAACCGGTTTTTTCTGCAGTTATTTTTTTATGATTGACCCTACTATGCGCCTTAACTTATGCTTCTTTGGCTAATTGGAGAACGCCTACGAAGGCACGCCTCCTTTTACCCAGCCGCTTACAAGACCTAAATTCATCCCACTAGGGAATTACGGCCAGAGACTATGTATATATATTGTACACCGTGTTTGGTCATATTAAGCCGAAAGCTACCCATGTTAACATAATCATATTAAAGTTATGGCGTCATTGAAAATTTCAAATTGAAAAAAATATTTTCTTATTCCCCTTAGATTATTTTTCACATGACCAACTATCCCCTATACAAGGGGGATTTCAAAATCAATTTTACATTTCTGAATTTTTTATGACGCCATAACTTTTATATAACTATTTTAACATGGGTAGGTTTCGGCTTGATAGGGTATACCAAACACCTTGTATGTAATAAATTTTCATTTTTAACCTCAGTAATATAAGGTATAAAATAAAAGTGCGCGAAGTGTAGAGCAGTTTGAACCTAGCAATATTGACCAAAATTCTATGAACCTAGGTACCTAGCCCCAGGTTAGATAATAGTTACTAATCTAGCTGCCGCTTAACAATAGTGTATAAAATTTCGATGTCAACACCAGTAATAAGTAAAAAAGTATCAAATATGGGAGTAAATTTTTTGTTTATTATTTGTAACACGTTAATTTAAATATAAAGGAAATGTACAATAATAATATATAATAATAATAAATGTAATAAATGTACAATTGAATAAAATTATAACTATTTAAAATAAAAACATATTATTGCTTCGCATAAAGGTAAAGAATTAAAATTTAAGGGTTTTCCTCGATTTTCATGGGATCCCAACATCAGATCCTGACTTTGGTGACCATGGGACCACCCTTGGAGTATACTCCATCGAATACAAAAAGAATTTTGAAAATCGGTCCACAACTGACGGCGTAATCGCGTAACATACACACAAAAAAAGAAAAGAAAAAAAACATACGCATCGAATTGAGAACCTCCTCCTTTTTTGGAGTCGGTTAAAAATGATCCTTAACCTATTAAAAAATGCGGTTTTGCTCAAGGCCTCCTGTGTTCCAATGAGCCCCAGGTCTGGGGTACAATCAAACGGTGTGTGGGGTACATTGGAACAAGGCTAATAAATAATAAAAAATGGAAAATTCTATATTCACTCCTGCGTCTCTATCTCCTGCTGCTTTTGTTTTTTGAACATATCGATGCAGTTTTACTGGACTTGACATTTTTAGGTCAGCAGCAGTTCGTAAACTCATGCTACAAGTTCAACAGTTGTTTTACTATGCAAGCTCTTATCCGTCTTCCTCTTACAATTTCTTACCATTATTGCTTCAAAATCTGCAACAAAAATCCAATAATAATCGGTTGGGGAAAAAGTTTCTTCGCATTTTTTAAGAAAATTCAAAACATTTTTTAATATAGTTTATTTACATTTAACTAAAGTATGTAGGTACAGTCAGCAACGAAAGTCCATGAACACATCCAAATTTTCAAAACACCTGCACACTATAAATGTTCATATGTAACTGAACAGGCTGTTGGACAAATCCCTGTAGACATTTGGGAATACCAAAAGTCGATGTACATTATTTTTACAAAAGTTGCTGAACATGTTTAAGTACATAATTAGCCTGATCTGTAAAATATCAAAATTTGCTGAACAAGTCTGACTACATAAATCCACTGATATGTATACTACTCAAAACTTGCTGGACATATTTAATTACATAATTAGCCTGATCTGTAAAATAACAAAATTTGCTGAACATGACTGACTATATAAATCCGCAGATATGTGTTTAAATTTGTCGCCGGACCGGGGTCCAAAAGAAACTTTCTGAGAAACTTAAACAGGAGGTCGAGTTAATGTTTATAAGTATTTCTGTTTTTTTCTATAAAACAAAAAAAAGGGACTGCTGAGACCACCTACCACCAGGCAGTATACTGGAGAAGGAAACATCATTTTTTGGGAGACCTCGTCCATCCGAGCGGGTGCTGATAGAATATGAATTTGTAGAGGATACATCCGTAGAGACCATACGGAAGCACAAAATCCAAGACCCACAAACGTACACAGATGGCAGTAAAATTGAATCTCGATCCCGCCTGTACGGTCTTCCAGTCTGAACTGTATGCTCTGTATAGGGCGATAGAGATGGTCCGGAGAGAGGGTGTCACCTCAGCAACAATACTGAGTGACTTCAGATCCTCATTGGAGATCATCACGAACCCCAAAGCAGGCCATCAGCTAGTACAGAGGATACATGAAGACATCAGAAGTATCAGAAGGAACGGCGGAGAGGTCAAACTGTTCTGGCTGAGAGCACACGTAGGCACAGCGGGAAACGAAAGAGCAGATGAATTAGCCAAAAAAGCAGCGCGGGTGGTAGACGGAACGCGGGACTACTGTGAGATCCCCGTGTCGTTCGTGAAGAATAAGATAAGGGAGGAGACGATCCGAAAATGGCAGGATAGGTACGTTACCTCCTCTACAGGAGGAGTGACCAAATGGTTCTTTCCAGATCAGGCGAAAGCCTATAGCTGGGTCAGAAAAGAAAAACCATTACCTCGTCTGATACAAGTCTTCACGGGGCACGGGGGGTCCGCAGAATATCTGTACCGATTCAAACTCAAGGACAATCCATAATGTGAATGTGACCCCGGGGAGATTGAATCGGTATGGCACGTGATCCTGGACTGCCCCAGATTTGCCAGTGCCCGCCATGACTTAGAACATCCATGCGCTACTGATGGATAAAAAGGCAAAACCACCCTTAGTGAAGTTTATAGAAATAGCAGCCGATCTGGCGACACAGCGTAACAAGAACTGTACTCCACCAGCGCAGGGGGGTGATGATGAGTCGGTAAATATGGCACCACGAACGCGGGAATCTTACGTGGCCCCAACGATAACGCAAATGCAGTGGTTGAGCGACGGAGAAAAAGGAACAGTAGATCTCCTAACAAGGGCTGTGGCGTTGTTCATGTACAGTGCAGGAGAAAGGATTGGCATTGGTTTCCTTATGTCCAGAACAAGGAAGCACGTTGCCATATCACCTGGCTTAGCAGTCCTGCTAAAAGGCAGCACTACCAGTGCGACCATTAAAAGAAAAGTGTTTGATGCAATGCCTGAGGTGATGCTCGCAGGGCAAAAATGCCGGATTGCACGTTTCAGGAATAAGTCGATCCTACTCCTGAACTGGCACATTGACAAGTCGTCCTTTACTATAGCGGGGGAACTGCTGTTGAACATGGATGGAGACCCAAGAGTCATCAGCGTGGATGTCATGAAGGTAGATCTCGAGAAAGGGAAAGTGTCCGATTACACTCCCTTATTGGAGGCATCCCAAAAACACAAAATTATCGTGTACGAGGGAAGAGGCCAAAACCTCGACTTTCTGCTCAAAGACCACGAGCAGACTCCACGCAATGAACCAGCAGAAAGTGGCTCAGCCCGGGTACAAAGGCAACACGAGGAGGCGATGCAAGAAGCAAACGAAAGAAGACGCCTCCAATCACAAAGACAATCCCCGACAGACGACCTCGTCAGGGGCATATCTGTTGCCCTGGGCCACGCTCGTCCTCGTAGAACAGGCAGTGAGACAGTACCGGATGTGGTTCCCAAACATAGAACGATCTCCTCACCCAAAACCGCGAGACCGCCATCGAGAATAGTCACTGATCGGGACGGAGATGACCTAGTCAACGCCTATCTAGAGTACCTGGAGATAAAACACACCACCTGCAGCATGATACTTGAGGCATTTCAGATAAACACCCGCATGTTACTACGAGAACTCCTGGACGGGGCGAGGGCGGTGGTCTATAACAACGACACCGGGACTGTGGTGGCGGGAACTCGCCCTATAGATAAAAAGCAGATGGTGGCGTACAGTGGCACGTCAGGCATGGTGCTGGTGGATCATGAAGCAACTGAGGAAAGGGGAGCACTCACATTCTGCGCACCGATCGAGGACCCAATTATGGTAATTGCCAAGTGCACCCACTTCATGCTGGAGGATCGAATTCTAAAAACGGCGGAATCCGTGAGTGGAACTTGGATCTCCGAACCATGGGGTAAACTAGCAATCAGATGGGTTGACGGTGTGCCGGGGTGCGGGAAGACCACGTGGCTCCTCAACAACTTCCAAATGAAGGAAGATATGATCATCAGTAGCACACTCAAGACGGCAAAAGAACTGTCGGACAAAGTGACGACTCTATTCGGGGCGGTCGTGACGGGGAAAATAAGAACCATTGCCTCAGTCCTCATCAATGGTGTGGAAGCATCAAAACGCCTTTTGGTGGACGAAGCTCTCCTAGTCCATTTTGGAGCTATCATGATGGCAGCAAGGCCGACCGGGGCAAGAGAATTGGTACTAATGACCGATACAAATCAGGTCCCCTTCATAGACAGAGACAACCTGTTCGAGATGCGTTACGGAAGCCCCGCCGCCATCACGTCGGTAACAGAAAAGCTCCTCTGCACACACCGAAGTTTGATGGATGTGGTGTATGCCCTCCAAAACGTCTACAAGGGTATTTACACATCGCGGCAAGTGCTGAGGTCCATGACATGCAGAATGGCATCGGAGGCGGTGTTACGTAGGGGCAACCCAAATACTCTCTTCCTTACCTTTACTCAAGACGAGAAAGAAGCGAATGGGAGGTGGGAAGGGTTCGGCACCGGAGAACAATCCAGACTGCTGACGATCCACGAAGCACAGGGACTAACGTACGATCACGATAGTGTCCCTCACGCGGTGGTTGCCATTACCAGACACACGGTATCCTGCACCTACTTCTACCGGGAGAGGAGGACGATGCAATTAGACGTCTCATTGCCCGTCCCAGCATAGCAACAGATGAAGTGGTCATGAAGTACAATAAAAAAATGGTGCTCAGGGCCCTATCAAGCGGAGCGACCTTGGTGTAACTAAAAAAAATAATAAAAAAAAACAGACGTAACATATGAGAGGGCGAGGTTATACGAAATTTGTTTTACAAGTTTGAAAAAAAATATGAATACTATGGCTTTCTGAAAAGAAGGAAAGGAAGCACAGGTACCTTTAGTGGTGGGTTGCGGCGCCTCAGGAGATCTCCTTATCTGGCGTAATATACACTGAATTGTTATTCCCTTTGATCTTGATCAACCCAAACTGAGGAATGCGACGGACGACGGCGGCGGCGGCGAGCGGCGCGGCGAGCGGCGGCGAGACTCGTGTTATTGAACACCCAGCACGATCGCTACTGGCGCGGTTGCAGAAAATGGCCGTCGGTACAATCGACAAGCTCGCAAACTGTTAACGGGGGTAGGTGCGAGGGGAAGGAAGAGGATTGGTCCAGATAGCCATACTGTATTATTTCTTTTATTAAATTACTGCGTAAACTGCCCCCCCGCTTGACAGAACTCCGGGTGATGTCAAAAAAAATTAAATAAGCCAAATATATTAACTGACCAAATCTTGTTAGTAGTACTGGCATAATAATTATAATGATGCAAAAATTGTGAAATAGTCCATAGATCTAAAACTAATTATTAAATTGTGTTTACCCGTAATCTCATTGAACCCAAAATTTTCATGTAAATCATAGACATGATGATGATACTAAGATGATGATGATGATACGTATTTCTGAGAACACTAGGAAATAAATTTAAAAAAAAACTTTTGAAATTATGTTAGAGACGTAAGTAGGTGGAATGATTGATTTCAGTCGTGTTGTTATCAAATATTTCAGTGATTGTCATCAGTCTTAATTCGAAAATTAGTCCGATAATCATGATCTAACAAATCACTTTTAAACGATACTACGTCCAGCAACTTTTGAAAGTTTACTGTCCAGCCACTTTTGAAAATATAATGTCCGGCCACTTTTGGAAATATACTGTCCAGCAACTTTTGGAAGAGTACTATCCAGCCACTTTTGGAAATTTATAATGTAAATGGAATTTTGTTTGTAACTATGATCAGTAACTTATATACAATTCATGTGTCTAGTATCTTTTGTAACCTTATTTTGTTCGGCAAGTTTCGTTGCTGACTGTACCATTTTGTTCGATAACTTTTTGCCATCTTGTAGGTAGGGACATGATCCCATTGCTATAGAAATTTTGGGACTTCTGGTCAAAATACCGCGACAAGTGGTTTTGGCAGTCCTCTCGTGATGTTAACCTGACACTGCCTAAAGAATTCTGAAGAGACCGAAACAGGTGGAAATCTGAAGGTGCAAGGTCAGGACTATACGGCGGATGCATTAACACCTCCCAGCCAAACTCTCTTAATTTTTGCTGAGTGGCTAAAGATGTGTGAGGTCTAGCGTTATCATGATGAAAAACCACACCCCTTCTGTTGATTAATTCCGGCCGCTTTCTCTCAACTTCTTGCTTTAATCTCATCAGTTGTTTGCAGTAGAGTTCAGAATCGATGGTCCTGCCTGGTGGTAACAGCTCATAATGAATAATGCCCTTCCAATCCCACCACACACACAGCATCACCTTGTTGCGAGTTAACCCGGGTTTCGCCACAGTCTGTGAAGCCTGACCGGCCTTTGACCACGACCTTTTTCGCACGTTCTTGTCGTACGTGATCCACTTTTCATCACCAGTTATCAGCTTCTTCAAAAATGGTTCGGTTTCATTACGTCGTAATAAAGAATCACAAATGAGTACACGGTTATTAGGTTTCTTTCAGTGAGCTCGTGAGGTACCCAAATGTCGAGCTTTTTTGTGTACCCAGTTTTTTTCAAATAGGTACGCCAAAACTGTTTTGTGGTCAATTCCCAGTTCTTCAGCTACGTCGTAACTACTGACATGCCGATCTTGCTCCACTTTCTCAAAAATGGCATCCATTTTATCTGTAATAGGGCGACCAGAGCGACGTGCATCTTTGACATCAAAATTTCCGGATTGAAAACGCTTAAACCAAATTTGTGCTACTCTCACAGACACTGCACTAGGTCCATAAACATCGCAAATTTTTTTCGCGGCTTGCGTTGCATTTTTACCTTTTTTGTAGTAAAATTTTAAAATGTATCGAATTTCTTCATTAGATTCACTCATCTTGGCGGTACGAAAAACAAATGAAAATCACACATTTTCCTAATTTGAATTTGGAATTATGTTCTTTAAAATTTAAACTTTCAATGATACCAAAACCAGCCAGATACAAATAGTATAGCCAAAGAGATTTTATTACAAGTTTATACATTCTATAATGCGAAAAGACTTTTTCCCCAACCTAATATATCCCGGGCATAAAATAACGGAGCACAATAAACACTGTCCCATAGTACCCCGTTCCATTGTGCCCCATTAGGTATCAGAATCTTTTAAAAATATCTTTAAAAATTTGGGTTATGTTTTCCACTCCACATGTAACTGCATTTAATGCTTAAATTGATTAAGATTTTGCAAGAAAATATATCATACCTGTTATTGATACTTTT
This sequence comes from Schoenobius gigantellus, assembly GCA_963935595.1. Taxonomy (NCBI): domain Eukaryota; kingdom Metazoa; phylum Arthropoda; class Insecta; order Lepidoptera; family Crambidae; genus Schoenobius; species Schoenobius gigantellus. The sequence goes on from OZ012549.1 coordinate 4,542,836, forward strand.
ATTGTGAAATCGAAAATTATTCCTATCGAAATTGCAACTTTTGACCCCTCAAAACATTTTTTTTTCATATGGAAATTTTGTTGTCGAAGACTGGTCATACTGCACTATTCGCTATCATGTGCCGCATGTGACGCTCTTATTGATAGAAGCAAAAGTGAGCATTTTTGTTTTATATTTGAATAATATTATCGTGTTTGTTTTATTATACCCCGTGTTTCAATGCGCCCCAACTGTCCCTACATAATCTTCACCTATACTTGTTTTATCACTTTATCCAAGTCTTCCAAAATATTATATGAATAGCTGGTTAATGTGATTAATTCTATATCAATTATCACTTTGTCTAAATTGAGTAAGTAGATATTATTTATAAAAGCTGGATATTATGCATAATATCCGGATTTATTATTTTTGCTGTAACATATACATTGATCGGAAAAATTCAGGTATAACATTTTTTAATGGACCTACGCTATTGACCGCAGATGGCTTTTACAGCTTAACCATAATTATTTAAATGAAGGCGAGATCTTTGGTGGGCCATGTTGGCGAACCGATGGATTTCAAGCGGACAGGGTATAATAAAACACTTTAATCACAAGCTATCCAATATAAGATTCAATAAAGTTGATTAATCCGAGACAACGCAGCAAAACGAGCAATAACTCGGAAGGTTGTAAAATTCTCCACATCTAATCGAAGTAAACCATGAACGGCGGGCAGCCCAACCAATTCAGCAACGCCCAGCCCTCGACCCATTGCGCATATAAACTGTCTTAAACAACTCCTTAGAATCCTTTTACACGGACCCCTACGCTGAGGACATCATCAAATATACATTTTGGGATATTAAGTCTGCGACGCACGATATAGTGCGGGAAATGCGAGTTGCCTTTGAATATGCATGAAACTGGATCAAATGCGCGTTTTCAGGCTGAAATTGGTGTGACATTTGTTTTTATCGCTGTTTTTCTGGAAATATCCGGCCAAAGGACCACTATTTGTGTAATTATAATTGTATGAATATATAGTTTTATTTGAGAGCATACAGATACTAAAGTTGTTTGTCGCATATTTAAAATCGTATTAGGTATGTCCCTATTTCCCGCGAGATCAATATATTTAAGAAAAGTAACAACTCCCCTAGATTAAAGAAATTTAATTAAGGACGTTTATCTGTGTTTATTATTACATAATTACATTATTGTATGAAAGACCAAGAGGGTGTTAAATAACTGTTCCAAGCACGAAGCATCTTTTCGTGAGGATGCTGAGATAATAGAAAATACCACATCCACCAATACAAAATCCATTTACCTCGAAGCGAGGTGGCCGGCGGTAAGACGTTCCCCAAATAATGTAGGCCGCATTAATGATGCAAATGATCCCGGGACGTCTCGGCGATAATCGGATACAACGCCTCGAGCATTGTTTACTCTCCTATTTCTGAATAGAGAATCTTTGCGTGAAACGCGGAGTTTTGTTAAGTTTGACGTGGACAGAGTTTAGATACTTGGGTGGATATTTTAAACAAACAAGCTATTAGCATAACAACTAGAGGCGTCATTATTTGGCTAAAATTTCTGCCAGGAATAGGGGGAACGAGATCAGATGCAAATGCACGCATAGAAGATTGGACTAAACATTGATGAATTGACACACATTTTAAATCATATGCGTTAACAGAGGGTTGTCTTTTACAAGGCTACGCCAGTCTTCAAACATTATCTGCGTCCTAATAATAGTGATTATCAATTTTGAACATCTATAGAAATAAGGTTTGATGTTGCGTATGTTTCCATTATAACAATTAATTCGGGTGCCAATGAAATATCTAGACATCTATATAAATAACAGCCTTGACATGATTATTATTTTGATAATGACGTTTTCGAACAACATGCATTTCAAGATATCAAAAACTGTGTATAACGGACACATTATTTTGATGAATATCGGGCCGGACCCGTGAACGTGTGCTGTCTCAAATTAGATTATATGTACATCCATTCGTTTATTTTTAAGGGAAATTAAAATAATAAAAAGCGTCGAATGCGTAGTGCGTAAGACTGTCGCCTTCCAATCGGGAGGTAGCGGTTCGAATCCCGCCAAGTACCAATGTGTTTTCAAATTTTGAATTCATATGTACGTTTATTCGACGCTTTTACGGTGAAGGAAAACATCGTGAGAAAACCTGCACACACCTGTGAAGAAAGAATTTCTTTACAGTTTGTGTGTGAACTCGACCAACCCGCACTTGGCCTAATCGCCCTAGTTTAGGGTAGGCTCGAGCCCCTCGGTGGGGACATATATGAGCTGTTAATGATGATGATGAAAATAATAAAGAGTCCCTAAAAACATTTTTATTGTATTATTCAAGAGACTGATTTCTTAAATTGTTTAATGGATTCTTGTCCTTCTTGCTGCTCTCTTCGAAGAGAGCTGTTGTTTTGTAAAATCTAAATGGACCCGTAACATATAGTGTTCGTTCTCAGCGTTTATCATAACTACAACTAGTTAGTGTGAGTATCGTATTAGCAATAACTTACGTGTAACTTATACGAACGAAGTCACTCCTTGTTTGGATATTGTCCGAAATTGTCCGGTAGGTACTTGACTTCAAATATTTTTTTTTGCAAATGGACGGACAATTGACTAATTCCATAGAAGTCTCATACGGCCTTATTAATAAAAAATTTACTCCTTGGATCATCCTCGGATTAGTTACTCCGTGTTTTGTCTTGTTTTGACATATGGCAGCCGACATGTGCGGAAACAAGACAAAACACAGAGTTACTAATCCGAGGATAATCGAAGGAGTAAAATTTTTATTAATAAAGCCGCCTATGCATAAATAATAATAACAATTTATTTGGCCTTTTAAATGCACATCATCATCATTTCAGCCAAGAGACGCCCACTGCTGGACATAGGCCTCCCCCAGGGATCTCCAAACCGATCGGTCCTGCGCCTCCCGCATCCAGCGGCTTCCCGCGACCTTCACCAGATCGTCGGTCCACCTTGTGGGGGGCCTACCAACGCTGCGTCTCCCGGTACGTGGCCGCCACTCAAGGACCTTTCCGCCCCAACGGCCGTCAGTCCTGCGAGCTATGTGTTTAAATGCACAAATATACATAATATCCATTTCTTTTAACAATCATGCAAGTTAAAGGAGTAGACATTTAGAGCCCTATTTACTTGTATATTTAATTTATTGTGTATATGCATATAAATGGCGCACTTAGTACTTAATTAAGGTATTTTTCTGAAATCATTAAAATGTAAGGTGATCGCAAATGATCACAATTCAAACGTCATTTTCCAATTGCCTGTTCTTCCCGAGAAGGCTCTCCCAAATTTGCAACAGGTGTTAGAGTAAATTTCTGTTAATTGTGTTTGACGACAATAAAGGTCTGAATGTTTAATAAAGATTTTTGAATTTCATTTCAAATGTCCACAAATGACGATGAGATTTTGCCAGAAAATTTTCACATCCAGACGAGACCAGCAATATCGCAGATAAACAGTCCTAATACCCACATTTGCATCGCGGAACATCCCATCGATACCCATTGTCCGCTAGAGGCTCCGGATTAAAAACGATTAAGCCGTCGTAATGAATGCACGCACGCAGCCACTCCAAACATCGCTTAAGCAGCTACAATGAATTCAATTAGCAGAGCAAACAGGGGTCTTTTTGTCCCGCCCGTCCCTTTATGCTCTAAAATTTTGTTTACCGTCTCGTAGCGCTGTCTCCTGATTGAAACTGGGCTGTCTTGCTGACACAGCGCGTGGTGGCGTTGCGATCGTTAAATTTTCCCTCCTGCGGGCTGATTCTCGCACAATTCGTAGAAAAATTCGAATTCGAGATTTTTTTCTAGCGGTGATCACAGTTCAGCTAATCAGAACACAGGACATGTTGAGCTCCGCCATTTTTAATGGAAAGTCGCTTGTATTGTCTCGAGTGCTCAGGAGTAGTCGAGACGTTAATTTCAAATTTATGGTGTGGTGTTTATTTATTTTTCTTTATTTTTTGATTATTCTATTATATATTTTTCATTTATTTTCAGTTACATTAAATAGTTACTCTAGAATTTAACTTAACATTTTGTCTGTATGAAATAAACACTTAAAACTATTATTTTCGACAATAAAAATAAATTCATCATCACAGCTCATATACGTCCCCACCGAGGGGTTCGAGCCTACCCTATGTTAGGGTGATTAGGCCTTAGTCAACCACGCTGGCCCAGTGCGGATTGGTCGACTTCACATACATCATTGAATTTCTTCGCAGATGTATGCAGGTTGCCTCACGATGTTTATTAAAATAAATTCAATAAAGGTTTATTTATTAAAATAAATAATTATTTAATAGGATGATAAAAAAGTGAAAAATCGATCTTACTACTCGAGATAAGTCAAGCGACGTTCCCTCAATAAATGGCGGAGTTCGACATGTCTAGTGTTCTGATCGGCTGAGCTGTGGCAACCGCTTGAGAAAAAATTCGAATTCGAACTTTTTTAGAATCCGTGAGAATCAGCCCCCCTGATCCTGACTTTAAGAGTCTTATATATTATTCAATTACAGCTAAGTTGCGAAAAAGGTATATTTTAGTAAAAGAAAAAAAAAACAAAAGTAAGAGTTTAACAATTGGCTAGGTGACTAAAAAAATTTTTTGCTTTAATAGAAGCTCATTCATATAATAAACAGAGAGAAAAAATCGGTTTTCGAATAACTATAAAAACAACCAAGCTATAAGGTATTAAAGATTTTTCTCCATCTCTTTCTAGCAAAACGGCATTTTACATGGAGTTTATATGTCCGTACTCAACGATGACGTCACGGTTGAAGTCGGATCTCTCTGTCTAATCGCCTTCAAATTAACAGCTTAAAATGCTTGTATCTAATGTATTTCTAAGCCGATTTTAATTCTGATTTCACAGGACTGCATCTTTTTCCACGGTATTTTAATATTTAATGAGGAGACGTAAAAATTAGAATTCAGTCATCATCCCAATTACGTAAACGTGTACATATTTTTACACATTTTTCATCGACATTTTAATACGAGTACAATTGAGTTAGTTTTATTTTATTGTTTACATAGTTTTTGAAATTATCTGGTTATCTAATGGAAGATTTTTTTACATACGACAGAGATGCTCTCGGCCTTCATCTCACCTGATGGCAAGCGACGATAAGGCCGAAGGTGGAGGTGGAAGCGAGCTACACCTGGACTCCTCCACAAATGAAAAACTGGCTATCCTATATCTCTTATTATCGGAACAACAATGCTATCAACATTGTTATTATGGCGACTTGCTATCAACATTGTTATTATGGCAACTTAGCCAAGACGTTGGTCGCTAGCCAAGCGGCCTCAAAAGTCCTGCCACCAGCCAAACCAAGCAAAAAAGTTTCTGACCATAGGGAATCGAACCCCGGACTTTCCGATCCACACTACTTAGACAAGATTAATTACTAATTAGACAAGTTTAAGAGGCTAGTATTTTTAAAGCTCCAAACACGTCGCTACGTAGACATAAAGAGAGATAAATGAGAGCTCAAACGGAGTCCTGGAGGTATGGAAAGACAAACTTGACTGTCTCCTTCGTATGCATTGGACTACGATGCATATGGGAGGAACACTCAAGTTTTTAAATTAATTATTATTTTATTTTACGCCACCCTCTATTATTTTATTTACTAACATAGGATTAAGGAACTTACTAACAAAGGAGACGGATCACCCTCCATAGAACCTTGGGCCTAGGGTATAACACAATGAAAGTGGTAATATATTTGAAAGGTAGGACATTAAACGGTTTCTGAAAATTTGGCCAAAATTGGCAAATTCAGATCTGAGAAATTAAAGATTATAAAAAGTGGGGTTATGAAAATCAGATGTCGAAACAGAGCGCTTTTTCAGGGAATAACATTATAAAGTCATATATTTTTATCATATAAAAGCATTTTTATGTTACTAAAGATTAGTTAAAATAGTTTAGAAGACTGAACATGGACTGAACTTACAAGTTGAGGTGCACGCCAATGACGAAACAGTAAATATGGCATCATTATCTAAAACTCCGTTGCCTATTGCGTTACAGCGATCTAATCATCATCATCATCATCACAGCTCATATATGTCCCCACCGAGGGGCTCGAGCCTACCCTATGTTAGGGTGATTAGGCCTTAGGTCCAGTGCGGATTGGTCGACTTCACATACACCTTTGAATTTCTTCGCAGATGTATGCAAGTTGCCTCACGATGTTTTCCTTCACCGTAGGATCGTCAGACAAATGTACATATGAAATTCGAAACGAAAAACACAGTGGTACATGGTGGTCTCGAACCCGGACCTCCCGATTGGAAGGCAAATGCCGAGTCCACAGCGCCACCGACGCTCCAGCGCGACGCCACAGCGATCTAATGCTATATTACAATTTATACAACGATTCATGGTGTGGTGTCCAATCGAAAGGCCGAGCGGGAAGTCCAGGAACAAGATTGCCAATGTCAATCGTGTGTAAGCGGGTTTTCGGTGTCCGGAGTGAAAGCAAAGGTCATACAAGAAACATAAGATCACTGAAGTCCGTATTCAATAGTAAAGGCACGTAAAGGTCGTAGAAAAATCGAATAACAATAAGAGCACACTCAAAACTTAGCGAACGAAACGAAGCAAAGTCGAGTGACATCTGTCATTTTTTTTTGCCAGCGCTGACCCCAAAGTATTTTAGAAAAAAGATATGAATAATCGATTACAGATAGATATTCATTTTATGGAACTCTTCTTCATTGTTTAGGACAAGATAGATTATATTTATTATATATTTATTGATGTTTAATGTGCGTGAGAGTATCGCAAAAATATTATTTTTAATACAGTTGCTCAAAAAGTAATATATTGCAGGGCTGTTTAGCGTGCGGGATGACCACCATTACGCACTAGTGCTTTTTCTTTACCAAATGTCAAATGTCTAGAATCTGACAAACATTTTGCTTTTTTACTGCTTTTTTCTAGCATGCTAAGTTAAGATTGCACTAAATAATATGACTGGTCTACCAGATTTTGTATTGTAAAAGCATGCCTAAAAGCAAAGCATAACAAAAAGCACGGCCGGACCTTGTTTTTAAAAACACGACAAGCAAAGCATAGCACGCATTTGCTTTGTCACTGCTGTGTACGTCGTACGACGACATATTTGGCGCCATTTTTCTACAATTTTCTCTGCGTGATTATTGATTGTTGTTATTTGCTTAAAAGTTTAATAATTCTATAAAATGAGTGACTCTGATAACATATTAATTGATTTAACAGCGAATTATGTTTAATTGCTGAAAATGCGAGTGTGAGTATTTTACCTTGTAAAGTCCAGCTTAGAAGCTATTTTTATTTCATTTTATTTTATTTTAAGTCCAAAAGCAGGTACATTGCTACATATGGTTGCTACGTATTTATTGTTTCATTTTTTCGCAACTGTATTAAAAATAGTTGTTCAATACACGTGCGGGACTGCCATTTCCACTCGTTCCTACTGTCAACCCTCGCCTTCGGCTCGGGACGACATTTGTCGGAACTCGTTGCAATGACAGGCTTCCCGCACTTGTAGCGAAAATAACTATTATAGTTCATCTGACGTAAAACTATTATCACGGGAAATAAAATGTAATCGATTACAGCATGTTATTCCATTCATTCGTTATCAATAACTTTAAACCTGATTTTCTCTTTTCTCAGATTGCAGATAAGGCTGATTTTTCTAACATATAACTACTATGCAATAAAAGTTAAAATAAAAAATATTTCATGTTGTTACATTTTGGCCCACGATGAACCGTCTTCTTTATATGGATTTTGTGTTTGAAATAAAATTTATTATTATTATTATAAAAAAAACCAACTTCAAAAACACCAAAAAATCGTTAATAATATAAGAATACATACAACATCACATTTTTATATTGAAGTTGTCGCCAGATTTTTAAACCACATTAATTATAATTATTGTTATTTTATGATTTTCCAGGTGATCATTCCAGGTGTTCATGCGTATTAGAATTTAACCCAAGGCAAACACTCGAATAACATAAAATAAAACGTCATTCGCTCTAAACAGTATTGAAAGAACTATTGCCGAACTCCTCACCTACCAGAAACCTTTCATCATCAGCTCAGGAACATGATATGATGACTACCAGCTGCACATACCTGAATATCTTCAGAAAAAACATGAAACATGTTGGACTACTTTGAGGGTATCCCTCGATTTTCCTGGGATCCCTTCATCAGATCACGACTTGGTGTTAATAGGATCACCGCAGGAGTATGCTCTCCCGATTACAGAAAGAATTTTAAAAAACCAGCCTGCAAATGGCGGAGTAATCGGTGAAAATACATAAAAAAATACATATAGTCGAACATAGAACCTCCTCCTGTTTCGAAGTCTGTTAAAAACATTGACTTTTGTTCAACAAAAGAAACATTATCAAACTCTAATGGAATTCCTTAACAATAATAAGAATAGTAATGACAATGATACGAAAATAATATCAAAAGTCACAGAATAATAATAATAATAATGTCCTCCTAACCGTTATTCGGTCATGACGGCGGCCAATCTCTACAGAGACTAGCCATCTGCGCAGGAGATATTATAGTGCACAAGTGACTGCGCAAGTGCACTCTCTGTTCCTTCACTCGCCTAGTCCGATGGGACGGTTAGCCGATACGACCGGGGCGAGATCAGGCGCAGAACCTACTGTTTAACGTGCCTCCCGAAGCACGGAGGAGCTTGAGATGTTTCGTATTTTGGTCACCCATCCTAGGACTGACCACACTGACTGACAATGCGCCACCAAGCTCCTCAAACAGAGTCACAGAAACAAATACACAGAACAACATTGTAAAGTTATTTCAATTCAACCTGGATTTACTTCATAAAGAATATATTTCATATTTCATATTTATTTATTTGATTGCAATATTTATTTATATAAATATCACGTGTAAATATCACGTGCTGCAAGAACATCACTTGCTACTTTCCCGTTTGAAATCTCACGAAAATCCTTCCTGGTGTCGGAGTCGAACAACTGAACTTTGCGCTCAAAGTATTGAATGAAACAAGAATTAGTAGCAATTTTAATGGACGAGAGAGACGCATGGCTTCGTCCAAAACAAAATGAGAATGCTTAAGCCGGGAGCGCTCGAGCGCGGACGAGCTTTTCAAGGTAACGTACAATAGGTTTTAAGGCGCTACTTCCCGCTTTCGAACAATTTCGATTTACTCTCCCGCCACAGATATAAAACAAACAGTTCTAATATTTATTCATATCTTTAAGATAACGACCGAATTCAAAAATTTGGCAAAACGAGTTACTGTAAGACATCCACCTAAAAAAGCAAACAATTCTATGGCCGATTTTCATCGACACCATTCTCATCGTCACCTTCGTGGAATATTCTTATTTTGGCTTTTTGAAACTATTTTAATAAAACAAATTATAGCGCTTGATAAGACGAGTAAATTAATAAGTGAATCAATCGTATTAGGAGTCTCGTTTGGAAGATATAGTTGTTAGATATAGTTGTATGTTTTAACATTCTTGACCCCACGAAAGTGATGCAGTAATCCACGAAAGTGACTCAGTAACCTAAGAGATATTATTAATATTATTTTAAATAAAAAATAAAATACTAAATTAATGTTCATGGACTCGCAGATCAGTCTTTTTGTGACCAGATCCTAACATGTCATCCTAACAGGCAAATTAGCAGTTTGGTCCTAGATTCGGTGATCTTATCCTATAGAAAAGTTTACCTATATACTATGTCAATCGAAACAACACGATTTTAATGAAGAGTTTTTATTACAATACATCATAAACGTAAGTTACAAGTATCATTTTTATATACGTAATAAATATAAATCACATATTTGTATTCAAAAATATAACAATTGTGCGTAATTTAAACACCTTTAACCGTAATATTACAAGTAGAAGAGAAAATTTTAATATTCACCAATACTCAATCTTTTATGGTAACAAATAATGAAAACTAAGCTTCATCATTACGGCTCATATTCGATCTCACCGAGGAGCTCGAGTCTACCCTATGTTAGGGTGATTGGGCCTTAGTCAACCAAACTGGCTCAATATAGATCGGTCGACTTCACATAGTACACCTTTGAATTTCTTCACAGACATATGTAAGTTCCCTCACGATATTTTCCTTCACCGTAGGAGCATCGGCAAATAAACATATGAAATTCGAAAAACGAAAAACTTATTAGTACATGGCAGGATCGAACCACGGGGAGGTCACAACCAAGTTAACTTGGTAGCCCTCCCTTGGCGAGTCCCAGCTCATTTACACCACTCTGCCTGTTCCCAGTTCGAGGAATGGCTACTCCGATTTCGAGTGTGCCTCCATCGGGGACGGAGAGGTACCGGAGTGTGGTTTAGCCGGGTATGAAGTTTTTACCAATCCAAGGGATAGCCTTGTCAGCTTCAGTCTCTTATAAATCGTAAAGAGATTCCCCCTAAAAAAGGATCGAACCACGGACCTCCCGATTAGGTCAGTGCCGAGTCCATAACTAATCAATTGGTACACTAACTTTTTAAAGCTCTTTTTACAAAGGCTTAACTCTCAAAAAATCAATTTTTCTATATCATTCTAACAACAAACCTGACTACAAAAAAGTAATACGAACCATTATTAGACTTTTCTAGATGCTTTTCACAAACAAAAACGTATTTAACATCAACATTATTGCAAAAAACTAATTCTAAGACAATGATCTCTTCAAATATGTCGAAGGTTTAACGTAAAGAAAAAAGTACAAAATGTCTCATTGTAAATCCTTTGGCCTTTTCTCTATGATAGCGTTATCTTGCTTTCGTTTTTAGAGTGTCGAATGAAGATCAGACTTTCCTTTTATCCTTTCCCTTCTCTATTTTTCTGCCCTTTTTTTGTTTTTTGGCGTTCTTTAGCTGTTTGCGGCATTTTGAAATATTGAAAAATCATAAAACTATAGATTTTTATAAGATAGAAAAATACTCCACAAAAATAACTCGTCTTATATTCGTGCAAACGGCAATATGAGACAAGTTGATATTTCCTATTAACCTTACTATTTAATTTACTTTCAGAATAACTAAATGGTGGTAAGCCAGGCTAGCTGTCAACAATAGTATATTTAGGCAGTAACTATTATCTATTCTGTGATTTAGGGCCTGTTTTACAACCAAAAAATAAGTTGTGAGTAGCTTACTTGACAGATGATTTGGCATTATTTTATATTACAATTTTACCCTTAGGGCCTGTTTTACAATCAATAAGTTTCGAATAGCTTACTTGACAGATTCTTTGACATATTTTTCATTTAACATCTGTCCAATTATCTGTAAAGTAAGCTATTCAAAACTTACCTTTCGATTGTGAAACAGGTCTTTTAGTAATAGAATATAAGTAGTAGAAATTAAATAGTTAGGTATATTAGAAAAAATACTAATAATCAACTTGTCTCATATGGTAGTTGACTTTTTCTAGTTCTTTCAAATATTAAAATATATTTTTTAAATAGCATTGTAAATGCAAAATAATAAAAACTACAATCATAAACTATGTTGTCCGTATCTAAAAAATCACTTTAATGGCCTTTCGTCACCTTCGTGTCCAAAAAGCCACGAAAGTGATGCCACAAAGGTGATGAAAATACCGCTTTTTTATAAATTTCTAAAAGATTAAGTAAAGCAAGCTAAATCACATACAATGTGAATATCTCTAACATTTTGAGCTTTTGATAAGATCGCTTTTGATATCAATTGCTAAAATAGATTGAGAACAATATTGTCCACGCAAGTGATTGGAATGCACATGGTAAGCATATGAATAAATCAAAACTTACCAATATTTTATCTCTCGGAGTCCCTCATCTGAATTATGCTATATTACACACACGACTGATATTTTACCGAATCGAAGTCTATGACTCGTTCCTACAGTTATTTTCGACAGGAAGTCTTCATAACTACGCAAATCTTAAGTACCTAAAATCGTGTGACCGACACATATTGGGTATTTAATTAAAAATAAAGACAAACACATTTTTTTAGACTATTATGTGTAAAGTTTATTTAATTACGATGATTTTAGTGTATATGTTACATAGAAATATGGTGAATTTTGGTGATGTAGTAACTAATTGTATTACTGAAACGGGAAGTGTGACACGATGAGAACGTAGAAAATCACCCCGATTTTGACCAAATTCATCAATTTTAATATTGGTTTGTTTAGTAGCTTAATACATGTTTAATCTTCCGATATAAGAGTTTTGTTCTTAAATTAAACCGTTTAAGAAACTGTGTGACCATTAAATTTGAGCTTTGAAGAGAATTACCCCTATACTATGTAAGATATCGACCTAAAAAAGCAAGCTCTTCAATATAGTGAAAGAAAAACAAGTCAGGTGTACTTCAACATAAGGTGTATTTCATCACGAAAATGGTTGTTATTCGTTCGCAACATTGGAAAAGTTGCTTTTTAGGTCGATATCAGTGTAACTCGTTTTGACAAAATTTTGAATTTGGTCGTTATCTTACTAAGAGTGCGATATGATATTGTTGAACATTTTATCTAAACAACTTAAAGACAGACACATGATTTATAATATTTCACTCGATAGAAAAAATCCAAAGATCACTCAGTTCAATATTTAAATCAGCTGTTGTGAATCAGAAAATACAATAATAAATGACTTAAAAAGTTCGACCAATAGACGTGCATTTTTTTAGCTGTCTAGTGTAACCTTCTTAGTTGGGTAGAAAATAAAAGGTAAAAATTTTCATATTATGTATTTAATTTATTAAAAGGTTAGATTTATTATTAGATTAGATAGATTCAGATAATTTATAGCATTGTATTTTGGATTAGTTTAATTTATTAATAGTTAGATTTCATTTTTTAAAAGAAAGTATGCAAATAATTATAGATTAAAAAGCACACCGTTACACTAGAAATTTGCAAAAATATATTTTTTATTTTATACCCCAGTTTTCTAAAAATCGATTAAAACATGTGAAAAGTGGTTTTATTTCGGTCACACACAGCGCGTAAGCGATACTAATGTCGCTTACGCGCTGTTATTATCAACTATATTACCTTGTAATAAAGCAGTCACTATGCACGAGTAGATTTCCTGCGGGAAACCGCCTTGCGGTTTCAATATTCTTTTTATCTGTGCATTTGGTTACCAGCGATAGGTGTTTGACATTAGCTCCATTCAAATTACATTATAATTCTATCTTAGATAGATGAGACATTGAAATTGGTCGTAAGTCTGCTGCAGTGTCGAAGCGACGACAACTCATCAAACGATCATATCTAATTTCTTATTTTTTTTAATACGATCTTCATCTTCTGGCTCTCTGTGTAGAGGGCTATTGTTTTTTGCTGAAAAATAGAAAACCCTTTGTAAGATCGGAATGGAACCTTGTTATTTTAGTATCGTAATAGAAAAAGTTTCAAAATTACAAAATAAGGTACCTACAACTAAATGTTTATTGTACCGTAAATGGCGATAAAATTTTGTGGCTAGTACTTTATTCAAAAGAAAATCCGGTTTAAATGATCTATGCTTAGCTTAAACAGCCTCTTGAATATTTTCACGAATAACACACACGTTTATAAGTAAATATTTATCTTTGACAAGCTATTTTAAAATCTATTTAATCTTTAGAAATCGATGATTTTGCATATAACCACAAGTAAACCGTAGTAAACCGTTGCGTTATTGACGGATCGACATGTGATCTTGTTGTGACTAAAGACAACTTCCTTTGATTGCAAAGTTTTGAGAGTGAGAACATTCGACGACCTACCCTCGCACCGGTAGATTAACTTCGCGCCATCTCTGGAAGATTTGCAACCGCTTACGGTACACGTGGAACTTCTTCGGAAGTTTGTCTCTTTGATTATTTACCCGGATGTCACGTACACGTCCCTGTTTGTCACGTATCCTGGCGGGGAGTTCATTTCGATGGCACAAAAGACGAAGTTAAACAAATATAGGTAGTATACACATTGAATATGTTCCGCTCAGCTTTCTTGTGTCCATTCTTATGGATGTTTGTATGCGCTACAGACACAGTTCAAATAGGTGCATTTTCACAATTTTAAAATATACGCGGATGCAAAAGTTTGATTCGTACTCATGTATCCCGCCGATACCACAGCGAGTGTCCTGAGGAGCTTTTTTCCCTATAGTCTCACAACAACAGTGAAATTATTTATATGCTTTTGTAAATTAAAAAACAACTGTGTTGCTTCATAAAATACTTATAAAGTGGTGATCTGATGAAATTTCTACTCTTTTGAGTCGCACTGTACGATTCTACTTTGTATATTATGTTTCTTGTACTAATCGCCAATTTTATAAATAAGCATTAAGATTATCACTTTAAATGTGACTTAATATTTACTTGGGATTTTACTAGGTATAATTTATTTCATAATATTCACTTAAACAAATATCAGAGTTACTGTGTATTTTATTGGTGGTCCGCGGATGCAACACAAAGCTCATTTTATGGACACTGCCCTTACAAATAAATAGAAACAGTAGGTCGACTCTATACAGGCGAGCGATACAGGGGGCACGCAAATAAAAGGAATAAGTATACACATTTCTATGTAGATTGTTAGCTAAGGTATATCAGCATTTTAGTTTATAGATAGATAATTCGTTGGTTCAACATAGATAACACATATATAAAACATCAATTGTAAAGAGACCAAACCAATAACAAGATACAGTAAAATTTGCATGTACGCTACAGTACCTGAAAGGGTCACAAAGGTGACCGTGCCTACTGAAACAGCATTTTAGTGCTGTATCCCGAGGTAGATAGTCTCACTCTCAATTATAACTCCATACATAACACGTGCCCAGTTCCAAATAATGTATTCTTTCAAATCATTTATAGTTAATCTGCTGTTTCGACTGATTTCACAAGGATGTATACTCATTATTTCTATCTGCAAGACAAACTCATCGTTCTGTATGTCGATACAGAACAATGAATATGGTCATTATTCAAAAAATGTTGTATAATAAAATAATATGCTAATTTAAAATTCAAACATATCGTTAACCGTGCTTTGTTTTCGAAGTTGACTTTCTGTACCTACGTATATATTTTTAGCGTCGCCTTTCAATATCTGGCAGCAACTTCACAAAGCTCTCTAGTTCCCTTGACTTCGCCACTGTTTGATAATGTGTTTATGTTCCGTTGTTATGGTTGCCGCAACCGCAATTTGCTGCCTAGCCGGCCATCGGAGCTTTAGGATTGGTTGTCAGCAGCTGCGCGGATTACTGCAAACATTCTGCGCTGTAAAACTTGCTTAAAAGTGATTTTGTTAGCTTATATTGACACTAGCTTTTGCCCGCGGCTTCGCACGCGTAGACTACACACTTCGCTTTCCTGTTTCATAACAACCTGTTAAGAAACATCGTAGGGAGTAAGAAAATATTAAGACATTTCATTTAAAAACCTGAACCAAATTTCGAGCACCGAACTATCATAGTTGCCTATCAACTGGAATTATAAAAGTTCAGATTCTTTACAGTATTTCTCTATAGACAATGTTTTTATACAAATCAGAGGAAGGAACTAAAACAACCAGGCCGGTTGGAGAGCTCACACGTGAGCAAGCCACGTAAAACTGGCCATGGGAGAAACAATCCTGCCGCAAATCGACCCCAACAAATTTCAGTGCTTGGCCCTGTGATTTGTTAATAGTCATGGCAAAACACAACTTGATTGGAAACTGCAGTCTTTTAAATTCAAACGGAAGGTCATTTGGGATTAACGGTATACGCGGCACGAATATCTGTTTGTTTCTCCTCTGGCAGATCCAGTTAATATTTTGGCCTCAATAACATTTCTACGTAGAGCTATAACCTATAGAGTCTAGTTCCATTGCACAATTTTGGAGGTCGTATATTTCTAAGCAACATGACAGGAGCACCTACAAGCAACATAAGCATGTGACATGGAAGACCAGGCGGATCGAGAAAGTTTAAAAATTCTACTGGGTAATTTACTGCCTCATCCATATCCACCATTGTATCTACAGAATTATAAGTCATTTCTTCACCTTCAAAAGAATTTATCAAAATCTCGTTAATGGCAGCTGCTTGGTCATTTTTGGGAGTCAAAATGGCTCTCTCGCATAACCACTCCATTGATTTGTTTTTGATATTTTCAACATCAGGATAAATGTTATCTATAAATTGCTGAACGGTTAATACCACCGTACACAATTCGTTTGGTATTTGTATAAACCCATCTATTTCGGGAAAGTTTCCATTCCCGATTTGGAGAAGATATGAAAACTTACCGGCAGAAACTTCACCTTTGGGATGTACTCTCATGTTTCGAGTAAGTTACAAACTGTCATCCCTTATTTCACCCCTTAGGGGTGGAACTTCCAAAAATACTTAGTGGATGCCACACTGCATAACGTATCTATGTGGAAAATTTCAAGTCTGTAGGTCCAGCGGTTTGGGATATGCGTCATTATAAGTAGTCCATACGACTACATCCCCTTTCTCACCCCTTTGAAGGAAGTAAAAATATTCATAATCACTGAGATATGTAAAAATTTTTTTTCCTACTTGAGCAAAACTTTAGGATCCAAACTTCAAAACTGACGGATTTTCATATAAACTTTCACCCCCTATTTCACCCCTTTATGGGTGGAAATTTCAAAAATCCTTTCTTAGTGCATGCCTACATTGCATAAGGTATCTATGTGCAAAATTTCAAGTCGGTGGGTCTAGCGGTTTGGTCTGTGCGTTGATATATCAGTCAGTCAGTCAGTCAGTTTAGAATTTTATATATACAGATATGATTTTTGTTTTCATAAGAATTATTACCTGTAATAGATTTTGGTGATTTTGTTTGCTCTTGTAAAGTTGTAATACAGGCAGGATGACGGCAACTGCATTCTCGAAACAATAGAATTCAAATTCACATTCGAAATCGTAACATTCGAAAACAAATTTTCAAATTCACTGTTTTTGAATATTCATTCCGTGAATTCGGCAACGAGTTGTCCTACCCACTCTTTTTTGACTTCTACTAATAGAATATACGCAACGTAGAACTCCGTGTTTCGTACAATTTAATCGCTAGTTTTTTAAATTAATTAGTTATTGCGTATCGGTTCTTTTTTTAATACGTGAAACGGTATAATAATATAGAATTAGTTTTTAATGACAACACTGAGTTCAAATAATCCAAAAATCTATAAAATTGGAAACAGTAGAAGCCATTTTCGCACATGATTTGTGTTCGAATTCAAGATTCACTTCTTATGACTCAAAAATGCGTCTCCTCCTGGAGCCCAATATCATTGGTGAAATTAAATCTCATAGGCTCCGCTGGCACGGGCATTTGGAAAGGATGGGGTAGGATCGTGCCACCAAAAGGGTTTACTTGAAAATGCCGCAAAGAAGAAGACCTGTCAGGCGTCCCACACCAAATAAATGGAGGAGGCTAAACATCTTAGAGAACTGGAAGTTTATATCTGACATGACTTGCACACCTTGCACAGGATAGAGAGCGATGGCGCCTTTTAGTAAACTTTACTCACTGTTAAATTATATTGAACTAGCTGTGCCCGCGAACTACGTTTCGCCTTAATTTATTTTTTGCCGACATCTTCATCAAATATCGTTAATGTACACAGAAATAAATACAAAAACTTAACAAATTATATACTAAAACCTTCCTCGAGAATCACGCTATCGAGTGGTGAAAACCGCTTGAAAATGGGTGCCGTAGTTTTTTAGTTACTTGCGAACAGACATACAGACAGACAGACACGGCGGGGGACTTTGTTTTATAATATGTAAGAATTGTATGTTTCGCACTTTATAAAAATGCAAAGTCACAAACATTTTAAAATTTACTTACTAAATTAACTGTGTTTTTGGCGAATTGTTCAATACCTACGCGAAAGATTTATTCGCGGAACCAACTGTCGAAGAGTGATTTTGGGGAAACGTGCCATTGGCGAAGGATGTTTCATTCTGAGCTCAACTGAATGAATTCAGTGAAAATATGCTCGAGGAAATTCACAATCCTTTGTTGTTTCGATAGCACTACACAAAAGAAACGTACTTATGCACAAAAGCAAGTACTTCAAGCTAAATCTTGGGCATCGGCTAACTTCGTGTTTCCGAAGATGACTGACACATGGCAGTGTAATAATATAGACCTGGGGCCCAATTCTACTAATAAGTTACAGCCGAATCGAAACTTAACCGTTTCGATCGACCAATCGGAACGCCACATTATCACATCATCGAACAGTTGAAAGTCAATATACGCGCTCCGATTGGTCGATCGCAACGGTTTAGTTTCGATTCGGCTGTAACTTATTGGTAGTATTGGGCCTCTGCAGCTGTTGTGATTGTAAATGATTTCTAGGGCAAAACTATTTTTTGTCAATTGTCTCTGAAAAGTCAGACGATTGTTTCCGATGTCTACCGATGCCTATTATTTCTCTTGATGTGCCTACTGTATTCACATTACTAAAACGATTTCTACGACATTTCGCCGCAACTACCGCCAATTACCCGGGCTGTGACTTTATTAAAAAAAAGTAATATTGCGCAGTAAATATTGCGAGCGGCCTTTCAGCGCGCAACAAGGAGCCGACACGCAACCCCCGAGACATGCTCTATTTTTGTCGAGATTTGTTGCTGGTCTAGTGTTGCCAATTGAAAATTATATGCTTGGCTTGGTTTATTATTTGCGACCAGTTTTTAGGGTTCTGCTCTGCGATCAAAAGGAACAATCGCAATACTGCATGCGTTGATTTTACATCGACTTGATTATGACAAGTATATAATCAAAGCACCTTGCTTTGTTTATATACTTGTCATAATCAAAGCTAAGGTGTGGTTTTATGACGACAACGATTGTCAATGGCGATTCAAAAGAGGAGTTTAAAAATGAGACGGAGTTTCTTGCCTGTTCTTCTCGTCTGGAGACAGCTCTCCCAGTTTCGTGAACAGGTGTAGAGTCAAACTTTTTTTTCTTTCCTACTTGTATTTGCAGACATCTTGAGTATGTTCAGCGTGTAGGTATGTATTTACAAGGTTAATATGTTTCCTTCCTATTTAGATTTTTTTTTTTGCTTTTTTTCTGACTTAAATAAGTGCCTGTAATGGTCTATCTTTACTTATTAATATTATTAAGCTGAACAGTTTGTTTGGTCGAACGCGCTAATCTCAGGAACTACTGATCCAAATTGAAAAAATCTTTTTTTGTGTTGGATAGCCCATTTAACGAGTAAGGCTAAAGGCTATATTATTATAACATCACGCTAAGACTAGTAGAATCTGAGCATCAAAGAAAAATGTTGCAAAAACGGAAAAAAATGTACGACATGTTGTTATTTTCCAACATTCACGCGAACGAAGTCACGGACACAGCTAGTAATATTATAAAGCTGAAGTGTTTGTTTGGTTGAACACGCTAATCTCAGGAAGGATTCAAATTGTAAAATTATTTTTGTGTTGGATAGTCCATTTATCGAAGAAGGCTTTAGGTTTGTAGGGTATCTTAGAATAGCTTGTAGGGTAACATAAGAATAGTCAATAAAAATAATGTAGGGTATCTTAGAATAGTTTATAGGGTAGCATAACACTAGTCAATAAAAATAATGTTAGGGTAATCTTAGAATTAAATCGTGATATTTTAGTATGTAGGTAGGTAGTAATAATGAATTTGTTCAGTACCCTTAGAATAAGATTAGTATTAAGATACCCTCACTTGTAAATAATAAAAATAGGCTCTCTTTACGGTACTGCCCGCCGCAGGGGTCTGCGCCTAGAAATTAGTATATAAGGCGGCAGGAATCCTAATAAATAATGAACAACCAGCCAGTCTTTAATTGAAAGTCGTCCAGTAAACTACCTCCAACACTTCCATCACAAAATTGGTGACCCCGACGTGATTTACAAAATTGGTGACCCCGACTGAAGCAAGACTCAAGACTCGGCGCGATGTTATCTGTTTCTGCTTCACCTAGTACAAGCATCGGAAACATGCAATTCGAAGTTCTGTCGAAGCAAATCGAGAAGCTTACCCTCGAAATAGCAGAATTACGATCCGACAGAAAGCTACGACATGTTCATCACCGCACTCGCAGTCGACCACGTTTTCGTTCTCGCTCTCGCACACCAGCTGACAGAAATCGCAAACCTGGAGATCCGGAATGGCAATGTCGATACCATTACCGATATGGCGACAAGGCAAGACGCTGTGAATCACCTTGCTCAAGAAGGAAGTCGGAAAACTAAAGAAGACATCGACAGTGGCGGGCGTCGATGTTCCCTGTACAACTCACCGCCTATGTGTCACCGACATCAGAACAAAAGAGAAATTCCTGGTCGATACGGGAGCTGACATATCCGTCTTGGCAGCACGAAGTCACAAGAAAAATTTCAATACTACCCCACAATATCAACTGTATGCAGCGAATAACACGCCGATACGTACCTACGGAGAGCGTACATTAGAACTCAACTTAGGACTACAGCGCTGTTTTAAATGGACATTTGTGGTGGCTGACGTGAAGACTTCTATCCTGGGAGCCGATTTCCTTAAAACACATCGCCTGTTGGTTGACTTACATCGCCGCAAGCTAGTCGACGGAGTGACCGATATCGCCGTGAATACAATCTCAATCAAAAATCAAGAAAGTCGCGTATACATGATCAATCGAAACCACGAATACCACGATATCTTGAAGGAGTTTCCAGACGTACTGCGACCAATGTCACTGAAGACACCAGCCAAGCATCAAGTCACTCACCACATTGAAACATCTGGACCACCCCTATATGCTAAAGCACGTCCACTACCACCCGACAAGTACAAGGCAGCGAAACTTGAATTTGAGAAGATGATCGATATGGGAATATGTACACCTTCGAACAGTCCCTGGGCCAGCCCACTGCACATTGTCCAGAAAAAAGATGGATCGCTAAGAGTATGTGGAGACTACAGAAGGTTAAACGCTGTGACAGTACCAGACAGATATCCCATACCACGCATTCAGGACTTCACATATCAACTCAGTGGAAAGAAGATCTTTACAAAACTGGACCTGAAGATGGCATACTTTTGGATCCCCATTGAAAAAGACGATGCAGCCAAAACAGCCATAATAACACCATTTGGGCTATTCCAATTCAACTGCATGACGTTTGGACTTCGAAATTCTGCACAGACATTTCAACGATTCATGCACGAAGTGTTGAGAGGACTAGACGACTGTGTCTTCTGCTACGTCGACGATTTGCTGATTCATTCTACTGATCCAGAACAGCACAGAAGACACCTAAAACTCGTGCTGGAGCGCCTTAACAAATATGGAGTATCGCTCAATATTGACAAATGCGAATTCGGAAGATACAAAATTCAGTTCCTGGGCTATCAAGTTACACCAGAAGGAATACAGCCAACAGAAGAACGAACTCAAGCTATAGTCAATTATCCAAGACCGAAAACAATCCAAGAACTTAGAAGATTCCTCGGAATGATTAATTTCTATCGCGACTGTCTGCCACGTCAAGCGGAAAATCAGTTCGAGCTCAACAAATACCTACACAATACTAAGAAGAATGACAAAACCCCTATCGTATGGACGAAAGAAGCAGAAGATGCATTTGAGAAGTGCCGTCAAAGCATTCTCGAAGCAACGACGCTATCGCATCCCATAGCCGGCGCACCACTCTGTCTGATGACCGATGCCTCAGAAAAAAGTCTCGGCGCTACACTTCAACAGCGAATTGGCAATGTCTGGAGACCACTGGCATTCTTCTCGAAATCGATGAGTGAAACGCAACGTCGATACAGCGTATACGACCGAGAGCTGTTGGCCATGTATACAGCAGTGAAACATCTTCGAAGACTGATTGAAGGGAATGACGTCACGATATACACAGACCACAAACCATTGACGTACGCACTCAATCGACCCCCTACCAGTAGTGATACACCGCGACGTGAAAGACAACTTCACTTCATCAGTCAGTTCTGCTCGAACATCAAATACATACACGGAGACCGAAACCAAGCCGCTGACGCACTATCACGCATAGATGGCATCGAGATATCGTCAACTATTGATTTCGAAAAAATGTTAAAAGACCAAGAAAACGATCAAGAGCTGAAGAAATTACGCAATGATTGCACGCACTTGAAATTCGCATATGTCAACCTACCTGCAATTAACAAACCGATCATATGCGAGACATCAACTTCGAATCCGCGACCATACATACCCGCAGCTTATCGCTATGCCGCCTACAAAGCGCAACACGATATAAGCCATCCAGGAATAAGAGCTACCAGGAAGATGATGACATCAAAATTCTTTTGGCCATCCATAAACAAAGATGTGGGGATGTGGGCCAAGGCGTGCATCGGATGTCAGCGGGCGAAAGTACATCGACATGTTATCAGTCCATTGGGCGAGTTTCCCCAATCGAACAGATTCGAGCATATCCACATTGACATTGTTGGACCGCTGCCACCGTCAAATGACTACAGATATATAGTCACCATCATCGATCGCTGTACCAAGTGGCCAGAGGCAATTCCTGTAAGCTGTATTACCGCTGAAGTAGTTGCCGAAGCAATGTATAACGGCTGGATCGCTAGATTTGGATGCCCGATACGAGTGACCACAGATCAGGGAAGGCAATTCGAGTCATCACTATTCAACGCCTTGATGAAGAAATTCGGCATCACTCGTTGTAGAACTACAGCATTTCACCCTCAAGCTAATGGTGAAGTCGAAAGGTGGCACCGAACATTGAAAGCAGCATTGATGGCAAGAGACGCAAAAACAAAGTGGAGCGAAAATCTACCCGCAGTATTACTTGGTCTACGAACTGCCCTAAGAGATGACAATATCAGCCCAGCTTTGATGACATATGGTGCAGCATTACGAATACCATCCGATTTTCTTGTACCTGCTCAGTCAAGAATTGAGGATGCTGAGTTTGTACGCCGACTTCAAGAAGCCATGTCATCGGTTTCGCCAGTCCAGAAAAGGCATGCGACGAGCAAGAATACATTCATATACAAGGATCTCGCTACCTGCAGCCATGTCTTCGTACGTGTGGACACAGTAAGAAGCCCGCTGCAACCGCCATATGAAGGGCCCTATGAAGTACTTCAGCGAAATGAAAAATATTTCACATTGAAACTTCAACGACGAACATCGAACGTCTCAATAGATAGACTGAAACCGGCCTATGTATGCAATGAAGATAGCTTGCAAGCGCCATCAAGTACCAGAGACGATGAAACTCCGAGGCTCCTGAGTCCGAGGCCCCCGGCAAACACCACTTCGATGAGAGCTCAAACGACCCCAAGCTCAATGATGACATCAGCAGCAGCGAAGCCATATACCACACGATCTGGTCGCATTGTAAAACCTACGGTACGCTTCGCTTAGAGGGGGGTATTGTAGGGTATCTTAGAATAGCTTGTAGGGTAACATAAGAATAGTCAATAAAAATAATGTAGGGTATCTTAGAATAGTTTATAGGGTAGCATAACACTAGTCAATAAAAATAATGTTAGGGTAATCTTAGAATTAAATCGTGATATTTTAGTATGTAGGTAGGTAGTAATAATGGATTTGTTCAGTACCCTTAGAATAAGATTAGTATTAAGATACCCTCACTTGTAAATAATAAAAATAGGCTCTCTTTACGGTACTGCCCGCCGCAGGGGTCTGCGCCTAGAAATTAGTATATAAGGCGGCAGGAATCCTAATAAATAATGAACAACCAGCCAGTCTTTAATTGAAAGTCGTCCAGTAAACTACCTCCAACACTTCCATCACAAAATTGGTAACCCCGACGTGATTTACAAAAGGTTATATAACATCACGCTACGACCAATAAGAACTGAGCATCAATGAAAAATGTTGCAAAACCGTAACCGAAAAAAATATTCCTTTTCAGAGCGTTCGTTGCGTGCGTACCTACGTACGACATGTTGTTATTTTCCGACATTCACGCGAACGAAGTCGCGGGCACAGCTAGTGTTGAATAAAGATTTTACATCCTTGTACGTACATAACTGGCAATGCAATTGGTAATATACAAAGATCAAAGTTTCTTAGTACACTACTACCACAGAATAGATACTACTACACTACCCGGTTTTGTACGAAGAATATTTTTTCTTTGTACATCGCTGGTAATGTAACTCGGTTATATACGAGTTACAAGGGATATTTTAATTTGAATTTGACGGTAATCAGCTTATGTATATATTAGACAGTTCTTTTCTAATTTTCCTATAAAAACTTTCACTCATCAATTATCTTAAATTCTATAGTTATATAGAGTTCTATAGTTATAGATCAAGTAGTTTTGGAGATTTCGCAGTTCAAATCTCGGTGAATTAGCGATCTCCCATCATTATCTTTACAGTCACAATACGCTCACTGCAAGTTTCCCTCAAGATGAGTGGGGCTTGGTCTGACTTCCGCGATGCTGACTCAGTGCGAATTGGGAGGCACTTGAATCTTGTTTGGCCTTCATTTCAACTGATGATAAGTAAAGGCCTACACCGAGCTTCACTAGGACTCCTCAATAACTGAGAATCTGACTACCTTTTTTAAGGAACTATAACTGTCATTTTTGAAAGGCACTTTATATCCATTTCTCGTTGAGTGATCTTATGTGTTACGGCAGCGTTTATGATAGCAGTAATGAAAGTTAAGTTAGCAACCGAAGCTACAGAATAGGCCTGCTGAGGAACTAGCTTTTTTAGCCGTCGGAACAGAACAATGCTCATAACATTGTTATTATGGCGACAAACTTAGGTAAGACAGTGGTAACTAGCCAGGTGGGCTCAAAAGCCTTACCACCAACCAAACCGAGGAAAATTTCTGCCCCATAGAGAATCGAACCTCAGACCGCCCGATCAACACCCGGTGGTTGAACGGTTATTGATAGAACGGTTATTTTTAGACTTCTGTGTGACTATACATACTCGTAGACGTTTGGTTATTACGGGGCGCTTAAAACGCTGCACAACAAACAAACCAATTTCCGAAAGGAAGAAGCCACAACGAGTTATTTCCCGAACACAAACAAAACACCTGTTGTATGAAACAATCAGTCGTCTTGAGTTTTTCCACAAAGAACTTAATATCAAAGACGTCACAATAACTCGCCTCAAAGGGCCGCAATTCCCGGCAACGAGAGATTGTCTTGTAGTTACACGGCGTTTCTTTGCTCAACAACAATCAGTTTTACCTATTTCAGACGTTGCAAAGATAAATTCAACGAGATATGAGCGTACGTGATCGCCCACGTGAAAGCCAGGGCCGTAGCGAGGGCAGGGATACTCTTTATCATACCAACGCTCTACCTAATAATAAACCAGCGTTAACTAGTACTGTTGAGCTTTTGACAGAAAAAATTATAGCATAATGAAATGAGAACTGAAAGCTTAGTAAAAACGCACTGATATTCATTAAGGCGATATTCATTTTATTCGATGAGTTGTGAGTATAAATTTCCAATTTTCAGACTAGCATTAGACTAGCAAAAGTTCAGAGAGAGACCCAATACCTGTAATAGGTACCTTAATGGGTACCTTATGTCACTACTGCGTTCACCAGAAAACCAGTGCAGCTTGCCTTGCTTGCTGCTTAAACTGAGCTGACGCAATTTTGCATCGACGCAGTCGATTGAAATTACGATTATTCATGTTGGAAATACCTCGGAAAACTATACAAATTATTATGTAATATAATATTAAACTGACATAAATAATAATTGGGCAGATAAAATAAAATCGAAACCTACTTACGGTTGTATATAGAGAATACTAAACCTCCCTCCTTAGCGTGTGTTCACGATATGTTTGCACTCTGAAATCCGGAGAAAGACTAACTGCTGCCTTGCCCGGAGCACGCTTTTATGTCCTACAAAACGATGATGTCGGTAAAGCCTTCTACTAAAGTGTTGAGACTTGTAGGCGTACTTCCGGCAAGAGAGCAGTTAATGGAATATTAAGAAGTTGAAATAATTTAATTCTACTAAAATAAATTATATGCAATTTTATAGTTTGTATTTATTATAGGTATATCACCAATAACAGATTAGTTGGGCTTGTTTCCGGCGAGGGAAACTAATCAGTTGTTGGCAATCAATAAAAGTCTTTTATGTTGTAATATAACTTTATTATATAGTATTAAATGTACAATCTCATGTAAATTAAAGTACGTATTATGATAATGTTTACTAAATAGCTAACAATCGGCCATCCGAAGTATTGGACGACCTCGGAAAGATTAACACAAAATAAGAAAAAAAAAAGCTAAACCATTTGATCCTGAAAAAAAAAATGTTATATGAGCGTTTTTTCATGGCTCTACTTTTTTTTTTATAATTGTAAAAGAGCATTTTTTCATGGCTCTATGTATTTGATAATAATAAAAGAGCGTTTTTTCATGGCTCTATGTATAATAATAAAATAACATTTTTTTACGTGTTTTTAATTATGAAGGAGCATTTTTTTATAGCATTAATTTTTATGGCTTCTTTTGCGTTATGGATCTCGAAATTAGAAATCACCACACATTGTTCCATTAATTTAACTGACACCACTTTAATCTAATCACCAATTGATGATAATGATGAAATCAAATTTGATACAATCAAATGTATATGCCATTAGTTTTTATTTTGATATTCTAAATTATCTTCTTCGCTGGAAGATAGACTCTGAGGTCTATCGAAGTTCAACCATGGTTTTATTTTATCAACAGCCACTACTGTCTCATAACCTTTCGATCCTTTACGCGTTAATGGAGTATCTTTAATTTGTATCGGTCATGATCGTATACCTCTGTTATCTTGTATGGTCCTTGATATTTTGGTACAAGTTTTCTGCTACTGCCCGTAGCTGGAACTTGTCTTTCGACACGGACTAAGTCACCCACGCTAAATTTGTTAGCTGCACATCGTTTCTCATCGTATTTGCGTTTTTGCGCTTCTTGATTAGACTGTACGTGGGTTTCAATGTCCGCACGTTTCGTGTTCATATTTTGTTGATTTGATATATTAGTTATGTCTTCGTGAAGTTCACATAGTATGCGACTTTCACTAGTGCCTACAGGTCTAACTCCAAAAAGTGCTTCCGAAGGGGTGCAGTTGATTCCTTTGTTATGGGTATTATTGATTCCCCATTGGACTTCAGGCAAGCAGTCATCCCATTTGTTTTCTGCAAGACCAACATTCTTTGCTGTGAGTGCTTCTACCAATGTTCGGTTATACCTTTCAACCTGGCCATTTGCCCTAGGTGTAGCAACAGCATTAAGAATGTGATTAATGTTCTTCTCGGTCATTAATTGTTTAAACGATTCGCTAGTGAATGATGTACCTCTGTCCGTTATAAGTCTTTTGGGCACCCCAAATAATCCAAAGTAATCGCGCAAAACCTTGATTGTAGTTGTTGATTTCGTATTTCTTACTGCTTTTAAATAAATATAACGTGTGAAAGCATCAATGAGGACGAGGATATACATGTTACCCTTGTTGCTTTTGACGAATGGTCCCACGTGGTCGCCGTGTATAGTGTGAAAGGGTGTACTAACCTTTTCGATGGGATGTAAGTATCCGGGTTTTTTGCCTCCAGACGACTTGCTATACGCACATTCCAGACAGGAATTCACATATTTTGTAACAAACTTTCGCATTTTAGGAAACCAATACGAGGTCTTTATCTTTTCCAAGGTCTTATCTAGTGCGAAATGTCCGATGTCATCATGATTCTGTTTAACGATTTGCCATCTGACGCCCTTAGGTACCACCCATTTGTCACCATCTTTTGTTACTCGATAAAGCCGACCTTGTTTAACCTTATAATTGGTTTTAATGTCCGTAATATTGTCAAATTCTGGGTTATTCAGTACACCTATGATTCTTTGTATTTCTTCATCGTGAGACTGGACAGTAACCAACCAATCGGTATTCACACTAAATACACTAAAGCTCTCACCAGGATTTCCAGGGATGGGGTTGCGGCTAAGTGCATCTACGTGCATCATTGATTTACCTGGCTTGTACTCAATGTTGAAATCGTATTCTTGCATCTGTTCCCACCACCTTGCCACACGGGGAACCATATCTCGCTTTGAAAATGTTGCTTTGAGTGAATTGCAGTCAGTTATAATTTTGAACTGAATGCCAACTAAATAAACACGGAACTTTCGTAAAGATTCTACAACCGCTAATGTCTCCAGGTCATACGAGGTGTAATTTTGTTCCTCTGGTGTCGTTTGCCTGCTGAAATAGGCCACAGCCCGGAGAACATTACCTGTGTCTCTTTGTAATAAAATTCCAGCAACTCCAATTTTGCAGGCGTCGGTATGTACTTCAGTTGCTGCCTTCGAGCTATATAATGCCAATGTTGGTTTTTCAGAAAGATATTTTTGAAGAGTTCTAAAAGCATCTTCTTGTTCTTTATTCCATACCCATTGAGCATCCTTCTTCAAAAGTTGAGTGAGTGGTTTCGATATGATTGAAAAACCTGGAACAAACCTGCGAAAGAAACTCGCAAGACCAAGAAATTGCCGTATGTTGTGCTGGTTTTGTGGCTTCGGAAATTTCTGTACTGCTTCGATCTTTCTATTGCCTGGTCGAATTCCATTTGGTGTAATCTCAAAACCAAGGTAATCAACGGATTGTCCAAAAAATAGACACTTTGATAGTTTAAGGGTCAATCCTGCATTATTGAAAATCTCCATAATATATTCTAGTTTATGCATACCTTCATCGATGTTTTTTTGAAGGTATAATAACGTCATCTAAGTATGCTAATGCTTCTTTGTACCGTGCAGATCCCAAAACTTCGTTCATGATCCTTTGGAAAGTTGCTGGGGCATTAGCCAGACCAAAGGGCATACGATTAAACTCGTAATGGCCATCTGGTGTTACAAAGGCCGTTTTGTACTTATCACCTTCTCGTATGGGCACTTGGTAGTATCCTGAAGCCAGGTCTAATGTTGTATAGAAACTGTTTCCTGCTAAAATATCTAGTTGGTCGTCAATTAGCGGCATCGGATAATTTTCTCGCACAGTTTTTTTTATTTAGGGCTCTGTAGTCTATGCAAAGTCGGTA
The DNA here is from genome assembly GCA_963935595.1 of Schoenobius gigantellus. NCBI lineage: Eukaryota > Metazoa > Arthropoda > Insecta > Lepidoptera > Crambidae > Schoenobius > Schoenobius gigantellus. The sequence continues at coordinate 4,572,091 of OZ012549.1, forward strand.
ATCGCCAGATTTCTTACGTACCAGGACCACTGGACTAGCATAGGGTGATGTAGAAGGGCGAATAATGTCATTTTCTAAAAGATCTGATACCATTTCTCTTACCCTTTCCTTCTCTGCAATTGCAAGGCGATAAGGTCTGTAGACTACAGGTTCGTCGTTGTGTAAATTTATAATCATCTCTCCTGTGGATGTACACCCTAATTCGGAGAGGTTTAAAGCAAAACAGTGTCTGTATTTATTTAATAAATTTAGAAGATATTCTTTTTGTTCGGGAAGTAATACATCACCATACTGAATATCTGTATCAAGAATCGGTTTGTAAGTGTGATGGTCATAGGAACAATTCATCACATGCAAAAGCTGCTTATTTTGCTTCTCTTTAAATGCGACTAAACCCCTTGCTAATAAGGTGCCCTTTGGTAAGTTAAAAGTTGGACCAGCATTTCTTACGATTATATGCCCAACGCCTGATTCTATACTAAACAATCCAGTGTCAACACTATACTTACATTTGTGATGGTTACGAAACCCACCTTGTACAAATATCTTGGTCGTCATTTTTGGTTCTGAATAAACTTCTATGGAATGTATACCCGATATTTCCATTTCTTGTTGACAGAATAGCTTAATCTTGAAACATATCTCCACATCTTGAGTCAATTGAGTTATTTCAAGTCTGTCACCAGTTTTTAGAATCATCACGTGTGGTTGTTCTGTAAAGGTTTGACCTATTAAAAGTGGTACATGCATTGCATTGTCAGGGACTATAACTAATTCTAAATCTGCTTCTACGTCATCGATTGTTACCCGCACTTGTTTACGACCAATAGCTATGACTGTTGAGTTACCAAAACCTTTCAAAATTGGTAAGTCAGTTGTATCGAAGCTGTCGCAAATATTCTTGAAGTCGGATATCCGTATCATAGAACATTCGCTGCCAAAGTCAAGGAAAGCTGCGATTGAAATATTATTAATTAACACATTCTTATAATACTTTTGATTAGTTGTTTTTGTAACACTCTCCTGGGGCTGTGTGGTTTCTGGTCGACCTTGAGCTTCGGAGACGTTCATTATCCTTTTATCAGCTAGTGGTAATTTTGCAAAGCATTGCTCGGTTTCATGACCGATCCTGCCACATTTAGTACATTTTTTTAGTGGAACAGTACATTGGTAGGTTGTGTGGTCATCCTTTTTACAGTTAGAACATCTGATATGCCTATTAGATATTCGAGGATTGTCCATATTTCTAGAGTTGTGTGATCTGTTAAACTTCTTTTCATAAGCTGGTTTAGAACTTTTGGCATTTCGTAAGTAAGAGAGCAACTTATCCGGGTCAACATATTGTGCTGCCTCGGCACCCAGTCTGATTGATCGATCATCTATTCCGTGTATTATGCACTCTACTGCTCGTTTCCCGTTAATCCCGCATCTATTCAATAACACGGTCTTGTCATAGAAATATTCTTCTAAACAATCGTTAAATCTTGCACGCTTGGCTAACATGTCCGAAAGCATTTGACCGTAGTTCTCTTCGGATGGGAATGCTGATAAAAGTTTTTGTTGCCACTCATCCCAAGTAAAAAAAAGAGATGGCAAACTTTCATACCAACGTTGTGCAAGTCCTCTAAGTTTGGATAATGCAAAATGTACTACTTGCGTTCCTGACCAATTATAAATTACGGCACACTCGTTAACCTTATGTAGCCACATGCTCATAGTCTGCTCCTTTCTGCTTGGATCAAATTCTGGGATGGCGTTATTAACGTGTCCGAATCTACTAGAAGTATTATTGGCATTAACTAATGCCTCAATGGCTTCTGCTAATCCTGCTTTTGGTTCGTGATAGCTATTTCTGTGGAAGGGAGTACTAGCTAATTCATAGTGTTTAGGTGGGTCTGCATTCGCGTGGGAACGTGGTCTGCGATGAGTATTAGAAAAGGGGTCCTCATGATTTCGACGATCACGATTACGGGAATGACTACGTGGATAGTGCCTCCTGGTATCCGAGAAGCGCGTATTGTCACTTTGATCATAAACACACATTGCTTGGGTGTTTTCCCAGCGACTACGTTGCCTAGAATAATGATGAGGGCTGCGACTGCGCCGGACACCTTCGGCTTCTTGATTGGTATGTCTGGATGAAGACGATCTTGAATGATGTGCAGACCGGAGAGTCGACGGGCTTCTTGATCTCTCCCGATGACTTATTCTACTTCTAGTAATGCTGCGAGACCGGTGCTGGTTCACAGGCAATGTAGGGCTTCTTGTTGGTGAAAGTACATCTTGACCGTCATGTTGGTTCTGCTCCATAATTCTTTAATACGTGAAGTATTTAAACAATACAGAAGGAAGAAAATCACCACAATTCGGCAATATTGCAAGAACTTTGATATATTTTTATTTTGTGGGTACTTCGAAATTTAACGTTTGATTTTGATACATTAAGCAAGGTGCGGGGTTTCTAAAAGGGGGGCAAAATTTTCGTTATTTTTGCACTAGGATGCATAGTTTTCGAGATATCGCATTTTAAAAATTCAGTAATATATCTACACAAAAATATATATATATATATTAGAGAAAAAAAAATGAGCTTCGTATCCCACTTCTGACTGTTGGAAATACCTCGGAAAACTATACAAATTATTATGTAATATAATATTAAACTGACATAAATAATAATTGGGCAGATAAAATAAAATCGAAACCTACTTACGGTTGTATATAGAGAATACTAAACCTCCCTCCTTAGCGTGTGTTCACGATATGTTTGCACTCTGAAATCCGGAGAAAGACTAACTGCTGCCTTGCCCGGAGCACGCTTTTATGTCCTACAAAACGATGATGTCGGTAAAGCCTTCTACTAAAGTGTTGAGACTTGTAGGCGTACTTCCGGCAAGAGAGCAGTTAATGGAATATTAAGAAGTTGAAATAATTTAATTCTACTAAAATAAATTATATGCAATTTTATAGTTTGTATTTATTATAGGTATATCACCAATAACAGATTAGTTGGGCTTGTTTCCGGCGAGGGAAACTAATCAGTTGTTGGCAATCAATAAAAGTCTTTTATGTTGTAATATAACTTTATTATATAGTATTAAATGTACAATCTCATGTAAATTAAAGTACGTATTATGATAATGTTTACTAAATAGCTAACATTCATGAAAAAAAAAACATGTTTTCAAACGGTTTTTTACAAATTAATTCAATACCATAAATGCTCAGAGGAAGGTTAAAATTAGATACCTACTAGATAAACAATAGAAAAAAGAGACACCACTGTGTCAGTAAATAGCGATTTCATGACCCATAATTAAAAATATTATTTTAAGTTAAGTAATTATTACAGAATTTAATTTCAATCCCTCAAAATTGGTTGGAATTTAACTTTTGTCCTGCGGAGAGCTACAGCTTACCTTTAATTTATGACTAGATACGGCCCTGATAAAAACTGCTTTTGCTATCTTAGAACAAACGCAGGTCACAATCGATAAACAACTTTACTACACAAAAGTAGGATACCTTTTTGATTCGCCGGAATTCTGTTAAGGCCAACCAAATTTCGTGTAAAATGCAGCTTGAGATGTTTTTGAACGTTTTTTGCTCGCAAAAAGTTCATGGCTGGAAAATGTTATATGTAGGTGAGGCATTCTTTTTCAGTTGAAATTGTTCGTGCTTAAAATATTTTAAAATCCCGTTCACATTGTACGAAATGCATTCCAAGATTTTTAAAGTTCTCACGCAGTGTTTACGTAAAGTTAATCAAGTTACAACAATATTGTCAAAGGAACCAATTATGATAAAACTTGTATAATTTATGCATTGTTTCTCTGAGATAGTTTTGAAGTAAGTACTTTTATCCTGGAAATCGTCAAGAATGCAAATTAAAATGAAGTTTTAAGTTCCAGATGAATAATTTAGATAGATGTAGATTTAGAATACAGACGAACTGCGACTCAATTCTCAACTGCTCTCAGACTGCAAAAGTGCAGTTTAAGTTCAGTTAGCACTACTGCATTAAAACTGCTAATGGAATGCATTAGGATAGGGGTGCTCAAACGGTTGATCGCTAGTGCTTTTTGAGTCGATCTCTAGAAAAAATGCCGATAAAGATCTATGTATAGTTTTTGTTATAGTTGATTTATAATTAAGCTAGATTAGCCCCCTCATCAGTCTTCGTTCGTAGTAACGCCCTGCCAGTGGTACTTATCAAAGAAAAGTCGCAACGCACGATGTCTTTGATTCCTGCGGATTTTCCTATAAACTTGGGGCGCCGTGTTTGGCCTTTTTTTCGGGGATAAAGCGTGACCGCACCGTACCCGACCGTTGGCTAGACCTTGTGAAAATAACAGTATACTTACTGATACTTGTTTCGTAAATTAACAAGCCCTGATTGGAACCACACACATACTGCAATCGGACTGCATGGTTGGTTGGCAGTTGAAATGCAGTAGTGCTAAATGCGTTCACACTGCAAATTTGCAGTTGGATTGCAATTGCGATGCAGTTCGTTTGTATTTAGCTTATATAGGCTTTCTTGTGATTTAACCAGCATGGTTTCGAGCCGCCATTAACTTGACGTGGTTTAGTCACGAAATAAAGGAATCGAGCACGTAAGCATTTAAGATGCTATTGTTATGCTTCTGCTGATGTCGTTCAAAGTTGCCGTCGTCACCAGTAATAGTTTTTATGGTAAGAATGATGATGCTGATAATATCTACCTCAGTCTAAGCGGGTACCTAATACATATATACATTTTCTTGTTATTGTATTAACAAAAGCTTTATTATTAGACAAACAACTCAGTGAAAATATATTTCAAATAACATTAAAAACTGCTAAATTATAAAGCTTTTCTATTCTTCTGTGTCACACTGATGTGACAGTGAGGAAAAAAATCTTCTGTGTTTCACTGGTGTGACAGAGAGTAAGCATCCCTTTATGATAAGCCTATACTATTCTCGCGACGGATCCACCTACAACAGTGGTTTTTAACCGGTGGTCCACGGACCACCGCTGGTCTCTAGAAGCAGCCGAAGTGGTCCGCGAAGCTAAAAAATAATGTTATAGACATAAAAAAGAACCCTTAATTCATAATATACTCTATATTACTCTAGAGTTGGTGGTCCATGGCTACACAGATATTTGGAAAATAGTCCCTCGACACTAAAAGGTTAAGGACCACTGACCTACACCCTGAGCCTTCACGCCAGTGTTGATGTAGGGGAATTAGTTTCCATGCCTTCACACCACTCACACCAGTGAAAGAAGGTAAATTACATTCCCGACCTCCATATTAGAGTTCAGAACAAGTCATTCCTTACGCAGACGGACCGTTATACGCCTAGCTCGCGTAGAATTTTATGCAGCGGCGCGTCCAAAAAATGTTTGCTCAAACGCCATCGTACTATTTTCCAGGGCTTCGAATAACAAACCCGTCAAACTACACATCCAGGGGGTGCGGCCCGTCGCCGTCAGTTTGGCGGCGCCGGAGCGGACTTAGAAAATATCGTGTGCACCGACTGCCGCTGTCACGTGCACGTACGTGCTGCTGCACGGGACTCACGGCTTTTTAGGACGAACAGCAAATCCTCAGTTTCGTTATACCATACAGTAGGTAAACTGGTTCCGTGTAGGTAGTGGTTTAGATCACCCGTATAGATCTGGAGGTGCCAGAGTCGTCTGCTTGGATACCTCCATCTTACCATCTCTGACGCAAAGCAGCAGTGCTTGCATTGCTGTGTTCCGGTTTGCAGGGGTGAAATTACTTGGTACCGTGACTTTACATCTGGTATCACAAGTTGGCAACATACACTGTGGTTCTTGTGGGGGTTGAAATTTTGCTGCGAATCGTACAAGAGCCACATGTATTATATGTGACTGTCAGGGCTGGGCAGTATTTGAAATACTTGTAATTAAAATACGTATTTGAAATACAAATACGTATTTTGTATTTGTATTTCAATTACTTACTCAAAATGTAATTTGTAATTGGTATACCTGAGTCTGAAGTATTTTGTATTTAGTATTTTAAATACATTAAGCATCAAAATACATCATATCAAATACATTTATATGATCAAAATTAATAGATTTAAATAATGTTTTTCTTTTAAATTGACAAAACAAATCAAATGATTGATTGACCGATTTAGCCAAAGCGGGCATTTTGGGATTTACTCAAGCGTGATGTAATAACAATTTTAACACCCTTTAAAAAAACCTTGCACCATGTTCAATACCCCCATTATACATGAACCGTTTATAAAGGATCGTGCGTTTAGAGTAGAAAATAGGTCGCTAGAAAAATTTGGGAATGTCAGATTAAGGCAAGTTAATTATTTGTAGACCATGACATACCTAAGCAAATGGAAGAGTCACAAACAATTTATTTTAAACCTTTCGATTAAGGAAATTGCTCTACTTAGTTTTCAGATTATGGATTAGCACGACAAGTATATCAAGCTGAACCATCTGTTTATTAATCTGACACAATCGACCATTTCAATATCACGATTTTTATTTGCAATTTAAAAAATCGCTCCTGAGTTTTGGTCGCATCTAAATCAACAGTCTTTTGGATAGGAGCTCCTTTAGGGTTCACTTAACATCGCTTTTTTTGAGGGACCTATGCTGTTAGCCGCAGTTGGCTGTTACAGCTTCACCTTGATTATTTTTAAGAAGGCGAGAACTTTGGTGGGTCCTCAAGCCTCATTCGGCAAACCTAACCTGATGAATTTCTAGCTCAGAGAGGCATCACCACGGGGTTGTCCCGCTCTCTGAGTAGAGTCACCAGGAGGTTATAGCCGGTGCGGGGAGCGGCTGCAACGCGAGCGCGCCTCTAAGGTTCGGACACTCGAGTTCGCCGTGTAGTGGAGGGTGGAGGCACATACCTGGTATATCGCAAACTGTAGACGCGTTCCATTTGAGCGTAGATTCGTAGCATTTTCAACATTTTTAGCATCATCGTGTTTCATTAGCTTTTGACGCTAGCAGGGCTAGCATATGTTAACGTAATGCGTTCCATTAAAACAATATCTTGATATTTAGGTTAGCTTCCTTTTGTGAAAAATAGCACGGTTAAAAATGATAACATTTCTTAGAAGAAGCGCAAAACATGGTTAACATTTGATGTTAGCGTGACAAAATGGTGACGCTTAAATTGAAAACGGGGTGTGTAGACCGGACCTTCGCACTCTTGTTCTACGAGTGCGGTGTGTGGGATTAGTGCGTGGATGTGCAGTGTTGATAGTCGGTTGGAAGGCGGAGGGAGGTCGTTCGCTCGTGTGATCGGGTCGGGAGGATCGACGAGGATGTTCCTCGGTTGACGATTTTTGGTCACTATACTGTCTGACAAAGGAGTTAGGGTAGACAGTGGCGCTAGCGAAGTAGCGTTGGGACAGATCGTGAATGTGGGCCTCAACCGATGGGAGGTCGACGTCGTAGTGAAGGTCGACATCGCGCATGTAAGCGGGAGCGCGGTGGCGCGGCGCAGAAATCGGTTTTGGACCACTTGGAGCCTGTGAAGGCGAGACTTGGGAACGTGGGCGAACACTACGCAAGCGTAGGTTAAGAACTTAACATCGCTTCTGAATATCTGACTATTTTCTACCCCGTCGTACAGTTACCACCATCATTCAAACCGACACACTTAATATAATAACGCAATCCTAAGCCGGTAGATTATTCCTCCGTTATCAGAACACTTGGGGCTCATACACTATTAATGTCTGAAGATTCTGAAGCACCTAAGAATATTTTTCATTTTATTACATTTTTGGAAATGCGGAAATGAATTTCGAAACACGCGTGAAGGGAGCATACCATATAACCTTAATAATAGTTCCCCACACCACCAGAGTTGAGCCCTAGCCCCTTGGCCTTCCTTACTTATAGAGTAGTAGGGCAGCCAGTAAACACCTATTTTAACATTACAGGATTATTGACTTTTACAGAAGTTTTTGGCGCAGTTTCCTGACGATTTGGAGCTTCCCTTTTCCTAGACAACAAACCAATGCTACTGTTGCCTATTTCATAAAATTACAAAAGTCATAAAATGAAGCCAACTGTACCTAAGACAATACATGTGTGTCCTTCAGTATAAGCTGTCATTTAGTAACGGCAGCCAACTTTGATTTGATTGTTTTTCATGGTGTACTGTATTTTAAAAATCAAGCCCTTTCATTTGATACCCATATTGTAGGGATTGTATAGACATATTATGTAATCCGCCATTTTGTGACAGTGGCCATCTTGGATTTGAATTCTTAGTCATAGTTTTCCGGCCAATAAAACAATGGAGTTGTCATTCTTCGTACTAATGAAATTCGCAAAATTAAAAATTCGTATTACGACTGTCTTAGTGTAAAATAAATATCGTGTTTTTGAATAGTAGGAATTTTGTTTCATAAGAATTTTCAAAAGAATAAGATTCGGAGTTTTTAATAACGTAATATTAATTTTCACAATTTTTGGATGTTCCCTTCTACCTACAATACGTGCGTATATGTCAATGTACGTATACGTACAAAGGATATAAATGCCCACAGTATCGTGCAATATTTAAAACACAACATTGTAAGAATCAAAAAGTTTAAAGTTGAATGTATTTTGTATTTATTATTTTGTTTTGTATTTTAAATACAATAAAAATTGCTCAAATACTGTATTTTGTATTTGATATTTTAAATACACCACTGGCGAGTATTTTGTGTTTCGTATTTTAATTACATGCAGCAAAGTATTTTGTAATTTGCATTTCAATTAAACTAAAGCGTGTATTTTGCCCAGCCCTGGTGACTGTTACCACTTACCATCAGGTGGGCAGTTTGCTTGTTTGCCAACTTAGTTGCAATAAAAAAAAGGTTCGGGGTTCAATTCCCCGTGCTCGGTTTGGTTGGTTTTTTTTTATTGCAGAAAGTTGGCAAACAAGCAAACTGTACATGTGGCTCTTGTGAGATTCGCAGCAAAACTGCAACCCCCACAAGAACCACAGTGTACGTTGGCAACTTGTGACACAAGATGTAAAGTCACGTACCCAGTAATTTCACTGCCATATCTTACCCTTCAAACCGGAACACAGCAACGCAAGCACTACTGCTTTGCGGCAGAAGTAGGTTAGACGGAGGTACCTAAGCAGACGACCCTGGTACAGAGTCTCCCTCCAGTGGGTTTGCTACCACCTCCCTCCATACCTAAGTTTGTCGCCATATATAGTAACGATGTTAATGTTATTGTTGTGTCGACAGGTAGAGGTAAGATAGCCAGGTTTTCAGTTGTCGAGGAGTCCGGGCGCGGTTCCCTTCCATCTTTCGGCGTTATTTCAGGTGAAATGACCAGAGTAAGACTCTGTCCCAAAGTCGTCTGCATGAGTACCTCTAACTGCTGCTAACTGCCAAGCAGAAGTGCTTGCATTGCTGTGGTTGTTATTGTTACATTGCTCCGGTTTAAAGGATAAGACAGGCAGTAAAATAACTGTTTATTTTGACTTGACACCTTATGTCACAATTTGGCAAAGTATATTGGCGTCCTTCTAGGGGTTGTACATTTTCAAGCCTTACAGTAACCACGTGTAATGGGCGACTGCATCCACTAACTACCAAGTGGGCAGCCCGCTTGGTTGTCAACGGTTGTACATACAAAAACGTTGATCATAAAAATCACACGTTTCAATTGTTTTAAGCCCTTTACACACTGCAATTGTTTTGCAGCAATACTGTCGCGATACGAACGCTCTGCAGTCGCTAGCATCGATGCACACGAACATAAAAATTTTAACAAGTATGTTACCTGTTTGTCAGAGCCGTGTGTGTCAGCCGTTTTCTGGTAGCGACGGACATTTTGACAAGCAAGTTTTTCACGGGTGCGCGAGACGCCGGCTGCCACGGTAGCACACGTGGACACCTGCATCCTGAACGAGATAGGCGCTGGAGCACTGAAACATTTTATTCACTTTGAACTATGTTCAAATTTTGTTTTACAAAATGTCTTTTTTACATTTTTTATGAAAATGCAGTCACTGGTAAGTTTATAAACAATTTTCACAAAATCTGTATAAGTTTCTCAATTAGATTTTCTAAATGTTGACAGGCATTTATCATAGATGAACTTTTAGTTAAATCCTCGGAAATGGATCTTACTTAACGTACAGAGTTATGCTGACGACGTAGTGGCCTGTGTAATAGGCCCTTGTCAAAGTATCTATCTTCAATTTTACAGAAAACCATTGTTAATTGGTGTTCGGAAATCATCTGACCGTAAATCCTTCCAAAACAATAGTTGTTCCATTTAATTGGAAGAGGAAGCTGGATAAGCTCTTAACACTGACTATTAAAGGAACAACTATACCATTTTCCTCAGAAGTCAAATACTTGGGCGTAACCATCGACAAGAGACTGACCTGGGAATCACATCTCAAGAACACCATCCAAAAGGCTAAAACCGCCTTAGGAATATGCAGACGTTTAACGGGGACGAGATGGGGGTTAAACCTTAAAATCGCCCTATGGTTCTAAACCACCTTTGTCAGGCCCTCAATAACCTACGCCTGCATGGTATGGGGTTCAAAAGCACTGCAAGTAACTGCCATAAGCAGACTGACAGGCTTGCAGCGCACTGCGCGCCTTATGGCAACGGGTGCTATTCGATCAACCCCAGCCATAGCCCTAAATGCACTCAGCCTCCCAACTCTATATCGAGAAAGAGTTGAAGGCTGGCATCTACAGGACTAATGCTGGCATAAACACTGGAAATCTCAAACAATGGGGTCTTTACACCAAAAAGTGTTTGAATGTCCACCACTCACAATGACATCAGATGTCTATAGGCTTCCAGAATTCAGCTTCCACGAGTTTTTTTCTGTAGAACTGACTTAAAGGGAGGACTGGGCTCAACGCCGTAATAGTGATCCCGCAGACGTTGAAAGCCTGGTGTGGTTCACCGATGGCTCCAAAATGGGCCCTAACGTAGGATGTGGCAGAGCCCAAGGTTAGCAGAAGCGTAAACCTTGGCAAATATGCCACTATTTTCCAGGCGGAAGTTTATGCCATAATTGAATGTGTACAAGCCAACCGCCAGCGAATCTACGTTAACCAAAACATACATACATAGTCGGACAGTCAGGCAGCTTTACTAGCACTAAACGGCAATGTTATAAAATCGAAGCTAGTAAAAGACTGTAGGGCAAAACTAAATGACCTGGGGCAACGATGATTTATTGTATTGGTCTATACGTTCAACTCATTGTAAATAATTTTATAATTCTTGTCTAAATAGATAAAATCGATTTTCAAGGGTGAAATGGAATATCGATTCACTGGATCTATTTAGTACCTACTATAAATCAATTTTTAAAATATCTAGGTTTCTGCTTGCTTTTGGTACGTTTCATTCAGCTAAGTTCCACAATGGGGTTGATACGGTTAAAGCCAGGTCGTCCAGAACCGCTGGAGCATAAATTCGCCCCGCCTAATTAAGCCCACCGGGCGTTATTCGAGTCACGTGCCAGAATTAACTATTAGAGCGTTGCTATTCCGAGACATTGCTGACTTTATTGTTTGTTCGCCTTATACCGACCCGTAAAACGTTACGTCCGGTTACATGGCAAGTTAACCCTTGTTTAAGATGTCTCTGTCAATGTCGTTTGTCTTGTCCGTATAGTTGTCTCGAGTCGGGCATTAAACGTCAATGTAATGAAATACCGAAGCATGCATGTCACAATTTTATTGAAGATTCATTTTTTTATATGTTCTAACTAGCTTTCCGCTCGCGGCTTCGCCCGTGTTATTATTGTTTTCTCGTGGTTATTTATATTTTCCCGTAGGAAAAATAATGTTGTAGCCTATTTAAGTCCGGATAATAAAGGACAATGTCGAAAATCGCCCCATGACCAACAAAGATTTGATTTACGTCATAATTATGTGCATATTTTATAACACTCCTAACAAATATATGAATTCGACGGACAAATCAAAAATATATAAAAGTACTTTTACAAACAAAACCAAATGAAGTAAAATATAGGAATGGTTATTGTTACCTTCGCTCGACTGAATAGAATTGAGTCGATTTTATGTAGGTATGGACATTTATTTATTTCTATAAATTAGGATTTTCATAACTTGCAGCAACTTGCTTGATTGCAGCAACTGAGCTTTGCCCCTGGCATTGCAGATGTTACCACTTACCATCAGGTGGGCCACTTGCTCGTCTGCCACCTTTAGCAATAAAAAAAAAATTTACAACGTAAATTAAATTAAAACATACGTCAATTGACTACTCACGCACTATCGCTTGTTAGTTCGTTGTGTTTTTGACTTACTTTATAATTTCGAGATTACTTGTTCTTCATTACGTGCTATAATATCGTTCTTTGATTGATTGCAATAATTATTATTTTAATAATTGTATAGGTATGGACTATGTGTATTGCTGTAACGAATTAAAGTGTTACTTCAACTAACCTCAAAATCTGATTCAATTTTATATTTAATTCAATTTCGAAGCTTGTCCGTAGTAATTGATGTGAACGTACAGTATCTACTAATGTCTAATTATACGAAAATCATTTTTTCACTGCTGTTGGTATTGGGGCGAACAATGTATGGACGCAGAACAATGTCCTTTCATAGAAATTTAAATTTTAAATATTTTCCATAGAAACTTTCAACCCCTATTTTGCACATTAAGGGGGTGAATTCCAATAAACAATAAAACACGTATTCAATGAAATATTTTTAAGAGCATGAATCTAAAGTTTTATCAAAATTGTTGCTAATTTAAAGATTTTTCCATACAAACTTCCAACCTCTATTTCATCCCTTTAGGGTAAAATTTTTTAAAATCCCTTCTTAGTTTGCGTCCACATTTTGAATTAAAACAACTGTCCAAATTTCACGTTTCTACCATTAGCGGTTACGGCTTTGTGTGCGTCTATAGATGGGAACATCTCCTTTTTTTATACATATATAGATAGATAGATTGTTTTAAGTGTGACGACAAGATTATATTTATTTTTTCTTTTTGTACATTATATTTGTACTAGGGCGAAATTAATACATTGGCCATTTTCTTCGAGTCAACCCTGGGGTGGTGCAGAGAAAGTAACTCGTAGATGTACCAAGAAACAAAATGGGATGATGTAGAATTTATAACATAAAATTCTAATATTTAAAAATACTTAAAATAAACTAATATACATATATCTATGATGCTTACTTATTATACACGGTGTTTCATAATAACCAATAAATAATCAATGCGTTATCTAAAACTAATTATTAAATTGTGTTTACCCGTAATGTCATTCAACCCAAAATTTTCATGTATATCATAGTATCATCATCATGTCTATGATTTACATGAAAATTTTGTGTTGAATGACTTTACGGGTAAACACAATTTAATAATTAGTTTTAGATAACGCATTGATTATTTATTGGTTATTATGAAACACCGTGTATATTACCTACAAATGCATAAAAGAATCGGACTCTTTCTCTGAAATTTTGCTCATTACAAAACCCTCGCAATTTAGTTTTGAAGCTAAGCTTGGTTGGAGGCGTTTCTAGCTCAGTAAAGTTTGCCCTAAAACGAATAGATTGGCCAAAAAAGGGTCGAATGAATTATGCATTCAACTTTGGAATGATGAGTGACATTTGAAAATAAACGCTAGGTAAACTCTACCTTCGGGCGCGTGGGTTGAGGAGTCGCAGTGTCGCCTTACCTAGCGCGCCCATAAGGGCAGGGAGAACACCGGGGGGTTTTAGTGGGTAGGTCTGGCACTCTGCCGGGAGAGCCCTACACACGCTTGCCGTCTAGGACCTACCAACACTGCGTCTCCCGGTACGCAGCCGCCACTCGAGGACCTTTCCACCCTAACGGCCGTCAGTCCTACGAGCCAAAGGCGAGTACGGTGCGGTTACGCACGCAGAAGAAAAAAGATAAAGTCTACCATGATGCAGACGACTCTGGTACTAACTTAACTTTTGGTCAAGCTTGACAATAGAGTTTCATCATAACAGCTCATATACGTCCTCACCGAGGGGTTCGAGCCGTTTTTTTCGAGGGGAAATGCGTAGTCGCACCGTACCCGCCATTGGCAAGGGTGCTTAGGCCTTAGTCAACCACGCTGACCCAATGCGGATTGGTCGACTTCACAAACTCCATTGAATTTCTACGCAGATGTATAAAGGTTGCCTCACGATTGTTTCCTTCGGCGCAAGAGCGTCAGATAAATGTTCATACATATTAAATTCGTAAAACGAAAAACACATTGATACATAGCGGTCTCGAACCCCGGAGCTACCGATTAAAAGGCAAGTGGCGAGTCCCAACAGTATTCAACGATAGGAGTCTAACAATATTGAGGTAGATCGCCAGCAGTTTAAGTTTGAGCACCCCCTTGGCTATATATATAATATAGCCAAGATTTTATTTAGCGGGAGGGGAGCACTACTACCCCACCGACCAACTTTTTTGCAATCATAATATTAGTGGGGAAGTAGAGATTTATCGCAATCTTTTAGGTTAAAAGAAAATGCAATTTGAACTCCTTCACCGCTTTGCCATTCAACCAGTCTGCCATTGCCACAGAAGATATAATAGTACTCCATTGCTCCGACGAAACAGCTAACACTTCCTGGTAGCGTTCTAAAACCATAGCTCCCTTATTTATAGGTCCGCCTGACCCCTTCCGAGCTCATAAGCGCGGCGCACACTTTATTCCTGTCGCAGTAACTTTGCACAAGTTATTGGACAAAATAAAATTCCTTGGCGGAATTTGTTGTTTGGCGTAAACTCCACGAGTCTATCAGAAAACCATTTTGCTCTGAAAGTTTCCGTTCGCTCGTACTTTGTAGAGTTCTAAGTGATCTGTGTTGGAACAAAGTGATGTTTTTCTTGTTCTTTTAGAAAACCTATCTATGTAAATCTAACGTAGCCTATTTACTTTATCTATAGAATAAAAAATGTTGTTTTGACGGAATCACTTAAATAGGTAATGAAAGTGCTTCTTGCCCAATGTCCAGAGTTAACAACTCACTACTTTTGTTTCGCAAAATTCCAATTTTGAAATACAAAGTGTGGTCCAGATGGGCTTCACCACTTTGCTGATGCTAACATCTGATGTTAACCTCGTTTTGCGTTTCTTTAAGGAATTCTAACTTTTTTAGCAGCGCTAAAGGATTTGAACGCGCATCTCCAACATTTGCTTTGCTTTATTGTTAATCAGTTTTCAAGAAATCTGTAAAGATTTTCAAATTGGATGTTGATACGCAGTATAACAGTGAATAAAGACAACTTTGGCTTAACAAAGAGTAAAGGAGATCAATACGGCTAAGAATTTCGTCGGGGCTGGTAAGAGCTCGGTGGCCTAGTTGGTCAAGGCGTCACCACTGTACGTTGGAGGCACGGGTTCAAATCCCACCAGAGGCGAAGTTTCTTCTTTATTGAAATAGATATAACGAGCTAAAAGCTCGTTAGATCCTAAAACAGCGAATAATACCAACAACAGTTCATCCAAATGGCTAAAGCAGGCACAACTAAGTTGAAATCTCTACCTAATAACGCTAAACCCCTCCAAAGCCATTCGGAGCCGCAGCCACAACTTTCTTTAGCAACTTACTATTTGCATTTAATTTCATTCTCACGGGGAATGTTAATTAGTAGGTAACCCGACCAACTCTCGGACCAAGACATTCACTTCATCTTAGTTTAATCTGATATCATGTAGCCGTAATTGCATTGTAGAGACTCCTCCAGAACCCTTTATGCTAATGAAAAACTCCAAGTTCTTGGCTCTTTCGCCTGGAATACAATTAAGTAATTCATAGATCCTTTGTGAGCGTCTGTTTTTATTACGAATTCTTTCTTTTAGTACTGGTACATACTGAAGGTTTTTCAATAAAAGGGTTTGAATGAGAGGAGTAGCGTTTAGCACAGAAATTAACCAGCCTGGGGCAGTACATCCTCATACCCTTATAAGGACTTATCTTTTATAATTTAGATTCCGCTCGTAACATCGTCATCATCATAGATTCGTTAGGATGCATTACTTTCTCCTAGAGGGCCGGGGGCCGGACTTGGCTAATAACCAGTTCGGCTTCCGCACCGGTCGGTCCACTATGGACGCAGTGGCCCTCCTCAAGAGGTGGACTGTGGAGGCCACGGCTCGTGGGGAGGCGGTGGTTGCGGTGTCGTTAGATATCCGCAACGCCTTCAACAGCCTGCCTCACGAGTGCATTAGGGAGGCACTCCGATTTCACAGAGTGCCTCCGTACCTCCGCGCTCTCGTGGAGGATTACCTGCAAGGCAGAACAATTCTCTACGAGGGGCCGGATGGACGCGTCCATGCGTGGGCAATGACGGCAGGTGTGCCCCAGGGTTCCGTACTAGGTCCTTTACTATGGAACCTGTTGTACAACTGGGTCCTGCGAGGCGACCTCCTTCCACGAATGGAGGTCGTCTGCTTCGCTGACGACACGCTTGTCGCGGCGACAGCAAAAACGGGGGAGGAGGCGGCCCACCTTGCATCGGTCGGAACTTCACTTGTCGTCCGACGCATTCGCCTCCTGGGCCTGGACGTGGCTCTCGATAAAACGAGAGCCATGATGTTCCACGCCTCTCGTCGCAGGGGCTCCGTGTCCGAGTGGAGGGGGTCCACATACCGGTCGAGGCACACCTCAAGTACCTCGGCCTGGTTTTGGACCCCCGATGGAGCTTCGAGGAGCTCTTTAAGCTCCTCACTCCACGGCTATGTGCCGCCGCAGCCGCACTCGGACGAGTCCTCCCCAATGTGGGAGGGCCAGGATCGGCGTGTCGTCGACTGTATCGCGGGGTGATACGGTCGATGGCACTGTATGGGCGGAGTGCCTCTCCCCCCGAACGGTGGCCCTCTTGCGACGTCCGCAGAGGGTCATAGCAACCCGGGCCGTGCGAGCTTATCACACGGTCAGCCACGGCGCCGCCTGCGTTCTTGCAGGCCAAACGCCGTGGGATGTCGATGCACGCGTCCATGCGGAGGTGTATCGACATCGGGTTGCCGTTAGAGAACGGGGGGGACGACCAGCTCCTGAGGAAGTGGAGCGGGTTCGTACCCAGGCGCAGAGGGAGGCTCTGCGTCGATGGGGCGAGGCACTCGCCTTCCCAGCTGCCGACCACTGGACTATAGAAGCGATACGTCCGGTGTTGGAGGAGTGGATAGGGCGCCGGCAGGGCGGTCTCTCGTTCCGCGTGGTGCAGGTACTGACCGGACATGGTTGTTTTGGTCACTACCTGCACCGAGTCGCGCGTCGGGAGGAAACGCCGCAGTGTCATCACTGCGACGCTCCTGACGACACTGCCGAGCACACCCTGTTGGTGTGCTCGGCCTGGCGACGCCAGCGCAGTGAACTCAACGCTGCGCTGGGAGGCGGAGACCTCTCGCTGCCGAGCATGGTCGTGGCCATGCTCCGCGGCGAGGCAGAATGGGGGGCTGTCGCCTCCTTCTGCGGGGACGTCATCTCGCAGAAGGAGGCCGCGGAGAGGGAGCGGGAGAATGATCCTCAAGCCGCTCCCATCCGCCGTAGACGGACAGGCAGGTGAAGGCGGGCATTTGCTCAAGCGATGCCCGTCTAATGGCCCTGCCGTGGAGGCCTGCGTGCACGGTTGGCCCCGTGCACGCCGCCGTAAGGCCCTCCGTCTGGGGATTGCCCTGGTGTTCTCGGACAATCCCCCCTTGGCGATAGCCCGACCGGTTGGTCGGGCTTGCCTGGGCGCGTGGGTAGTGGAGTCGCATTGTGGACCTTATCTAGCGCGTCCCTAAGGGCAGGGAGAACACCGGGGGGTTTTAGTGGGTAGGCCTGGCACGCTGCCGGGAGAGCCCCACACACGCTCGTCGTCTAGCCAACGGCGGGTACGGTGCGGTTACGCATTTCCCCCCGAGAAAAAAAAAAAAAAGGATGCATTACTTTCTAATCTAAGATGATGCTGACGGGCAACAAAATTTAGATTTAGGTTGGTAATATACACATTACTGAGGTATTTCTAAGATATAATGTTACTTTAAATGAAAACGTTTGAAATATACCGCACTCTTTATTATTACACACGTACAACATTCATAGAACGAAATAGATAATGCGTATATATAATATTAGAAGCGTCGGTGAGTCGTCGCTGTGGCCTCGACTACTGGACTGTGCCCCGAGTAGAATCGGGAGGCCCGCGATCGCCACCAATGTGTTTTTTGTTTCACGAATTTCATACATTTATCGGACGCTCCTACGGTGAAGGAAAACATCGTGAGGAAACCTGCATACACCTGCGAAGTAATTCAAAGGTGTATGTGAAGTCAACCAATCCGCACTGGGCCAGCGTGGTTTGACTAAGGCCTAATCGCCCTAACTAGTTAGGGTAGGCTCGTGCCTCTCGGTGGGGACGTATATGAGCTATGATGATGATGATGATATATTAGAAAGTTGGTTATGACAATAGGCTTCATGACATTCGTGTGGTCAATACATGGTTTCGCATGATGATCAGCGTATTGACTACTACTTTTAGCAATAATTGGAAAAGAATGCAATGGATTAGATGTCATAACGTTTTGTTATATTTAAGTTCCTGTTCACTTTTTATTTCAAGTCATCCCGTGCCGGCCACTAAAATTCCAGTTAAGCGCCATTTTTCACCCGAAGCTCCTCAGCAGGCGTATTCGCTAACAACGGTTGGTAACTGGAACTGTCATTTTTGAAAGAAACTTTATATCCATTACTAGTTTAGCGATCTTATGTCTTCGTGGAATCTAGTAGGGCTGACTAGATTCCACGAACACATTTGCGCGTGTACAAACGTCATTTGCTTAAGCGGTAGTGATAGGTAATTGATTTGCGAACGTTGTATGGAGTGTCCGGGGTGGGTGTGACACAACTACAACAATAGAATCAATCCAAATATAAACAGCATATTCCGGACTTTGTTACTAAACGCCGAAATAATATTTAGGGGATAGGTTAGATTTTAGATAAATCCTAGGTAAGTGCTTGTCTCAGATCTGGAAACCTAATACTTTCCGAGATCGTGTTTAAACTGAAAGCAAAAACTTTCAAGTGACAATCATAGTCTAGCTGGCTATGGAATTTACAAAAAAGAATAGTAACCACTGGATGAAGAACCAGGTACGCTGATGTAGGGCTGTCGACAGTTAGTATCAAAAATAATTTATTTAGTTTGTATAGAAAAAAGTAGCTTGATTTGCGCCAATATTTTATACACAGGATCTCCACTACTGATAAATATATACCCTTAAATATTATTTCGGTATTCTGTTACAACCTGTATAAAACATTTTGATTTCATTGGTACTTAATTAAATCTTTGATAAAGTTTTTTTAAGCTCAGAATACAACTCCAATACGACATAAAGTATGGTCTACCGCACTTTTATTCCCAAACTGCTATTTTCAAGGGAGAAGTTATGTTGACTGCCTTTTTAATAACTACAACAATTATCAGTAAATCGCATACTCTAAGTATGCGAAATATTATTTCGGTATTCTGTTACAACCTGTATAAAACATTTCGATTTCATTGGTACTTAATTAAATCTTTGATAAAGTTTTTTTAAGCTCAGAATACAACTCCAATACGACATAAAGTATGGTCTACCGCACTTTTATTCCCAAACTGCTATTTTCAAGGGAGAAGTTATGTTGACTGCCTTTTTAATAACTACAACAATTATCAGTAAATCGCATACTCTAAGTATATACAATGAAATCCCTCATGTATACTAAGAACATCGCGCTACACTTGAATACCAACAAAAACAATATTAATTAATATCTCCTGCCAGCCAGATAAATGGGCGTCATCGGTCTGATTGGGCGCAATCAATCCAGGGTGCGCTGCTAAGAAAGAAGGGCAAAAAAATTAATGATGGGAAATCGAGGAAGATAAGGGAAAGCCATCAGTCTCGAGCCGCGAGGGGCCGGATGGCCGGGATATTGATACGCCCGCCGGGCACAAGTGCTGCGATTACGGCACTGGGTGATTGGGGCAGGAGCAAATTGACTGGGACGACTATAACCTCGAGATCAGACCATACTTTCACGGTACTGCAAACATCCGGTTGGTAGTCAATACGTTCCGTATTTGAATTTGCAGGCGTAGGTTTAAATTTCCCTAATTTTAGCAAATGTAAAGGGATCTACTCCCATACAGTCATAGTATTAAATTTAATACGTTATTTAGGCTTATTTTAAAAATAGTTTTTAATTTAGTATTAAATAGTTTTTGTGATTAAATATGGATTTTAATAAAATATGGACCCAACGAGTTTAAGTGTAATTAACAGTGTTTATAGCGCAACGAATGGCAACAGACTTATGAGGTAGAAAATCCAAAAACAGAATCACCTAAGTGACAACTGAAAGATATTGGCTGGTTACAATATTTGAAAAACTCTTAGTCATTGTGAACAAGCATCAAGGTGGTTTAATTATTTCCCAATTACATACCGTATAACAATTTAGAATTTAGAACTCATTAAGATGAAACATGAAAATCAATAATAAGGTCTACAATAGGGTTGTTACGAATATTCGCATTCGCATTCGCATAAGCGAATGATTCGCATCATTTTAAACATTCGCTTCAACATTCGCATTCGCATCAAATGATGCGAATGTTTTGCGAATGCGAATGTATACGGAAGTCGTGCGTGACGTGTCGCCGTCGCCGATCGCGCGGTCGCGTTGAATTTGTGCCTGTCACTATCACTTAAAGCTAATTAAAACTACCTAAAATGGTATATCCGTCAGTATTTTTCTAACTACCTAATAAAAATGATTAATAATTAGAAATAAATCTAGATCCCACAAGCCAACCTCCACCCACAATACCCTCAAGCAGTTCCGCAGTGCCGGAGATTCGCATCCGTCAGAAGGAGGTTCTTCTATCACTGAGGGGTCTGAATGTGAACAAAACCAGTGGCCCAGATGGAATTCCTGCGGTAGCCCTTAAAACTTGTGCTCCCGAGTTGTCTCCTGTTCTCACACGCCTGTACCGTCTCTCTCTGAACACCGGTCAAGTTCCAAGATCTTGGAAGCTTGCTAATGTGCAGCCAGTACCCAAAAAGGGTAGTCGTGCTGACCCATCAAACTACAAACCAATAGCTATCACCTCCATTCTCTGTAAGAGTATGGAGCGTGTACTGAATGCTCGTCTCATTGGCTACCTAGAAGGTAACGACCTCCTCAGTGACCGACAGTACGGTTTCCGGTCAAGACGATCAACTGGGGACCTTCTGGTGTATGCCACACACCTCTGGAGCGAAGCCATTGAGTGGTACGGTAAGCTCTCGCGGTTTCATTGGACATCTCAAAGGCATTTGATAGGGTCTGGCACGACGGTTTACTTAGCAAGCTTCCCCTATATGGACTACCTCCAAACCTCTGCTCATGGATATCTGATTTCCTGAAGGACAGATCGATTCGGGTAGTCATTGATGGCTGCTCGTCCGATCCCTTGGCTATCAATGCCGGAGTCCCCCAGGGATCGGTCCTCTCTGCAACACTTTTTTTGCTACATATCAACGATCTGTTGAAACCCGGTATGGGTACGCAGACGATAGCACAGTTGCAGAGAGATATATGTCCGATGCTAAGGCTGGGAAGGCTGAAATCAAACTGCTCAGAGCCAACATGGTAGAACGCGTGAACTCGACCCTGCAAGAAGTTTCGGATTGGGGGGAAGCTAACAGAGTCGAGTTCAATACCTCCAAGACCCAAGCCTGTCTTTTCAGCTCCAAGCGGAACCCGTTCAACTTGGTTCCCACTTTCCGATGTACCCTTGCCTTTAACGGACCATTTAAGCCTACTGGGCATTGACCTCTCACCGAACCTCAACTTTGGGCGTTCTATTGACACGAAGGCGGCTACTGCAGCTAAAAAGCTTGGCATACTCTCGAAGGTTAGGCGGTATTTTACGCCGGAGCAGCTTCTTACACTATATCAAGCACAGGTCCGGTCGTGCATGGAATACTGCAGCCACCTTTGGGACGGCTCTGCTAAGTACCAGCTATCTGCCCTTGACTCGGTAGAACGCCGGGCGAAGAGGTTGATCGGTGAAGACACTCTGAAAATTTCAAATTTTTAGCGTCTTGAACATCGCCGCACAGTGGCCCGTTTATCGGTTTTTTACAGGTTACATTTCGGGGAGTGTTCCCAAGAGCTGTTTGATCTTATTCCACCGTCTCCCTTTTATTACCGAGGCACCCGGAGAACGGCAAAGACCCACCTCTACGTAGTAGAAATTCCACTTGCCCATACGAAGCGTTTCGCTTCCACTTTTTTAATGCGTACTGCGAGGGAATGGAATTCTTTGCCGTCCTCTGTGTTCCCACCTCACTACAACCCGGGTCTTTTCAGAACTAGAGTGAATCTGCACCTAATGAGTAGGCACGCTCCACCTTAGTCCCCACCTTTGCTTACCATCAGGCAAGATGGGGACAAGTGCCTACCCATAAACTATAAAAAAAAAATTCATTTATTTGTTTTTTTTAATTACCTGATTTGATATCTAAATTAAACATTCGCATTCGCATTCGCAACATTCGCACTCCAAACATTCGCATTCGCATTCGCATTCGCGAATGTAGAAAATATGACATTCGTAACATCCCTAGTCTACAACCCCAAATCTACAATCCCATTCCGGACCCTAGGTTAGGTACCCCTGGAGGACATTGACACAGGCATGATAGTTTGCCTATTCACCATCATCATCACACCTCATATACGTCCCCACCGAGGGTCTCCATCCTACCCTATGTTTTAGGAATTGGTCGACTTCACATACACCATTGAATTTCTTCGCAGATGTATGCAGGTTGCCTCACGATGATTTTCTTCACCTTCACCGCCTTATGGATATTATGCTTCCATTTAGAACTCTTGCCGAGGAAATCAAACCACATACTTTGAAGCCAAGAATTTCTAATGACAACATAGAATTAAGTGTAACAAGGCCTGACTTATTCTTTTAGTTCTTCCCGCAATAATGATATTTCTTTTTCTCACTAGACAATTAAGGCATATATAAATAAACTATTTTCGTTTTTTACATCTTCAAAATGTTGTGTTGTAACTGACACTTTCATAGAGCTCTAAATCAGGTGTCAATATTAATAGTGCAGGGGCAGAAGTCTCGACATATATAACGATCGTAAACTTTGCGATTTTTGTCGATAAGTTGTAGTGTCTTTTCTTGCTAATTTATCAAAATATGATAAGAATTTAAAATTAGGAAAAGATAGCAAAATTATTTCTTATA
This sequence comes from Schoenobius gigantellus, assembly GCA_963935595.1. Classification (NCBI taxonomy): domain Eukaryota; kingdom Metazoa; phylum Arthropoda; class Insecta; order Lepidoptera; family Crambidae; genus Schoenobius; species Schoenobius gigantellus. The sequence continues at coordinate 4,595,404 of OZ012549.1, forward strand.
TTAGTACAACAATATGCTTTGTTCAGTTACATATAACGACACTTACTTAGCCATAAATGCAATTCTCGACATGAAAATTAACGCAAACCTATCGATTTTTGTCGCTAACTTATCGAAAAAACTGTCAAATTAACGATTTCATAGCGAGCCTTTATGATATCTCGCAAAGCATTACAATGTTCGTCGCTAACTGGAATAGGCTGTACGAGTTGTACAACAAAAGCTCATGCCATTAATAACATTAACTTATAAAATTTAATATTTTTATGATGGCGGAAGCATATTTAGCTTGGAATCTGTTTACTCTTGAGCGATTTCTATACCATGTTCGGTACATGGTATAGAAATCGGCGTAGTCGGCAAAATCCTCTCCATCTCCAACCATGTTACTGAATGAAGCATATTGTACTAATATAAGGAATAATTTTGTTTTGATTTCCCAATTTTAAATTCTTACCATATTTTGATAGATTAGCTAGAAAAGACACTACAACTTATCGACAAAAGATAACGATCGTTATCTATGTTGAGACTTCCACCCCAGGAAGCTTCGTATAATTCAAAATCTATCTTGCTCTATGTTATTGCTTCGTCACTTCAAGACTGTGCCCACTGTCTTTTATAAAGCAGTTATGGATGCAGTAGTATGCACTTGTATGACCCAGTATGACCACAGACTGACATTGACGTGGATATACGTCGATACAATAGACTGAAGCTAAAATTGTCATTATAGCATTTGGCCTGAGGCTGGGGCTTCAGATAACATATAAATGTAGCACAGTAATATTATATCTGTGACAATATCAATTCTCTGTTGTAATGAAACCTGAACGTTCGCACGAGCGCTTTTCTAACGTGCGTTAGAAAAGCGTTGAAATAGAACAAATGCATTCCGAAATATATTAATGTTCTCAAAACTGTCACCTTTGCTTTAAAACTAAAGTGTTTTTTTTCGACTTACTACATATATTTTTTTTCATGTGCTAATGATTTTTTTGCATAAACAGATTTAAGTCAGAACTTTTTTTTCAACAACAAATTTAACTAACTGATATAAGTTTTAGCACATATTTTATATTATTATTAAAATCTGTATAGTTTAATCTAATTATAGCTGTTGTTAAAATAATGAAAAACATAATAATAAACATTTTATTGACATTCAAAGACGGCACAGGAAAAGAGCAAAACTTTAAACGCTCATTCCCAAAAGTTGCTATTTTTGAGTTAATTCCTTTTTTGATTAAAGGAGCGATATGTTCATACACCAGCGCTTGTTGTATTTTCAACCATGCAGACGGAGCATGAGCTGCCAAGACTGGACTTGAGTCACGCATTATCTCACAATTTTAATGACATAATCTCAGCACAGGCACGCCAAGAAATTTGTGATAAAACACAGTCACACGTGTCCCTTTAGGAGCGTCAAGAAATTTTTATCACGTCAGTCACACTAAATACGCGCCGTCGTGCTACTCCTTAAGACACAGAAATTATGTCACTGAAATTGTGAGATAATGCGTGACTCAAATCCAGTCTTGGCAGCCCGTGCTCCGCCTGCTGGGCGTTGAACGTATAGTATCGTATCGTATAAAGGAACGTTATAAAAGCGCTAGCGCCGGGTTTTAACGCAACGCTTTTTTAACTCCCGTGCGAATAAAGTCTAACGCGAACACGGACGTAATTTCAGGCACTAACACAGAACCGACTCGTTTTCTCCTCCAGTGGGGCGGTATCATGCAACGGAACAGAGCCGCAAGATTAATCGTGACGTCACAGCTCACGGGCGGAAGCGGCGGGCGCCGGAACCGGGCGGCGGCGGCGGGCGGGCGGCGACGCACGCCGGACGTCCGCCGCTCGCGCTGAGGGTAGCTGGACATGTCATCTGCGCCTTTGTTGTCTCCTATATTTCTCGTGCTTATTATCTGAATGACCACTCAGACGTTCATTGGGCCTTGTCCAGTCAGTTCAGTGAACACAAATATTTTGAAAAATTTAAACGGAGTTCGAAGAACAAATTTTTAGTGTCTATAGTTTAAAGCGAAAAATGGAACCTTTGGACAACTTGGACTTGGAACACTTTGCTGTCCGTCCGTCGGCCTGTCAGTCTGTTGCTCTGTCCAGCATTTAACTGTCAAGAATTTTTTCTCGGGATCGCGTAGAGATATCAAACTGAAATTTATATCAAAACGGTACATACTTGTGAGACAACACGATCAAAGCATATTTTCGCAAATTTTGCAATTTAACAAGGGAATCAAAACCTATAGGGTACTTCCCGTTGCCCTAGAATCATGAAATTTGGCAAGAAGCAAGGTCTTATAGCACGTTAAGGAAAAAATCTGAAAATAGTAAATATGTAGTTAAAAACTTATATACTTAGATTAGTTTGTACTAACCCTCAACGCGCGAGTCCAACTCACACTTGGCCTGACTTTTTTAATTGAAGTCGATGCCAAATTATTTGTGACTGCATTCTAGTGACATCATTCTTACAGTTTTAAGACGTCGTTTGGCGCCAATTTCAATTTAAAAATGTGATGGATGATAGATGTCTCCTTACCCGCAAGAAACCTTCCATCATCAGCTCAGAAACATGAAATGATGTCTACCAGAATAGCCTTTGAAAAAAATATCAACATACCTATAAAACTAGCGGTCTTCCCTCGCTTTATCCGGAGTCCCACCATCAAATCCCGCTTCGTAACAATGGGATAACTTCTCGAGTAGGAGGAGTTTTCTTTGTATGTGATGTGTCACCAAACAGACCTTTTTATATTTAGGTAGAGCTAAGAAGAGGTAGATATAGGCAATGTGAGCATTCGTGAATACACCAATGCGGCAAAACTTCAAATTCCACATAGACTACATATGATACACACGGTACTTGTATGGCTAGTTCCCATCAGCACACCTTGAAAGAAATGGCCCGCGACTTCCTGACGACTGTAATCACCCGCCATTCAGAGAGCCGTGCTCAAACAAAACTCATAAAAGCCGGTACGTGTAACTCTCTACTTTAAAATTACAAACAGTCGGGCAAGTTTTAGAAAACTCATCCCTGTACTGCAGCCGACTCGGAGATAAAGATGCTGGAATGGTCAACTTATAGATCTATCTAGGATGCATGTAAATGTCCGTGAACAAAGAGCATGAGAGAGAAAGAAATAGTATATTTCGCGTGTGCGTATTGATTGTGGAGCCATATCACAGAATAATAACTAATACAAAATCAATCAAAGTTCACGCCCTGAATGAGTAGCAAATTAGCTGATGTTGAAGGCGAAATGCTGGAAATTATAAAAAACACATGTCGCACACTATATCGCTATATTAATCTGCAATAGAAAATAAAATCAGAAAATTACTATGTGTTTTGATTTTCATTGGTCCTATATCTGTTGTGACTTTGATTAGCTCATATTAGTAGATTTAAAGATTTAAGTTTAACGAGACTAAGCTAAAAATATCGATTTCTTAAAATGTTTGATACAAACACTATAATTCTCTCTGTGTGTTATACGTGAATACTGTACAAATTAACTTAATAAGGAATTGTAGAATTATTTGTTCCTGGCGATAAAGTACTTTTTTAAACTGGTGATGTAGGATTATAAATAGTACATAAATTACTAACAATTAGCTAAGTCAACAGTTTGCAGTCTAAAGCTTACTTGTCTAGGACTTTAGGCTGTTATCTTAATAATAAAAATATAATAAATAAATATTAACATCAGATAACAAAATCGAAAAGACGAATAGTTGACAAGGTACAGTGTATTCCTTGCAGGGATGTTGTAGACTTCTCTCTTACAAGTCACCTCTCTTACAACTCGAAATCTTACAAGAACACCATGCACTATAGGTGTATGTAACCATTCAGTCAGTTAGGTTATGTGCTTGTTTGCAGAATTGTTATTTAAAAAATACTTCACTAGGCCTTCAATCACTGCACCTTCCAGTACTCTAGCGAACCGAACAGCAGTAACATTTTATAGCACTCCGCCAACGTCGAACCAGGGTTCGGCGGATTAAAGCGAGACGGCAAATGGGTGAATAATTAAACGATATTATCTACACTGCACTCATACGGCAGAGAACTCACAGTGCTATATTTAACACCAGTGAAACAGATGTGGCGAGGATTTGCAGATTCATCCATTTTAAGAGGAAAAACAGAGGCACTTTCAAGAAGAGCGTACTTCATCATCGACCACATTGTTGCTTAACATCAGGCGAGATTAGATAGATAGATAGAAATATTATAATAGCACAAACTTGGACAAACAGCAAAATAGACTGCCTTATTGCCAAAGATGCTCTCTACCCGAACCCGATAACTTTATAGTAAAACGCTCCGTTCTGAGCTCCGTTAAAGAAGATCTAAAGAATTGGAGAATTGAAGAAATGATTGGAGTAAAGTGAATTCCATTATTTTTGAAACTATAATCCTAAAAGTTTTTTATTAATAAAATGTTTTGAAATTACTTAAACATGAATATTGGAATGTTTTTATAAAGCACGGGTCGTTACGCGTTCATGGTCCCACTACTTTGCCCCATTGGTGGGACATTTCTCTATTAACTTGGAGCGGCGTGTTTGGCGGACCGCTTACCTATAAACTATGTCGAAGGCCTTTTTTTTTTTTTTTTACAAGAGAGAAAATACAGTCTTTACGGTATTCGACAAGGGAATTGAGCTGACTAGGCTACCCCTTGGATATGCAGGACTCGGGTAGAAGACCCACTACCGGCTAAAAACTCTCTAGATACTTATACCTCCGTGGAGACACAATCGAGATCGGCGTTGGCCATTCCCCGATTGTGCCCCCTGGAGGGTTGCCTGGTGCCAGGGCTTACCTCTACGGAGGGGGTCGACAAGTATCTTGAGAAATTCGACCCCCCCAGACGGCCAAGCTAGGGGTGAAAAGTATCTCTCGGCCGGTGGTCATCCGGCCGAGCCATTTCAACCGCCAGCTTGCTAGGGGAGCTGGCGCGCGTTGAGGAACGCACGCCTCCTCCTCCCCAACCGCCTGCGCCGGAGCGGTGCGGCGAGAGGGTCATCCTCTCGCGCCCGCTCCGCAGCCTCCTTCTGCGAGATAACGTCCTCGCAGAAGGAGGCGACAGCCTCCCACGCCGCCCCGCTGGTCAGCATCTCCCGTGCGACGCTGGCCAGCGCGACGGGCGTACCCCTACCTAGGCCCAGCGCGAGGGCTAATGCATCGCGCTGGGGTCGCCAGGCCGGGCACTCCGAGAGGGTGTGCCCGGCAGTGTCGTCGAGAGCGCCGCAATGGTGACACTGCGGCGTCTGCTCCCTCCGTGCGACATGATGCAGATAATGTCCGAAGCACCCGTGCCCGGTCATCATCTGCACCATCCGGTAGGTGAGGCTGCCTCGCCGGCGCCCAACCCACTCCTCCAACACTGGACGAACGGCCTCGATCGTCCAGTGGCCGGCAGCTGGGTGGGCGAGCGTCTCGGCCCACTGGCGGAGAGCCTCCCTCTGCGCCAGGTGCCTCGCGCGCGCCACCTCCTGCGGGAGGGGCCGCTCCCCCCGACTCCTCGCTGCCACCCGATGTCGGTGCACGGCCGCAAGGACGCGTGCCTCGACATCCCACGGAGGCGAGCCCGCTAGAACGCAGGCCGCCCCGTGAGAGACCGTGCGGTAGGCCCGCACGGCCCGGGTGGCAATGACCCTCTGCGGCCTGCGCAGGAGGGCCATCGTTCGGGGGGCGAGACGCTCCGCCCAAATCGGAGCTCCGTACAGCGCCATCGACTTTATCACCGTCTGATAAAGTCGACGGCACGCTGCGCCCGGTCCCCCCACGTTGGGGAGGACCCGTCCGAGGGCTGCCGCGGCGGCAGACAGCCTTGGGGCGAGGAGTTTGAAATGCTCCTCGAAATCCCATCGGGGGTCCAGCACCAGACCGAGATACTTCATGGAGTTCTCGATCTGGACTTGGACCCCCTCCACTCGAACACGGGGCCCCGCCTGGGGTCTGCGTCGACGCGGCGGCCTGAACGTCATGGCCGTCGTCTTCTCGACGGCCACGTCCAGCCCGAGGAGGCGGATGCGCCGGACGACCATCGTCGTGCCGACCGACGCCAGGTGGACCGCCTCCTCGTACGTGCGCCCCTTCGCCACGACAAGGGTGTCGTCAGCGAAGCAGACAACCTCCATATTCGGCAGGAGGTTGCCCCGCAGAACCCAGTTGTACCCCAGGTTCCAGAGCAGAGGGCCCAGCACGGAACCCTGGGGTACTCCCGCCGCCATCGGCCACCTGTGGACGCGACCGTCCGCCCCCTCATACACGATTTCCCTCCCGCGGAGGTAATCGGTGATGAGGGAGCGGAGGTAGAGGGGCACTCCGTGGAAACGCAGTGCCTCCTCTATGCATTCGTGCGGGAGGCTGTTGAATGCGTTGCGGATGTCTAACGACACCGCAACGACAACCTCCCCCGCCGACGTGGCCCCCTCAGTCCACCTCTTGAGGTGGGCCACCGCGTCCACGTGGACCGGCCGGTGCGGAAACCGTACTGGCGCTCGGCCAAGTCCGGTCCCGGGCCCTCCAGATGCTCGACGAGCCGGGAAGCGAGAATTTTCTCAAAAAACTTCCCGGCCTCGTCGAGCAGCACCACCGGCTTGTACCCCGACGGGGCATCGGCGGGGCGATTCGGCTTCCGCAGAAGGCAGAGTCGCCCCACCTTCCAGCCCTGAGGGAACCGGCCCGAGGCGATGCTCGTATTGAGCACCGCCCGGAACCGCTCCTCCAGGGGGCCTAGTGCCAGGCACAGGACCCTCGCTGGCACCCCGTCCGGTCCCGGCGCCTTACCCTTCCCCTTGCGCCGGAACCGCTCCCTCACCGCGTCGAACTCGAGGTCCGACACGGGAGGGCTCGCTTCCTCCACTTCGAGGGAGGCGCTGGGGGCGACCATCCGCGGGGGCTCGAAGGGTCCAGGGTCGGGAAAGAGCGACCCTAGAACCCTCTGCATGAGCCCCTCGTCCAGCTGGTGTATCGGGGGAGCACTATTTTCGTACTTCCCCCTCACCAGTCGGTACGGCCGCCCCCAGGGGTCGGAGTCGGGGAGCTCTATAAAAGAGTTCCACGACTCCGTTTTGGCCCTCGAGATCTCCGTCTTGAGGGCCTTATTCGCCTCCCTGTACGCCCGACGCAGGGTTTCCTCTTCGTCGGGCGTCCTCCTGGTGGCGCGCCTTCTGCACCGCAGGTAGGCGCGCCTCGCCCTACAACTGGTGGCGCGTAGATCCGCGATGGTCTGCGACCACCAGTATACCTGCCGCTTGCGGGCGGCAGGTTTCGCCCGCGGCATGGCGGCGTCACAGACGACTCTCAGGTCCTCTGCGAAGTGCACCGCCATGCCGTTAGCGTCGCCGGCGAGGTGCGGGGGCAGCTCAGACCACTCCCGCACCATCGCCGCCTCCAGCGCCACGTCGGGCTGGAGGTGCGTCACCGCCCACCGGCGGAAGGCGGCACCCGTCCCCGCTGGAGATGTGGAGGCGTGCGAGGGGGAGACCGAATATCGGATGTACCGGTGGTCCGACATGGTCTCCTCCTCTGCCTCCACTCTCCAGTCCCTCACCCTTGCGGCGAGGGGTGCGGTGGCTAGGGTCACGTCGACGATCGACGAACCCTGCCACCGCACGCACGTCGGGGTGGTCCCTCGGTTGAGGACGTCGACGTCGGTGCGACTTGGCCGGCAGAAGGCGCCCGTCCACCTCCAGGCCGTCCAGCCGGGCCGCACACATGTTCCCGAAAAGGGACATCATGTCCGATTGGAACGAGTCCATGAATGACATGAACTCGTCCCGGGTCACGACGTCCCCTTTCGGGGCCTCTACTACTAGTGCCGCCACTGGCGGCGGGCTCGCCCCCCCTCCCCGCTCCGAGAAGTCTCGCCTTAGGGCCACAAGCTCCGACTGTATGGCGTCGAGCTGCCCTTTGAGCCGGCGGTTGTCGGCCTGTAGGCGGCGGACCTCCTCGGAGGTCTTCCTCTCAGCCAGAGTTCTGGCAACCCCCAGGATGGATGTGGAGGCCTCTTTGAGGTCCCGCACATACGTACCTTTGAGGTTGCCAGACTTCTTGGCAACCTCCACGATGAGCGAGGCGCTAGCTTCCGCCCTGCCCAGAAGCTCCTCATTTGTTAGCCCCTCTGGTGAAGGGGGCATCTCCTTATTCGTCGCCTTCCCCTTACCCTTCCCCTTGCTTGGCTTGGGGACGTCGACCTCAACTGGACCCGCCTCGAGCTCCATGCGGGCCTCCAAAAGCCCGGCCGAGTGGAGAGGGCCATTACCATCAGGTGGAGCCCCTTTTCCTCCCTTTCGTGCCTTCTGTGCCTTACGGGCCACCTTTGGCAAGGGAGTTCTTGCTCCCGCGGCCTCAACTTCGAATTCGGTGTCCATTTCCGAGTCCGTGTCGGTGCTGCCCCAGAAAAATTTGCCAAGATTTGGCCTCTTCCTACTAGCTGGAGATTCAGCTCTGCCTACCCAGTGAGAGGTACGTTCGTCAGTCGCACGAGCGTCCTCCTCGTCCCCAGAGTAGGCCTCTCCCAAGAGGTCCCTTACCTCGTTATCTGACGCCCCTGTGGCGTCAGACAAGCTAAATGTGTCCATAACGGACTACGTTACGGGACACACGAAAATGTATATTTACAAGAGCACACAATATAAATATACAAATGAAAGTTCAAAAACTTATCCTACCTTAGATCTAAGCACTTTAGTGTCTGTAACTTAAATCTACGCCACTAGGGTCCACAACAATTGTCCACTTAAAAGCTACCTTACTGACTAAAACTTACAGTTTATAAAAAGTCTTGTTGCACACGATGCGGCCGCACTGCAGTCCTATCTGCCCAGCAACACGCACTGCACAACACTGCACCAACACCGCGTTCACCCGACACAATAGTGTCGGGGTCGCCACTCAACACTGCACCGGGAGCGCCGACACCACTCGATCGTTCACCGCAACGATGACGACGACAAATTCCGGCCCGGCGGGCTCGGCACGGGCGTGCCCGGGCAAGGGTGTGCCCGGTCACACTTCGGTCACCCCTCGGCAACGGGCGTTACCGGTCACGCCTCGGTCACACTTGGGTCACGCCTCGGTAACGGGTGTTACCGGTCAGGCTTCGGTCACGGGTGTGACCGGTCAGGCTTCGGTCACGGGTGTGACCGGTCACGGTCACACTTCGGTAAAGGGTGTTACCGGTCAGACTTCGGTAACAGGTGTTACCGGTCACGCTTCGGTCACGGCTGACATTCGCGTGGAACCAACGGAGCGACTCAATGGGCGCGTGTGCTCTCGACGGCGGTCAGAGCGCGAATACTATGTCGAAGGCCTAGCCTAGTTGAAATAAGTACGAGTTTTTCATTGACTTTCTAAAGCAGATCTACACCTACCTTGATTACTTACTACGTGGATGCATAGCCATGAAATTCTGCAACGTTCTTATGTACCTACTTATAACTGCACCATAGAACCTACCTACGTAGACGACAATCCTGCATCATACATTCTTGCCCCTCACAGAGTCGATCAATTGGAGTCTAACAATATTGAAGTAGATCGCCAGCAGTTTAACTTTGAGTACTCCTGGTGCTAGGAGTTTAATCCGTGATGTGAATGAGCCCTTATTGTTAGCAATGTTTCCTTTCTTCTCTTGCAGTTTCAATCATGGTGCACTGTACAGTTTTGTTCTCCAGTTTTTGTACTCAGTAGACGCTCCCCGCACTATGGAATGCTCGCCTGCTCATAAACTTGGATATTACTGTAATTCAAACGGGCGAACTCCGGCGAACTACAATAAAAGTATGGGATGAATTGAAAAGCACGCAGACCGCAAGGCAGTAAAAGCGAGATGCCGAACTCGTCTTCATTTCCATTTATATGGAGCAACTTATGCAAGTTGCAAATGAATTTACCATTGCATTGCATCGGATGCAAGGCTTTTTTTTTGTCTAAAACAAGGTTTACTGCCAAATTGTAGTTGAGCAGACAATAGATAGCAAGACTTCGATGAGATCCGGCTCGAAGGATACTAGTAGCGAACACATGTCGTTTAAACATGATATAGTTAGGTTTCCAAAAACAACAATGATTAAGTATTTTCTGAATTATCCAATAGAATTGAACATGAAAGTTCAAACAACGCAGAAAATATCAAGGTCGGTATAATAATATATTAAAGTAAGCTTAAGGCTATCAAATTACTTTCAAAAACACTTTTAGGACCCTTAGCACCACAGAACACAGAAGTGCTCTGTCATCATCATCATCATCATAACAGCTCATATATATCCCCACCGAGTCCACATCGACGCTACGAAGTGCTCTGTGCTTAGCACTTATCCTTACTTAATGTCTATTACTTAAGGTCTATTACAAACTAGGTACTCGAGAATCATTAACTCTTTTACTGAATGCTTATGTTTAAATTGATTCCTTGAAAATTTACAAATGCAGAAGTGACAACATTACACAGAACTTCCTGGGTGCTTACAAAGGCTCCGTCGTAAGGTTGAATGTGTTCGAGGCGTTTCATTAACTATTATCACCTCGCGGAGTTAGCGAGGCGTCTTTATTGCGCGGCGTGGCGTGCTACACGCCACCTAGCGTGCTCTATCGGAGCCTTCATACCCGGTCATCTATGACTTAAATATTAATCATTTCACTATCCATCCCACCCTTTGATGTAACTTCGATTACAGATATAATAGTGTTACTCCGTGACCTTTGCATTATGTAGGGGGTTTTCTGCATACTAAAAGCATTCAATGGCTACTTTTACTATTATACCATTTTTTCTATTGAACTCACATTATATGTAAATTTTGGTCCTCGTTCAATTTGCATCCGTTATTTAGCAAGCCAAAAAGGCAGCAGGAACCAACTTATCACGCCACCTTCCGTGCTCTAACCTGGTCATCTTTAACTTAAATTAAAAATATTAATCATTTAACTATCAATCCCCTCCTTTGACGTAACTTGACTACAAATAGATATCATACGTACCTTTGGATTGTGTAAATATTTTTCTGCCTTCTAAAAGCATTCTATGTCTTCTCTTATTATTGTTTCATTTTTGCCACTTGCGTGCTTTATCTGAGCCTTATACCTTGCATCAGTACTTCGTTTATTGTTCCACATACATACGTAGAGATTCATCATTCAGTCACCTTTTCTTGGGCATAGGCCTCCCCAGATATCTCCAAACCGATCGATCCTGCCTCCCGAATTAACAGAAACATGACATTAATCATGGCTAGATAGTAGATAGTCAAACCATTTTTTACGCTCTTTGCAATATTTTTTTACATAAGACAGGGAAGCTCTTGGCCTTTATCTTCACTTCACTTGATGTTTTCACTTGATGGTAGGTGGCGATAAGACCGAAGGTGGAGCAAGCTTCTCCTGGACTCCTCACCAACTGAGGATCTGGCTATCTTACCTCTAATTGCCGGGACACAATAATGCTATTAACATTGTTAGTATGGCGACTACCACCAACCAAACCGAGCAGAAAAACTTCTGCCCCCATGAGGAATCGAACCCCGGACCTCTCGATCAACACCCGGTGGTCTCAACCACTAGACCACGGCAGCGGTCAAAATAGATAGTTACTTGTCAAACTTGATGTACAATATAATATTATTAGTTAAATATATATTGATAACTGCGTCAGTCTTGAAACTTGTTAACCGTCACCATGGTCTGTAGTTAAGACCATCCGCTGGAGGTTCAGCGTTTGATTCTCAATGGGTGCAGAGGTTTTTCTGCTTGGTTTACCACAAACCGGTAGGGCTTCTGTGCCCGCATGACTAGCACCACCGTCTTATTTAAATTAAAGAACATAATATTTTTGTATCCCGACAATTAGATTAGCCAGTTTACCAGATACTGAGGAGTCCAGGTGAAGCTCGCTTCCTTATCGTCACTTACCAAACGGTGAGATGAAGGCTGTGTGTAGGTTGTGTGTTTAGTAGGTATTACGTCACATAGCCGACGTAGATTCGAGCATCCGAGGGCATCGCAACCCAAGTAGAAACAATGCGCAAAGCTTCACCAGCTCAATAACTGGGGTAGACCTGGAAAATTCCACCAAACACAAACTGAGCCTTAATGTCCTCTTGCCTGACTGGAACGTGGCTGGTTTTAGTTCCGTAGAACAAACTGGTGATTTAAGTAAGAACATAATGTGATGTGAGTGTTTAAGGATGCTCTTTATGTGGGACATCCCGATCCTGAGGTCGTTTACGACATGTCCCACTCAGAGTCATCATCATCATCACAGCTCATATACGTCCCCACCGAGGGGCTCGAGCCTACCCTATGTTAGGGTGATTAGGCCTTAGTCAACCACGCTGGCCCAGTGCGGATTGGTCGACTTCACATACACCTTTGAATTTCTTCGCAGATGTATGCAGGTTGCCTCACGATGTTTTCCTTCACCGTAGGAGCGTCAGACAAATGTACATATGAAATTCGAAACGAAAAACACAGTGGTACATGGCGGTCTCGAACCCGGACCTCCCGATTGGAAGACAAGTGCCAAGTCCACAGAGCGCCACCGACGCTCAGAGTGCGTGCGGGAAACTAAAAATCCCGTTTTAGGATTTGCCGAGCTAGGAGCTAGTCGCAATATAAACCTTTAAAGACGCTTATTGATTTGAAACAAAACACAAAAATGTAATCAACCAAGAAATACCGAACTAAAACCTTATCTACATCGATCGCGCACGACCATCACGATAGTACAAATTAACGTGTGATGCACTATTATTATCTAATTGGATATAACATAGTATTTCAATTTACTTCTTATCCTAATTTGCAAAGAAACACTTGACGTTTTTATGTTCTGTACAAAATAGCTTAGGTCCAAGTTTTGACTTTAGCTAACAAATTGATGATTTAAGTGAGAGCATAAACAAGATGTGATGTGACTGAGACTGTTCGTTCAGCTCGACTGCAATCGGGGGCGCGAGAAACAAACATATTAAAGGGGGGATCATCACTATATCTTCTTCTTCATTGTTTTACTTCGGCAGAATGGTTATGATCACCACAAAAAGGTTGGTGGTTTTATAAATATTTTTTTTTTATCTCAGAATCAAGCCACAGTTGTTAGTAATGAAAAACTTATATCGAATGTTAGTAGTTTTACAAAACCGTGCCTAGAATCCCACAGCAACTGTTGCCATATGTAATAGCATAATAACACATCAACAGCCGAGAGTCCCACCGCTCAGTCAGACAACGCTCATATTATTATAGAGGTGTTGATTATTAAATTGCGTCCATTAGCCAAGCATTCAGGAGTACATACCTCCAGCGTACCATTTTCAAAGCATATTCGTATCTTTCACATTAAATATGCTATTTATTAACTGAATCATCAACCCACCTTACGCCAGTAATTTTAAACAAATAATTCCACTTCACGTAGGCTAATTTTACAAAAACATTTCTAAACTAGAAAAACATTGAGACGAGGTCTCTCTGTTCTGAACAAGGAGACCTCGTCTCGTGCTCCGATTAAATACTACGTTTAAAGGAAATAATAGTTACTTCCCCATATTAAAGCTGTGTGATTTTCTGTAACCGTAGCAATAAATAAACTAGAACATTTTAATAAAAAGAAATAGCGAATTTTATTAATTGACAACATCAAAAAAGTAAATAATTAGGTAACTGCTTAAAGTATACAAAACACTTGTACAGCAACCCGAAAACCACAGCACTGATCTACAAATAACGAGCAAAGTTGTAGAGGCAACGTAGTGATGTGACGCAGTCGACTTATAAACAACATTTAGATTTTAGGAATATATCTAATATTCCTAAAATCTAAATGTTGTTTCCAACTGAATACTCACTGTGCTCCAATTCATGAAAATTAATCGTAAAGTTATTTATTATAAAAAAATATCCAAAAAAAACGAATGTGGGGATAGTTGCTATATATATAAGTAGGTAATCAAAGTTTTGTCTGTTCAACTTTCAATTTTTACACTGCTACCTGTTTGCTGTTGTATAACGTTTGGAAACGAAACAACTTTGGCCCAGGCGGGCCCAGCAAACGCCATTGTAAGTGTTGATTAGATTAGATGACAAAACTAATGTAGATTAGGTAACAGTAAGAGAATAAGGGACATGCCGACGCCGAGACAACGTGCTAAATACGTTCCAATTTAGTATGCGTTTGCGTTAGCGAATACGTACACTATGTCAGTCAAGGGCTTCGTTCGGCGAATTCGGCCTTCGGCGAAATTAACCTAAGATTCATAAAATACCGGATTTCCATAGTGAGTATGCTGTGCGTAGGGACACAGACAATAATGCATTCAGGTGATGAGTGCGTGTGAGTGTGAGCTACGAATACCAATGCCCATCTCGCACAACCCTTAAGTTCTATTGCAGACGTAGCCTGTTAATATTGCAGCGTATTTGGGCGTAAATTGACTCAAACTGACGAAAATTTGGTACGGATATATCAATAGCGAGCTACGGATATATTTGTTGACATCTCGCTCACCCCAAACATTCTATAGCAGTGTCAAGAGTGCATAGCAGTTTGGCATTCTCAAACTCAAACTCAAAAATCTTTATTCAATATGTAGACCTCTCATCATCATCATCATCACAGCCCATATACGTCCCCACCGAGGGGCTCGCGCCTACCCTATATTAGGGTGATTAGGCCTTAGTCAACCACGCTGGCCCAGTGCGGATTGGTCGACTTCACATACATCATTGAATTTCTTCGCAGATGTATGCAGGTTGCCTCACGATGTTTTCCTTCACCGTAGGAGCGTCAGACAAATGTACATATGAAATTCGAAACGAAAAACACATTGGTACATGGCGGGTCTCGAACCCCGACCCCCCGATTGGAAGGCAAGTGCCGAGTCCACTGCGCCACCGACGCTCTTGTAGACCTCTACAGGCACTTATTGACGTCAAAAAAATAACATAAATCGACTATAATTCGGTATCGATATCGATAGTGAACTACGGATATATCCGTTGGGCACCTCGCTCACCCCTAAAGTTCTATCGCAGTTGTCAGGAGTGCACCGCAGCTGGGCATAAATCGGCACAAATTGACGGCAATACAGGCAGGGTAGAAATGCGGATGGCTGCCAACTTCGCGAGATCTTTAAACTTGCCGGACGGAAAACTCGTCCGCGAAAATGTTACACATTTCCTTTGCGATACGATACGATGCGAAACTAGATCTTATCTTGCGCTTTTGAAAAATAACTTTTATAGTTCCAGAGTTGTGGTGAAGTGCAGTTACTCATTTTTAAAGTTAAAAACCACTTAAGACGTAGATAGATAGATAGATAGATACATTTTTATTTGCACACTACAACACACGAATAAATACAACAAACAAAAACAAAAACTATCACAATACAACAATACAAACAATGAAACAATGTATAAATATGCAATGATGTTTTCTTTTTGTTTATTTTACAAATATTTATTTAAGTAGGTATAATATAGAATGCCGTACCAATACAACAGCTTTGGTTCATTCTTTACACTGAACATTGACTTTTTTCAGATAAAAATGGAGTTTAAATAGTTCCAACGAATTGGAAAAGGTACAACTTGCAATCAGGGGGGTTATTGTCTAAGAAAAAAATCTAGATCGCGATAGTTTACTATTTGACTGTAGCAATCTATCCATTACTCTTTTATAAAAGGAAGTCGGTACATAGTCTTATGTTCACGGCGCAAGGGCTGTCAAATTATACGCGTTTGTGATAGATTTTTTTCTTAGACAATAACCCACCGAGTGCTCCCGACAAACGTATGTACGAGTATAGAGCCTTTTTAGGGTTTTGTACCTCAAAAAAACGGAACTCTTATAGGATTACTTCGTTGTCTGTCTTTCCGTCTGTGTATATACGTCTGTCCGTCTATACCTACTATTGCTTTAAACATTTTGCTTCACCGGCTTGACGTTTACTTGCAGTGAAACAACTTATTGTAGGTACTCGCTCTTCCAAAAAATGCTAGAATTTATTAAGTTGCTGGTGGTTATGGTATGGCTAGTATTGGTATGGTATGAGGTGGGTATGAGTGAATTTAGTTTGTGGAGGCTATTGTTTTGTCTATGTTTCTGAGGTTATTTAAGAAATACCTAGCGTCAAAGCATAGGCGTATATAATTTATTTATTTTATTTTATAGAGAGGGAACTAGAACATATTTCGCGTTTTCGACAGTCCCCCTGTCGCAAACGCAAAATATGTTCTGTGTAAAACGGAACGCGAGGAAAGAGGCAAGGGGGGAAGGGGAAAGAAAAAGGAGGGGTGTGTATGGCAACACTGACGTGACGAGCAGAATGGACGGTGAGCGAGGGAAAAAACGAAAGAAGGAGAACTTGAGGAGAACGGACATCGTTTTGGTAAGACACCCATCATGAACGAATGCTAAAAGTTATCTCGGAACTCGGTAAGTGTTTTACCAATATTATCACGATCAATGTACCTATGAATGAGAATGAAAGGCGACCGAAAGATACGGTTGCGGTGCCGGTGGTCTGGGATGGCTGTAAGGGGCGGAGTTGGAGGCCATTCTAGGGACAAGAAGTCCCTCTCCAGGAACACCACAAGAAGCTGATGGTGTGACTGTGATGAACCATTAAAAGAAGTTAGGACGAATTAATAATTTCGCTACGAAGTTGTCTTACACGCACACATACACATACTCGCATGGCTACTCACACGACACAACTCATATACAAAACCCTTTTACTGAACTCAGCACAGGATTTTCGCATATGGGACTTTGCGACAGGGGCGGTTGGGCCGTGTCCACCCTAGGATGTTAGGCTACCGATTCAAAACTCAATAATGGACGCCAACATACTAATAACTTTACGCAAAAACATGGGTCAGGCTCAGGCAGGACCCCCTGAAAAAAACTCTAGATACACACCAATGCGTCAAAGACTTTAGTTCTTTCTTAGTACCTATTACCTACCTACTGAACATTCGCATCTTGAATTCCAAATTTTACCAAAAAGTATTAATTCTATTTTTGTTAGCCCATATTACACGAAAAATATTTAAAACAAACGATATACAAAAAGTAAAAATGGCTCTATCTTGCGAGTAAACTTTGAATTAAACATTTGAACAACAAACGGCCGTGCTCGTAGGTTCTCGCTTAAAACTGCTTGACATTTAGTACTCGTGCGTAACGATAGATGGCGCTGTTTAACATTTATAATTAAACGTTATTTTATTGAAAAAGTTATTTTATTTCAAAAAATTAATGATGCATCCCATCCGAGGCCTTAGAATTTGTGACATGTCTATAACGCTTTGATAGCATTGCTTTTTGAGAGTTATTTGTAGCAACTAGCATTAAGGGTGGGCTCATAAATAAATCATGAATAAAAAAAGAGACAGTTATTGTTGGTTAAGGCTAGGTCTGACATACGTCCCGGTACACCGGGACATGTCCCGGTTTGTAGCGTTATGTCCCGGTGTCCCCGTCAATAATTCATTTGTCTCGGTCTGGGCGCTAGGTGGGTAGACGAGTCGATTTTTGTTGTGTTGTCGATTGCACGAGTCATTCGCGATTACGCGAGAGCTTCGAAAAGTCAGAACCTCAAAAAAAATAAGAATGAGCAAAGACAAATAACACCGAGAAAGAGATCATTGAATAAGGGAGATAACGCTAAGAAAATAAGCATGTTGATTTTTTGTTTTATTGTTGGTTTTCTTTGAATTTTAATTAATTTAAGTATTTTATAATATTCACCGAGCTTTTGAATTTTCCACGGTTTACCTTTTTCTATTCAAAATGTTCCGGTCGATGGTTCCGAACTTATGGCAGCCAAGCAATTTCGATTGACTGTACCGCCACAAATATAAAACATACGGTTCTCAAATTCATATAATGTTGTTGAACATATCATTCTGCGAGACAGAAACATTATTGCGGTTATATATTGGGCAGTATTGAAATGGATGTCAAATGAATAAAATGTCTTCTATAATCAACGTCTTTTATTTTCACTCTTCACAATTACAACTTAGGCACATACACTTCTCTTATCTAATTAACATCTATCGGAGCACATTATTCCTCGAGCACGGATGACACCGGAAGGGGAGGTAAGTATACAGACTACGTTCTCATAGACTATACAACAACAGATAACACATTTTGATTGCACACTTAACACCCCCCCTCAATCAAAATTTCCCAACAACTTTACATTTTAAATTTTTTACCAATCAACACATTATTTAACCACATATTTAGCACAACAGTTACTTAGGTAGGTATACAAATACATTTACTAAACATTTTATTCCTAAGCAACACAAAATTATTCTTACACAATGGTTTGGTTAGCAAATCTGCTATCTGCTCAACAGTATTAACATATTTCAAATCTATAACTCCCGACCTTATCTTGTCTTTTACAAAATGATATTTTATATCCAAGTGCTTGACTCTCTTCAATTGTAAATTTGGGTTACATATTTTAATAGTAGACTGGTTATCTTCAAATAGCAAAATCTTTAAATTAAACTCGGGTACACACAACTCCTTTAACATATTATTAATCCAACATGTTTCACTTACACATAAACTCAAAGCAACATATTCACTTTCAGTGGTTGACATAGCTACTGTACTTTGCTTTTTCGTAGCCCAACTTACTAAACATTCATACACATAACAGCAATAACCACTAGTAGATTTTCTGTCTAATAAATCCCCTCCCCAGTCAGCATCAGTATAAGCTACAACTCTATTTAAACTTTTATTCTTTGAAAAAATTAATTGTATATCTAGTGTTCCTTTAATGTATCTCAGAATTCTCTTTAACAAGGCATATAACTCCTGACTTGCACAATTTTGATATCTAGACAACAAGCTAATACTGGCACATAAGTCTGGTCTTGTACACAACATAGAATACATAATGCAGCCTATTATTTCTCTACATTTATTCTCTATCTGATAGCTCTCTGACTTTTCTCTTTTCAGTGTGGTAAAATCAAACTTAGGATCTATTGGTATACTAATAGGATTACACATATACATTCCAAACCTCTTCAAAACTCTTTCTAAGTAATGTTTTTGACTCAAAGTAATTATTCCCCTTTTTACATCTTGCGTTATAGAAATTCCTAAATATTCACTTAACAAACCTAAATCCTTCATTTTAAAATTAGTTTTAAGACACTCCTTCAACTTGTTTATTTCATTTACACATGAACCTGTTATTTGAATATCGTCTACAAAAATTAGGCAATATGTTCTTGAGTTATTATTACCCAACTTATAATAAAGACACAAATCAGACTTGCTTCTGGAATAACCCTGCATATTCATAACACTATCAAATTTCTCATACCAGCTTATAGGTGCATTTTTCAATCCATATATTGCCTTTTTAAGTTTACAAATAAATCCTTGTGGCACGATATTGCTACAGTTCTCGGGTAATGTCATAAATACTTCTCCCTTCACATCACCATGCAGAAATGCATTACATACATCTAACTGATATATAGGCCATCCAAAATTAACACACAACGATAATAAAACTCTTATTGTACTCAATGTAACAACTGGTGAATAAATATCCTCATAAATTTCTTGTCTGAACCCTCTAGCCACTAAGCGACACTTAAACTTTGAAATATTACCTTGGCTGTCTCTTTTAATTTTAAATACCCACTTGCTATCTATAATCTCACAATTTTGTGGCTTCTCTATTATTGACCAAGTGTCATTTTCCTGCAATGCTCTTAATTCCTCATCAATTGCTTCCTGCCAACTAGATGAATATGGACCAGCTATGGCCTCTTCGTAGGTGGTGGGTTCCTCCAGCAAACTAAAATAAGAAGTCTCATAATCCTCAAAACGTTTAGGTAATTTTATAACTCTCTTAGGATGCCTATCAATCACTTCTTCTTGATCTGATACAGTATCTAACCACTCTTCCTCATATTCATCACTATCATTCACACACTGTTGAACACTACTGTCGCTTACACACTGACCATCACTGTCACTCGCACATTTTTGTTGACACTCCTCTCCTCTTGAAAACCCTTGCAATTCTTTATCCTTCTTCCTTTCTTCAACTGACTTATCCTCTTTCCTTATAACCTCCTGTTCCATTTCATTGTCATAATTCATATCTAACCTCACAACATTCTCTTTCTCAATCTCTGTTTTGTATGGTGATACAATAATCTCTCTCTCTATACGTACCTTGTCCTCTTCAGCATAATAGACTCTGTAGCCCTTGGTCTCCTCTGAGTACCCCATCAATATACCACATCTACTTTTGACATCCAATTTTCTTCTGACCTCACGTGGTACATGTGACCATACCTCACTACCAAAACTACCTCTTAAAATACTAATATTAAAGGTCTTCCCATAATAAACCTCAAAAGGTGTTTTACCTTCTATAGGGCTCGGTCCAGTTCGATTCAATATATGAGCAGCAGTATTTGCCGCTTCAGCCCAAAAACGCTTACTTAACTTACTGTCTGCTAACATAGTTCTGGTAGCCTCCATAATGGTTCTAAACTCCCTCTCTGCTCGACCGTTTTGTTGTGGTGTATATGGTACTGTAATTTGATGCTTGATTCCTAACTCTTTGAAAAGACTCGACATTTTACTATTAACAAATTCTGTTCCGTTATCACTACGAAATGTTTTTATACATGTATTAAACTGTGTTTGAACTTCCATAATATACTCTTTAATTTTCTCATAAACACTACATTTATTTTTGATAAAATAAACTTTTCTATAATTTGACCTGTCATCTTTTAATAATAATAAGTATTTTTGACCACCAATAGATGCCTCTTCTATAGGCCCACACAGATCCATATGGACTAGATCATGAACCTTTGTAGCCCTTGAATCGCTAGGTGTAAATGTATCTCTCTGTTGTTTTCCTTTAATACAAGATGTACAAAAATGCAATTTATCTTCATCATGAAACTGAATATTGTTACGCTTTAGAAAAGATTTTATATGTCTAAAATTTTGATGTGAATACACGATGCCACCAAAAGATATCATTAGATGCCTGACTTACATAACACTCATTTACTTTACAATTACAGTCATAATCTTTAAGTTTAAACAACATTTTGAATAAATTAGTATTTCTTATAGCCATTACTTGAACATTATCATTTTTCATAAAAGTAGCATTATCAGAGTTAGAGATTAACTTGAATCCTTTATCTAAAGTTGTACCTTGTGAAAACAAATTAATTTTTAAATTTGGTATAAACAAAACATTATGCAGAGTAACTTTATGAAAATATTTACCGTTAAAAGCTTGCAAACAAATGTTACCAACACCAACAGCCTGCATTGATGACCCATCTCCCATCTTGATACTTTTCCTCAATCGTAACTCATGATAGACACAAAACAGTTCTCTCTGTTTGCACATATGTTGAGATGCACCACTGTCAAGATACCAGTCAGTATTCACTTCATTGTCTATGTCACTTGTAAGCAATGCTACTGAATCATTAATACTCTTTCCGGACCCTGGACCGCTACCACAAGCCTTGCCACGTACACTACGACCACGCTGCTGTAGAGATGACCTCCTGCAGTCTTTCATCAGATGTCCCTTCTGCTTACATATAAAACACACCAGCTCTCGACATTGGTATTTGAAATGCCCAGGTTTTCCACAATTAAAACACTTGACTCTTGTTGAAACCAATGCTACATTTTCTTGTACTTCTTCCTTTTTGTGCCTCTCTTCCTCGACTAACAATCTCGCTAATAGATTATCCATACTCTGCAACTCCTTTGGCACACTTTCCCATGCAGACTTAAAATACTTATAATGCTCCGGCAGAGACATAATAAATTTTGTTATCACTAGATTCGTAAGAATATTCTCACCCATTTCCTGTATCTTCCCAACAACATTGATTAGCTTAGTATGAAACGACGTCACAGTGTCTGCATTTTCGAATTTTAAATTGTAAAATTGCTCATTTAGCAAGTGTAAACTTAATTCCGATTTCCTCTCATAAACGGTTTCTAATTTCTGCCACATTTCAAATGCCGACTTGCACTGCATTACATGTTTAATTGCGCCGTCCTCCATTCTCGTCACAAGTATTACTTGCGCTTTTGCGTCGCTCATCCTCCATTTTGACATTGCATCTTGATCATCCGGCGCAATCCCACTTTGAGTAACTACATCATATAAACCTTTTGACATCAATATTACTTTAATTTGAAACTTCCACACTGCCCAATTGTGATCATTAAGCTTCGTAAATGATTCTTTCTCCATTGTCGCGTCGTCTGGGCCCATAACCTATTGCGGTTATATATTGGGCAGTATTGAAATGGATGTCAAATGAATAAAATGTCTTCTATAATCAACGTCTTTTATTTTCACTCTTCACAATTACAACATAGACACATACACTTCTCTTATCTAATTAACATCTATCGGAGCACATTATTCCTCGAGCACGGATGACACCGGAAGGGGAGGTAAGTATACAGACTACGTTCTCATAGACTATACAACAACAGATAACACATTTTGATTGCACACTTAACAAACATGATTAATAATATTTCACTCGATAGAAAAAATGTTCACTGTTCAATATTTTAAAACAGCTGTGAATCAGAAAATACAATAACAAATGACATAGGTACCTAAAAGTTTTAACAACAGATGTGCATTTTTATTATCTCGAAAATTGCAAAAATACATTTTTTATTTTGTAGTCCAGTTTTCCAAAAATCGATTTAAGTATGTAAAAATTAACGTTTTCATTCGGTCACTCACAGCGCGTAAACGACCTTCAATAAAGCAGTCGCCGTGCACGAGTAGATTTCCTGGGAAACCTCGCCTTAAGGGACTGACAACAGAGGCCCAATTCTACTAATAAGTTATAGCCGAATCGAAACTAAACCGTTGCTTTCGACCAATCAGAACGCCACATCACATTATAGAATAGTTGAAAGGCAATACCTATATTATATAGGCAATTTCAATAACGCACCGCGCCCGTTATCCATTAAAACTTATTTCTCAAGGTCGTTGGCGTTACTCAGCCTCTTAACCGATAAGTAGGTAACTAAAAACATTTGTCACTTTTCACCTATCAAGTAATTGTAGTAGGTAAGTACCTAGCTACAAATAAATTCTTTATTAAATTAACTTTTTTGACTTTGAGTTTGAATCAAATCAAGTGGCCTCCGTGGAGAATTGAACCCCAGACCTCAACTCTCAAAGTTTTAACCATTATACCATAAACGTTTTTAGGCTTGGCACATAAAATAACTACTTACCAACCTTTCTACCATGGTCACCTCATGCTAAAATAATAATCTCAATTAAATAGCTAATCATAGGGGCAAATTCAATTAAGGCCCTAATTAAAGTTAATTGTACAGCTTTATGGAGTCGGAAGTGACAAGCGTGTCAAATCTGCGGCTGCAGGAATTACATGAAATTAGTGAGGGGACATTACACATTATTTCATAACTGATCAACAATTAAATTACTTCTCTTTTGGTTTAGTCGTGGCTTAACCTTAGATTAAGTAGATATATCTTTATGCTATCACTGATTACACATTCGATATACGACAGTAGTAGTAGGGAACCTGTTGTACATACATAAGACAGTTTTTGAGATATGTATTTTTATTGTAATTTGACGTAAGTTCTCTACAGAAACCGTATTTGCATATTTTGGAAGGTCAACTATTTGAGTATCAACCTCCAAAATATCAGAAATGTAAATTTCATACTTATTACATAACCGTACATAACCGTGGTTATGCATTACGCATACCCCGTGCTTAGGAGGGCGGGGGTTATGTCGGACTCTCCGCGGCCCCTGCAGGCGTAGCACGGGCTGCCAAGAAATGTGTGATAAGAGTCAATGACACGTATCCCTTGAGGAATGAGGAGCGTCAAGAAATTTTAGTCACGTCAGTGACTAAGGTCTAAGACTGCATTCCGAAAATCAATAATAAGAGTCACTATTAGCGCGCTCAAACGCGTCCCAAAATGTGCGCGCTTATGTTAGCCGGCATGAAGAGTCACATGACGCCATCGTTAACGTTATACGCCATTGTGAACTTACGGCGGTAATACTCTGGAGTGAAATCACTCTAAGCGAACTGTCAGTCTGACGTTTGATAATTGTATTTTCGGTTCAAAATGACTGCGTACCTGTTCTGGATGAGCAGCGAGGAAACAATGTTGTAATTAAAAACAGAAATACTGAGAAGCAATCAAAAGCAAAATGACCTACTCAAACCAAATTTTTAACTCGACATTTGGCTTGACAAATTGATACGCTAAAACCCCGGACCGGAATCGTAAGCATGCTGATTGATAGCGCTGTTAGCATTTTTAGTGTTCTTTTTAATTTGATCCAGGCGATTAAATCGTTTTTTTTTTTACTAATTTAACACGCCACAGACTCGTGGTCCGTGCTCTTTTCATGTAATCTTCTCGTTTTGATCTATTTTAAGCTTAGACCATTGATCTAAGATTTAAAGTTATTAATTATTATATTAAGACTTACGACTACTTTTTACTCCTAAATCTAAGGTCAGTTGCGCAACTCAATCAATTTAAAAATTTAAATATATATCTTAGTAATATTATACATTTTTCTTTATCTATGGACTATTTCACATTTTTTGCATTATTATAATTATTATGCCAGTACTCCTGAGTAACTTATGCTAACAAGATTTGGTCAGTTAATATATTTGGCATGTTTTTTTTTATTAATTACACCACAGTCGCTCCGCTTGATAGGGCCCTGAGCACCATTTTTTTATTGTACCTACTCCATGACCACTTCATCTGTTGCTATGCTGGGAAGGGCAATGAGACGTCTAATTGCGTCGTCCTCCTTCAACTCCCGGTAGAAGTAGATGCAGGATACTGTGTGTCTGGTAATGGCAACCGCCGCGTGAGGGACACTATCGTGGAGGCGATTAAATCGTTAGCACTGTGAGTGCTGTTATCGGACCGCAGCATAAATACGCGCCGCCGTGCTACACTTTAGGACATAGAGATTAAGTCACTGAAATTGTGAGATAACGCGTGACTCAAGTCCCATCTTGGCAGCCCGTGCTACGCCTGCTGGGGGCAGAGTGCCAGCCAGGAACCGCGGCCTACCGACTAAAACCCACCGATGCCTTAGCGCGAGCACGTCCATCATCGCCGCATCCTCCTCGTCATCGGACGAAGAGGACACGCCGAGGAGGGACACGTCGCTGCCTGACAAGGTCATGGGATCTCGGATGAACACATCCACGACCTCGTCGGCATCTGCTCGCCTCGATCCCCTCTCACGCCCCCAAAAGGGGGAGGCCGGTGATCCCCCGGGGCATCCAGGGGATCAGACCTGATGTACTTCGGCCTGTACCACGGTGTACCTAGCATACACATAGCATTTAGGTGTAAAACACTGATATTGAATCAAACTATTAACTTTTTTCTATTGTAATCAAAACAAAAGTCTTGACTAAGTGCCTGTAAAGGTCTATATTGAATAAAGATTTTTGAGTTGAGTTTGAGTTTGAGTTTGACTAGTAGGTACTTAAGTACACAAATACAGGTACATTCCAACATAATTATCATATATAGCAAATGTACACGAGGGCACACGAGGGAATATCTCAGCATAGGTGGAACGAAACCACCACCTGCATTAATAACTTGTTTAATATGAATTAAATAAAACTTTAACCTCCTGCCACAGAATAGATAATAGTACCTCCTGCTCAAGGAACAACATCAAGATTGTACCAAAAACTCTGACCAAGGTACAACTAATCGGCAGTGATCAAGGTACAACACTCCTTCAATGCTGTAGAAAACGGTTGATTTCAAATATTTTTAGATCACATAACTCATAAGTTTATACTGTAGTATTATATTATCTGTGTCATTGTTTAAAAACTTGTTGAATCAAAGATTTCATCGCATATAAAAGTTAAGCGACTTTCACAAAACATACAAAACTACCAGACTTCAAAGTATAAAAAAAATAATTAGTTTTTTCGGCAAAAAAAATTTTTTTACTTCGATAGCACCAAACACCTTAAGGTAGCCAAACTTATTAAGGGTAAGCGACTACTTCACACTGGAAAGTCATCAATGATGTACCGAATGCCACAGACATAAGAATGTAATATATAAAACGAGTCAATGGGCCTAGGTACACTACACATAATACCGAGGTTCAACAGGTTCCTACCCCCTACCTATTAGGCGTTTGTAAGTTTAGCTGCTAAGCAACTCCATCGACGAGTGATAACCTTTTTTTTTAAGGCGGGGGTATCTCATAACGATTTAACAAGAAGCTGACAAGGCCGCCCCAAGGATATGCCATTGGACTCGGGTAAAAACCCCATACCTGGCTAAACCACCGTCCAGCAACTTCTACCTCCGTAGAGACACAATCGGGATCGGCGTTAGCCATTCCCCGAGTGCGCCCCTTGGAGGGTAGGCCCGACGGTGAGCCAGCAAAGCTGATTATGTTAGGTACTGTGATTACTGACTAATTGTAGTTTTTAACAGACTTCAAAAAGGAGGAGGTTCTCAATTCGGTTGGTAAATTAAAGCATTCATGTTGGTAATGTATGTACGTCGAGATACTATTGTTAATCTGAAGAGTCAAAATGTCGTGTTCTTTCTTAGTCTAATAGTAGATTACCCAACAAGTGAAAAATAGGTGAATTCCTTTCGCGGCACTAAGTTGTATCCCGAGAGGAGCGAAAGATTCTAGAATAGGTTCCTGAGCGGATCAAGGGATACAAGAGCCGAGATGATTTTTTTTCACGTGTTAGGTACGTACACTCTACTTAATTATCATTGAGCGCGAGAAAATAATTACTCTGTGATTATGAATCAAATTGTATTATGGGTAATACATAAAAGAACAATAGAAAACAAAAGAACTAGAAATTAATTGTAAAATTAGAACAGTTTTTGAAACTTAGTTATTACGTTTTGGTGGTTTTTAGTAAGTTTTTTTGGCGAGAGTGTGCAACCTCTTTGCATTTGCGCGTTTTCCTTTTTTCTTACTATAATCCGTATATTCGCGCATGTTCCAAATTCAATTTTTTTTATTCAATCAGTGAAACAAAGAGCGTTTTATTCATTCAGCCCTTTGTCGAGTGTCAATGGTAAAAACAATTCAATCTTAATTACCATATAGAAAATATTTATAAATACAAACAACCAATGTAGAATGACCGCAGGGTCATAAAAATCGTGAACCAGAGTCCACTCGACTTCTTGAATTAAACAGCATTATTACATTTACAAACAACATCCTACAAGTATCCCTTATGGATATTGATAGCTTCAAGTACTCATATCCTCACATCCCGATTAATCCTAATTGTTTTGTAGTCCAAACATATTTAGTTCAGTTAGTTCAACAAGTATTACTTTACTTTGGAGCTTTATTCCATTTTAAGGTCAGGCCATAAAACTTACTTTTTCACGGGGGTTGCTTATTGAATTACAATATGAAAAAATAATAAATCAATAAAGAATAATTTCGCCTCGGGCGGGGATCATATTCGCGTCTTCAACATACCCTGTTGACGCCTTGACCACTAAGCCACCGAGCTCTTACCAGACAGGACGAAATTTTTAACTGTATTGATCTTTTCTACTTTATTAAGCCAAAGCAGACTTAATATTCACTGTTAATAACTTCGTACCAACATTAAAATTAGAAATCTTTACATATTTCTTGAAGAAAATTATAAATTTTTATATTTGAGATTTTTAATTTTCATCTCCTCGGGCGAGGATCAAGCCCGCGTGTTCACCATACCGGCCGTGTTGAACTGTGTTATCGGAGTTAATATGGCGCCCGATGGTCGCCATATTGGCAAAAATTTCAATTTCGATAAATAAGTTTCGATAACTGTCATGTCTTTGGTGATACTTGCAAGATTAAAACCAATCGATTAATATGAGAATTATTAAAATCGGTCCACGCGTTTAGCCAATGTGCCACAAAATGAACCCTTCTTTGCATTACGTAGGTAATCTACCCGACTCTAAAAGTAAATTCTAAATCGCGGAATAAAATGTTCTACATGCCGCAAACAAACGTACAGATTGTAGAGCATTACCGGCAATTACCGGTACATTCGTAGAGGAAGCGAAATAATTATATTTGATGTTCGTACAATACAATCGACAACACAGCAAACTTCCAAATGCTCTACAAAAGCCACCGCTGTTCTTAACAGCAAAGACCTACTTGCTGTACTTGTAGGTACATACATGAGTGCGAGTCCCTGGGGGTCGTTACTCGTTACTATAATGCATTATTCACTTAGCCTGATAACACTTAAGACTGTTACCGCTAATAAAAATGTAATGTCTCGCTTCCGAGTGTGGGCACGGTGACCGGCCGCAGCTTCCACATTATCAATATGACTTTGGAGAAAAGATTTTTGATGACGCCAACCAGCGTTTAAGTCTCTAAAAAGCAGCACATCTGAAGAGTCCCTCCGAACTCTCAAGGAAAACTGACCATAAGTAAACAACGTTATTACGAAATTTCAAACTGCGTATGTACATTTAAGCAAATTTTCCAGGAGGTAGTAAAAACTGACTTATGCTTCCTCCACTTTGACGAAACAGCTTGGGAGGTACATTGTCAAATAATTCAGAATTTATTTTTGCTTCTGGGTATGCTCTAGATCAGCTATACTCAACCTGCGACCCGTCGGGTATTTTTGTGATTGGCCCATCTTGAGTTACAAAATTGTAAATCATCAGAGAAACTAGACGTACCGAGAAAATAATGTGAGTAAGACTATTAGTAAAGTAGGACCAGATAACCCTACCGGAGTGTGTTGCATTAAACTGTCCGTGTGGGAACTTTTCTTTTTTCATTATTAAAGTACATACAGCATTACAAATAAACTTGCGGCCTCTGTGACGCCATGACTGAAACCTATTTGTAGCCGCTATAAAAAAAGGTTGAGTATCGCTGCTCTAGATTATGAGGAGAGTGGTTTGGTGACTGGTGCCTAAAATCCAGCTAATTATTTATTACCTCGTACACAGATAATATAATACTACAGTACCTCGTAATACATATCAACATCATTATCTTTCTTTTAAATAAAACCGTTTAAGTTTAAAAAAATATACCTATTACTTATTTTATACAATAGTTTTATGTAGCTTGCCTTGTTTGTTTTTTGTTTTTGTTGTTGTTGTCAAAGTGATTTCGGGGGACCGACCTTTATTTCTTAAGATAATACATATAAATTCAGTATTATTGTAAATCCAAGATAGCCGCCACCACAAAATTACGGGTTCCATTTTTTTTCAACCCCCTCAATGAAAGGGCTTGACTAGTAGCATACAGTATCAGTACAGCGTAGATAAATGTAAATAGCATTATAATGATATAAGTGGTTGACTGTTCATAGAAATTTCACGCGCACCGTAATTTACCAAGTTCAACTAACCGACCTGAAGTACCTATTTGCCCACACACGAATGTTATTGAACTGCGGTCCCTGAGGACTCCTCACTTTAACCTAGCCTCAACGACAGATAATATAACACTACCTCAACATAAATCTGTGTCGTATTCATCGGATATCGCAAATTCGCTGATCCGCCGAGAATTGGATGACGCATAGTGCGTAAACGAGCGATGTCGCTTCTACTTGCCGGCACCTACAACCCTACCAGCGTCGGTGGCGGTCCAAAGTACCCAAGATAATATCCAGTTTTTGATCAATAAAATATTTTAATTTTTATAAGTATAAATTATATCTGCCTTTTTTTGCATTATACACTTTCTACTTTTTTGGTATCAGTAAAACGCTTTAGTAATGTCTATTTGAGAAAGTTATAGCTAATTTAATTTTCGTAATACCTACACCAAATTCGGCCTCTTCTCTCCACTTTGATTATGACAGTATGACGGTCAGTTTTTATCCGTTACTGCTTTATAAAAAGACAGTCAACACAGAGTTTATACTGACTTCATGATGAATGCCGGATTAAAGCGATCGTAATAGTGATGCTGATTCGCACAATAAAGGGACCGTTTAGTGGTTTCAAACCAAATTAACATAACATATAACAGAGGGCTTAGACAAACAAAAGCCACACGCTTATTTTACGCAGAAGAAATGTATGGAGATGACATTAGCTGCGGAAAAAATAGCGTGAGGTTGTCGCAGCTTAATGTCATTTCCATACATTTTGTCTGCGAAACGACTGCGGAAAAATAAACGTGTGGTTTTTATCTGAGGGGGTAGATTCCCTAAAAGCGAAATCAAATGGTTCTGGCAAATAGTATCAGAGTTTTCGAATTCATAGATAGCTTCTAGTCCAGTCGATTGATTAGGTACAGACCCGTACAGACAATAACACGTCACCCAGCAGCGCTATGACGAGCTACATGACATGAGCGTTTACAATTAGACATTCAAATTCAAATATATTTATTCAAAATTGACATTTACATGCACTAATTGATGTCAAACAAAACTAAAAGAAGACTCTACCATCTCCATTCGAAATTTAAGAAAGCATTCTCGAGAAAAACAGGCAAGTAATTTTTGGTCTCATATTTTTAAATTGCCAGTATTGCAATAATACTCAGTATAAATAAAAAAAGGGAAAAAATTGACATTGAGGAAACTGAAAATTAGACTATAATCAAAAAAAGAATCATCTGCTCTCTGTGGGATCCACTTAGGCTTAAAACAAATTTGATGAATGAAAAGTAATTTGTTAACCTTTTAACCTGTACCTAAATTAATATGGAAACGACGCGCACTTGAAAACAGACGTTATAATGTGTTGTGTACATAAACACGGATAATCTTTAATTTAAGCCGCCACAATTTTAAATAACAAAAACCACCCCACACACTACTATTTAACAGCCCCTAGCGATGTCAATTTGTCTATTAATTAAAAACGAAACTTCCTGACACTATAGTAGCAGGGATCCACCGAATGTTCAAGTGTTAGCTTAATAAACTGATTAATTAAGAGCGTGTTACTCCCGCGCCGCGGCGGGTTCATAGCGCGCGCAGTGCGGCGCGAGCGCGCTACCCGGCATCATGCTCTCACTGATCCAGGCGCTACTCCTCTACTGTGCGCACGCGACCACCACGACAGCTTTCGACATCACGAACTTCTACGTACCACCTCTTGTTGCTATGAATCAGCAGAAAGTCGACCTTTTATGCAGTTACGACGCGAAATTCACAATCCTTAACTGGTTTAAAGGATCCCACGAGTTCTTTCGCTACAAACCTGGATCTACGCCTAGCACTAAGGTGTTTCCGTTTCCCGGCGTCGGCAATATCCATGTGATCTCGTGCGGTCCCACGGAATGCCGTTTGAGGCTCAGTGAACTCACGGAGGAAGCGTCAGGGTTATACAGGTGCGATCTAGAATACGATAAGGCGCCTTACAAATTCTATACGAGAACGGGCCACATGCAGGTGTACAGGCATCCGCGAAGGACGCCGATCGTGATAGGACTGGCAGAAGAGTTTGGCGAAGGTGATCAGATAAGGGCCATGTGTAGTGCGGAGAAGGACGCTGATATCCGATGGTATGTGAATGGAGAGGAAGTAGTGGAGCAAAGAGGAAGCATTTCTTTCACGATGGCTAGTGATATAATCCACTTCCAAGGGATAACGAGACCGTCAATAGCAGTGCAGTGTGCAGAGAGCTTCGGAGACAAATTGGTGGGTTCAAGTGAAGTGCTGGCGTACTGGAAAAGCAAGGAACCTGATCACGATGAATCAGACGAAATCGAGCATAGTTCCTGTGCACCTGACATTAAAAATAATTCCAATAACTTGGGAGAGTTTAAAGAAATGGTGGTATTCCTTCTAGTGCAAAACTTTTTTACTTTAAACTTTTGAGTGAACTGAGCAAGGGATATTTATTTGTTATCGTATTAAAGTTATCCGGGTGTTTTAAAGTGTTAAGAGGCTAATCAAATGTTATATAGAAACAAAAGATGCGAGTACTATTTATTTCGCTGGAGTATTTAATTGCAATGCATTTTATGACGGATTTATTTGTAATGTTGGACTTGCTTTCAATGTGAAAATGAATGTTTTTGCATTTATTATTGTTTTCTTTTTTATTAATGTTTTTGCACATTAAAACAAAATATTTATGGACTGCGTCAGATGACTACCATTACATCTAATATGTAAAAATCTCGTGTCACGGTATTTGTTATCGAACTTCACCGAAACGGCCTGACCGTTTTTAAGGGTTCCGTAGTAAACAAGGAACCCTAATAGTTTCGCCATGTCTGTCTGTCTGTCTGTCGGCGGCTTTACTCAGAGACTATTAGTAGGTACTAGAAAGCTGTAATTTGGTATGGGTATGTACGGTCGCGGTCAGAAAATGTTTACCAGTTTTGAAATTAGATTCTATATCACACTTTTTTCGCTTAAGTCTAAAATGTCATATCAAGTTACTTATTACCTTTTAAAAGTTATTATGCAAAATGACGCATCGAGAATGTCAAAGAGAATTATTCATCACTTTTTGATTATGAAACTCATTTTATTTTTGATTTTTATTTGTTGACATGACATGTAGCAAAAATGATTGGACGTCGTTTGAACAAGAGCAAAATTTTACTGATTACAAAAATGATTCGTTCGTCGTTACGAAGAGAACCCTTTCACACCAACTAGTTATTTTGCTGCTATGATGTGAGTACTCGGATGATCGGACGAGCTTTGCACTGTGCTGGACTACACTACAGACACCATGCTATTAAAGTGAAGCTGAAACCTCACCACAAAACAGCCCGGCTTAACTCTGCACAACAACATTTCGATTTTGATCGGTCGAATGCTGTCTACTGTGCGCGTAGTGTATCCTGCATCAGAATTCCCACACATTACGTTATCAAGATAATGCACGGATACACACGGCCCGTGCTATGGCGTGGTTCAACCTGCACCGTGACATTCGTCCCATTCAATGGCCCGCTCAGTTTGCCCTATTGAATATTTATGGGGGCTTTTGGTTCAACGCTGGGACTGAAAATGAAAGAAACATGCTCATGCTCTTAGAGCACACTGTGCTACTTGCCGTCATAGCTGCGGAGGGAGGTTATACTAGATATTAAATAAAGATTTTTGAAGTTTCTATTTTATTATTTCTTCATATTCTTAGTTAAAAAACTAAAATATTAGTTTTTTTCAAAAAGGTTTCTTATATTTTCTTGGTGACACGGTTAGTCATCGCCTACTGCGCAATGGGTCGCAAGTTCGATTCCCGCACGGGACAGATATTTTGAATGGCCAACAGAAATTCGTCCCGGTATGGGCGTATGTGCATGTGAGATTCAATCTTGTAATTGCGAAGTTTTTTAAAAAAATATAAAAACCTTTATAGTAGTCAGTCCATCGTCTAGAGCGATTAGTTGTTATTTATATCATTAGAAAAAAGATAATCTATGATCCATCAAATTATTATGAAATAAACATTTGGAACTTGTGACCTAAATGTGTGCATGCAATTGTGATCCTTAAGGTGGTAAACATTTTCTGACCGCGACCGTATATTAATCTTGCCAAAAAAGTGGTAAAATAAAATAATGAAAAAAAATACATTCTTAGGGTATTTTTTTCCCGCCGGACCACCTGTACCATTAGACAGTACCATTGATGGTACAAATGGCACTGATTTATCCCACTAGTACAACTGTAAAACAATTTCATGACACATATCCTTCATAGTGAGTATTGTGTCCTGGCTGCAATTTCTCACACTCCCACCTACCAAATAGCCCAAAGTGAGCAGCTTATGTGCTTGTGTTATGGATACTAGATGACAGCAGATAAAAATACTTAATAATTATATATGAATCTTTATATAGTATAGATTAGAAATATACTAAACCAACCATGACTGGAGAACGAAGGTTTATATTCATCACGTAGCGGCTACGTTATATCGCTACAATATCAAGTCACCGAGAAATGGTTAGTCAGCGAAAGGCGCGACAGTCAATAATAATATTGGAGTCAAATCAATACTCGACCTGCATTAATAAAATATTTTACAAAAAATAAAAACCGACATCAAAAACACTGAAAAGTTAAAAATAATATAAGAATAGGTACAGACAACATCACACTTCTATACACGGTTATTTTTTTATCACCCTGGAAAATTTTAGGGACGCTTCAGGACACATCCAATATTATATAAAAAAAAATGAAATAAAAAATTAAAAAAAAATATAAAAAAAAATAAAAAATCTCTAAAAATGCTGCTCTCAACTAGTCCAGCATTTTTTGTATTTTTTAAAAAAATTATATAAAATTAAGGAGGGGGGTTATTTTTTTATTTATATTTAAATCATTCTAATACCATGTCGTGAAGCGTCCCTTAAATTTTCCAGGGTGATAAAAAAATAACCGTGTATATTGAAGTCGGTGCCAAACGATGATCTCCTAGAAAGTCTTAAAATTTGGCACCGACTTCAATATAGAAGTGTGATGTTGTCTGTACCTATTCTTATATTATTTTTAATTTTTCAGTGTTTTTGAAGTCGGTTTTTATTTTTTGTAAAATATTTTTCATTTTTAACTTTTTAGTGAATGAAATCTTTTTAGTGAAAGAAACCCTAATTAAATAGTGTTCCCTCAATTTTCATGGGATCCCATCATCAGATCCTGACTTTGGTGACCATGGGACCACCCTTGGAGTATACTCTATCGAATACAAAAAGAATTTTGAAAATCGGTCCACAACTGGCGGCGTAATCGCGTAACATAACCTCCTCCTTTTTTGATGTCTGTTAAAAAGGCATAACCAAAATTGGGAGTTCTGAATCGTGATTATAGTTTCTTATACAAATTGCCACATTACATGCATTTTGAAGCCAAGTGTCACACATATCTAATTCCTGGTACTAAATACTTAATTTTGTTTGCTTTTTATAAAAAAAAATATTTTTGTTTATTAAGTATCACTTATCTAATTGTTGGGTACTAATAAAAAAAAGCAGTGCCAATTGTACCATTACATTTTATTTTTATTCAAGTAACGTCGAGTGTCACGCTTGTATTAATTTCACTGGTACTTATGGGATAAATCAGTACCATTTGTACCATCAATGGTACTGTATAATGGTACAGGTGGTCCGGCGGAATTTTTTTAGCTGCCATACAAGTAAAGTGGGAGTATTTTTTTTCTCGACTAACCCATCGTGTGGGGTATTATTGAATAGGTCTTTAAAGAATAATGTAAGGTTTAGAACACCATTTTTCGATTAAAGGATCCGTTTCTGAAATATTTGGTTTTAAAGTGCACTGCGCGTGGCCCGACATGCACTTGTTTTTTTATGAACTTTTTTGTGTATTATGGTGGTTTGAGAATAGGTCATA
Organism: Schoenobius gigantellus; assembly: GCA_963935595.1. Classification (NCBI taxonomy): domain Eukaryota; kingdom Metazoa; phylum Arthropoda; class Insecta; order Lepidoptera; family Crambidae; genus Schoenobius; species Schoenobius gigantellus. Next base: position 4,630,907 of record OZ012549.1, read on the forward strand.
GGCTATTTTTTGTACCTCTAAGTAATAAGGCTCTCTCCAGAAATTTTTGAGTGTTGAGCTCGATTAAAGCAAAACATTGTTCGCGGACGTAACTAGTTTCTTTATAAAATCGTGTAGATAGGTAAATACCTACTTACATTAAATTTTTCGATATCGTTGTTATCAATTTGTTATCAGCTATAAGTTGTATCAACTTTTAACATTATTATTATTGGAAAAAGCCAATATTTCTTTTTAATTTCGTAACATTTTTGTGGTGATAATAATTTCGAAGTACATACATACAGCTTGGCAAAAAAGAGTTGGATGCGGTGACAGATGGAACTAAAAAGCGATTTCCGTAGTACCTAAAACTTGTTTCACAACTAGACTATATTAATGAGACTGTCGTCACTTAATTTACCAAATGTTATTTAAAAATTACTTTTTTGAAATTGTCTTTCAAAAAAGTCTTTATTTTCGTGTTTTTCATGCGAAACTGTTTTAGTGTCGCTCTCATTTCTTCCCAACTCTTTTTTCCAAGCTGTAGGTAATCGTACCGCTCCATTAAGATTGTAGCAAAACGTACAGTACAGGGGAAATACGAGTACGTTCGATTTATTATTGACTAGCTTTCCGCTCGCGGCTTCGCCCGCGTTATTATTGTTTTCCCGTGGGAATTTATATTTTCCCGTAGGAAATTTTTTTTAGCTTATAATAAATTTCATAGAAATTGGAGCAGATTTTAAATATTTTCCATAGAAACTTTTAACCCCTATTTAATATTTTGCACCCCAAGAGGGTGAATTCCAATAAACCATGAACTGTTCGTAGTCAATGAAATGTTTTTAAAAGCATGAATCTCAAGTTTTATCAAAATCGTTGCAAATTTTAAAAATAATCTTCCAACCCCTCTTTCATCCCTTCAAGATTTTTTTAAATCCCTTCTTAATGTGCGTCCGCATTTTGAATTAAAATAACTGTCCAAATTTCACATTGTGCGTACGTAGGAGTATATTATATAGATGGGAACTTCTGCTTTTATATATTATATCTGAAATAGATACTTATCGCAGGCTTAGACCTGATTAACCTTTGTAAAATACTCGACGACCTCTGTAGTTTCCTAATAATGAACATGGACAAGACGAATGTCGAATTCTTGTATCGTCCGCACTCCTCCGAAGGTACTCCTCCACTACTCCTGTGACAAATAGTCCAACTTGGCTGGTCCAACTTCCGGGAAAAGGTCAATCGACGACGCGTTTTCCTAATGGACCAACTATGCAACACAACTAGTTGTGCCATTCCAAAATGTGTTCCTATTGACACAACTACTCACAACTAAGCACAACTTATTTACTATAACGATTCCTTACGACACAACTAAGTCGGTTGGGCACATGAAGCAAATTTTTCAAATGCTTCATGGTTGGGCAGCGTTCGGGAAGCTACGCAGCATATCTCGAAACGAAAGTCTTCAGTTCGCTTGTGTTGCCAGTAGTGATGGATGACTCCGTTTATGTCAGTAGTACCATTGACTATTACTACTATTGATGGTACTAAGGATACAAAGCTGTATTACTTATACTATCAATGGTACTTGTTAATGGTATCAACTTATGCTATCGAAACTGAGCCGCTTACAATGGTCCTAATCAATGTAATGTTACCTATTACTAAATTGTAGTTACTGAACGAAAACTACAATGTCAACTTTGACGGCGAGATTAGGCGCAGGGCAGGACCCACTTTTTAACGTGCCTTCCGAAGCACGGAGGAGCTTGAGATGTTTCTTATTTTGGTCACCCATCATAGGACTGACCACAGCGAAAGTTGCTTAACCTTAGCAATCGTTGGCTGAGCGCACGCGCTAATGCGCCACCATTGAACCAACCCACCACCAGCAACTATTGAAGTTGTAGCAAGCTTTTTTAACGTGGTGGAATGTTGTTGCGCACCTCACCTGCCGATGGCTAGTCGACAGGCGTGTTTTTTTATACAACTAAGTTAGCAAACAAGCACACTGTCCATCTGATTCTAAGTGGTAACAGTCACCTATTATATAGAACATGTGGCTCTTGTGAGATTCGCAGCAAATCTGCAACCCCCACAAAAACCACAGTGTATACGTTGCCAACTTGTAAGTGTAATTTCAATGCCATATTCCTTCAAAGTACTTCAAACCAGAAGACAGCAATGCAAGCACTGCTGCTTTGTAGCAGAAATAGATAAGGCGGTGGTGTACGGGCACTCTCCTGGCGGAGCGCGTGGCATTCCCACTAAAACAACTTCAACGTCCATTTTGTCAATATTCAGAATGATTTAGGATTTGGGAAGCTCCAATTCTTCGGACCATAAGCCAAAGACATGAATGATGAACGTGAACCCCTCTATAACGGGATAGTTAGTTTATCAGAGGTACACTCAGCAATAGAGCTATCTGCGCGGGTACCTATGTCTTACCTAAGTAACTATTTCTTGCTTCCGGCAAGCAGCGGTGCTAACTGTGTTCCGATTTAAAGGGTGAAACAAATTTTTTTTTACAAAAAGTTGGCAAACAAGCAAACTGCCCACCTGATGGTAAGTGGTAACAGTCACCTATAATACATGTGGCTCTTCTGAGATTCACAGCAAAACTGCAACCCCCACAAAACCATGTGCGTGTGGTGTGAGAGCTCTTTTTTTTAAAGTTATAATATTTTTACGAAATCATGGAAGAATTTAGGAAATAATTGTGAAAACAACATGGTGAAGATAAAAAAATTGTGAAATCAATAGGGAGAAAGTTCTGGTCGATTAACTGGAACACTCACTCTGCCAACCAGAGAAAATACGTAACTCCGGTCTCAAAATATATTAGATATAAATGTTCAACATTTTTATGTGGAATAATTGTGTTGAATTTGTGAAACCTATTCACAAATATTCAAAAGATTTTAACGGTTTATTAGGATATGGCAAAAGTTTATTTGGAACACTCAATTCTCTTATGGTGCAGACGGAGTGTTCCAAAACTTACTAACTTTGGCTAAATAAATCGTTAATATTCTTACTCTGTTTTACGAGTATAACGCAGAGTCAATTTGTGAAACAAAAACCTTGACGTAAAACATAATAGTTAGAGATAAAATTAAAAATATACTTTCTTTACAACATCCCGTGCGAGAGCTCCGTATTTTAAATATTATTTACATAACCCGAACTTAAATACAAACGGAGGCCACATCAGAAATTGTGAAAATGTTGTCACTAAAATTTTGACTCATTTTTTATTTCAGAGCTTGTTTAATTTTAACAATAATCAACTTTATTACATTTCTAAGCGAGAAATGCATAGGGTGACCATTTTTTTGTCGGACACATTTTTTTAAATGCTTGGAAAAAAAGGTAGAGGAGGCGTTACGCCAAGAAGCTTCAGAAAGTTCAAAGGACAGGGACAGTTTCAGTGACGGAGGCAGCAATGAGAAACAATGACAATGATGAGGAAGACTTTTTTAATTCTGTTACTCAGTGTAAAAAAAACCTAAGAGCCTCAAATCATTAAAGGCTAAAGCTCAATCTCTCGTCAAAATGTGGCTAGACACGAAATCCAAAGACTCTTTTAATGATGCGGCATTCCTCGAGGAACAGATATTTATAAATCTGTTTACTTATATTAAATATAATACTGCTATACCCTCGAGCGCTGCAGTTGAACGTCTTTTTTCCACCGGCAAAGATATTTTAACACCGAAACGAGCCTCACTCTCAGACGAGAACTTCAACATACTAATGTTCATGAAGGGGAATATCCACATTGTGCCAGATGATTAAATTACACACTTTTATTTTTTATATATTTACACAGTCTTTTTTTGAACCTAACTTATTAACTTCCAGAACCCAAAACAACAGTTTTTGTAAGCAGATCACAACCACAACGATATAAAAAATGCAATTTTCACAGTGTCATGTCATATGGGCTACTACTGTGGGGATCAGCCGCTCGTATAGAAAGTATTTTTTTACTTCAAAAAAGAGCCGTGCGGACTATTTATAATTTACGAACAAGGGATTCTCTACGTGATTTATTTAAAGAAATTAATGTATTGACTTTAGCAGGACAGTATATTTATGAAAATTTGATTTATGTTTGTAAAAATTATAACACATTTGATACCAATTTTAAGTTTCATAACTTAAATACAAGAAATAAAAATAAACTTGCCGTTTCAACGTACACGCTCAAAAATAACTAGAGGCTCATTTATGGGGAAATGTATATTTTTTTACAACAAAGTTCCACAGATAGTGTTACTAATTTACCTTTTCATAAGTTTAAAGCGCATGTAAAAAAGACTAATGAGTAAAGGATATTATAATGTCAATGATTATCTGAATGATGTCAATGCTTGGTCTTAATTGTAGACTTAATTTATAGATATAAATGTATAATGTACACTGACACATCTAATCTTGTAATGGAAGTTGAACTCAATCTTTTACTTTGAATTCAGCTTCCAATTGACGACTATGTAACAAAAAAAAAGCGGTTGCTGGTTCTTTCTAGTACAATGTCTCCCGCCGTAGACTTGTGAACCAATGGCGTAGCTTCTTTGACGTTCAAAAGTGATTGTAAAATCCCAATTGAATAAAGAATATTGAATTTGAATCTGTTTTCCCGGATCAGTATAATCTGAACATATGTAAATAAAAAAGCATCTTTTAGGCGAGCATGTACCACCTTAGGCATAAATAATATAAAAAAATTAAAAAGTACAAACAACAATATTTTATTTGATGTATGCATGGTCACCCTAAACAAATTTCTCACATAGAAATGTAATAATGTTGTTTATTGTTTAAATTAAACAATCTCGGAAATAAAAAACGTGTCAAAACTTTAGTGACAACATTTTCACAATTTCTGATGTGGCCTCCGTTTGTATTTAAGTTCAGGTTATGTAAATAAAATCTAAAATACGGAGCTCTCGCACGGGATGTTGAAAAGAAAGTTTTTTTTTCATTTATTCTCTAACTATTATGTTTTACGTTAAGGTTTTTGTTTCACAAATTGACTCTGCGTTACACTCGTAAAACAGAGTAAGAATATTAACGATTTATTTAGCCAAAGTTGATAAGTTTAGGAACACTCCGTCTGCACCATAAGAGAACCGAGTGTTCCAAATAAACCTTTGCCAAATCCTTATAAACCGTTAAAATCTTTTGAATATTTGTGAATAGGTTTCACAAATTCAACACAATTATTCCACTAAAAATGTTGAACATTTATATCTAATATATTTTGAGACCGGAGTTACGTATTTTCTCTGGTTGGCAGAGTGAGTGTTCCAGTTAATCGACCAGAACTTTCTCCCTATTGATTTCACAATTTTTTTATCTTCACCATGTTGTTTTCACAATTATTTCCTAAATTCTTCCTTGATTTCGTAAAAATATTATAACTTTTAAAAAAAGAGCTCTCACACCACACGCACATCACAAAACCCACAGTGTACGTTGCCAACTTGTGACACCAGATGTAAAGTCACGTACCCAGTAATTTCCCTGCCATATCTTACCCTTCAAACCGGAACACAGCAATGCAAGCACTGCTGCTTTTCGGCAGAAATAGGTAAGACGGAGGTACCTAAGCAGACGACCCTGGTACAGAGTCTCCCTCCAGTATAATATATAATCATCATATAATTGTATAATTGTGTGTTTGTAGCATCTATTGTATTAGCGTACCTATATTGCACAATTTAATAATTATAACATTAACATTGCGCATGCATATGCAATGAAATGTCGGGAAAGTTGCGCAATGATTGAACACAAATTTTTTATAGACTTTGTTGGAAAAGACGGATCTTACGTCAGTTTCCGGCGTTTGTTTATTATATTGTGCAATATATTGTTGCCGCCTTACTAATGCAATAGACAGGGTGGTGATTTCATAACTCGTGCACAGAGTATCTGTGACAGAGTAATCTCAACGGAAATCGATTATCAACCGCTGACTGTTGGCCACATTAATAATTATATCAAAACGATAAACATTAATCGTACCAAATCTTTACATTATGATCTCCTCAAATATCATAGTTGTTAACAGTTTTAAGAGGAATATTATATATTTACTTAATGTGTTGCATTTTTTTTAAGTGTGAAAAGGAATATGTATGTAGGTACTGAAGGAAAATTCGAAAGATACAAAACAAATTGAAAGTGTAAGTTTGTTTGCAAGCTTTTATTTACTTTCACCTGTCCCGGTGTCCGTAATAAAATCTTGCAAGTAAAATTTGACCTACTTCCCGGTTTCCTATTGAGCTGAAATTTTGCATGCATAATATGTAGGTATATAGCGTGAAAATTCAATATTAAGATGACATGGAACTGATCTAATGCTGGAGCTGGACGATGGCCATAGGAACTCCAACCTCCAACCTCCAGTTGTCGGAACACAACAATGTTATTTACATGGCTATTATAGCGACAAGCTTAGTGGGAGCTGGCCAGGCGGACTCGGAACCAATGGGGACTCGAACCCCAGACAACCAGATCAATATAGGGTGGTCTCAACCATTAGACCACGCAGGCGGTTAAATTCAAGGGAAACTTTCTGAAAAATATATCATCAAAGTGGTTTTCGCATTTTTTCTGAAACCAGGATTTTTTAATGATAATTGAAATTAGTTACGCAGTGCAACTTATGCATATTTGCTTATAAACAGGATATACCTAGCGAAAATAGTTAATGATCACATAAATACTAAGTGCATGTCCATTAAAGTTATGCATTTGACTGGAATATTTGAACTTCAATCAAATATGGCGAAAATCAATTTATTGATACTTTTTCTCTGGTAAAATTGTTCTTAATTTGTACGCTATGTAACGCTATTTTTACTTATACATCATTCCTACAAACGTACTAAACGCTGTGACGTATCTGTCGACGTGATACATCCTACAAACGTAAACGCTGTGACGTGTCTGTCGACGTGCGTGATACACGAGTCACGATGACGTAAATGAGGGGCTACTCTCGATAAAGAATCTTCGCCCATCTGTTTGCTGCGTGCACTGTTCTCGTGACACAAAGAACTACCGCAGCATTGTACATCATGTACATAAAGTCGGGTCCGTTTCAACAAGCATCGATTACTATAATATCAGAATAGCCAATGACCTAACGAGCAGCATCTATCGAATGACGAATAGCCGGCGTTACGTCATTACTGGTGTAATACAAAATGACTCATCATTCTTTCCCCTAAACTCTAAACAATACCTATTGCACCACTTTTTGACTTACTAGTAAGTAGGTAATTTATTTTATATTTATGAATAATGACCAAAAGACTTAACATCCTCCTAATTTTCCATAATATTCATTTTAGATAATACATATATTATTATATGACGTTAAATTTCAAAAGATGCTCAACCAAAAACGATGTTAGTGCAGAGTAGAATGTCAGTCAGTACCTATTACATTTTTGGAGTAAAATATGACTGGGCTGTATACAACGTGTCTCATATCTCCCCAACCTACTTAGATGTATAAAAATTATAATGTTTAATTTTATTTTCACACCACTTGCTCTACAATGCCAAATTACATATCATGCAAACCTCACGCAAGTGATTAAAGCCCTTGGCTTTAGCCGGGGTGTAATGTTGGACTGAATCTCATTAATACCCGCTGGGTTATAATGAGATTCAGTCCAACACTTCACTTCAACACTTCACTTCAGTTCAGTTCACTTTTCATAGTTCTTATTGCAATGGCCTTAAAGTCTAATTTCGTAATAATAGATCAACTAATACTCGAAGGCCGGGGCCGGCGGCGCCGCGTCGAACGTAATTTGAAAATCGTACTTTTTCTAAAATCGAGCTGACCACGGCAAGCTGAATGGAACACATTTGAAATTATACAAAAGCCGCGAGTATTGTAAGACGCTGCAATAATATACGTAATAAAAATATATCAAAATAGAAGAAAAGTTCTGTTAAAATGTCGAGTGACGAAACGCTGTTTTTAGTAGCCTTGCTTTTTTATTTTCTCGCAAAAGGTGAGAAAAGTAGAGTACGCTCCTCGGGGATAAAGCTGTTTTTGTCTTGGGCGCGCTTGAACCCCTCACTGCGCTCAGGACTCGTCTTAATTCCCGAGCGAAGCGAGGAATTAACACCCTCGCTGCGCTCGGGAGTTAAATCTGGAGTCCTTCGTTACGTTCAGGATTCAATATCGCGCTCGTGACATAAAACAGTGCTTTATCCCCTCGGTGTATAATCTACTATTAAACTATCAAAAGTACCAACCTAAAACTGTTCTAAAATTGAATTTTCATAAATTTGACAATTAAATTTGATTATTAAGTTATTAAGGTTGACTCTTTTTTTTCGGTTAATTAGATATTATAATTTTTATGGGGAGTTATGAGACGTATGAGACACGTTGTATACCTACGCGTAAATAGGTATACAAATAGGTATCTCGTACATAATATGTATTTGCGTAAAATATATCAAACATTACATTTAACATTAATAAATTGCTTTATTCGTTCTTTTATTCATATTATACTCATTTGTTTCCAGTATTACGTCTTCCATTATTTCCTCACATTTATTGAGAAAAGCACTATACATACCTCGGCGGGAATGGGATTGCCGGACTCGTAATTATAGTCAACTAGCTGTGCCCGCGAACTACGTTTCGCCATCGAAATGCTTAACACAGTGTTTAATTTTTTCCTCCATTTTGTTCCAAAACCTCCCGCGCGCACACCCCCGTCTTGGTGACTGTAGTATTATATTATCTGTGGTGACGCTCACTTCGCAACGGGCCGTGCAGCAGAAATCGTAATATTTGAATTTCGCCATAACTTCAAAACCAAACGTTCAATTTTAATCATTCAAAGACCAAATATTATCTACATAAACTGTACTTAGTGATGAAATAATTTATTTTGATAAGGATTAATAGCATGAGAAAAATAAATGCGTTTAAATGTAGTCCAAAAAAAAATCAAGATTTTTAAATAAAAACATGGTTGTTGTGCCTCACTCGACATAGATAGGTATAGTGTGTCGCGGACTTTTTTGTAGATATTTATAAGATCTACAATTAATTAGAACATTTTATGGTTCTATCTTTTATATTTTAGGCAGCGTACGCAAAATAAGTTACTTTTCTGGTTGATTTTTTACACCTTGTGTCCGAAAAACCCAAATATCTTACAGAACTCTCTACTATATTATGCATGTATTATACATATAAACCTTTCTTAAGAATCACTCTATCTATTAAAAAAACCGCATCAAAATCCGTTGCGTAGTTTTAAAGATCTAAGCATACATAGGGACAGACAGACGGCGGATAGCGACTTTGTTTTATACTATTAGTGATTAAAGCTTACTCGTCCGGCAATCCCTAACTTCCCGGCCTCTGTAGTAATGTACTATTCATACATACTTTCGTAATATCTCTTCTTAGTCTGTGCTTAATTTCCTGGCCTAGGCCGGTAATAATGCATGAGCCAAGAATTACAAACTTTGTGTCTTCTTTTTACTACAATAATGACTACATTTCCGAGCATGTTTGAGGAATAGTAGATTGCTTTATAAGGGTGGAAAGGAATCAATCCCTACGAGGTTGATAGACGCCCGAGCGCAGCGAGGGCGGCTATAGTCCGAGTAGGGTTTGATTCCTTTTACCCGTGTGTAGCACTCTACTTTTCATTTCGAATGCAAGGAAAATAAAAAATAGCTTTTCTAATAAAATTTATTAATAAAAATACTCCTAACATGACATATCGACATCGTGTTTTACACTTAGTATACTTTTAAGCATTGAATATCTGCTCCATAGCGTAGACGCCTGCACTTTATGAGATAGTTCATTAAAGTATATAAGAAATACATTTTCAGAAAATGATTTTATATTCCTTGCATTTCGCCACTTCATAAAGTCGGAATATGTATTTAAATATCTTTCCTTTTGGCAATTTAAATTTTTGGCAAAAAAATTTCGAGTATTGTATTTGCTTCGTTCGTGACTGAATCTGGAGCCGAAATTTCAGAATCGCTTGAATTCATTGTTTTTCTTAAATACCTAAATCACACAATCAAGATTTCGGTACAGCGTAACAGATTCCCCTCCCGCCAAAATTATCTTTTTCACAGGTATTTTTAAATTTGGAACACATCGCGTTACCTGTTACTGGCCATTCAGCCAAATACTTTTATTATCATTGTACCAAAGATTGTATGTACGTAACCTAATTCAGTTCTATTTTTAAAATTTTACTTTCCGCCCTAAGGAGGGAAGTAAATAGTATGAGAATTTCCCGCCCGCTGGTGGGAACTAGCGTTTTCCTCCCAATACTCAGATCAAGGAAACGCTCCTTTCCGAGCATGAGGAATGAAAATGAATTATCATACTTACTTTCCTGGCCTAGGCCGATAAACTAATACATGAGCCAAGAATTACAAACTTCGTGTCTTCTTTTTACTACATAATGCCCTACATTTCCGCGCATGTTTGAGAAAATAAGCTTGTTGTTTTGTGCTACTTTTACCGACAATGCGTAGGACCATAAAAATCACATTTTTTTTAATAACAACAATAGAATACATGTTTTTTATGGATATGGTAAACTAAACAAATAATTTGTTGTTTTACTCCACAACAGTCAATTTTTGGAACGAATTGTCGCCTGTGGTATTAAAATTAACCGAGTCAATTACTTTTTGCGTTTTTACGTTAAAAATTAAAGCAAGGCTTTTATTGTGTTTCTATGTTTTGTTTTTCTCATATCATCATCACAGCCCATATACGTCCCCACCGAGGGGCTCGAGCCTACCCTATATTAGGGTGATTAGGCCTTAGTCAACCACGCTGGCCCAGTGCGGATTGGTCGACTTCACATACATCATTGAATTTCTTCGCAGATGTATGCAGGTTGCCTCACGATGTTTTCCTTCACCGTAGGAGCGTCAGACAAATGTAGATATGAAATTCGAAACGAAAAACACATTGGTACATGGCGGGTCTCGAACCCCGACCCCCCGATTGGAATGCAAGTGCCGAGTCCACTGCGCCACCGACGCTCTTCTCATATAATGTTGTTCAATTAGTTTGCTGAACGTTTGAATACCTACAGCAGAAAATTAGGTCGATTTTTAGGCTTTTGAAGGGATAAATCACTTTTAATAACTAACTTAATAAAAAAGGAAAACATAGGAAAATGCTTATAGTGGCCATTGATTTTATTGGAAAAATAGAGCAACTAGTGCCATTATCCAGGAAGGAAACTTCTAAAGGGACTACGTTTGTATGGAAAAACGACCTGTAGGTACGATTAGGCCGACATCGCACTTGTAACTCCTTTGTGTTTTCGGGTGTCCATGGGCGACGGTAATCACTTACCATTAGGTGATCGGTACATCTGCTCGTTTGCCCCATGTCCCATAAAGAAATAACGTGAAGATCGTTACTCTGAGGAACAATCATTTATTTAGGTAATTCAAGTTTTAAAAAACGTTGAATTTAGATCCCTGGGGATTCTAAAACCAATTTTTTTATACTCTCCCTGTCAGAATGTTAATGTCAGTCAGCTGGCAAATCAGCAGGAATCTGCAAGGAGCGGCTTTGCTCATTGTTCATCAATATAATTGTAGTTATGTAAAGCGGAGAGAGTAATGAGGTGAGGAGGCTTTATGAGAAATTCACAGTCAAAAACTAACTAAAACGCCTGTTTTCATTTTTTTGTTATATTGCAACACTATTTCCATAGGTATTTTCAATATGGCGACATAATGGGTGCGGTCAAAAATCAAATAACAGTGCAAAACTTTGCATGCGTGCAAACAACCCGCTTAAATCGTTTGCACTGCTCACGAACGTAAACACTCAGATCAATTTTGGACCGAGCTTTAGTTCTGTGAATCTGTCAAGTTGACATTTAATGTCATTTGAAAAGAAAAATTGGAGAGAGACATTATAATTGTGTCTCTAGTATCATTACAGAGCACTTCTGTAATTATTGTGGACATTCTAATGAAGAAATAAATTAGAATTAACTAAGCGAGCACAAATTAGATTACTGTTACACACGAGCGCTAATAGCAAATTTTGGACCGCACCCTATATGACGCACGCATCAATCGATCCGTCACAGCTCCCTGCCCCCTCGCCCCTCTCTGTTTAAATGACAGTTGACAACAGCATTGCGCAAAGCGGAGTCGAGCGTGCATGAAACGCGGTTAAACATGTTAAAAAGTTTTCTTGAAAAATCAATTTTATGTTGTATTCGGTGTTCGATTCATTCTATAAGAACTGTTATATTGAACTGTTGTCCATCTTGATCAAGTGACTATCCTAGTAAATCAATTAAATAGTGAATATTAAATTGCCTGCTTTAGATTTATCCATACCCGTGTCGTTTTTTGTATCGCCAACAATCATGCATCGAGGAAAGAAAAAACGCGACAGGACTGGTGAGTACTAAGAATATACATTTTAGTGGAAATTGACGCGCCAGCATACCTGAAATTTGCCAAGAATGAGATCACGCGGCGACCTTGTGGCGCTAACTTTCCGCGCTGTAATGACAGGTCCGCATAATAATCCCTCAAGCGTGGTATTTTTTGCATTCAATTTTCAACTATTATTTATACAAAATGCTTATTGTCATGCATGCCTTACTATCAAAATGCAAGCAACGTAAAATTGCAATAATTTTGTCTATCAATCCCCACGAACTTAACATGCACAATTTGCATTTATCTATAAATTAATAGATATGTACCTATTTCTTTGTTTCCGGATTATACATAATCAGTAGTAAAGGTCAGTTCCAATTGACATCAATCTTTATAAATATAAATAAACAGCAAAATTAATATGTAATTGAGGCAACAGATGGACCATATGTTCAAGTGTTGCATTTTGTTATGCAATATTTTGTTTGATACTGAACCCTTTATTAATTAATAGTTTCTTGTCAACCTTTGCTCCACGGTTTTGATGTGTTAATTAAGTCTTATTTTGCAAAAACTTGTTTACAAACAATGAATGATGTTGCTTTGTTGTTATCATACTAATATTACCATTAACATCATCATTTTACACATCATATTGAATTTATGTAATTAAAATCAAAAGAGAATAATGCTTGATCTGTTATTGCCAGACCAAACCCGAATCCCAATTGAAGAAGATGCTGGAATCGACCTCTCCAATGATAACAGCTCGGATATATCTGGCCAATCTGACACCAGAAGCAACCAAGATGAAGCAGGTGAGTAATTGACTGAATAAAAGTAATTTTACTTACATTGTAGGTATATCCTTTAAAAAATAATCTCTTTCCTTACCCTTATAGTTCTTTAACTTGTCAACACAAGTGAATGTCTCTTTGTGAAGGCCATTTCACTGCAGTCCAAGTCAATGTCAGTCCTTAGTAATCAGTTGCCTATAGTGATTAGCATGTAAGATTCAATAATAAATTGTTGTTTCATTATTAAAATTTTGTTATAATATCAAACTAAGTAATGAGACTATGAATTTTCTTATTCTTTATGAATTGAATTCATATGATAACATACCTGAATATTGACATGTTCACTAATAGTGTGAATTGCATCAAGAAAGATAATGGTGAAAATATTAATACTTAATTATATTCTAGCTCAGTTGGAACGTATGCAGCGTTGTTTTACTCGCCGCTAAATAATGTATCATCACAAAAAGCATGAGCACTATGAAGAGAGACTTAGAACCCTATGTCTCCACTCACTGGAGGAACGGCGCTTAGTCGCAGACATGAAGTTCCTGTATGATGTAGTGTATGCGGTGCTGGACAGCTCGGAGCTGACTGAGCGCATTGGTCTGAGCGCCTTTGCTTTTCTCTCGAGGTGTAGGCAAATGCGCTTACTGGAACGGTCAGGTCAAACTTTGTTGCTCACTCTGTCCTGCACAGAATCGTGCACACTTTTGAAGAGAGATTCAGTGATGTCGATGTTTTCGTGTGTTAAACACGAAATCAATATATCTCTCTCACATGTAGTACGGAAGCTGCCTCAATTTTGTGAATCACCCCAGTAAACAGAGCATCATATTCAACACACACTCACACTAACATAATACTCATACACATTACACACATCTACCGGATCAAATGTATTTTTTTTTATTATCAACATTTTATATTTTTTATCTGTATAGCCTGTCCGTACTTGATCCTCCGAAATTATTGATTTTAGTCAGACAAACTTTTTAATTGGCTATGTAAGAATTTAATTCTAAGTTTTTTTAATGTTAAATTTACATGCTGTAAAATTTGCAAAATAAAAAATTAATTAATTAGATATAGTTTTATATCTAATTAATAATTTTATATCAAATTTTTGAATAAAATAAATAAATTAATTCTACATACAAATTGTCGAAAAATATTGTATTATTGTTTACAAACATTAAAATATTTTATTATTTATTTCATTATTCTTTGTTTGCTGTCAACACTAGTTTGATTACAGTATAGGGACTATTTTGGTCATATCAAGGTATAAAATGTACATTAATGACAGAAGGTACAACATCTTCTATTTTTAAGTACAATGATGTCATTGCTGTTATTACATATTGAAAGTTTTTTGTGTGCGTTCCTGTATAACAGTTGGTAGTTTCTAAGAGCAGTCACTTCCTTTACTTTTTACAAGCTCACAGTATGTATCACTAAAGGAGCAATTGCTTGGCTACAAGTTTTGCCAATGAATAGAGAAGACATGAGGTCTTATTATCACAAATGCACAAATAAAAGACTTGATAAAACATCGCCAATAGGGTAGTTGACTCATATCAAAATTTATTAAAATATTGTTTATTTCTAACAGTATTTGGCATAAGGTTCCACAATATACCGATTTTAATAAATAACAATGAATGATTACTGTAAAATTTTAATTTGAAAATGCTAGAAATAATCTTTTTTTATCTCACGCCGTAAACGCTTTGATATCCTGTGGTCAGGGCCGTGACGTCACACATATAGTAAACAAAGAAATGTCAAATTTGATTCAACAACTCGTCGATTTGCATTATTCTTTCCTAAAACTGGCAAAAAATCGTCCAAGTCTCCGTTATTATATCTGTAAATATCTTAAATTATTTGTATTAATAGCAAAATCAACCATTGATGTTGGATTTGTGAGAGCAGATAGTACAAATCTTCCGAAAATCGACAGATTGATGGTCAGGAGATTCTTTGTATCACTCTAAACAATATAAGTACAGTTTCAATACTGTTTTAATGAAGAACAGGTTACAAGTGTACTTGTCAAGATTGTCACGCGGCAGAAGAGAGTTGCAAACATGCATTTTTGGTGTGGTTGCACCATCACAGTGAGGAGCTATTTTGTACAGCAGTTGAATGCTATTGGATAGAATTCTATCTCTCAAAAGTCAAATAAACACTAAAAGTGTTTACTTCAAGAGAAATGTTGAAAAGAAAACATCAGGATCATGTGTCAAATACCAGTGTAGTACTGCAAGAATTTGTAAATGAACATAAAAAGAGAAAGATTGGCAGTTGTTCATTTGTCAAGCATGAAGAAAATTACTGGGAGGAAAAATATATATACATTCACAGATTGTGACATATTTCTTAAAAAATAAAAGACCTCTTCAATGAAGAAAGAATAAAGTGCATAGAAAACTAAACCACGAATCATCAATACAGAAGTGCTCTTTAGTTCGAGCTTCGTTATAAACAATAGCAGCTTCCATGTGCTATAAAGTCAGCCAGTGCATAACACATGATGGTTCTTTTGTTCGGAAGATTTTTGGTGGGAAATCTTGCAGATACCTACGAGTATAATGAAATGTGGATAAAAGTTGAAAGATGAAGATTTGGGTTGAAATTTGCAAAATGTGACTTCATTTCTGATTAATACCCTGTAATAGTCTATTCAACAAACGGTATCCATAAAATTAGATTAATACAAAATTGTCATGCTCTTTTACTGAAGAAAATGTTAATTATCAAAGACGGAAAACTGTGAACAGTATGCTTAACTCAAGTATAGATGCAGATGTTTTGTGCTAAAGCAAAACTTATATACTTTTGTGTTGCTAGCAGTATGTAATTTTGAAAACACTCAAAAGGTGACAATATTAGCTATTTCTAACAATCTGTATGTCAAAAAACTTATTGATCAAATAGTGCCATTTTGGAAACTACTACATTTTTCCTAAATTATATGAAAGTATTACTTTATAATAAATCACTTTACTATTATTTTGACTTTTATTACCTGCGACCTTAAGGCAATATATACAAATTAATAAATTTGATCTAACTCTATTCAACCTATTCAATGATAAATATGAGCAACAAACCTATAAAATATTATAAATCTTTGAAGGTGTAACGGAAAAATAAAACACATGTATTTCAAATTAAAATATTTTGATTCAACTTAAACCTTTACAAGTAATTATTGTCAAATAAACATAGAAATTTTTTTTAGTGAAGAACATAATGACTAATGTAGTACAAAAATTTATTATGTCATCTTTAGATGTTAGTTATGTATAAAGTAAAGAAAAAAAAATTATTTATTTTATTTATTTAATAAGAAGGGTCTTGTAAATTAAGAAGAGCACAGGCTGACAACACAGCAATCACATTTAATATATTTGTATACGGCTTTAAAATGGATAACTTGCATATCCTTGCGTAAGCTGTTCTGAAATTTACCAGCCATGGTGGCCAGCAGGTTTAATCAGTGAAGATATAACATCTTTCAGTTTTACCAAACTGGGCCTATTTACTTCTATGGTGCTTTGGTATATGAATACTTGAGTTATTTTGTTGACATAATGTTGTTCTAGTTGACGGGTCACATTTTGATGTTGTGGCTGAGCATGCACTGCTTTGTATTATGTTACACAACTTTTACTGCCTTATCAATCTCGTTGTCAAGAGGAGAACAGGTTAGTACACAATAGTTCTCATTAAGTAACCACTAAAAGCAACAAATTTTAATTAGGTACTCAGTAAATTCAAGTAAAAGTTGTTTAGATAAATATATTCATTATGAAACTCTGATACTTTTGTTTGTAATACATACTTTTTAATTAATATTCAATTACATCATTATTCAATTGGACATAAGTACATATTCTTTTCTTTGAAAAATCATCTAGTGTCAGTGTATAACTTAGATTAAATCAAAAAGGCGTGAATGGTGAAGTTTTCTCTCAGTTTTCTGGTCAAGTTAAAATTTGGTTGGTCGGCTGCAGTCAGTTTTCATTCTAACTGAAAGATAAAAATTTAATTAATGATTTTACATACAACCTAAAAACTTCTATTTTGTTTAAGTTGAAACTGAAGTACCTACACAGATTGAGTTATTCAGTTATAGTACTTACATTAATGTGATTTTCCCAAAAATACATTTGAGTTTCAGTAGATAGTTACAGGATTTCTTTAAGCGAGTGTTAACCAATTATTTCGCATGTTTATATCACTGGGTACGTCTAATCCACAGATTTCCTGGAGTCTTTTGAGAGGTTATTATATTCCTGTTCTATTGTCCCGTTCCATATACAGTTTTACTATATTTTGTGATATTTAATAGAAAGCATTGTTTTTGTGAGGTTATTTCGCCCCCGTGCTTTGTTTACTATAAGACTGACGTCATTGCCACAGATAATGAACAGACTATCATGGCTGACCGTGTTTTCGGTCCAAAATTGAAAATCTTAATTTAAAATAGATTTTTTGCACTTTTTAGCCATCGAAAAAAATAATATTCATGTGCTATGGTCTAATACAACAATTATGAACATTTTAAGCCCTACTTTAAAAAAGGGTCAACTAGCCTATTCTTATACTCCATGTCACATTGTACACACAGCAACACGCTAGGCTTGTCGCTCGTCAAGCTATACATGTTGCTGACTGTACATTCTTTTTGTTATAGGTTAAATTTAATTAAGGCAAAATTTTTCAATGAAAGTATTCAATTGGTGCGTGTTGCCAGTTATGATGTACACAACTGAGACAAGATGTCTTACAGTGGGCCTCATAAGAAGGCTTAAAGTCGTTCAGTCCACTGGGATAAATAATGTTGTACACATTTGGTTTACACCAAAGCTAACTGCAACATTTCACAATTGAGTTTGAACTTTTCTATGCTAATTAATGTAAGAATCGATTTGGGGATATTAACAATTTTGAGTAACATGCGCTCCAGATTTCACAATTGAGTTTGAACTTTTCTATGCTAATTAATGTAAGAATCGATTTGGGGATATTAACAATTTTGAGTAACATGCGCTCCAGCTAAAATAACAATATGAATTCAAATTAAAGTTTAATGGTCTCATTGTGTGTATCCATATATTGCTGAATAATTTGCATTTGTGAAATTGTATCGAGGTCGAAGTCGAAGGTTTGCTTTTTATGGTCGGCTGAGAGACAAAGTCACAATGCTGAAACACGTTCTCAATCACCACCAGCCATCGAGAACGAAACTGAAAAGTTCGAGGAGAAAGTGATGGAGGTGATCGACAACCTGTCGGCGCGGTCGGCGGCGGCGCGCGCGTCGTCGTTCGCGGCGCTGCACGTGGCGCTGCAGCGGCGCTACGTGGGCGACCTGCTCGCCAACCACCGCGCCACGCTCGCCGACCACGTGACGCGCGCGCTGCGCCGCGGCCGCGACGCCGAGCGCCGCTCCGCCGCCGCGCTCGCCCCGCTGCTGGCGCTGCAGGTACTGCCGCCGTACACTGTACCACTGCACACTGTACCACTACACACTGTACCACTACACACTGTACCACTACACACTGCACACCAACCACTGAGCGCCGCTCCGCCGCCGCGCTCGCCCCGCTGCTGGCGCTGCAGGTACTGCCGCCGTACACTGTACCACTGCACACTGTACCACTACACACTGTACCACTACACACTGTACCACTACACACTGCACACCAACCACTGAGCGCCGCTCCGCCGCCGCGCTCGCCCCGCTGCTGGCGCTGCAGGTACTGCCGCCGTACACTGTACCACTGCACACTGTACCACTACACACTGTACCACTACACACTGCACACCAACCACTGAGCGCCGCTCCGCCGCCGCGCTCGCCCCGCTGCTGGCGCTGCAGGTACTGCCGCCGTACACTGTACCACTGCACACTGTACCACTACACACTGTACCACTACACACTGTACCACTACACACTGTACCACTACACACTGTACCACTACACACTGCACACCAACCACTGAGCGCCGCTCCGCCGCCGCGCTCGCCCCGCTGCTGGCGCTGCAGGTACTGCCGCCGTACACTGTACCACTGCACACTGTACCACTACACACTGTACCACTACACACTGCACAGCAACCACTGAGCGCCGCTCCGCCGCCGCGCTCGCCCCGCTGCTGGCGCTGCAGGTACTGCCGCCGTACACTGTACCACTGCACACTGTACCACTACACACTGTACCACTACACACTGTACCACTACACACTGTACCACTACACACTACCACTACACACTGTACCACTACACACTGCACACCAACCACTGAGCGCCGCTCCGCCGCCGCGCTCGCCCCGCTGCTGGCGCTGCAGGTACTGCCGCCGTACACTGTACCACTGCACACTGTACCACTACACACTGTACCACTACACACTGTACCACTACACACTGTACCACTACACACTGCACACCAACCACTGAGCGCCGCTCCGCCGCCGCGCTCGCCCCGCTGCTGGCGCTGCAGGTACTGCCGCCGTACACTGTACCACTACACACTGTACCACTACACACTGTACCACTACACACTGTACAACTACACACGCTACTACGTCACGCGCCTAGATTGATATATCATTTTATTTACTTTGACTAACTGATTTTTTATCAATTTTCTAATAGTATTTTTGCAACCTATCTTTGTACTAAATAAAATATTGCATTTTTGCAATATTGCACTGTGATAAACAGTGAAAAATGTGTGAGAGAAAAACAACATCAATATAATGAACTCTCAAACCACTAAGTTTAGTATCAATTCATCAACCAACCAATGTTAACAAAGGAAGAACTTGCCTCGAACTTGATAATAATGTTGTGTTCCACCAACACTTAGACATAAGATAGCCAGTTCCTCAGCTGTTGCATAATCCAGGTGTAATACACTTCCAGTTGCTAGAACTGTTAACTCTTTTAAAAGAAAGTATGGATATACTTGTTTAATGAGTAGTTTTGTTATGGTGGCGCTAATTATATATTTTTATTCAATTAACGAATTGTAGCTTAATTCGTTAATTGTTGGCAATCACTGTTACTTAATCAGCCTGCAGGTCAACAACACAATTATCAACAACCAATATATTACACTAGAATATAAATTCACAAAAAATATTAATTTTATTTATTAAAACAATCAATGAAAATATGCAATCATTGCCTTTGTTTATTCTATCATAATATCAATGTCCAAACAGATTGGAGAAGACGGCTATGAAGAATTCCTGGCAGAAGTGCGCCCAGTATTGGCAGCTACTGCTATAGACCGCTCAGCTTCTATAGAAACACGCACTGAGGTACTAATTATTTTTTAACCTTATTAAAGTATGTTAATAAATTATCAGAATGTGTAATCTCCAATGTATAAAGTTATAGTCTCCAATGAGATGATAACTTAGCATTCCATGAATTCACCGTGCGGGTGCCGGTTTCTTCGCGTTGCAGAGAACGTGATGGATCTGGCACCCGCAATATTGTTAGCGCGACTCTAATGGAAAAAAAAATGTCACCTACAATTCATTTTGCAATTCGTTGTGAGAGATGTAAAATAGTAATATTTTGTGTCATAAAATTTTCCAAATAAAACTATACATTTTGATAACAGTGACTATGTTACAAGGTATGATGGTGTATCAAACATTTATTTAATCGTTATCTTTTATAGGTCTGTTCATCCTTGGCAGTTCTGTGCTACTTGCTTGAAGAGGACATCACTGAAATAGTAGAAATTATGAAAATGTATGAAACCATATTCAGCGGCAGCTACCTGAAGGTTAGTTTATTTAATACTTAATGTACAGAAGAAAAAGTGCACAAAGGCAGACTTACTTCGAGTTTGCCGCTGTCTTCTGACGTCATAGAAAAAATCCTCCATACTAAAGGAGCGTGCGCGAATTCTTTAATATGTTGCTGTAATTGTTGTCTTCTGATTGTTAACTTTTTTATTTGTCTACTGTGACACGAATGTTTATTCCTTTATGTTAACAGCTGTTACTTAAATAAATATACTTTTTGGTGTTGATTTAATAACGACATAATTCAGGGTAAGGTTGGCAATATAACATCACATCAACATTTCGTACTTGAAAAGCAGTATTATTATTTTTCTTTTGACCTTGAGGCCGTGAACTGTAATCGTACATTTTGGGTGGCGATAAATCTACCTGAACAAGGGCTTATCAGATAACGCGTTAGGCACTATTAGTAATCTTCCTCAATAGATGTAATGTATTTATAAGTTTTCGATTATACTATAACCGATGATTACACTAAAACCGATGTAATGACAGTAATTGAAAATCACTAAAATAATGCATTTATTTAATAAATACTTGTATTATGGAATACGACACACCCAGTTATTTTTTTATTAAGAAAGGGATTATTACGATAAATAATAAAACTACGAATTTCGTATGTGTGCCATATTAAGGTGAATATCAATCACAAGGAATGACGTCACCTTTGAGTACGAGTCACTATGAGTAAACAAACTGCTGTTTGTTCTTCGGTTTTATTTATGATTCAATTGTGTTCAGAGTTTTTAATTATTCTTAAATCTTAAGTGTTTACGAGGATTTACTAAGGCAAACAGTGCTAATTTGTCTAAAATCGATGTGTTGATGTTGTGATTTTTTTTTATTTTCACTTCAATATAAACCCCATATGAGTTATTTGTGGTTTTACATTGAAGTGTTCTCACTCTGCGCGATGGATAAGATAGCATTCCACAGTTGTATACAGCGTGTTTGTGCATAAAGTGCACATACGAGGCAGGGGGCAAAAGGGAGTCATATTAGTGATAAAAAAAATTGAAAAGAAATCCCAGATTATTTTTTATTTTTTAGGGGCCATTTAATTTTTTTACTCTCCCTGTTGCGAGCCTGACGTGCATAAACCGTTATAACTCTTGAATGAATAGACTAATATCAATAAAATAAACGCCAACGTGATCTTTAAAATCAATAGTGCTGTCAAAACACAAATTTTGTCAATTTTTTTTTCATTTTATTTTTCACTAAAATGACTCCCTTTTGCCCCCTACCTCATATGTGCACATTATGCAGAAACACACTGTATAAGGACCATAATTGATCGGATCTTTGGTGACGCATTCATACAAGGTTGGCCACATTAGATCTGCACAGGTTGCAGGGATCGCTGGAGGTCGTCATCCTAATCGCCCTTAGCCCTCTTCAAATAATAAATAGATATACTATGTCACGTTTATTGGTCGTAAAGACTACCACACGTTCGTAGTTAAGCAGTCGTGAGGATTATATTATTTTCGTAGCTAAACGGTTGCAAGGACTACATCCCGTTTAAAATTGAATGGCTGTCACGGCTAACGCACTTTAATATTTGTGAGATCTATGTCACGTTCGTCGTTAAACGATCGGAAGGGCTAGATGACGCGTGTCGTTAACGGTCGGCAGGGGGACGGCAGCGTGAAGGTGTCGGGCGCGGCGGTGGAGGAGGGGCTGCTGCACGGCGCCGCGCTGGATGGGTGGGCGCTGCTGCTGGCGCTGCTGGAGCCGCCGCACGCCGCGCGCCTGCTGCGGACCGCGCCGCCCTCGCTGCGGCGCCTCGCGGACCTCCTGGCCGCGCACACTCTGGAGGTACCCCCCGCCCCCCGCCTCCCGCCTGCTGCGGACCGCGCCGCCCTCGCTGCGGCGCCTCGCGGACCTCCTGGCCGCGCACACTCTGGAGGTACCCCCCGCCCCCCGCCTCCCGCCTGCTGCGGACCGCGCCGCCCTCGCTGCGGCGCCTCGCGGACCTCCTGGCCGCGCACACTCTGGAGGTACCCCCCGCCCCCCGCCTCCCGCCTGCTGCGGACCGCGCCGCCCTCGCTGCGGCGCCTCGCGGACCTCCTGGCCGCGCACACTCTGGAGGTACCCCCCGCCCCCCGCCTCCCGCCTGCTGCGGACCGCGCCGCCCTCGCTGCGGCGCCTCGCGGACCTCCTGGCCGCGCACACTCTGGAGGTACCCCCCGCCCCCCGCCTCCCGCCTGCTGCGGACCGCGCCGCCCTCGCTGCGGCGCCTCGCGGACCTCCTGGCCGCGCACACTCTGGAGGTACCCCCCGCCCCCCGCCTCCCGCCTGCTGCGGACCGCGCCGCCCTCGCTGCGGCGCCTCGCGGACCTCCTGGCCGCGCACACTCTGGAAGTACCTCCCGCCTCCCGCCTCCTTTTTCTTGTGGCTCTAATACTGGGTTTCTACTTAAGCTATCTGCTTCTAAATTATATCTTCCTGGGTATATTATGAGTATATTACGTCGAAATTAAACTATGATAGAAAATATGCCAGGGACCCGATTCTCATGTAATAGAACTTTTCCGCATGGTAAATTCGTATGCGAATTTTTCGATTCTACTGAGAAGTTCGAATGATTCGTATGAACCGTATTCTGGGGTACCCATAGAACAATATTACCAATCGAACTAGGAAGTCGGAAAAAGCATTGACAATTTAATGTTTCGTACGACGTTCATGAGGCGTTTTTAAATACGCAACCACTATAATGTACATCTTAAAATAGTTCTTTTTGGTAAAAAAAATATTACAAAATCTATTTTAACACAAAATATATTTTTGAATGTGATCATATTTTCTAAAAATAATACTTATATTACAAAATATAAAAGTTCAATTTTTTATATTTCGTAAAGTACATTGATTGAAACGGAACGCTCCAGACAGCACATTCATAAGTTCTGACGTTAAATGTCATTAATTACAACAAAGTTTGTCAAAGATAAATATTGAATTGAGACAAATTCTTATTTTAATTATTTTATTTATATAATAATCTGTTATGGAGTACAATAATATATCCAAAAAATTTGCTAGTGCGGAGCAAAGGCTTCGTCTAGTACATTTAGTAAAAGCCGATCCACAGCTGAAATGTGGCAAACTTCCAAGCTCATTCACTAAGAATGAAGCTAAAAGGCGGTGGATAAACATCAGTGAAGATATAAACTCCATCACAGGGGCTAAAAAAACTTGGGAGGAGTGGCGCAAGGTAAGTTTTTGAAGTTATCCTCGATGTTACGTGTATGTGGTTCGGCGCTTGCTGCCTCTAATTCTTCCACCAAATTGGGGAAGAAGTTCACCAAAAACTCTTCCTCATTCATTTTAATGAGACAAAACACAGAGAGAAAACACAGTTTGAGCCAGCTTCGTGGTTTGATCACATTTATACAAAAATAATCACAAACTCCTTGTATTTTTATAATTTTGAAACACTTTTGACAGCTAAATTCGTATACGAACGTAACTTCGACTGGTCCATACCATTCGTTGCGTTCGAGTGATGTTCGCTCGAATTATTTCGATTGTAAAATTCTGAGAATACACAAACTGTGGTTCCTCCGAAAAAAATTCGAATTTCGATCATTTTTACGAATGTGAACTTTTTTCGAATGCATAAGAATCGTGTCCCAGATCTCCTAATTCTCCATCTGTTCTGGCTTTTATGTTCATTTTCTAAAAGTTTATGGTCTGTATATACCTTAAAAGATTTTCCCATAAGCCAATGCTGCCAATATTTCACTGCCTCTTTTATTGCTAAGCATTCCAAATAAATTGCTTTTTCTTTTTTTCACAATTATTAAATTTTCTTGAGAAATATGCGCATGGTTTTTCTTCTCCAGATTCCTGTGGTAGTTTCAAAACAGTCCCTATACCTTATATACTAGCATCAGTATAAATATGTATTGGTAGATTTGGGTCAAATATACTCAAAATAGGTTTCTCACAAAGATGATTTTTTATTTTGTCGAAAGATTCTTGGCATTCTTTTGACCGATTGTTGTCCTTTTCTTAACAAATTATGTAAAGGGTCCAATATTATCGATATGTTTGGTTCTTAGGTGTTTTTAGTACAGGGAATTCCTTTATGGCAATTAAATTGTCTTTCAGAGGAGTGACGGTATTGTTTTGAATAATATGTCCTAAATGTTTGACTGAATCTTGTTTGCACAAGATTCAGTCAAACATTTGAAATCCTTCTTTTGAGATAGCATCAAATAATAATGAGTTTAAAATGGGATAAAAATGTGTCAGAAAATATCAAGATGTCATCAATATAATTGATAGTAAAGTCTGATAAATTATGTTTCCTTATGATACTACTCAAAACTCTTTGAAAAATAGCAGGTGAAGTTTTTAAGCCAAATGGTAAACAAGTCCACTGATAATGTCCATATTGTGTCATAAATCCAGTCTTATATCTGTCTTCAATTTTAAGCGGAATAGCCCAAAATGCTGAATTTATATCCAATGTTGAAGAATACTTACAATTACTCGTCTTAGCCACCAAATCCTCAATCAATGGAAACGGTTGTGACTGTGGAACTATAATTTTGTTCAAATCACGAAAATCATATAAAAAACGAAAAAGTAAGCCAAAGTTTTTACAAATGGTAAAGCAATTACTCCTTGGGAAAATGTATTACACTATAGAAGAATACTTTAGTGATAAATTTAATAAGCCTTAATTTTAATTAATGATTCATGTTGACTTATATACGAAAGACTTATTTTAAATTGATTTAATTTAGTTTAATTTATTTGAATAATAATAATAATTTTATTTGCTAGAATATGGTGAAATATAAAATGGTGTCAATTACAAAGGTGGCTCCTCATATTCTACTATTACATAGTGTGCAAATTTTAAAATTTATGTCAGATTACATATTGAATTACAAAGTATTGCTAAACCATTAATACCTACTCCATGCTACATATTTAATTCGATATCCTCAGAGTCATAAAAATCACAGGCAAGAATTTAAATGTAAGTATTATACATAATCTCTAGTCATCATAATTTGATATAAATAACATCCTTTATATTATTCAAGTTTAATTTAATTAATTTATATAATCCATTCCAAATCTTAAATGCTGCAATTTATACATATCAATAAAGAAGAAAAAACTATTTTTCTGTTAAGAATTCGTCAATGTGATAATAGCATTTTTCTGATAAGAATGTCTTCAATTTGTTTTTAAATTGCATTATACCAAGTTCTTAAATATGTTTGGGTATTTTATTATAAATATGTGGTCCCATTAGGAAAATACTTTTATGCATTAAAGCAGTATTAAACTTAGGTGTATAGAGTTTATTTTTATCTCTTTGGGTACGATTACTTACATCAGAAATCTTCGGAAATAGGCTAGGATTCGTCTTAATAAAAACAGCTACTTCAAATATATATAAAGAATAAAGAAATTAATTTAATTTTAATCCGATATTGACACATTGACATTACATATAATTAACTGACATTTCATTTAATTTATCAACAATTTATTTTTAATTTTAATTCGATATTGACACATGGACATTATATATAATTTATTGACATTTCATTTAATTTATTGACATTTCATTTTATTTATTGACATTTCATTTCAATCAATTGACATCCTATTATTTTGATTGACATTGATTATTCATTTAGGTATTATCACGTCTTCATAATAATGTAACTAAATAATTTACAATTCATAATTATTTTTCAATAAATATAAGAACAAGGAAATCTAGCTAGTAAAATTAAATGTCTGCCCTTCTCTATTTATATTTAATTGCAACGCCTTAACCCCTCGTTTACACCAAGAAACAAGTAAAATACTAGTTTCATACAATACTTGTAGAATACTTGTCAAAACATAATTATTTGTTTTATACATGTATTGCAACTGTCTCAAACATTCTTTCGTTCATACTGTGTTGCCAACAAGTCTCTAAACAAGTATAAACCACATCTGCGTTTACACTTAGATCTATGACATATTCAAACTAGTCTGATACATTGACAGCGTTTACACTTACAAAAAGCAATCGTGTTTTTAACAAGTTTTGTTTATTTCACTGAAATTTATGTATCATACTAATTTAAAACATGTTTTAAACTCTATCCATGCTTGTTGGATAAAGTTTTAAACTTTTACCGGACGGACCGTATTATTTTACGGGGGGAAGGGAAGAAAAAAAAATCAAAAAAATACAAAAAATGCTGCACTAGTATAGAGCAGCATTTTTAATTTTTTTTTATAAAAAAAAAATTTTCATAAAAAAAATTTTTTAATTGAAAAAAATTTTTTTTAATTCATTGTTTTTATTTTATTTATAATAATTGATGTGTCCTGAAGCGTCCCTAAAATTTTCCAGTGATAAAAAAATAACCGTGTAAACAAGTATACTGCACTCATGAAGTTAAAGTTCCTCAGCATCTTTACTTTCCATTGTGAATAGTCATTTGAGTAGAAAATATTAATGAAACTACCGGACTGGCGTGTCATTTTCTACAAGTTTATCTACAACAAGTATAAAACGTGACATCATAAACATGTAGACAACTAGTAGTTCAGAAACAATTTCATACAACAAGTTGTATACATGTTTTGTATTCAACAAGTTTTATACATGTATACGAGTGTAAACAATAAACGAAAACATTGCATAAAACTTGTTAAATACATGTAATATACTTTGGTGTAAACGAGGGGTAACAAGGTAAAATGTGTAACTTCATCTCACACTTGTAATACAATAAATAAAATAAATATATACAGGGTGTCCCAGAAGCCGACGTCAAGCCGAAAGCAGGCGGTAGACTAACTCATATATGTTATCAGAAAAATATAAAAAAATGTAAGTCATCTATTTAAAAAAAATCTAACATTTAAAAAATTCGATATAATTTACACCCTGTGACGGTTTTTTCACTCTTGTTGCTACAAATCTTGACTTTTCTAAACATTTTCTTTTGTTTTGTAATCCTGAATAATGTTTCTGTATACTCTAATCTAAAATTTAAAGCCAGCTGCTCAAAATTAGAAGAATATGCCATTTTTATCTAAATTAAACATTCAAAATTAATTTTTCGCATAGGTTTAACAAGCTGTACTGAAAAAAAAATGTACTATGCGAGATTGGCAAGTAACTGCAAAAGCTGGCGCATTCAAATTCAAATTCAAATTTAAAAATCTTTATTCAACACAGGCCTTTACAGGCACTTATTGACGTCAAAACAAAGCAAAACAATCTAATTTAAAGAAATTATATTAACCTTGTATGTGCATACATCCTAAATATACTCAAGATGTCTGCAAATACAAGTAGGAATGAAAAAAAAAAAAAGTTGATTCTACACCTGTTCGGAAATTGGGAGAGCCTTCTCGAGAAGAACAGGCAAGAAACTCGAAAGGTCTAAATTTTTTATCTCCTCTTTTAAATCGCCATTTACAATTTTGGTTTGTTACAGAGTCGTCAATTGGAAGCTGACCTCAAAGCAAAAGTTTGAGCTCAACTTCCATTACAAGAATAGATGTGTTAATTCACATTATATAAGCTATCTCTGAGAGAAGTGCGTGAACTTAGATTATAAATAAATTGCTCTCACTGAACGTTTCTTTGAAACAAAACGCAATACATTGTTAAATATTAGAATTGAGAGTTCAAACCCAAGCTTTTTTGTCCGTCATGTAATCAGACACTTTATAATATGCTTTTTTAATAAGTACATCTTTGATTGCAACTTTAAATTTGTTTAAGCTAAGTTCTTGTATACAACTTGGGATTTTATTGTAGAAACGTATACACAGGCCTCTAAAAGAATTATTAATTTTTTGGAGCCTGGTATTTGGTAAAGCTAACATATTCTTTTGTCTAGTATTAACTGAATGAATATCACTATTTTTACAAAACACATGAATATTCTTATGAACATATATTAGATTCTCATAAATATATTGCGACGCTACTGTCATAATACCAATTTCTTTGAACTTTTCTCGCAAAGAATCTCTCATTTTAAGGTTATAGATTGCTCGAATAGCCCTTTTCTGCAGTACAAAAACAATCTGAATGTCGGCAGCATTTCCCCACAACAAAATACCATACGACATCACACTATGAAAGTAAGAAAAGTATACAAGTCTTGCTGTATCAACATCAGTCAGTTGACGTATTTTCCATACAGCGTGAGCTGCAGAACTAAGTCTCTTTGACAATTTATCGATATGTGGGCCCCATTGCAGCTTAGAATCAAGTGTGATCCCAAGAAATACTGTGGTGTCCACAGGGTCAACACCTATATCCTTTATTTTTACAGTGGTGTGAACCTCTTTGACATTGGGTAAAACAAATTTTATACATTTTGTTTTCCCTTCATTAAGTGACAGGTTGTTCACATTAAACCAGTGAACAATTCTTGAGATAGAATTATTTACATCGTCATTAATTTGCACACCTCTTTTAATTTTAAATAAAAATGAAGTATCATCTGCAAATAATACCATCTCATGTCTATCCTGTACAAAATCAGGGAGGTCATTGACATATATAAGAAATAGAAAAGGACCAAGAATCGAACCTTGCGGAACTCCCATTTTAACTGCAGAACCTTGAGACCTTTTTCCATTGATGTCTACTTTTTGAATCCTCCCACTTAGATAAGAGATTAGAAGATCTAGTGCAGTGTCACGAAACCCATAGTGGTGTAATTTTCTGATCAAGATTTCGTGATAAACGCAATCAAATGCCTTGGACAAGTCACAAAAAATGCCTAACGCATCGTGTGAGTCTTCCCAGGCTTCGAATATATGTTGTATTAACTCAACACCAGCATCGGTTGTTGAGCGACCCCTCCTAAAACCAAATTGTTTACAGTGTAGAAGATTATTCCTATTAAAATAACTTTGCATTTGCTCCAACATTATTTTTTCAAAAATTTTGCTAAAAGTAGGTAGCACAGAGATAGGTCTAAAATTACTGGGGTCTGATGTGCTACCAGATTTATGTAAGGGAATAATTTTACTTAGCTTCATAAGATCAGGAAATACACCACAGTCAATGCAATCATTAAAAATGTTAGCAAGTATTGGAGCTATTGTTTCAATTACGGATTTAGTAACACCAACGGAATTGCCCCACAGATCCGCAGTTTTCTTTTTATTTAAAGTTTTAAATGACTTTGTTATATCAATTCCACTAATGTGTACAAATTTGAATTTATCATTACAAACTTTAACATGATCCTTCACTATAGATTCAGCAATAGCGGGGGATGAATCCAAAGACTTTGTGATTGAGACTGGAATATCAGTAAAGAACTTTTCAAATTCTGCAGCTACTTCTGTGTCAACTGTTACCTTCTTACCATCAACATTCAAACAATATTGATTATTAGTAGTTTTAGCTTTTCCAGTTTCATTATTTATAATATTCCATGTCATTTTAATTTTATTACTACTGTTTTTTTATTTTTGAACTTAAATAATTAGATTTAGCAAGCTTGCAAACTTTTTTGAACACTTTGGAATAAGTTTTTACATAAAGTTTAAATTCATCACTAGTATTGAATGAGCGTTCATTGTAAAGTTCAAAAAGTTTTATTCTGCTTTTGTGAATACCTGGTGTAGCCCATTCACTAAAAGCTAAAGTGCCATCAACCGATATATTCTTTGGAATAACAATATTTTTAAATTCAGAACAAAATGTATGAAAAAAATTTTCATATAATTTATTTGGATTTTCTTCATAACCTATATAATTTAATTTAATACCAATATTATTTTTCAGCCGTTCTAAGCGACCAGCAGTCTTTGGTACAACAGTGATATTCTTTTTTTCCATGCTTTTACATTTAAGTGGAATGGTAACAATTTGTCCAGAATGGTCAGATTCTAAATTATTAAAAACTCTTCTTGCTAAAGGAACAATATTTGTATAAATATTGTCAATGCATGTGGCAGACGATTGAGTTGTTCTTGTTGGCTCCAAAAATAAATTTCCAAGGTTATATGACCAAAACAGATTTTTAATCCTAATAGATAAACTAGAATTTTCTAATAAATTAATATTAAAATCACCACAATAAATGGTTTGTTTTGTGGAACTACACACTTTTTTCAATACTTCATCCATAGTATCTTCAAAAAGGTAATATAATCCTGAAGGAGGCCTGTATATACTTAATACAATAATCTGGTCCAGCTCCACGCAGGCTATATCTATTGTTCGCTCAATCGAAAGACTCACAATATCCTTACGATCCTTAAATTTTTAGCTTTTTATCTAATATTATTAAAGAACCACCACGAATTGATTTTTCTCGACTGAACGAACTACCAACCAGATGATTGCTGAAATTAAACATGAACTGATAACTTTTAAGCCAGTGTTCAGTTACACAAAAGATGTCTACATTACTACAGTTCAAGAATAATTCCACTTCCAGATCCTTGCCTAACATTCCTTGAATGTTCTGGTGCACCAGGTTGATAAGATTTACTTTATTTTTGTTTTCAAATGGGTTTTGCAATACATTTACAAAGTTTTCAGTATCTTTTCTACCTAATGATAAGCAAGAGGATGTCTCTTTTGTCTCATTACTTAATTTAAAGATTTATTAAAAATATCATCAGTAACATTACTGACAGTCGTTTCACTACCACAGTATTGCTCAATAGGAGCAATTTCAGTACTTTGAGTGGGCTGCTCAATAAAAGCATTGTCAGAGAAAGAATTTATAGCCATGTTTTTGGCTAAAGTTTGTAAATAAAATCTTAGCGAAATAGCTAATTGTTTTTTATAGAATGTTGATAGATATAATCTATCTTCTGTCAAATAAGCTTTAATACATGTCAGTTTGTTGAAGTCAATAATATGGAATTTTTTCGAATAATTTGTCATTAAATCTAATGTCAAATTAAGTTTGTATCTAATATTATTTTCATGTTGTGACAAACGATTATGGTAGGGAAGGGTAAACATTATTATTTGATTAACATGTAAATTATTTAAATGAGAACAAAAATGTTTTAGTACTTTTTTGTTCAAATTACCCCTATTTCCCAAGATCATAACCAGTTTGTCATTAATATCAAACTTATAACTATTAATTTTATTTGTAATATCATGGAAACTTGAGCCAGGCATACAATAATTAATGACACTAAAATCCAACTGATTTGTCAATAACTGGCCCATACCTTTGCCTATGTCATCACAAAAAATAATACATTTAGGCTTAGACACAGACATCTTACAATGAAAACTAGATTGCTCATTGACTGGTGACTGACATACAATACTATGAGCGGAGGATGTATGACTGGGTGCATTGTTATTATTTGTGACATTGCATTCTGTTATTGAAATATTCTCACTTGCAGTCAAAAGTTGTTTGTCAAGAAGGGACTGATAGCGGTCCTCATTATGCTGACAGAGTGTGGCTAGTTCTCTGATAGATTGAATATGCATTTTAATATCATTTTGAGCCGTGTCATAATTTTCGGAGATAGTTGACAATTTGTGTTGTAAATTTCTAATAGTATTATTGAGTTCTTCAACGTCCCTATCATACAAACCCCTGCTCTCTTTCAATTTGCTATCATAAATGTCTAATGAATCTATTAGACATGCACGCTCTTTCCGTAATTTAATATTACTCCTAAATGAGTTATACTTTTTTAATTGGTATTGAGTCCTTTTTAGCATTTTCTTGATTTTAATATATTTTTTAAATTTTTTATTACTCATATGATTGTTCAATAAGGGCCTACCCTCTGTAGGCGAAGAGGATTCTGCTAAATTTTGTCCACCAGGTGACTGCATGAGTTCATCGAACAAGCTGTGTGTGTGAGCATTTTCTTGATTTTGTTTAAATTGTTCCAGTTCAGAAATTTGCCTATTCGCCTCACGCAAGTCCCGTTCAAGTTCTGTGATTCGATCCAATGCCTTCACATAAGTGTCATTACACTGCGTAAAACCGGTGATGGTGTGCTGCAGCTGGTGTCGCTCCTCAAGTACTTCCTTATATTTGACATCCAATTCGGAGAGCTCACTTTTAAGGAAGGTGTTTTTGTCTATGATCTTTTTGATTTCGATCTCACTTTCATCACGTTCCCTTAGAAGTTGATCGCAGGAATCCTTCAATGTCTTTATTTCAATGACAGCTTGCCTGAGTTTTGCCTCAGTATTTTGGGCAGCAGCTTTGCGGGTCAGCATTTTGTTAGCTCATCAATTGCCTAAAAAAGTTGAATTTTATTTTAATAGGAAGTATAAACTGGGTAATGAAACAAGACCTAGGAATTTAAAGGCAACTGATAAGAAAGGGATATTTTGAAAAAGAAAATAAAAGTAGAAAAATAAAGAAAATAAAATAACTTGTCAAGGAATAATATTATCAAACAAAAACAGAAAAGGTGATATACAAATAGCAAAGAGAACAAAAAAAAAATTCAATAAGGATTCCAAAATGGTATGATACTTGGTAGATAATTTCTACGATTGCAGACAATATTTTTTTTTCCAGAAACAGGCAGTTTTGAACAAATTTTTCTTACGTACTTAAAATTTATTCTAATGTACCCATGGTTTGCTTTAAGGCTGTAACTTTAACATTCTAGTTTGAGTGAGACCGGGAGAGTCATTTTACGAAGTGTGAGAGAGACAGATAGTGAAAAAATGTCAAGATTTACAACAGGTGTTCAAACTGTCTTCCTTCAGCTCTAATGCAGGCTCGACATCTTCTTAAAAAAGATCGGGCTATCAAGCGGGCGAATCTTCCATTATTAACAAAATCATTTGCTTCTATTATTCTTTGCCGTAGGTCAGTCACAGTTTCGATTGGCTTTGCGTAAACTTTTTCTTTCACCGCTCCCCAGTAAAAGAAATCTAATGGATTTAAATCTGGGGAACGGGCTGGCCACGAGATAGTACCAGATCGTCCTATCCATCTGCCTGGGTATTCCTCATCGAGATATTTTCTTACTGAAAGAATGTTAAAGTTACGGCCTTAAAGCAAACCATGGGTACATTAGAATAAATTTTAAGTACGTAAGAAAAATTTGTTCAAAACTGCCTGTTTTTGGAAAAAAAAATATTGTCTGCAATCGTAGAAATTATCTACCAAGTATCATACCATTTTGGAATCCTTATTGAATGCGCCAACTTTTGCAGTTACTTGCCAAACTCGCATAGTACTTTTTTTTCAGTACAGCTTGTTAAAGCTATGCGAAAAATTAATTTTGAATATTTAATTTAGATAAAAATGGCATATTCTTCTAATTTGGAGCAGCTGGCTTTAAATTTTAGATTAGAGTATACAGAAACATTATTCAGGATTACAAAACAAAAGAAAATGTTTAGAAAAGTTAAGAATTGTAGTAACAACAGTGAAAAAACCGTCACAGGGTGTAAATTTTATCCATTTTTTTTAATGCTAGATTATTTTTTAAATAGGTGGCTTAGATTTTTTTTATATTTTTCTGATAACATATATGAGTTAGTCTATCACCTGCTTTCGGCTTGACGTCGGCTTCTGGGACACCCTGTACATAGCCTCGATTTTCTGCCTTCTTCTTTTTTATATGCCAAAGTAACAAAGTATTTATTCGAAAACCGATTTTTTCTTTCTGTTATATGAATGAGCTTCTACTAGAGCAATAATTTTCAAAAATGCGTCGCCAGGTGCGCGTGGCGAGCGGCGGCGCGCTGTGCGTGGCGTACGAGCAGGCGGTGGCGGCGGGCGAGGCGGGCGAGGCAGGCGAGGCGGCGGGCTGCGACCTGCTGGCCGCGGCCGAGGCGGCGCGCCCGCTGCTGCAGCAGCTGGCGCGCGACTCGCACAAGTACCGCGCCAAGCGGGACCGCAAGCTGCAGCGGGCCACCTTCCGCGACATCCTGCAGTACTTCGACGTGAGTATCACTACCGCGCCGACCCGCGGCCGTACCGCCTAACTCGAAGCGAGCACTCCCTACCGTTATCATGACATTAGAGCAATAGTTTTAATGTCACAAAAGCGATAGCGAGTGATCGCTATGAGTTAGGCGGTAGCCCCCCCTCGGTGCCGACGTGACCAATATTGGCGATCAAAAAATCAATAAAGAGAGAATTTCGTCTCCAGCGGGATCTGAACCTGCGTCTATTGTTCATTAGACTTAAGGGCATAACTCTTGTCGGTGAAATATATACGTCATCTATCTTTGTTTTCAGCCAGTGCCTTGACCCCCGCATACGACAAGACGTTCACCTTCTCTTTTATTTGGTCTACATAATATGCTCGTCTTCTTCTCCCTCTTCCTCTCTTTGCTTCGATGTTTCTTATGAAGTCGTCATGTCGTATGAGGTGACCGAATATACTTCCTCTTCTGTTTTTAAATGTCACAAATATGCTACGTTTTTCATCAACAATATTGAGCATCTCTTCATTCGTTTTCCTCTCATTCCAACTTATTCCTTCCATCCGCCTCCAGCACCACATTTCGAAGGCTTCTAGTCTTTCCCTATCCCTTTGTTATTATTACTGCAATCTGCTTTCGCTAACGGAGTCTGTGGTGGGTAGGGCCTGTAACGGGAGCATGTCCGTCTCGGACATCACCGACGAGGAGCCCTTCGGGCCTAGATCACCCTCAAGTTACCGGGGGAACCCGTCAGGGAAAAGGGCCGTTTGCCGGTCAACGGTAGAACAGAAAAAGCTGGTGATGAGGTGGTGTCCCCAATGTTGTCGTTGGCAAGCGCTGAAGGGGCAGGGGGTCCCGCTTATAGAGAGATAGGACGAGGCAGGCGCAACTGGAGGTGGATTTCCTGCCCCTTTCACAACTTGGTGGCAAGATGAGGCCAGGCTTCAGCCGCTTCTTTAAAAATCCGTTGGTGACAGACCTTATACTAGATAGGTGGAAGAACCAACAGCTCCGTACGCCCCCAAGGTTCCTGGACCAAAACCTTGTACAAGGAGAAGGGGAGGCCTGTCGCAAGCAGGTTGCGACCGACTCTAAGGATCGTCAAAATCTGATCTGGAGACGGACGCCGTAGCGGTTCCTACAAAAAAAGGAAAGGGGAAGCATTCTCTCGAACCCACTGCTGAACTCCTTTGCAGTCGGGCAGAGAAGAGCGCGAAGGAGCTAGTTGGAGTCACACGCAGGTCCAAAAATCTAAAAGGGACCTGCGCGAAGGAGATTAAGGACGCCTCTGACTCTGAAGAGGAAGAGGCGATGGTGTGGTGGTGATCGGAAGTTCCACCCCACCTGGCCGGGGATGTCGATGGCATGGCGGATTTCTTCGTAGACGACATAAAGGTCGTATGCCAAGCTCCCATGCCAAGGGCGCAAGCCTGCCCTGGCCCTCGCCATAAAACACCTCGAGGAGCTGTTCCGGACCGTGCTCGATTTCAGCATCGCCTCGGGCCGCTTCCCCAGGAGGTGGGCAGGCTCTGGCTTTTGCGAAAGGAGAGCCGCCCTGCAGATTCCCCGTCTGAGTACCGGCCGGTGGTGCTACTCGACGAGGCTGGGAAGTTCCTGGAAAAAATCCTGGCTTTCCGCATCGTCGAGCACCTAGAGAACCAGGGGTCGGACTTGACTAACAACCAGCCTCGCACCGGTCGGTCCACGATGGTAGCGGTGGCTCTCCTCAAAGGGTGGATTGAGGAGACCACGGCTCGTGGGGAGGCTGTAGTTGCGGTGTCGTTCGACATCCGCAACGCTTTCAACAAGTTACCCCATGAGTGCATAAAGGAGGCTGCTCCCGCACCTCTGCGCCCTCGTGGAGGACTATCTGGATGGTAGGACAATCCTCTACGAGGGGCCAGATGGTCGTGTTCATTCGTGGGCAATGGCGGCGGGTGTGCCTCAGGGTTCCGTACTAGGTCCTCTGCTATGGAAACCTGGAGTACAACTGGGTCCTGCGAGGCGACTTCCTCCCACGAATGGCATTCGTCTGCTTCGCCGACAATACGTTTGTCGCGGCGGGAGCGAAAACGGGGGAGCAGGCGGCGTTTCGGCCGCGTACGAAACAGGCTTCGTAACCAGTTACGATCGAATACTTTTTCGTCCTTGCACGAAACCAGTTACGATCAAAACTTTTTCGTGTTTTTGTACATTAATAGAAGTAATCATTTCACATTTGTGTATTACTGGTTTTCTTTTTTCTGATCATAAGCAACTTACATAAAAGTTAGAAATAGTCAAAGTAGAAATAAGATATTTTATTTTCATATAAAAGTAATAAATTAAAAATTACAATGAGAAAGCATAAGGACAATTAATTTCGATATTATGCCCTACAGAAATGTTTCCTTCTTTTAATTTATATTAGTGCATCATTTATTTATTCATTACAACGTTTTGTCTGCTTTATCAAAGTATCTAACAGATGAGCCATTGTGGGATACTTCTTCCCTTTGAATCGGTTGATGTTGTTGTACCATCATTCTAGTTTGTTTGATTTTCTGATAGGTGGTTTTATATTGTTGAGTGGTTTCGTACAAGGACGAAAAATGATTCGATCGCATCTGGTTACGAGACTCGTGACATAGTTTCGTACGAGGATTAAAAAGTATTCGATCGTAACTGGTTACGTATGAGGACGAAAAAGTATTCGATCGCATCTGGTTACGAAGTTCCAGTTTCGTACGCGGCCGAAAGGGCAGGCGGCTCACCTTGCGTCGTCGGTCGGCGACTCATTAGACGTCCGACGCATCCACCTCCTGGGTCTGAACGTGGCTCTCGATAAAACGGGGGCCATGTTCTTACACGCCCCCCGTCGCAGAATCCCACCGGGACTCCGAGTGCAGGGGGTCCGTAATGTGGGAGGAAGAGGATCGGCGTGCAGTCAACTGTATCATGGGGTGATACGGTCGATGCACTATACGGACCTCCGATCTGGGCGGAGTGCCTCTCCTCCGTACGGGTCTGGTCTTGCGACGTCCTCAGAGGGTCATTGCAACCCAACCCGTGCGAGCCTACCGCATGGTCAATTGGTCAGCCACGGTGCGTGCCTGCGTTCTTGCGGGTCAAATGTCGTGTGATGTCGATGCACGCGTCCATGCGGAGGTGTATCGGCATCAGGTTGCTGTACGAGAACGGGGAGAACAATCCGCTCCTCAAGAGGTGGTGCGGATTCGTATCCTGGCGCAGAGGGAGGCTCTGCGCCGGTGGGGTGAGATACTCGCATTCCCAGCTGATGGCCACCGGACGATCGAGGCGATTCGTCCGGTGTTAGCGGAGGGAGTTGAGCGCCGGCAGGACAGCCTCTCATTCCGCATGGTGCAGGTACTGACCGGGCATGGCTGCTTTGATCACTACCTGCACAGGGTCGCTCGTCGGGAGGAAATGCCGTAGTGTCGCTCCCGCGACACACGCTCCCGATGACATTATCGAACATACATTATTGGTGTGACTGGCCTGGCGATGCCAGCGCGGCGATAAGTTCGCCGCGCCGCTGGAGGTGGAATGGGGGGCTGTTGCCTCTTTCTGCGAAGACGTCATCTCGCAGAAGGAGGCTGCTGTGAGGGAGCGGGAGGAAGATCCTCAAGTTGCTCCCTTCCGCCGCAGACGGATAGGCAGGAGGCGGGCATTTGCGCGAGCAATGCCCGTCTGATGACCCTGCCGTGGAGGCCCGTGCAGGGTTGCCCCCGTAGAGTCCCCGAGAGCCCCACACACGCTGCCGTCAGTGACATGTGTCTATTCTTTTAACATGCCGCGTGGATTTGAACGAAATAAATTTAGCCATTTTGTTGACCTTGAAATGACCGTAATGTAAACACAGCATGTTTTGAAATTTGGAATTTTTTTTTTTACTACTAATAGTATCGATTTTTATTTACAGTGTTAGAACGAAAGCTGTTCACCATTTTGAGTGGGTTTTCTTAGCCTTTCGGTTCGGTACACCTTTTTAGACTGAAGGTTCGACCGCACCGGGCGCAACTGAAAGAATTCTTCGTATGCGATCTCGTATAAAGAATTCTTCGCTGCGTACTGTCGCGCGGTCCGCGGCGGTGCGGCCCCGGTCGGACCTTCAGCCGGCGCGTCGTGTCTCGCAGGAGGAGGAGGTGGAGCCGATGGGCGTGCGCGTGGGCGGCGAGCAGGTGCGGTGCGCGGGGTGGGGCGCGCGCGCGGCGTACGCGGCGCTGGCCGGCGCGCTGGGCGGCGGGCTGGCCGCGCTGCTGCCGCACGCCGCGCCGCTGCGGCACGCGCTGCGGCTGCCGCGCGCGCCGCCCGCCGCCGCGCCGCGCCCGCCGCGCCTGCAGCGGGTGAGTGACACGCGGCACGCAGCACGCGGCCACACACAGCACGCGGCTACACACAGCACGC
Organism: Schoenobius gigantellus; assembly: GCA_963935595.1. Classification (NCBI taxonomy): domain Eukaryota; kingdom Metazoa; phylum Arthropoda; class Insecta; order Lepidoptera; family Crambidae; genus Schoenobius; species Schoenobius gigantellus. Next base: position 4,670,317 of record OZ012549.1, read on the forward strand.
GGCCACACACAGCACGCGGCCACACACAGCACGCGGCCACACACAGCACGCGGCCACACACAGCACGCGGTCACACACAGCACGCGGCCACACACAGCACGCAGCCACACACAGCACACAGCACGCAGCCACACACAGCACACAGCACGCAGCCACACACAGCACCCGGACACACTGCACACCGCACGCGGCGCTAGCGGGCAAGCTAGGCAACGCACAGCACACGGCCATACACAGCCACACACCGCACAGCCACACACAGCACGCGGCTCTGACGGGTGCGCTGGGCGGCGGGCTGGCCATAAGTGACACAGCACACACACGCGCATACACACCCAATCGCTCGCTCGGTCAATCCACACTGGATTGACTCGGCGACCTCTAGTCTCAGCCTCACCCTTTCACTCGATACTTCTGCATGCCATTCATTTACCACGAACTCACTCCAATGGTTCGGCTATCTCAAGACTTTCTTTACATACGACAGCCTAATTCTGCTAATCTTAACGATGTTATCGTATCTTGATGGCATTCCATAAAACTGCTTTTGTCCCTTTTCTATGCGCTTTTCGTGGTGCAATTTATTCGTAGGACAATTTCTTGATAAGTCAATAGTGACAAATGTTTTAGTTAGTTTTCAGTTAAGCACGAATAACTATCTCTACAAACGCTTCAAAAGCAATGCTATTGAAGTGTTATTGACTCGCTACAAATGCATTAACGCTAGCAGAATACGGTCCAGGGAAGCTCACGGCCTTCATCTCACCTCATGGTGAGTGACAACAGAGCCGAAGGTGTAAGCGAGCTTCACCTGGGTTCTTCAACAGTTTGAGAACACCATTTTACGAACTAAACCTGGTTTTCTTACCTCTGAGTTAGCTCGAACACATTAGTAAGGTGTGTAATCTCACAATATACTTTTATTTTGTACAGCACCTGCAGAACAGCGCTGCGTCGAAGGCTCGCACCCTCGCGCGCAACAAGAGCCGCGACAAACGCTGCGTCGCGCTCGCCGTCTGAGCCGCTACTGATAGGTTCCAGCCGATGAAGCAATGTCACTAGGCAACAATGTTGGCTCGATTTCATTGACCTGATTGATATCTTTTTACCGACTTCAAAAACGCAATCGATGTACGTCATTGCTTATTTACGTTTGCGGGGAATACCGACTGTATATCCACTGAGATATGATGGCGCACTTTCTGTTGTTACCCTCTTTGGGAACTCCCTGCATGTTGGGCAACGACAGAATTATTCGACCAATGAACATGAACAATCACTACTCGCACAACAACCTGTGCAACATGTCGCGCGACATTTCTATGCAGTGGCAACTAGGTTTAATATTGTTAAACACAAAGATGAACTGAACGTCAGCAAGCGAAAATAAATTAGCCAGCGTTGATTTGATTTCATCTGCAATTTTTATAATTTTGACCACACTATTCACATTTTCGTGTACCGCTCACGTGCAGGTCTAACGTGAAGTGCATCATGTTGCACGCTGTTGTGCGGTGTCGCCTAACATAAAGCGTTATATGTTGCGCCACAATTGTTGCCTAGCGAACACAACGATGACTTTGCACACACTCATTCGGGTCTCCTAAATAAATAACTCTGCCTTATTTTTGCACTAGAGTCCTTATCAGACACTAGTATAATACGTAATAATAGTAGGCTAGTTTTGGCACCAAAGAAATTTAAAAAGAAATCAGTTGGAACCATTTTCATGTTATTCAACGACTTTAGTAAGTTATTTTCATTAATCAATGACTTAGTCTCAGTGGACGTTCTCGGAATGAAAGACCGGTGTTCAAAGTTGTATATGCATCATGCAATATTTACGTAAATCAGACGTCTACCATAATATTCATGTTTTTGTGTCTGTATTGTGGCATTATGAATATGTACATAACCTACGTCAATAGATTACTCCATGGTTTCAAATCACTCCTATTTATAACCCTCTTTCAGAACATATTTAATCTCATTTTTGATGTTAAATTTTCTCATGTTTGACAAATGGTGTTAAAGACGACTAGAAATAATAGAAAATTGGTTGGGGGTATGTCCAGTTTGTCTGTTCGCGGGTTATTTAATTTATGTGTGTTAATTGTATGTATATAAATAGTTACAATTTTACCTGATTTTTAAACCACTTCCATTGTGGGGTTATAAAATTTTGGATTAGAAAAATTTTTTGTATTTCTGTCACACTAATTTTGATAAAATGAAGGCGAAAAACTTGAAATCGATGATTAATAAAGTGTGATGGAATGATGACGTTTTTAGTTTAATATTGTAAGATAATTGTACTTTTGTTGTATTATTGATATTTTATATCAATTATAATATTTTAGTTAGGGTATTTGTCTATTTACTTATGTACACATTTCTTTCGACACTTCATATATATATTCACTAATTTCTGTATGTAATGCAAATTTATCAAGTTAGAATAAGGACACGTACGGTAAGCTCCTTATCAAGCTATACCGTTTGACCTTTGAACCTTTCTTATATTGCTCGTAATAGTGACGGTTTTCGTAGTGTAAATGTAAAGTTTGAATGGGAGCTTACTGTACATCTATCGATTTTAATGTCTAATGTTGATATTTTGTGAACTGCATCGTGTAAGATCACATTATAAAATGTATTATCAGAGGTCATACACATGCAGTCCGTTCTAACAATGTAATTCATAGTATATTTAGATATAAAATTCTCTGTAAATATTATTTTAAATTGTCTTCGTCGTTACGGGCCGCCTCATGTTGTACATTAATTAGGCTATACGGAATGTTGAAATAATATTTATTCTGAGAATCATTTGCATTTTATTTGTCTTTATCCTTTTTAATTTACCTATTTGGGTAAACAAACAATGACAAACTTTATATTTCCAATTTACATACAAAAACAATTGACGAATTTGACACCAACACCGTTTACCATCAACTTTTCAACGAAATAAACATATAGGGCTGTTTACGCTCGAGGAAGAGCGAGTGGCAACACTGCATATAGTCTGTGCATGTGATGGGCTGTGGCGGCCGGCCGCTGTGACATGACAGTCAAGTCGAATTTGTAATGGTGTGCGTTCCCCCAGCAGGAAATTGTGTCCTAGACTAAATTGAGTTTTATGAATAATTAGAGCGTAATTTGCTGTAAATGTGCGGGAAATAAAAAATTTGTGCGCGTTTCCGTTTTGGGAAAAAATTAGAAAAACGTATCCTGCTGGGGTAACGTTTTTCCAGCAGGAAGATTCTAAATGAATAATCCGAGAGATAAATAATTTATATGGGCGGCTAGCTTATATTTGTGCATAAATGTGCGCCAAAAATGAAATTTGTGCGAGTTCGGGTTTCACAGATATTTCGTTTCCTGCTGGGGTAACGTTTTGCTGAAACTTGTTTCTGCAAAACCATCGAATGTGCGCCCATTGAATAAACATACATGAGTAGCTTTTAATTTGTGCCTATTTGTGACATAATTTGATTTTCAAAAATATTTACAGTTTAGGAGTAATCGCGTATTGAAGAAAACTCGAAAAAAAATTATAGCGCTTAAATGTGAAAACATAAAAGTTCACTGAAAACGGTATTTAATTGGGTCTCGCGCCCACTCATAACCAAAAATCTCATAACCAATACGTAAAGGTCCCATTCATAACTGCTGATGTGAGAAGACGAAACTCATAACCAACACAACTACAAGATTATGTACAGTCGCTTTAATAATTATTAACAACATTAACAAAGAAGGGTAAATAATATTTTAAATTAAAGTAAAAAGCTTGGTATACGAGAGAGGTGCAAAGAGGCATCTTGCAGGTCGGCAAGGTGAGGGTGGCTATTGCGGTGTGTAATCTCTCTCCCGCATTAAAATTAGACAGCACAAACAATACAGATAACAAGATTTAATTTTTTACAAAAAATTAAACCCACTTCAAAAACACCAAAAAGTTATAAATAATATAAGAATACAAACAACATCACAGATTTATATTGATGTTCGTACCAAATTTTAACTAGTACTTATATTTTTTAAGATTTTTCAGGTGATTATTGCTTGGCACCGACTTTAATATAAAACTATGATGTTGTATGTTGTAACATAAATTTCCCTACAGGAAATTTCTAATCAGGTTCCTACTGCCATCTAGTGACATTTCCATGTATTAGTTACTTTTTTTTATCTAAATTCAGAAAACATTGAACGCGCCTTGGGTTATAATAGTTTTATGTATATCGTGTCTTTGATTATTTTCAAATTTAGTTCAGGAACTTTTAATTCAATAAATATCGATAGTTTACTTGGTTTTTTATCTATGTTTATTAGTCTATGTTATCTCGGAATAGTTAGTCTGTGGACTGGCTGAGCCGAGACAGCCATATTTTCTGTTTTGACGTTGACGGTCGAACGCTTGTGCCTGTTGGCTAGATAGCCTAAATTATTTTATTAAAACAAATCTGTAAGTATCACACCGTGAAATGGTTAATTCTTCATTTTGATTCTTTTAATTGATTGTCTCGTATTCAGCGCAGCGTTTTAACCAGGTATTCCTTTTCAGCAAGCATCGATAAGCGAACACCTAATCTTCCACACAGTTGGATTTACTCAATTTAATATAAGGGCCTCTAACCCATTTTACCCGTTCGTTCATATGATTTTGGAGCACGCACGACATAGTGTAGCGTCATTAAAATAGACACCAGCCAGCAATCTACCAGCACAGCCACGCAGACCCACTTTCCTCCGACTGGAGGAATTCCCTTACCCCGTGATTATTGCATACCCCGGAGTCAGACTCAACTACTGAACCCGGTTGTCCCGACTTCTCTTCTACCATCAGTGTCCGGTGGCCCGGAGCCTGTGGTGTCTCCGGAGCGGGATCTCCCCGAATATCACAGCTGAGTCCACTCCATACAAATAAGTTAATTATAAAACATTATTCTACCGTCCTTAGGTAAAGGCTTTTAGCGAGTAAATTACAGAGTGCGTTATCGATCAAATCGTGCAAAGAACCTGTACCATATAGTTCAATAATATTAGTGATACAAATCCTCACCACTGATTGGCAGCCGTAGGCTGCAATCAGTGCGCCCACTAATATTGTGTTCCCTTGGATAAGATAAAGAAATCATTTTGTCGGCTTTGCCGGATTAAACCACATATTTTGACATTTCACTCGTTTTATTAATCACTTTATATTAATCAACCTTAATTAAAGCTAACTCAAAAAATTAAGTATTACAATGTATATTATTATGACTTTTTGGTGTTTTTGAAGTCGGTTTTATTTTTTGTAAAAAAAATCATTTCAATCTTTTTAGTTAATTTAAAATACCAAAACCTTGTCCTAAATGTAACAAATACTTTTCTGAAAACCGCATCAAAATCGAAAAACATACATACAAACATAGAGGTTCTATGTTCGACTGTATGTATTTTTTTGAAGTTCGTTAAAAAGGATCTGCTTATTTCATAAATAAAATTTCTTCCAGCAGACCTGCGAAAGGAGAAATTGTAATATATTAGGATTTGCGTGTATAGCAGCTTAGAAGGCGATCAAATAGTAAAAAAAAACATACTATATAACATACTAAATAAAAAATATCTAGAAATACTTATTACACAAATAATATGAATATTATTAAATTTTTATATTTCATAATTAGGACTTGGATAGATAGTATTCTCTTACGCGGCGCTTGAAATAGTAGATGAGGTGTAGCTATCAGGACAAACTAATTTTCAATCACTTCTTAATATTGTTATTTTTGTTGAAGATGTCACGGAGAAAAACTATTTATGCCTTCCTCGCAGTAAGATTTGTTTAGTGCTTACCCGTGGTACTACCGTTGGTACTACTGTTAGTATAATACTACGGGTATTTTTTGTTACCCGATCCCCGATTTGGTGACAATGAGACTAATCGAGAACTATACCCCCTCAAACAAAAAAAGAATTTTCCAAATCGGTTAATAAATGACAGAGTTATGAGGTAGCAAACGTAAAAAAAGAACATAGAATGGAAATGATAGTCCCCCTTTTTGTGAAGTCGGTTAAAAAATGAAATTACTCGCAATTGAAAGTTGCGTTAAAGTTGCTTTGAAAATAGTTTTATTAAAGCTTTCCTTAATTTCTTTAATATAATATAAATATTAAAACCAATAGTTACCCACATGTTGTTCTTTGATTGTCAAAGAACATAAGTAGTACTACAGGTAAAAGTAATCACCCGTAGACCGGACACGTGAGTAGTACCACGGGTAAGCACTGGTTTTTTTTTGGTATTGCGTCTTGAAATGACAGTGAAGACTGTGTTGCCGTTTGTAACTAAATATTTGTTTCAGTATGAAATAATCAAACAAAAAGTACCTACCTTGAAATTAGTATGCAAGTATACAGGGTGGAAAAAAAGACCGTGGTTGGAGGAAAAGTACCCTTAATAATGATGATGCCAAATTTTGCTGAATGAAAACATTCCTTTATTTTCAAAAATAATTAAAACTGCATTTAAAGATTTTTGAAAAACCACCTGCTTGAGCCAGGAATCGAACCGGTGAAATGTAACAAAAAAAAAACCTTCTGCATTTTATGGTACCAACCGAAAGAGTCATTTATAAGGATCAATTTCTTTAAAACAATATAGTATCTTAAATTAAAGAAAGCTCAAGAAAAATATTTTTTTATTTCAAAAAAAATAAACAGTCCATTACAGTAAAGTTGAACTAATAGGTATTTGAAATATTCAATCAACTCGATATAAAAAGCGACACGTAGCGAATTCAGTCGAAGAATACGTCTGTGCATACGTGAAAATGGGTCTCATTTTAAGTAATTCATAAGTTAAGTGAACTATTTCCTTTAGATACTGAGTAAGCTTTACAATAAAAAATATATTTTTCTTGGTCTTTCTTAAATTTAAGATACTTTGTTGTTTAAGAGAAATTGATCCTTATGAATGACTCTTGCGGTTGGTGCCGTAAAATACAGAATGTTTTATTTGTCACATTTCACTGGTTCGATTCCCGGCTCAAGCAGGTGATTTTTAAAAAATCATTAAATGCAGTTTATTTATTTTTGAAAATAAAGGAATGTTCCCTTTCAGTAAAATTAGCGATCAACAATATTAAAGGTTTTTTTCTTCCAACCACGGTCTTTTTTTTCCACCCGGTATAATAGTAAGCAAGCACTATTGGTCTCAAATGTACTTCAAAGTAGTTCACAGTTTAGGTATTTGCTTTTTTTATGTTCGGTTATGAGTTACTCCTCTAAATTGAATATTTTATAAGTTTAAAATATATTTCATAACCATGGTTATGAGTGGGTCCTCAAGTCAGTTATGAGTCGCCACATTTTTTTCCAGTTATGAGTTTCTGGTTATGAGTGGGCGCGAGACCTTTAATTGGTCTTATTGTTCCGATCAAAAATAAAAAGTTTCATGAATCTGGGAATACGCGTTTTTAAATAATATAACTTTAACTTTAATAAGTTATAACGTCATTTCAAACTCATAATGCATGAAACTGATTAAAGCCAAGTTAAATGGGTATAAATCAAAAATTAGTGCATGTTCCAAAATATATATCATGAAAATTTCAACTTCATATATTTAATAATAAAATAGATATAAACAAAAAACCAAAACATGGGCTAAGTTTATGGTTATCCGACTAAATCCGAATGACCGCTAAAAAGCGACGATTTCATACATATTGATGACATTCTATTCTTGACAGTATTAAACAAAAGTTGTTGACGGTACAATCGCGTTTATAACGTAAATCCGCAATTGTGTTTTTGAGTTTATTATAATTAATGTATTATTCATAGCTATAATATATACAACGAGGTTGTAATAGTACAAAATAATGTGTCGTGCTTTTATCATAAGATAAAATATCCTAAATGCTTTTAATTTTAATTAATAAAATATTCTTAAGTGAGTATCTTAATAATAAAATTAATTTGGGCCCGGCAGATAAAGCTTTAGGATTGTGATATTTTAAAAGATTTTTATATTTTATTGGGCAGGGTAGACCTTTGTATTATATTTCATTACCATATTGTGGTAGAAAACCCTTAAAATTCTTGCGGAATGGATTATGTAAAATGTTATTTAGGTTATACATCAGGCAATTATTTGAATAATGTATTCCGCTCTATCATGAGATTTTTAAGCTAGTTAATGCTGTGTAAAATAATTTAACCTTTAATGGATTCTAAAATAAATTGTCAAAAAAATTCCAACTCTATTCTATTCTATTTCTAAAAAAATTCCAATTGACTATAAATATATATTTATTTTTCATAAAACATTGGCACTGATGGCAGAGTACTGCTGCCATCTGTGAGATGGTTCAGCAAAATAACAACTGGCGGCTTTGAATTCAATAGAGCGGCATAAAAAAGATTGTAGGCGACGAAAAACTTGTGGCCCAGCTGCAGACACTTAGCACCGTCGTAGAATTACCCGCCTTTCGGTGTTCTACAGGTTACATCAGCTCCTTTCCACCATAGGAATTCCAGGCGCACGGCTGAATATCATCCGTATTTGGTGGCAGTGCCGACTGCAAAGACAAAGCGCTTTGCTTCTTCTTTCGTTGTGCGCACTGCGACCAAATGGAATAAATTGCCGGCGTCTGTATTTCGGCTGTTTCAAAATTATAATCGAGGATCCTTCAAATTTGGAGTGAACAGGCATTATCTAGAAGAGCGTGCTACATCATAGACTACATTGGCGCTTACCATCAGGCGAGATAGTGGTCAAACGCTCTCTTAGTATATAGGTAAAAAAAGGAGATCGGTACTATCAACCATACCCCAACTAACGCCACCGATTGATTTAATTCAGAAAACAATTTTGCTGTTTCAGTTCTTATGTTTCATATAAATTGGTGGAAACATTGTTGGTTTCTGTACTATTTCTATAACTTAACAATTGTTATATGTCTAGTGGACCCGGCAGAAGTTTCCTGCCCAATGACAGCGCCACCTTCCCTTCCCTGGACCCACCTGGACCTATTGAAATACACACAATAAATTTCATTTATGAATCGTTCGAGCCATTTTAGAGATTTTGCGAGACTAAACAACGGCGATTAATTTTTATATAGAAGAAGAGAGAGAGAGAAGAATAATTATATCTATTTCCACTAAGAGGTTTATATACTTAATTTTAATAATATCATATGCTATCCAAATGATCTATAAACACACATTAAATTATTAGGTTAAAGCAGAAGCGCTTATTTTTTTGACATTTTTTTTAGTAAAAATTGTTTCATTTTGAAGTGGAGCTAGTTAGTATATATGTATGTAAAAATGTTGGCCTCTGACTAAAAATAATAGGTCTAAATTAACTTTTCAAAACAGTTTTATAGCCGAGTGTACCCAGACGCAATTGTTTCGTGTGTAAAATTAAGAAGGTTATCAATATGTATGTAACCGTCGCTTTTTCGTTGTCATTCGAATTTAGTCGGATAACCATAAACTTAGCCCATGTTTCGGTTTTTTGTTTATATTTACTTTAATATTAAATATATGGTGCTGAAATTTTCATGATATATATTTTAGAACATGCACAAATTTTTTATTCATACCCATTTAACTTGGCTTTAATCAGTTTCATGCATTTTGAGTTTGAAATGACGTTATAACTTATTAAAGTTAAAGTTATATTATTTAAAAACGCGTATTCCCAGATTCATGAAACATTTTATTTTTGATCGGAACAATAAGACAAATCAAATACCGTTTTCAGTGACCTTTTATGTTTTCCCATTTAAGCGCTATAATTTTTTTTCTAGTTTTCTTCAATACGCGATTACTCCTAAACTGTAAACATTTTTGAAAATCAAATTATGTCACAAATAGGCACAAATTAAAAACTACTCATGTATCTTTATTCTATGGGTGCACATTCGATAGTTTTGCAGAAACAAGTTTCAGCAAAACGTTACCCCAGCAGGAAACGAAATATCTGTAAAACCCGAACACGCACAAATTTCATTTTTGGCGCACATTTATGCACAAATATAAGCTATTGTTTCGTTTAAAATATTCCTGCTGGAAAAACGTTACCCCAGCAGGATTCGTTTTTCTCATTTTTTTCCAAAACGGAAACGCGCACAATTTTTTTACTTCGCGCACATTTATAGCAAATTACGCTCTAATTATTCATGAAACTTAATTTAGCCTAGGACACAATTTCCTGCTGGGGGAACGCACACTTTGTAATGACATTGAACTAAGTTACGACGTGGCGCGCTCGCGCTTCTTCTAGAGCAGGGTTTCTTAACTCATTCAATGCCGCCACGATTTTCTTGAGGCTTATAGAGATGCCGCCTTGCGTAAACCGCGGACACGCTAGGCGTGTCCGCGGCACTGCGACTTTGAAAAAAGACGGACACGCCAGGCGTGTCCGTGGCACTGACTGAATGCAAATTCTTTTATATTAATATTTTTCAGCTTAACACTGTTTTCTAGTTAGTAAGCCTTGTGCTACGCGAGAATAACAGTGGCTACAATAGTATCGTGAGTTTTGGTTCTTGAAATTATGGCGAAAAATTGATTTTATGGCAAGTAAAGATATTACAATGTAATCAGTGGCTCTCAAACTTTTTTACTAAAATCCCCAAGAATGAATGATTTGCTGTGATTGTGAACTGTGACATTGGCTTTATTAATTGCGATCATACCTACTTACTCGGAATGTTCATCTTATAATATTGAGTAACAATCGTTGTAAAAATTCGTTTAATTTTTCTAAACCAATACAAAAACTTTTGAAATAAGAGAGAAAGGAAATCTCCATAAAATTTTACGTTTTTTATCTCGTACTATCGTATTGTTGGTCTTACCTAACTACATTAGTAGCTATGAATTTTGTTCAAAATATTCATATGAGATGAGATATATTTACTTTAAGAGGATTGTGAAGTAATCGTGCGCGGCGCGAGTAGGTATTTTCTAAAATGCTATCTGTTTCACATCGCTCGGCCTCCGGTCTGGCGTTTACACCACAAATACAACATGCGCAAATTTTCACGCACACTACGACACAGCAGCGCGCGACTCGGCCACGATACTCGGCGGCTGCGGCCGGCGCGAGAGCTCGAAATTATTATTCTATCGTTCGTAATGTTTTGCGTTGCTTATATTTCTGACTCCCTTTCCGCTCGCAACTTCGCCATCGTTACTTTCATTTTTCGTGTGGGAATTTTATGTTTTCACACAGAAAAATAATTTTATAGCCTATATTACTCAGTGATAATGTAGCATTCTATTAGCCAAAGAATTTTTAAAATCAGTCTGGTAGTGTTTGAGTTTATTCATTACAAACAAAAATACAAACGTACTTAATCTTCTTTCTTCATAATATTTTAGTAGATGAGGTTCGGAATACAGAATTTATTTACATTTCGTAAATTATTTCTGTATTGAAATTTATTGTGAAGGCACTTATTTGGTATCCCTATAGGTAACTTATAGGATTGAGGGTGAGGACTTTTTGTTAGGAAAGTAGGTATGTATCCTATATTTACCTGTCTAAGGAAAATGCCATTTTTTAAGATGAGTGTTATACTGAATTAAAATAACTTGCATTTGAGACGTGAATCTTTTCTGAAAATAAAACATTAAACATATAATAATACTTTTACATACAAACTAAATGTATCCCTGATACAAAAATAAAAAGTAATAATAAATAATAATAATATTTTTTTGATTGGGCTGGGCAGCTTTTGCAGAACTTGGCTTTGCTTTTAATATGAGCATTAGCATAAAACAGAAAGCGCGGATCTTCAACTAGTGTGTCCTACCAGTGCTTACTTATGGAGCCGAGATATGGATAACAACTAAGGCCATCGTCCACAAACTTGAGGTGGCACAAAGAGCAATGGTAAGAAAATTGGTAGGAGTAACACTCCGGGACACGAAAACGAATAGTTGGTTCCGAAAACGGCGTCAGGTCTCGGACATTACACACCACGTAGCAAAGCTCAAGTGGCAATGGGCTGGACATATAGCCAGAAAGCTGGACTCGTGGTGCAGAACTATCTTAGAGTGGAGGCCATGGAACCGTAAAAGACCCAACGGGAGACCACAGATGCGGTAGAAGGACGACATCGTCAAGATGGTGGGCACAAACTGGATTAGAGTAGCTCAAAATAGAACGGAATGGAGAAAGTTGAAGGAGGCCTATACCGCCATGGTAGAAGAAAAGGCTTAGATGATGAATAATATTTTTTAATAATTATATGATTATTTTTGTTGGTGATGTTCACCTCAATTTCTTTATTAATAAGCCAAACGTAACATCATCTGCAAGCTCAATCTCCATCCATCTTTGAAATTAGTCAGCAGCAAAACAAAAATAATGTGCGTCGGTGGAATCAGGGTTAACAACAAGGCTCTGTGACTGATCCCTCTATGAGTTTCCATAATTGATCCTCAAACCCAAGATTCCTCGAAAAGCCCGGAATACCAAAGGAAAAGGTGGCTAGATGACATTAAAAAAGTAGACTGGACTGACATCCACAATTAAAAAACGCAGGCGTTTTATTAAGTAAATAACTATTTATACTAATAGTTTTAGAATTTATTTTTTTCCACCTCCGTGGTCTAGTGGTTGAGGCCACCGGGTATTGATCGGGAGGTCCGGGTTCGATTCCCATTGGGGACAGAAGCTTTTCTGATCGGTTTGGTTGGTGGTAGGGCTTCTAAGCCCACCTGGCTAGCTACCACCGTCTTACCTAAGTTTGTCGCCATAATAACATGTTAATAGCATTGCTGTGTTCCGATATAAGGCCAAGAGCTTCCCTGTCGTATGAAAAAAAAACCTATTAGTAGGATTATATGTAATCAGGTGCTTTAAATTATATTGTTAAAATGAAAAAAAAACGTCAAAACCGTACGAAGGGTGCCTTCTCCAAATATATGCCTACCCTGCCTAACCTACATATATTATTTACTTTGTCGTTTGTATTTGTTATACATTCGTAGATTGCATAACGCGAGTACAAATAAAATAATATTGAAAATAACGCTACTTGCATATAGTTTGTTACACGTTTTTTAGCTGCTCCAACTTAGTTATACGAAAAATAGTTTGTGAGCAACTTAGAATACGATAACGAACATACAATGCATAACAAATAAGTACCTATCACAAGAAACAAAAAACGAATTTATTTAGACTGTGTGTCTTTGTGGCACATATCTATTATAAAAAATAAAAACCGACTTCAAAAACACTGAAAAGTTAAAAATAATTATAAGAATAGGTACAGACAACATCACACTTTTATATTGAAGTCGGTGCCGGTAACTTTTCAGTGTTTTTGAAGTTGGTTTTTATTTTTTGGAAAATATTTTTTATTTTTAACTTTTTAGTGAATGAAGTCTTTTTAGTGAAAGAAACCCTAATATAATACCCTAGTATTAAATTAGGGTTTCCCTCGATTTTCATGGGATCCCATCATCACCATACTCTATCGAATACAAAAATAATTTTGATAATCGGTCAACAATTGGCGGAGTAATCGCGTAACATATACACAAAACACGTTGGACACACGTAAATATTTAATGGTTTTTCTCGATTTTTATGGGATCCCATTATCAGATCCTAACTTTGATGACCATGGGACCAGCCTTGGAGTATCCTATCGAATACAAAAAGAATCATCAAAATCGGTTCATAAACGACGAAGGTATCCGCGAACAAACATAAAAAAAAGCATATAGGTATACGGTCGAATTGAGTAACCTCCTTTTTTCGAAGTCGGTTATCAAACAACTACATACTTACTTACAATTTATTTTCTTATTTGATTTTGGGAATTTACAGTTAGTTAACAGGCTACAGGCTGCTTACCCTTAAATAAGGTTTGTATTGAAATAAGATCCTTAAAATAAAACACTAAAATCAATAAACGTATTCGAAAAGACATTTACTTTTTGATGTAGAAGGTATTTGTGTAGACTTGAGTAATACCTTTCAGTATTGATCGATATATCGATATTACTTTCTCCTCCCTAGTCGACAATAACTACGATAACATTATGTCACATCACTAGTAGATTATGCCCCATTATACCCCTGCCCCCGACCCGTATCGTGCGATAGAGAGAGTTGCAAGAACTGGTCGAAATTGCCTACAATTCCTGTTTGAAATATTGTTTCGGGCGATAACTGTTTTACCCCCCTAAACCTTTACGAAATTAGACACTTTTGGTCTCATTCTATTCAGTATACCTTAAATGATGTTTGTACGTTTTGCTTTTTTCGTAATTCAGTAAAATTTAGTCAAAAAAAGATAAAAATGCTCAAGGTAGTTTTTAAGTCTAAAATATAGATATTTAGATGCTAATAATTTATATTCTGAGCAATATTTCTTCAAAATCAAAACGTACAAACCTAGATCTTCATTATATCTACAACATTTCCAAAAATTATGAAAATTGGACTATGTTTAGTGGGAGAAATCGTTATCGCTTTTTGTATGAAAATTTACAGCCTCACAATCCTCTTAATATTGATCTTTTTTGGAAAAGCTCTTGTACGGATCTTCTTATACATACACATAAGGCTAAATTGTTTGTTCTTTGGTTGAACGCGCTTACCTCAAGAACTATGTACTGGTTCGAATTTACAAATTAGTTTTGGGCAATACAATCATCATCATCAACAACAGCTCATATACGCAGTGGCGTAGCTAGCTTGGGTGGCACCCGGGGCGGAAATTGTGGTGTCACCCCAAGATGGAAAACGGTTAAAAATAATAAAAATTCGGTATTACATAAAGTACGATTTATTAATTAAAAAACAACTAAGTGTCGTATATTAAAGCATGAAATACAAACGAGGCACGCTGGAAGTTGTTGACGAATATGTTTACCTGGGGCAAATAGTCCAGCTCGGTAAGTCCAACTTCCAGAAAGAGGTAAATCGGCGAATCCAACTCGGCTGGGCAGCGTTCGGGAAGCTACGCAGCATATTCTCGGCCAATCTACCGCAGTCGAAAGACGAAAGTCTTCAATTCGTGCGTGTTGCCAGTGATGACATACGGAACTGAGACGTGGCCGCTTACAATGGGTCTCATAAGAATTCTCAAAATCACCCAAAGGGCAATGGAGAGGGCTATTCTCGGGGTTTCTCTACGTGATCACATCAGAAACGATGAGATCCGTAGAAGAACTAGAGTTACCGACATAGCCCAAAGAATTGCAAACCTTAAGTGGCAGTGGGCAGGACACATCGCTCGTAGGACTGACGGCCGTTGGGGCGGAAAGGTCCTCGAGTGGCGGCCGCGTACCGGGAGACTTCTACGGATCTCATCATTTCTGACGCGATCGCGTTGATAAACCCCGAGCTTAGCCCTCTCCATTGGTCTTTGAGTGACATTGAGCCTTCTGATTAGACCTATTGTAAACGGCCACGTCTCTGTTCCGTACGTCATCACTGGCTACACGCACGTATTAAAGACTTTCGTCTTAAGACATCGCGGTAGATTAGCCTAGAATATGCTGCGTAGCTTCCCGAAGGCTGCCCAGCCGAGTTGGATTCGTCAATTTGCCTCTTTCTGAAAGTTGGACTTACTGAGGTGGACTATTTGTCCCAGGTAAACATATTCGTCAACAACTTCCAGTGTAGAGCCTCCAACCTTCACAGGAGTGAGTACTACATGGGAATTCACCATGATTTTGGTCTTGTTCGTGTTCATTTTAAGACCCACCTTCTTAACCACCTATTAAGGTTGGCAGAGTTGGTTTCCTTGAGTAAGGTTTACAAAAATATCCAAAAGTCTAAGCTCGGTGAAAATGTTATATGTTTACAAGTCAAAAAACATTATAAATAGAAAATCAAAAGTAAATTCAATCATGACATTGTCAATGGCAAGGAAAAAACATAGATATAAAAGACTAAGAAAGAGTCCTTCACATTCTTCCCCACTGGGGCTGCAAGGCAGTGGTACTAGCCGCAGTGTCAAATGACAGCGTAATGTGCCGCGAGAGGTCTTCACATCGACGACCCTCACTCTACCGTCAGCTCCAGGATAAATTGCTTAGACTATTCCACCTTTCTCAGAAGTCGGGTCAACGACAACCACCACATCACCAACACGTAGTTGATTTTCATCGCTTGTTGGACTAATGGTACGCGGTAATAAAAGGAAGTAGGTACTTCTTACAACCATCTAGCCCAAAACATACCAGCTAAACATTTCGCTTTTCGCCATTGCTTCCAAGAGCATAAACCGGCAGGAGCCGTAGTAAACTGGAAAATTAGATGAAGTTCCAAACAAAAAATGAAAAGGTATTAAAGAAGAAGTATCAAATGGACTTACAGAGACGTGTGTTCTTCATCGTGTGGAAGCGTTATTAATTAAATTATTACTATGAGCATAACCTAACGCTAAGTTATGCACTGCATCAGCTAACTTAAGTATTGCCTGGTCTTAGGATTGACTTTCGGGGGCTAGGCACTGACATGTTATTATGTTGTGAGACAGAGGTTGAAAAAAATACATCACTATGAGTAGCAGGAATAGTTTGATGAACATCTGGTGCATCGGCGGTAAAGGGATCTGAGTGGTGCACATTCTGCGTTGCGCTTTTTCGACGAGAAGATACATTCTGTTACGTTATCCATTTCTCCTTCCTTCTCGCTGATGATGCTCTGAAACGTGCACGAGAATGTAGTTCCTTTATTTCTGCTATACTGGCACTGAGTCTCTCATCCACAAGATCCGTCTGAGCTTTTATCTTCGCTTCTTCTAACTTGGTTTTCATCTGGGCTTCCTCCAGCTTGGCTTCTGTAGCAGCAACTAACAACCGTGATTTTTCCTCGGCAGCTTCCAATTATAACTGTCTTCTTAGTGCAGTCGTAGACATAACTGACATCTTTGTACTAGATGCTGATAAAATCGATAACCGGCTGTTGCTTTTGACGCTGTTTTGGAGACGATCTTGGTAGCTCGCGTGCTGACTCTCTTGTAACTCTACTGTGAGCTAACTTTCTCTTCGAGCTTTGGCTCTCGTTAACATTTTGCACATATTTTTATACCTTAAAACTTAAGTCGGTTGAGAAGGACCAATATCAGGATTGGCAGAGCTGGTTTGCTTGAGTAAGGTTTACAAAAATATCCAAAACTCTGAGTTCGGTGTAAATGTTATATATTACAAGAGAAGTCAAAAAACATTTTTAATAGAAAATCAGAAGTAAAGTCAATCATGACATTGTCAATAGCAAGGATAAAACTTAGATATAAAAGACTAAGAACGAGTCCATAACACCACCTGTTGGGAAACTCTACAGAGGTCTTCGAGTATTGTGCCTAGATCTTCCACGGTCTCAGCAATGACTACGATATAATCGATAAAACGAAGATGACTCATGTACTCGCCGTGTTATGTTGATGCCGAGTCCTCTCCAGTCCAGATTAAATACATCATCCAACGAAGCTGTGAACAGTTCCGGCAATATTATTACGTCACCATGTCTGACACCGCGCTGAATTCGTATTGGTTTTGAGCTTTGATCTTGAAGGCGGACTGACATAGTGGCGTTTTTGTACAATGACTGCAACACTTGAATATACGGCTAGTCTATGCACCTCTGGAGTGACCTAAGCACAGCTCAGGTCTCGACAGAATCAAAAGCTTTCTCATGGACCACAAACGCCAAGAATAGTGGCAGATTATACTTCTCGATCTTCAGTATAACCTGCCGCAGCGTATGAATGTGGTCTCTGGTCCCGACTCCCGGCTTGTTCGGGAGGCTGAAAGTCGTCAAACCTGCGCGCGAGATGCTTCGTGATAACTCTCGTGAACAGCTTGTATACATAAATTAGCGGCATGATGGGTCTGTAGTTCTTCAACTGGGCCTCGTCGCCTGTGCCATGCTTTAGGCGTTTTGCCCTCGAAAATGGCGGAGTTAAATAGCCTCTGCAGTGCTTTCCGGACTGGTAGTCCACCCGCTTTTAAAAGCTCAGCTGTAACTCCATCATACATAGCCTTGTTGTTTTTGAGCTGTTTGAGAGCCACAATAATCTCGTAGAGGCTGACGTCCGGGATGTTTTCGGTGTAATGCCGTATCAATTTGGCTTTAGGATATGTAGCCTGATTGACAGATGCCTGCGATGTTGTGTAAAGCTATCCATAGAATCGTTCGATCCTTCGATCTCAGCCATAAACTCAGGTCGGGACGTAACGACTCATTGTTTGACGACCATTGTTGCTCGGAGGTAATTTTTAATTAATTTTAGTTTGCTAAACTTCAGTTTGCTAAAATTTGAAGCCCGAAAAGTGCTAAGATGGCAGCACTTGTTAGAGCTAACAACATCAATAAAACTAATTACTAAATTTTGTAATCCCTAGCCGATCAAATCATAAAGTTACGAAATAAAGTTACAAGGCGTAAAAAGAATACACTTCCGTGTTAATAATTCAAAAAACAAGTAATACGTTATTATTGTAATTTTATTAAAAACTTGGTTACATTGCCTTATTGGAAAATTTTAGCACTATTGACCACATTCATACTGTGAAGCAGGTAATTTAAGAGTACAGTGAATACCAGAAGCCTCTCTACATTGCGTTCATTGATTATTCCAAAGTATTCGACAAACTCAATCATACCTATATTTGGCCAAGACTGAAAGAACAAGGAATCAGTGAAACCTACATAAATATAATTGAAAACATCTACAGTAAAAGTGTATAAAACTTGAATCAACAGGTCAAAAATTCCCAATACATAGAGGAGTCAAGCAAGGAGATCCGCTATCTCCAAAGCAATTTTCAGTTGTACTTTAAAGTATATTCAGGTAAATAAACTGGGGGAACCTTGGTCTAAATACATATAAATGGAAGGCGCCTGAATCATCTTCGATTCGCTGACGAACTGGTTTTACTGGAAAAAGATCCAATGATTCTAGCATCCATGATAAAGGATATAGCGAATGCAAGCCGGGAGGTAGGTCTTGAACTGAACAAAGACAAAACCAAAATAATGACGAACTCAAAACAGGTAAACATAATAATCGAGGGAAACCAGATCGAATACGTCTCCGAATATGTGTACCTGGGTCAAATAATTTCGCCTGCTGACCAGATGTCTAAATAAATTGACAAAAGAATTACATATGGATGGAAAAAGTACTGGTCCTTAAAAGAAATTATGCAAAGCAAAGATCTAGGAATCCATGTTAAAGTTAAAACCTACAACACTTGTGTACTCCCATGCATAACATATTGATGTGAAACAAGGTCCCTTACAAGACGTCAAAGAGAGAAACTCTTAAAATGCCAACGAACAATGGAGAGAAGTATGCTGAAAATTAAACTGAAAGATAAATTAAGATCCACAGACATTGGAGCCAGAACAAAAATGACAGACATACTTACGCGCATTGACCAGCTAAAATGGAGATGGACTGGTCGCTCTCTTAGAGACTGTACGGATCTAACGTGACTCGCAGTACGAACTGCGAGCCACGTTAGATCCGTACAGGATGAGAGTGGCTCTCAACAGAAAACAATGGAAAGAGTCGGAGGAGGCCTTTGCTTTAAGGCACTCAGAGACACGCGACATACTTTAGATTATGTTATAAAAATAAAACTGTAATTATTTATGTTTCTGAAATAAAAGGCTTTTTATTTATTATATTGCCTATAAGTCAGTGATTTAATATTGATAAACATTGTCATAATTTGTACGTTTTTTTTTTCAACCGGGGCGGATCGCCCGCACCGCCCCTAATTTGGGTTAGACTCGAGCCTCTCGGTGGGGAAGTATATGGGCTGTTGATTATGACGATGATGATGATACTTGGGATTGTTAAACATCTTCAA
This sequence comes from Schoenobius gigantellus, assembly GCA_963935595.1. Taxonomy (NCBI): domain Eukaryota; kingdom Metazoa; phylum Arthropoda; class Insecta; order Lepidoptera; family Crambidae; genus Schoenobius; species Schoenobius gigantellus. The sequence goes on from OZ012549.1 coordinate 4,690,189, forward strand.
ATGACATCCTAATGACTTAAATGATAAAGCAAAGATGCTGTGGAAGAAATTCCCTCTAGTCTTGTCTTATGAGTATTTATTTATAATTATCATAGTTTTAATTGGCGAAAATCATAGTTATAAATAAAGATAGACTAATTTTCCGAAAAAGTTAAAAGAATCTGAAATTTTTTTAACTGATTTTTGTATGGAGCCAGCACTTTAAAAAATCAACGTATTTAGTATGGATGAGTTCAATTAAAATTCGCACCTCTTTGCTACACAAAGTGGAATCTGGACTAAGCTTCATATAAAAACATTTTAAAAATCAAAAAGTTAAGTTTGGAAAAAAGTCAAACTCACACTTGACCATTTTTGATAAGTCCATTATGTGTGTCCTCATTTATGCTAATAATCTAAATTTAGTATGGAAAAAGAAGTCGAACTCACACTTGACCATTTTTTGGTGTGTCCTTATTAGCTGTGGAATTTTACGGGGGTCAAAAATTTCGTTATTTTTAAGCTCCACCGTTTTCGAGTTATAAGGAATTTTGTAAATATTTTTCTTGAAGTTATGCAGGGTTGAAATTCCTTACAAAAACAGTCGAAAATGTCCTAAGTCCCGGAGTCCCGGCTTCATACTAAATACGGTGAAATTTTTGTAAGAGCTGCTAATGTTTAAGTCCCGGAGTCCCAGCTTCATACTAAATACGGTGAAATTTTTGTAAGAGCTGCTAATGTTTTCCGTGTTTTTCTCTAAATGGCATGTCATACGTCATCTACCAGTGTTGAACACACTGCAGCGCACCTCATCAACCGTTAACGCTTAACGCTTTGGCGGTGTATTATACGATGTACGAATAGTACGATTAGGCACGATAAAGAGTTCGCGCTTGGTAACATTTCTTTTAGTACAGTGCAGGAGAACGTTACCTATTCGTACATCGTACCTGTACTATACAAGACTATCTGGTAGCGTTACCGCATTTGTGGCGTGTCAATAACGCTTCAATTTGAAAAAAAAACACTTTTTGAGACAGTTGTTGGTTAATCGATTAGAAACTACAAAAACATTTGTCACTATTGATACAAACTACAAAAACATTTGTCACTATTGACTTATTAAGTATAATTTACTAAGAAATTGTAGTACGAATAAATTGCACCAGGAAATGCGTATAAAACGGCAAAAGCTGTTTTATTGAAACGCTATCAAGACACGATAACGACGTTAATATTAGCGTAATTAGGCCCCTGTTCTTTTATAATATTTAAGTTTTATTTCTGGCCGTTCAACTTCAAAACGCCGCCGCCGCCAACTTTAGCCAAACCTCTTACAACCTTTTAGCAAAAAAAAGTTTGAGAACCTAAGGGTATATTTTATAAGTGAACACGCCTAGCGTGTTCTCGGCACTACAAAATACATTTTTTTCATAAAATAGAAAAACTTGTTTTTTTAAGTGGCCACTTTAAGATGACATAGCCTTACTCGTAAAAATTATGCACAAATAATTTGAACAAGAAATCTGGTCTAGTTTATGAAATATTTTCAAAACATTCAGAACACGCGTGGCGTGTTCGTGGCATAGCGATGTAGGTTTGCTTGAACACGCCAAGCGTGTCGGTGGCATTGAATGTGTTAAAGTGGGGTCCACGGACCCCTTAGGGGTCCGTAGCGTGTGTGTCAGGGGTCCGCAGTGGGTCAGTCTTGTAAACTCGACGCAAACATGTCATGCACCTTGCCTTGTCGAAGACAATCGCACAATTTAACGTTCTCATTGAGGCCAAACAGCAGCACCCTTCTCATTAACTTAGTAGTAAGGGTAATGAAAGTGCCAATGAAAGTATTTTTAATTACAATATAAATAAGGTTTTCTTTCATTTCCAAAAATTTGTTTGACAGGGTCCGTGGGATTGTTTAATTTCTGAAAGTGGTCCATGACTGAAAAAATTTTAAGAAACACTGTTCTAGAGTATTGTTATTGTCGCAAATGTCCGCTAACCGGTTCGTATAATGTCGATTAAAAGGTGAATTGGCGACCTATTAGGGAAACGCAAATGTAGTGAAAGTGATCCGGTCGTGGTTCGGTGGATTGACAGCAGCCCTTCAGGAGCCGCGACTTCCTTCGAGCTAGCTCAGGAAGTCCACCGGCTACATACGGAGACCGGATCGGCTTAGAGGTAAGCAATAGCGTTTTTAGGAGCGTGTAGTCGGTCACAAAACCAGCCCAGATTAATCGGCGAAACGCCGAATTGGTGGCGTCGACTTTGGGAAGAATAAGCAGCAAATAATGCTATAAATAAAGAATAAATGCAAGACCTGTAAACTTTCGCAATACGGCTGCTGGCAATGCTAGCTCAACGACGAATGCTATCCTTGCCCTCCTTATTGCAGTTTTGGCGCAGATTTTATTGTTAAATACAATATCACCACTTTAACGACAGTTGACGATGTCAGTTTTGAATGAAAAACAATTCACTCAATTGTAAATACTAGAACAAAGAATTTTTATTTTACTACCAGGGCCCCGTTTCACGAAGCAACCAGTTAACAAGTAACAAGTGAACGGATAACAAGCATTGTAATGACAAGTTTACAAGTAGAAGTGTTTCACGAACGTTACTTTTTACACCATAATTATTTTACAACCGTAAAATATCGGTTACAAGTAAGTAAGCACATCATTGAAATAAATTAAAGAAAGTAAAGATATGAAGAGGTTTTTGTGCAGAAATAAACAATAGCAAGGATTAAACTACTCTTCTAGCGAAGAGAATAATAGTTATCTATAACTAATGGATAAAATGCAAAAAGTTAAATTCAGTTTTTGAAAGAAATTCTTTCTAGAAAAAAGTTTTATTTGGTCAGTTTTCGGACACTGACCAAATCCGAAAAAACCGAGTCCTGGATATCACCAACACAGTGATACTGTGCACCAGACAGACCCCATCCAATGTAAGGCAATGCATAGTTGCAGTTTTTCTGGTAACGCCTGACTTCTTGCAGTTTGATGTTTTAAGAATGTTCCCAATAGAGTGAGAAGTTCTTCCATTTTCACTGAAGTAAGGCGAAATCGTTCGTTGAACTCTTACTCCGTACGGAATTGCGTGTTAATTCTCTCCCGGAATACTCTTGGGTATGGGTGTCGACCATTATTGTTTTCCCATAATTTCACATAATTTCTCTCCTCGACATGTTACTCAGTAGACAGATGAGGGTAAGTATCAAAGATTATCCAAGCAATATTAATTTTATTACACTATTTACTTCGTTGTTTAACTATTTAGGCTAAAAAGTTACAAGTCTACCGAGAGGTTGAGGTGAGTAGAATTGTTTAACAAGTGAACAAGATTGTCAACTTGTTTTTGCATATCTTTGTGAAACACTAGTAAAATTAACCGGTAATTGTTAAAATAGTCTATGGTTTGTCTGTGGATTGTAATACAAGAACTTGTCACAACAATGATACAACTTGTTGCATAGTAGTTTCGTGAAACACCTTTTTCTTGGTTTTTAACTAGTGTTGTCAGTTTTTACCTGTAAAATTGTAACTTGTTGCTTCGTGAAACGGGGCCCTGATAGTATTGAGAGTACACTAAAATAATGACTATATTATAAAAATGATTAGGTATCATTTCGCCTAGGTCTTTTGACTAAGTACATCCGTTTTATGACTAAGTCGCAAAATGGCCAAATAGCTTATTCCTCTAGTTTCTCTTTTGTTTCATGAATGTACAGTCAATTGAAACGTCATGAATTTAAGCTTTTACTTAAGTTGCAATTTATGTATAAACCGACATACATACATTGCAGTTTAAATATTGCAAGTTAAAGGAGGTTGCTCTGTGCCCATACATTGTTGGCCTAAGAACCAAGAATCATGTAAAATTATTTTCTAGGTTCCAAATTACAAGTACCTTAATCATTGTATAAACAAAGATATTGACTTTCACATGAATTTTCAATTCTCTTTCATTCTAGCAGATGACATTATAGATTATGGCCCTCAATATCATCCAATCACGTAAGAGCATTTCAGTAATAAACGTCAGAGCGTTTACAACCATCAAATTCAATGGTTGTTCGGTTGTAACTCGCTCTGACACTCAAGGTCTTAAACGGGCCGGTTGTTTTACCCGTGCGACATGCTCGATGTTATGAGTAGGTGACGTCACTATTGTAATGACACATCACTAGTGTGTTTGAACATGGCTGGTTCTGGTTGCCAAGATGGCGGAGTTCGATTAGCATCATGCATTGACTTATCATTGATGTTGAAATTAGATTGCGTAAATAAAAAACAAGTATTTGAAGTCGTCTTGTCATTTATAAAATAACTGACCAAAACATGGTGTCAGAAGTGAGCGCGTAATATTTGTGTCATTTAGTTATTGCACCTTGAGGCATTGTGAAATACAGTGAAAAGTCGCCGTCATGTCTGAAGAAAATCAAAAGCCCAAGAAACTTTCTGGAATGCCCAGTCCGCAGCCCATGGTGATGAATGGTAACTTGGCTCAACAATGGAAAAAATGGGTACAGTCATTTAAATTTTATTTACGTGCGTCTGGCTTAGATGAAGAGAGTGATAGCAGAAAAGTAGCTCTATGTTTACATGTCATTGGTGAAAAGGGCGTGGATGTATTCAATACATTTGGAAAAGACGAAGATAAAATTACATATGACGAGCTTATAAAGTTATTTCAAAATCATTTTGCTCCAAAAGCTAACCTCACTTATGAATGCCATAATTTTTTCACATACAAACAAGGTGAAAATGAAACCTTAGACGATTTTGCTTGCACATTAAAATTAAAGTCACAAAGCTGTGAACTAGGACAGCTGCAAGAACGCCTCATTAAAATAATGTTTATATGTAACATGCATCAAAAATACAACTACATCAGAGAGAAATTATTGCTTGAAGATAAGCTGGATCTTGATAAGGCCTTAGAAATGGCAAAGGCTATGCTGGCTTCCAGACATCAAATGGATGAATTGACAGCAGAACAAAGTTCAGTATTGTATAATATGAGTCAGTCATACTCAAGATCAAAGTCTAATTCAAGGAACATCAGTCAATATAGTCAGCAGTTAAGACAGGGAGTCTGTACAAGGTGTGGTCAGGTGCATCGTTATAAGTGTCCAGCATTAGGTGTAAAGTGTAAAAAATGTGAAAAAGTTGGACATTTTGCAGTTTGTTGTCGGTCAATTCAGTCAAAGTCAATAAGATATGTACAGTCAGATAGTAATATGGAACAGGCACAGTCAGAACAAGATGAATTGTTTATTGGTCATATTCAGTTATCCAAGTCGTTGTCAAGTGAATGGACAATTAATTTATATATAAATAATTCCCCAGTAAATTGTATTATTGATACAGGCAGTGATGTCAATATAATGTCAAAATGTGTTTATTATTCTCTTAATATTGAAAATGTATTGTCTAAAACTGATGTAAAAATTAAGTCATACACTGGTAATAGTCTAGAGGTACTAGGTCAACAAATCTTAGAGTGTACATTTCAATTTAATGATGATTATATGGCAAAACAAATTAATTTTATTATTGCCAATGTGAATTCTCCCACAATATTAGGTAAACTTACTTGCTCAGAAATTGGACTAGTAAAACGAGTTTTCTGTGTAGAAACTACAAACATGCAAAAGTCAGAAAGAGATGTTAGTCAATCGTTTTCTGAAATAAGTCAAAATGAGTCAAGTTCAAGTCAAATAATATGTCCTAAAGTCACAAAAAGTCAATCACAGTCATTTCCATTAGAGTCAAGTCAATCACAAAATATAAATTTAAATAAACTTATTGAATGTAATAATTCTGTTTTTACCGGTCTTGGTTGTCTTCCTGGTGAGTGCCACATAAGTACAATTCCTGAAGTTCAGCCTAAAGTGGATGCTCCGAGGAAGGTACCATTTGCATTACATCATAGACTTCAACAAGAACTTGAGAAGATGGAAAAAATGGATGTCATTACCAAAGTCACAGAGCCTACTGAATGGGTGAGTTCTTTAATCTTAATAGAAAAAAAAAATGGTCAATTAAGGGTATGTCTAGACCCCCGTAATTTAAATCAAGCAATTAAGAGGACGCATTATCCTATCCCATCAGTAGACATGGTCCGTGCCAAAGTGGCTGGTGCAAAATTTTACTCCACTTTGGATGCAAGTAATGGATTTTGGATGTGCAAATTGAGTGAGAAGAGTTCTTACCTTACAACTTTTAATTCACCTTATGGCCGATACCGCTTTAAACGTCTTCCTTATGGAGTCAGCTCTGCACCCGAGTACTTTCATAGAATTATGACTGAAATGTTTGGTGACATTCCAGGGGTGGCAGTGTACAGCGACGATATTTTAGTAAGCGGTCAAACACTACAAGAGCATAATAAGCGTCTTAATATAGTATTTGAGAGAGCAAAAGAATTTAACGTCAAGTTTAATAAAGAAAAATGTTCATTCGCCAAAGACAGTATTAAATATCTGGGTCATATTTTTTCAGCAGATGGAATCACAGCCGATCCGGACAAAGTCAGAGCAATCAAAGAGATGCCCTCTCCTACCTGTCTAAAGGATTTACAAAGATTTCTAGGCATACTTAATTATTTAAGTTCTTTTATTAAAAATATGGCAGGTGAGACAGAAATTTTACGCCAATTATTAAAAAAATCTACTGATTGGCAGTGGACTACCAATCATGAGACAACATTCTGTCATCTGAAGCAATTAATATGTCAAGTTCCAGTATTGTCACATTTTAATGTTCATGATCCTATTGTCCTACAAAGTGATGCTAGTAAAAGTGCTGTTGGAGCAGTGTTGTTACAAAATCAACATCCAATATATTATGCTTCAAAAACTTTAACAGATGTGCAGCAAAAGATGGCTCAGATAGAGAAAGAACTGTATTCAATAGTTTTTGCATGCATCAAGTTTCATCAATTTATATATGGACAAACTGTAACTGTAGAGACAGACCATGCTCCTTTAGTAACATTGTTTAAAAAATCTTTAGTCGAGGTCCCAACACGTCTCCAACGAATGATGTTGAAAATACAACCCTATAGTCTAAATGTAGTTTACAAGAAAGGTAGTCACATGTACATTGCTGATACCTTATCAAGAGCAGCACTCTCTGAAACAAGTTCATATGAATTAGATGATGATATCATTGTTCATGTAAATTTACTGATTAAGTCATTACCAGTCTCATCAGAACGTCTACAGTGGTTAATCAGAGGTACTAATGAAGATGAAAGTCTGCAGATTTTGAAAAAATACTGTAAAGAAGGATGGCCGTCAAGTAAAACTCAAATTCACAGAGATCTGCATGAATATTGGCAGTATAGATTTGATTTACATACAGAAAATGATCTTATTTTTAGATGTAACAGTATAGTCATACCTAAACAATTAAGACCAGACATTTTAAAAATAATACACAGTGGCCATCTCGGAATTGAAAGGTCAAAAGCGTTTGCTAGAGGACATGTATTTTGGCCGTTTATGTCAACTGATATAAAAAACATTGTTCAGTCATGTCATATTTGCTTATCACATAGAAGTTCAAATGCTCCAGAGCCACTTCTTCCACACGATGTTACATTACTTCCGTGGGAAAAAGTTGGTGTTGATTTTATGGATTACAAATCTAAAAAATACATAGTAGTACAAGATTATTACTCAAATTATATTGAATTAATGGCAGTGGCAAGTACTAACGCCAAAACAGTAATTATTTGTCTTAAAAGTATCTTTAGCAGACATGGTATTCCAGTTGAGTTATTCTCTGATAATGGGCCACCATTTAATTCGTCAGAGTTCAAAAATTTTATTTGGGAATGGGGAATACATCACAATACATCAAGTCCCTACATACCAAGGTCAAATGGGTTGGTAGAATCTGCAGTAAAGATATGTAAACGTTTTCTTAGCAAGTCAGATGAGTCAGGGACAGATCCATATCTGGCTTTGCTTCAATTCAGGAATACACCTAGAGGAAATCTACCATCTCCGGCACAATTATTAATGTCACGTTCACTTAGAACACAATTACCAACAGTCACAAAAAACTTGAAACCGAGAACAGTCAATTTTCAAGAGTATGTAAAAACTAAGTATAAAAATAAAATGAAGGATTACTATGACAGAAACACTAAATCATTACCAGAACTACAAGAAGGAGATAAAGTTTATTTTAAGAAAATGCCAGATAATCCATGGATTACAGGCACAGTAAAGGCCAAATGTGATCAACCTAGGTCTTATACTGTTGAAGGGTCAGACGGATTTGTAGGAAGGAGAAACAGACAGCATATTTTGAAGCCTGCGCAGTCACCTCAAACGGTTTCTCAAGATATGTTACACAAAAGTTCAAATATTAAGACATCTCCCAATCCTCACACAGTAGCACCATCTATTGAAGAACGTACAACTCCAGTTGAAGTGCGCACTAGGTGTGGAAGACTTATAAGACCGCCAAGACGGCTAGATTTATAAGAGTTAATATTTTTTACTAGGTAAACTTTTTAACAATGACTGTGAAGGATGGATTGATTTAGTTAAAGTGTAGAATATATGTAGATTAGAATATATGTAAAGATTTAGGTCATTGAACTGTCTTATGTTGAATTACCTAAACAGTCTTTGTCGTCAAATATTATTGTTAAGATTTTAGTTAATTATTGTAAGCTGTCTCAAGTTGTAAAATTGTATTAATTTAACTTTTTCTAATAAGGAGGATGTTATGAGTAGGTGACGTCACTATTGTAATGACACATCACTAGTGTGTTTGAACATGGCTGGTTGCCAAGATGGCGGAGTTCGATTAGCATCATGCATTGACTTATCATTGATGTTGAAATTAGATTGCGTAAATAAAAAACAAGTATTTGAAGTCGTCTTGTCATTTATAAAATAACTGACCAAAACACTCGAAGGCTTTGAACGGGGTTAGAGCGAAAAGTTGTACTTCGCGCGAAGGCTCTGAACGCACTCCTGTAGGGGAGTAATTTTTGTTGCAGAAAATTAATTGTCAAGCTAATGGGCGTCAATGTCTGAGGAAACGTCAGGGTCGTACGCGCGCAAATTATCGTTCCGAATGGCCAACTATCATTAAAATTTGTCCATGTTAGCGCGATATCCCATTCGGAAAGTTGTGAGCGTTCATACCGCTCTCATCGCTATAAGCTCATTCGGAAACGCACCTATAAGAAAGATATATTCATTCTAGTCTGTGGTTTTCAAAAATGTTAGAAGGAATTGTAGTCCTTTTTAAATTGAATAAAATAATCATGTTAAAATCTAATGAAAGCTTCTAACCCATAATTATATCTGAAATTATCACATATGCTAAATTTGTATAGGTTCTTAGGCCAACTTTTACATTATCTTTTGACCCACTTGTCAGTTGCCGATTTGACTGAAAGAAAGAAACACACTTAGTTCCGAATAACATAACAAATTATCTATAATTAGTATCGATATACAAATATTTGATGGCCACTGCGACAAAATGGCATATTAAATTTTTTGTACATCTCTCAACATGGGTACCAGGTGGGTCAAAATAGTGGAACCATTTAGGTACACATAAACAAATACAAATATACATAAGTGTACTCCCTTGTGAGCACAATATGCACTAAATATAATCACTTCATGTAAATACCTACAATAATATAAAAAATGTTAATAATGATTTGGACTGTCCAATATCTCCTATTTGTGTGCATTACCGCAGCAAAATGTTGTGCTTTAGAGAAGTGAGAGTATATCAAATAATTAGTTCATCATGAGGAGAAATTAGTTCATGAATAGCAAAATTTGTTCGCATTGTAGTTTTAAAGTTATTTGAGAAAAACAGATTTTGCTGGAGTAATGTTCGAAACGTTACCCTGGCAAAATCTTTTTTTATAAAATCGTTTCCATCCAGAACCAAATACATGAATAGATAGCTTTTGTTGCGTATTAAATGTTTGTGAATAGCAAAATTTGTGCATGTTGTATTTCTTAAGTTATTTAAGATTTTGCTGCGGTAACGTTTTAGGATATCCCAGATCTCGAAATCGGTTGAACATAGAAGTTTGAAAAAAATACCAATAATAGACCTTAATTTGTTCAAATTTGTTCAATCATTAGTTTTTGATTTGCTTGATGAATACCAATGTAATTAAATGTTTTCGAAAATCAGAAAAAATTAATTTCTCAGTAAACCAGTACACTTACAATAAAATAAAAGGCTGTAACATGTACCCTTGGTACACCTTTATAACGACAGTAAACTTAGATTATGTAACTTTACGCAATATGAACATATAGAGAATTTTAAAAAGGTTTTTTTAAGTCATCGAATACGCAGCTTCCATTAAACAACGAAACATGGCATACTATGAACAAATTAAAATGTTCCATCAATAAACAATCCTGTTAATTCCAGCTTTGAATTACGGCTATTATGAAAGTTATATCAAAAATAAGATATATCAGTAATTTGTCAATAAGCCGACCGAATTATAAAGGTTGCGTAAAAGCGACCGCATCATACATAAGGCTAACCATTTTAAATGAACGGTATAATATTGATGTTTCGTTAGTACAGTTGCGAAAAAAAGGGTATAATAAAATAATGAAACGAGAACGACATTTTTTTATTTAAAAATCAGTCTTATACAAATGATATTTTTTACTTATTAAAAATCACAGATAATTTTTATAAGGCACACATGCACATTATACGTGAATATAAAATCATCGGATTGGTAGAGTGAAATTAATCTGTTGAGCCGCGTAATACTCCCGGGAACAATAAGACAATGAAAATATCCTTCATACAGAGCCATGTTTGTGCGATCTGAGAAACAAACTATACACGGTGTTTTATAATAACCAATAAATAATTAATGCGTTATCTAAAAATAATTATTAGAAATGTGTTTACACGTAATGTCATTTAACCCAATATTTTCATGTAAATCATAGTATCATCATCATGTCTATGATTTACATGAAAATTTTGGGTTGAATGACATTACGGGTAAACACAATTTTAGTTTTAGATAACGCAGAATTTTAGAAACGACTTTATGTGTATTCTCGACTTTATGCATACTTATTTAGGCTAAACGTTATTAGGCATTTCGTTTTTAGGTGATATATGTTTTAGGCCAAACGTTATTAGGCAATTTATGTTTAGGTTTTAAGTATCGGACTCCTCCAACGATGGTTGATCCCATAGAAGTTTTTGATCAGTATTAGAAACACGATCGATTGGCATCAAAAAATGTTTTTATGTAAAATTGCTATTTTCTTGCTAACTGTACATTTTTTTGAAAATCTGTGAATGGGGATCAATATTCCATAAAAAATTATGGATAGTCTCCTAAAACCATTTTCGTGTAACTGCAACGGATAAGGTACTTCTCCTTACTGCCCCGCTGAAAGTTTCCACACTGTATACTTAAGAGGATTGTGAAGTAATCGTGCGCGGCGCGAGTAGGTATTTTCTAAAAGGCTATCTGTTTCACACCGCTCGGCCTCCCGTCTGGCGTTTACACCACAAATACAACACGCGCAAATTCTCACGCACACAACGACAGCAGCGCGCGACTCCTCGGCGCGAGAACTGGAGATCATTATTTTACCGTTTGTAATGTTTTGCGTGGCTTAGGTATTCCTGACTGCCTTTCCGCTCGCAACTTTGCCTTCGTTATTTTCGTTTTTCGTGAGGGAATTTTGTTTTCCCGTATGAAAAATTATTTTATAACCTTATATTACTCAGTGATAATCATTAACATACGGCAATGATGATAATGTAGCATTCTATTAGTCAAATTTTTTTTTAAATCAGCATAGTAGTTTTTAAAAATAAAAAATATAATAAATAAAAATAGCTTTATTTCTAAAAATAATTTTAACAATAATTACACCGAGACTTCCCAGTGAGATAGTTTTTGAGTTTATTCATTACAAATAAAAATACAAATCTTCTTTCTTTATAATATTTTAGTAGATAAGTTTCGTAAATTATTTCAGTATTCCTTTGAAATTTATAGTGTAGGCACTTACTTGGTATCCCTACCAAGTCCTACTTTATAGGACTGAGCTGTTATTTGTTATGAAAGTACCTATCTATCGTACATTTACCTGTCTAAAGAAAATGACTTTTTGTAAGATGAGTGTTATACTGAATTAAAATGATTTTCATTTGAGATGTGAATCAATAATGGATGCTTTTATGAAAAAAAATAAACACTAAACATAAAATGACATTCAATTGTTTAAACAAGAACAGACCTCTTGTTAACTTAAAAATAAATAACAAAAAATCTATTATTTTAGATAGATAAATTAATACTTTTACATACAAACTAAATAGGAGCAGGGATTTAAAAAATATAAAGTAATTATTATACATCAAATAAAAAATACCTCTCATTTTTATACACTAATCTTGGGTAGTTATACTAATAGTCTTAGAATTCTAATTTTTACCACCTCCGTGGTCTAGTGGTTGAGGCCACCGGATGTTGATCGGGAGGTCCGTCCGGCGGGGTTCGATTCGTCGGGTTCGTCCGGACTACAAAAACACTGAAAAGTTAGAAATAATATAAGAATAGGTACAGACAACATCACACATCATTATTGAAGACGGTGCCAAATTTTAAGACTTTCTCGGAGATCATCGATTGGCACCGACTTCAATATAGAAATGTAATGTTGTCTGTACCTATTCTTACACTATTTTTAACTTTTCAGTGTTTTTGAAGTCAGTTTTTATTTTTTGTAAAATATTTTTTTTTGTTTTACTTTTTAGTGAAAGAAACCCTAATTAAATTAGGGTATCCCTCGATTTCATAGGATCCCATCATCAGAACCTGACTTTGGTGACCTAGGGACCACCCTAGGAGTATACTCTACCGAATACAAAATTTTGAAAATCGGTCCACAATTGGTGGAGTAATCGCGTAACATACACACAAAACGGTTGACACGATTGGCGCAGAGGTCGAGCGATCGCCTACTGCGCAACAGGTCGCGGGTTCGATTCCCGCTTGGGACAAATGTTTTGTATGGCCTACAGAAATTTGTTCCGGTCTGGGCGTATGTGCATGTGATATTCTATGTTTGTAACTGAACCCACGACACAGGAGAAAATCCTAGTGTGGGGCGACGTTTTTATAAAAAAAAACACGTTGGACGCACCTAAAAATTTAAGGATTTCCCTCCATTTTTATGGGATCCCATCATCAAATCCTAATCCTTAGTAACCGTGGGACCACCATTGGAGTATAATCTTGAGAATACAAAAAGAATTTTGAAAATCGGTCTGCAATTGGCGGCGTAATCGCGTAACATACACAAAAAAAACATACGCATCGAAAGGAGAAACTCCTTTTTTGAAGTCGGTTAAAAATACCTATTAGTATTGGAATCAGCTGCTTTAAATTTTATAGTTAAAATGAAAAAAAAAACTTCAAACGGTACGAAGGGTGCCTTCTTCCCATATATGCCTACCCTGCCTACCCTACATACTCATATATTATTTAGGTACTTTGTCGTTTGTATTTTTTATACAATCGTAGATTCCATAACGCGAGTAAAACCTTAGAGCCCAGCTTTAGAGGAATAAAATTCAAATAAATTTTAATAATAGGGTAGTTGACTCATATCAAAATTTATTAAAATATTGTTTATTTCTAACAGTATTTGGCATAAGGTTCCACAATATACCGATTTTAATAAATAACAATGAATGATTGCTGTAAAATTTTAATTTGAAAATGCTAGAAATAATCTTTTTTTATCTCACGCCGTAAACGTTTTGATATCCTGTGGTCAGGGCCGTGACGTCACTCATGTAGTAAACAAAGAAATGTCAAATTTGATTCAACAACTCGTCGATTTGCACTACTATTCTTTCCTAAAACTGGCAAAAAATCGTCCAAGTCTCCGTTATTATATTTGTAAATATCGTAAATTATTTGTATTAATAGCAAAATCAACCATTGATGTTGGATTTGTGAGAGCAGATAGTACAAATCTTCCGAAAATTGACAGATTGATGGTCAGGAGATTCTTTGTGTATCGCTCTAAACAATATAAGTACAGTTTCAATACTGTTATAATGAGGAACAGGTTACAAGTGTACTTGTCAAGATTGTCACGCGGCAGAAGAGAGTTGCAAACATGCATTTTTGGTGTGGTTGCACATCACAATGAGGAGCTATTTGTACAGCAGTTGAATGCTATTGGATAGAATTCTATCTCTCTAAAGTCAAATAGTTAAACACTAAAAGTATTTACTTCAAGATATATGTTGAAAAGAAAACATCAGGATCATGTGTCAAATACCAGTGTAGTACTGTAGAATTTGTAAAGGAACATAAAAAGAGAAAGATTGACAGTTGTTCATTTGTCAAACATGAAGAAAATTACTGGGAGGAAAAATATATATACATTCACAGACACAGATTGTGACATATTTCTTAAAAAATAAAAGACCTCTTCAATGAAGGAAGAATAAAGTGCATAGAAAACTAAACCGTTATAAACAATAACAGCTTCCATGTGCTATAAAGTCAGCCAGTGCATAACACATGATGGTTCTTTTGTTGGGAAGATTTTTGGTGGGAAATCTTGCAGACACCTACGAGTATAATGAAATGTGGATAAAAGTTGAAAGATGAAGATTTGGGTTGAAATTTGCAAAATGTGACCTCATTTCTGATTAATACCCTGTAATAGTCCATTCAACAAACGGTATCCATAAAATTAGATTAATACAAAATTGTCATGCTCTTTTACTGCAAAAAAGTGAATTATCAAAGACGGAAAACTGTGAACAGTATGCTTAACTCAAGTATTATGCAGATGTTTTGTGCTAAAGCAAAACTTATATACTTTTGTGTTGCTAGCAGTATGTAATTTTGAAAACACTCAAAAGGAGACAATATTAGCTATAATAGGTATTTGTTCTAACAATCTGTATGTCAAAAAACTTATTGATCAAATAGTGCCATTTTGGAAACTATACTACATTTTTCCTAAATTATATGAAAGTATTACTTCATAATAAATCACTTTACTATTATTTTGATTTTTATTACCTGCGACCTTAAGGCAATATATACAAATTAATAAATTTGATCTAACTCTATTCAACCTATTTGTACTTTTGGAATATTTGAGTAACAATGATAAATATGAGCAACAAACCTATAAAATATTGTAAATCTTTTAAGGTGTAACGGAAAAATAAAACACATGTATTTCAAATTAAAATATTTTGATTCAACTAAACCTTTACAAGTCATTATTGTCAAATAAACATAGAACATTTTTTTTGTGAAGAACATCATGACTAATGTAGTACAAAAATTTATTATGTCATCTTTGGATGTTAGTTATGTATAAAGTAAAGAAAAAAATTTCCTTTATATTATTTATTTAATAAGAAGGGTCTTGTAAATTAGGAAGAGCACAGGCTGATAACACAGCAATCACATTTAATATATTTGTATACGGCTTTAAAATGGATAACTTGCATATTCTTGCATAAGCTGTTCTGAAATTTACCAGCCATGGTGGCCAGCAGGTTTAATCAGTGAAGATATAACATCTTTCAGTTATACCAAACAGGACCTATTTACTTCTATGGTGCTTTGGTATATGAATACTTGAGTTATTTTGTTGACATAATGTTGTTCTAGTTGACGGGTCACATTTTGATGTTGTGGCTGAGCATGCACTGCTTTGTATTATGTTGCACAACTTTTACCGCCTTATCAATCTCGTTGTCAAGAGGAAAACAGGTTAGTACACAATAGTTCTCATTAAGTAACCACTGAAAGCAACAAATTTTAATTAGGTACTCAGTAAATTCAAGTAAAAGTTGTTTAGATAAATATATTCATTATGAAACTTTGATATTTTTGTTTGTATTACATACTTTTTAATTAATATTCAATTACATCATTATTCAATTGGACATAAGTACATATTCTTTTCTTTGAAACATCATCTAGTGTCAGTGTATAACTTAGATTAAATCAAAAAGGCGTGAATGGTCAAGTTTTCTCTCAGTTTTCTGGTCAAGTTAAAATTTGGTTGGTCGGCTGCAGTCAGTTTTCATTCTAACTGAAAGATAAAAATTTAATTAATTTACATACAGATTTGATTTTACATACAACCTAAAAACTTATATTTTGTTTAAGTTGAA
The DNA here is from genome assembly GCA_963935595.1 of Schoenobius gigantellus. Classification (NCBI taxonomy): domain Eukaryota; kingdom Metazoa; phylum Arthropoda; class Insecta; order Lepidoptera; family Crambidae; genus Schoenobius; species Schoenobius gigantellus. The sequence continues at coordinate 4,706,400 of OZ012549.1, forward strand.
ACTGAAGTACCTACACAGATTGAGTTATTCAGTTATAGTACTTACATTAATGTGATTTTCCCAAAAATACATTTGAGTTTCAGTAGATAGTTACAGCGATTTCTTTAAGCGAGTGTTAACCAAATATTTCGCATGTCTATATTACTGGGTACGTCTAATCCACAGATTTCCTGGAGTCCTTGAAGAGGTAATTCTATATTCTTGTTCTATTGTCCCGTTCCATATACAGTTTTACTATATTTTGTGATATTTAATAGAAAGCATTGATTTTGTGAGGTTATTTCGCCCCCGTGTTTTGTTTACTGTAAGACTGACGTCATTGTCACAGATAATGAACAGACTATCATGGCTGACCGTGTTTTCGGTCCAAAATTGAAAATCTTAATTTAAAATAGATTTTTTGCACTTTTTAGCCATCGAAAAAAATAATATTCATGTGCTATGGTCTAATACAACAATTATGAACATTTTAAGCCCTACTTTAAAAAAGGGTCAACTAGCCTATTGCATAACAAATACCTATCACAAGAAACAAAATACGAATTTATTTTGAGTTGGTTTCTTTATGGCACATATTTATTATAACAAACAACTTCTTACATACTTACATTTTTTTCCTATTTTGGTTTTGGGAATTTACAGTAAAGTTAACAGGCTACAGGCTGCTAACCCTTAAATAAGGAAATTTGTATTGAAATAAAATCTTTAAAATAAAACACTAAAATCAATAAACGTATTCAAAAAGATATTTACTTTTTCGTGTATAAGGTATTTGTGAAGATTAATAGTTCCGACTTGAGTAATAACTTTCACTATTGATCGATATATCGATATTACTTTCTCCTCCCTAGGCGACAATAACTACGATAACATTATGTCACATCACTATCACTACATTGTACCCCTGCCCCCGACCCGTATCGTGCGATAGAGAGAGTTGCAAGAAATGGTCGAAATTGCCTACAATTCCTGTTTGAAATATTGTTTCGGGCGATAACTGTTTTACCCCCCTAAACCTTTATGAAATTAGACGCTTTTGGTGTCATTATATTCAGTATACCTTTATCTATGTTTGTACGTTTTGCTTTTTTTGTAATTCAGTATAATTTAGTCAAAAAAAGACAAAAATGCTCAAGGTAGTTTTTAAGTCGAAAATATAGATATTTAGATGGTAATAACTTATATTCTGAGCAATATTTCTTCAAAATCAAAACGTACAAACCTAGTTTTTCAATATATCTACAAGATTTCCAAAAATTATGAAAATTGGACTATGTTTAGAGGGAGAAAAGCGTTATCGCATTTTGTATGAAAATTTACAGCTTCACAATCCTCTTAAGTCATTAAATTGTATAATAATACTGTTGATTATCATGATTGCAATATACAAAAAAGAAAACTGGTAGAAATATTTAAAAATCGGTTGTCCGAATTACTATTCTACCCGACTGTACACTACGTCACATACTACGCTGCTAATTTGCGAAGTATACCCGTATGTATGGTGCGGTCGCTTTTACGTAACCTTTATAATTCGGTCGGCTTATTGACAAATTATTGATATATCTTATTTTTGATATAACTTTCATAATAGCCGTAATTCAAGGCTGGAATTAACAGGATTGTTTATTGATGGAACATTTTAATTTGTTCATAGTATGCCATGTTTCCTTGTTTAATGGAAGCTGCGTATTCGATGACTTAAAAAAACCTTTTTAAAATTCTCTATATGTTCATATTGCGTAAACTTACATAATCTAAGTTTACTGTCGTTATAAAGGTGTACCAAGGGTACATGTTACAGCCTTTTATTTTATTGTAAGTGTACTGGTTTACTGAGAAATTCGTTTTTTCTGATTTTTGAAAACATTTAATTACATTGGTATTCATCAAGCAAATCAAAAACTAATGCTTGAACAAATTTGAACAAATTGAGGTCTATTATTGGTATTTTTTTCAAACTTCTATGTTCAACCGATTTCGAGATCTGGGATATCCTAAAACGTTACCGCAGCAAAATCTTAAATAACTTAAGAAATACAACATGCACAAATTTTGCTATTCACAAACATTTAATACGCAACAAAAGCTATCTATTCATGTATTTGGTTCTGGATGGAAACGATTTTATAAAAAAAGATTTTGCCAGGGTAACGTTTCGAACATTACTCCAGCAAAATCTGTTTTTCTCGAATAACTTTAAAACTACAATGCGAACAAATTTTGCTATTCATGAACTAATTTCTCCTCATGATGAACTAATTATTTGATATACTCTCACTTCTCTAAAGCACACCATTTTGCTGCGGTAATGCACACCTCCTATTTTGCTAATCTGGTATTTAAAGAAACAGCTATTTTGAGAATCTGGTATTCTGCTTATAAAGTGTATGAACAAGCACCTAACTAATAAAATATATTCTACAAAATATAAAGACAAAAATTACTATTACATATTGAGTTGACATGGCAGTAGTAACATAGTGACTACTGACTGACTCATAGGTATTGGTCATCAAGAGTCTGGTAATATATATACCCCGTTACACAGCTAAGATGTTGAATGGTTGCAAAGTCAAATTTCAACCGTTAAATAAAAGGAATATTATAAATAAAACACACGTTTAAACACATGACTAGTTTTATTTCAGATATTTAAATTGTTTTCATTGCACACCGGTATACATCAAATTACACAACAGTTATATGTAGTTATGTTAATTCCTCACGCCATTCCAATACTATGAACTCTGCACGTATACTTTTTTGTTGACTAGATAACCATGATGTATATTCTGCCAAATGTCGATTTTTTCTACTTAAAATGCAGTCCAATAGAACTGATAAATTTAAACATCTGATAATGGAACAAATCTTTGACACTTACCTAAATGGGTATAAATATAAAAGTTTAAGCTCATGTGTCAGATACCAAACTACTGTAGCTCTTAGAAGTTCAATTTATTATCATTGCGCCAGATTACATTTCAAACAGAATTCGAACAACGCACTGTTCTAAAAAAATACTGTGATTTGAGTCGTTTAGAAAACGAAACTGCAGGGAACAAGTCAAAAATGCTCATTTGTATTTTCAAAGAAGGCAAGCTTTATAAGAGTAACCGAGAAAAGGCTCTTTTTAACTCCACCCTTTTGCTTGCTTATACATCACTTACTATTTTGCTAATTAGCTGCCGATGAGGTGAAAAGGAGAGACCCGTGCCCGCTGTGGGACATATATGGGTTCAAGTGGTGATGGGAGAAATCTTTCAATAATGTCAATCAGCGATTAAGACGTGAAATCATTAAAAGTGAGAAGAGCTGTTTAATTCACAAAAAAAAAGAGTTGATACCACAGTCATGTCTTATCATAGCTTTCATAGTTTTCTGTATTATGATTATATACCAATAAGTAGATAAAAATCTTTAAATCATCCTAGTTTGTAGGGAAAAAATACGAATACCTACTATTTGAAGTAATGAATAATTCCACCTACAGTCAATAATAAATAAAATTAATATAAGGCTACTAACTCTGGCGAAATGTCAATCTGGCGAGACAAAAACCTGCAATCGCGAGTAAGTAATATTTAATTATTGCGTTCATCGTAAAAATTGTGTAAGTAGAGTGCACATGTTACTGTGAATTGCCGAAGTTAGTGTATCCTAATATGTGCAATACGAGCATGGACAGCAGTCGCAAACTAAATCATTGAATTCACTAAATTACCAAAAACATTACTTTTTATCTATGTGTAAAATTGAAAATCGAATAAATCTATTAAGAAAAATTGCGCCTCGGGCGGGATTTGAACCCTCGTCTCCAACACACCGTGTTGACGCCTAGACCTCTCGGCCACCCACTAGCTCTTATCAGCATCGACGAAATCTTTAACTTATAGATCTCTTGAACTTTGTCGAAGCCAAAGCAGTCATCATTCACTGTTCATAACTACTTATAGACGGTTAAGAACCAAGACCACCTATCTACAGTGTAACTATGATGTAGAAATTTGTGTAAAATTATGTCTAACCGTCTAACCCACCAACCCAATAACCCACATCCATAAAGATTGTCTTAAGGAGAACATCTTCAATCGGTATCACGTGGTTTATCAGTTTTGTCTTGGTATCGAGATGTGGCTGCTTACAATGGGCCTTATAGGAAAGCTTCGATAAAAAATTCACTACTATCAGAAAAATTCACAGTAACATATTATAGTGACTAAACGAAATGCAGATAAAACACGAGCACATTAAATAATATAGTAAAACTTGTCCCAAGTGTAATTCCAAATAAAACATGGTTAACGAATCAAAGCATTATGTAAGCTTGCGTGCAAAAAAATCGCTCCACCACAAATCTTGTACAGAATGTATCCTCTTGCAAAAAGTGTTATCTTACATCGAAATTATAACCTTTTCTGCATTTTTAACTTCACATATTGAATCAAATGCAAGTAGGAACTTTCGCAAAAAATTTTGGCGCGTAAGTGCAAGACTATTCGGGTTCGTTTCCAGCTACAGTTCGCACGCAAAGTGCGAAGACACCCACGTACCTTACACAAGTCCCTTAACACCTACATAACTACCACCTGTTCTCCGACACGATCAGACACGACGAATGTTCGCTAAATCCCGTACGCAGACTACACAAATACTTCGATGAGGTCCTATCGCGCGAGCGCATAACACAAACATACATTATTCTAGTTATTGTAATGACATCGAATAACATGAGTAAAACTCACATTCATACACAACATTTAAACCTTATACATCTAGTGCAATTACACAATATACATATAGCTACTGAAAAAATATAAATAAACAATTTTACAATATAAAGTGACAAAAATAAAATTTCAAGAGGATTATATAATAGTAGTAGTAATAATAATACATTCTTAATAAAGGCAATTCAAGAATGTGTATCTATGTAACTTACATTTAAAAAGTATGCTTCAATTAATGTGTAGTCACGGCGATTTTGATGTCTCGTTTTGTAAGGGCTGATCGACGGGCGAGCTTTAGGCCGCTGGATATTTATTGTAGAATTTAAATTGGCATTTTGATTGTCTAACTAAACACTTAAAAATATTGTTAATTCAAATTATCTTATTTAAGGTTTATAAGATACGAAGTGAAAAACCGATCCTACTACACTAGGCAAGTCAAGCGACGTTTCTTCACAAAAATGCTGTGGTAGTTAATCTTGGCTAATCGACGGACACCAGTCGATTAACAATAGATCGACGGCCGGATTGTGCATTGCTCGACATCGATCAGTCTATTTCGTCATAGATCTATTAGGCGCTTAACACATTGCCGCCGCATCCCGCTGCGGTGTACGGAGGAACGAAATCCGCATGCCGCTGCGGGGACACGGAACCGAGCCACCATACGGTTTGCTCCGTATCTCCGTCCGGAGCTGCGGTTCACGACGCCCCGCATCACCGCATTAACTATGTCGAGATCTATTACGCGTATGCACGTCCTTTCTACGCAAAAATCCGTACGGCACAGTGTGGCATACCCAGCGGACCGCACCGCATCACCGTCCGGGAGTGCAGTACCGTCGCGCGCGCCGCACAACCGCACGGACATGCGGTGTGAGTGTGTTATACCATGCGGTTTTTGTATACAAATTAAGATTCTACAGTCAACATTAAAAACCGCAGCACCGCACACCGGAGCGGTGTCCGGTGCAATGTGTTATCCGCCTTAGTTTGTGTGGTCGATGGCATCTATCGACGACCGATCGATTGGTGTGATAACAACTGTAGAGACAATTATAATTTAAACCTAAGGTTCTATCTATCCTTGTATAATTTAATTATACTTTATAAACTTTAGGCAACGTTCAGAAATAACATCGATATTGTGTACGCGGCCTACACCGCAGTTTATCAATATGTTCCCCGAACCAACAATAGACCGCGGTTTTGCGAATTAAAGCGAACGGTCTTCATTCGGGATAACCTTTTCCGCGTACTCGGGTTCGCCCGTCGATCGGGACCCTACATTTTGGTATCATTCGTCTGGCTTCGAGCATCGAGCGTCGTTCTCGATTCTTTTTTCGTTTCATTTTCGACGAAAATCAATAGAATATTCAACGACGAAAATCGAAATTATATCGTCTTCTGTTTCGATTTGGTCGCAATCGAGCGCAAAAACTGTCGACGAGCGCAAAAGACTGTCGACGAGCTCTTGACGCCAGACGAACGATTCAAAAATAACTCCCTGCCCCCTCACAATTATCGCTTAAAACAGTATTAAAACCGCAGTTTCGAATTGTAGTTTCGTATTAATAGTTGCATGTCAAGAAATGGAATCGATCTTAAGTTGATGTTTATGACATATATTCCACACATTTAAGCCGATCGCACATATCAGCACGCGCCGAACGCGCCGCATTAATGACGTCACCAGCATCCGTTTTTCAATAACCGGACACCTCCCGCATTTTTTAAATTCTGCGCGTACGGTGCGGCCAAATGTGCGAGGTTTCATATAATGTCATACAACGAATTCCAAAATGCGCCGCGTACGGCACGTGCGGCGCATGCATAAGTGCGTTCAGCTTTAACGTCAAAACTGCATCTTAAAATAGATCTCAACTTTGAGATGCCTATTAATACGAGTTGCAATATTGTTTTAACCTTGCTCAAAGCGATCATAGTAAGACCCCCGTTGTTGTTATCAACTGAGCAACAAACTATTGTCAATTTCAAATAGATTACAAGTTTACAACATACACAAGTAAAACATCATTTCTCAGATATCAATCAATATAAAACAATCACAACTTTTGTTAGCGTTTATTTGCTCTGAAACACAACCTACCAGTGATCGATCACCGTATACTATAACAGGAGGTATGTACTGTTTTAAGGCAACGACAAAGGCAGCAATAAATCTGCTATTTTATACCAGAAATATAAAAAATATACATTTATCCGTGTTGTAATAATAATGTGCAAACTAAATTGATGAATACCTACTTAATTATAATTTTATCTAAACTAATTGCAGTGATAATGTACATTGCACAATATCGACGTTAACGATACGTAGCAGCCAGCGCGGCGGTTCAGCAATGGCACAATGTCTTAGTAAGATAAGGGATTTTAAATCATAAGCAGATACATTTAGCGCTCAAATTTCATTGGCTTTCAATCCACGAGGGCACATTATACCTTTCGGTTTTTCGACTACAAAAACATGTTATATCATACCATTGGCGACCCCGCCAGTCTTAAGCCAACACACGCAATAAAAAATACTAAGTCATACATAACCATACCGCACGTGCGGACAACTACAATAGTAGCTGATCACGTAAGCACTTTGTCACACCAGGTTTATATACGTTTCACTCACACATGTTTCATATTTTCAACGAAAACGTAGATATGAAATAGTACTTACAGCCTGTCAAAAAGCCGAGAAGAGAATGTTGCCGGCTGTGGTACGCCACGCGCGCCAGATTATAATTTACAAGACGTTTGTAAATGTTAAAAGGAGTGGAGAACAAAGGGGTTTTTGATCTGTATTTTATTAATGCTAATAAAAAATGTACCTTCAATATTTATTCATCAACGATTCCTAACATTTTCTTATTTCGGACGCAATCATAGCAAATTACAAAAAAATCCTGTCGGCTGGCAACTCTATTTGGGACGGGCTCTTGGCGAAGAAACTGGGCGCCTCATTTATCTTCAAGACATTCCTGACAGACTGTACGCATTCAGCTTATTGTGGAAGTGCACAGTATATATAACATATTAAACTGATAGCTTGGATTGGATTAGATTGAAGCATTCTTCGGGCAATGACTCGACAATTAGTATACGCATTGTTATATGAATCGCTACCGTTATTATCTATGGCCTATGAAATATAGAATAACACTTAATAAACACCGAATTAGGCCTTAATAAGACTTAGGTAAATATACACATAATATGGACTAATAGATTATAATGCACAATAATACGATCCCACACCCGCTAAAGGACGAACAAAACTCGACGAAATGATCATAATTCCTGATATTGAATAACGTAAAACGAAATACAACATCCCTTTAATTACTTACATTTGACAAAATTTTGATAATGTTCAACTGTACGTTTTCCATTCCGAAGAATCATTCATCCTAAATACATTTTTTCAACAATAATTATTTTCGACCATGCTTAATTGTGACGAACACATCACGAAACACTGTCATAAATACATATAATTGGAAATAGTCATAAATTAAACTAGATAATGTAATACAATTTTTTGTACGAAATATCAATATTTTTTTTGCAAAACGAAAAAACATAATAATTGGAAATGGACATTAATTAAATTGGATAATTAATGCAATTGTTTGTACGAAATATAAATTTTTTTATTTGCAAAATGACTGTACCTACCTACGCGTATTAAACGTTCATGTTGATTTGACGCTCGGGTGAGATCGATAAACAAAAATGTTTCCCACTACTCCATTTTTCACTGACACATCGCCTTTTCAAAATAAGGAAAGTGACAATTGACAGGAAAGTGACAATTGACAGGAAAGTGACAAGTAGCAGAGACGTCTGGATGAGGAAATGGGATATGTATTAGATCGAATGCCTACAACTTTGTGTTGTGCCTTGTGAAGTAGAAGCTTTGCTAAGATTTTTGTGTGCAAATAGAATCTTTAATTGCTGCAACATCGATGGTCAATGCCTAGTTTATATATCTGCAAGAATAAGCAAAGGAAATGTTAGACAACGGTGTCGTGATTTCAAGAATAGACAAACAATGGAGAAGTGGGAGAAGTTAAAGAAGTCTCATGAAGATAAAAAATTATTTACATTTAACTTGATAGAACTAAAATAAAGACCAAAACCAATAAGCTAGTGATTTCTTTTTGAAGTCCGTAAATAAATGACCTAGTAACTGATTATTTAAATTTAGGTATGTCCTGTCCTGTGACGTCACACGACCACTCTCTACTTCCGGTGACATACTACTCTTAGGGATAATCTTGAATCAATTCTGATCGATCAACATTGGGATTGTGATTTTTCGTAGTTGCTTGAGTAGCAACACTAGCGCTAAATTGTATCATAGCAACAGTTTGGTCCACTCAAAATCTTTGGCGCCAATTTGGCAACCCAAGGGAACGAAACATCACAATCTCAATGTCAATCGAGTGGAATTGGTACAAGAGTAATCCTACAGATTACGCTTGGTTTTTAGTCTCAACGGCCTCAAATATTACTATTCTCTAGAAAAATAGAAAAATCAAAACGCAGACTCTTTAGCGCGCATAGATTAAATACGAATAAACTCAAGTCGGGTGACATCACGCACGGAGCGAAATGATTTTTGCAAGCGCAAGTTTCAATGTCAAATACAGGCGTCCCAAGGCTATACAACATGAAGGGAGAGTACCTACCTTAAATATTGTAGATAGGATATTTGTGGCTGAAAGAAGACTTTACTTTATATTTAATAGTAAGTAATAGGTTCATACTGCATTCAAAGATTTTCTAAAAATTAATTACTTCGTCTGGGAATCGAACCGACTCAAAAGTGAAAAAAAAACCTATAAAAAAGACAATATTTTTATGATGCCAATCAAAAAAACCGGCCAAGCGCGAGTCGGACTCGCCCATGAAGGGTTCCGTAGGATTTATGACGTATTAAAAAACTACTTACTAGATTTCGTACAAACCAATTTTCGGTGGAAGTTTGCATGGTAATGTACAGGGTGTCCCGTGGCAGATTTTGAATTTCTTAATTAAATTAAAAGATGTTATTATATTAGAATATAAATGTTTTTATTATAAAAAGAAAGACGAGACATGCGGATTTCATTTTTTAAAGGTCACTCTGTCCAAATGTTTTCCATCGCGACCCGTACACTCCCGGAATCTTTCTAGAGTATTCTGAGCGACGCGCTGCAGTACTGACCTAGAAGTAGCGTTCACTTCTCGCACGATATTTTCTTTTAATACCGATAGATCCGTAGGGTTCCTATCGCATACTTTTCCCTTTACATACCGCCATAGAAAAAATCTAAAGGGGCGAGATCTGGCGATCTGGGTGGCCATGCGATGTCCCAAAATCGGCTTATCAATTTTCGAGAATTCTTCGCGAAGAAGGCTCATGATGGCTCTTGCTGTGTGAGGCGTGGCGCCATCCTGCTGAAACCACGTGTGAGAGCTGGTCAAAGGATGTTCTTCAAGTTTCGGAATAAAATATTATTTTATAATGCGGCGGTAGACATCACCATCAACAGTTACTGTTACTCCACGAGAATTCTTAAAGAAAAACGGTCCAATTATTCCATTGGGAGACAGAGCTGCACAAACGGTTACCTTCGGGCTATGCAAGGCTTATTGGTGTTTTAATCGTGAGTTTTGTCCTCTGGGCGCCCAATAGCGGCATTTTGTTTATTGACAAAACCATTTAAATGAAAATGGGCTTCAACACTGAACCAAATGGTGTTAACAGTTCGGAATCGACTCAACATGTTATCACAGAATTCCTTGCGCTCTCTGTAGTCATTAGGTTTAAGTGGCTGTACCAATTGGATCTTGAAAGGATGGAATTTAATGTCCGAGCCCAAAATACGGAGCACCGTGGTTTTTGGCAGCCGCAAATTTGACGCTCTCTTGCGCACGAACCCACGGGGATTTTCTCGCACGCTGCTTTCAACACGTTCAATGTTTTAGTCAGTCCTTGACGTTCGGCTGGGACCTGGACGTGACTCGAATTGTTAAACCTGTTGCATGGAACTTCTGGACCCACGTCCTAATCAAACTTTCACTCGGTTCTTTACTTAAGCGACGAATATTGTATTGAGAGCAAAATCTTCGGCGCGCAATAGTGCACGAATTGTTATCTTTAAAATACGCTTCAACTGCAAAAGCGCGTTGCTCGCCAGTCCATCGAGATATCGTGACTGAGCAATCCGCAGGAATGCCGCGCTAAACTGTAACTCCTCCCCGGTCCCCCGCGCAACAGTTGAAAAAATATTCGAATTTCAAATCCTAAATCTGCCACGGGACACCCTGTACATCATATATTTTTTTTAGTTTTATCATTCTCTTATTTTAGAAGTTACAGGGGGGGTTACACACATTTTACCACTTTGGATGTGTCTCTGGCGCAAACTATTGTAAAGTTTAGAGAAAAAAATTATATTAGAAACCTCAATATGATTTTTGAAGACCTATCCATAGATAAACTGGGTTTGATGAAAAAAAAATTTTGAGTTTCAGTTCTATGTATTGGGAACCCCCTAAATTTATTGCTTTTTCTATTTTTGTGTGAAAATCTTAATGCGGTTCACAGAATACATCTACTTACCAAGTTTCAACAGTGTAGTTGTTATAGTTTCGGAGAAAAGTGGCTGTGACATACGGACATACGGACGGACAGACAGACTGACATGACGAATCTATAAGGGTTCCGTTTTTTGCCATTTGGCTACGGCACCCTAAAAATGGACAAAAAATAATTCTTCTTAAGTAAAATAGTATCTTAAAAGAAAAAGAGGAGAGGTTGTGAAGGGCGGGTTAAGCCGGTTATGGGGTTGGGGGACACACAGCGGAGCATCCACTGTCATTGTCGACGGCAGAAACTTGCGAGTCCAGTCAACATGAACGAACAGATAAGATCGATACGAGTTCCGATTCGCGTGTAAAAGCTTCAAATGTTCTATAATAGTATTAAGAAATTTAATAACTAACAAATTACTTCAATTTTGAGTAAAAAATATGTTTTAACAGATTATCAGTTTTGATAGATTAAAATATAACAGTTTTGATAGATTAAAATTTAATTTTTTACTCATTTAGATTTTCTATTGACAAAATTGTCAATTTTCGTTCTTATTCAATCGAAGTTCTATCAAAAAGCATCGACACAAAGTTTGGGGAGGACCCGATCGAAGGATCAACGAGTTCGACGATATCTGGACTATATATTATAAAATAACATTGGTTGTTGGTTAGATTAAGCTGTGTATGTTGCATTGTAAAAGAAAGAAAAAATATGTTTTACGTGAATCAATCCTCTACTTTTTATGCAGCCACGACAGACAGTAGTTTTAAAAGTCACTTAGGAAATGATGAATGTATTTTGAGCCATATCATATTGTCATGACGCGGTACATACAATATTTACAACTAGCAATTTTTGTGGAAACACTATATTAAAATATATATATATAAACTACCCTTTTAAAAACATACAATATTTATCAAATCTACATGTTATCAATTTACAAAATACCCCCTAGGAATCCCCCTAGTCTAGGAATGTCGAGTTTTATAAAACTTTAAAATATTTCCTATGTTCATCCATCATATCCATGGATAGGGCATATCAAAACCTACAAAAGCGAATGTCGCAGACAACGATTGCCTGTTGTTGTACCGACGTACAACCGATATGCTGCTTAACTAACCTACCATCCTAATTTTAAGACCTCAATAGAAGCAACCGAAACGTGTTAACATGAAACTTGACCATAAACAAATTCATATGAACAAATTACTCTTTGGTATAATGAGCATAAGTAAAATTAAAAATAGGTTACACCGATTGGACAATGACACTACGTAGGTCATAGTATCTATCTGTATCATAGTAATATTTCAAAGCTATTTGTGAACATCATGATGAAAAAACTTAACAACATAATTCATCACACATAAACGTGTTACGTCGCTACTATAAGAGGAATAGTATCAATAGGAATAGTACATTGATTTATGTCAAACAAATAAAGATCACCTCTGTCCATTAGCAGTTATTTGATATACCTGAAAATACACCACTAGTTGTTTTCAAAACAACCACATACACTTAAAATACATTATGTACAATAAAATTCAAATTTCAATTTGGTATAAGAGCTTACCATTTCTACGCTTTGGTTTCATCCCACCAATATCCCTGCTGTGACATGTGTTAAAAACACCTTTCAGTACAAACGCTACAAGACCACTTTATTTAAAAATTTACATTATTTTGCACACTAAAACGACATAGTTACATTTTTGACAAAAACGCAGTCAACCCTCAACATTAAATTTTCACATACAAAACCTTACATTAATAACTTCTACTTGTAATATTTGATTGACCAGCAATTTTAATGATTCACACATTTTACTTAAATATAACTTGAGTGATTATGAAGGTAATTAGCTCACAATAAAAGCAATGTAAAATGCATTTTACCATTAACCATTTCTTAATGTTATTGTTGAATCAATTGCAAACAAAAAAGTGAACAATTTAATTAAAAAATATATTTTGTGCAGTTTCCTACAAATTAGTAAACATAAATGGCTACAAACGAGTTGCAATAAAGAGGCTTGATGACAAAATCAATGGAGTATTTTGTGCAAAGAACAATTTACTACAAAATAGCCATACAACTTGTCTTACACTAATTTCTGTATTATTCAAATGAAGAAAATTCATCAATCCAAATAATACAGATTTTTTTTTTATTCAGCATGGAAAATGAACATTACATTAAGTTTTCTAAATAATTTACTTATAATCTAGTTACCCTAAAACCGTTAGGTATATTAAGCAACAAAGATTCACATTTTTCAAACGGGAACTTCTTTGTTGCTACTTGTATCAAACAAGGTGAAGTCGGGATTATTTTCCTTGAATATCCAACTGAAACGAGACACGTTTTCTGTAATAATAATAATATGAAATGCACGTAAACGAACCTACAAGTACAACTATATTTAATGAAATATTTCACGACATACAAGATAACATCATATTTTGAGACGCTCACTCCTCAGAAGGTATCCTTGTATACCATTCATACAACTAAAGTATAGACACACATATAGTGTACTTCGTCGACAGAGAAACCTTCGTAGAAGCAGACTAGATATTACCAGCTTGAAAACTTTTAATATTGTGGCGTAAACGCACAACTACAATCTCTGTCGACGCTGTACTTACGGTGAGTTAAGGTAGAATTTTGGTCCTTCGGCATCCGGCTCGTCCACCTAGTCATATACGCAAATAAGTTTAGAGAATACAAAATGTACGTAAGCTGTAGACACAGTGACAGAGAATACTGAGCTCATTCACTGGTCCGCCAGTTTGGTCCAATTAGCGTCACAAATGAAAGTATAACTACATACTACAAAATGTCCTTGAACCATAGATAAAGAAGGCCAGTGAAGAGGTTACTCAATCAATCCGCCATTTTGGTCCTCAGCATCCGGCTCATCTTCCGTCTCATATACAAAATTCAAATTGTACGTACAGATTATAAAGCATTCCGCTTGCCATAGACACGAATGCCGCCATTGAGTGACGGTTTTACTGCTCGGCCAGCTTGGTCCGCTTGGCCTCGGGCTCGTCATCCTCGTCTTCGTCATCATCCCACTCCCACTCTGGATCGTCCTCGTCGACGTCATCTTCCCCGCGTTCTTCCCCCCCGCGACCCTCCGCTCGCTCATCCCCAGCTTCCTCATCGTCCTCGTCATCCTACAGCGATGACACATGGAATAAGAAATACCACTTATTTGGGATAGACTTGGATCTAAGCGTACTTAATTAGACTAGTTACCACAGTTGCGCATCGTACAGTAAGCTCCTTGTCAAGTTATACTGTTTGACCTTCGGACTGTTCTTATGTCGTTCGTAATAGTGACAGTTTTCGCAGTGTAAATGTAAAGCTTGAATGAGAGCTTACTGTACCGCATTCGCGTACAGATCGCATAAATTGAAATGTTTATTAAAAACATCTTTTTTTTTCTCGAAACATAGACATTATATTTAAACCTCGTCGTTTTGTATGTGTGGTACGTTCGTTTTCTGACAGCGCCATCTAACTTCGACGCGGCACAATAATCCCTGAAAGAAGTCTATATGTGAAACTACTCGACTCGAAAGCTCTCGACTACTTCTAAAGAGTGATTAAAATAAGGGCATTTCTAAGAAACCTGGAATGCTACCGGATCCTGTACACATGTTCTTTGTTAATATTCATATTATAATAATTAACTAGCTTTAATATTAAGGGTGGTTTCCCTCCGACGTGCACGAGGTCAGTTCACCCTGTATAAGCTGTGTTCCAGATAAGCTTCACCACTTTGCTGGTGCTGACATCTGATGTTAGCCTCGTTTTGTGTTTCTTGCAAGAAATATTAATATTTTAGCCGCGCTACTTTTCACAAAGGGAAGCTAACCTCAAGATTTTGTTTAAATGGAAATATTACGTTAACATACGACGCTAGCCCCGCTAGCGTCAAAAGCTAATGAAACGCGATGATGCTGAAAATGTTGAAAATGCTGCAAATCTGTTTAAATAGAACGCGCCTATAGTCAGGGGGGTTTCACTCCGCAGTTTAAGTACGTTTGGCCGGCGCACCAACTGGCCGCGCCGCACGTAATAATTTAGATTTTTCTCGGTAATTTCTGTAACGATAACTGCATATCGGTGAGTGGGAACCCTGCACTCTTGTCGCTCAATGTGTATCGGGTCAGTGACGCGTAACGGAATTGTAACACTCGTGTTATGCAATAAATTTCAATTTCCCGTGCAGTCAGATGAAGGTACCTAAACTTGGCTTTTCTTCGAGAGTGATCCTTCTGTACTTTAGTATTATTATTGACTCTGTGCTATAATGTCGGTGGGGGGCGGTACTCACGCTGGCGGGCTGCATGACGGCGATGGGCGGCGCCTGCAGGTGGGCCGCCACGCGCCGCTCGATCAGGTACGACACGTACTCGTCGTACAGCAGCCGGATCAGGTGGAACGAGCCGAACGACGCCGCGGACCTGGCGACATCACCATCACCGTCACCGTCACGACACGTCACGACACACGCACGCACAGTCAAACCCGGGCATGGACTTGTATCGTTTCACTGAACTGAGTCGCCGTTGTCGGCGAATATAACATTGTCGGCGACGGTGATACAAGTCGATGCCACACAACGGAGATGCGATTCACCAGAATGATGTCAGAGGCTTTATTTTTGAATTGCTCGTTTGCAATACGTATACGTCGCGTTCGACTCAGCTGGACGCCAACACTCGCTTAGTCGCGGTTCAGATAGCTCGTTGCAGTGTTCGTTTATCGAATAATTTCGGATATCATACGAAAAATAAACGAACAATCCGAAAATGGGGCCCCTTGACCCGCTCTAAGATAATCTCAACTAACGCACCCTATATAAATCCTATTATCGGTTAGAATATTTTAGACTCGAAACTTAAGTTTTTGTTACGTCTACCTTACCTTCTGCCCCGATGATTGGTGGTCACACACTAACCCACTAGAGCGTGAGTTCTCGAATGATAAAGCGAGGAGTAGAAGGACCAGTCGAGCAGCAGGCGTCGCGTGCCACGTGCCACGTCCTACCCACCTGAGCGTCAGCTCGCGGATGACGAGCGAGGAGTAGAAGGACCAGTCGAGCAGCAGGCGGAGCGTGCCACGTGCCACGTCCTACCCACCTGAGCGTCAGCTCGCGGATGACGAGCGAGGAGTAGAAGGACCAGTCGAGCAGCAGGCGGAGCGTGCCACGTGCCACGTCCTACCCACCTGAGCGTCAGCTCGCGGATGACGAGCGAGGAGTAGAAGGACCAGTCGAGCAGCAGGCGGAGCGTGCCACGTGCCACGTCCTACCCACCTGAGCGTCAGCTCGCGGATGACGAGCGAGGAGTAGAAGGACCAGTCGAGCAGCAGGCGGAGCGTGCCACGTGCCACGTCCTACCCACCTGAGCGTCAGCTCGCGGATGACGAGCGAGGAGTAGAAGGACCAGTCGAGCAGCAGGCGGAGCGTGCCACGTGCCACGTGCCACCCACCTGAGCGTCAGCTCGCGGATGACGAGCGAGGAGTAGAAGGACCAGTCGAGCAGCAGGCGTCGCGCGCGCGCGGGGTAGTCGGGCCGCCGCTCGTGCGGCGCCAGCGCGGCGCGCACGCAGCCCTCCAGCCACGCCGCCCACTGCTCCAGCGTGGCGCCGCGGCCGAGCGTCGCCTGCCACATCACACGGGACACTCCGTACACGTCACGCACACGTCGCGGCACACGGCCTCGACAAAATGGCCGCCGTCCGCGCGGGTGCGGGCGATCGCACGCGAAACCGTGGCATTCAGGGTGCAAACGATTTTTACGATCGCGGATGACAGCCATTTTTGTTCATTTCATCCCCCGTACCACGTCCACCAAAACACGATATGAAAAAGCTATTTATCGCGGTGAACTGGCAAGATCAAATCAAATCAAAATCAAAAATAATTTATTTTCTTTCCACATACTGTGGAAAGACTGGTGTCTATACTAGGACAAGCCTGTGTTACAGAACACCAGACTCTCCACCCCATATACAAATATAAAACTTACATTACAAATAATTCCTACTTGACACAAGCAAGCTTTATACATTTATACTAACTAGATACAATAAACTATCACGAGTGTGCCAGTGTGTGTTGTATATTGTGTGTGCTGAATGTGTGCCTGTGTTTGAGTGAGTTTTTGTGTATGTATGCCTGTGTTTGCTGGATTTGAGTGCGCGTGTGTGTGTGTGTGTGTGTTTGCATGTGTGTATGTGTTTATGTGTGTGTATGTGTGAGTGTGCGTATGTGTGTGTGTGTGTGTGTAAGGTTGTATACTTGTATGTAAGAAGTACGACGAAACCCTATTGTATTTTGTGTAGTATATAAGCAATCCATGTAGCTGGGGCGGTAGTAGTAAAGTTACTCTCAACGCAAACACACGGGTTTCATTGATCTCCCCTAAGCCCAACATCAGATGGCGACCCTGCCAAACGTGACAGTGTGCGCGGGAGTGGGCTGCGGAGCGTCGTCGCCGTAGCGCGCACGCGCGCGCCCGCGCCACTCAGACTAAAATCACTAGAAAACAACATCAAACCAAAATGAACATAATTACGGACTAAAATTTATTCTTCATGAAGTGAAAATTTTTAAATTAATAGTGATCAGTGAAAATGCCAATAACAGTGGCAGTAAATCCAGTCGAAAATAATTTTGAAACAGAACTCAAAAATGAACTTATAAACGAAATAAAGATCACGACGACTAACGAATACTTGCTAATTACAATTCTATTAGTAATCTGCATCGTCTTGACAATTATTCTCATACATGTGTGTAGAAAAATATACCAGCGGCATATAAACAGACAAGTGGAAATTCATACATTGCGAAGACAATTGAGAACGAATAACGACGAAATCTGAAGAAAATGGAAATATAAGAAAGAAGAATAAATAGCAAGATTAATAAAATATGAAGTATACAGAAAAATAAATATCAAGATTAAGAAGAATTTTTTTTTGCTGAGTCGCAGGCTGCCGGGAGGTTGTTGGTGACAAAGGAAAGTCGCAGCCGGGGGAAGTTCGAGTCCCGAAGCAGGACGATAAATGAAGGAGCTTTATTAGAAGAATAAAAAGTGAAAGTGAAAGTTACGAGTATTTGAAGTATGTATTAAAACTCTTTACATACTTAAATGAATTATGGTTAATTATTTAACCAATATTTTATTATTAATTATGACTTTGTAATTGAAGATTACTAGCGAACCGGGACACATTGCTTTAACTACCTTACCTCTTCAAGGGACAGGTACGTGCCCCATATATATATATAAAAGTATCTATTTAAATAAAGACGGCCAAGCCAAAGAGCTTGTGTCGCATTTTTATTGTATAACGATATAATTGTGCAACACGTTATATTATTATATAATGGAAAAATTGTGAATAATTATAACCTTGTAATGTTCATTTCAGGCTATGGAAGATTTAGAATTAGGTATAGAAAGTATAGAATCACAAATTTCGGGAATTAGAGTTGATTTACGAAAATTGGGTAGTAAAAGATTTGAAAGACAAGAATACGTTTTAAGAAAATTAGAAGAAGCAAAATCATTAGTAAAACAATTTGACGATATAGTACAGACCGTAGGTGACAAACTACTTAGTTTAAAATCAATAACACTTGCCAAATTAATAAGAGAACACTACGAAAAGATTCAAAAATATTGTTTAATAGAAACTGAAGAACCTAATTTTGACCAAACCGCAAATACAAGCAAAGATATAAGAATGGAAAATTTCGACTTAAAAACGGCCAATTCATTATTACCTATTTTAGATGGAAAACAGGAAACAATACAAAAATTAATAAATACATCAGAATTATTGTTAAGTTGCATAGAACCAACACATGAAAAATATTTAATTAATTTCATATTAAAAACTCGATTAGATAAATGTGCTCAATTAAAACTAAATCAAAAATATGACTCATTAAATACACTTATTTCTGATATAAAAAAATATTTATTAATTAGGAAAAACCCAACATCCATTATGACACAAATGCAAAATACGAATCAACGTGATGGTACAATAGCACAATTAGGTAACCGTTTGGAAACGTTATTCTCGGAATTGACAATCTCACAAACGAACTCGGACGAGTCTATGGAAAAGGTACTAAGGCCGGTTAATGAAAAATACGCAATCCGACAATTCATCAACGGATTACGGAACAGACAGATAGCCACAATAATTTCAGCACGGAACTATGATAGCTTGAAAGATGCAGTTCGAGCCGCGATCGAAGAAGATGTAGAAATAAATGCAAGAAGAACAGAAAACGCGGACAGGTCGGCTATGAATTTTAGGGGTAATAACAGAGGTTTTAGTATGGGTAATAGGTCACGAGGTCATAGAGGATATTATTACCAGAGAGGTCACGGACAATACGGACAGACAAACAATCCGACCGTGACTAACCAATATAATAGGGACGCGCGATATCAGCATAGAGGAAATTATAATGCGCGGAATTTAAGATACAATAACGTACAAAACCAATTTCGTAATTCCAGAGGCAGATATAATTATAGAGGACATATATATAGAGGACGCGGTTATAACCACACGAACGCGATAGAAGCTGCGGAACCAATACCATCAACATCAAAATGTTTTCGTCCCTAAACCAAAAAAAAGTTATTTTATCTGCAATACGAACTCAAAATTTACGATAAAATTATATTTACATAATAAAATAAAAACATTTTTAGTCGATACCGGTGCAAATATCTCATTATTAAAACAAAGTGTAATAAGAATTCAAAATATTAATAATAATAATTCAACGGACGTACACGGAATAGGCGGAATAATAAAAACATTAGGAAGTCAATATATAAACCTATATATTCCAAATACTAAGATTTATATGATACAGAATTTTCACATAGTTACAACATTACCGAACGGTTATGACGGAATTTTAGGGTTAGATTTCATAAATAAATATATTTCAATAATAAACTTTTCATCAAATACAATTACATTACGAACAATAAAGGGTCAGTATAATCTTAAAGTCCACACGAACGCTTATTGCAATTCGTCGAAAACAGTGAGTCATAACAAAGTTATACCAAGAACAAAGACATTACAATGTAACAATGAAACACCTTTGATAACTTTAAATCGTCAGTGTATACCACCGCGTTGCGAAACGGTTATCGCATGCTCAATTCCAAGTAACGAACACAATGAGCATTATGATTACTTGTTAGGCACTAATGAAATAAAGCCGGGTTTACATGTAGCGAGTCAAATAGTGAAAATAAGGAACGGAAAATTATTAATAACATTTCTGAATACAAATGAAACGGAAGTAATTTTGGAAAACTTTAACACAACATTAGAGCCATTAAGTAATTACACATATTGTAATTTTGGAGAAGTAAATAATAACAGTACGAGAGCCCAACAAGTTTTGAATAAAATTAAATTAAAACATTTAAAAGGAAATGATAAGGAAACAATAGAAAAAATTTGTAGTAAATACGCGGATATTTTTTATTTAGAGGGAGATAAGTTATCGTACACAAATATAGGAACTCAATCAATACATTTAAAACCTAATATTCAACCAGTACATTCGAAACCATACAGAATACCTATATCATTAAGAAAAGAAGTAGACAACCAAATAAATAAAATGTTAGAACAAAATATAATAGAAGAAACTTCAAGTGCGTGGAACTCACCAATTTTATTAGTAAAGAAAAAACCTAATGATGACGGAACAAAATCATATAGACTTGTAATAGACCTTAGGAAAGTAAATGAATCAATCGAAAATTTATCATTTCCAATACCGAACATAAGCGATATAATAGACTCTTTGTCAGGAGCAATATATTTCACAAAAATGGACCTATCAAATGGCTTCTACCAATGTCTATTAGATGAGAATAGTAGAGACATAACATCATTTTCAGCAAACTCAAAACAGTATAGAATGGTCAGGCTACCTCAAGGTTTAAAGATAAGTCCTTCTGCCTTCAGCAGACTTATGTCGATAGCCCTATCTGGGATATCTCAAGATAAATGTTTAATTTACTGCGACGATATAATTTGCATGGGCAGCAGTTTAGAAAAACACAATAAAAACTTAATAGAAATTTTTGAAAGATTTAGAAAGACAAACTTAAAACTCAATCCGCAAAAATGCGATTTTTTAAAAAGAGAGGTAGTATATTTAGGTCACTTAATCACAGATAAAGGAGTATTACCGGACCCTAGTAAAACTACTGTGGTAGAAAACTTCCCAGTTCCGAAGAATTCTGACGAAGTTAGGAGATTCGTAGCATTTTGTAATTATTATAGAAAATTTATTGAAAATTTTGCTACAATAACAATACCATTAAATAATTTATGCAGAAAACACGTTAAATTTAACTGGTCAAAAGAATGTCAAAAATCATTCGAATTATTAAAAGAAAAGCTAACACAACCACCATTACTAGAATATCCTAATTTTAGTGAAGACAACTATTTTATACTTCAGACTGACGCGAGTCAATTGTCTATAGCTAGCGTATTAATGAATAAAAATATGAAACCTATAGCTTACACTAGCAGACCATTAAATAAAGCAGAAAAAAACTATCCGACAATACATAAAGAATTATTAAGCATAGTGTGGAACGTAAAATATTTTAGAGTTTATTTGATAGGTAAAAAGTTCCAAATACAAACAGATCATCGTCCATTAGTAAGTTTATTTAAAATGAAAAATCCAGAAAGTAGATTGCTAAAATATAGACTAGAGTTAGAGGAATTTGATTTCGATATAATATATATAAAAGGATCTACTCCTGTCGTAGCAGACAGTTTAAGTAGGATAGTGATAACATCAGACGACTTAAAAAATATGTCAGAAAATGACACTTGCAATGTAATGACAAGGAGACAAAAAAGACTATTAGATGACGGACATAGTTCTCAAAGTAGTTCAGATTCGATGAGCTCTGACAAATCTGAAATACTGCGAAAACGATGTGACGAAAAACAAAGAAATGACAGTATAAATAACGGTATACCGATAATATCAGAATTATTACGAAAACCTATCGATAGTGTAGACTTTATTTTTGAAACAAAAAAGAATATAAATAAATATAAAAAAGAAAATAAAATAACAGTTCACCGCGATAAACCGCTTTATCGTATCGTGTTTTGGTGGACGTGCTAGGGGGGCATGTGTCGCGATCTGTATCAATTTACACCTAAGCCAAACGAAACAACTGAGAAACTAATACAAGTGCTATCAGATGACCATTCATTTTGCATTCAATTACTTCTTTCACTCGAAATAAAACGTTTGAAAGGGCAAAGCTCATCTGAAATTGTAAATTCTTGTCCCTAACGCCGATACTCTTGATACTTGTGAATGTCGGTATAAAAAAAAAAAGTTCGACTTATGTTGTATGAAGAAACTGAAGAGAGAGCAAGAAATAAGAAAACCACTGAAAAGATGACTTACCTTGAAATCAGCTTCAAGCCGATGCGCAGTAGCAGCACTGGCGCAAGAGCAAGCCCAGGCCGCCTGCTCGCGGACCACGCGGAAATCGACGCGGTTCAAGTCTGACAGCATCTGCGGGAGAACATATTATAACTAATATTAAACTCAAAACCAAGAAAGTGTCTTTAAATAGTTTATTATCGTACTTTGCAGTTTGTCCTCACTTAAGGTTCAAAGATCCATCCTCGAACCCTTGCCACACCCCGGACACTCCATACAACGTTGGCAAATCAGTTTGTACACGCGCGCGCAAATGTGTGCGTGGAATCTAGTAGGGCTGAGTGTGTGGTTATCAATCGAAATGATCCGAGAAGTGCAGCGACTGCTTTCTTATTTACCCGCATAGCGCTATCTGTGTTTTCGGCCGGCGCTCGCGTCTACTCGGTGAACGTAGCGTCGCCTCGCCCGAGCGTCCGCGCGCTCGCCCTTGTTTATGTGTCAGTAATGTCTACAACGACGTGCGGGGTGGGGTGAGGTATTTGAAACGAGTGCGGGGAGGTGAGCGGCCGTTCTGTGTGGAGTACTATTATATATTCTGTGCTCTTGCTATGGAAACTTGAGATTGACGAACCGTTGCCTCGAACCCGTGCGCTATGTGCTACGCAGACGCAGCTGCCGCGCGTACTTACTGTCACAGACGAGTGATTTCAAGTTTGTTTGTAAAAGTTATGTCGAATTATTTCTTCGCTCCCTCTTCACTTTTTCCTTACATTTTGTGTGTTCACCGCAGCTGTCGACGCGGAGTCTACTTAGGTCAAGTGCGGTGGTCGTAGGTAACATGGTCGAATCCTCCGGTGTGGTTGGTCGGTCGAGCTCATTGTACTGGCGCAGCGCACCTGGTGTATCTGATGGTGGTTGGTGAGCACGGCGCGCGCGGCCTGCGCCAGGTGGTTGAGCGAGGTGTAGCGGCTTGGTGTACCTGGTGTATCTGGTGATGGTTGGTGAGCACGGCGCGCGCGGCCTGCGCCAGGTGGTCGAGCGAGGTGTAGCGGCGGGGTGTACCTGGTGTATCTGGTGATGGTTTGTGAGCACGGCGCGCGCGGCCTGCGCCAGGTGGTCGAGCGAGGTGTGGCGGCGGGGTGCACCTGGTGTATCTGGTGGTGGTTGGTGAGCACGGCGCGCGCGGCCTGCGCCAGGTGGTCGAGCGAGGTGTGGCGGCGGGGTGCACCTGGTGTATCTGGTGGTGGTTGGTGAGCACGGCGCGCGCGGCCTGCGCCAGGTGGTCGAGCGAGGTGTGGCGGCGGGGTGCACCTGGTGTATCTGGTGGTGGTTGGTGAGCACGGCGCGCGCGGCCTGCGCCAGGTGGTCGAGCGAGGTGTGGCGGCGGGGTGCACCTGGTGTATCTGGTGGTGGTTGGTGAGCACGGCGCGCGCGGCCTGCGCCAGGTGGTCGAGCGAGGTGTGGCGGCGGGGTGCACCTGGTGTATCTGGTGGTGGTTGGTGAGCACGGCGCGCGCGGCCTGCGCCAGGTGGTCGAGCGAGGTGTGGCGGCGGGGTGCACCTGGTGTATCTGGTGGTGGTTGGTGAGCACGGCGCGCGCGGCCTGCGCCAGGTGGTCGAGCGAGGTGTGGCGGCGGGGTGCACCTGGTGTATCTGGTGGTGGTTGGTGAGCACGGCGCGCGCGGCCTGCGCCAGGTGGTCGAGCGAGGTGTGGCGGCGGGGTGCACCTGGTGTATCTGGTGGTGGTTGGTGAGCACGGCGCGCGCGGCCTGCGCCAGGTGGTCGAGCGAGGTGTGGCGGCGGGGTGCACCTGGTGTATCTGGTGGTGGTTGGTGAGCACGGCGCGCGCGGCCTGCGCCAGGTGGTCGAGCGAGGTGTGGCGGCGGGGTGCACCTGGTGTATCTGGTGGTGGTTGGTGAGCACGGCGCGCGCGGCCTGCGCCAGGTGGTCGAGCGAGGTGTGGCGGCGGGGTGCACCTGGTGTATCTGGTGGTGGTTGGTGAGCACGGCGCGCGCGGCCTGCGCCAGGTGGTCGAGCGAGGTGTGGCGGCGGGGTGCACCTGGTGTATCTGGTGGTGGTTGGTGAGCACGGCGCGCGCGGCCTGCGCCAGGTGGTCGAGCGAGGTGTGGCGGCGGGGTGCACCTGGTGTATCTGGTGGTGGTTGGTGAGCACGGCGCGCGCGGCCTGCGCCAGGTGGTTGAGCGAGGTGTAGCGGCGCAGCGCGGCGGCCAGCGCGGCGGCGGCGCGGGCCTGGGCGCGCGCCCCCAGCGCCGGCGCGCCGCCCGCCCCTCCCGTGCCGTTCGCCAGCGCCGGCTCCAGGCTCTTCGCGAAGTTGCGGATCGCCTGGCGAACGGATGATATCATCGATTTTGTCTCTGTACAATAAATAAGGATCTTACTACGTAAGCGATTTGTCAGCTGCGGAACAATGTTCTCAAAGTGGAACGGTGGCGCAGCGGATGCGCAGTGTATACGCAACGATTTGACCACGTATGCGCGGCGAATTCGTGACGAACGATACACTCGGTAACAAAAAGTATTCCGACGAGGATAATATGTCGCTATTAGTTCTATTGCTTCGAAGACGCGCGAAACGAAAATGAAATTATCCATCCATTATCGATCGATCCATTATCAGCTAGCCGCCTGCTTGAGACGACTAGTTCATACTATATTTTGTAAACTAATCAAAAATAACTCAAAATAATTTCGACCGAGCTTTTCCAAAATGACGTTCACGGTGCTCAACGCGAAGGGCGCGTCGCGCGCGTATTACCAACGATTGGTTGTTGCACACCTGCTCCGCTTTCAAAACGCCAGCAATCCGCCAATGACTCATTAGAAATCGTATGCTGCCTATTTTCGGATCATATGATTTTTTTTATTAACTTCTCTTCATTTATTTATTTATGACACAATAATAGTTTAGAAGCTATCAATATTTAATTAAATCACAAATAAATTTATAACTGATAACAATTTGTGAAATTAAGCGTTTAATTGTGCGTTTGAAATTAAATCTAAAAAAATATTTACTGTAATAGAATAACTTAGCAAGAACGATGTGACGTAGCGCACCAAACATAACATTCGAGGTGTGGCCCGCAGCGGTCCTTCGAGCCGGACACCGCCGGCAGTGGAGGTACCTGCGTGAGCGGCGGCGGGATGGGCCGCAGCACGTCCGGCAGCAGCAGGTCCACGGCGGCCCGGTGCAGCGCCAGGTCGGCGGGGCGGGGCGGTACCTGCGTGAGCGGCGGCGGGATGGGCCGCAGCACGTCCGGCAGCAGCAGGTCCACGGCGGCCCGGTGCAGCGCCAGGTCGGCGGGGCGGGGCGGTACCTGCGTGAGCGGCGGCGGGATGGGCCGCAGCACGTCCGGCAGCAGCAGGTCCACGGCGGCCCGGTGCAGCGCCAGGTCGGCGGGGCGGGGCGGTACCTGCGTGAGCGGCGGCGGGATGGGCCGCAGCACGTCCGGCAGCAGCAGGTCCACGGCGGCCCGGTGCAGCGCCAGGTCGGCGGGGCGGGGCGGTACCTGCGTGAGCGGCGGCGGGATGGGCCGCAGCACGTCCGGCAGCAGCAGGTCCACGGCGGCCCGGTGCAGCGCCAGGTCGGCGGGGCGGGGCGGTACCTGCGTGAGCGGCGGCGGGATGGGCCGCAGCACGTCCGGCAGCAGCAGGTCCACGGCGGCCCGGTGCAGCGCCAGGTCGGCGGGGCGGGGCGGTACCTGCGTGAGCGGCGGCGGGATGGGCCGCAGCACGTCCGGCAGCAGCAGGTCCACGGCGGCCCGGTGCAGCGCCAGGTCGGCGGGGCGGGGCGGTACCTGCGTGAGCGGCGGCGGGATGGGCCGCAGCACGTCCGGCAGCAGCAGGTCCACGGCGGCCCGGTGCAGCGCCAGGTCGGCGGGGCGGGGCGGTACCTGCGTGAGCGGCGGCGGGATGGGCCGCAGCACGTCCGGCAGCAGCAGGTCCACGGCGGCCCGGTGCAGCGCCAGGTCGGCGGGGCGGGGCGGTACCTGCGTGAGCGGCGGCGGGATGGGCCGCAGCACGTCCGGCAGCAGCAGGTCCACGGCGGCCCGGTGCAGCGCCAGGTCGGCGGGGCGGGGCGGTACCTGCGTGAGCGGCGGCGGGATGGGCCGCAGCACGTCCGGCAGCAGCAGGTCCACGGCGGCCCGGTGCAGCGCCAGGTCGGCGGGGCGGGGCGGTACCTGCGTGAGCGGCGGCGGGATGGGCCGCAGCACGTCCGGCAGCAGCAGGTCCACGGCGGCCCGGTGCAGCGCCAGGTCGGCGGGGCGGGGCGGTACCTGCGTGAGCGGCGGCGGGATGGGCCGCAGCACGTCCGGCAGCAGCAGGTCCACGGCGGCCCGGTGCAGCGCCAGGTCGGCGGGGCGGGGCGGTACCTGCGTGAGCGGCGGCGGGATGGGCCGCAGCACGTCCGGCAGCAGCAGGTCCACGGCGGCCCGGTGCAGCGCCAGGTCGGCGGGGCGGGGCGGTACCTGCGTGAGCGGCGGCGGGATGGGCCGCAGCACGTCCGGCAGCAGCAGGTCCACGGCGGCCCGGTGCAGCGCCAGGTCGGCGGGGCGGGGCGGTACCTGCGTGAGCGGCGGCGGGATGGGCCGCAGCACGTCCGGCAGCAGCAGGTCCACGGCGGCCCGGTGCAGCGCCAGGTCGGCGGGGCGGGGCGGTACCTGCGTGAGCGGCGGCGGGATGGGCCGCAGCACGTCCGGCAGCAGCAGGTCCACGGCGGCCCGGTGCAGCGCCAGGTCGGCGGGGCGGGGCGGTACCTGCGTGAGCGGCGGCGGGATGGGCCGCAGCACGTCCGGCAGCAGCAGGTCCACGGCGGCCCGGTGCAGCGCCAGGTCGGCGGGGCGGGGCGGTACCTGCGTGAGCGGCGGCGGGATGGGCCGCAGCACGTCCGGCAGCAGCAGGTCCACGGCGGCCCGGTGCAGCGCCAGGTCGGCGGGGCGGGGCGGTACCTGCGTGAGCGGCGGCGGGATGGGCCGCAGCACGTCCGGCAGCAGCAGGTCCACGGCGGCCTGGTGCAGCGCCAGGTCGGCGGCCCGCAGCCAGCGCGCGCCGGCCGCGCGGCCCGCCAGCCGCCGCGCCGCCGCCGGCAGCCGCCGCCAGAACGAGCGCCGCGCGCGCTCCACCGCGCCCGCGTCCAGCGCCGCCACGCCCTCCAGGAACTCCGCGCCGTGCAGCCTGACGAGCGGCGGCAATAAGACATGCTTTTAGCACTAGCTTCCCCCCCACCACCCTCTTTATACCCTTAAGGAATAATTTCGGGGATAAAACTACTCTTTATCCTTCCCCACAACTCGCAGTATCTCCATACCAAATTTCATCTAAATCGGTTCAGCGGTTATTGATACTCCATACAAACTTCCACCTCCCTTTACTACCCAAGGGGTGATTTCTGCGATAAAAGCTATCCTATGTCCGTCTCCCGGTTCTAAGTTACCTCTCCACCAACTTTCAGTCAAATCGTTAACAATTTGATTTGAAAAAAAAAGCATATCCTATACAGTCGAATTGAGTAACCTCCTTTCTTCGAAGTCGGTTAAAAATACCCCTTTACGATCCGCATGCGTAGTACCTTTCGCACGATATTAGTACGGGGATGCGAGAAATTCATTCACACGAATACTTGATAACGTCATTTGTGAAGTGAAGGTCGCTTTGTAAACTCGCACTCGCCAATGACTTCATCCATTCACCGCTGACGGTCGGCTAAGCATCCTCGAGAACACAGTGACGTCACACAGTTACCGTATCGGTGGTAAGCGCTCACCAGTGACTTCACCCATTCACCCGTGCCGAACCGCCACGCGTCGGCGGGCCCGCAGTTAACGCAGAGGTGTAAGCGCTGACCGGTGACGTCACCCACTCATCGTGCCGAACGGCCGCGAATTAGCGAGGCCGCAGTGACGTCACGCAGTTACCGCATGGGTGTAGGCGCTCGCCAGTGACGTCACCCACTCGTGCCGACGGCCGCGCATTATCGAGGCCGAATTGACGTCACGCAGTTACGGCATCGGTGTAGGCCAGGGATGGCGAACCAATGGCAGACGTCCCATTAATGGCACGCGATACAATGTATTGGGCACGCCGCCGATAGCAAAGTTCATCAAGAGATTTGAGTTGACAATAGGTATTTAAGTATTATTATTTGTAAAATAATCTGAAGTCAAAATTATTTGACGAAACCTATAGCCTAGCCTATAGCCTCATTAAATATTATTTTTAAAAAATGGCACGTTGATATATTGAAGGTTTGCCATCTCTGGTGTAGGCGCTCGCCAGTGACGTCACACACTCATCCGTGCCAAACGGCCGCGCACTAGCGAGGCCGCAGTGACGTCACGCAGTCACCGCAGTCACAGCATCAGTGCAGGCGCTCGCCGGTGACGTCACCCGGTGATGTGACGTCACGTCACTCACCGGTGGTGGTCGCGCAGCGCGGCGGCGGCGGCGGCGGGCGCGGGCGGCGCGGGCGCGGGCGGCGGCGAGGGCGGCGCGCCGGCGCCCAGGTACTGGCGGTGCGCGATGCCCGCCAGACCGCCCGCCGCACCACCACCACCCCCGCCACGCTCGCGCGCCCCGCTGCGCGACTCCGGCCCCTCCGGATCCTGCGCGAAACGAAACTTTTCCTTCACAAATCAATAAGTTTTAAAATTAAATAGTAAAGACGGTATTTAAACCGTTCTCTCTCCGCCTGCGTTGTAACGATTTTATTAAGTGCGATCAAGGTGTAAAGCGTTCGTTATACTCTCTCGGTGCTGAACAAAACCTAGGTACCCCAGAGCACTGGATGTACCCAACATACTGGGTATAAGTGACGGTGTTCTTTTTCTTTTATCAGTGAGTTCAGATCAAAGGATGGAAATGTTATACGATTTTTACATTGAGAAGTTAATTTTTTGTGTATTTATTATGGTTTTTTGACAGAATATAATTTGTAAACATTAACTTAGTTATATTACATCACAAAATTGAGAAGAAAAAAAAATCGGAAAATTTATGAATTTTCCGCGAGAAAATTTCACCTATTTTCTAATTAGGATCATGGTCTGAACTCACTGTTAAAAGAAAAGGGACACCGTCACTTATACCCTGTATATGTTTTGTTTATATGTTTTGCTAAGTGAACAAGTAGGTACTTGTTCACTTTTACTATCTCATAAAAATCAGGCATAAAGGGAAATCCTCACACAACTCTCACATACTTATCGAAAGTTCATCGAACAATATCCACGTCGTATTATCTATAGATTGACTTTACACAGTGATTTTAAAGAACAAATCATGAATCGACCACTGACCTGCGAGGACGAGTCGGCCACGTCCGTCTTGTCGTCGCGCGCGTCCCGCGGCGCGTCGTCGGCGGCGAGCGCGTCGGCCGAGGCGTCGGCGTCGGCGGCGGCGTCCGCGTCCGCGTCGGCGTCGGCGCCCGCCTTGGCGCGGATGCCGTAGTAGTGGTACTTGGAGTTGCCGCGCGTGCCCAGCCGGCGCGTGCGCAGCCCCACGAACACGGAGCGGATCAGCTTGCCGAACGACGCCGCGTTCACCGGCTCCAGCCGGTGCGCCGCGCAGTGCCGCAGGTAGTGCGCGTACAGCGTCGACCGCGGCAGCGACACGCCTGCCGAGTGCCGCCGCCGTAACAACGTAGCATTGGAATGACTTTTCAAATTTCGAACACTCGCTCCGCCGCCCCTTTTCCACCCGCCTATGTCGCTAGAGCCGACCGCGCACCTATGCGGTGACATTGCCGACGTCTTCAATAAATGACGCTTGCTGCGACACAGCACTTAATTTTTCATTTTATCGATCAAAGAAAGTTGCTACCTCAGAACTGTTATTTTGTAATACACCTTGTATTGGTGACTACTATAGTGAATATCACCATAGTAAATTTGTTACAAAAAATATAAAGTTAGAGCGATGTTGAGCACACGCGCCCAGAAATTAAGGATTTCAAGTGTCCGAAATATGTGAATTTTAACGCAGACCTTTTATATTAGTTTCTCTATCTTATATTCAATTTTGGCGGGGGGTTCAAAAACAAGCCTGTATAATTATGGGAATGCTAGGGTACTCACCCTCGGCGGTCTCGTAGTGGTCGAGCAGCCACTGCACGGTGGCGGGCGGCATGCGCGGCGGCGCGCCGGCCGGCGTGGCGGGCGACGCGGGCGCCTCCGCCTCGTCGCCGGCCACCTGCGCACACGCAACCATCGCTAGCACTCGTCTCCCGCACCCAAACTCTCGGCCGTTCACCTACCGCCGAACGGACGGCGCGTGCGTACGAGTGTCCGAAGAGATAAAAAGAAACAACGTGCAAAAAGAGCAACGATCTGTGATAAATGGTTCCCAGCAAAATTAAGCGTCTTTATCGTGACAATACGATGCAAATAAAACTGTTTAGAGTTAAGACATTCCCCATGTCTCATTTGCACCATTGGCCAGCACCATCAATGGTGCAAACGAAACTACTTTTTGCACTACTACTACTACTACTATTTGCTTACTACTATTTGCACCAGGCGCTCGAATATATAGAAATCAGTGCGCGTAGGAAACCTTCGATCAATGGTCCGAGGTTCGGATTCCTATATCTCGCCTGACGAATAGTAGTATTAGATATATTGGATCCAATACTATTTGAGAAAGTTCGCTGTCCACCATCAGCACTATTCCTATTAGTATAATATACGATTAAGTTGTCCAACTTGAAATCGCTAATCAGTGATTTCTCTAAGACTGAAGATCAAAGCTTGTTTTGTGTGAATAATTCAATAAAAAGAGCTAAATACTATCTCACCACCGACCCGAACTAACAATGAATCTGTCGGAACACAGGAATGCTATTAACATTGGTGAAGGCCATACACTTAAGAGAGTGGGTACCAGGCTCGCTCAGAAGCCCTAACATGCAGCAAACCAAGCAGCAAAAAAGCATATTTAAATGCTTATTAATTTAAATGCGGAAATCAAATTCTGACCACTAGATCTGAAACTAGCGGTCTCAACCACTATATCACCTAGTTGGCTAAAGCATCATCGAGCATATATCGTACGTTAATTAACCCAAAAGTAATAATACTTTTGCGTTAATTAACGTACGATACGAACATATAACTAATTGCACAAATTGGTGGAATCGACCCTCTCCCCACCAGTCCTCTGACGCAGCCCCAGCAATTCGCGGATTAATTATTTCAAACTCAATTCATTGGGCTTGATCAAATTACTACCCAAGACTATCTAATTGACTTTAAACTCTAGCAGTCGAGATAAAGTTGAAAATTAATTGAAAAATATCATTGCAAAAATATATTAAACTCTGTTGTCGCAAAAGTTAATAGTAAGAGTGCATAAAATGGAGTATACAGTCTTTGCCGCATCAGATAAAGTGGGGATGATTATTAATTTGATGCGTATTCTTCGGTATACCTTTAGCAGAGCGCTAAAAGTATACCGAAGAAGCGGCTAACAGAGGAGAAGATCCATTATTAAATCTTCATCATCATTGCCACACACACACACATAATAATAAACTTTATCTACACTCATGTTCTAATTCTAATATTAAGAACTCAACACTAATATTTTAAAGGCATAACTTAAAGCCCTTGGCCTTTTACAAATTACATTATAATACAGGTTCGCCATACAAAACCAGTACTTTATTGTAACTCGAATTCCAATAAAATACAGTTCGATTGACGAAGCCCGACCAAGGAGGTTTTGTCACAATTTTCTTTTGTGCCAGTACATTGTCTATGGCGGCGCGTGCAACAGCGCATGCGCGGTAGAATGTTGGTGTTGGCGCCATTTCTCTGAATTTTTCATTCATTATTTTGCTGTTATTGGTTAAAATAATAAATAATATAAATGTATGTAGTTTTAGATTTCTGTATTAGTTTCACAATTGCACTGTTCAAAATGCAAATAATTATTAGAATAAATGAGTTTGATTTTGTTTTAATTTTGTGTCTTTTATTTAATTTAGGTAACCACTGATTGCATGAGTGTAGATAAAGTAGTGTATGAAATTGCACATAATTAGGTCTTAAAACACTCGTGTGGTACTATTAAAATTCTCGCCAAGCCTCGAATTTTAAACACACACTAGTGTTTTAAGACCCCCTATTATGTGACTATTTCATAAACTACTATTATTCATGCATTTATAATACCATCACCAAGTCGTCGGCGACCGCCAGCAAAATTCAGCTGTATTAAATTTTAACAAAGTGAGTGAGTGAGTTATCCACATTGAAAATTTCTGTACAATTAGTAATTTGCCTCGAAATGCTGGTGTCACCAACGACCATCTAGTCTAGCACCGCCGCTGCCATTTTGTGTCACGACGAATGCATGCACGCGTGGACAATGAACGTGTGTTTTGAAGCAATGCACCAATTGATACCACGTCAGCTTAAAGGTTGCGTTCTACTCGATTGTCACGGCAGAACAGTCGGAAATAGTGCGCGCGTCATACCGCAAACACGCACGCGATGCATCACGCCTGACACGCAACTCTTCAAATTCAACGTAGAAAGAAACATCAAAGCCAATAGTTACCGATCTTCTGCGAACTGTCAAATCTCCTTTTCGCACTGCACTCGAATGTATTCCAATTTATTTACCTAACAAATACGTATAAATAAAGGCTGTCGAATGTTCAAAACGGCAGCGAGTGGAAGCGTGTGCGGAGTAACGCTCGCATATGTTCGCAGAATGGTCAGATATATGCGGACGTAGATTGCGTATACGTGTGCAAAGGAGCGGGGGCTACTCTCATAATCGATGTTATCGTCTGCATCGTTCGCAGTCGAATACCGCTGAAACGTGCGGGTAGAGCGAACGCGATAATGTACATCATTCGCTGTCGAACTCCGCCGAGTCGCGCGGGTAGAGCGAACGCGACAATGTACGGCGCGCGACTTCGATCGCATCGATTGCGAGAGCGATTCGTGTCCAGACTCTCAACGTTCAAGCAAAAAACATTGGGTATATCGTCGTCGCGTCGCGTCCTACTCTAACTTACAGATGCATAATGAAGTTAGAGCGGGACGCGTTGTAATGGCGGCGACGATATACCGGTCGCGGTGCTTGTGGAGGTGCCGTGCGGTGTGTGTTGCGTATAGGGTTGCCATTCGTCCCGATACGTCGGGACATGTCACCGTTATGAACAGTGGTGGAGTCCCGACGCCGACGTCCCGATGAACTATAACATGTCCCGATAAATATACACACGCGATTCGGAATTGTGTACGCTATCATGTGGTGTGTAGGCAAGCGTGGCTAGTAACGTTGTCTGTCTGTCTGTTGCGTTCAAGCCTAAGCCGCAGAATCGATTTTGTACAGAGACAAATTAGACCTTACAGAAGTTCGCGAAAATTCGAAATAGGGGATGACAAACCAAAATTTTTTTTTATTGCAGCTAAGTTGGCATACAAGCAAACTGCCCACCTGATGGTAAGTGGCAACAGTCAGCTCTTGTGAGATTTAGTTTCTTGTGAGAGTGACAGTGTACGTTGCCAACTTGTGACATCCGATGTAAAGTCACGCTACCCAGTAACTTCACTGCCGTATCTTACCCTTCAAACCGGAACAAACACAGCAATGCAAGCAATGCTGCTGGAACAAACACAGCAATGCAAGCAATGCTGCTTTGCGGCAGAAAGAAATAAGACGGAGGTAACCAAGCAGACGACGCCGGTACAGGGTCTTCCTCCGGTAAATGCTCCGATCATATCTGAACGCGATATAACTGAATAGAGGTGAGCGTTTAAACGAAAAGCACTTAAAAAAGTTTGCTTTTGTACAAAAGTACAAAAGCAGACTTTTTCTAATCAAAACATTACGCTTTTACTTACGCTTTGCTTTTTACCGACATACATTAGTCCCGTCCTCCCGCCATCTGTACTCCCGCAATAAAATTACCTACTTTGAAAGCATGCGCTGTATACATGCATCGGAAATAGAACGTTCGCCGCTAGATGGCATTATACTGCGTGCTGGAGTTATAAAGCGACCAAAACGCATCCCAAAATTGGATGGCTTACCACGCTTTTCGTTTAAAAAAGTAGTAAGCTTTTCACTGTCGAGAGATAAGTACGCGTTTGTTGTGTTGTGGCTGGCTGCTTTTACGTACGCTTTCGTTTTATTTTTTTAAATACGTGTATAAATAAGCATTGTATTTACGTTTGTTATGCGTGTGTGTATAAAGTGCGATTAAATAAAGTTTATAAATATATAATTTGATAGTTTTAGTGTCGAGAGGTGGTAATAATGTAATGTCATTGTCGCGTGATGCAATATTTGTAGAAACATTGTTTATTAAATAATAAAATAAGAATATTAATATTTCCATCAATAAAAATATTTCATTTGATTGATATGAGAGCAGTTTTTTCGTTTAAATAGTATAAAGCTATCCCTATAGTGTTTTTGTCATTAGCAATAGAACGGTGCATACGTTGTACTTAAACGTTTTTGCAAACATAATTATACGCAATAAACAATAAGCGTTTAAACGAAAAGCTTTTTTACAAGCGCGCTTATTTAAATAAGTACAACGTTTAAACGTTTTAAAATTTTAAGCCGTTTTTTCCACTTCTATAACTGAATCCCACGCGGACAAAAGCTCTAGTTTACTGTTGTACATGTCCCGACGCAGTTTTGGAAGAATATGGCAACCCTAGATGCGTGTCGTGTGTGTGCGGGGTGTGTGTGTGCGTTACCACGAGTCCGTAGGCGGTGTAGTCAGCGTCGGCGGCGGGCGGCCAGCCGTCGGCGGGGGCCGGGTCCCCCCCCGCACCGCCCGCGCCGCCCGCGCCCGCCGCCGCCACGCCGACGCCGTACACCGGGTACGAGCGCAGCGGCTCCCTGCGCGCAACCAACGACGACTCTTACCAACCTTTGCCGCCGCCGCCGCCGCCTCTCGCACAACCATCCTCGAGCCTAATTCCGCTAGCGTTAAAGGCAGATTTAGATTGATACGGTAGCTGGATCCAGTTTAAGGCGCGGCCACTGGATTGAAAAGTAGGCAGCCGGTCCGCTCCACGCCAGCTCTAGCCTGGCACGAAAAAAGTGTTCACACGGAGCCAGCACTGGCGTACCAGCGCGATTGGCGCCGGTTACCGTATAAATCTAAATCTATCTCAACGCATTTGTGGCGTCTCAATAACGCTTCAATAGCACCGCGATTAACGCTTCAGTAGCATTGACGACAGTTATTGTCGGTCAGCCGGTGAAATAAAACATTAACAATTGACTTATCGAGAAATTGTAGTACGAATACATTCCACTACGAAGAGCGTGTAAAATTGTCATAAGCTGTCATATTGAAACGCTATCGAGACACGATATCAACGTTAAGATTAGCAGAATTAGGCCCCTGGACTGGCTGCTTTTTTCTTTTCACTCACAACCGAGAAGCTCGCGGCCCTCATTACACCATGGGCCTTATTCTGCTAGCATTAACGCATTCGTGGCGTGTCAATAACGCTTCAATAGTATCGCTTTTTGAGACAGTTATTGTTGGTTAACCGAATACTAACTAAAACATTTGTCACTATTCACTTATCAAAAAATTGTAGTACGAATAAATTGCAGCAGTAAACGCGTATAAAAGCGACAAAAGCAGTTTTATTGAAACGCTATCAAGACGCGACAACGACATTAAGATTAAAAGAATTAGGCCCCAGGTAGTGAGTGAGGTTAGGGCCGAATATTGAAGCGAGCTCCAGCTGGTCTCCTCGGCAATTGCGGAACTGGCTATCTTACTTCTGACTGTCGGAACACGACTATTAATTAGTCAAGACGGTAATAGCTAGCTCACCAGGCGGATTAAGAAGCCCTACCGCCAACAAAGTCGAGCAGAAAATCTTCTCCCCCCACGGGGAATCGAACCCCGAGCCTGATGAACGTGATCTCAACTCAAATGTTTTCTTTCTTTCTTTGAGAGTGAGAGTGGTCTCAACCACTAGAGTAAGAGGCAGTGCTGCTGCTGTCAAAGCTGTCAAAGTATTTTATATCCATTTAGCGCTATTTTGGCATTGAAGGCTAAGATTTGCACATACTAATAACATGTTGTCCACGGAACTAAATATAAATTACATTTGCCAACGAGCTCGTCAAAACTACCTCTCGAGACTTTCGTCTGTTACGAGTGGCAATTCGAATCGGTCGGTACAACAAAATTTGCTGTCATTTGTACTAACATAGCCAATTCAATGGTAATAAATAATCAGTGACAGTCCATCACACCAAAGCTGCCGTCAAACTGATTCGCTCGTGTGCTGAACCAGCACACGAGAACCGCACAAGCGAATCAGTTGACGGCAACTCGACTGACGCTAAACATCTCGACGTCGCGTCGGTCGGTTAAATATTCTAAGTGGCCAATAACCATTTTAAGCAAAAATGTATTCTGTTTATGCACAATAACTTGACGATTGTGTTAAATAAATTATATTTAACTATATCTTAAACATGTTTGACTATTATGGAATATTAACCGACACGATTTTTTTTTGGATTATGTTTCCAACGCGAGGACCGGTTCTATTCAATGCCACGTTTATTACAAAATCTTAATGCTGGTTACACATAATTCAGAACCTCACGTATAGTAAGGCCAGAAAACGAAAGTGAACATCACCTAAAATCTTCAATAACAGGAGAACTCACTATTTTACCTTAACTGATGGAAAGCAACATGCCAAGCATTGTTTTGACAACAAACTTAAATAGCACGGTGCTAACTCAGACGCTCCACCGTCGACAAATCCAGTCAGAAAATAGCCTATTGTGGATTTGAACCCCGAACCAATGTCAGAAGAGACAAATAACATCTTTTATTTGCAGGTGATCTCAACCACTAGCTAGACCACGGAGCAAACCATGGTATAGTAGCGGTGATGACACTCAAGTAACAATTCAGTTGCTACTGCCATCAGCAGCTACTATAAAAACCGGAAGACTAAAGGCTCTTATAATTAAAGTACTATCTGTGGTTTTGTATAATACTCCATCACAAGAATAATTTCCTCCTTACCAATACTCAGTCACGGCGAAAAATCTCAACGAGGACAAGCCATCTGCGTGACAGACATTATGGTACACGTCGATTGAGCATCGTTGCGTCCGGACGTGTAGCAGTGATTATTCAAATAAATACGCTTATAGCGCGGCGAAAGCCGTTGCTAGAGATAACTATCGCCATGAGTAATTGTGATGTAATAGTTAGCGAGCTCCTCGCGTTTTTGCAGCAGAAGCTGGACGTGATGGATGAAGTCAGCGCCACGCAGATATCTAAGTCCGCCTTCAGCGAAGATGACATACGTGAAGCCAAGCATCTGCTGTATCAGTCTCTCAACAAGATGGACCAGATGGTGTCCCGATGGCGTGATGGGACACAGAAAAGCCTGCAGGTTATCATCAACCTGCTCAAGGTGACCGACCCTGACGACGTGCCAACGTTCGTGGCGAGAGACCTGAACAATTTGCCTCCCGTCACTTGCGACCACGTCGACGTAACCAGCCTGCTGAAGGACATCGTGGCCCTGAAGGCGAGCGTGGCGGACATGAGGCACAAAAAGCAATCAGTGAATTACGCAGAGGCCGATTGTTAACGCTCGTCATTGGCCGTATCTAGGCCATCCAGCGATGACTCAAACGTCAACACGAAGTGTGGAGCGTGTGTGACGTCTTCGCCTGCGTCGAGCTGCAAGTCAGCAGTTTGCTCGCCGAGGCCGGCGGCGCACTATGTGGAGGTGCCTAAGAGAGCTTGGCCATAAATACATTTTGTAAAAATCGGCGCAGGTACTTGTATTATACCTCAAACTATAGCTAAGAAGTTGATCTACTATATTATGTATAAATTATGTATGTAACTAGTACTTTTTTATAGTAAAGAGCATCTAAATACGATGATTGAAAAATTATCACGAAAACATCATAATTTGTATTTTTTTCAGGATGATTTTCTAGTAAGCTAGCAATGAAAATTATACAAGTATTATACCATTTTAGAAAGCTTATAATATATACTTTTTTTTGGTATACACAAATATGCTATATATTTATAAATATATTTACTAGAAATATTTATCTCATGACATATCATTTTTGCGTATCTGAAACTTTCAATTAGAGTTTTGACAGTTGCCGAAATTTGCCGAAGGTCTGTAAATGATGTTATTTGATAGGAAATTTAATATTTTTATACAGGAAGAAAAAAAAAGTTGCAACTTCATTGCACAACATAATGCTATCTATCATAACATGAAATAGTAATAATTTCTTAAAAATACGTGGGCGAATCTATTTGTTTTATTAGTTGATATAGGTTACACTTGTGATATATTATTAATTGCGGTTTATGTTTTGATAATGTATCGAGTATTTCTCACCATTTTTAGTTCGCCTACAAAATAAATTATCAATAAAACACATAGGAAACCGAGTAACCACATAATGATAAATAGTTTTTATTCCCATACTTTGCACACGTTTCAAATCAGTTATTTAATATAAAATAGAGCATCTGCATACTGAATAATTACATACTGTTTTTCGTTCGTTATTGTCGTTATTAAAAGTGTATCTAACCACCTACTCTCTCGCAATGAGTGAATTCCAATGTACCAGACGCGACCTATGTCTTGTTTTGATTGAAAGTGACGGGAATTATGTAGTTGCTTTAACAAGTTATATACGGAATAATTTTATCAACTTTTCTGAGGCAAATATCGCTAAAATTGTCGCGAGTGTACAAAAAAATCTTATTACGAACTTTCGTCAACGCTACACTAAATCTGGCAGAAATAAAGAAAAAATTTTAAATCAGAATAGCCTGTGGTTGAATGCCACATTCACAGTAAATCTGGAAGATCCTACTTGTGAATCTGAACCTTCGACATCGACGGGGAAGCGAGGACGCCCTTCTAAAACCTACGAAGACAGTTCCGATAGAACACAAAGACGAAAAAACAAGGAGTTGCTTGAAACATGTGGCCTTGATTTTATACTGAATTCATATCTTCAAGGATTGAGATCTCAAGGGGAAACGGAAGAAGCATTCATTGTCGAAATTTTACGAGTATTACCCATAGATAAAAAAAGTGAAATACGTCAAAATCTTTTAAATGAACCGGCACATTTAACAGCGTACTCTAAAGATGAAGCTCTCAGTATTTTTATAGAGTTGGACCTTAACATGGCACAGTATGAAAACATGAGAAATTGCTTAATTGCGAAGAACTGCGTATTATTTCCGTCATATAAATCAATTCAGGAAGCTAAAGGAATGTGCTACCCACCAAGATCAAGCATAGAAATTAATAATATTACTGCAAAAATAAAACTGCAAGATCTGCTGGATCACACTATTGCAAGAATTTTGAAAATCAATGGTGTATACAAAGCTGGCAAAAAACATTTAATGCTGTATTCGAAATGGGGCTGTGATGGCTCAAGCGGACAAAGTGAATACAAGCAAGTCTTAACTGAAGAGGATGAGTTAATTTCTGACACAAATTTATTTATATCTTCATTAGTACCTCTGAAACTTGTTGATATTAATACAAATGAAACTTTGTGGGAAAACCCTGTTCCATCATCAGTAAGATTTTGTAGGCCCATTTTAATAGAATTTTCAAAAGAGACACCAGAGAAAACTACAAGTGTAGTTAATGAAATTATAGCTCAAAGAAACGCTCTCACAACAAGTTTAATCAATAAAAATGGTGAAAGTATTGCAATCAAACACACATTATTTTTGACAATGGTTGACGGGAAAGTGGCTCAAGTTTTGTCAGAAACTTCATCAGGTGCTGTATGTACTATTTGTGGTGCAAGACCTACAGAGATGAACAATTTAGAAAAAGTACAAAATAAACCTGTTGACGAAAATTCTTATCAATATGGGCTTTCGACTTTACATTGTTGGATTAGATTTATGGAACTAATTTTACATATATCTTATAATGTAGGCTTTGAAAAATGGTCTGCTACAACGACAGAAAATAAAGATTTGAAAAAACAAAAGAAGACATATGTACAAAGAAGGTTCAGAGAAGAACTTGGTTTAAATATAGATAAACCTAAGCAAGGTTCTGGTAACAGTAATGACGGTAATACAGCTAGACGATTTTTTCAAAATTATCAGTGCACTGCAGAAATTACCGGTGTGGATGAGGAATTGATAAAACGATTTTATGTTTTACTTCAAGTTATGTCTAGCGGAAAAGTAATTAATGCTACGAAATTTGGACAGTATGCTTTCGATACAGCACAACGATATGTTAGTAAATATATGTGGTATTATATGCCATCATCTGTCCATAAAGTCCTAATTCATGGGGAAAGTGTAATTCGGCATTATTCAGTGTTACCTCTTGGACAGCTCTCCGAAGATGCCCAGGAATCAAGGAACAAAGACTATAAACGATTCAGACTTCATCATGCTAGAAAATGCTCTAGAGTAGCTACAAATGAAGACGTTTTACATACACTTATAGATGAAGCTGTAGAGCTAGTAGAATAATATAATTCTATGTTATTTTCTTTTTCTTATTATATTTAATTAATAAGAGTAATTTTATGTGTTTATTTTGTATTAACTATAACATTTAGGTCACATTGTTTAAAATTAGTCGTAAATTTATGATAATTTTTCAATATTTCATGTTTTGTATTTTTTTACAATTATTAAATATATTTTTATATGCATAGACTGTATATTATTTTAAAGTACGTTTATCTCAGATTACCTAAAAAAAAATCAGCTGTATATCTATAAAAACATGGAAGTTATAGATTTATGACCCGAAACCGACTCGATCTCCACATAGTGCGGCGGCGCCCCGCCCGCCATCGCCGCCCGCTCGTCCGCAGCCCGCAGGCGTTTTGCATATCGGCAGCGCAAGTAACCGAGTCCAAGGTGACAAATTCATCTCTCTGTGACTACGCCACCGCTAGGGCTCAGGTAGTGCCGAAAAGAGATATACGGAACTCCCCCTCTGAGGATCGCGACAACGACGGCTTCATCACGGTCCAAAAGAGGAAAGTGCGCCGACAAAGAGGGACGCAGAACCGCTGTGGCACCGCACCTACAGGGCCCAACTTCCTGCTGCGAGCTACGATACCGACTACGGCCGCGCGTGCACCTGTCCCGCCTGCACTATACCACCACAGAGCGGGACGTCGGGCAGTACATCCTGAAGAAGGCCAACTTCAATTTGAGGGTGCAGCCATTGGAATCGTGTCACAACGCTAGTTTTAAAGCGTTTGCGGTGCGAGTTCCGAACTCTGCGCTGGACACCTTCATGAAGGAGGACTTCTGGCCGAAGGGAGTGGTGTATAGAAGATTCCGAGGAAGGATTCCAAACACACCGGAATGGCGCAGAAAACGCCTATATAATTTTACTAACATAGCCTATTAAGCACTACATGTATACTAACCAAATTGTATTATAGAAATATGTATGTTAGTTTATAAGTGTAGTGTAGGGTAGATTTATAATTAATATATAGTATGATATATATATGGGAGCAATTGTGTAACCATTCATTCTGGAATAAACAGCTCAACGAATAATACGTGTCTTATTCTGTGCGACCTCCGAACATTACAGTGGCGACGAGAGTAAAAAAATTTATCATAGTGAATTATCGCGGAGCTTGTTGAAATTGAAAAAATTATGTCGATCGGTAAACTGAGTGAGTTTGATGTGAAGTCTGGACTGTGGTCGTCGTATAAGGACAGATTAGACATGTATTTCAAGGTGAACAAAGTTGCAGCGGAGTTGGAGTTACCCACATTGATAGCTTGCATGGGGGACGAAGCATACGAGCTTTTGATTAATCTGGCGAGTCCTAGAAAGCCGTCAGATCTTACCTACGCAGAGGCGGATGAATTGTTGAAGCAACATCTCCAACCGACGCCATCTTCGTTAGCTGAGAGGTACCGCTTTAGACAAAAAAGACAAAACGCTAATGAAAACGTGGCATTATACGTAGCGGAGCTAAAGAAACTTTCTCGGAGCTGTAAATTTGGGACCGGTTTGAACGAAAACCTTCGGGATCAATTTATATGTGGCCTACAGAGTGACGTAATCCGGCAACGTTTATTCGCCGAAGACGACTCTATAACTTTCGTTCAAGCTGTAAAAATTGCGAGCTCGTTAGAGGCGGCGGAGAGGGACGCAGCGATGGTAGAACCGTCATCGGCCGTTACCACGTCAGCTGAGTCGATTCATGCAGTGCGGGCATACAGCGCACGGGGCACCGCGCGCGGGAGCCGGCGGCGAGCGGACGGCGGCGGCGGGGGGCGGGGTAGTGGTGGTGGCGGACCTCACACGGCGGAGAGCGCGGCCGAGCGGTCGGCAGCGGCGCGCGGGCACAGCTCAACGTCGAAGGCGGCGTGGAGGGCTGCGAACTGCGGGGCTTGCGGTGCCACTAACCATGGCTACGAGACTTGCCGTTACCGACATTTTGTATGTAGTCGGTGCCAGCGAACTGGACATTTGCGTCGAGTATGTCCGGAAGCCAAGGGTCAGACGTCGCGAGGATTCTACTTTGGAGAAACCGAGGAGGCGTCTAGTGACGAAGACAGCGGCGACGGGGCTGCCGTGGAGGAGAACTTAAACCTGTTGGCTCTCAACAATTATAAGGCTGTAAGTTTACCAATTTTTATAGACGATGTTTGCATATCGATGGAAATAGATACCGGA
The DNA here is from genome assembly GCA_963935595.1 of Schoenobius gigantellus. NCBI lineage: Eukaryota > Metazoa > Arthropoda > Insecta > Lepidoptera > Crambidae > Schoenobius > Schoenobius gigantellus. The sequence goes on from OZ012549.1 coordinate 4,749,993, forward strand.
ACTGCTATTTCTTGTATTAGCAAAAAAACATATGATAAGTATTTTTCCTACCATCCTATTGAACAAGACGACACCGTGTTGAAGTTTTATGATGGATCAAAAATTAAACCAATAGGTATTATACGACCTAAAATTGGGTATTGCAATTTAAAAAAGAATTTGGAGCTTTTTATCATTGATGGTGGTAATACATCATTAATAGGTAGACAGTGGTTATCGGAACTACAAATTGTGATTCCAAGTTTTTCGAAAACCTGCTTAACAGATTCAACGCTTAACTATGTAAATAGTAGTAATAAGAATAGTAACATAAATGTTATTCTCGACAGGTATAAGCAGTTGTTCGACGGCGGGCTGGGACGGTACACGGGCGGGAGGGCCACACTCCGGGTGCGGGAGGGGGCCGCTCCCGTGTTCCACCGCGCGCGGCCGGTGCCGTACGCCTTACGCGAGCGCATCGATGCCGAGTTGGACACAATGCTGTCCGCCGGTATCATTGAGCCGGTTGACTGCTCAGACTGGGCATCACCGCTGGTTCCGGTGATGAAAGCAGACGGTACGTTGCGGCTCTGTGCAGATTATAAAGCGACTCTTAACCCGGTTTTACTGGTAGATCGGTTCCCACTACCACAGATAACATAATACTAGTACAGATACCCAATCCCATAGTACAAATCCGTGCACGCCTAAGGAAACTATCTCGGGTAACTAAAAAGTTATCATAGTTTTCTAGCCAGGCGGCAGCACTGGACACTGCTTTTTTGTTCCTAAACCAAAGAGAGCACATAGCAATGCTTTGGTTCGAAAATCGACGTTTTATTGCGTAGTTGCGTAAGCATGTCAATAGATGGCAGTATTTTGACAAGCAATTAAAAGCAAGGGATTCTGAGAGAAACCGGAAATACTCGGAAACAGCATCTTAACTGCCACAACAACTTACCTACATGATATAATTTTTGTAATTTAGTGTAGTTAGACTTTAGCATTAATTTGCCTTCTTATTTAAATAAATTCAATTCATATTTAAACCGTCGCTAATAAACTCAACGTAGAAAACTATTAGAGAGCGATAAGATTTTAGAATTGAACCCACCACATCATACCTACCTACTTACCCAATATAAGAAATGTTCTAATGGGCAAGAAGACTTTATATTCTTTGAGAATTTCAATGATTCATGAAGCTGTAATTAGTGAATGTACTTAGGTATAGTAAAATAAATAAAACTATTAAAGTCAATTTGTGTACCTACTTTCATTGCATCTTCACCGACCATACAATACAATAATTTAACTTAAGAATTTATCTAAAGAATAATACCTACATAATTTCTTGAATGAATACTTATTTTGTTCAATTAGTTCTACGGTACTTACACCTAATTCGTCAATTTAAATTGACGAATTGCGTAAAATAACGAACTATTGCCCAGTAGGTAATACCTACAATAATTAAAAATTTAGCTAAAGAATTGGGATGATGACTGAATTCTAATTTTTACGACTCGTCATTAAATATTAAAATACCGTGGAAAAAGATGCAGTCCTGTGAAATTAGAATTAAAATCGGCTAAGAAATACATTAGATACAAGCATTTTAAGTTGTTAATTTGAAGTCGATTAGACAGAGAGATCCGACATCAACCGTGACGTCATAGTTGAGTACGGCCATATAAACTCCTTGTAAATTGTCGTTTTGATAGAAAGAGATGGAGAAAAATCTTTAATACCTTATATCTTGGTTGTTTTTATAGTTATTCGAAAACCGATTTTTTCTTTCTGTTTATTATATGAATGAGCTTCTATTGAAGCAAAAAAAATTTTTAGTCATCTAGCCTATTGTGAATAATTTTTTTAATGTAGTCTTAATTTTGTTTAATTAGTCGTCATTTTATTTAATTCGTCAATTTGAATTCTTACCCACTATCAATGTTCAGCCAAAATATATCTGTACAGAGGGCTACCGCCTAACTCAAAGCGATCACTCGCTATCGCTTTCGTGACATTAGAACAATAGTTCAAATGTCACGTGACATTAAAACTATTCTTCTAATGTCACGATAACGATAGCGAGTGATCGCTTTGAGTTAGGCGGGACGGCCGCAGGTCGCAATGGCCCACTGGGGGTCGCTCAATCATTGGTCGCCCCTTGCCCCCTTAAAATAACAGATTGATTACTTACCTACTATCAATATTCCAATTATTTCTACAGAATGGAAATTAAAGATTTTTGACAAAGGGAATGTACCCGTTTTTTTTCACGGGGGGAAATGCGTTTAACCGTACCCGCGCCGTTTTGGCTAGATGGCGAGCGTGTGTGGGGCTCTCCCGCGCAGAGTGTCAAGCAGGCCTACCCACTAAAACCCCACGGTGTTCTCCCTGAAAGAGAATGTACCCTAAATATTGATTTTCATTTCCAAAAAATAGTAAAGCTGTACCTATTTAAAGTTTTCGATACTTACATAAACCGCGAATTGATCTCGTTAAATTCTAACATTTAAGTACTATTATACTATTTTTAGAACCAATCGACAGGGATCTTTTCTCATACCTAATTTTGTAGGTATATAAAATTAAATAAAGAAAAGAGTAGACAGTGACTATACCTACCTAACTAAGCACTTAATTGAAATAATAATGATGTGATAATATTTTTAAAAAGACATTGCTTTGGCCCATAACAGAAGAATTTCCACCACAGTCCCCAGGAAGAATCTGACTAAATCGATGTACTTTTTCATTCATATTAACAGGGTAAGATATTTCCTTAGGCCAAATAAAACGCCTTAGGTAGGTACTTTATTTACCAACTTAATAAAAAAAAATACTACGGATCAGTAAAGGAATTGAAAACTTAAGCTCAAAATATCATTGCTAGGGTTCCGTACCTCAAAAGGAGAAAACGGAACTTGTGTAGGATTCATTGTTCGTCTGTGTGTCTTTTAAGACCCCTTTTCTCAGGAACGCGTAGAGATAGATATCAAAATGAAATATCATTCTTCAAAACGACATTTTATTTATTTTGTTGTTAGCTTGACGTGTTCTCAGCAACACGTCGTTTTTTTTATTTTTTTTTATATAAAAAACGTTTTCCCACACTAGGATTTTCTCCTGTGTCGTGCGTGGGTGTGCAGTTACAAACATAGAATATCACATTCACATACGCCCAGACCGGAAAAAAATCTGTAGGCCATACAAAACATTTGTCCCGTACGGGAATCGAACTCGCGACCCGTTGCGCAGCAGGCGATCACTAGATCTCTGTGCTAACTGTGCATTACGAAAGTATTTGATATTACGACCGACATTCAAAAGCCTAATAATCGTCGTGTGTGGATTGTTCGTCGAAGTCCAAATTCAAAATTGCGGCAGTCGTATATTGTGTATAATCGTGGTACCTAATTCGAATTGTCCGTTTTTAAAGCCAGTAGGCCCATTCACTAACTACGGTTGGTAACTATAACTGTCATTTTTGAAAGAAACTTTATATCCATTACTAGTTTAGTGATATTATGTGTTACCCGGCCTCCAAACTACTCGCGAAGTTGAACGAGGTTAAGCGAATACAATAGCAGGCCCCCGTCACTCGCGCAATGCAGCGTTATAAATACCTACCGCTAAGTAGCGCGCCGGCGCTCCGACCGGCAGAGGGCCGCTGCGCCGCCACCCGCCGCGCCACACGCGAGACATTTATTATTATTATCAAATGTTGTAACTTGCTTTTTTTCATAAATTTGTTTTTTTTTTTTATTGCTTTTTTGTTTATTATATTAATTTAGTTTTTAATTTCGTTTTGTTTTTTATCAATTATTTTTTTTATTTATAATTTTCTTTTCAGAACTACAAACGGGATTTTTATACCTAAATCGAATATTGTTCCGAAAATTTTATTTTTCAAAAATTTTATTTTAAAAACTGAAATTTTAAGAACTAAAACTGAATAACCGTGAGTTCAAAGTTTCAAACATGAAAAAAAACATCAGTTATGTGTATTTTTTTCATAATAATTCGTAATTTTTTTAATCATTTGTAATTTGACAAATGAATAAAATCAATGAAAAAAAATTTTCAGTTATGTGTATTTTTTTCATTATAATTCGTAATTTTCTTAATCATTTGTAATTTGACAAATGAATAAAATCAATGAAAAAAAAATTTCGCCTCGGACGGAATTGGTAATTTTTAAATACTTAATTTGTGTTTTTTAAAATTTTTAAATGTATTAATGACGATAAAATAATATTCTATTCTCTTATTTTTTGACATGTACTATTTAAAATTTTTAAATATTTGCGCACTGCCAATTTAGAAGTAGATTATGAGGAATCATGTGTAGGTATAATTTAACACCAATCATGTATTTTATCATATTCTTGCAAATAAAGTACTATTATTATTATCGTTTTATAAAATTAAAGCACATTTGAGTCAGGGGCTTTCCTCGCAATCACTTTATTTCATTAATCCTACGTATACCATTTTGTTTATGTTCTTTGTACAACCCTTAAATTTTCGCTCGATGACGCAATCACGCGGTGTACGCGGGAATCTCGATTCTCGGCGCGCGTTCATAGAGACCTTTTCTTCTTGCAGCGACTTTTGTCTGTCGGTTTTGGTTATTATTATTACAGCGATTCGAGCGTTTCTATGGGAGTGATGTATCTGTTACGTAGTAACTATTATCTAATCTGTGACAATAGTGTGGAGAGGCACTTCGTCTTACTTCGTCCAACTTCGACTCGCCTCGGGCGACTTCCATTTGTTGTCGGTTTTTGCGCCCGAGTCAAAGGACTCGAAGTTGCACGAAGTATCTACGCGAAGTTCCTCTCTACACTACTCGGCTAACTTCAGTTTAAATATTCACTTTTTGGCTTCAATACGTAGTCGTGAGTAGGTACATGCGCGTGCTAGTAATTATTTTTTATTAATATTTTCACACGACACGATTATGAGTGGTACACAGTGGTCGCAGGAGCAAATTCTGTGGTTCCTGGAAGCTTGAGCGTTCATGACGTGCGAGTCCTGACGGTACTGCCGCGCGGCACGAATGAGTTTCTCGCGAAGTTCAACGAGTGTGTAGCGACATACCTACTTCGGACATCGGTTAACTTTCCCGAGTACTTCGTCGAGGAACTTCGCGAGTAGTCTGGAGGAGCCATTACGGTGGCGTTCATGATGCAGTAATGGATGTAAAGTTTCTTTCAAAAATAACAGTTCTAGTTAGCAACCGAAGTTAGAGAAAAGGCCTGCAGGTCGTCGATAAAACATCAGAAATTAGCAAGCACAAATTCACCTCGAAACTCACAGTCGCAATGTTTTTAAACAATTAGTTCAAAAGATGACAATATAATCAAAACATTTATTTAATATTCGTTCTTACCTAATGTATATTTTTTTCTAAATTATTTAACGACAAACGAATAATTGATAACATTTAGATGTTAGAATATGTACCTAATCTGCGATTTAGACATAAAAATGCCAAACACACTTGGAAAACAACAACAACAACGCAAACACTCAGTTCTTCTAGCTCACTTCTATTTATCAGTATCTGTATTACTGCCATCTGTAGTCATACTTTTTAATTTCAAAGTTATCGACGTCTGGACGAGATGTTAACAATAGCTCACAATAGATGGCAGTTCAAAACAAAAAAGCACAACAAAGCAGACTCATTTTGCAACTTATCAATTTTACTTAAAAAATTAACAAATCTGTCTTGAAAATAATAATTTCTTTTTAATTAACACATCTAGTGGTTAGTTACAGCTTAATATTTACACAATGCGTAAGAATAAGTTCTTACATTCTAGTATGGTACATGCTGCGACATCTATTGATTTTATTTAGAACTAATTATAATTTGTTCCTATCGGGAGCCCATGCCACTACCCAGGATAGAGGACGTCCTGGTAGGTTCGAATGGAACACAATTTTTCAGTAAATTAGACTTATCCCAGGCTTATAATCAAATTGAACTCGATAATTCAAAAATGTATACTGTCATAAATACACATCGCGGCTTATTTCGCTATAATCGATTAGTATATGGGTTAGCTTCGAGCGTAGGTATTTTCCAACGTATCATGCACAATCTTTTACAGGGAATTCCAAATGTCCAAGTATTCTTGGATGACGTGATTATTGGTGGGGATAGTTTAACTAGCCATTGTCGCGCGTTGGAAACAGTCTTTGAGCGTTTATCTAGATATGGAATGAAATTGAAGAAACAAAAATGTGTTTTCTTGGCTGAAAAAGTAAAATATTTGGGATATATCGTTTCAAAAGATGGTATTATAGCGGACGATATGAAAATAAGATCTATACTAAAAATGAAAAGACCGGGTAACGTAAGCGAACTACGTTCATTTCTAGGAATGGTTAATTTTTTTTCTAAATTTATAAGGAATTTTAGTTACTATTTAGTGCCTTTGAACAACTTGTTACGCGAAGGAGTGGATTGGCATTGGGATCATAAATGTGAGGATGCCTTTACTAGCATTAAACAAGCGTTAACTAGTACTGAAGTGTTAGCACATTATGACCCTAACAAGCCGTTGATCGTGACTTGTGATGCCAGCGCACTCGGAGTGGGGGGTGTGCTGACGCAGCCCTGGCCGGAAGGGGAGCGCCCGGTGGCATATACGTCCCGGTCGCTCACCGAGAAAAATTATTCTCAAATACATCGTGAGGCCTTAGCTATTATATTTTGTATGCATAAATTTCACCAATATATTTATGGTCGGAAATTCACGTTACGCACTGACCACAAACCGCTAGTATCAATATTTGGTTCTCATAGCAGTATACCTACAATGACTGCTAGCCGGATGCAGCGTTGGGCAGTTATATTATCCGCTTATAATTACGATATTGAATATATAAGAACAACGGCTAATTGTGCTGACGGACTTTCTAGGTTACCAGAGAAATGTAGTAGTCAAGTGAAGGCTAGCGAATTGATGCCGGAACAAACTTATCTACATTTTGCCGATGAAGCTTTATTATTAGGTAGCCTGGAAATAAAAAAACAAACTAGGAAAGACCCGGTCTTAAGCAGAATTTTGATGTATATACGGTATAGCCTTACTTTAATCGCAAAACGGAGCTTTATGAGGAATTGGGATGTGTGATGTGGGGTCATAGGTTGGTAGTCCCAGAAAATTGTCGCGATAAAGTAGTCAAATTAATTCACGAACCTCACATGGGTATCGTGAAGTCTAAGTCAATAGCGCGCAGTTACGTTTGGTGGCCCGGCATAGACGAGGCGGTGGAGCGCGAGTGCCGCGAATGCGGCGTGTGCGCGTCACAGGCGGACGCGCCGCCGCGCGCCGCGCCGCGTCCCTGGCCGTGGCCCGCCAGGCCCTGGTCCCGGGTGCATTTGGACTTCTTAGGTCCACTAGCTGGCCAAATTTATCTTATTGCTATCGATGCTACTTCCAAGTGGATTGAGGTTTTCCTTGTTCCTAGTACCAGTGCAATTAGTACAATTACAAAATTAGGCGAGCTCTGGAGTAGATGGGGAATACCTAAGCAGGTAGTGACCGATAATGGGCCACCTTTTACTAGCAAGGAAATTGCTTATTTCCTGCAAAAGTGTGGTATTGAGCATATGTTTACTGCCCCGTACCATCCTTCATCAAATGGAGCCGCGGAAAAAAAGGCGATTTTTGACAAAACGAATATAGATATGGCATTACATACATTCTTATTACACTATAGGAATACCGAACATCCAACTACGGGTGAATGTCCGTCCACTTTGCTATTAGGTAGACGTTTACGTACGAAACTAGATGCCCTTAAGCCAGATAGGGAGGCTCGGGTCCAAAGGGCCCAAAAGAGTCAAATCGGTGCGGTAGGGGGCAACGACAGAAATATTAATGTAGGTGATGAAGTGTGGTACCGTCAGTACTTAAGGGGGGAGAAGTGGTTGCCTGGTAAAATAGTTTCCTCAGCAGGAAGGAACGATTTTTGTGTAACGGACGTAAGTGGGAACCGAATACATAGACACCTAGACCAGATTAAACGTAAAACTAGAAAGTCGCTTCTTATCTCTACAGAGCCGGGACAAGCGTCTCTGGCCGAAGGTACAGGTGGTGTACAGGGTCTGACGATTCCTCAGTCTGAGCAGTCACAAGTGGGTGAAACATTGCCCAGCTTACCACCAAGGTCATATCATGAACCGGAGAATTCAGTTGCGGAATCTCGAACACAAGGAGACACTGATATTCTCCCCGAGAACGTATCAGCCGCTGACGTCCCTGTACCGCCCCAGCATCGTCCTATACGTCAGTGGAGATTAGTTAAGCCGGTTAGTTATAAAATTAAGTAATAAGTAGCTATATGTGTGTGTATAAAATGTTCCTGTTGAAGAGTTTCCTTTTAATTGCAGTATCATGTTATTCTATAGTTGTATAAAAAAAAATTATATTAATGTAAAATGTAATAGCTATGTGATTGTTATCAATTAATAAAGAAAGAACCATCTATTGTATTAGAAATGTATATTGTATTACAAATTATTGCAACTTTAACACTTAGTTATAGAAACATCGCAATGTTATGAACTAGTAGCTCATGAACGTGATATGTTATGTATTTCCTGTTCTTTACTCTAACTTAAGAAGAAAAATATATTCCCATTTCAGGGTGGAGGACTGTAGTGTAGGATTTATAATTAATATATAGTATGATATATATATGGGAGCAATTGTGTAACCATTCATTCTGGAATAAACAGCTCAACGAATAATACGTGTCTTATTCTGTGCGACCTCCGAACATTACAATAAGGTATGTATCTATGGGCCTAAGTTGCCCGAGCACAAATAAATAAAAAATTCAGTTGCAACTGCCAGCAGCAGCTACTAAAAAACCGGAGGACTAAAGGCTCTAATAATTAAAGCAGTGTCAATACTATCTGTGGTTTTATATATACTCCATCACAATAATAATGGTAATGTCCTCCTTACCGATACTCAGTCACGGTGAAAAATCTCAACAAGGACAAGCCATCTGCGCGTGACACACATTATGGTACACAAATGTCTGCGCAAATACAAGTGGACTCTCTGTTCCTTAACTCGCACAGTCTGATGAGGCGACTGTCACGAGATCAAGCGCAAGACCCACTGCCCAACGTGCCTTCCGGAGCTCAATATGCATCACATTTTTGATCACCCATCATAGAACTGACAACGGAAAAAGATGCTGAACATTAGCAATCGTTAGCCGAGCGAGAGCACAAGCCACTCGCCACAAAGCTCCTTAGAATTTTGAGTAATCTAAACTAAACACATCAATGATCCAAAGAAAAAAACCCAACTAACGCAGGCTCAGTTCGGTCAGCTCATCTATTAGGTCACATACATCCCTATGGTGGTATGGTTAAGTCCCACCGTACCCCCAGGGCAATTGCCTGGGATATGGTGGGTCTGGAGTTGGAGAAAACGAGTAGTTTTAGTTAAATTCTATAAAACTATTAATAGGATAAAAAAAGATTCTACTATCCATCTTATTACATTGCATGGGCATAAGCTTAGTTTTGATTTAAACCCGACGCTATCTATCTACTCTTTTTAGGCCTACTGTCCACGGAGGCGTAGCTTCATAGACGCGTATTCGTCATTTAAATACGCTTGCTGTACGCCTTCTTGCAGCTTACATACAAAACTATGAAACTCTGTCAACGAAGCGGCAGCGTAGCGCTCGCGTCGCTGCATGACCAATACGCATCTATGAAGCTACGCCTCCGTGGACAGTAGCGCTTATTAACACGAGCATCAGGTTTAAGCCAAGACTAAGTTTAGACCACGTCTTGTAATAGAATTGCATTATACGAGTATTATGTTCAGTTAAGCAAAAGCGCATAAAATTGTATATGAATTTTCTACCCGATTTTATACCAAATTAAAATGTCTGACTAACACACTTTTGGAACCGAACTTTTGGTTCGTGTTATTACAGACTAAGTGTGCGATTAAGAATACATGTGTCGTCGCTCCATTCGGACCAAAAGTTCGGTTAAGAAAACATGTGTCGCCGCTTCATGTCTTCCCGTGTATGTCGTAAGAGCCGAATCCTTATTCGGTTTGAGTCTACCGCAATTAAACCACTGCGAAGAGATGGATAACTTAAAACCAATCCACCTGCCTAGCGTGGTGCAGCTGGCTAATTCTGCCCCTTTTCAGGAGTACTTGGCAGTGGGACGTATATGGGTTGAAGTGGAGGTCTTAATGGCGTCAAGGATAAAACCAAAAAAAGATAGAATATGCTCATTAACCATAATGCACGATTTCAATAGCATCACGGACAGATGAATATTGCGAAATCAGACAAATTATTCCTCAACGAGAGTTATATAAAATTTACCGTCTCGTGTCGTAAACAAAAAATAAGTTGTGGAAACGCGGCATTGTAACTGTATGGAAAATGTACTATGGCGTAACATTTGGTTACGGCATTTAGAGCTATCGACGCAAGTTTTTGTCAATCCATAGATTAAAATCTAGATAAAAGAAATAATCTACTAATAACATTACTATACACGAAATATAATGTATATTTCGTGTATACTAATGTTATTAGAATTAGAAGAACTATAAAGTTAAAAAAAGTTATATGAAATATTATGAATGCTATTAGAATATATTGGTACATTTTACAAAATATTATTTATTATTGCCTGATCGTACACTTCAGACACAAAACACAAACTGGACTGTTAGAAAATTTTTATAAAAATATCGATTGTCAGTCCTGCGGACTTTAACAAAGGTAGTTAGTTTCGAGGCCAACTCTCGCATGAGCATGACCGGTATTCGTATACGTTCCAATGCCGGAAACTATCTGATAATCCAACAATTATGTTCAATCCAAGAAAACCTGGTAATATCTGCCAGGAGATATAACGAACATCATCGTAGGTAAATTAACAAGCCGAAATCGGAAACGCCCCTCCGTTTCCGTCACTCAACCCCGTCACACTACTACGCAATACTCACATTTGGGGCTGGTGTCCTTGCCCGTAGATCTCCTGAGGCTCCACATACTGTATCTGGTAGTTGACGCCGCTGCCCCCCTCGCCTGCGGATGATACGCCGGTTAAATTAAACAACTTTAAAAAAGGTCCGGGTCGCCCTCAGGTGAAGGTTTAATCGGAATCGCGTATTGTGCGTTGGCTACAACTAACACCACCGGTGAGGAATGGAAGGCTGTAATCAGTACGTATGTGCGCACGTCCAGAAACAATGGAGGCAGCGCGCGGCGGCGGTGGCGGCGGCGGCGGCGGGCCAACGGCGACGAGGCCTGTAATTATGAGCGAAACCTCAGGCCCCGGGGAGGCACTCACAGGGGTAGTACGACCGGTAGCGAGGCACCTCCATACCGCCGGAGATCTCCCAGGCAACTTGCCTCCGGACCACGCTTCCCAGAAACACGCGCCGAGCCGACGGACGGCCGTCTCGCTCGCGCCTCCCTCCTCACACCGCACCGCCTCCCACCCTACCTGTTATTTTGACCATTGTAAAAGAGATGTAAGCGATATAATTGCAAACTTTCCCCTTTGTATAGCGCTTATTGGCTATGTACGGAGGTACATTTCGTACAGGGTGTCCCTTTTTTTCTCGCCTATATAAAAGTGATAATTTTGAAGTAATTTTTATTTTTATCACTCCTAAAAATAGCCAAACACTTTTAAATATCCAAACAAATTCTAATAGATGGGACTCCATAATTGGGTTATAGGACCGCAACGTCCAGAAAAATATATTGATAAGTCAACGAATCGTTGAATTTAACGAAATCGTTGAATGTGAGACAAAATGAATAGGACACAATTATTAGTCAAAGAGTTCGAATAATAAACTGGAAAAGACATAAATTACCAATAGAGTACGTCTGATAGACGACACAAATACAAATAAAACCATTATCAAAATTGTCGTTACAGACTCTGGACAGACGTTTGCAGAAAAGCGCCAATAATTAGAAACCAAAGAAGGAGCCGCCCATTTGCGAGGCGAGCCGCGCGACCGGCACGCGTCCATCAAAGGTAGCCAGCCAGACAGACAGGTGCGCATCACATGTCACAATACGTTACGCGCTATTCACCGCGCGCGCTCAGGTAGATAATCCGGGGGGTTGTTATCGACAATTATTCCCATTATTATATCTCGTTGCACCCTCTGCACGGCCGGCACAACGGCGAAAACTGCACTTGCCCCGCGACATTAAAGCACATTTTTAAGCGTGTGTAATATTTTTTAATAGTTTATCGCGAAAACTTAATACCGTATCATCTGACAGGTTGGATGTAATCAGATTGAGATGCAACCCGCGAGGGTGATTTGTTGTGCACAGTCGCCAGAGCGCCAAAGGCTTCAGAGACGTTTGCAGTGCTTTGTGATCGTGGGATGTATACAAACAGGAGTTGTGAAAGAATAAAGCACTTCAAAGAGCCCCCTCTTTGACGATGACATAAACGTGAGTGTAGCAGCTTCAATTTTTTTAAGATCCATTCAATTTATTGTTATTTCGTTATCGTACTATGGTCAATAATACAGTACACCTTAGGAGATGAAGCTTGATAAAAACTTTTGATCCTAACGAATAAAAATAAGATATGAAGCTTGATAAAAACTTTTGATCCTAACGAATAAAAATAAGATCCCTACCTTTGATATAATATGTATTATTATACCAACGTTATTCACTAAGATTCAAAAGGTATAAATTAATTAAACCGTTATTTTAGATTTGTGTTAAGTTTAGAAGTACCTACGCTAATGGTTAGTTTGACGAAGTAAAACTGAGGCGGAAAATTTAAGACAATAATTTGAGATAAGACTCAAAATTTCATATATTATCATTTTAAATGCACATTCAAATTATGTAATGAGTTTATGTATGTTCAGTGTGTTAAATGTCTACTAGAAATTAGATGAATTGTGTATTATTTACGATAAATCACCACTTCAAACATTGTGTAAATAATTGTTAATATTATTACAGAGCGATGAGTGTGCCATCGAAACAAACGTTATTAATTGTAATTAATTTTATTCACCAATGTCCCGGTTAGTTGCAATATCCATTTCAAACAAAAAGGTCAAAATATTCAATCTAGATACATTTTTAAGTAATTTGACAGATAATTTAAATGTGCTTCCAACTCATTAACTATATTAAGATTGACCATGTACATAGATATTAAAAAGCTGGCACTAGTTATTTTTATTATAACTTAATTTAACAAGTTAATTAAAATGTATCATACATACACGTTCCATGTCGATAATTGAAATTGATACGCTAAATTTTTATCACACATACACGTTCGAGAAGACAGTACGACAATAAACGTACAAAACATGTTAAAAATGTAAAAAAAATATTGTTGACACATCGCGCCTTTTTATTGAAATGGACTTTCCGTTATTTCAATCTGAATCACTTTAATCACTTTCCCACTTATCGTCAACGCTAATAAACATAAAAATATGTCACAGTAGCACCAATAGAACACTTGCAAGCCAGCAAACACCCAATCAAGCCAAGGCGGCATGCTCACGCGCATATGAAAAATAAGAATACAAAATACACTTGCTTTCGTAGTCGCTTAGCTCTTCCTGCTTGAGCCGCAGCGCGCCGTCGTGCCGCCATGCGCCCTGCACTGTGCGCCGACACACAACACGTATACTATTTTTTCAATAGAATCCGACAATGTTAGCATGTTCTATAAATGGGTCTGGACACTTTGATCGGAAACGCTAAATTAATTTTTTTATAACAAATTCCAAATACAATCTTCTCGGAAGCTTGGTGATAATTGGCGTCCACGCGGTATGTTGAAAACGAACGTTCCGAGTCCTGTCCGAGATTGCATTATTGTTAACTGTATTTATAATTTGTCATAGAAAATGTTAGCATGGTCGGCCAAAAATGCGCTTAACCATCCAAGGTTGAAATGCCTTTCATATGAGATTTCACCTTACATTGTTATTGTAACTATTACAGCGATACATTGGGTTTTAAGGAAAATTATATCAAAACTGTCCAGTGTCCACCCTCTTGGTGATGGTACCAATGCAATGGTACCATGTCATATTGTAAGCGTACCATTTGACATCGTCATGTTTGATTATGACATGGTACTAACGTTGTCGGATTAAATTTAAAGTATAATAAATAAAGTGCACCATATACACCACAAGATTTCAATAAGTACAAAAAAATGCGAAACAGTCAGGGATGGATTTAAAATCCATCGTGAAGTTGTTCTGTTCCCTCGTCATAAAGGCTTGTATTATTTAATCATTACAATTATATTTATAATCATTTTATTTAAAAAAAACTCTTCTTTATACTGTCACTAAGTCCGCTATAAAAGCTCCTTATTTAATCCGGAGTAAGTGGGTATACGAACTCGTAAGAATAAAATCATTGTGCGCACGAGCGTCGACCAATCAATATAGAAATAATGTTTACTTAAATAGATTTTCATAAAAGATAACTATAAATCGTCAAATTTTGACCTTCTGACGATTTACGCGCGATAATAAGTCGCGAGTTTGTGTATTTTATCATGGATAGTCCAAAGGAAAGCGCGCTATTTGGATAGATGAATGGCAAGAGAGATAGAAGTAAAGGAGAAGGTAGCTGTATGAATTCCGGATGTGGCGCACATTATAAAATATTAGTATATAAAACACAAATCTTAATAAACGATTGCTCTTGTTATAGCAAAGTCACACAAGCATTTCGTCCTCCCGGCTGAGAGCTAAACTTTAGCAAGATACCGTATGATATTGAGCTTAACAATAGGAGTATATGTACAAGCAGGACGCTTCTGTGTATGTCCGCTGTATGAATGGAATTGACAGGATATACGAGGACAGAACAGATCGGAAGTGAAACTTCAGTGCCGAACTTCAGACAGCTGCAGGTTTTCGTGCACCAATGGCACAATATAATTTATGAGCGGAGCAGGTCGGAGAGGATGTTAGATTGAGGCATAGGAAGAGGATACAGGAATGAAAAACCACGTGCATCGGTCGCGATTTGGCCTAATAATCGAAAGGTTGGTATGACCATGAGTGGTGGTAAATTCACAAAGTAATGTAAAATAGACAAACTGTTTGACGAATAACGTTAATTTTAATTGGATAACTAACTTTAGTTATCTTAAAATTTTATATGCACAGATAATGAGTCCTAAAAACCTAGTTGAGTTTTTTGTACTTATTAAAGAAGTATTGGTGTATAAACCTTTATAAAAACAATAAATAAATGCATGCAGAATATGTATATAGAACAAAAATAAAAAACTATAAATGTCCGCCCAGAATTGACGTCAGCTTTTGGTTGTTCAGAGAAATTAAATAACAGTGCGAATCTATTTAACTGCCTTTTTATTATTTTTTTTACAGTCAAAAAGTAACTAGTTTCGATTAATAATTAAGAAAAAACTCAGTAAATTGACAATATTCGTTTGAAAAAACTTCTAACACAATTCACTAAAGTGTCCACTTTAGTTTATTGTGTATTTATCTTCTTTCATAAAATAGTGGTATGACTTTCTTAGTTTAAATTTTTACTTGTCCTGTATTTTTAACTAGGCTCATTTATTAATAGATATAATAATAGCATATAAAATGAAATCCACACTATACAGTAAAATAAAAACATTCATCTACTACTTACTACTACTATAAATAAAATTAACTACTAAAAACACATAAATATTTATACTGAAATTTCATGCCAACATAGAAACTGTGCATCATATACATCGGTGAATTTATATTTTATGCAAAAACTAATGAAGAAGACTATAAAAAAATATGTTGTATCGACTAGTAAAATGTAACTCGATATTTGTGTGTACCATGTACAGTCAGCTACACAAGGATCGATATGGTCAAAGTTACAAAAATATGTACTCACAACTTTGTTGACTTAATATTATGGTAGTGTATACCTACATATTTGTGTAACATTGACTGTTTCCATCTTTTCGTACTCGACTGTACTCTCTTTACTCTTTACAGAGTCTTTATTCTTTACTTTACATTTTACGACATACGACTGCGCCAACTCGACAACCTAATGACTAACGCAATCGCGCACACAATTTCATGTCAAGTGTCCATTTAGTTTGTCATTTAACTCAATAAATTTGAGTACTAACCAGTGCTCGAATTGAGCAGGAACGCGCCGGAACGCCGTTCCGGTTCGTGAAAATTTATGAAGTTACCGTTCCGTCTCGTGTTCTCAGTTACTTAAATAACTTTATAATAGTCCCACACAGAACAGACAGCATGAAGTGCGAAATTTTTTTTGGAGAGCCTAGCGTTCCGTCTCGTAAAAATGTTCAATTCGAGCACTGGTACTAACACAAAAAATATACACTATTTGGTGCTATACTCCGACGACCATGGCAAGTCGTATGCGGCACGGCATTCGTGAGGTCACAAACAAAGTGCGATGATTTAGACAGTAAAGTTTGTCACTATATTAGTGTTAACAATTAGAGTCATGTAGGTATAATCTTTATTTATAAAATTCTCGTGTCACAGTGATTGTAACCAAACTCCTCCGAAACGGCTTGACCGATTTTTATGATTTTTTTTTTGTGTATATTCGGTAGGTCTGAGAATAGGACGTAAACTATGTTGATAACTCTAGGTGATGAGGGTTCTTTTTGGACAATTATTATAGCGAAACATAGTTTGCGGACACAGCTAGTAAAGTTTAAAGTAGGTATAATAATACTATATCTTTTGTGGCACTACATCTTTCTTGTGGCATTCTTCTCATCAGTTAAAAAACGTCCCGAATTGGTGAAAAAATGGATGGTACAAGAGTTAAATTTTAAAGTATATTTGATTAATATTTTGAGTAAAAAAAATTGTCAGCAACGATCGATTTTTGCATTCGTCGATCTGATGCAGTCGTATGCCGTAGTCTCGCAGTGTACTCACCGCCTTATAAAAGCAAGGTCTAGGTAGGTAGGTACCTAATAAAAACATCAGGTAGTTAATTTTTACACCACAGTCGCCTGAGGCTTCTTGTCTTCTTCGCAGTTTTCGAATAAAACACAGCCTAGAGTGTGAGATGGATGATAGAATAGAGGGACTCACTGGTAACCGCGATGAAGGCGTGGGGTGCGTCCGTGCCGGGGCTGGACTGGCCCGAGCTGTCGCCGATGTCGCCGTTCACGTCCACCACGGTGCTGGACACCTGAAACATTATCACGTGATTGACAGATCAAAAAAAGGAAAACTTTTAACTCACGTGTTGTGATTTGAAAGACAATATCACATCACAGATGAACAACAATGTGATACATGCAAAACAAAATACATATATCTGATCCTCAAGCCTACATTATTGGGCAAATGATATAATAAATATTAATATACTTAACAAACATACACCAAAATATATTTTGGCTATTGACGTTTTAGCGCACTTCAAAGCGATAGTGGACTCAGGGTCTCATGACTACTTGTGATCAAAAGATCATATGCATTGGGTTTAATAGAATGGTTACGAAAAGGTATAGTAACTATTATAAGTTAATTTGTCAAAAAATCCTGCACACATTAACTAACATTGATATCAATGTAGAAACAATGTAGAAAAAACATGACATGACTGTGTTTGTTAAAAGAATGATATAAAAAACAATATGTATGTTATTCGATACGGAAATACCTGTTGTATAGCATGCTGAAGATGTATGGAGTTAGGCAGTTCTGGAATAACGATGAGCTCGCGCACTGGGTTCGGTGAACTAGCATCCCCCGCGCCCGCAGTGGTGCTCTGCATAAAACCAAGCTTTACTTTACAATTTACTACACGATAGTACCTCATTGTGGCGCTCTATTATTGTCAATGGCATGTCGAAATGCGTCCTCGAATTTCCATCCAGGTAATTGTCTCAACACATAAGCCCTTCCTTATCTTATGTGGTGGGACTGCACTTCGACCCGTTCGGATCTTTTTTGCTGTCCCTGTCCCTCTCTAATACTTAACAATTCCTATCGCCACTGTTGGACCAGTTGAGTTCACCCACAACTCTTACAATTGCTCCGGGAGCTCTCAAAAAGACTCATTCTCCCGCGTGCTAGAGTATCGAATTGGCACAATAGGTGTTATTCAGACCCTCAGACATCTTTGTCCAACCCTCCGACAAACAGCACAGTTCATCCAAGAGAGTATAAAACGGGTCATGAGTAGGCACATAGCAAAAAACTTCCGGCAAAAAGCTAATGAAGCCAGGTCGCCGTGGCCGAAAACGGCCAGGAATATGATATTATTATTAACGAGTAGTAATGGACAAACTTCCGAAAAATAACGCCTGATACCATATTGATTATATAAAATCAGCAGGCATAAGAGTGTAAATAATACTATAGAATTGTCAAAAAAGGCTTAAAGGACAAAATCAAGGACGCATTCAGTCATCAAAAATTTAAGACAATGGTACAGCAAATAAATTTTGTGATAATCATTTATTATAATAGACATAGACACAAAACATGCATAAAATCTTTTAAAAGGCATTTTTTTAAATCCGCATAATATAGAAGTGTGCTCTAGGTCTAGACTATTTCCAGCCATAACAGTGCTAAGGAGTAATCACAAGATTATTATGTTTGACGATCGATGCATCATAAGCATTTAGCAATTAGCACACTATTTGCTTTGAGATCACCTTCCAATTGACCACTTTTTAACAAATACAGGGAGGGGGAAAAATAGCCCTAGCTGTTTTCTTGCTGGTTCTTTCCAGTACAAGGTCTCCCGCCGTAGACTGATGATCCTCATGAACCATTGGCGCAGCTTCTTTGACGTGCAAAAGTGATTATACACGGTTACTTTTTTATCACCCTGGATAATTTTAGGGGCGCTTCAGGACACGGTAGTAAAATTATTTAAACATCAAGAAAAAATAAAATATATAAAAATATACTGCACTAAATTAGTGCAGTATTTTTTGGATATTTTAGAAAATTATTATAAAATTAAATAGGTGACTTATGGCCGTTTTCACCAACCTCTTCTTTGTTTAGGTGACTCTTAGGTGGCATGCTGTCACATTCTTTTTATTAAAGACAAAAAGTGACAGCATACGTCTTAGGGGCTTCCTAAGCTAAGTTATGGTTGGTGAAATCGGCCATTAACCTTTTTAATAAGTTTTTAAATAATTTTCTACCGTGTCCTGAAGCGTGCTTTAAATTATCCAGGATGATAAAAAAGTAACCATTATATACGGTTCATTTCAAGTTCATCCAATTTGAATTAACGGTTTTGATTTTTTTATTTGCCGATTCATTATCATTCGATCCTTCATCGATTGATAGTATAGTTGCGTTTGGATATGCAACAATTGTAAATTATTGCACATGATTGCGGTGATAGTTGTGGTAGTATGATAATTGATAGCTCAAATTGATTAATTGATAACAAACTCCTCGTGTTCCTGCAGCAGAAGCTGGACGTGATGGATAAGCTGCTTTACCCGTACCTCGATAAGATGAACTAGAATCTAGTTCATCTTGTCGAGATATCTAGTTACTAGATAGTGCCTCGCCGGCATGACTATACATATAAAATCCGACAGGACATCATCAACCTACTCAAGACCGAACCTAACGTACCAACGTTCGGCGCGAGAAACTAAACAAACTGCCTCCCCTTCACCTCCAACTATGGTGACGTGACTAGCCGCTGTAGGACATTGTGGCTTTGAGGACAAAAGTGGCGGACATAATGCTAGCATGTATCACAGAAAGCAGTCAGTCAAGTTCGATTCGGTCGATTGTTTGCGTTCGCTACAGGCTGCATCTAGCTAGGTCATCCGGCGATAACTCGAACGTCAACACGAGACTCGGAGCATGTGTGACGTCATCACTGGAGTCGAGCTTCAAGTCAACAGTGCCTTTGCCGAGGCCGGCGCACCGCGCCAAGACAACCGCGCTCTGCCCACCACAGGCAACGCTGACGTCAGCGAAAGTCAGTGTTGCGAACGTCTGCAGCGCTAGTCACCGCATCCAAGGTCTCGAATTCGCCTCTCGCGATTACGCCACCGTTAAGGATCAAGAAGTGCCGAAAAGAGACGTGCGGAACTCTCCCACTGAGGATGTTAACGACAACGACTTCGTCAAGGTCCAGTAAGAGAAAGTACGGCGCCAGAGGGATGCATGCAGAACCACTGCACCGATAGAGCTTAACTTTCTATTGCGCGCTGCTAAACCACACCACCCACATATCGCGTCCATATCTCGCCTACACTATACCACCGAACCAAGAAGGCCAACTTCACTCTGAGGGTGTATCCAATGGAATCATGGACAATGCTTGATTTAAAGCATTTGCAAAGCCAGTTTTGAATTTTGTGCTAGACACCTTCACATGAGAGTAATTTTAGCCCAAACAAATAGTGTATAGAAGATTCCAAGATAATTTTACCAACACAGCCTATTAAGTTATATCATCATCAATCACCATCATCCTGCCCTTATTGCAGTCTTATCTCTTTACTGAGTTCTTTGTACTAACAAAATTGTGTTTGTAAGGTATGTAACTCTTGGCCTAATTTTCTAGATGACAATTAAATAAATAACACATTAGTGTTAAAACATAAACACTAACGCCCAATTTCACCAACCTGACTTTACCTCAGGAAAATGCTAAGCAGTATGCTGTCACTCTGATCTTTTTAAATCTATTTTTAAGAGGCTTTAGTCACTCTCCTTGTCTTTAATAAAAAGAATGTGACAGCATGCCATTTAAGAATATCTTTAGCTAAAGCATGGTTGGCGAAATTGGCTATTAGTCAACAAATTAAAGTAATACTTGATGAGCTGTCAAGCGTTCAGTATTTAAGATCAAAGAGCTAGAGGTTTTATTTGTTGTTTTATGGAGTAATTTACATAATACAAGATGGCTGATCTGATAGTCATTGGATGAAAGTTCTAACTCAATGGTGTGCCATAGATGGAGGGGACTATAATCATCCAACAGTAGACTACTAATGATGATATTGCTCATGATTCGTAATTAATAGTGCCCTAAAAACAGGTATGGTACCTGCGCGGGGGCCGCCAATCGGGTCGACATGACAGGCGAGCCGGGAGGCGAGGACTCCACTAACACCTCGTCGCCACACTCAAAGTCTGGAAAAACATATCAATTATTACTAAAAACCATTGATTTACTACCAAACGTAGATAACGCATGAACGTTCGAAAAGTGGGCCGGTGAAGAACTGCCCAATCGGGCCTCGTGCAGTTCTTTTCCATGCGTTGGATAAGAAATTTTGAGCATTATGTTTGAGAGTATAAAGTTGATATTTTCTTGTAGCAATTACTAAAACGTCAAATTTAATGTGGGTAGGTATGAAATGATGTAACTGCACATGGTTGTACTTCAAATAGTTGACGTAATAATAAAGAATAAGGTTGAATTCGATAAATACGGTACTTTCTTTATGGTAATTTTAATTCGGGTGTTCATATTCAACTACCTATTTAACAGCGTACAAATGTATAGTCGATTAGGTGACAGATTTCAAGCGCGTTTTTGTATGAAGTGCTCTATCTACGTTTGGTAGTAAATCAATGCTAAAAACACAAAACAATATTATTAGAACTAAAAACAGTTAATAAGATGAAGGCCAACAGCTTCCCTAATATCAATTGAAAGAAGACCAATATCATGTTACGCATACAAATTGCTAAGTACAACCATACCTTTGCCATTTAAACAAAGTTTATTATATTGATTTTTAACATCCAAACTAGAAAAAAGTTTCATATATTAGTGATATAAATTAGGGTATTCAGACATTTATTTTGTGACTTGTTCTTGGTACAATAAAGATTTATTATTATTATTTAAAAAAAAATATAGTAATCAACACTAGAACCCAGTAGGTGGCACTGTAATCAGGCAGGATGTCTGCCAAGTCCCACTAGTTTAAGATATAAACAAGCCACATAAAAAATTAATTAGCTTACATCACAAAATTTATATATTTATTATTTTCTATTGACACCATCCCATTAAGTATTTTGTGCATTGTCTTAATTTTTTAAACAAAACTACCCAATGATAAATATTATCTAGTACACTATATGATTTAAAATTAATGTTCAAGTCCAGGAAAGGCACCACCTGAGGGCCTTTACTAAATAATGAAGAAAATAACTTTGTGAAGTCCGAGAAATAATAAATAGCATTAATAAATGTTTCCATCCAAGTAAAACAAAAAACAACTTAAAATTGTTATACAAACTACATTTCCTAATTATAACCCTCATTATGAAATAAAATGATTTTGAAATTAAATCATTGATATTGAACATAAAATTAAATATTAAACAAAGTTATTCTATAATAAAAATAATTTGAAAAGGTTATATAACTGCATAAAGCCATCCCGGTAATAGAGATGTTATTGATCTGGCCGGAGCTCAGGTAACGAAGAGCACCCGCAGAGCGTATCTAGGCAACACCTCATCCACCCTCCGTACCTTTACTCTCAAATCACAATGGCTATATATTAACACACTCACTTTCTAAATAGAACACATTCTCAAACCCCATTTCAGACATTTTATCTGCTTTTCAACACTTAAATAGAGAAATTATACTTTGACACAATGAAATCATGATAGTTGGTGCAGCGATAGATAAAATACTGTATTTGCTATTGATCTAACAACTACTGGTAAGTGGTTGCTATGTGATGTGAGATTATACTGACTCATTTTGTTTTTGGTGCTTGTTGCATACTACGGGTGAGTGGGGTGTGTAATATGTAATTTATTGGGGTTCTTAATGCAGGTGCTGTGAAGTCACGCTTCAGTGAAACCACCTGCCACCATATGCATGTCACAAGTATGTGACATGCTTTTGTGATATTTAAATTGCTACATAATAGTGATATTTTCACAATGTATATTTTCATTTAATTTTTTTTTCATTTGCATTATCATTAAGTACAGAAACATATATCATTTGTTTTAAAGAAAAACAATAGGAATATTAGATTCAACTTTGTCTTGCTTGCTTGCGCCTCACAGGTCTCGTGGACAGACATTTATCCACTTCAGGCGCAATTTCAAAGATGAATCGAAATTTCTTATCAGAGGATATTTTTAGGTCGTTAGATAAATTTGGGGTAAGTATACATACATATTATTGATCGAGAAGATACGCATGAGTAATATTCGTAGGTTAATAATTGATCCCTTTTGCCGTGCCAGGTACCGCCGCCCGTGATCCCTCCCGACGAAATATATGGAGGAAACAAAATCGTCCCTTCTATGGAACGGAGGGAACGATCACTCGGGACGACAGTCGCCGCCCATGTTAGACGTTATAGATAGTAACTTGAAGTAGGTACGAGTACTGTAATTTCACTAAATCCTATAGAATATTCGCTTTATAATTTAAATAATATTCGAAGAAAACTCGAAACCCACCTGACAGCCATACTCTGAAATGTCAAAATTTGTTAGCACCAGATGATCGTTCCTATAAACACAATTTCTACGGCAATAGATCTGAAAAGCAAATTCTAAACCAAACTATTAGAATATGCTTGATTGATTTATGTAACACGATAAGAAAAAGCTTATCAGTGTTGTTGTCTTGTAGCTACACCCGTTTCCTAGGCTACGAGCTCAAGAAAGTCCACAGATTACTATAACTAGTCAGAGAAGAAAGTCATTAGTTAGAGGGAAACGAAACGAAATTGTATTCGCTAGGTGGCGTGCTAGCTCTCATCAGACATGCTACAGATTACATATGTATGATAGCGGCTGGCTACAGACTCACGCGAGAAGTCTCACACGATACGTAGTATCCTTATACCGGCTCCAGACTCACGCGAGAAGTCTCGGCGAGAAGTCTCGCCGAGAACTTGCGCGAGAACCGAGAAGCTATCCACACTCAGCGATCTTCTCATTTACATTCTCGGTCGTGATCCGGAATGGACGACAGTGCTAGCTACTGCCTTGGTATTGTGTGCGTTATTTAAATAATTAAAAATAATATTGAGAAAAAATGGCTCAAACGATGGTGGTTATTGACAAAGTACTTTTCTATAGAAAACGTTTTGCTTCCCACAAAATGGGCTCTGTGTGAAAATATTATTTAAACTTTAACTCTGTTTCATTTTTCCACATTTTTTACTCGTATGTCTTAAATTACTGAACTATAAAGACTAACGAAATATCTCAAAACAATTAAAATCTTCGTGAATTCAAATTATTTTCTTAATATTTATTACACATTATTTTGTTAAGCACTGATATCACAGATGAGAGACTATGTTAAATGAAAGAGTATACAATAACTGTGAAGTTATCTAAATGATACTGATATGCATCAGACACCACAAAGTATTTTTTTTATAGAATAATTGGCACGAGATAACATGCGATCTACGCCACGGTCGCAGTCGCACTGAGAACAAACGAGAGTGTGATAGTGTTCTCTTTTCTCGCCCGAGAAACCCTTTGAAGCGGGCAAAAAAACCGACACCGATCGGAGAACAGGCGAGCCCGAGAACGAGAAGCCGAGAAACCCATCACATTCACGCTTCTCGGGTGTTCTCGGGGGTTCTCGGCGTGAGTCTGGAGGCACCTTTAGATAAATAATTCTCTATATAGTTTGTGCTCACACGAGAACCAAGATCCACACTAGCACTCTTTATTCTTCTCATTTACATTCATTCTCGGTCGTTATCCGGAAATTCCGGAATGGACGACGACGACTGCTACTGCCTTAGCACATTATAATCTTGTTAGTACACCAAAATTAAAAATAATATATAGAAAAAAGGCCCAGACGATGGCGGTTTTCTACAAAGTACTTTTTACAGAAAAACTAGCTCGAGATTACATGCGATCTACACCACGAATCGCACTGAGAACAAACGAGAAGTCGAGAATGTCTCAAATTCCCTTTTCTCGCCCGAGAAACCATTTGAAGCGGGCAAAAAAAACCGACACCGATCGGAGAACAGGCGAGACCGAGAACGAGATGGCAGATCACATTCATGCTTCTCGGGTGTTCTCGAGGGGTTCTCGGCGAGAGTCTGGAGGCGCTTTACGTAGTATATTCTATGCTAAACTAGGTAAGTATGTATTCTTATCTTTTTTTTTCCTTCGTTTTCTAAGAAATCGTTTAACGTTAAAAACTATGTGTAAAATTGTATTCATAATGTATTGTAAGCACCAAAGCAAAATCATTTCATCAGTTATCAGATTTTTGTTAATAACAAGACGGGTGTCATTCTGGAAAATATTAATCAACTAGGTACCTAGTACCTAGATAAAAACACGGTAATAGTATTACCGTGATATAAATGAATGAATGGACATGATTTAAAAATTGCGGAATAAACAGCAACTTCACTGTACCTACTTTCCTACTTACCTTCAACTTCAAATGCATAAATTGTTTCATCCGAATCTAAATATTCAATTTTGGGTTCCATGATAAATTTAACACTTAGATCACTTAATTGGTAGAAAATTATATAATGATATTAATACAATTCATAAATTCATTGGCACAACATGTAAATAAATAAAATATTAAAAAACAGAACCTATTGATTTTAATATTTCAGGTGTCACCGGTGTCACTAAATAATTTTTAAGCAAATGCTTATCCATAAATGTTACGAAGGAGATCTGCGTTACGTAGGTATCAAAAAAAGTTTCACTCTAATTCCTCACCTTTATATCTTCACATGCGAAATTTTTGCCCACTTTTTCAGTATACTTATTCTTCGTTTTTATTATAAAAATGTAGGTACCTAAGGTTTGATATACTTTTTTATGCAAAAATATACTTAGTCTTTCTAATTACAATAAAGAAATAGACCTTATTTTAAAGAATTCCGAGCAATTTGATATTTTCATGGCGGGCCAAATTACCTTCACTTTCGTCTATATTTGCCCAAGCCGTTTATTTGCTAAACCAGCAATACTCAAACTGCGGCCCGCCAAGCATTTGAAAGTGGCCCACCCGTTGTAGCTTAAAATTCTATTAACGAAAGCCAATTACCTATTTTAATTCCGCGGGATTATAAAGCGCAACGTAGGGCACTGATTGCACACGCTGCGCGTGTTAATGAAAAATTATACAAACTTAGAAGTTATTTTTAAAGAGAAAAGAAGGAGTACGCCGAATATTGGATAATAGTTCCTCCTGATCAATATAAGACTATTAAAAATGCGCACAAATTCTGCTTACGTTTTTTGCATCGACATTTCTTTGTGAGTCATCTTATTCAAAAATGAAATATGCAAAAAACGTGTACGGAAACCGGCTTACAGATTCTCATCTCGATAACGTATTAAGAGTAGCGTGCAGCAATTACAAGCCAGATCTAGATGAAATTGTTAAAAAATGTTCCCAATATCATCATTCTCACTAAGACTTCAATAAACAATTAAACGCAATAGGTTTTTTTTTTCATTAACGCCTAAAAACAGGTTGTGATTTACAAGTATTAGGTAGCGGCCCGCGCGAAACAGCTAAAATCTGAAAGTGGCCCAAGAAAAAAAAGTTTGAGTATGGCTGTGCTAAACTATAGTTCTTAGAGCATTCATGTGCGTGATGTGAATCGCATAGAGTTTTAGACATGTATATAATTAAAGAGTTTTAGGCGAAATTGGCCTGAAAACATTAAAACCAATAACCAAATAGGGTAAAACACACAATAGTCAGCATTTGAGAACTAAAATTTGACTCGAATCTGTATTTTAAAGACTAAACACTATGAATCAAAACAGTAATTATTTACAATAAGCTCGTTTATTAAATTTTGTATATAAATTATATAAAAAATCAACATTAAATGAATTAGGGGAATAATAAAACGATCGACTTAAAAAATACTTAGCGACTCATGATGAGATACCTACTTACTATTTGAATAACTTGAGCGGTATGGATTTGAGTAAGCGAAAAATTTACTAAACTGACGACGAATATTAATTAATATTAGTCGTCAATAATTCGTCGTAAAAAGTAATGAAATCTAGACAAAGTCGTGCCAAGTCTAAGGTTCTTACTGCGATTTCTTTATTATTATAGTTAATGTTGTGTGACTTGGCCGTTGAACATTCTATAGACAAGTCAACGGCCATTAACACAACATTAACTATAATAATATAGAAATCGCAGTAAGGAACCTTAGAATCGGCACGACTTTGTCTAGATTTCATTACTTTTTAGAGATAAACAAGCACCTCCATCGAGACTTGGCTAGTTTTTTACAGAATGTTTTTGGTGGGATTTATTTTACATACTTTCATTTCACCAAACAACATCTTACGAAAATTATTAGTTTAATACTTGGCTGGTTAGGTTGCGGAGGTTATAATAATTAAGGAGGGTACATTGTAATCACACATCAAAATACATAAATGGCTTGCATGCTTCCCCGCAAGGAGAAAAACTTATGGGATATCACTGTAAGTTAGGTTAGACATACAGCGGAGCATCAAACTGCATGTTGTTTGCTTGCTTGCATGCTAAAAATAATAGCAATACCAGAAATAATATGCGCAAATTTTTCAAGGAGCTATAAAACAGTGGTGTAATGAATGTACGGAAACATAAGGCTGAGCATAACTTCTGTAAAAAGGTTTTGCGACCAAATGAAACGTCGGAGTAACGAAAAAAAAAAACAAATTGATAATAGTTGACGGCAATGGTCTCCGTTCCTCATATTTTGTTTTACTCTATTGACCCCCCGGAAACCCTATCCAAATTATTTAATTTGTGGAAAAATTATGAAAAATTTCCAAAAAATTTTGAACGAAAGTAATCTGCTCATTATAGTATTTTTCAATGTGGTTTTTCTATTCGATACACTTCATTTAAGATAAAATGCCGCTCACCATAAATAAATAATTAGCCAAATATTGCAAAAAATGCAGAACGTAACGTTGACACTCAAACAAATATTAGGTCGCTCAAATATTATGAAGCTTCACATTTTGTATTTTAAGTAACTCGAATGAATGTTTATAAGTTACTACTCTGTTAATTTATCGTCACTCGCAGTCAGTCGCTCGCTTAGTAATACAATAACCCAAATAAATATTTTTGTCCCTTAAAATTTTAATTTACAGTCACTCGTTTAAAAACTAACCAATGAATTAAGACACTTTTCACCAGTAGTCAGCCTCATTTCTCTACAAGTCAGCCATGCATGCCTAACCCCATAGTCAGCCTCGCACTTATTTTTTTATATTTGTCATAGAAATTCTTTGTTTAAGTATGTACCCAGCAAATTCATTGAAATGATATCATGCAGAGCATTTGTCATATCCAATATTCTTTGAGTCTTTCTTCTTCTGCCTTTTAATAGGTAGGTATAAAAATTTGTTGAGAATCAAAATACATTTAAAAAAGATTTTATGTCATTCACTGTTAATGTTCATCAGTTTCTCAATGTTCAACATCCATATATGATTCATCAGCCCCCCTAGACAAGACGTATTTCGATAATCGCTAACGTAATCGCTAGTTGGAAAATGTATAGGATTTGACATAAACGCTGGCTTAGCTTTCGAGCGCAATTATCAAATCTCATACATTGTCCATTTAGCGATTGCGATTACGACTACGCGGCTTTGTCTAGGGCGGCTGAGCTGCTTGTCTCATCATCATTGACGCTTAGAACCTGACTAATAAAAAGTGAACCTGACATTTTTCAAGTAGCAACCCTTTGCAGTTTATTAAAATATGATGATTTTGATACTTTGTAAGAAACTTGTTACTTTGTAACTTATCTTTCGGTTTTGGTACAGAAGCACAAACCTGAGCCAAATATATGAGGAAGACAAAAATTTTAAGACAACATTGACATGAGGTGTTGAGAATTCCTCCATACGCCTCAATGAAGGGAAAACTAAATGTATAAGATTTGTTTTACCCAATGTTAGAGGTTCACACCACTGTTAACATAAAGCATAAAAATCTAGACCTTGTGGATACCGTAGTTTTTCTTGGTACTTATTACTTTAGATTCAAAGCTTCAGTGGGGCCCATATATTGATAAATTGTCGAAGATACTTAGTTCTGCAGTCTACGCTGTATGGAAAATACGTCAGCTGACTGATGTTGATACAGCAAGACTTGTATAGTTTGCCTATTATCATAGTGTGATGTCGTATGGCATTTTGCTGTGGGGAAATGCTGCCGACATTCAGACTGTTTTTGTTCAGACTGTATTCGTGCTATTTATAATCTTAAAATAAGAGACTCTTTGAGAGAAAATTTTAAAGAAATTGGTATTATGATCGTTGCGTCGCAATATATTTACGAGAATATAGTATATGAATATAGTATTTTTACCGTGGGAGAGCCATGCTTCGGCATGAATGGGCCGGCTTGACCGGAGTCAAGGCCCAACCCCCCTACCCCCCCCCCCTACAATGGCGCAGTTCAATAGATTGTTACCCCAGGAGGGTACCAACTGCGCTAGCGTTGGAGAATCCCTCTCTGGACGTCCACTTTCAGGACGCAATATATCTGGGCGTGGACGCCTAGGCCGCCCTTCGTATTCTGTGGGGGGGCAAAACCGCGCTCAACCATACCTGGAGTCCTGGGGCAAGACCAAAACCATCCTCTGCCAGCCTGGCACCGACTTCAATATAAAACTGTGATGTTGTATGTATGTATTCTAAAATTATTTATGACTTTTTGGTGTTTTTGAAGTCGGTTTTATTTTATTGTAAATGACAAAATGTATCTAATTTTTTTATGTCGTAATAAATAATAATGTTACTTGCTACAAAGTGATATAGCAACTCGTATCAGTATTCATGAATACTTCAGGAATATTGTTTTTATAATCGGTGTTGGATTTAGGTATAGAAATAATTAATTAAATAAGTAACTATAAATTATCTTTATTATAAGAAAATATTGAACTCTTGCAATATTTATACAATGTAATACTACAAAAATTATTAAAATTCTCTTGGACACAATTATCTTAGTTATAAATAACAATCGAAGAAACGGCACGTTACAAACTATAAAATAAAACAGACGTTTATTCTACACAAAAACTTGGTATAGTCACAGATAACATAGAGCGATCCGAGTATCTTGCGCTCGGTCACAGAGTAAATAATTATTCGATTATGAAAATATATTAGTAACTAATTTCATAATCGATTATTAACATTAGTATTTCAAAGTAATTCGATTATACGAATCATTCATAATCGCCCACCGCTAGTACTCGGCGCCACAGTCATCTTGAAAGTGGGGACCTCTCCACCTTATGGCTCCGTGTAGACAGCGACGACCATCCCCGTGTCTATTCGTGCCTCTATTTTATTTAGGAACCTTCACTGTTAGATCTTTTGCTGACTTCTCATCCTGATGGCTACCTCATATTTGTCGACGCTCCTCTTTTTGGCCTCTTGGCTCCTCGGACGACTGAGGCGCGTTCAGAGCCTGTGGGTGTAGTTGTCCGGTTGTTTTTTAACTCGCTCAGAGGCGTTGAACGGATTGCAGCAACCAAATCTTTTATCTCCCTCTTTCACATGATTTTTTATTTCTCTCTCATTCTAGTAGATGACATTATAGAATATGGCCGCCAATATCATCCAATCACGTAAGAGTATTTCAGTCATAAACGTCAGAGCGTTTTACAACCATCAAATTCGATGGTTGTTCGGTTGTAACTCGCGCCGACACTCAAAGGTCTTGAACGGGCCGGTTGTTTCACCCGGTTGTCACGCTCGAAGGCATTGAACGGGGTTAGAGCGAAAAGTTGTACTTCGCGCGAAGGCGCTGAACGCGCCTCTGCTTTATAAGGAGTACGGTGCCACTCACGTGCTTGCAACGACCTCGAGTTGCATGTAGTCGCCGTGTGTGGCACTACAAGTCAGCAGACTGGGATGGGATGCGGTCCTTTTTTGCGTCCTACCCTTTGAGGCAGGTTTGCTTTTCGCCGGATGATCGCAACATCGCCGCTGAGTCTGTTGCTGATGTGGTGTTGCAGGGTATGGAAATTTTTATTCCATCCTCAGTAGTCCCCATTGGTGGCAGGTTCCAACCTTGGTTTGGTCAATCCTCCAAAAAGGCTTCTCGCTGGAAACAGGAAACCTACCAAGCTTGGGCAAATGCGGTGACGTCTCGGGATGGAAATACCAGCGCTTTAAAAAAGCAGTATAACTATGCCTCCAGATCCTTCAAAAGAGACATTGCAAGAGTGAAGTCGGAGCACATCAGTAGAATTGGCGAGAAACTAGAGCGTCTTCCTTCGGGGACTCATGCGTTCGGTCTCTTGCCAAAGCTATTTAGGGAAATTTCTGCACGCCATCCTTTCCACTACTGCACAAGGATAACACATCGTTAGCCCATGATCCAAAAGAGAAAGCCGATCTTTTTGGGAAACTCTTTGCCTCCAACTCGACTTTGGATGACGGGGGCCAGGAACCGCCGACCATACCACAGTGCAAGAGCTTTATGCCAGATATTCGGTTCCACCAAAGCCCAGTGCGTCGAGGACTATTCGCCCTGGATATCCATAGGTCGAGTGGGCCCTATGGTATCCCTCCTATCGTGCTAAAGACGTGCGCTCCAGAGTTGCACCGGTTTTAACGCGTTTATTTCGGCTCTCTTACTCATCTAGCGTAGTCCCAACTTCATGGAAGACAGCTTTAGTGCATCCGATCCCTCGAATCCATTTTCAACCGAAAGGCGACCGCTCGAATCCGTTTTCAAAGATACCTCTTTGTTTTCAAAGATAATGGAATCGATTATCAACCGCCAGCTTCTTCAGTACCTAGAGGATCACCAGCTGCTTAGTGACCAACAATACGGTTTTCGTAGGGGTCGCTCTGCTGGTGATCTTCTAGTTTACTTGACACATCATTGGGCAGAGGCAATTGAAGCGAAGGGGGAGGCACTGGCAGTAAGTTTGGACATCGCGAAGGCCTTCGATCGGGTCTGGCACAAAGCGTTTCTTTCTAAACTTCCTTCGTATGGGCTTCCCGAGCAACTATGTGGATGGGTCACCAGTTTTTTATTAGACAGAAGCTGTAAAGGTCTTAATTGATGGTGAATGCTCAGACTCACTGTCTATAAATGCTGGTGTCCCCCAAGGATGTGTGCTATCACCTACACTATTCCTTTTGCATATTAATGATATGCTGCGGCATTCATTGTTATGCAGATGACAGCACGAAAGATACCTCCTATAACGGCCGTGCGAATATTTCTCGGGAAAACGTCATTGAGTGCGGGAATAAACTTGTGTCTGAAATTGATACATCATTAGAGAAAGTTTCAAATTCAAATTGTTTATTTTATCAACATACTTTACAAATATAGCTTAGTGTCTAGGAGCTTCCTTTTAAGCTAGAAAAAGCCTGTATTAGGAAGCACCGCTCCTCCATATCATTAAACATTCTATCTCTATCTATCTATTAAACCCACATTTACCCACTGCTGAGTATAGGCCTCTTCTTTTTTGCGCCAAACTTTACGGTCCTGAGCTGTTCTAGTCCAGAGTCTCCCCACACTCAGGACAATATCATCTGACCAGCGGGCCGGTGATCTACCCACCGAGCGTTTTTCGTTCCTTGGTCGCCACACCGTGACCGCCTTGGTCCACCTTCCATCATCCCGCCTCGCCA
Organism: Schoenobius gigantellus; assembly: GCA_963935595.1. Taxonomy (NCBI): domain Eukaryota; kingdom Metazoa; phylum Arthropoda; class Insecta; order Lepidoptera; family Crambidae; genus Schoenobius; species Schoenobius gigantellus. The sequence goes on from OZ012549.1 coordinate 4,782,701, forward strand.
CGTGACCTGCCCACGCCCACTTAAGCCTTGCAATCCTTGCAAAAACATTATTAATAAAAATAGCTACCTTATAGTCTAATATATTTTATTCAGTGTGTGTGTGTGTGTGTGTGTGTGTGTGTGTGTTGTGTGTGAGTGTGTGTGTGTGTGTGTGTTATTTAATAGTAACATTTATTGTAAGTTTAGCAATAGTGCCTCAGTTGCAGTATAATTAAGAGTCTTGAGCCAGTTAGTTATTAGTTTCTTTGCTTCAGCGTACTTTTTTGGGTAAATAGATAAAATTTTATTACTTTTATTGTATAGTTGAGTGGAACGTTTATCGTACTGAATACTCGCAAATGATGTATTAGTGTGAGGAACTATTGCTACAATATCTATCCTTCTTTTTGACTGTAACTGTGGTTCATAAATAAGGGTTCTGTGTTTTCTTAAAATTATATTTTGTATGTACAACTTGCGAACAGACAGCAAACCACTGATTAAAAATAGGTCATCCGTCGGGTATCTAATATGCTTGAAATACATCACTTTAATTAGGGCTCGTTGGGCACGTTCAACTTCCAGTAATTTATATTTTGCTGCTCCTCCCCATATTGGGATACAATACACTAAAATAGATTGGGCCAAAGATACATATATATTATTTAAGAGAAATTTTGTAGTGACCTGGGTTTGAATTTCTTTTTCTGGAACTATGTGCCTCAGCGTCCGAAATATCCAGATAAGCCTTCTAATTCTGCTAGATACAAGCTCAAGATGAGGGTACCATGATAATGTCTGGTCTACTATAACCCCCAAATATTTGACCTCCCGCACCTTATCTATCTTAGGACAATCACAATTTTTGACTGTTTTAATATCACATGAATGGATTTTGATACTAAAGTTTACAGGTTGTGTGTGATTTTTAATGCTAAAACATACAAAGTTCGTTTTAGTTGTATTTAATGTTAATAGGTGATGTTTCAGCCATTTCGCTACTCTAGACATTCCAATCTCTGCAATAGATTTCACCATGTTCCAGGATTTTCCATAGAATACAATAGCCGTATCATCAGCATAGGAAAATATGTTGGCGTTTTTTCAATATTAATATTACACAGATCATTTATATAGACCAGGAAAAGTGTTGGACCCAATACACTACCCTGTGGTACTCCATAATAAACATTTTCATATTCACTAAAATAGTGTCCCAACTTAACCTTCTGCTTCCTATTACTAAGATAATCTTCAAAAAGCTTTAGTGTAATACCCCTTATTCCAGCTCTTTCGAGCTTCCGAAGCAGTATAGGGATGGAGACGGTGTCAAAAGCCTTTTTTAGGTCCAAAAATACCGCCAGACATTTATCGCCGATGTCAATTTTTTTAGTAATCAAGGCGCTAAGGGCATTTACAGCGTCCTCAGTTGACTTCCCTTGCGTAAAACCAAACTGAGATGCAGATAGTATATTAAGGTCAGAAAGATATTTTTTGAGACGATTATTTAACAATTTCTCGAATATTTTTGAAATAACGGGTAGCACAGATATTGGCCTGTAATTGCTCATATCACTCGAATCTCCACCCTTATGTACGGGAGTTATAATAGATTGCTTAAAAGGCTCTGGAAATACTCCTTTACTAAAGCACAGGTTCACAAGGTGTGTGATAATTGGGACTACTTCGTGTTTTATAAATTTCAAATAATTAGTGGAAATATTATCCCAACCAGGTGCACTATTAGGTTTTAGGCTCATAAGCACTTTTTCCACCTCACCAGGATCCGTTTCCAACAATACAAAAGAATTTAACTGTGCGGGCGAATCCAGGTCATCATCAGAGTAGTTCCTGTGTATCGTCGGAATATTTTGAGCGAGCTCTGCTCCAACATTTATAAAATACTTATTTATAACATGAGCAGACTAGTTGGACATGAATTTATATTTAGTAGCTCAGTATGTTGATCTTGTAGAAGATAATGTAAACTTGATGTATGGTTCACATGTGTGACAGCCTTTATTATGTGGCCAATAGTACGTGTGCGAAGTCGCTTACAGTCTGACGTTCCTTTTTTTTTTTTGTCTTGACATTGACAATCTCTCTATCGAAATGTGCTTACCGAAGAAGCTGAAATATAATTTATTGTAATTATTGTAATCAATGTTCATTGTGATTATTCTGGACAATTTATACGTGCTGCTTTATTGGGAATAATAAACGAGACGTATACAGCAGTGCTACATTTTTATTTCGCTGCCCATGCCAGTATCTGACCCCACTGCCTTAACAGGTTATGGGCCCAGGGACAAAGAGAATCCCCGAAAAGGAAAAGTAGATTACCTATCAGAAAGATTTGTAAAACGAATAACTGGTGGCAGGCAGCGGAATATTTGTGGCGGAGCGAAGGCGCCGGCTACATAGCACATTGCTTTGCGTTTTGGTGTGCTGATTCGACAAGATGTCGACAGCACGTGCTAGCGATAACTATGAAGAAAGGGTTACCCAGCAGCCTGTTATCAATGGAGGCCATGGCATGATTGTTGAGAAGCTTGGCGGCGTCGGCAACTACGCATCATGGAAATTTGTCATGAAAAATCTGCTGTTACTTGAAGGTTTGTGGGGCTGCGTTGAGGGCACTGACCCCGATATATCTAAAAATCAAAGAGCATTGGCACGAATATGTTTATCGCTAACTCCAATGATGTTTCAATACGTGCGGAGTGCGGCGACAGCAAAATGTGCTTGGGATAACCTCCAAAATACATTAGAGGACAAAGGGCTGTTCAGGCGAGTTGTTCTTCTTCGCAGACTTCATAGTACTCAGTTTGATAAGTTTTATTCCATGGCGGATTATGTAAATGAAATTATGTCCATAGTACATCAACTATCAGACATTGGACGCATTGTCGACGACAGTGAAATCGCCGAGGTCTTACTTATGGGTCTGCCTCAGGAGTATGATACAGTTGTGACGAATCTCGAGACTGCAAGTTTGGCTGGCACACTTACGAGTGAAGCGGTTCGCGCCCGACTTCTTCAGGAAGAATACCGCAAATCAAATATGAATACCACCACAGTAAATGGTGAGAATGGCTGTGCTTTTTATTCTAGCCGTAAACATGCTGATCATGCTGATCTAAAGAAGAAGCCACAGACAAAATGCCATTATTGTGGAAAACTTGGACATATGAAAGCTCGATGCTTTAAGCTGAAGCGAGACAAAAAGAAGGAGATTGACAAAATGGGGACTGCGACTGCGTTTTTGGCACGGAGTGTTGCTGCTGATTTTTATATTGATTCGGGAAGTTCATGTCACATGTGCAATCAGATGGACTTGATTACGAAATCAAAAGACTGCAACTACACGGTGTACACTGCAAATAATGAACAATTGAAATCAAACTGTGTTGGTGACATAACTTTGGAATGTGATAACATGACTGAAGATGGTGCACTGAAAAACTGCACTGCTTGCCTAGAGGGGAAGTTATCGGCCGTACCTTACCCGAAAGGTGAAGCCAAGCGTGCAAGTTCTCCACTTGAGCTCATACACTCAGATGTATGTGGTCCAATGCAAGAAACTAGCTGGGGAGGTGCGAGATACCTTGTAACATTTACAGACGACTTCACACGCAAAAGTTTTGGATACCTAATGAAATAAGGAGAGTATTGTACGGGTTCGAGCAGTGAAGATGATGTCATGTCTTCTGCTGGCGAGGCCGTTGGAGGGGAAGCTGCGACTCGTCCTGTGACCGTTGCTGTTCCACCTGGCCGCCCTACCCGATCCACTCGTAATGTACCACCACCAAGGTTTGCAGATTTTGATATGTCATCTCTTTTGGTACAACACAACAATTTCTCCTTGGATGAGCCATCAACCTATGAGGAGGCTATAAAAAGCCCGAACCATAAGCAATGGGAGGACGCGATGTTAAGTGAGTACAAGTCTCTTTTAGAGAATAATGTTTGGGAGTTAGTCGACAGACCCAGTAATGTAAATATTGTTGAATGTAAATGGGTATATAAAATTAAGCATGATGCATCTGGCAAATTTGATCGATTTAAGGCTAGATTAGTTGCCAGGGGATATTCACAGTGTGAGGGTCTCGATTATAATGACACATTTTCTCCTGTAGTACGTCACTCCACTATGCGTATTTTGTTCTCAATTGCTAATAATTTAGATTTAGATATTGACCATTTGGATGTAGCGACAGCATTCCTCCATGGTGATTTGAATGAGACTATCTATATGGAACAGCCAGTTGGTTTTTGTGAAAATAATAATAAGGTTTGCTTATTGCGAAAATGTATTTATGGTCTTAAGCAAGCGAGTAGAATGTGGAATTGTAAAATACATGGCTTATTATGTGATCATGGTTTTGTACAAAGTAAATGTGAACCTTGCGTTTATATTCGCAAATCTGGGACTGATTTAGTCATCATCGCATTGTATGTAGATGACTTCTATTTATTTTATGGCCCCAATAGCTCAATTAAGAAAGATATAATTACTGTTTTACAGAATAAATTTAATATTAAGAATTTGGGTCCCCTTAAGAGTTGTTTAGGGATAAATGTATTAAGAGATAAGTCAAAGGGTTTACTAAAACTTGATCAAAGTCAGTACATAAGAAAACTGTTGACTAGGTTTGGCATGAGTAATTGTAAAGCTGTATCAACACCTATGGAAGTTAATTGTAAGCTTCTAAAGTCTAGTAATGGTGAAAATTTACAAGACGAGATGTATAATTATAGGCAATTATTGGGATGCTTGATGTATCTGTCTGTATGCACGAGACCCGATATATCTTATGCTTGCAGTGTCTTAAGCCAGTTTAACAACTGCTTCGATAGAACTCATTGGTTAGCAGCGAAACGTATACTGCGTTATTTGGCTGGTACAATTCACTATAGTTTATGTTTTCATAAAAGTAGGGATTGGTCGTTGTTTGGCTATACTGACGCAGACTGGGCCAATGATTTAAATGATAGGAAGTCCTATACTGGTTATGTGGTTAAGTTAGGAAGTGATACTGTAAATTGGGAGTCTCGTAAGCAGAAGTGTGTAGCTCTTTCGAGCACTGAAGCCGAATATCTGGCGATCGGTGATGTTTGCAAAGATATTTCTTTTATCAAAAACTTGTTGTCTGAGCTCATACCTTATAGTTTGAATTGTATTATCTATAATGATAATCAGAGTGCTCAGAAACTATTACAATGTAAAGAACTCAGTCATAAAAGAACAAAACATATCGACTTGCGATATCACTATGTAAAAGACCTGATTAAGGAAAATGTTATTTGTGTTAGATACTTACCTACAGATAAAATGCTCGCAGATGTACTTACAAAACCACTGGGTAAATTAAAACATAATTGTTTTGTGGAGGCAATGAATATAAATTAATAATAGTTTTAACTACTGTCCTGTATTTATGTTTGTGTATGTTATAATTGACTTTGTGTACATTTATTGACATGTTTGTAGACTTATTTGTTTGTACACTATTTTAACACTGTGAACCATAAGGGGAAGTGTAGAAGATAATGTAAACTTGATGTATGGTTCACATGTGTGACAGCCTTTATTATGTGGCCAATAGTACGTGTGCGAAGTCGCTTACAGTCTGACGTTCCTTTTTTTTTTCTGTCTTGACATTGACAATCTCTCTATCGAAATGTGCTTACCGAAGAAGCTGAAATATAATTTATTGTAATTATTGTAATCAATGTTCATTGTGATTATTCTGGACAATTTATACGTGCTGCTTTATTGGGAATAATAAACGAGACGTATACAGCAGTGCTACATTTTTATTTCGCTGCCCATGCCAGTATCTGACACCACTGCCTTAACAGATCTTTACTATTATTCGAATATGTAAGTTACTTTATATTTTTCCAAAGTTGTTTACTGTTACCGACCGATTTTTCAATTAATTCCCTTTCATATTTTCTTTTAAGTGTTTTTAGAAGATGATTGCAATAATTTCTATAGCGAGTATATGTTATTTTTAGAATTTTATTTGTGGGATCATTACGTAGCTTCTTTTGCAGCTTGTTCCTATTAATGATACAGCGCAGCATACCACTCGTTACCCACGGTTTTATTATGCGTTTGCTTCTAGGGATTGTTCTGATTGTAGTACTTAATTTTATGGACTCCGTCAAATTATGAATTAAGTGCTCAGCTAGCAGAATGGGGTCACTACATGACCGAAGTTCTGTGAAATTATTATTATGTAAATATTCTAAGGCCTTTTTAAAATCCATTTTTGTTACTGTTTTATTTATATGTTTGTTACATTTATGTTTTGACACAACTGGGTTCTAACTGGGGTCGACTTAATTTAGTCCGTTTTAACCCTACAAAGACACAGGTTTGCGCGTTCACCGCCAAGAAAATGCCATTTGTCGTATCTCCTCGCTTTCAGAGCATTCCCCTATCTGCCTCAGACAATATTGAGATCCTTGGTGTCGACATATCGAGCGAAGTCCAGTTCCGTGGCCACTTGGAGGGTAAGGTAAAATTAGCCTATAAGAAGCTTGGTGTGCTCAATAGATCGAGACGATATTTCAGTCCAGCGCACCGTTTTTACAAGGCGCAGGTTCGGCCTCATATGGAATACTGTTCTCATCTTTGGGCAGGGGCGCCCCAATACCAGCTTCCCCCACTAGACCGCATTCAGCGGAGAGCTACTCGAATCGTCGACTGCCAGGAAATTTCTAATCGGCTTGATACCTTGGCGCTGCGTAGAGATGTCGCCTCACTATGCATCTTCTATCGCATATATTACGGGGAATGCTCCGAGGAATTGTTCGGTCTCATACCTGCCGCCTCTTTCCGGCATCGTTCCACGCGACAAAAAATCCATGCCCATCACTTAGATGGTTGGCAGTCCACAACTGTGCGTTTTTCTCGCAGTTTCCTGCCTCGTATAGTCAAACTTTGGAATGAATTGTCGCCTTCGGTATTTCTGGACCGATACGACCTTCAAACTTTCAAGAAAAGAGCGTATTCCTACCTTAAAGGCCGGCAACGCACTTGTAACTCCTCTGGGGTTGCGGGTGTCCATGGGCGACGGTAATCACTTACCATCAGGTGATACGTTTGCTCGTTTGCCCCCTATCCCATAAAAAAAATATGTTCATAAAAATATACATCCGTTTTGTAAAAACAATGATATTCATTCAGTAAATACTTGAAGAATATGTTAGCGTTACCAAATACTAGCCTTAAAAAAATAAACAATTCTTTCAATGGCCCTTGTGTACGCTTCTAGAATTAAATCCCAAATAATATTAAAGCACTTAGCTTGAATAAATTTAAAGTCACTGTCAAGGGCGCACTTATAAAACAAGCCGATAATAAAATGTCTGACAGATAAAACTGCTTGAAATAGACAATAAATGTGATAATTGACGTTCAAAGGGTGTTAATACCACAACACTTTGTGATAATGGGATAAACATTCGAGTAACTGTTTCACTAACTCCGACAGACATTTCTATATTATTAAAAAAATGTTTGTGAAATACAATATTGTGATGTCATTGTTGGCATTTTAAAAGAGTAGACAAAAAAATACAAGACCTTCCGAGTTACTTGCCTGTTCTTCTCGAGAAGGCTCTCCCAATTTCCTAACAGGTGTAGAGTCATTTTTTTTCATTTGACTTGTATTTGCACCAATTTGCACACATCTTAATAATGGTTGGGGTCTGTGTACAAACAAGGATTAAATAATTTAGTTAATTAGATTCGTTTGAAAATTTATATGTTTTTTTTGGACGTAAATAAGTGCCTGTAAAGGTCTATATTAAATAAAGATTTTTTAGTTTAAGTTATACCTTTGTGATCTTAACCCTATACTTAAAGGTCATAGACATAGCCGCTTACAATATGTCTCATAAGAAGGCTCAAACTCACTCAAAGCGCAATAGACAGGGCTATGCTAGGGGTTTCTCTACGAGATCAATATCAGAAATGATGAGGTCCGTAGAACAACTAGAGTTACCGAAATAGCCCAAAGACAGTGGGACTGACGGCCGGCCGCGTACCGGGAGACGCAGTGGTGATAGGCCCCCACAAAGTGGACCGACGATCTGGTGAAGGTCGCGGGAAGCCGCTGGATGCGGGAGGCGCAGGACCGATAGGTATGGAGATCCTTGGGGGAGCCCTATGACCAACAGTGGTCGTCTCTTGGCTGAAATGATCATGATGATGTATAAAATAAAATATTTTTCAAATGTACATATTTTGATTCTTAACTATTCACTAAAGTCTTAGTTTTTAACATACCATAATATTTTTTTCTTAATTTCTGTCGAAATATGACAAAAATTAATTAATTTTAATTAAATCCATATACCACGATTTTTTCCTACTATAGTCAGTATTGCATTCCTTTTTTTTTTAATTTCCTGCGTTTTGCTAGGTTCAGCTTTTGTAAATTGCTTTATCTCTTCCGTAATCCTATCCTACTACGGGTTTTTTGTTTTTTTTTCCAATGCTCCAGATTACACCAGAGGATTGTAAAAAATACAAAAAAAAAAAAAAAACTAGGAGAGCATCTTATGAGAGGAAAATATAAGCTTTTCATAGTATGAAAAGCTATTTTTTCTCTATAATTTCTTCTAGTTTCGATGCTGACGCAGAATTGTTCTTCCTTAAAATTTCGTCAGCCTCATATATTGCTTTAGGTTTGTGTTTCTGTACCAAAACTAAAAGTTAAACTACAAAGTAACAAGTTTAATAACCCTATATCAGACATAACAAGTAAGTGCCAATAGAAAATCTAACAAAGTAGGTATCAAAATGTTCAACGTTCTATATTCAACTAACCTACTTACAAGTCCTACAACCACAGACAAAGTAGGAGGCCTACAACTCATGCCTACAACGTTACATTGTAACAGTGTTGCAACTTAAAAAAAGTCAGGTTTAGCTTTCATTAGCAAGACTTCTACTTACCGTGCGTTTGCACTGACGAAACATCTACAAAAAACGTGTTTTTTTATACATGTTTTTGTCAATGTTTATGAACGCGTTTCCATTGTCAACACCCCAACAAGTTGCAAAACATGTATTGAGACTTTAACAGGAGCGCGTTCAGAGCCTCTGGGTGTAGTTGCCCGGTTGTTTTTTTAACTCGCTGAAAGGCGTTGAACGCATTGCAGCAACCAAATCTTTTATCTCCCTCTTCCGTATGGATTTTTATTTCTCTCTCTTTCTATCAGATGACATTTTAGATTATGACCGCCAATATCATCCAATCACGTAAGAGTATTTCAGTTATAAACGTCAGAGCGTTTTACAACCATCAAATTCCATGGTTGTTCGGTTGTCTTGAACGGGTCGGTTCTTTCACCCGATTGTCACGCTCGAAAGCATTGAACGGGGTTAGAGCGAAAAGTTGTACTTCGCGCAAGGCTCTGAACGCTCTCCAGCCGACAGTGCGAACGCAATCGCGGACAAATCCATAACTATCGTTGACAGACAACAAGTTTTGAGGCAATCCTCGCCACGGATTTACATTCAGGTTCGTGATCCTCGCAATATGCAACAAATCTTAGGATTTGTTCCGAAACCAACACGATTTTCGGCAGTGCGAACGCAAAAGCATAGTACATTTTGAGATTTGTATCATGCAACAAGTTGTAAAACATTACATGTTCTGTTTCTCAGTGCAAACGTACGGTTAAAATAGCTTAGGAAGGCAAGGGTACTATGCGCATTATAAAGAACATTGATTTATATGTAGTTTCAGCCCCCGTAGCATGTCCACCAAAACACGATATGATAAAGCGATTTATAGCGGTGAACTGTCAAAAAATACGACGTAACCCTATTGCATTTTGACAGTTCACCGCGATTAATCGCTTTAAAATATCGTGTTTTGGTGGACATGAAAGGGAAGCATAGATTGTAACACGCTATCGATACCAATAGCGCAATACAGTTCAATTCGGACCACAGTTATGCTTTTGTCTGTTTTGACATAAAAATATTAAATTAATGATACGATAATATCTCTATGTAATTTGTGAATTAATGATTCATTCTAGCCCCCGTAGCACGTCCACCAAAACACGATATGATAAAGCGATTTATCGCGGTGAACTGTCAAAATACGACGAAACCCTATTGTATTTTGACAGTTCACCGCGATAAACCGCTTTATCATATCGTGTTTTGGTGGACGTGCTAGGGGGGCTGGGATGGGCAAATGGAAAAAATATATCGATATATATCGTATCGATGTTTTTAAAAAATATCGATATGCAGTGAAAAAATATCAATATTTCGATAATTTGACCTCTTTTTATTAGAAACAAACAGTCACATAAAATTGTATCTAGTACAAACATAGTATTTTGAAATTATAGACAAAGTTTCCTTAATTAAAATATTTGAAAAACTACATTTAATAAAATAAGAGCCCTAAAGGAGGTCTTCAGTATTTACCCAAATCATGTACCGAGGTACAAATTATATGAAATGAAAGATAATAATGTGTTGAAAATGACCCAAGGGCTAAAATCTTTACAAACTCAATAGATTTTGCAAAAAAATAAGATAAAAAATGATAAGTGAATGCAAAACTTCGTGACACGAAACGTGATTAGCTATGGACATCAAGGTTTGACATTGACAATCAGTCATTGTTATGGTCGCTTTATAATATTTTCACTTTAAATCTTCTTCTTATTATAGGTATATACAGAAGTTAAAGTTCTTTGAATTAAAAATCTGGAGTTATGTGTGTGTGTGTGTGTGTGTGTGCCAACATCTATTGCGATCGCTTACAAATCACTAATTGTGAATTTGATATGTCAATACAATAAACATCCTAATGACATTAAACTTTTTTTTTCCTTTTTTTTTATTGGGTATTGTTTGCCATAATAAACACCATACCACAGAATATGTGACATAGTGACACTTAACAAGATTTATAATGCTTTGGAATATGGACTTGTTACGAGTTTTATTGTAATATTTGTTATAATTAAGTAAAAACCTTATTTTAATAGTTGAAAACCTTTACTAAACAGGTTTGGAGAATACACTACGCTAATACGCTTTATTTCATATTGATGCTATGTTGCCAGTAATCAAAATGTTTAAGTCATAATTTCAAGTGGTACAAATGGTTTAAAAGAATTATTTTTATTATTTTATGAATTTTCAGATTGTTTTACATAGAAAAATGTAATAAAACCTGAGGTACGTGTTTTGGGCATAGACGTATGGAAGAAAAAATGGATCCTTTAATTAAATAATGCGATAAACTAGGTCTAATTTGAAGATTAAAGATAAATACATAACAAACAAACCTACTAAGAATCAATAATATGCTTATTCAGCGACAAACGTTTGAACTTATTCAGCGATTCGGCGAAGATTACCTAACTTATCATTCTCAATATTCAATAGTGAAAAAAAAACATATTTGGCAGTTTATTATTTATTATTATTTTTAGTTTTAGCGGGTTTAGCTAACATAGTGATAGTATCGTTTGTAAAATTAAGGCCTCATTTACGTTACTCATGCGGGGCGTTGCGCGTTGCGATGGCCGCCGCGGCCCACACTGAATTCAAACATATGGCGTTGTATGAGTGCCTTTACGGAGAAGCGATTTTACACACCTTTTCTTGAAATAGAGCGTTTTTTGCGACCGAGCCCGCGGATGGTACCGATGCGTCTCACGCGGCGTTTATCGCGGCGGCGCACGCAGCGACAATTCTCGATGAAACGAAGCCCGGGGCGGAACCTTCTACCAGTCGTAATTGGAAATGACACAACGCAGACGTAGTTCCCGTAGCAATGGAGTACGATATTATCATCGATAACCTAAAACTAGTTGGTTTGACTGAGTACCCCGCATGCGCGGCAGCGATACCCGCCGCGTGCTTCGCTACACGCTTGAGGATGCACCGCGGGCGCAGCGGCTGGCACCGCCGCGCTTTCCGTCTCGCATCTCTATGAACAACACCGTATATTGCCATATATGTTTTTGTTTATGCGTGCGATTATGAGTGCCGCTTCACGCGCCGCCCCACCGTTAATAGAAAAAACGTCTGAGGCGCCGCGAGACGCCCCGCTTCTCCGTAAATTAAGCCTATGATAACTAACCAGTACTTATAGAAATATTAAAAATATAAGAGACCATCTATAGACTTTTTTGAGTGCGTTTACAAACTATGAAGGGATACTATACTACGCAATTCGTAAAGCTTATAACGATTCAAATTGAGATCATAGAGGCTGTGCTAGAGCTTGCGCGCCTGGTTTGAATGTATGCATGAAATGTGCAAAAATATTACAATAAATGGAATACATACGAGTATATTAATATAAAATAAAGCAAAGTTCTTAAAAAATATCGAATTTGATACTCGGAAATAAATATCGAATCGATATATATCGATTATTTTTTGAAAAAGAAATATCGTTATTTTGATATATCGATATTTTTTACCCAAGCCTAATTCATTCATTTTCATTCCATAGTCTGTGCAGTGTGCATTCAACTTTCGCATGCTTCAACTTTCGACTTCTTTTTTGATTTGCAATTTTACACTTTACATTGAATAAATCCAGGGATTAAATATTTTATTTATTGCGTCTATTAAAATAAAAATAAGAATGAAAATAATTGTTAAGAAATTACAAGGTGGTGAATGTAGTTTAGAGGTATGCTCTTCCTGTCCTATCGCTAATAGTCGCCTTGTAAATCGCTATGGTAAAAACCTGTTTAAAGATTTCAAATAGTACATTTGGAGTCGTGATGAAACTTTAGCCTCACCTTATCTTTTTAGTTTTAATCTTATTTTGTTCCAGGTTCTTCCAACTACATCTATACTAGAAATCAAAAGGCAAATAACAGAAAAGCTAAACATACCTTCAGAAGATCAGAAGTTATTACTTCTTGGAAGAACTCTTGCTGATGACCAAATAGTACAATCATATCCTACTATCAAAGAGGGCACTAAACTTAATCTAGTTGTAAAGAAATCAGACAACCTGCAAACACTGTTAGTAAAACATTTCAAGCAATCTGGTATGTCTGATTCAGATGCAAACACCACTGTTAACCGAATTCTGAAAAATATGCAAGATAAATTCGACAGACTATCATGGGATGATATTGAACGGTTATGTTACGATTGCTTACTAGAAGAAAGAGGAGAAACTCGGCCTAGTACAGAATGTGACAGGGATGGTGAAGACACATTCAGCTTATGATTTTTGAAGGATATCTTGTCAGACATTTGAATACCGAGATGTATCATACTCTAATAGATATTACTAATACTCTGTGTAATTTGTGTTATAACAATTTATGTAAATAAAATTGTAATTATAATTGTAAAAAGGTTGAGTAGTTAAATTATGTATTTTTGTTAATACCACATAACTAACAGTGACTGACAAGAAAATATCATAGTTTTTTATCTTTATAACTGTTTGGTTGTCTCAGTACTGAATCGACTGTTACTCTATTTCACCTGTTTCTGCTGCCAAGCAGTGGTGCTTGCGTTACTGGGTTTTAGTTTGAGGCATAAGACAGGTAATGAAATTACTAAGTAACGACATCTTTTGTCACAAGTGGGCACTGTTCTCTGTAATTCTTGAAGAGGTTGGTTGGTTTGGAAATCTTACAAGAACCATAATTATGTACTATTTACAAACAAGTGACCAATCTGCTTGTATCTGTATGTGCCTAACTAGATATTTATTTTATTATGATCTTAAGATGATAGTAAACACTGCTGCAATATAAACATATAAAATCTTAAATAATTTGTACTTATAGTTTTAGAAACTGTTGGTTACCAGAGGCGCATTCTAAGTAAGCATGGATTTACATTTTCAACAATTTTGGCATCATTACACTAGCTTTTGGTGTAATTTTTTTGTACTGGTATTGTGTGTTCCACTTAAATATTTTTATTACACTTAAAAGTTAGTAACAAATACCAGGCTATTAGATACAAAGACTTACAAAATAAATTGAAAGTAATTTATACATAATTGTTAGCGTGTGGCTGACCCCAGCTAAGCCACAGAATAACTGGAAATGAAATGAAAATCTCTTTATTTAAATGGACTTTGCTAAGTACTTTTAAATCGTCAAAAGCCCTACCACTTCAGGACAAATAATTATTTTGCTTAAATAATTATTAATATGCTGAAATGGAGAAGAAATGGCGAAAGAAACTCCACAGCTTACAATTTCATAATGATTTCAAAACATAATTACAGGTCAATAGATATATCAATATGACTAAATTACAATTTTGTGTAAAGTGTAACGGGATAAAATAAAAAGTAGACGTTGCAGAATCACACTGATTTAATTTCGATTTACAATAGGGCAGAGTTCCGTCTTAGAAACAGTAAAACACAGAAGTGATCTAAATATGAGATGGCGCGGCATTTTATAGTTTCTCCGATAGTAAGGCGCTAGCTTGGCTTGGCTCTGATTGGCTGGCTTGGGCTGGCTGGCACATGGCTGCACGTGCTTGGCTCTGATTGGCTGGCTTAGGCTGGCTGTCATATGGCAACACGTGCTTGGCTCTGATTGGCTGGCTTCGGCTGGCTTGCGATTGGCTGAGGCGGTGTGGCGCGTAACAGTCGGCCGTCCTGAAACAATCATTGCTCCCGCAATGGAAAAACACGTGGTTAGCTTTCAAGTAGGTCAATGAGATCTTCGGTTTCAAGCTGGTCATCAGAGCTACTGGCACTGTATGATATAGGGTACTGTGATTTTGTGATAGGGCCTCAAGAGTCCGATGCAACCAGGCTAGTAAAGGCCTTGTAGCCTCGGAACCCCTTAATACTGAGGATTCTGTATATGTCATTACCCACACCTTAGTAATGATATATGGGCCAGAGTAAATATCATCAAGCTTAGTGCTCACTCTTGTTACACTACTTGTGGGTGCTTGCCGCCAAAGAACTAAATCTCCCTTTCTGTAAATTCGACTAGTTTTCCTTTTTTTTATCGGCGTTACGCTTCATCTTATGGCTTTCTAATTTTAATCGCGCACTAGATCTATTATTACGTCTGATTTCAACCGATTCATTATTACTTTCATAACATCAAATCATAGGGCTATACGACTATGTTGTACTTTCATTTACAGTATTATTAACACCCCAAATAATGTCAGGTAAGCTATTGGCCCAATTATTTGAAGTCTGGCTAGGATCAATCGCACGTAACGCATTCAGTAAGATCCGGTTCCACTTAACCATTGGCTCGTGGACATGCAACAGATGTCAAAATGTACTTAAATTGCTTGTCAGTTGAATTTTTTTTTTAATAAATGCTGTTAAAAGCTTTGCCATGATCACTGACAAGTTTATGAGGGTAACCAATAAACTAAATATTTTTTAAAGTATTCTTATTGTTTTTTACTGAATTGACTGTGGGTGGGCTCAGCAATAACAAATTTAGAGAAATTATCCTACTTCCTACTAATATTATAAACGTGAAAGTGTGGATGTTTGGATATTTGGATGTTTGTTACTCAATCACTCAAAAACGGCTGAACGGATTTGGATGAAATTTGGCATGCATGTAGCCTTTGACATGGAAAAGAACGCGACATAGGCTATCTTTTATCCTGATTCCTTAAGTAGTTCCCGAAGGAAAATTAAAAATTGTTCAAAATTGAAGTCCACGCAGACGAAGTCGCGGCCAGAAGCTAGTCTGTAATAACAAACATATATTGATAACCTTTTGTTGCTCTAAAAGGGGCATATGGTCGACATGAACCATGACCATGGGTTCTGTGGGTTTCGGAATAGGGAACAATGTACCATTTACTCCCTCATTAAATCTATACATTTTTGAAAGCCTACATGACTTATATCATTGTGGTGCATCTGAACTAGTCTATCTGATCAATGCAGACACCACGAGGCGATTACCATACAATGTCTTCCTATAGAGTATCATCTGAGAGCACATAGTTGTTGTTTATATCAGGGGCAGCTGAGCTATTTTTAAGCTGAACAATGATATGCCTTAACTTGTCATCCTGGTACTGGATTGTATAGAACCCGTCTGACACTTCAAGGCGGTTGACATTAATAGCATCGACGGGATTTCTACTCAATGCGTCTACGTGTTAATTTTTTTCCCCAGGCCATATTGTACACTCATGTCAAAATCTTGTATTGACAGCCAGCACCTAGCAATATGTGGGATAATGTCACGTTAAGTAAGGCTGGCGCGAACGGCAGTACAGTCAGTTACCACTTTAACATGTATCCCTACTATAATACACTCTAAACCTACACAGATTCTACTACGGCAAGCGTTTCAAGCTCGTAACTGTAGTATATACTTTCTTCTTTACTCGTTGCCCTACTGAAATACATGACAGGCCTAAGGGAATTATCAGTGTATTTTTGTAAAAAAAAATACCTGCGATAATCTCAGTTGGTAATACAGGGTCATATAAAGCCAGTATTGGCCTTTCGACTTGTTCAGTGCCCCATTTCCATAACTGCGTTTTTCTTTGTTAAATCTGTTAAAGGGCGAGCAATGAAATTGCGAAGCTTTTAATAAATTTACGGAAATAGCTACATAGCCCTATAAATTGACGTATTTCATGAACACTACTAGGGGTAGGAAACTGCGACACTGCTAACAATTTTGATTCACCTGGTTGAATGCCATTCGAAGATATCTCATGTCCTAAGGGTGTAATTTTGTTTTATAAGAATGAACACTTACTCACATTTCACTTTAATTTTCCGATCTTCATATATGAAGAACTTTTTGTAAAATATCTAAACCTGACTGAACATCAAAAAAGGGTAGCAACAAATTGTCTAAGAATGCTAACATTTCATATTTATCGGGAAAGTCATTGTGGGTTTTTGAACTACCGCCTTTTGTGATTGGAATTTCGTATTGAATCTACAACCTTATTCATTATTCGTATAACAACAGACGGTGCGTTATCTAAGCCAAACGGAACACGCGTATATTCAAATATCAATGTGGCGTTATAAAGGCTGTTTTGTGGTTATCTGCAGGGTTGATTTTGACCTGATGGTAACTTTGTGCCAAATTAAGACTCGTAAAGAAATTCCTAACGGCTAATTTGGAAACCTAATGATCGATATTAGGCAAGGGTCAACACAAAGTCTACTATCGCCGTTCTTTTTTTTTACGAATTACGGGAGAAGCAAAACATAATCCAGATTCTTGAACTATACCTGCGTCGAGCAATTCAGACACTTTGGATCTAACTACTGACTGTGCGACAAGCTGTAAGGTTGACGGTATATAGGCTGTTCACTTGTTAACTTGTGTTTTACTCGCAAAATAATCAGGGAAATTGATTAGTAAAGCAATCAAATAATCATAATCGTTTTTTATTCAATAGATCTGAACTGATTTCCTCTATGTATGATGCCCCGATTGTGCTAATATTGGCTTGGCTAGTGTGCAATAGATTATTTTGGCTACAAAGGTAGTGCAATAAAATAATTTGGGCTAACCTGAACCTCCGAAGGCGGTGTAGTAGTGCAGCTGGTGGCTCTGCTCTGGTGGTAGACCGCGAATGATGCATGAGACAACTGCGCTGTCTGACAACTTACACCGAAAACACATGGCGACTTTGTCCTGATAATATTTGGTCATCGAATCCATATTTGCGATGTCTGGGAAATGCACGTATCAACATTTGCTTCCAGTCTTCCCAAGAGTAATCGTATTCATCCAGCCGGTTGTACCATCTTCTTGCTTGACCTCCTTAATCTATCTTGCAGATGAAACGACTTCATGTTTTCGCACCAACCATATGAATTTCGCCAAGTTGATCAATTTTTTTTTTGAGCCTTGCTGTCGCAGTAGTATACTCTTCGCTATCCGGGTCGAACTCGGGGATTAGCAAGGTTGCACGGGATTCTTTTCATGGCCTTTTGTACCTCTGATTTCAAAAGCTTGCGTAGGATTTTTCGAGCTGAAGGCGAGCTGGTGGCGAAACTTTGTCTTCGTTTTCACTAGTTGTCTCGGATGAATCTTCACGCGGAGATTTGCCCCATTCGTGCGGACGGACCAGGCGGCATACACTCGACGCATTAACTACGTTTTAGGTTTTTTTTTTATATTTATCCCACTTCTGATATGTAACGGGATAAAATAAAAAGTAGACGTTGCAGAATCACACTGATTTAATTTCGATTTACAATAGGGCAGAGTTCCGTCTTAGAAACAGTAAAACACAGAAGTGATCTAAATATGAGATGGCGCGGCATTTTATAGTTTCTCCGATAGTAAGGCGCTAGCTTGGCTTGGCTCTGATTGGCTGGCTTGGGCTGGCTGGCACATGGCTGCACGTGCTTGGCTCTGATTGGCTGGCTTAGGCTGGCTGTCATATGGCAACACGTGCTTGGCTCTGATTGGCTGGCTTCGGCTGGCTTGCGATTGGCTGAGGCGGTGTGGCGCGTAACAAAAGCGTAAATTTTTGGCAGATCTTACTCCCATGCATTTGTATCATTTAAATAATCATTTATTTTGTAATAAGCTTTTTTATATAATTTAGTTTTTACAGTTTTTCTAAATTTGTTAACAGGCAAATCTCTAATATTCTTTGGAAGCTAATTGTAAAAACGTATACATTGGCCCACAAAGGAATTGTTTATTCTATGGAGACGAGTTTTATATGCAACCAGATCGTGTTTCTTCCTGGTATGTACATTATGCGTATGGAATTTCTCAGAAAAAAGCATAATGTTTTTCTTTACATACAGGGTGTCCCAAAAACAATGGATAAACCTGTAACTATAGATGGACTTCATCATGGCCTCCCTTACCACAAATTTTGACCTTAGTGAAAATATCACGGTTTCAGAGATATTTATTGTTTTTGTTTTTTTAGAAAATTTCCAAGTGCGATTAGTTTTGATACTGCCATTTCTACAAATGGAGAGCTTTTTCGATTTAGTTTTTTTTATTTTACAAGCGATAGTTTATCTATCAAAAACAATGACTTAAATTTAATAAACTAGCGTAGAGTGTTTAAAATAAATTAAAACACAAAGAAAATTAAGAATGAAATTAATTTTCTTTCATGTTTGATCACCTACAGTGTGAAAAAAATGTAGGACGCTCATCGTGCCCATTACCTTAAAAATTTGCTTAGCTATTCTAGATTCCAAAAAGGTATCATAATCCTAAGCATTCTAAATATTTTTAATTTCATGACTACTTGAATAGCAAATAATATTAAAACTTCAAAAAAATATTTTTGTCGTAATAATAACTGTAAGCTTTTGTGTTAATGTAAAGGTGTAATGAGCCTAGGTATTCTGTATTTTTTAATCTCATGACTACTTAAAGAGTATGAAAATTTCAAAGTACTCGTTAAAAAACACATTCTTCATAAAAAAATCAAATTGAACTTGCGCCCTTATACACATCCTAGGCCTTTTATTAAAAGAATGTTTAATGCGGTACGCGTAACCCGACCAACCCGACTTTGACGTAAGCACCTGCATTTTGGATCCGAGTCCGCAACTCCGCAATCGAGGATACTGACATCGCGTACACGAGGTCTTTTAGACACCTCCAATAAAACATCCAAGGGATTTAAATCCGGTGATCTCGGTGGCCATAAAATAGGACAAAGCCGGCTTTCGACCTTTTGGGTGATTTTCGTTTAAGTGATTTCTCACTCTTTCAAAAGTAATATTTACATTTCATACTTTTCTGCGTACTGTCGAGCAGCAATGTTGGCATAACCTTGACACTCGCCATAAGTGTTTGCATATTCGAATGTCGTGTACTGATGTCAAGGCATGTTCAAAGTCCTAATAACGATTGCTAATTGTCAGAAGGTATCACAAATACAAACAATATCCAAATCGTAAAGCTACTAAAGTCCGTGTACGCGACGCCAGTATCCTCGATTGCGGAGCTGTGGACTCGCATCCAAAATGCAGCTGCTTACAATAAAACGTCGGGTTACGTGCGTTAGAAAATCGTACAGGTCCTTTTTTATACAAAAGTTGTCCCCTATTTCCTTCCTGGATAATATGCTGGCTGTGCTATTTTTAAAAAATCAATGGCAACTATAAACATGCTTCTATGTTTTCCTTTTTTTATTAAGTTAATTACTAAATGAGATATAAACCTTTAAAAACCTGAAAAATTGGCATGATTTTCTGCTTTATTCAAACATCCAGTAAACAAATTTGACGAAATTATATGAAAAAGCAAAACATAGAAACACAGTCAAAGCCTTTCTTTAATTTTTAACGTAAAATGTAATTAAATCGGTCTAGTTTTAGCGGAGAAAATAGGGGACTTCGAAACGTATATTTTGTGTACTTTTTGTAGGTATTTTCGGTCCTAACTGTATTCGTCTCTTTCGCGGTCAGAACGATTGTTTGGGCATACAGCGAGACAGCAATACATTTTACAAATACCTATTTCTGAATTCTCTCGACCTTAGTGTTTCCTCTTTATTAAAATGTCTAGGACGTGTATAAGTGCGCAAGTTCAATTTTGATTTTTTTTTACGAAAAAATGTGATTTTTAACGAGTAATTTGAAATTTTCATACTCTTTAAGAAGTCATGAGATTAAAAAATACAGAATACCTAGGCTCATTACACCTTTACATTACTACAGAAGCTGAGAGTTATTATTACGACAAAAATATTTTTTTGGAAGTTTTAATACTATTTGCTATTAAAGTAGTCATGAAATTAAACATATTTAGAATGCTTAGGCTTATGATACCTTTTTGGAATCTAGAATAGCTAAGCAAGTTTTTAAGATAATGGGCACGATGAGCGTCCTACATTTTTTTCACACTGTAGCTGATCAAACATGAGAGAAAGTTAATTTCATTCTTAATTTTCTTTGTGTTTTAATTTATTTTAAACACTCTACGCTAGTTTGTTAAATTTAAATCTTTGTTTTTGATAGCTAAACTATCGCTTGTAAAATAAAAAAAAACTAAATCGAAAAAGCTTTCCATTTGTAGAAATGGCAGTATAAAAACTAATCGCACTTGAAAATTTTTGAATAAAACAAAAACAATAAATATCTCTGAAACCGTGATATTTTCACTAAAGTCAAAATTTGTGACAAGGGAGGTCATGATGAAGTCCATCTATAGTTACAGGCTTATCCATTGTTTTTGGGACACCCTGTATAGTCAGTGCTCGAATTGAACATTTTTACGAGACGGAACGCTAGGCCTGAACATTTTTACGAGACGGAACGCTAGGCCGCTATTCCGCCGTATTCCACGAGACGGAACGGTAACTTCATAAATTTTCACGAACCGGAACGGCGTTCCGGCGTGTTCCTGCTCGAATATTTATCTCCTTAAACTTTTCCCTGAGGGAGTCATGCGGACCTAGTTGATAGATTGCTCTAACAGTCCGTTTTTGCAGAACAAAGATGGTATTTATATCTGCAGCACTCCCCCAGAGAAGAATCCCATACGACATTATGCTGTGAAAATAACTGAAATAAACCATTCTAGCGGTATCGACATCAGTTAGCCGCCTAATAGTTTTAACTGCATATGCCGCAGAACTTAATTTACCCGAAAGTTTTACAATATGTGGACCCCATTGCAATTTGGAGTCTAACATTACTCCTAAGAAAGTTGTTGTTTCCACAGGTTTCAACTCAACCCCATTTATTTGTACATTCGTTTCTACACATCTCACATTTGGTGTAGTAAACTTAACTAATTTGGTTTTTCAACATCAAAGAAGTGTCATCCGCAAACAACACAATATCATGATTGTCCCTTATGTAGTAAGGCAAGTCATTTATGTACACTAGAAAGAGAAATGGACCAAGAATTGAGCCCTGCGGAACACCCATTGTGACTGGAGAACCTGGAGATCTTTTACCATTTATATCAACTTTCTGTATTCTATTGCTCAGGTATGAAGTCATTAGGTTGAGAACCTTGTTCCTAATGCCGTAATGGTGTAATTTCCTGACCAGAGTATCATGATTAACACAGTCGAAAGCCTTAGATAAATCACAGAAAACCCCAAGAGCGTCACGTGATTCTTCCCAAGCAGCAAATACCTCCTTTAACAACTCAGCTCCCGCGTCAATGGTGGAGCGACCCCGAGTGAACCCGAATTGCTTTTGATGAAATATGTTATATTTATTGAAATGCTTTAATACACTCGCGAGCAAAAGTTTGGAATTAGTTACTTGAAATTGGTTGCGCGTTATCTTGAGTGGTTAATACTTTTTTAATGATCGTAAAAATTACATCATTTTAAAGGTTCAACTCTTTACTTTTAAACTGATACCGAATTCATTAAAAACAAGCCAGTATTTATGGAGCCATTCCGCATTAAGTGAAGGTGTATCGAAAAAGACGTGTTTCAATTGTTTGATACGTCACGAGTTGCGACCTATTGACCCCCTATCTGCACCTGTTATCGGATTTTCTTTATCAGTCGACTTTCACACGTTGACCGGTACACATCGCCGCCACTTTTGACCCTTTACCTTGTACGACAATGGAGACAACACCTACAAAAGTAGCACAAATCGTAGCCCTATTGCAAGAAGGGTTCAGCCAGCGGGTTGTCGCTCGTCGGCTCCACATAAGCCAATCCTGTGTTTCGAAAGTTTATAAGCGCTTTCGGGAGACTGGTGGCTTTATCCCGAGACCAAGATCTGGACGGCGCCGGTGCACATCGGAGAGGGATGACCGTTTTATCGTGTCAACCTCTCTCCGAAATCGGCATTTGACTGGTGTCGACGTCCAACAGGAGCTCCGAGATGTTCGTGGGGTAGCAGCCAGCGAGTGGACAGTTCGTCGACGACTTAAGCTAGCGAATCTGACTCCAAAAAGGCCTGCCACAGGCCCGAAACTCACGGCAGCTCACCGACAAGCACGCCTTCAGTTTGCTCGCACCCATCTTGATTGGGAGGTTGAGCAATGGAGGCAAGTCCTGTTCTCCGACGAAAGCAGGATGTGTTTGCACGGTAGCGACTGAAGAGGACGGGTCTACAGGCGGCCTGGGGAGCGATTTGCACAGTGCTGTGTCGCTGAAACAGTGGCTTATGCTCTTATGCTCTTGTATGATGTGGGCCGGCATTTCCTTCGATGGTAAAACCGAGCTTGTTTTCGTGCCTGGCGGGGGACGAGGTGGCGGTCTAACTTCGGACCGGTACATTTCCGATATTCTCCTGGAACATGTCGTTCCCTATGCGGGATACATCGGTGATGACTTCCTCCTTATGCACGATAACGCTCGTTGTCACACTGCCCGTGTAACAACGGAATACCTCGAAGAAGTCGGTATTGCCACATTGGACTGGCCAGCGCTCAGCCCTGACTTGAATCCCATTGAGCACGTGTGGGATGAACTGAAGAGGAAGGTTCGTTCCAGAACTCCTGCTCCTTCATGTCTGAATGAGCTGGAAGCTGATCAGGTCTATGAAGAATCGTCTTGGAGCAGTTATTAGGGCGAGGGGAGGGAACACAAAATATTGACACTTATTTTTAAAGATAAATAAAATTTTTATTTAATAATTTTTGTTGTTTTATCCATTATTATTTTTCCCTATTTCCTTGTTTCCTACCTCCTTCACTTAATCCGGGATAACTCCACAATTACGGGCTCGATATGAATTAATTTTATATCGATTTAAAGTGGACAGTTGCACCTATAACATGATGTTCTTTTTTATGATTATTAAAAATTTATTTAGTAAGCAAGATCACGCGGAACCAATTTCAAGTAACTGATTCCAAACTTTTGCTCGCGAGTGTAGTTCGCGGGCACAGCTATAAACAAGTATTCTTATAAACTGAGGAAGTAAAATTAGTTATGGGCATAGCACGCTTGCCTCCACAGTCACACACTCAGTATTTCCATACATTTACAATCACATTAACATTTATTTTTAAATAAATAGATGGCTTTTCCAAAAATATTTTAAGCAACATAAAAACAATTTTATCGATAAAATATGTAAAACAGATATTCGACAACACTATTTTCTCAATAAACAATACAACGCTAATTTGTTACAATCGCACATTTTTTCGGACGAATACTAAAGATCAGGAACAAAATTATCATAAAATGGTAACAAATTGACTAAAATAAACCTCTATTTATCAAAATAAACGCGCAGTTAAGCTCGTTAAAAGTGTTTTATTTCAAACAACTAAATATGAAAAAGTTATAATTCAAAGTATTAAGGCATCCTTCTTTGTCATAACATATGTTTATAATACCTATATTATAAGCAAAAAAATAATAAGTATACAAAGTGATCTTCGCAACAATTTGGTTGTTGCGTTGCGTCTCGTTGATTTGGTAGATAACTTTTCTTGCCTTCTCATAAAGTTACTCCACTTGTTTCTAATTTTTTTGTCATTTGGGACATATTTGTATGGTTTTCTTTTATCCATTTCATCAACTATATGTATAACTAATATAAGAATAGTAGGTAATACAATGCGATACCGCGCGTGAACGTGCAATGACATCGCGTCGTCGGGCGGGCGAAGGGTGTGACGTCATGCGCTAAGCGGTCAAGCGCGATCACTATTTAGGAACTCCCAAGTTTCTAAAAAATTCAGTTTTTAAGATATCGAAAAAATTCTTTCACTCATATATTTTAAGCTTGTTTGTTATAGCTAATAAAAAATTCACCCTCATCTTCCTCATTGGTAAAGAGGGAAATTTTTGCTCCAATTTGTCCCTGTATGAATTCCAATCTGCATTGTGAAGCTTATATTTGTAACAAGATTTTCTTTGAACATATTTTCTATTTGCAAAGGGGAATGTTATTACAATAGGATAATGATCACTGCCAAAAGTTGAGTCGAGTAGCTGCCACAGTAAAGAAGTTGCAAGACTAGGTGTGCAAATGGTTAAAACCAACAGCACTAACACTTTCAGTAGGGTTAGTCAATCATGTAGGCAATCCAGAGTTCAAAATGCATAAGTTGTTTCTATCTAAGATGTCTAGTAGGTGTTCTCCGTAGTTACTGCTACTAGAGCTACCCCATGATAGGTGATTGCAGTTAAAATCCCCAAGTAAAATAAATGGTTTGGGAAGGATGTTTATGACATTGTTGATTTCATTTAGTATCTGAACGGATGGATGTGGCACATAGATAGTGTCAGTATAGGCATAGCATTATAGATGTAAATCGGATTTATGGCTAACTCTATTATTATCTTTGGGGGACGCCGGGCTGGGACTTGTCTTTTGTGAATTAATGGCTTCATAGTTACTGACGTTGTGATATTATAGTAAATCTTTGTGACTGCTTATTATAAATACTTTGTGTTAACTAACTATAAATAACTTAGTGTAAAATACAATAAACATCTTTGTGCAACTCAAGACATCTTTTAATATAAAACTCGGACACCCCAATGTTACATGGCGCTGCGGACTAACAATGGATCTATTAAAACCTCCACCACAGTTAAAAATTGAGGCAAATGATCTCAAAACTGAGTATAAGGTATGGCAACAAAAATTTTCCTTATATTTTAAAGCCAGTGGTGCTGACAATAAGTTAGATGAAGATCAGAAAAAGGCACTCCTTCTACACGTGATTGGGGACGACGCACTGCGTATATACAATACATTCGACAGTGCCGAAAATCTGACTTTCCAAGAAACTTTAGATGAATTCGAAAAGTATTGTTCACCACCAACTAACGAAACATACAATAGATATCTATTTTTTACAAGAAACAAAAAGTGTAACGAAAATTATGAAGAGTATATAACTAACCTAAAAAAGTTGGCACTAGATTGCAATTTTGATACTCTTAAAGACAGCCTGATAAGAGACCAAGGCCGTGTTCCGTTTCGCGATAATAGTGACCATCAGCACTGTGAGCGCGCTAACAGGCGGCCCGTTTCGCGACAACAGCGTTCACGTTGGATGTGATGACGTCATTGATTGCGTCACAAACAACGTTTACAGTGCTCAGGCGGAATTCGTCAGCACCGTGAGTCAAATGTCATTGTCGAGTTGACATTTTGTTTTGGTTTGCTAATTCGATTGTTGAAAATTACTCTGTATTTGA
Source organism: Schoenobius gigantellus (assembly GCA_963935595.1). Taxonomy (NCBI): domain Eukaryota; kingdom Metazoa; phylum Arthropoda; class Insecta; order Lepidoptera; family Crambidae; genus Schoenobius; species Schoenobius gigantellus. The sequence goes on from OZ012549.1 coordinate 4,808,775, forward strand.
ATTGAAGGCAAAAATAAGCCAAATATCCTAAAAATTGAATTAAATATAAGGAAAAAATGACGACATTAGAATTACGAGTTTTTGTTGAAGAAGAAAACAAAGTAGTTTACCTCAAACTGTCTCCTGAAGACGCTAAAAGAGCAGAAAATGGTAAAAGATAGGTACAAGGCAATGAAAAACTGCTAAAGCTTGAATATCACAGAAAACAATTGAAATTACGAGTTAAATTCTTTTTGAGGTTATGTTTGTTTTGATATTATTGACATAAGCGCGCTCACGGTCGTTCCGAGACGATAGCATGCCATTGGCATCATTATCGCGTATATTGATTCGGTCCGGGCGTGAGCAGTCCGAGTACTGTGAGTAGTGTAATCTCGAAACGGAACAGGGCCCAAATCATATTAGGCATTCAAGATGTTCAATTGAAGGAGATTGTTGCGGATCAGTGACCTAGACTTAGATAAATGTATACAAATATGTAAGACTACAGAGGTAGCACAAAAGCAAATTAACAACATCTTAATGAAGGAGCAATCAGTAATGAGTATACAAAACAAAAATAAAGAATCATTCTCTAACTCAAAAGTGTGCTTAAATAAAAGTGTGAATAGTGGAAGAAATAATATAAAAAGAAATATGTCATATAACAAAAATGACCAGAGCATTAGCAATGAATACAGGAAATTTACTAAAAATAATACATGTAAGAAGTGTGGAAATTATCATGAATATGCAAAGTGTCCGGCTTATGGAAGAAAATGTGCTGTGTGCTATAAATATAATCACTTTGCTAAGATGTGCAGGAAAATATCGAGCATAGAACAGCAAGAAAATAGTGATAATAGCTTAAGTATTAATGCAGTAGAAAAAACTGTTTTATCTCTAGAAGACAATAATTATAATGAATGGTATGTACAAATTTTGTTGTTTGATAAATATAAAATTCCATTTAAAGTAGATACAGGGTCACAAGTAGATATAATCAATGAGTTTTTTAGGAATAAATTAAAAATTCGTTATGAAACTACAGATGTAAAATTAAAAAATTTTGATAATTCATTGATTAAAACATTAGGTATAGCAAACTGTAAATTAAAATATAATGATAAACAATGTGAGACTAAATGTTATATTGTACAATTTCAAAGTCCATGTATACTTAGCTTAAAAACAGCTATTCAGTTAGGTATAATACAAAATGTAAATTCATGTTCTGTAGAATTAAATACAGAGAATATACTTAGACAGTACAGCTCATTGTTTAAGGGACTGGGTGAAATAAATTATGTATATGATATTAAATTAAAAAATAATTGCATTCCAGTTGTGGAACCACCCAGGAAAATACCATTTAAAATGGAGACAAAAATTAAAGATGAATTGGAACGGTTAGAAAAACTTGGTGTCATTAAAAAAGTTACACATCCCACTGAATGGGTGAATTCTATGGTTATAACTAAAAAACCAAATGATAGTATAAGAATATGTATTGACCCTCAAAACTTGAATAAAGCTATTATTAGAGAACGCTTTAAGATGTCTACTTTTGAAGAATTAGCTGCTAAAATGCCGAGAGCTAAGTATTTTTCTGTTCTAGATGCCTCCAAAGGATTTTATATGATAAAATTGTCTCCTAAAAGTCAGTTACTAACAACTTTCAATGCAGGTCATTTTGGTAGATACTGCTACAATAGATTACCCTTTGGCTTAAATTCAGCTCCGGAAGTTTTTAGCAGATGTTTTTCTGAAATATTTAAAAATTGTAAGGGTGTAGAAATTTTTGTCGACGAAATTATTATATGGGGAGAGACTCTAAATGAACATAATAATAGGTTAAAAATAGTACTAGACACGGCTCAAAAGGCAAATGTTAAATTTAATATAGAAAAATGTAAATTTGGAATCCAAGAAGTAAAGTATGTGGGTCACATATTGAGTAAGGAAGGTATAAAACCTGACCCTGAAAAAATTAAAGCTATTGTGCAAATGGATGAACCAAAAACAAAAAAAGAGCTACAAACAATATTAGGTATTGTTACTTATGTGTCAAAATTTGTTCCAAATGTATCAGATTTAACATATTCTTTAAGGCAACTTTTAAGAAAAAATATTGAATTTATATGGTCAGATAAGCAAAGGCAAGATTTTATTAACTTGAAGAAAATTTTAACTTCTCAACCAGTATTAAAATTTTATGATGTAGATAAACCTGTTACCCTGTCAGTAGACAGCAGTAGTACGGGACTTGGTGCAGTACTTCTACAAGAAAATATGCCAGTGGCATATGCTTCTAAAGCACTTACAGACACTCAAAAGTCATGGGCTCAAATAGAGAAAGAGATGCTTGCCATTGTTTTTCTTGTGAAAAATTCCACCAGTTTATTTATGGTAAAGAAGTTTTGGTAGAGACAGACCATAAGCCACTTGAGTTTATTTTTAAGAAAAACATGAATGAAACACCATTAAGATTGCAACGCCTGCGATTAAGAATTCAAGGTTATGATTTGATTATTAAGTTTAAACCAGGTAAAGAATTGTTAGTGGCTGATGCTCTATCTCGTACTTATATAAATGATAACAGTTGTATTAATATGGATGAACAGGTAGAGTGTCATGTATGTATGATTGTAAAAAAATTTCTAAATATCAGTGAACGAATGTTAAATGTTTTTAAAGAAGAGACAGATAAAGATGATGATTTATTTTTATTAAAACACTATATTACTACATCATGGCCACCAAAAGAAAAAATAAAAAATAGCTTAAAATTCTATTATTCTCTAAAAAATGAGTTGTATGTTGTCGATGATTTAATTTTTAAAAATACAGCATTAGTAGTACCACATAGTTTAAGAAAAGACATGTTGAGTAGAATTCATTTCAATCATTTGGGTAAAGAAAAATGTAAAAATAGAGTCAGAGGAGTTTTATTTTGGCCATTTATGAACAAAGAGTTAGAAGATTTGATCGACAATTGTGATACTTGCTTAAAATTTCAAAAAAGACATCAATATGAAAGTCTTATCATTCGTGATAAGCCCAAAAGACCATGGCAAATTGTAGCTTGTGATATGTTTTTTTGTGAAGATAACATTTATTTATTAATTGTAGATTATTTTTCAAAGTATGTCGAAGTAATACCATTAAAAGACCAATCAGCAGAAGAACATATTCTTGCATTAAAATCTGTATTTGCTAGATGGGGTATTCCTGATATATTATATTCCGATGATGGCTCGCAATATAAAAGTAGATTATTCGAAGAGTTTTGTGAAAATTGGAAATTCAAACATATTAGTTCCACACCTTACTATGCTAGATCCAACGGTATGGTCGAAAGACACATACAAACAGTTAAAAAAATGTTCAGAAAATGTATGACTGAGCAAAAAGATTTGTATTTAGCTTTATCTGAGTTGAGAAACACACCTATAGATTCAGAATTAAACATGTCACCTAACCAAATATTAATTGGCAGACAAAATTTTGCTATGTTACCATCATTAAAGTTGGATAGCAAAATAAAGAATAAGGAGATATATAAATTTAATTGTAAGAAAGATAAAGAAATAAAAAGATATCATGATAAAAGAAATAAGGGTAAAGAGCAAAAATTTTATAAAAATCAAAATGTTTTTATTAGGGACAGATATGGTAAAAAATTAATTTTTGCTAAAATTATAGATAAAGCTGATAAGCCAAGAGCATATAAATTATTGTTAGAAAATGGGCAAGAGGTGATTAGAAATACATATAATATATTTAGAGGATCTAAGTACAGAAATTTTAATGTAAAAAGTTATTATAATTATGATGAGGATATTAGTTATAAGGAAAAACATTCTAATAATAACAATAGTAGCAGTAGCAACTGTAACAACAATATTAGTAGTAATAGAGATTGTATTCTTAGTGATAATAATAATGTTAAAAAGACTGTAGTAACAAGGTCTGGGAGAACTATTTGTAAACCAAGTTATCTTGAAGATTATGCTTAAAGAAAATTGTAAGAGAAAAAGGGGGATGTCAGTATAGGCATAGCATTATAGATGTAAATCGGATCTATGGCTAACTCTATTATTATCTTTGGGGGACGCCGGGCTGGGACTTGTCTTTTGTGAATTAATGGCTTCATAGTTACTGACGTTGTGATATTATAGTAAATCTTTGTGACTGCTTATTATAAATACTTTGTGTTAACTAACTATAAATAACTTAGTGTAAAATACAATAAACATCTTTGTGCAACTCAAGACATCTTTTAATATAAAACTCGGACACCCCAATGTTACAGATAGAAACAAAACAAATGTTATTTACAATTGCAGCAATAGCAGAATATTCACTACTAGAAGGTAAATTAAATACACTACTTATATTGATAATTAGTATCATCTGCTCTGTCTTGTCTTAAGCAGAAGTATTGAGGAATTTTAAAATTAAAACCTGTTTTAAGCCAGGTTTCAGAAAGAGCAATAGGGGTTATATCTGTTAATTAAATAAATAAGATCTGATTTTTTATTATTGATGCTTCGGCAATTCCATTGAACCACTTTGGCTTGCTGGTCCATTATGGCTAGTTAGTTTTTGAATAGCATCTAGTAAAGGAGCAACGTCGGACGGTATGGAATTATGAAACTGAGTTAAAAATTGTATGAGGGGAATAATTACATCTGCAATGGTGAAATTATAATTATAACTGTGATTAAATTCATTTTTGATAACACTTCCATTACCACTATTACCTACTAGGCATGTCGTAATCTTTTACTATGTTATAATGTAATGCTTGATTGTAGCCCATGTTCTGCGATGATGACATCTGTTTAGGCTTTTTATAAATAGTTTTTTTGTAGGAGTAATGATTTTCTGTGGAATTTTGTGTTGATGACGTAATAAGAGTTGTAGGTTTTGGTGGTGGGGATACTAAAACATCAGAAAAAGTTTTATTTACAAGTGAATGTAATTTGGAAGCCTCAAAGTAAGATAAATTGTCATTTGCCATTGTAACTTTTATACGTCATGCCTTTCATATTCTGGACAGATTCGTTTAGTTGCAAAATGTGATCCGGAACAGTTACAGCAACAGGCAATTTCTTCCTCAACAGAACATATATCTCCAGTATGATCACCGCCACACTTGAAGCAGCGAGGCTTAGACCAGTAGGCCTACTCTTGAACCATTTCCAATCGATCGACATTGAGATTGTGATTTTTTGTACGCTTGATTTTCCACATTGGCACAAAATTAGAGCCGTATTGTAGTGATTTTGAGTGAACCAAACTCGGTGCTATCTAATTTTCTCAAAATACGGATCCACTTTGTCGCTAGTGTCGCTAAATAAGCGTACGAAAAATCACAATCTCAATGCCGATCGATTGGATTTGGTTCAAGAGTAACCCTACTGCACTGCAGTTTGGTGTGCCCAAATCCACAACAGTTGAAACATTGGACTGTTGGATATTGTTATGTTTTTGACTCGACGATTAAAACTGACGGCTGGCTGTCATACGGAAAACATTAAATGGAGCACTACTGAATTTGCAGTTTTATTGATAAAATATCAAGAAACATAACAAATGGCGACAAAATAATTACCTACCTACGTGTGTGGCAGTGTAATTTTCACTAGTTTAGGTATTGAAATAATGGCCAAAAGTGCTAGTGTATCTAATGTTCGGCGGAAGCCTTTCGTTTGATCATAGAATACAGGAATGGAGCATTTTTAAGAGCAGGTTTTACCAATTCTGTACGGCTAACGACGTGTCGGAAGAGACAGACAAATCGGGAATAAAACGTCGTGCTCTGTTGTTGACGGCACTGTGTGAGGACACGTATCGCATTCTCAGAGACAGTAACACCTAAGGAGTTGGACGAGACAGAATTTAAGGTATTACTCAATTTATTAGATCTGCATTTCTTGCCCAAAAAGAGTACGTTCGCAGAGCGTAACATTTTTTATAAGGCGGAACAACGGCCGGGGGAAGATTTAGCAGAATGGGCAGCACGAGTACGGAACCTAGCTACACATTGCGGTTTTAAAAATGAGCTCGACACAGCTTTACTCGACCGTTTCGTATTAGGTTTGGAGAATGCTAGAGAAAAGGAGAAGTTATTCTCGGAGCCCATCGATGGGTTAACCATTAACAGAGCTTTGGAATTGGCGCAGAATGTACGTTGTGCAAGACTAGCGCTGCAAAGCACGCAGACGGCGCCGGGGACTCCGGTGTATGCTGTGCACGCGGCACGCACTCAACCACAAGTGACGAAGAGGGAAGGTTGTGAGGTTTGTGGTTATAGAAATCACCATAAAGACCAATGTCGTTTCATAAACTATACCTGTCAGAAATGTAAACAAAAAGGACATTTGAAACGAATGTGTATTTAAAAAATGCGTTGTAACAACTTCATAGCCGAAGATGACGACAAACTTGTCGATGGTAAGAATGTTTACAATATCGTAACAGTGCATGGCGAGCCGATGCAACAGTCGGTGGCGATAGCGGGTAAGTGGGTCACATGCGAAATAGATAGTGGTAGCGCGGTGTCAGTTTTGCCTCTCAGAATCTATGAGACATTTTTTTCAAAACATAGATTAGAATCGTCAAACGTCATCCTTATAGCCTGATTACACCTACCGAGTAGAGTGGCGAGACAGTAAAATGTCAGTGGGCCGAGACAGTGCTGTGGCCGAGTGAGTGTTTATACATATTTTTAAAATTGCGGCGAGACAGCCAGTCAGTTCAGTTTATACCCGGTAATAGGTACAAGGGAAACGCTGATATGGATCGGAAAATAATAATAAGAAAATCTATAAAATTACTTATACCTCTCCTGGTAGAAGAATTAACGGAATTGTTGGCTCAAGAGAAATCCCGCATTTGGACGAGACCATGGATTTTGAGAAGACCTGAGTTAGGTGCTACAAACACTATTTTTAGTGAATTACAGTTGGAAGACCCCGATGAGTTTAGAGCCCTTCTGAGAATGACTGTAGAAAATTTTAATACATTATTAGAAAACATTACACCAATGATACAAAGAGAAGATACTGTCTTAAGAGAAGCTATACCTGCAAGAACTAAGTTGCAAGTAGCATTATGCTACATAGTAACAGGAATAAGCTACCGATATTTACAAGCATTTTATAGAATATCTCGAGCTGCAATATCATTACTTATCCCAGAAGTAATGGAAGCCATATACACATATTTGGAGAGTTACTTGAAGGTTAGTAATTGCCTTGTGGTATGTATAAATAAAAAATAATTTCCAAAATTAGTTTTATCATTTATTTAAGAAGGAACATACATAAATTTTTAAATTTAAATTTAAATATTTAACTTAATCATCATTAATAGTTAAATTTTTTAAATTAATACTGAGAAGCGGAAGCCGCATTCATTGCAGCAGTTATTATATCTTTATCATAATTAGAATACTGTGTAGCTGTTGTATAAATAACTTGTGCTGGTAACGTATCCATAGCAGAGGATGAGGTATAAATTGTTTGTGTTGTTGATGTTTCTATTGTAGATGGTGTAACAATTATGATCCGTTCTGGTGGTGAAACTAGTGATGTTTGTGGTGGAGATGCAACGGATTCGCCAAGATAAATGTTGGGTGAATCGACAAAGCTAATATCAGTATCTGAAAGTGCAGAAGATGCCTTGCGGTTGCTATAATTGGACATAGCGGACCGAGATGCAGTCTTTTCTCTGTGGTCTTTTAAGCCGAATTCAGTCAGAATACTTTGGATTCGACATTGGGCTAACAAAGCATTCTCCACCGACATGGTTTTAAGTTGCATTGCAACACTTTTTCCAAAAGTGCTCCATACTGTTTCTTCCTCAGAATTGAGATCTTCATTTATTTTTTTCAGATCAGAAACAGCTGTCAGTATATCCCGCGTCCTCTTCTTTGCTCGTGGCGTATTTCTAACATTACTAGCAGTAGCTATGGAAGGTGGTAATTCTTCATTTGTGGAAGTTTTTTGAGAAGATACCGCCCCAGAAATAGTATTACTAATTGGTACAGTAAAACCACTTGCTTGAGAATCTGTGCCTTCGTTGTTCGTTTGCAGGACCTTAAAAAAAAAACAATATTAATTTTCTGCACAAAGATTTCCTGAAAGTGACCAGTCAATATCAAACGGGATGATCTCATAGGTGTGTTTCAAAATTGTGTGTATGTGGAATTAATTGTTTATGTAATTATGTTTCAGGTACCAAACAATGAAGAATGGAATGAAGTAGAATCAGGCTTCAGAACTAGGTGGAATTTTCCTGGATGTCATGGAGCTATAGACGGGAAGCATATTACTATCGAAGCACCTCCTAATTGTGGGAGTGAATACTTCAATTATAAGGGTTGTAACAGTGTTGTTCTGATGGCTGTTGTCGACCATGACTACTGTTTCCGTTATGTAAATATTGGAGCAAATGGAAGAAACTCAGATGCTGGGATTTTTAAAAACAGTAAATTACGTAATAACCTTGAGAGTAACTTGTTGCCAAAGGGTGGTTTTTTTGTTGGAGATGATGCCTTCCCATTAAAAACATATTTATTAAAACCATACAGTGGCTCAAACCTTACAGAAAAACAAAAAATATTTAATTACAGATTATCCAGAGCACGTAGAATTGTTGAGAATGCTTTTGGTATCCTGGCTAGTAGGTTCAGAATTTTTCACAAGCCCATACCAACGGATGTCTCCACAACAGAAAAAATAATTCGCGCCTCATGTGCTCTGCATAATTGGTTACGTCTCTCAAGCCCCGGTCATTATTTTCCAAGGGGCTGCGTTGACGATGAAGATATTGATTTAGGAACCATTACTGAGGGTACTTGGAGAAGAGAACTCATAGCTGGTCTAACATCTATCACCGACCATAACAGCAACTATGCGTCAAGAGCCGCAAGACAGTTGCGTGATAACTATGCAGATTTTTTTAGTGGAGCAGGAGCTGTTTCATGGCAGAACAGAATGATATCATAATTTTCCTATTTTCTTTTAAAATGAATGTAGAATATATCTAATCTAAACGAAAATAAAGTACTTACATTTTCATATATTTGTTTTTTTAAATCTTTTGCGAAGACCTCCATCTCATGTAGCCACTTAATATTAGATTGGTAAACATTAGCGACACCCGCTCCAGACTTCTTCGAATCTTGGATTTTTTTTAATTCTTGTGAATAAGTCGACCTTAAATTCTTAATTTTATTTTTGGCGTCTTGAACACCAAAACCAGAAATGTTCATCTCTTCGATTACAGATATATAAGCTGCATCACGTTTTTGCTTGTTTTTGTAATCTTTTGACGAGAAATCCCATAAACAGGGATGCAATTTATACAATTGTATAAACTTCACTGTGGTGTCAAAATCCCATTTCCCAGACATTTTTTTCCGTTTGTAAACAACATGTGCAAAACAAAAATTTGCGGGCAAAAGTCACGCGTACGCATCGAGTGGCGAGTGGTCGCCGAGTGCGCGACGTGCGCGTGTTCAGATCCACCGAGTGAGCGAGCGAGACAGTGCGGAGAAGCGGGGGGCTGGGTAATCGGCCTAACAGGGTCCAGGTGCGTCCCCACTACGAGCCGCGCGGCCGCGGGAGCCGCGAGGCTCGGCCTCACCAGCTTTTTGTGTATATTTTTATCGCATTCTCACTATAGAGCTGCGCGGCCCAGTGTGGCCAGATTTTGAAGAATTATTTCCATTTTAGTAGAAATGTAGTTTTATTTCAGTTAGGTTGTTGTGCTAGAAATGTGTTGAAATTCTACTATTCATAAATAAAGCGGTAACTACTGCACCTGTTTTGTGTAAAAAACGAAACTAACAGATAATATTAGAAAATTCCCATACACACTTTGTGAAAATTATCTGTTGTTTTGTGGAAAGTTTCGATGTTTTTCTATACTGAACAAGAGACACGGCTAAATATACAGAGCGAAAAATTGTTAATGAATGTAGTTTTTCAATTTTTGTTTCCATTAAATTTTTTTATTTAATTTTTTTTTTATTTATCATTCATCGTCATCTGGTAGACGATTGTTTGAGTAATAAAATACGTGTTCATTGTGAAGAATAGGAATGATTTTATTTACAAATTGGAGCTATAATATCATGTTTTAATAGAATGGCTGCCGTAGGTGTCTGTCATGTGATTTTCTGTCGTTGTGAATGTCTAAAATTTTGCAGGGGGGAAGGTGAAAAGATGTGCAGAAAGAGAAGGACTACCCCCCGATACCCCTTTCCCCTCTCGGCGATGCATAGTTTTTGTAATATTAATTTTTTGAATTCATTCATACCTAACCACAAAATGTATGGACTAGTAAAATGTTAGTAAAACTGTACATTGTAGTTTTTTCTTTATTGCAATGCAACTAAGTTGGCAAACAAGCAAACTGTCCACCTGATGGTAAGTCTTACATCTTTTAATAAAAGCGTAAAGCAACATTTCCTTCAGCTCTGACACCCCCTTCCATACACACCCCCTGTCATAACGGCCCTTTAGGATTTATGTAGGTACTTACAGTATGGAGTTATTATTATAATTTTGTTTGTTGTACTTTTTTTATTAATTTTCTTTAATTTGTTTCTATTTTATTTTGTTTAAAATATTTGTATTTCATTAATGATTTTTTTTCTTTTATTAACCACCAACCTAGTATGGATATCATGTATAAAGGCTGCCTGGCAGAAATCTGATAAGCCCGCCTTTTGTTATTTTTGTATTTATTGTCCAATTATTTGTTATTTGTTCTATCGCGAGGAGATGACAGTAGTCGTATAATAGTGGCGGTAGCAATAATGTTCACATTTATTTGTAACTAGCTGTGCCCGCGACTTCGTCCGCACGGAATAGTAACTTTTGTTGAAGTTAATAAAAAAGGAGCCTATGTTATACCTAATATAATTAGCTATTTATTAGTGAAAGTCCCGTCAAAATCGGTCCAGCCGTTCCGGAGATTAGCGGGAACAAACAGACAGACAGATAGACAGACAAAAAATGGTGTTTGTTATTGGTACCCGATATACATCCATAACCATTTAGTAAAAACTTGTTATTTTGATATTACAAACAGACACTTCAATTTTATGTATTTGTATAGATGTATAGATAATAATGAATCATAACATAAATTTTATACAAGTTTATTTTATAGTTATGACAAAAATTTTGTGTGCTTGTTCAGACAAGCAAACTGAACAACTTTCACTATGGGACCAACTTCGAAATCGCAAAAAAAATCAGCTGTTCCATACAAATGTTCAACATTCACTGAACCTAAATGTATGGAACAGCAGATTTTTTTGCGATTTCGAAATTGGTCCCATAGTGAAAGTTGTTCAGTTTGCTTGTCTGAACAAGCACACAAAATTTTTATCATAACTAAAAAATAACCTTGTACAATAGCAGAATATCGGCGAACAGCTGGCAGAATGGTAAGTTCAATTTAAAGTTGACTTATGGAATACAGTACCTAGGTACCTACTTTTGGTTACCTTTATGTAACCGACTTTTAAAGCGTTAAATGTCGAATATTATAACTTGTCAAGTCGTCTTGGTACGCATTTTGGTTCCGTAATACTTCAGTCAATGCTTGTTACAAGTTACAGCCTTTTACAGAAGTCATAATTTTGTCTATTTCTTTAAAATATCACAAAGGGTATACGTTTAAACTTCTTTCGTCTTATTAGAAAACAAACATGGTCTGAACTAAGTCCTGGTTGAAACTAGGACCAAGTTGACGTTGTCTCAATCTACGAGTATCAACACAAGTGAAAGCGCACTAGGTTTAAACCAAGACTAACTTTAGACCAGCGGCCCTACCACCTAACTAATAGTGATTAACGATGGCGATAGCGAGTTACTCGCTATCGTTTCAATTTCAAAAGCTATGATAGGCGGTACGAAATCACAATATTAGAGAGCTAAAATTATAACGAGGGAATTAGGCGGTAGGGCCGCCGCTTATCATAGCAAACTCGTAAAATTAAAACGATAGCGAGTCACTCGCTATCGCCATCGTTAATCGCTATGAGTTAAGCGGTAGGACCGCAGGTTTAGACCAGAGGTTTTGTAACAAGATCGTTTAAAAGTTAGCGTATACTGTGAGGGGGCGCAACGGGTCGGGTCGCAGCGCAAAAATCAGTTCGAATCGCTCGTATGTATTTTATATGAGCTATCGAGTACTAGGTATGCCGGGGCGCAGCGGGCCGCATATTCCGCCGCTAATAGTGGTTGCGTGCTATGCGGCTCGATCCGCCCCGCTGCGGCCCGTCACAGTGTGCGTGATCCTCGAGTTTACTTCACAAATTATATTTTTACGCTTATTGTTCTGAGAGAAGATGGCATATTTTTGGCATTATCGTGAGTCGCGTTTGGTAGATTTTAAACAAGTCGGGCAGGTTTGCCGTTTTTGAGATAGTCACACTGACCGGCCGCGCGGCTGTGCTGGGCCACGCGACTTGGGCCTCGCTTTACATCCACACTCACGAGGCTCAGCCTCGCGGCTAGGCCTCGTAAGCCGCGCGGCCCTAGTGGGGACGCACCTTCCGAGTGACTCGCTCGGCCTGTTGCTAGGCCGAGCGCTCGGCCGAGCACTGGAATATGTGTTTACAAATGCCGAGCGCTCGGCCGAGGGCACTGTCTCGCCACTCTACTCGGTAGGTGTAATCAGGCTATTAAATGTTACAATGATAGTAATATTCCGCCTAAGGGAGTTGTCACATTACCCGTCACTTACGGAAAAAATACTAAACAGATAAGGTTTTTTGCGATTGCGACAGATAATAGTAGGCCTTTATTGTTAGGACGAGATTTTTTGAGCTCGTTTAGGTAGTTTTCCAATTACAGAGCATAATGCGACTCAGTGGCGCACAATGCTGAATTATGCTGATGCTTAATTGGAACGTGAATTAGTTTTCAAATGCACCAGCAGAGTGCGCTAAGTTCAGTGTTGAAAAAAAGAAATATTCATAGAGTTAGCAATAACCTCATTAAGAGGATTGTGAAGCTGTAAATTTTCATACAAAAAGCGATAACGCTTTTCTCCCTCTAAACATAGTCCAATTTTCATAATTTTTGGAAATCTTGTAGATATAATGAAAAACTAGGTTTGCACGTTTTGATTTTGAAGAAATATTGCTCAGAATATAAGTTATTAGCATCTAAATATCTATATTTTCGACTTAAAAACTACCTTCAGCATTTTTGTCTTTTTTAAACTAAATTATACTGAATTACAAAAAAAGCAAAACGTACAAACATAGATTAAGGTATACTGAATCTAATGAGACCAAAAGCGTCTAATTTCATAAAGGTTTAGGGGGGTAAAACAGTTATCGCCCGAAACAATATTTCAAACAGGAATTGTAGGCAATTTCGACCATTTCTTGCAACTCTCTCTCTATCGCACGATACGGGTCGGGGGCAGGGGTACAATGTAGTGATAGTGATGTGACATAATGTTATCGTAGTTATTGTCGCCTAGGGAGGAGAAAGTAATATCGATATATCGATCAATAGTGAAAGTTATTACTCAAGTCGGAACTATTAATCTTCACAAATACCTTATACATGAAAAAGTAAATATCTTTTTGAATACGTTTATTGATTTTAGTGTTTTATTTTAAAGATTTTATTTCAATACAAATTTCCTTATTTAAGGGTTAGCAGCCTGTAGCCTGTTAACTTTACTGTAAATTCCCAAAACCAAAAAAGGAAAAAATGTAAGTATGTAAGTAGTTGTTTGTTATAATAAATATATGCCATAAAGAAACCAACTCAAAATAAATTCGTATTTTGTTTCTTGTGATGGGTATTTGTTATGCAATTATTAAAATTTATTTGAATTTTATTCCTCTAAAGCTGGGCTCTAAGGTTTTACTCGCGTTATGGAATCTACGATTGTATAAAAAATACAAATGACAAAGTACCTAAATAATATACGAGTATGTAGGGTAGGCAGGGTAGGCATATATGGGAAGAAGGCACCCTTCGTACGGTTTTGAAGTTTTTTTTTTATTTTAACTATAAAATTTAAAGCAGCTGATTACATATACTAATAGGTATTTTATAACCGACTTCAAAAAAGGAGTTTCTTAATTCGATGCGTATGTTTTTTTTTTGTGTATGTTACGCGATTACGCCGCCAATTGCAGACCGATTTTCAAAATTATTTTTGTATTCTCAAGATTATACTCCAATGGTGGTCCCACGGTTACCAAAGTTAGGATCTGATGATGGGATCCCATAAAAATGGAGGGAAATCCTTAAATTTTTAGGTGCGTCCAACGTGTTTTTTTTTTTATAAAAACGTCGCCCCACACTAGGATTTTCTCCTGTGTCGTGGGTGCAGTTACAAACATAGAATATCACATGCACATACGCCCAGACCGGAACAAATTTCTGTAGGCCATACAAAACATCTGTCCCGTGTGGGAATCGAACCCGCGACCTGTTGCGCAGTAGGCGATCGCTCGACCTCTGTGCTAACCGTGTCAACCGTTTTGTGTGTATGTTACGCGATTACTCTGCCAATTGTGGACCGATTTTCAAAATTCTTTTTGTATTAGGTAGAGTATACTCCTAGGGTGGTCCCTAGGTCACCAAAGTCAGGTTCTGATGATGGGATCCTATGAAAATCGAGGGATACCCTAATTTAATTAGGGTTTCTTTCACTAAAAAGTTAAACAAAAAAAATATTTTACAAAAAATAAAAACTGACTTCAAAAACACTGAAAAGTTAAAAATAGTGTAAGAATAGGTACAGACAACATTACATTTCTATATTGAAGTCGGTGCCAAACGATGATCTCCTAGAAAGTCCTAAAATTTGGCACCGTCTTCAATAATGATGTGTGATGTTGTCTGTACCTATTCTTATATTATTTCCTAACTTTTCAGTGTTTTTGTAGTCCGGACGAACCCGACGAATCGAACCCTGCGGGACGGACCTCCCGATCAACATCCGGTGGCCTCAACCACTAGACCACGGAGGTGGTAAAAATTAGAATTCTAAGACTATTAGTATAACTACCCAAGATTAGTGTATAAAAATGAGAGGTATTTTTTATTTGATGCATAATTATTACTTTATATTTTTTAAATCCCTGCTCCTGTTTGTATGTAAAAGTATTAATTTATCTATCTAAAATAATAGATTTTTGTTATTTATTTTTAAGTTAACAAGAGTCTGTTCTTGTTTAAACAATTGTAAATGTCATTTTATGTTTAGTGTTTATTTTTTTCATAAAAGGATCCATTATTGATTCACATCTCAAATGAAAATCATTTTAATTCAGTATAACACTCATCTTACAAAAAGTCATTTTGTTTAGACAGGTAAATGTACGATAGATAAGTACTTTCATAACAAATAACAGCTCAGTCCTATAAATTAGGACTTGGTAGGGATACCAAGTAAGTGCCTACACTATAAATTTCAAAGGAATACTGAAATAATTTACGAAACTTATCTACTAAAATATTATAAAGAAAGAAGATTTGTATTTTTGTTTGTAATGAATAAACTCAAAAACTAGCTCACTGGGAAGTCTCGGCGTAATTATTGTTAAAATGATTTTTAGAAATAAAGCTATTTTTATTTATTATATTTTTTATTTTTAAAAACTACAAGGCTGATTTAAAAAAAATGTTTGACTAATAGAATGCTACATTATCACTGAGTTAAAGTTAAGGTTATAAAATAATTTTTCATACGGGAAAACAAAATTCCCTCACGAAAAACGAAAATAACGAAGGCAAAGTTGTCGTTGTGTGCGTGAGAATTTGCGCGTGTTGTATTTGTGGTGTAAACGCCAGACGGGAGGCCGAGCGGTGTGAAACAGATAGCATTTTAGAAAATACCTACTCGCGCCGCGCACGATTACTTCACAATCCTCTTAATGTGTAAATAATGTGGTATACATAATACCTAATTGGTTGAAAACTATTTACGGTTATTTTAAGTAATTTGGATTTTGATTATTTCATTACCATTTTTTTGTTTTGAGTAATTTTTGTACCTTCATCCATACTTATATTTATTTTTTAACACAGTTTGAATTAACTTTGATTATTTCAAAAAAACTACCAATGAAACGAAAGCTTTAAAAATTTTTCAACAATAAATAATATTACTAACGATTATATATAAATAAAACATTTCGATCAATGCCAACTTAAAGAAAAAACGCTTGTTAATTTTCTGTCACTGAGTTGGTATCGATTGCTCGCATCACACGAAAACATTGCTTTTGAGAGTGCTCGATTGTGCGAAGTGTTGCTGTAGTTGGAACATTCAACGTTAAGCATTATGCCGCATAATGCGCTCTAGTGCTGTAATTGGAAAACTACCTTAATTTACAGATCAGTCGGTCGAATATGTTCAATTTGGAGAAAAATGATCTCGAATCTATAATATTGGCAAAATATAAAAAATTGTTTTCTGATGAATTGGGTTGTTTTAACAAATATAAAGTCACCTTGAGGGTCAAACGAGACCGCGCCCAGTTCCTTTGCCGTTGAAAAATAAAATTGAAATTGGACGATTGGTAGATTTAGGAATTCTGGAGAAGGTTGACCATGCAGATATTGCCACTCCCATTGTACCTGTGTTACGTCCCGATGGAAATATAAGGCTTTGTGGGGATTATTCTGTTACACTTAATAAAGCTTTATACATTGATAGTTACCCAGTTCCTCGAATTGAAGATTTGTTTGCGAAACTTCACGTAGGTGAGGAGTTTTCAAAATTAGATCTTTCTAGAGCTTATAACCAGCTAGAACTTGATGAGTCACGTGACTTAACTTGTATCAACACTCATAAAGGGCTATACAGGTATAATAGGTTAGTGTTTGGTTTGACAACTGCGCCTTTCATATTTCAACAGACGTTAGAAAGCATCTTGGGAGATATTGATGGTGTTTGTATTTTCATAGATGACATTTTAGTGGCGAGCACAAGCGTAGATTGATTGAAGTATTAGATAGGCTCGAAGACGCGGGCTTGCGGTTAAAGAGAGATAAATGTGTTATTTAGGTAATCGGTTGAGTATCTCGGATTTATAATCGATAGGCACGGCTTACATAAGTCTCCTAAAAAGATCGAAGCAATTCTTAAATGCGAACGACCTAAGAATGCAAGCGAGTTGAAGTCGTTTCTAGGGCTAGTCAACTATTATAGGTGTTTTGTTCCTAACACATCGGGTGTTCTAAGTCCTCTGAATTCTCTTCTAAAGAAAAATGCTAATTGGCATTGGGACAGTGAAAAAGAGGCTTCTTTTTGTAAAATCAAGCAAGAAATGATTTCTGATAGAGTGTTAGCACATTACAATCCCGAGCTGTTGACAATAGTAACGGCAGATGCGGGACCAGAAGGCTTAGGGGCAATATTGGCCCAGGTGCAGACAACAGGTGAAGAGCGTGTTGTTGCTTATGCTTCTCGTTCGCTGTCAAAAGCTGAGCGTAGTTACGCTCAGATACAGAAAGAAGCTGCGGGCATTGTATTCGCGGTAAAAAAATTTCACCATTATTTGTATGGGCGTGCAGTGCCATTTATACTGCGCACCGACCATAAGCCCTTGCTAACCATTTTTGGGGATAAAAAAGGCATACCGGAAATGGCAGCGAATCGCTTGCAGCGGTACGCCCTATTTTTGGCCAGTTATAATTTTACAATCGAGTACATTAAAAGCGATGAAAATGTTGCAGATTTTTTGTCCCGTTCAATCGCCAGTTATTCTTTACAGGCTGACTCATTAGACCTGACAGAAATTAGCTGTTTGTTTATAAATTATTTTACTGATAGCATGTTGAAACCTGTAACATTGGCGGAAGTAAAAACAGCCACTTCAGTGGACCTTGTGTTAAGCCAAGTAAGTGAATACATCGCCAAGGGATGGCCATCGGCTGTTCAGAACGAGGAATTGAAACCATATTTTAATTGTAGGCTCGAACTCAATGTTGAAGACGGGTGCGTTCTGAGGGGGCCTAAATTGATAATTCCGTCTAAATTTAGGGAGCAACTTTTAGATGAGTTGCATAGTTCTCACTTTAGTGGTTAAAACTAAGTCAGAAGCCAGATCACGAATGTGGACAAACATATAGAGGAGAAAATAGGGTCATGTAGCATTTGCAACACTATGCGTTCTTCTCCACCTCGCTCGCCACTATCACCATGGCCATATCCACAGAACACAGAAAGAGGTTAGAAAGGCAATCATGCACCGTTTGTACGGGAACCGCTGTCGCCAGTTTTGCTCCCACTTCTTTTCCTTGCACCGCCCATGCAAAGTCGCGCGAAATCGGGCTGAACCAATCACAACGCTCACTGGGCTCCTCATTCATAGAAATTCACTGACGTCCAGAGCCGCGTGTACAAATAACATTATTTTAGTGATTGACATCGATTAATAGCTATCGATATTAAATATTGCCAGCAATTTAACCATTTGAAATATTTAGAAAACCAAAAAATAATTATTACTTTCATTATACGTTTATAATTAATAATATTCAAGTAATATTTCGTTTCTATGTAACAAAATTAAAGCTTTTTAGCTCAAAAATGTTGTAGGTTAGACGTAAAATAAAAGAAAAACTATAATACTATAATGCACCGGTCTGAAAGCATAAACTAGAATGGATAATCTGACAAACGAACGTGCGGTAGTTTAGTTGTTAGGATATTTTAGTTGGATGGAGAAGTAAATATTTGTAAAGTAAATATTTACCTGTAAATTTGTGTTTTTTAAAGTACTCAAATCTTCATGTCTTGCATGGCCACCTACCTATGCTAAAATAGTCATATAAATATTATGGTGATATTAAAAATTCTAAGTTGTAAAATTAGTTTAGAATTTGCCCATAATTTTTTTACTAATCGAACTAATTGTATCGTGAAAATTGAAATTAATTTTACAATTTTAATCTTTAATTACATCGCCGTACTTATATGAATAGGATGTTAGAAAGGGTAGGTGTTAGCTTCGCCAAACATTCTGTATTATCGATAAGTAATAATTATTATTATGGCATTTTAAGTGACAAGTAATAATTATTATTATGGCATTTTAAGTGACAAATAATATGTTATTTTTACTTTATACAAATATTTTAAAATATACATTTATCGATAAAATGTAATGCGTGCGTTTTTTGATTAGCACGGCACTATCCCTTGTACTGCGACTACTGCGTTAATGCTCATTAAGCCAAATGCGTCACTACCGAAAGCAGTGTACTATATTACGCGCTCTAAGTAATATGGCAAGAATCGCGGGCGTACATTGCCGGTAATGTATATTTTTTAGAAAAATATTATGTAACTTATCGTTATGATCAGTTTTGGTGGATTTTGACATTATGATCTATGGAATATGGTCATTATGATTAATTTACTACTTACCTATGAAAAGAAATTCCTTCTTTAGCTACACTTGACACCTGACTTCTTGTTTTACAAGTAATTATAGCACAAGAAGGCATTTTTTTATATTTATAGCGCCGCGCTTCACGATACACTCACTGTAGTTGTCTGTCAGTGATTAAACAACGCGTTCGCGTTGCGGGGCCACAAGTATGAGCATTTAGTCATAGTTGTGGCTACGCGTGCCCCGCCCACATAGCCCTTCTAACCTCTTTCAGTGTACTATATTACGCGCTCTAAGTAATATGGCAAGAATCGCGGGCGTACATTGCCGGTAATGTATATTTTTTAGACAAATATTATGTAACTTATCGTTATGATCAGTTTTGGTGGATTTTGACATTATGATCTATGGAATATGGTCATTATGATTAATTTACTACTTACCTATGAAAAGAAATTCCTTCTTTAGCTACACTTGACACCTGACTTCTTGTTTTACAAGTAATTATAGCACAAGGCATTTTTTTATATTTATAGCGCCGCGCTTCACGCTACACTCACTGTAGTTGTCCGTCAGTGATTAAACAACGCGTTCGCGTTGCGGGGCCACAAGTATGAGCATTTAGTCATAGTTGTGGCTACGCGTGCCCCGCCCACATAGCCCTTCTAACCTCTTTCTGTGTTCTGTGGCCATATCCTAAGGGGCCGTGGCAACGGGTACACATGGATATGTTTTCAATAGAGTCTAAACAATTCCTTGTCATCATAGATGCTCATTCAAAGTGGGTCGAGTGTTTTCTTATGACTTCTACCGATACTAAAGCCATTATTTCTAAATTAGAAGAGGTAAATAGTAGGTTCGGATCAATGCACGTATTAAGCCGGGTCCGCTGCGCCATGTTTTCATGTTTGTAAACACGAAAACATTGTTTAGTTGACCGATTAGGGGCGTGGTTTAACAGTTTTGTTAGAAAAATACGATAACATGTTTTCCGCGACGAATGGATAACATCCCCCGCGTTCGCCTGCGGGAGGGGAAGCTAAGCATTTTTTGTTAGCGCTCACTAGAGATACACGTATCGCTTGAAGGCTCTTTGGTTTATTTTTGAGTGAAATAAAGATAATATTTCGTTTTTAATACAACTAATAAGAGAGGGACCGGTGCTGTGGGATGTTACATTAAGAGATTATACCGAACCTATCATAAATTTTTAGTTCTTGATAAATAATGACAAAAACATTTTAAAAACAGGCTCCATGTTTTGTTAACATGTTTTGTTAGAAAATTGGCGCAGCGGACTGGCTGTTTTTCTTAACATGTTTTGCTAACATGTTTTGTTAACATGTTTTGTTAAAAAATTGGCGCAGCGGACCCGGCTTTAGTGACGGATAATGCGACAAATTTTTGTTCGAATGATTTCGAAAGATATTGTGCTATGAACGGCATCAAACACTTAACGAGCCCTCCTTACCATCCGGCATCTAACGGCCAAGCAGAGAGTAGCGTTAAAACCGTTAAGAAAGGAATCAAACTTATCTTAATGGAAAATAATAACGAATCTCTGACAAAGCAAATTAATAAGTTGTTGTTTGATCTTAGAAATTCCGTACATTCTACGACAGAGTTCTCGCCTGCAGAACTGATGTTTGGGCGCTCACTTCGCTGTCGCCTCGACTTGTTGCAGGCTGCACCGCCCGCAGGCGCTATCTACCACGAGGACCCGATGCTGTTGTCATCTCAGGCTAATCAAAATGTTTCTTCTAAACAGATCTCACAAAGTAAGAGTTACGGTGGTCGTCGCTGTCTGTTTTTAAAGGAAGGAGATCAAGTGTTGGTCAATCATTTTTATAGTAACGGAAATAAAAATATTTGGAAAAGAGGTAGTATCAAAAAAGAGCTTGGCAATAGAATGTACTTGGTACATATAACAGATTTAAATATTGTTACTAAGAAGCATATTGACCAATTACTTTTGTATAAAGGTGGTAAGGCATTGAGTGAAATTAATTCAAACTTAGAATTAGAAAATTTTGATGCGAGTCCGCCATTGATCGAACCTCTAAAGCCAGGGTCGAGCTCAACTGAGCCGGTACTAGATTCTGCTGTGGGGGAGGATCGGTTATTGGAGGATATTTCTCAGGAAGAATGAGGTTCCTAATGTGAATGTCGATAGAAATCGTCGTGAAGTTAGATCCACGCGTAACCCAAACCCATGTTATAAGTAATGCCTTTATTTCATTGGTGGAAGTATGTTTTTTTTTTGTTTTATAGTATGTGTAATAATGTGTTTTTAGCTTAAGATGGAGGAATTGTTATGTTTTTGACTCGACGATTAAAACTGACGGCTGGCTGTCATACGGAAAACATTAAATGGAGCACTACTGAATTTGCAGTTTTATTGATAAAATATCAAGAAACATAACAGATATATATAGCGTTCCACAGTTAGAGAATTGTAACACACAAAAATACGAGTAGGGAGGACCTGACCATCAAATGTTACAACTATATACTGGGTAGGTTTCCATATAGGATTATTGTCTACATATACCTTATGATTTATGCGCCTTACTTTAAGAATTTCACCACAGCCGGCAGGGACTGTAAATTTTTCTTTAATTTCTTCAGGAGTCCAGTCATGAGGAACCCCACGGACAAGACCCATTCGTGTTATATTAAAAGTAGGAATAAAAGCTTTATAACCCTGATCTTGTAATCTTTTATCCCTTATGAAACTATTAGCCGCCTCAAGTTTATTAAAAGATAATAAAATTCGATTCCTGCCTATTCTTTTAACGCTACCATCAATTATACATTGAAAATTATGCTTCTTAAGAAATTGACCAAAATTAACGGGGTGAATTATTTACAAAATTATTGGCGTAAATACTGTGAAACAAAAAAGAGGAAAGATCACTCACAACTTTTATTTTCGTTCTTATACATTATAATACATATTAAATGGCAAGTTAATCCATAGTTGTAAAATGATTTTTACTTACAAGTAGTAGCATCGGTAATAATAACAATAACTGCAGGATCGTCGTTAACATTAATGTGACCTTACCACAAACGACAAAGGATTATATTAACTAGTGACTCCACATTTATCAATAAATAAATGCACATTAACAATATTATAATAAAATTACCTGAGAGTGCATGAACTTGGCTTACTTATCTTTAAATTTTTCATTATATTACCGGACAGTTACCTATCAAATTCAATTGATTTTGACAAAAAAAATGTTTCCAGATAAATGTGATTTGTCCGATCATGTGTGATTTTACGATAGTGTGTAATAGGTAATCTTATTTTAATACTTAGTTCAATTGGCCTATATTGAAATATAGTCTATGGATTCTTACTCCTATTTGCAGCAACAATCTAGCACACCTACGTACATAAGAACAACGAACAACCTTCGAAAATGATGCTGATTAACTTATTTGTCGATAAAAATATATATACCTATCACATTGCATATAACAGTTTGGCCAACATTAAAATTAGCCAAGTGCACCAACATGTAACTATGGTCATCGATAAAAAACCCAGGGTCTTCAGCGCAGACATGAATTTAAGCTTTTTAACGTTTCAACCGCTAGCCGCGCGTCGCATTTGGTAATAAAAAAAAGACACGCCCGGTTTTCATACAGATGGGGGAATCGATGTTGTCCAATTAGATTCATATCTGCGCTCTTCGGACTAAGAGGTATACTTCAATACAAGTGGCTGATGCTCATAGGCACTTCAGTTCAACAAATCTACATCTGAACAATCACAACCATACAATATGAGCTTAGTCTGTCTTACTAGAATACAACACGAGAAATCGGAGAGTTTAATCAGCATGAAGTTTAATACTGACGAGAATTTGATGTACAGCCGGCTTCAAAAGTAGATAACCATTTTAGTACCATGTCACACCAACTATTAACAATGCAATATAGCTGTAACCATACTAAATAAAAGGAATAGTTGGTGGGCTGTAAATCTGCTCAAAATGCTTATCTACTTTTGAAGCCGGCTGTACATTCATGACTACCGGCGTTAGTTTGCACTTTGATGTAAATATTTAAGTGACGAAAATATTTTTGGAAAAATAAGAAAACTGATTTTATTTATTGGATCTACCTACATTTCTGGTGTTGGACAATATAAAATACCAACAGATCCACATCGTTGAGTATATTTCGCAATATTTTATACATTTCAAGGTGTTACAAATTTACAATTACAATGTACATTTTCTCGCATCTACATGTGGATGAATATTCCTCAAACGAAAACTTTAATGGAATATTTGTTAAATAATTAAATACAGATATTGCCAATATATTACGTTATAAAGATCAGGTTAAGTAAGCACCTTTTACGATATTGCTTTATAGTAATTAATGATTCATATGAAATAGGATTTTAACATTAATTCATAGTTACTGTTGTCTCGTTGATACAAGATTTGTGTATTACCCCAAGTTAATGTTAAACATACTAAATTTAAATCTAATGATATCCCTGACTGTTCAACTTTCGTTGCACGTCATCAGAAAGTGAGTCACAGATAACACAGAAAAAATAACAATCTTAATATATCTCAATATCAGACTTGTTAGATATCATAAGGAAGTAGTAGTCAAATATCATAAGGAAGTCATTAACTCGATTCATTATAATAAAGTTTACGTTGAAAGGTGATAATAAGTAATAACTGATAAATTATTTACAAAACATTAAAAGTTGTAGATGCATTCATTAAAAGCGAGATAATTTGTTTGTAGATCTCAAATGCATAATGTGCCAGGGAGTTAAAACAAAAAAAAATATTTTTAGTCCGTCAGTTATATAATAAAAAAAAAATAAACACGTATTTTTGGTATACCGAAATGAGAAAATCTATTCAGATAAAGCGAGTCAAATAAAGTTGAGGAGTGATGAGTCGCTACATGATAATTCGGTACAAAATATACAAAAACGCGAAACCATGCGACATTTCAAATAGAATACGTAAAAAAAGAAAAATATGTGTCCAATTTTCTCCATTAATTTATCTAACGAACATATTTTTACGTCATCACTCCTCCTCACACAGATATAATTACAGTCCAACATTTACATAAAACTGCCTCTGTGGTTGTGTGTGACCACCGCCTTCGATTCCACACGGAGGCAGAAGATGTTCTGCTCGGTTTGGTTAGTGGTAGGGCTTCTGAACCCGCCCGGCTAGCCCACCGCCACAGAAGATATAATGGTACTTCATACAGAACGGCCACTCACCTCCCCGCACTCATTTCAAATACCT
Source organism: Schoenobius gigantellus (assembly GCA_963935595.1). Classification (NCBI taxonomy): domain Eukaryota; kingdom Metazoa; phylum Arthropoda; class Insecta; order Lepidoptera; family Crambidae; genus Schoenobius; species Schoenobius gigantellus. Next base: position 4,833,468 of record OZ012549.1, read on the forward strand.
CACCCCACCCCACCCCACCCCGCACTTCGTTGTAGACATCACTGACACTTAAACAAGGGCGCGAGCGATCGCTCGGGCGAGTGGACGCGAGCGCCGGCCGATAACAGAGACAGCGCTATGAGGGCAAAAGAGAAGGCAGTCGCTGCACTTCTCGCGTCATTTCTATTGATAACCGCGCACTCAGCCCTACTAGATTCCACGCAAACATTTGCGCGTGTACAAACGTCATTTGCTTAAGTAGTAGTAATAGGTAATTGATTTGCGAAAGTTGTATGGAGTGTCTGGGGTGTGCCACCGCCTTACCTCAGTTTGTCGCCCTCGCTTCCACCTTCGGTCTTATCCTCACCTGCCATCAGGTGAGATGAAAACCAAGAGCTTCCCTGTCATATGTAAAAAAAGCATTAAAACGGACCGATTCACTAATTAACACCGTTCAGACCGAATTGAGACTTGTTTTGAGTTGTGCATTCAACCAATCAGGATGAGCTTTCATGAAGCAAGGCTGCGGAACGTTATGTCACTTGACATTAGCGAATCGGAGTCCTTAATCTAAACGATGCTCATTTGGATTCATAATATTCAGTTTATAAACATACATATTACATACCTACGTTTACATAGAAGTGGTATCACTATCTGTGTAGTTTAGTATGTACATGCATTTTCTAGGTATACTGTGCCTTTACAAACAAATTGTTACCATCCCTATGTTCAGAGCATTATACACACATGTAATTAATAACCACTGTTGCTATTATGGAATCTATGTACGGTTTTCCTTCGTTTCCATCTTCTGCCTCACCGCCACATACTATCAAGCATTCATTGTAAAATGACAAACATAGCTACATCCCAATTGGTTAAACTTAATCTTGCGATTTTAATTCGCTGCTGATCAACAAGTTAAATCGTTCCACTAAACAGTTGGTACAACTATTCACATATCGGACGCCACACGTCCCAGTTCAGTCACTATCACAAAGGTATTTGTGCACTATCACTGTGTTCAGTCGAAGTCGCTGTCCTCCTCAGAGGAGGACTCTGACTCGGAGCTGTCGGGGTGGTTCTTGGTGATTTCAATGCAGTTGTCCACATCGGTGAGCCTCTTCAATGAGCGTCCTGTAACAAGATTATCGAGTAAAGTTTTTAAGTATGTCATATGAAGATGTCAAGTTAAAAATGTAAAATAATAAACTTAAAACTATGTACAAGTTCCGTGTGTTTGTTACTAATTGTGCTGTATACTTTTTGTATGATGCATGTACTGTACATTATGGTTAGTTTTCCAATGAATAAGATTTTATAAATGTTTCTTTATAACTGTAACCTGTTATGTTTCTTGAATAAATAAATAAACAAATCAGACAACAAGGAAGAAAAGGTATTGTTTCTTGGCCACGTTTATTGGTCATACACACAAATACAAAAAAACCGGCCAAGTGCGGGTTGGACTCACGCATCGGGGTTCCGTACAAACTTATCTACTTAAAGAATCATGAAATTTGGCAAGAAGCAAGGTCACATGTCAAGAAAAAAGCTGAAAACCTTAAAAATGTACTCCGTACCAGGGTCGCCTGCTTGGGTACCTCCCGTCTTATCTATTTCTGCTACAAAGCAGCAGTGCTTGCATTGCTGTGTTACGGTTTGAAGGAACACAGCCGTATCTTACGGCTGTGAAATTACTGGGTGCCGTGACTTTATATCTTGTCACAAGTTAGCAACGTACACTGTGGTTTTTGTGGGGGTTGCAGATTTGCTGCGAATCTCACAAGAACCACATGTACTATAAGTTCGCTCGCCTTCTTCCCCCTGACGGTAACCAGCGAGACCGGGAAGCCCAAGTCCTGCATTGCACAGGTCACCGCCAGTCAGTCGTTGATGCTCCTAATGCCTCGCAGGAGCATCGCAAAGCCTTCCCATTTTGGGGAGATGAGAGGGGCTCCCCACAGTCGAGCAGACGCTGACGAGGTCATGGAAGTGTCCGAAATGGTTCCCATGGCCTTGTGCGGCGACGAGGCATCTCTCCTCGGTGTATCCTCGTGTGCATTGGCGTATCTAGAGTTTTTTTCTGGGGTGGGCCCTCGATTTTTGTTTGTAGTTATCACTGTTTGGCGTCCATTATAGAATTTTGAAACGGTAGCCTAACGTCCTGGGGTGGGCACGGAGAGTCTTCAATGCCCTCATTCCGCCGTCCAAGTGGGGGGTCAGCGGGCGACATGGTTGGGGACCGTATCGCCTGCATTGCACTCGAACCGTTCGATTGTAGGGGCAACTAGAGGATACTAGCTGCTTCTGGTGGAGAGGAACGGCCGTACTGTTACTTGTATTATGGGCCAGGCCAAGCGACTTACGCCCTGCGCATGCACGCAGTCGCCTATCTAAGGCCGGAGATGTGTTCCCGAGGAGTTTTGTGGTCGCGGTCTAATGCCGTGGAGTACCACACACCCTTGCCACTACCCAAGGAGCTCGGACGGTGCGCAAACACATTCCCCTCCTAATATAGTACCAAACACCTTGGGGCCGTCCATATATTACGTCATCGATTTTTGCTGATTTTCGACCCCCCCCCCCCCCCTTACAATCATCTTATCGTCATTTCCTAATGACCCCTCCACCCTTTCGCAAAACTGACGTCATTACCAGTTTGACAAAATTAAAACATTTGCGTATTTGAGAAAAATAGGGTAACATTAAAACATTTTGTTATAGAATCATCTTTTATTATTTTGTACTTTGGCAATGTTCATTAATATAATAATATTATCTATTCTTTAGTTTTCTTTGGATAGCTCCCACGGAGTAATTAATACCAATAGGTACTAGCAAAATATTTTGCACATTTTGGAGTAACTGGTATCACAATGACGTCAATTTCGACCCCCCCCCCCCCCTCCTTCATCCATCATTTACCGTCAACCGCAGACCAACCTCCCCCCCCAAATTTAGAATGACGTAATATATGGACGGCCCCCTTGTATAAAACAAACAACTTTACAAATTGATCGTTTCCATGCCAAAAAAGGTGTGCTGTCATCGCTGTAAAAAGACATGTGACAAAAATTTAACTAAACCGTTGCGATAGACCAATCAGAGCGCGTATATTGACTTTCAACTGGTCAATGACGTGATAATGTGGCGTTCTGATTGGTCGATCGCAACGATTTAGTTTCTATTCGGCTGTACTTATTAGTTGAATTGGGCCTCTGGTGTGCTTGGACAATCCCCCTGGCGATATAGCTCAGACGCGTGGGTAGTGATATCACATTGTGGACTCTACCTCTCGCGACCAAAAGGGCAGGGAGAACACAGGGGGGGGTTTTTGTGGGTTTGCCCGGCTCTCTGCTGGGACGACGGGTATGGTGTGGTTACGCATTACCCCTTGGAAAAAAAGGCTACGGACGGACAGATGGACACACAGACATGGAGAAACTATAAGGGTTCCATGTTGTTGTTTACTATGGAATCCTTAAAAGGTACAACTATTTCAATACTTTTGCGATGACCTTAATTATATGACTAGCGTTTGCGATGACCTTAATTATATGACCAGCGTTGTGTAAGTACCTGTTAAAGTAGTCAGGAGTCTGGTCTCGTTCCCCGGCGGCATGTTTATTGGGCCCAGCGTCTTTGCGAGCTCTCTAGCCCTGTCGGCTCCTGAAACTATATTTATTCATATATTTTATCTGTTAACAAGTCGGGCAGTTTCACGGGGCGGTTAACTATAATAAATAAAATACAAGCTAATTACAGATCCTCACATGTAGAAACTACTTTAGCGGTTAGCACTGAAAAAAAAACGCACACATAATATCACAATCAAACATCCTATATGAAAACGTTTAAACGACTTCTCACTGGGAATCGCTTCTATGATCAAATCTGTTCAGATAATTTCCCTTTGGGAAAAAAAAATCTGTTTATTTTCTTTTGACGTAGCGCTTTTCATTAAAACATGTTGAACAAGTGGACTAGAGACTGGCCTTCTAATCGGAAGGTCTGTGGTTCGATCCTGCCATGTGTAGCAATGAGTTTTTCGTTTTTCGAATTTCATATGTACATTTGCCGACGCTCCTACCTTATAGGAAAACATCGTGAGGCAATCCGCATACATCTGCAAAGAAATTCAAAGGTGTATGTGAAGTCGACCAATCCGCACTGGGCCAGCGTGGTTGACTAAGGCATGATCAAACATTTACCTCTAGATCCCTCTTGACTGTTGTCTTCAGTCATGGTTGCTCTCTCCGTTCTGTATTCGCCGCTGACGAGGTCCCACACGAAGAGGCACTAAAACAATATTTTATGATTGTAGTTTAGGCAATTGATAGTACAATCACAGGGCAATATTCAAATAGGCAATTGATAGCATCTCGACTATTGTCATGATAGACATCGAGGCTGGTTTAGTGGGTACGCTCCGCATTGTGAGTCCCACACACGCCTGTCAACTAGCCATCAACAGCTATGGGGCGCAAAAGCATTTCACCTCAATAAGAGAAAGGGTGGTAACAGTTCTCTTAACCTATTTTCGGTGTCCCGGCACGAGATTTACTATAGGGCATAAAAGTGCAAAAAGGGCAAACAAGTGCACACTTTGCTGCTTCACTCATATTAATCCGATGGGAGTGTAAGGGTATGCATGCAACTTAAACCTAACTTCAATGCAACGTATTCTAATGTCAAATATCAATGCAGATGAGTGCCCAAAGAAGTAAATAAAAATGCAAGGCGAGAGTTGTTGCTAAGACCACAGATTAGTTAATAGTTACTACGTAACAGATACATCACTCCCATAGAAACGCTCGAATCGCTGTAATAATAATAGCCAAAACCGACAAACAAAAGTCGCTGCAAGAAGAAAAGGTCTCTATAAACGTGAGCCGAGAATCGAGATTCCCGCGTACACCGCGTGATTGCGTCATCGAGCGAAAACATAAGGGTTGTACAAAGAACATAAACAAAATGGTATACGTAGGATTAATGAAATAAACTGATTGCAAGGAAAGCCCCACTCAAATGTACTTTAATTTTATAAAATGATAATAACAATAGTACTTTATTTGCAAGAATATGGTAAAATACATGATTGGTGTTAAATTATATACAATATTCCTCATAATCTACTTCTAAATTGGCAGTGCGCAAATATTGAAAATTTTAAAATATTTAGTACATGTCAAAAAATAAGAGAATAGAATATTATTTTACCGTCATTAATACATTTAAAAATTATAAAAAAATACATGTTATGTTGCTAAAAAAATACATGTATCCATACTATGTTGCTGAGGACTGAAGATTGTTACTATGGCAACGAATTACTGTCTTATTAGTTCGAATTACTTCGAATTTCTACTATGAAAAAAAATACATTTTTTTTTGTCTTTTAACAACTTACAATAGCTTCACAGTAATGTACCACCGTATGGTTAAATAAATTGATTAAATTAAAATTATTGTGTGGTTTTATAAACCACAATGCAAGTAGAACTTTTTTCGAATCAACATTTAACCGAAAATTTTCGAAAAATTATTCGATTTATGTATAAAAATCCCGTTTTTAGTTCTGAAAAGAAATTTATAAATAAAAAATTATTGATAAAAAAAGAAAATAAAAATCAAATTAATATAATAAACAAAAAAGCAATAAAATAAACAAAAAGAAACCAATAAAAACAAAATAATAAAAAACAATTTTATGAAAAAAAAAACAAGTTACAAGATTCGATAATAATAATAAAAGTGTCGCGTGCGGCGCGGCGGGTGGCGTGGCGGCGGCCCTCTGCCGGTCGGAGCGCCGGCGCGCTACTTAGCGGTAGGTATTTATAACGCTGCATTGCGAGAGTGACGGGGGCCTGCTAAGACTTCTAATGGAACACTAATTTATAATATGCGTTACGAATAATTACGATATAAAGAAATGTCAGGTTGCCGATCATTGCACTTCTCAGTCGTAGGTCGCGATCAAAGTGTAAGGTCGACGCGCCTGCTGACAATAAAAATAATTGCATAATGTACTTTGTACAGGGAGGATCAACCAACGCGAACGTGCCCGCCGAAGCAGGCGGTCACCCCTCACATCTAAAAAGTTAGTTTCGCATGTGGTGGTGGCTAGCAGAATTGGCCTTCCGACCAATGAGCGTAGCGTCATAACACCGATACTAATTTGAAATCTGTAAATTTTTCACACGCTATCTGTGGCGTGCCCGGGCGCGGATCCAACACTCAAAAAAGTTTGTGGTCATAGCCATCCGAGAATCGGCCAAGTGCAAGTCTGAGTATGACCTCGCTCGTGATCGTACAGTGCATCCCTCCGAAGATGTTTCCAAAACATATGACACTGACCGAGATTCATTGTTTTTTTAAGGCACTGGATAAAGTTATCGTCAGTCTATCGATCTCAATGGACCGTGAAAGTGTGACGTGACAAGTCTATTAGGGTTGCGGGCACGCCCATCGTGCCGACAACCGATGGATCCGCGCTTGGGCGTGCCGTATGAGAGACGGTGCCGGTGCGTCACCTGCGCGGCGTACTGCGCGCGGTGCTGCAGGCAGCGCGCGGGCGGCTCGCAGTCGGCCGCGTCGCCCGCGCACGACGACGCCCACAGCCACATCGCGCACAGCTGACGGAACCGAACGATCCGATCACCACCGAACATGGAACGGTTATGGAATAGTTAGTTAAAGTTAGTTTGCACATTACAATTGCACCGGTGTGTACAGGGGCTATTTGGAGCTAGGGTTAAAGTCACAAGTTAAGAAAAAATGAAGTTTTTATTATCTTGAATTTTTACAAAATAATATAAACGCGCCTTGTCCTGCTAAAAGTTGTGTCTGAAAACTAATTGCTCGCTTAAATCTTATGGGAACTGTATAAATACGCTGGTTACTTGAATGAGAGTACCTATTTTATTTAAATAAAACTACACTTTTCGGATTTGCTAGGGTATATTTGGTTTTAGGCGTTTTAATTATTTAGCTTCACTTTTCGAACGCTTTTTAGCATTCGTGGGTGGGTGCCATAGAGTAATCTCAGATTTATTATTTTACTACCATCATCTCATATATTAATGTGGTCCGTTTCGCGCAATCGGAACCGACGGTATCTATTGTTTTGACAGTCTGTGGATGGGCTTAGGATTTTTTTATTTTCATGATAGGATCTTAAGCAGTTGGAATACTCCAATCATTATCTCTGCTGAAATTCGGATGTTTAAAACTAAATCTACGCGAGAAAATTCAGAAAGTGTAGTTTTATTTAAAAAATGTGTAATACTCGTTAAAATAAAAGACAGTATAAAGTACTTATTTACCTTCGAATTTTTATGAGCAAATGATTAGCAGTCACACTTTAACTACCTTGAAAATAAAACTTTCTAAAAAATCATAAGTGAGATACTTAGTAAAATTGAGTGGAATAAAGAATTAAAGATAACAATCGAATGAACTAGTATTCTGCTACATATGCGGCTGGCCGTATTTAATGTAAAATAAAACTAAACACGTACATTGATGTATGTTTGGTCAATGATGGCCGATGTCTGGCCTGTTTACTGTAACACTCACCCCAGAGAGGCAGCCGCTGGACTGGCACACGTCGATGACGTGGCAGCCCCAGTCGAAGCAGTAGATGAACTTCTTCTTGTATATGTTGCACAGGCGGCCGCAGACTTCGTTGCAGAGGAGCTCGGTGTCGAGGGAGCGCTGGCGGGCGCGCGCGGTGAGGCCGCCGTTGGCACCACTTGTGCCGCTGGTGCAGTTGGCAACACTGGCGCCGTTGGTGCAGTTGGCACTATTGGTGCAGTTGGCACCATCGGCACCGGCCTCGCCCCGCGCGCCCGCCAGTCGGCCCCACGCCGCCGCGCTCACCGCCTGCAGCGGCGCGTACCCCGCCCCGTGGGCGGTCAGGTGCAACGCCACGTGGTAGCCCGACATGCAGTCATCTACCGAAACACGGCGCACACAGCACTCATTAAGTTTGCAAATAGCATGACGACTACGTGTTAGGCGCCGTTTTACCCGCGAATGTAACGTGATTGAAGAGGTTATCGAGCGAAATAAAGGTTCCAAAGTATTTGCGAGATATCTGTCTATAGGGCGAAGTCAACTGACGCAGCTGAAGATTGACGACGGTAGCCTCATTATGGCTCTCAAACAACTAAAAAGCAACAAGGCGGCGGGTGATGACGGAATCACTACAGAGCTTCTGAGAGCGGGCGGTAAGTCCTCCAAAGGCTCTTTAATTCCGTTATTTTCGAGTGCAGAACGCCTAACTAAAGCATGGAGTAAAGTGAGGTCATCTTGTTCTTCAAAAAGGGTGATAAAACACTCTTGAAGAACTATAGGCCGATCTCACTCCTGAGTCATGTTGATAAGTTGTTTTTGAGAGTCATTACGAATCGTCTCGCTCTGAGGTTTGACGACTTCCAACCTCCCGAACAAGCCGGTTTCCGAAAAGGCTATAGTACCATAGACCACATCCATACGCTGCGGCAGGTTATACAGAAGACCGAGGAGTATAACTTGCCACTTTGCTTGGCGTTTGTGGGCGGTGGGCGGTGCTGCAGTCTCTACAAAGGTGCCAAGTAGTCTACAGGTACATAGGGGTGATAAGGTACCTATACGGTAATGCCACTATGTCGGTTCGGCTCCAAAACCAGAGCTCTAATCCCATCCAATTGCAGTGAGGTGTAAGACAGGGAGACGTTATCTCTCCAAAACTCTTTACCGCTGCATTGCAGGATATTTTCGAGCTTCTGGATTGGAAAGGATACGGCATTAACATTAATGGCGAGTACCTAACACACCTCCGTTTTGCCGATGATGTAGTTCTAATGGCTGAGACCTTGGAAGACCTGAACACCATGCTCGGAGATCTCAGTAGTGCTTCCCAAAGAGTGGGTCTTAAAATGAACATGGATAAGACAAAAAACATGTCCAATGCCCATGTTGTACCCACTCACGTTAATGTTGGGAACACTACACTTGAAGTTGTAGATAGTTATGTATATCTGGGACAGATAGTCCAGTGAGATAAGTTCAACTTCGAGAAAGAGATTCTCGTTCTTTACCTCAGTGTCTCAAGACGAAAGTCTTTAACCAGTGTGTTGCCAGTGATGACCTACGGAAGCGAAACGTAGCCATTCACTACGGGTCTCGTCCAAAGGCTCAGGGTCGCTCAGCGGGCAATGTAGAGATGTTTGGGGTTTCCCTGCGTGATCGGATCCGATCTGCGAAAGGTCGCGGGAAGCCGATGGATGCGGGCAACACATGACCAATCGTAGTGGAGATCCATGGGGGAGGCCTATGCCCAGCAGTGGGCATCGTGCGGCTGAGATGATGATGATGATGTATCGTGATTGTGATTCCGTAGGAATTTTGAGATAAAATTTAATCTGCGTCTGTTACATTGTATCAAATTTTTAAATCAATGATTTTGAGTGAACTAGTAACAACCATCGTCACAGCTTTACATATTTTTTATATTATTAAAAGGATTGGTCGTTCGCCTTCTGTTCAGGCCAGGCTAGGCAGGCAGTCGCAAAGCAGAATGAAGTCATACAGGCAGATGGACCGAGCAATGGAAAATCAGTAATTGTACAGGCATCATGACAGATACTAATGAATCCAACGACCTCAAAATCTATTTCAAATTCCACAAAATCTATTTCATATTATGTAGTAAAATAACACTTCAAATTCAATGATGAGCAAATACAATGAAATGAATAATACATACGTCATTATATTAATGGAACAAATTTTTAAAAAATTTAATAATAGTTACCAAATGTACCAACTAACCTTCAGAATCTGTTATTATCGACGTAATTTCGTCGTCGCTCTCAACAAAATATCTAGTAAAAAATTTGCTACAGTTAGAATTTCCCGAGTGCACCAAATAAGGATCTTGGGGGCTGACCGAACAGTCTGATAGGGTTTTGGACGTATTGTCGTGAACTGCCACGGTTTTCAGTGAGCCATCGTCTAGCATTTCCATGATTCTATACTCGGATTCGCTATTACGGTCAGAGTCCAGGGCGCAGAGGCTCGTCGATTTCAAGTGGGAGCTAGTGGTGGGAGATGATGGGCGGCCGATTTGGTTGTGGGCGCGCAACACCACACATTCAACTGGCGGAGACTTGGCGCGCCGCGGCTGACTTTTGCTCGTGGATCCTATAAAATACTTCCTATTACTTCTTAACACTCTATAAGGTACTATATTCTCGTTGTTATCCTCTGAGAATTCATATTTCTTATCGGCTAATCTACGCTTCCTAAACATGCTCAGTTTTTCGCATTTGGTCTCTGTTTCCTCAACGAATTCATAAGCTTTTTCTGCGTTGATTCTATGAGTCTCATTGAACCGTGACATGCTTTCGGCGGGCCGCCGTCTCGGAGATCTCAGAGGCGGGCTTATTAATGTTCTTATCGATGGAGATGGCCCTTCCCATTCTTCTACCAAGTTGTGAGATATCGACGATGCTTGGATGCATAACTCTTGACCCATCATATCTGCTAGCTGCACAGGTCGCGATGTTTGATAAGGTTCCATTTCTAAGTCTGAGAAGTCTGCTAATATATTTTGAACTACATTGTTTTGATATTTCGGAGATTGGAAAGGCGCTGAAAAGTCTGAGCCAGGTGTACTTGGATTCGTGTCTATAGAATTTGTTTCATCCTTATCTAAAGAGACTTTGCTTTCCTCTATTACATCCTTTCCATCTTCATCTGGTTTAACAAAATCTATCTCCAATATATGTATGAAATCTGTGTAAATAATAATTTGGTTTGAGTATGCCAGTTGAACAACTGGTTCATACATGCTAGAATCTGATGTGCAGAAAAATTTTGTATGAATTGCAAAGTTATGCTCTAAACACCTTTTACCCCAATCAAGATCATCTGCAATAAATAAGTGAAGTATTATTTCAAAAATCATAATAATATTATTTGGAAACTTTACTTTGGAAGTTTGCTTGCCTTCATCTCTAGAATACAGAGCACATTTCTTACATCCTAGACGAGGAACTCCAATAACACTGAGGTAGGATCTTTCAGAACACGAGTCCCTGAAAAAAAGTTGTGATATAGATTTATATGTGCCTTTTCCACAGTCCACAGTTTGTTCCTGTTCGTATTACTCTCCTATACAGAATGGATTTTTGAGATGGGATTTAAAGGGCAGGTACATTAACCGTTATAGTTACAAGAAAACATTGTTAGACAACCATCCATAACTTTTTAAGATATTCTGATCTGCATTCACAGATTTTGGAAAAAAGTTACAGTCAACAAAAAAAAATGCTGAGATAGCAAAAAATTTTTTTTATGCCTATCGATCCTATTTCATGTAGGGATCAAAAGACTCTACGGGACCATTTAAGGTTTTTGGCGATTTCTGTCATTTCTAGTACTCATACCTTATGAGTACTAGAAATGACAGAAATCGCCAAAAACTTTTCCCATACATTTTGTACGAAAAATCCTCAGCTCCTATTTCATACGGTGATCTCTCTACGAATCCTATTTTTTTACTTTTAAGGGAAACTGTTAAGTTTATTTTTAACAAGATAGCGCTCAACCACATAACAGCCGCCGTACGAGTTCCAATTTGAACAGACAATTCAGAACACAGTGGATAGGGACACATGGTCCAATAAAGTGGCCACCTTGCAGCCCGGATCTAACGCCACTAGATTTTTTTTATGGGTCTACCTAAAAAACGAAAGTTACGAAAAGAAATACGACAGTGTTCAGGAACGAAAAACGAATGAATAATGTACACGACGTCGAGACAGCTGTTGAAATAAGCTTATCCACCTGGCAGTCAAGGACTCCACACCAATACCGAGGCCTCAGTCCACCCAAAATTCCCACTGCTCTAAACTTATGAAGAACAAAGTAAATGAAAGACGACATCTGCGAAAGATATGGCACACCACAAGGTATCCCTGCGATAAAAAAAGCCTTCAACAAGGCCTCAGAAGACCTAAAACACATGATTAGTCTGTTAGAAAACGAGCGCCTTCAAAACCAACTAGCTAACCTCACTCCAAACAGAGACAGTGGCTACTCTTTGTGGAAGCTAACGAAGAAGCTCAATCGGCCTAAACTGCACATACCACCCATTAGAGTCGATGGTGGCAAGTGGGCAAGAACAGATGCTGAAAAGGCTCAAGCATATGCAGAACACTTAATAATGGTATTTCAACCACTACCAAGCAAAAACCCCGAACACGATAAAATAGTGCACGACTATCTCGAAACACCACTTCAAATGTGCCTACCACTGAGAAGTACTAGCCCCAAAGAAGTTTGGAAAGAAATCTCGAAACTGCAGCAGGGTAAAGCACCAGGCTATGATCACATCGACGCACGCTTACTAAAGAATCTGCCTAGAAAAGGTGTGGTTTATATCGCTACTATCTTCAATGCCTGTTTGAGATTGGCAGTCTTCCCTGCTCAATGGAAAATTGCACAAGTCATAATGATAGCCAAACCAGGTAAAACACCTTATGAAGTGAGTTCTTACAGACCTATAAGTCTCCTACCACTGCTAGGCAAGCTTCTTGAAAAGATACTCCTGAACAGAATGCGCACTCATTTATCAGAAGTTATTCCTCCCCATCAGTTTGGCTTCCGAGAAAGACATGGAACTATTGAACAAATACATCGCGTCACAAATACTATAAGCCAAACGTTAGAATGCAAACAGTTCTGTTCTGCTGTCTTCCTTGACATTAGTCAAGCTTTCGACCGCGTGTGGCACGCAGGACTTCTCTATAAAATTAAAAAGCAGCTACCTCACTCATTTTTCACGATCCTTCAATCGTATCTTCAAGGACGATGTTTTGAAGTAAAGTTCAGTAACGAAATGTCTCAGATGAACTTGGTATGTTCGGGAGTACCACAGGGGAGTATACTGGGCCCCATACTGTACCTGATTTTCACAGCTGATTTACCTCTGCACACAAATACTCTAACTGCCACGTACGCTGATGATACCGCCCTACATTCGGTGCACGAGCACCCCACAATTGCATCCGCTATATTACAGGTGCATGTCCACAAAGTGGAGGATTGGTTAGATAAATGGCGCATTAAGGCTAACCAAGATAAGTCTGTCCACGTAACCTTCACCCTTAGAAAGCCAACATGTCCCCCAGTGAAGCTTTATAATAAAGAAATTCCTCAAGCTGAAGATGCAAAATACTTGGGCATGCACCTCGATCGATGACTCACCTGGAGAAAGCATATCTGGACTATGTACTGGCTGATAGGTCCTAAGTCCAAACTATTCCAGGAAAGCAAAATAGCTATATACAAGATAATTCTCAAACCAATCTGGACTTACGGCATCCAGTTGTGGGGTACTGCTAGTAATAGTAATATAGAAATTCTTGAGCGATTCCAGAGTAAAACACTAAGAGCTATGCTAAGCATACCCTCATACGTGAGCAACAAATACATACACCAGGACCTGAAAATTCATACAGTTAAGCAGGAGGTTGCCATGTGTAGCGAGGCATATCAGAAACGAATATCCACACATGTGAACGCTTTGGCTTTGGAGCTCAAAGGGAATGGAAGTGTCTCACACTCCCGATTAAAGCGACATAATGTCCCTACCTTAGTAAAAAGATTCGCTGACAAAAGATGATAAGAACTCATTTAATGGTTCTAACTGCCAAAAAATAATAATAAAATAAAACCTACCCCTCAAATAAATGGCTTGTTGTGCTCGCACAGATCGCCAAGTTACTGAACGGACATTAAAAAAAAAAAGTGTTCAGGAACTGAAAGATTCAATGACGAGGACTCTAAATAACATCCATCCAAGAAAATTATTAGCTGCTACATCCTCAGTACAAAAGCGGTAAACTTATGTATTCGTGAAGACGGCGGACATTTTGAGCAATTTATTTAATAGATAAATTAGATAGAATAGAATAGAATAGAAATCTTTATTTGCCAGAATATGGTTCTAAAGGTGTTACAGTTTCATTGAGCCGACATATCCTGTTGACTTAGTCAACGTGCAAATTTTCCGTCCTTTATAGGTACATTCTTACATTATAGGTACCACAAAAAAAAAATTATTTCATTGTTATGATATTAATAACTAGTATTTAAAATTTCAGTCATCATGTCACAATCAATAGTAATGTCATACTTTCAATTCTATTATCATTGTCATATTAGTTACCTGTTATCATTATTACATTAATAAAACAACAAATCACATAACAATATAAAATGTCCTAACTATCATTTAAAATTTCAGTCATCATGTCCCATTCAATAATAATGTCATACTTACTATTCTATTTTCATTGTCATATTCATTACCTTTAATCATTATTACATTAATTATTACATTAACAAAGAAAACAAATCACATAACAATACAAAATGTCCAATCATTTAAATTCTAATTATTATGTCATTAATGTCATATTACTCTATTTGATCACATAAATATTATTACATTAACAAAGAAAACAAATAGCACATTACAAAATGTCCAATCATTTAAAATTCTCATTATTATGTCATTAATGTCATATTACTCTATTCGATCACATAAATACTCTCCAACATTGTAATATATTTTATTAAGTAATATGTCAAACAATGCCTTTTTGAATTTAGTAAAGGGAAGACTTGTGACTTTATTTGGTAGTTTGTTAAAAATTCTGATAGCCATATTGTATGAATTTCTTGAAACGATTTTCAGCCTTTGATAGGGAACATACAGTTTATTTTCCTTTCTACCTCGGTAAACATAATCCTTGTTTGTTTTAAATAATCCAAAATGTTTCTTAACAAATAAGCACATCTCAAAAATGTATAAGCATGGGAGAGGCAAGATACCTAATGATTTAAATAGCGGCTTACAACTAGTTAGAGAGTCTACACTACATATTGCTCTTATAATTTTTTTTTGAATTTTGAAAATGACATTCATATCTACCGAGTATTCCCACAGTACCAGGCCGTAACGTAGTAGTGACGCCACGTATCCATGATAGGCTGACAAGGCAGCTTTTTTAGATACGACTTGTTTAATTCTATTCAAGGCTTAAACAAATCTATCTAATTTTGTTGCTAGTAGGTCAATGTGAGCTTTCCAGTTGCAGAATTTGTCAATCCTAGTTATTAGTTATTCCTAGAAATGAAACATTATCAACTTCCTTTATTTTACTTTCATTATTGTTAAGAGTGACTTTAAATGAATTGCTATTTAATGTTTGAAAATTAAGAATTTTCGTTTTTTCAAAGTTGATTTTTAAACTATTTTGTTCTAACCATTTTATTACATTGTTAAAATTTGAATTTGCAATAGCTTCGATGTCATTTACGTTCTTGCTTTTTATTAGAATGGTAGTGTCATCAGCGAATAAAATACTTTTTTGTTCAATAGAGTCAGGTAGATCATTAATATATATTAAAAATAATAACGGCCCAAGAACGCTACCCTGTGGCACACCACATTTATTGAAGGTGTATTCAGAGCTATAAACTTGTTTCGTTTTATTTACTATTTGCGTAATTTCGACACACTGTTCACGGATATTTTTGCGTTTGTTTAAAAATACATGTTTAAATGATATAATTTAGTATTTATTTTAATAACAGTTTTCCTTAAAAGTAAGAAATAGAATTTATAGAGAGATCACCTTAAAAAGTAGGATCCGAGGATTTTCCGTACAAAATGTATGGGAAATGTTTTTGGCGATTTCTGTTGTTTCTAGTACTCATATCTTAAATGGTCCCATAGAGTCTTTTGATCCCTACATGAAATAGGATCGATTAGCATAAAAAAATTTTTTTTTGCTATCTCAGCATTTTTTTTTTTGATTGTCACTTTTTTCCAAAACCTGTGAATGCTCATCAGAATATCTTAAAAAGTTATGGATGGCTGCCTAACAATGTTTTCTTGTAACTATAATGGTTAACGTACCTGCCCTTTAAATCCCATCTCAAAAATCCATCCTGTATATGCCTTTTCTGATGTTCGAATTGGCAGAATTGTTACACACAACATTAATAAAGCCAATTGTGAGGTTATCTCCTTGGTTCACTTTTCTATCTTTAAGTATTGATGATAAATCATTTTGCAACAAGTACTTACGCTATGCCATATACAACTAAAACTCCAGGGTTGTGCTTCCACTGCGCCATTGATATAGTCACTTTGCTGTCAACACAATCATCACCAAACAATGGTGTTTTGTGTACTGGCTTGACTACACGCCCTGGTACCCACAATAAAAAGTGCAATCTGAAAATATTTTTTTTTAAATTTGATTAAATATAGTACATATTCAATTTAAATATGTATTATTTAAATTGAATAAACAAGCCTTACGTAAATTTTGAGCTCTCTCTAAAATACACTTGTGTATTATGTTGTGTGGTAAAACTTAACAGAAATTGACCACATTGCGAAAAGCCCATAAATACATGTTCCCTGAGATATGACATTGGCACAATATCCATTAGACAGAACCGTAATCGTGGAGGTATTTTGTCAAAGACTTTTTTGCTCTTTTCATAAGGTTTTCTTGATGTGCAACCAAAAACCTATAACAATAATTAGCACAGAGTAAGTTTTTATACAGGTGTCCCAAAAAATTGTCTAGCAGAAGTCCAGGAGGATTTTTCATAGTTTTCGAGTTATTAACTTTTTACTTCGAAGAGAATTTTTCATCTCGCTGTCTTAGAAGGCCGATTTTAGTGGAAACAGTCCATTAAGTACTACTTTTATATGATTATGAAAGCTGAGAGTTTGGCAAAGTTTTTAGACCTAATTAGACACTATGAAGTCACCTGTTAGGATTTTTAATTTAATGTAGAAATTTAAAGTTATATTTCACCAAAAGAAAATTTTTAACTTTGTATGTACCAAATTATTCATAACTTTCATGGAAGTTACAAAGCTGATTATTAAAAGTATAAACTGATGGAGATACAGTTGTAAAAAACATATCTTAAAAAAGTCGTACTTTTTTGTAGAAATTTTTTACTAGCACTAGAATCAGCCCCTGGGAGGTTGTTGATTCATTAAAAATGATCCTGTATAGGTACAACACTACAAATAAAAAATGGCATAAAAAAGGCAATTTAATGCCACAATACATTCTCTCCTAGTCAATATGAAATATTGAAATTTATATCCACAAATTATATGTTGCCTTTTATATATCAAATAGTAAAAACCTAACAAAAAAGAGAAATAAAATACAGTTTTATTAGGGATGCAACTATGCCAATGCCGATAATCGTAAACAGCAGGTTATCATATTTTTTTACAATCATCCATATTGTAATAAGTATTTTTTTTATGATTATGATTTATAATGATTCTTAAAACTAGTTTGATGTAATAAGTAATATTTTGCATGAAAAAGAATGCAAGACAGCATATATCTTTGCGCTGGTAACATTAATGACAGCAATTTTTCTCATTTTTGATGTTATTGGAGAAAAATGCTGTAATTCCTAGCTTGAAGATTGGTCCACATTTATCCAACAAACCAGGGGCCTTATTCTGCTAGATTAAATGCATTTATGGTGTGTTAATAACACTTCAATAGCATTGCTATTTGAGACGGTTATTGGGTGTGTTAAGTTGAATAATAATACCGATATGAGCACTCACAGTTTATATATACAATTGACTCGGATTCTGATGATGATTTCATGTATTCGCAATATGAAAGCAGCAGCAGCAGCGAAAACGATCAAGAAGCAATTTTATCTGTAACTGCGTGCCGAACCAGAGTAAGACTTCGAAAAATTTACTTTAGAGATACGTCTTCTTCTTTTCTGTTAATGGCGGGAAATCCGAATTGATTTGAATTTCCTATCATTTGTAAATTTTAAAAGATCATTCACAGCGACCATGCTCCGTAGCATGGGCATTGTAAGCGCAAAGATGGCGTGGAAATGTCAAGGATGACTATCGTAGATGCAATAATGTTCTACGGACCACATTTGTGAGCGCTAAAATCAATTTTATTGTTCAATAAAACGCAGGGATAGTTGATTAACCAATAACTAACTAAAATATTTGTCACTATTGTGTCATCAAGATATTGTAGTACGAATAAATTGCACCAGAAAAAGCTTACAAAAGTAAAAGCAGTTTCATTGAAATGCTATCAAAACACTATTACAACATTAAGATGAGCAGAATTACGCCCCAGCTTCTGTAGACTTGGAAAGATTGTTATCCTTAAGATTTAATCCTTAAGAAAATAAGAAATAGACTGAAACCAGATAATTTAAAAAAATTATGATTACTTAATTATAATTTGACAAGAAATTGATTATAATTATGATATTTAGGTAGTAAATTAACATTAAAATTTAAATAAATGTTGATTTTACTCAAATGTCTTGTTTTATTAAATGTAAATAAAATATGTAATTGTAATGCATTTGTTATTGTATTTGCTATTATGATGCATTCGTCATTATTATCAGTAATGTAATAGAAATATCATTACATCCCTTATTTTTATCTTTGTTTGAGTATGAGAGAGGTAATTTGTTTTCGTTGTTAATGGATGAATTCATTAAATTTATACAAATAAATCAAAGTCAAAATAACAAGTTTTTACTAAATGGGTATGAATGTATATCGGGTACCAATAACAAAAACACAAATTTTTGTCTGTCTGTCTGTTTGTTCCCATTAATGTCCGGAACGGCTGGACTGATTTTTGACGGGACTTTCACTAATAGATAGCTAATTATATAAGGTACAACATAGGCTACTTTTTATCAAGATCTTAAAAAAAAATTGCCTACAAAAATCAAAATGCTGCCAAGAGATACTATTCCACGTGGACGAAGTCGCGGGCACAGCTAGTTTAAAATAATATTGAACATGTTTTTAAAAAGTCAGCACTTAGCTTTAATAACATTGTTTATTTTTCCACAGGTGAAATTACTAAATGACCAATAATACTCGTTTATGGATATGGTAATATATGGAAGAGTATAAGTTTAGCTTAGAGCATTTTAAGTAGTTTAGTTAATAATTCAAGCCTAAACAAATAAAATCGAGAATATTTATGATTTACTCTTCTGTGTATAACACACAAATCACCACATAGGTGCATATTTTGGTACACATATAAAATAAGAACATTTTTAAAATACATCTATGATAGGTAGTTTATTATTTGACAAAACTTTGAAAAATAAACAGTGTTAAAATACACTTAGACATAAAAAATGGTTATCAGTCGATCACAAAATCTTACCTCTCTATTAAATAATTTATTCACAATATTAGTATTACAATTGCACATATTTTTAGGAACATTAGTGCTAACTGAATTACATTCATTTTTATTAGATTTTTTATAATTTTCAAGTTCATCTGCTGAAGAATCCATATTCGTTTGTTTGACGATTTTTTTGACAAGTTATCAATTGTAACAACATAAAAAAACAAAACAGTTATGTAGAATAGCTAAATCACTATAGAGTATATAAGCGCATATTGAAAAGCTGAGAAAACTACCATAAAAGCTGCGACTCTCTCTTCTATTTAGTTTGAATCAGTGGCTGGCTATTCGGACTCGGTATTCAAGTATTCCGGCTGACCGCGCTGCCGTTCGAACCGCACAATGAACCGATCATAACAGATGACGTTACAGCGAGTCGCTCCATTCTCGGGCGCGTTTCTGAAACTAATGCACTAAAGTTGCTATATCTTCGTCATTTTAAGTCCGATTTAAATAATTTTTTCACAGTATTTACAGGTTTATTTGTCACCATAAGTCTGCATACCCGACAAAAAACATGACTGATCCTCATTGACTCGACAAAGTCGTTTCTAAACACCTCCATAAAAATCCTCGGATGTGTTTTTGAACTTGGATTGAGTCAATTTATCTATTCCGAGCGAAACTTATCCGTTTTGGAACGCAACTTTCGTCTGTGCAGACCTATTCTCTCTAATCTGTGGTGCTGACTGCTGTCATCGACTGTCAACTCAACAAATGTCGCTGTCATTTTATCTAAACTGTCATTCAATTTTTGAAACCGACTGGACCTGCGCTGCGCGCAATTTGCTTATCTAAAAATTGGAATATTTATAAAGGAAATAACGTTTTAAATATTATAAAATGGAACCGATGACTTTAGGCAGTCCACCACATTCTCCTTCTGGTAGCCCTAATGTTGGTTATTTACCGCCATTTCTTCTAGGGGAAATCAATCCTCCTACAACTCCGAGAACAAATAGTTTATCTCCCACAAAAGGACGAAATCTTGCTTTTGGTAAGTTATTATTTGATAATTCAACACAAGAAAAAATTCCACCTCCGACAGAATTCGAATCTGCATATCTTCAATAGACCGTATGTTGGAGTATGGTATGTTGAACACTAGCAAGCAGAAAATGCGTAACAAATAGAAATGTTAGGTATATGTTTATTTTTGTTTTGAAATGATTTAGTTGACTTAAAATAAATCGTATTAAAACAAAAAACAGTAACTGGTTTGTTTTTGAAAATACCATGCTGTGCATCTTAAAGCATATTATGAATTGCTTATTGTGACATAAATCTTAAATTTCCAGAATTTCTCGATTTTACAATAACATGACAACTATATTATTTTTACTTTAGCCGATCGTCGAATTTTTAAAATCCCCTTACCTACCACTTGTACAAGTTTTGCATAGTGTTTCCCTCCATATTCCCATTGTTTTGTGTATAACAAATTGGCCTCAACGTTAAAGGGCGTAAAGGATCTTTCTGCCTATCAGCTAAGGCGATCTTTACGTGAACACCTCAGTAACAACTTAAATAATCATTACTCATTATAAGTAACTGTATGTACACACACACACATACACACACACACACATCCATAAACACAATCAATAGATTTTTCCGTAGTCCTGTTTAATTGGTTTATTCTAAGTTAGTTTTATTGTGTTATATAAAAGTCTATTAAAATGAAGCCGTCAAAAACTACTAAATGTACATATAAAGTAATTGTACCGGTTCCTGCGACACAGGCCTAGAGTCTAGTGCAGTGACCGCTACCAAAGTGTTTAATGTTAATAGTTAGTTCTTAATTTAAGTATAATTTATTACCTAATTTTATAACAATGACTTTGTCAACCTAATTGGATAATTAAGATTTTTCTTAAAACTCTGTGTGAAACTAATGTTTACTGAATAAACATTATTATTATTATTATTTATCTAATAAATAGGTTCACCAACCAGCCCTCAGACATCAACTCCAGAACAGAAGATATACAAACAAAGTATGACAATGCACCAGCAAGCTCTTTACAACCAACAAAATGCATATGCCAATATACCTTCATCTCCTAATATTTCATATTCAAACAAACCTAATGGACCACCTATAGAAGATTTATTTGACACTATAAAAAGTAATGATAACAATCAATCAATATACCAAGATCACAGCTTCCTTGGATATGGAAATAACAATTCTATGTTGCAATCTTCATATACAAATAACATGAATGTATCAATTAACAATCAGTCAATGGTATCTCCGTGGCAGGATGGTTATCAGGAGCATGAAGAGTACTGGGTTACTGTCTTTGGATTCCCACCAAATGCTGCAAACACAGTTCTGGCTAGATTCAGTAATTGTGGTGCTATACTAGGTTAGTTGATTGACAATGACATTATTGTTCTTTTTCAAGCTTTTATGAATGAAAATAAATTGAATGTAAATTTAACTGATATATTACTTTCATATCTAGTCTATTAACATAGTATTTATTTGATGCATAGATAAACAATACCCTACTCAAGGTAACTGGGCTCATATACGATATGCTACAAGAGCAGAAAAGGAACGGGCTATGGGTCTGAGTGGGCGACAAGTGCTTCCTGGCATTATGGTAGGAGTTGTGGAGTGTAGAGATGTGCCTAGAATTAATGTTGCCAGTCCCCATATTACTTCCCCAGAAAGGTGAGTTGTCAGTTATTATTTCTGACTTAAATATAGTTCCACAGATGTATGTAATCATAAAAATGTGGGAAAACATCTTAAAAGAGTAATCAAATGTAAAATAAATTAGATGAACTATGTATGCTTTTTTATTTCAGGCAACCTGCAGGAGCAAGATCTCTGTGTCCTACACCGATACCATCAGCTCCAGTACCGCAGCGATCCAACGGAATCATTTCTAAAGCTTTAGATTATGTTTTAGGATGGTGAGAGGCACTAAATCAACTTAGGAAATATTACAGCAAATCCTCTCAGCTTAGTATAAATGCAGTACATTA
The DNA here is from genome assembly GCA_963935595.1 of Schoenobius gigantellus. Classification (NCBI taxonomy): domain Eukaryota; kingdom Metazoa; phylum Arthropoda; class Insecta; order Lepidoptera; family Crambidae; genus Schoenobius; species Schoenobius gigantellus. The sequence continues at coordinate 4,855,772 of OZ012549.1, forward strand.
AATATTAAGGTTTTAAATGAAAAACTGATATTTCTAGAACTAAATTTACTATTGTCATAAATATAATTAAAATTTTACAGATTCTTTGCAATGTATAAATATGCAACTAGTTTAATGATAATTCAATCGGTTACTGTAAATAAAATTTGTAATTTTTATGTAATAAACAACAGAAAATCCTATAGCCAAGCATTTTATTTGATTACATTTTCGAGCTTCTAGGAAATTAGTTTAAAATCGAAATACCTTTAATGAATTTCATGTCGATCACAATTCATTTTATTTAAATTCTCCATTTAAGGTCAAAAGGAATAATTTAAAAAAAAATCGTGATAATTCTAGGAACATCTCGAGCTGATATTATTATTTAATATACTAGCAGCATTAATCTTAGTAATTTGAAACCCATTTGAAAGATCTTAAACATAAACATTTATTTTAGGATGGTAACAGGCAAACAACTTTGTTTGATATTTTATTCAGTGAAAAAATTATTCTGATCCGTAACTTCCAACTGCAGCGGCTATCAATAAATGGGGCCACAGAAAGTAGATCCACTATTGACACTGAACTGCGCTTCTCAAACAGATTCTTGATGCTTGGGATGACAAGCAGGATGTAGTGTTTTTTGCTACCTTTCCAAAGAATTTCTGAAGTTGTGAAATGCTGCTAAGTACATAAAAATTTATGTATTCGCAATGAACATGTACCTAAGAAGTCTACTTAAATCATATTTATGTCAGATTGCAGACAGTTGTAAATAAGCGCGAACGCACACAACCTACTATCGGTGACCAATTTTTTGCCGGTGGAAATGGAAAATTAAAGTTATGGGGTTCTACGTTGCAACGCACACGAACTACAATAAGTCTGCCAAAGAAATCGATGAACCTGGCCGACCCAATTATATCGGTGAAAAATGATCGTTCGTAAATGTATAGGTATGTACGTTAACATACAAAAATCGGTCACCGATAGAGTCAGCCGTGTGCGCTCGCCGTAAATTGGAGTCTGCTACCACACCCATTTCAAAGGAATGCCTCGACGAATAATGTTGAGTCTTCTTACTCTAAGATTTGCGTTAATGACCTGCCTTACAGACTGAGATAGTATTATTTGCAAATTTTACATCTTAGAAGTTGGTAATCAGGCTTCTGATTAATCACAAATTTAGAAAGTTGCAGTATTTTTAGAATTCCATTCCCTAAATGAGAGCAGGGATAAAACGGGCAATAAAAATGTTTATGAAAATATCAAAGCTACGACAAAGTAATTATTATTTGGCATTTTTAATGAAAACGCGATATCCCAGCGAAAAAATTACAATTACGTTACAATAGGAAAACAATGAACGAGGACTACATGGGCAGATGGCTAGTGTAAAATCATAAAGGTAGTCCTTTTAGTTGATTTCTAGAAAAAATATATTTTCATGGCTCTATCAGCAGCCATGAAAATAATACCTAGATGGCGATTGTTTCGACTTCTTTAAAGGGGGCACAGTCAGCCCACTAGCGCCGCCATTAGTTTTATTAATTATGATGAATTAAAGACGTTTCTACAAAAAATAGAACAGTCGGGAAATCAATATAGATATTTTAGATTTTTGGGAGCCATTCAGGCATAGATAGGCCTTACTAATAACCATTGTATGCACCTGATTTAGTTAAACAGTGTTTTGTCACGTTCACTCGAATGACATTTCAAATTCGAACAAAAGAGACATACTTAACTATACAAGACTTATACAATGGTTATTAGTAAGGCCTTAAAAGTATAAGAATAATCATAATCAGAATTATTGCTAAAAGTGGCCACTTTAAGCAATAATTATGATTTCGACTATTCTATACGGTTAATGTTTTTAGGCCTTAGGCAACCACGCTGGCCCAGGATTGGTCGATTTCACATACACCTTTGAATTTCTTCGCAGACGTATGTAGGTTGCCTCACAATGTTTTCCTTCACCGTAAGACTGGAGCGTCAGATGTACACACATATTAACACATGGGTCTCCCGATAAAAAGGCCAGTCGCGAGTTCACAGCGCCACCGACGCTCCATTCATCGCTCATGGAGGTAAAATAGACAGACGGGCACATCTTACTAAAGCGTACGCTTATCGTTAACATACACGCAGTTACACACGGCATGCTCGTTAATGTTAAAAATACAAAAATATACATAGAGTTTCTATAATAAAAGTATGTGTGGCTGGTACAGAGGTCCCCTCTGGTAAAACCTGTTTTCTAAATTTATCACCGCGCGCGGACAATTTATATATGCTGTATTGACCCTTTGTATATTACAACTATGTAGGACACAACAAACATATAGCTGCTAGGTAATTATGAACATCTTTTTTGTGTCATGGATGGCGTTAAGCGAGTGAACCCCACGTCTGGTGCCATAGGCGAAAGTATTGGCGTATATAGGGTTTTTCTTCAGAGAGAGGGCTAAGCCCATGATTTTTGTGTGAAGTTATCAGTATTTTCTCTACCAAAATGTAGAGAAAAATTCGAGGATTCCGAAAAATGTATTATTTCCTTTATTTATTTAGATAAAACTACGTAAACAATAAATCAATTGCGTTATTTTTTTTATTGTCCATGTCTGTACCTCCCTCAAGGTACAGACATGGGCAAAACTGTATGGACGATTGGCGACCTCCTCATAATCACTCCAATCATTATCAAAATCATCACCAATCAAGCTGAAAAGAGTTTGCAGCCTTACTGTGTTACCTACCATCTTACACTTGGCAAACAATTAGTTACCTACCATCCTAAGACAATTTTTTACCTAAAATGTTTATACATATTTTAAATACCTAGAGTAGATACATTAAGGGATTTGATACTTAAAATATGAGTAAGAATAACATACACATATAGCAAAAACAATTCACTTTGGTTGCTCAATTGTAGCATTAGCCAGGTCTGTCATTTTCGGATACTTGATGTTATGTTTATCCAGTTCACTCTGAGACCACAGAATCATCCGTAGAAGGCTACACAACTTGGGATTTGTGTACTCCTGGTTTTCCATTTTCAAAATTGCAGCATTAAGCTCACTAGCAATCTAAAAAAAAAACAAAATTATCAGATTTTTTATAATTATTCAAAGGTGAATTGTTTCATTACCAAGGGTACGTTTGAAAACGAGTAATATTTACTCGGGGTAGAGTGAATTTCACCCGATAGCGTTCGAAAATCGCCCGAGTGAAACCGAGGGTAGCCGACACATTACTCTGCTCGTATTTTTGAACGCTGTTGTGAAAGTAAACGCAGGGTAATTTTCGCCTGACAGGAGTGAATTTCTCCCGGCCCCAATTCAACGTTAAATTTTACCTGACCTTGACAGTTCATTGTTCTGCGATCTGTGGCTAGCTTATATTGTTTTGAAGTCGAAGTTGAAGATACAAATGTTAAGTAAAGCTTTGTGCAGTTGTAAAATAAAGCAAGTTCGCGTTGTAAAACACAAAAACTCTTCATTTCGTTTCTAAATGACAGAACCCGTTTGAAAACTCGTGAATTGCGAAAATCATCCGCTAGCGTTTGAAAACCAGTTAAACTTCTCTTTTTCGCAATATATCTATCCTTTTCTTTTTTACCGAGTGAAAAACTCACGAGTTTTCGAACGGCCCCCAGAAATACGAGCGGAGTAATTTGTCGGTTACCCTCGGTTTCACTCGGGTGGTTCTCGAACGCTATCGGGTGAAATTCACTCTACCCCGAGTAAATATTACTCGTTTTCAAACGTACCCCAAATAAGTAAATTAATTAAAAAGCGCAAAACCTCAGACACCCCAACTTGTTTTTATTATAAACGAACGAATTATAAAAATAAATTAAATTCTTGCGGATTATTTTCGAAGACATAGGTACTTAATTATGTAACATTCTTCCGAAGACGCATTTTTGAAACAATAGAATTCACATTCGCATTCGAAATCGTAAGATTCGCATGCGAATTTCCAAATTCACTATTTTTAAATATATGCATTCCACCCACTCGTTTCAGATTTCTACTAGTAGAATATACCTACGAAACGTATATAATAAATGTTCCGTTTTATATGTGATTCAACACAAGTTTTTTTTTAAATTATGTAATAAGCTATTGCCATGTTATTGCGTACCGGATATTATTTTTTCTGCGTGCAACGGTTTCTAATATAGAATTTGTATTTCATGGCAGTACTGAATTCGAGTGATTGAAAAATCCTTTTAATTGAGAACAGTAGCAAATAATTTCGCACGTGGTTTGTATTCGTGTTCGAATTCAAGGTTCATTTCTAATGATTCAAAAATGCGTCTCCTGTATTGTTGTATTTCTTGCAAAGGATCTTTATGGTCCCGCGGCTGCGAATACTTTGTTGCCACTTAGCCGTCGCGAAGCCAAAAGATTAAGACGTTAGAGTAAAGTAAAAATTTGAATGTGGCGTAGTTGAACATTTTATTTTGGTTAAGACTGGCCGCACACATACGCTCTCCGCATTCGTCGTCCGAATGTGGGCACCCGAATGCATCACATCTATACAAAATACATTAACTGCCGCACACGTTCGTTTTTATTCCGAACGGGACACATTCGTACGTAAGGAATTTGAACATTTAGACGTTTAGATAGAATGGTAGAAATCCCGAATGGAAGAAGACGAACGTCTACGCTAGGTTCACGGAGTTCCGTTTCTGTATTCCGCGTTCGGAAATCGAATGCGTAAGACGTATCTGTGGGGCCAGTCTAAAATCCGACCAATATTTTTAATCAGTGGAATCCATTATACTCTAGATTCCGAACAAACTAGGATGTGCAGGATTTACGTAATTTAATCAAAAAGTTGTATATAGTAGTATAGTATAACTTTGCTTTTTTTGATAATAACCTTTTGACTGTGTGAAGGTAGCAAAAGGTCCGCAAACGGCGATGCGTGAGGATCTGGGAAGGCCAGAAGTGCCAGTGACCGCTCGAGCTCTGTCAATGCATTTGCATCATTTGCCCCGGCCTCTGCCAGTGTTGCACTTGCAAACGCTAAGGCTTCCTCGGCTCTGCCGGCACGAATCAATTCTAAAAGCTGTAATTGCTGTAAAGGGAAAAAATGCCAAGATATAATAAATATATAAAGCAAAAATGGTTACAGGTTGGGACAAGAAAGCTTATTGTAGGTAAATTATTTAATTTCTGTTTGGGCCAGATACATACATACTTAATACAATTCCAATCATAGTAACATTCAACGCGTTTGAATAATGTCAAATGTTCGCGCTATGAGGTATGTTCCTCCTCTCCCACCTATTGTCTCTCGATTGTATGCAAGCGAATGATGTACCAGTTTTTAAACTGTAACCGCACGATCGTCATTAACTGATTAAAATGATACGTATACGTGAAGTAACGTAAAAACTGCCACTTGGCGCCTTGTTGTTCTTGAGCTGTTTGAGAGCCACACTGATCTCGTACAGGCTGACGTCTGTGATATCTTTGGTGTAAATGGTCAATTTAGCTTTTAAAGTCTGTGGTCTGAATAACAAGAGCTTGTGATGTTGAACAGTGTGCATACAATTGTCCGATTTCAGCCATTAGCTCATCATATCAGCCAAGAGACGCCCACTGTTGGACATAGGCCTCCCCCAAGGATCTCCATACCGATCGGTCCTGCGCCTCCCGCATCCAGCGGCTTCACGCGACCTGCGTCTCCCGGTACGCGGCCGCCACTCGAGAACCTTTCCGTCCCAACGGCCGTCAGTCCTACGAGCGATGTGTCCTGCCCACTGCCACTTAAGGTTTGCGATTCTTTGGGCTACGTCGGTATCTTTTGTTCTACGGATCTCATCATTACTGATGTGATCACGTAGAGAAACCCTGAGCATAGCCCTCTCCATTGCCCTTTGAGTGACTTTGAGCCTTCTTATGAGACCCATTGTAAACGTCTCAGTTCCGTATGTCATTACTGGCAACACGCACAAATTGAAGACTGAGGCACTGCGGTAGATGGGCCGAGAATATGCTGCGTAGCTTCCCGAACGCTGCCCAGCCGAGTTGGATTCGTCGATTTACCTCTTTCTGGAAGTTGGACTTACCGAGCTGGACTATTTGCCCGAGGTAAACATATTCGTCAACAACTTCCAGCGTAGAGCCTCCAACAAGCACAGGAGTGGGTACTACACGGGAATTCGACATTATTTTAGTCTTGTCCATGTTCATTTTAAGACCCACTTGTTGGGAAACTACAGAGGTCATCGAGCATTGTGCCTAGATCCTCCACGGCCTCAGCCATGACTACAATATCATCAGCAAAACGAAGATGAGTCATGTACTCGCCGTTTATGTTGATGCCGAGTCCCCTTCAGTCCAAAAGCTTAAATACATCCTCCAACGCAGCTGTGAACAGTTTCGGCGATATAACGTCACCCTGTCTCATACCGCGCTGAAGTCGTACTGGTTTCGAATTTTGGTCCTGAAGGCGGACTGACATGGTGGCGTTATCGTACAATGACTGCAACACTTGAATGTACCGATAGTCTATTTGGCACCTCTGGAGTGATTTAAGTACGGCCCAGGTCTCGACAGAATCAAAAGCTTTCTCATAGTCCACAAACGACAAGCATAGTGGCAGATTATACTCCTCGGTCTTCTGTATATCCTGCCGTAGCGTATGGATGTGGTCTATAGCTATAGCCTGATCGGAATCCGGCTTGTTCGGGAGGCTGGAAGTCATCGAACCTGCGTGCGAGACGATTCGTGATGACCCTCGAGAACAGCTTATAAACATGACTCAGGTGCGTGATGGGTCTATAGTTCTTCAACTGGGCCCTGTCGCCCTTTTTGAAGAAAAGTGCCACCACGCCCCTGTACCATGCTTTAGGCGTTTTGCCCTCGAGTATGACGGAGTTCATTAGCCGCTGCAGCGGACTGGTAGTCCGCCCGTTTTAGGAGTTCGGCTGTAACTCCATCATCACCCGGTGCCTTGTTGTTTTTAAGCTGTTTGAGAGCCACACTAATCTCGTACAGGCTGACGTCCGGGATGTCTTCGGTGTAGTGCCGGGTCAATTTGGCTCTAGGGTCTGTAACCTGAATAACAGGTGCTTGAGATGTTGCGTAGAGCTGTCCATAAAAGCGTTCGATCTCGGCCATAAGCTCAGGTCGGGATGTAATGACTCTGCCGTCCTCTGTCTTCAGCTTCCTCAGCAGACTCTAACCAAGTGACAGATCTCTTGCGAACACTTTGGAGCCCTTGTTCTGCTCGATAGCCTCTTTAATACGTTCCGTATTAAATCGGCGTATGTTGCGAGTCAGACACTTAGAGATCTGTTTGTTGAGTCGCCGACGAGCATCTTCAGAAGACTGCCGACCCATTACACGCCTTTCCTCCATCAGCTTAGCTGTCGGCTCCGAGATCTTATTTCTTTGCTTAGTACGTCTGGGTTTGCAAAAAACTTTGCATCCACCGTAAGGACAGCTTCCACAACCCTGTCATTGTAAGTGTCCACATCCGTGCAGTCCTCCAGGCAATCAAAGCGATTTTGCAATTCGAGTTGAAAGCGCTCGGGGTTTTGGATCTGGATGGCTTCGGGACGGAGCGCAGACTTCACCAGTCGATACCTTTCCGCTTTTATGTTAAGATTCAAGATATTGTAATACTACTACTACGTACTCTTCAATACTTTCAGTGGTAAGGAGGCATCCATGGCATCCAAGGCCAGCTTCCAAAAATATGTCAGACAAAATATTTTACTATGTTTTTGATTTTTCATTCTAGCCTAGAAGTTTTATCAATATTGCAATGAAACAGCAATTTTTTTTTATATAACTATGTTGTCAAACAAGCATACCACCCACCTGATGGTAAGTGGTAACGGTCACCTAGTACATGTGGCTCTTGTAAGATTTGCAGCAAATCTGCAAGCCCCACAAGAACCACGGTGAACATTGCCAACTTGTGACATAAGATGTAAAATCACGGTACCCAGTAATTTCACTGCCATATTATTATCTTACCCTTCAAAACCAGAACACAGCAATGCGAGCACTGCTGCTTTGCGGCAAAAATCTATACAAATAAATAAAATTGAAGTGTCTGTTTGTAATATCAAAATAACAAGTTTTTACTAAATGGGTATGAATGTATATCGGGTACCAATAACAAAAACACAATTTAAAAAATTTCTGTCCGGCAAAAAGTAGCCTATGTGATACCTTATATAATTAGCTATCTATTAGTGAAAGTCCCGTCAAAATCGGCTTCCCGCGACCTTTGCCAGATCGTCGGTTCACCTGGTCGGCGGCCTACCCACTGAGCTTACTCCCTATGCAATAAAGTTAGAACGTGAGCAACTACAATAATAGACTACTACTATTTTTATAACCAACTTCTAAAAAAGGAGGTTTCTCAATTCGACCATATAAGCTTTTTTTATGTTTGTTCACGGAGAACTTCGTCGTTTATGAACCGATTTTGGTGATTCTTTTTGTATTCGATAGGGGTGGGCTCCAAGGGTGGTCCCATGATCACCAAAGTTAGGATCTGATGATTGGATCCCATAAAAATCGAGGGAAACCCTTTAAGTTTTAGGTGTGTCCAATGTGTTTTGAGTGTATGTTACGCGATTACTCCGCCAATTGTGGACCGATTTTCAAAATTCCTTTTGTATTCGATAGAGTATACTCCTGGGGTGGTCCCAAGATCACTAAAGTCAGGATCTGATGATGGGACCTCATGAAAATCGAGGGAATCCCTAATTTATCCACATGTATTAAATTAGGGTTCCTTTCACTAAAAAGTTTAAAAAAAGGGGTTGCATTAGTATATCGCATCCTGATATAAGGTTTTTGGGGGGGGGGGGGAACCCCCTCTGCCTCCCCAAGCGCGGAGATAAGTATTTTTCACTGAAAATTTTTTTGTGAAAGCTTTGCTACGGATTGATGTTTAGAATCACTGTGCACGAATTGGGGGGAAGGGACGTTCCAAATTTTCGACTTTATAGGTTCAGTCAGATAGCGGGCGGGGCGGGACAGCGACTCCACGTCGGCGGGGCGGCGGGACTGCGTGGACGTCACATAGCCGGCGTGACGGTAACATCGACGCCGACATCGCGCTGCGCTCACGCCCCGTCCCGCCAAGCTTTTGTTGTATTCACACCAGGCGCGACGTCGGCAGGGCATGACACGCCGGGTGAGACGATGCTGTGTGACGTCTTTCATAATAACTAATACATTACAACTGCTTATATCGCACCGACGCCCCGTCGCCGTCCCGCCCCACTTGCTGTCTGACTGAACCTTAATGCATTGCCAGTGTCCAAGGGCGGATCCAGCTTTGGTGCCAGGGGAGGGTCAAATAGTCGTGGTCAAGTCTCAAGTCACAAGAAGTTATAATTAAATTTTGATAATAAAAGATACTTACAGGTAAAAAGTAGACGTATTTTATTCATGTATGAGATGAGTATGTAAATTTTTAAAAACAGACAATTTTTGGAATTTTAAAGTTTTTTATGTTAGTACTTTATTAACTTTTATGAGAATAACAGTTCATTGAGGTAAGTTTAGTCGTTTCGATTGAGGTTAGGTCTTGCTAGAAGTTATTCGAAACAAAGCGCGCGCATGTGTCACACGAACCCAATTTTCCATTTAAGCGTCACCATTTTTAGGGGTTCCGTAGCCAAATGGCAAAAAAGGGAACCCTTATGGATTCCTCATGTCTGTCTGTCTGTCCGTCCGTATGTCACAGCCACTTTTTTCCGAAACTATAAGAACTATACTGTTGAAACTTGGTAATGATATGTATTCTGTGAACCGCATTAAGATAGATTTTCACACAAAAATAGAAAAAAAAACAATAAATTTTGGGGGTTCCCCATACCTAGAACTGAAACTCAAAAAAATTTTTTCATCACCCTTTACGTGTGGTATTTATCTATGGATAGGTATTCAAAAATAATATTGAGGTTTCTAATATCATTTTTTTTCTAAACTGAATTTGCGCGAGAGACACTTCCAAAGTGGTAAAATGTGTGTGTGTGTGTCCATCTGTAACTTCTAAAATAAGAGAATGATAAAACTAAAAAAAATATATGATGTAAATACATTACCATGCAAACTTCCACCGAAAATTGTAAGTAGTTTTTTTTTGAGAAGTAATTAAATGTTTAGCAATTATAAAATTTGGTGAGCCACAAAAAAACAGCATTTAAATAATTTGGTCGGCATACAAAGATTTTGTTTGCATTTAAAAAAATCAGGCAGCAATCCTTGTTCTGCAAATAATTTTGATAATGGTCAAAAATTAAATCATAAATAGGCAGCTTGCAATAATATGAGTTTGCATAATAAACATTCAGTCCGCAAAATAACTACTTGATCAGCTAGATTTCATGATTGATCAGTAGAGAAAACATGTCTATAAGCAGTGTATTTGATTGGTATGCATATTTAAAACATGGTGAGCAAAATAACTAAAAGGATTGATTAGAATAAAGATATAGCTTAGGTACCTACTTAATTGTTTTATATTTTTTGATTTATCTCAATTATATTTTATAAGAATAAAAAAATCTTTTATTAATTTACACTTTTATAAATAATACATACAGAGAGTAAATAAATTACATAAACTTGGTAAGGAATGCGCCCATTTTTCGCATGACAAGTAAAGTATTTTTTCTACTTTTATATGCAGCTCAAAATGAATTTTTTTGCTTACCTCTGAGTGCTTACCAAAATTTTATTAACCTTCGAGCGGGCGCGCTGTCGTAAAATTAACGACAAATGCGCTTTACCGCTTCCCCCACTCTTATCACTTAGTCCCAAGCATCGAGCTCCGGGCTATGCGATGGCCAGTGTCTCTCTAAACTCCAGACGTATCGGGTGTATTTAGAAGTTTTTATTATTCATTGATTTTTGGAAATTTCCGTTGAACGTAAATTTTACGACACGCGCCTTATCGTGTAAGTATTTTAAATAAACTACTTTTTTTCTATTTCTTTCTCACTTATATTCTTTCTTTGAAGAGTTCGAGTTGCATCGAAGAGTTTTCCTAAAAAATTTGGCATTGACCATGATGAAAGAACATCTTATATTCAGATCAAATGCCAAATATTTACCGCAAGACATAAGCGGTTTTCTCAAAGTGAATTACGGTCGGGAAGTTGAACCGATAACAGAAGAAGAAGCAATAAGCAGTCCAAAATGCGGTGTTTGTCGGTCATGTGCACTGGAGAAGAAAAGATCCTCGGCATCAATGAAGTGTTGCCGTTGCCAGTCCTTTACATGCAAAAAACATTCTGCAGTTGAGGTGGTTTGCAATTTTTGTAAGGATGACAATATTGATTCCAACTGAGACGATTAAATATTTTGTTTTTAAATATTAATATGTTTTAAATTATTTTTTGTCAAATATATATATTTTTAAAGTACTGCCATTTATCATTTTTCATAACCTTACAGCAATTCCCAAACATTTATATGAATTAAATACCATTTACATGGAGAAAAATTGATGTTGTAAAATTTACGACACGCGTGCGAAATTACACTGCGCGCGCCCGCTGGAAGGTTAAACTGGAGCAGCTCATTGCAGCTTATATAATTAATTTGCTGTAAAAAATAAGTACAGCCATCCAGAATGACAAATTGCTGATTGATTTTGGAATGTTTGCTGGCCATGAGTTGCTGATCAATTAGCTATTTCTGCTCACAGATTATATTTTTCTGCTCACAAAAATACGAATACTATGCTAACCATTTAAATAATACCCGTTTTTTTTAATACGTCATAAATCGTAAACCGCAATTTACCTTTCATTCAATCAACTCAAATATAAATATGAAAAAAAAAAAAATAATTTCATAAACAAACCTTATGCATAAACCGTGAACCATTATTTTCTAATAATAAAAATCCCATAATTTAGGTACCTAATTATAATGTTTACTTATCAATAACTTAATTTTAAAAAATACACTATTATTAAAACATTGATCAAAGTTACAACGAACTACAAGAACTTTTATATAATTTTACTTGCTGCTATGGAACCCTTCATGGGCGAGTCCGACTCGCACTTGGCCGGTTTTTTCACGCTAACATCAAATGTTAACCGTGTTTTGCGTTTCTTCTAACAAATGTTAACATTTTTAATTGTGATATTTTTCACAAAGGGAACCTAACCCAAAAATTGTTAAAATGGAACGCATTATGTTAACATAGGATGCTAAAAATGTTGCTAAAGCTGCAAATCTGTGCACAAATGGAACGCGCCTCAAATGTGACATCAGATGAAAGGTGGCGGTGGGGCAGTAAAATTCAAATTTTAAATGCGTTCGTTCCCGAATAATGTGTTTGCCATCATACAAAGTATTATATTAAATTAATTAAATATTGCAGGTACTTACATAAAATCTATTTTGTGACAAAAAATATATAAAAACATTATGTTTAACAATTTTAATTAGTGGTCTACCTAGGTCCTGGACCCAGCCCAGGGTCATCACCCCCATGACCCTCCCCCTGGATCCGCCCTTGCCAGTGTCGAGCAATATGTCAACGAAATGGGTAGGAATTAAATTGCTAGACCGTACAAACACAAACCTTATAAAATAAATTCTACAAAAAACCTGTGCTGCCAGTCTTACCTGCAAGTGAAAATAAAGATATCTATCATTATCTAATAGCTCGGGGTGAAGTGCGTTGACCATTGCAATAGCCTCAGGGATTCGACCACCTTGAACAGCTTCACGAATCATGATGCGCTCATCCAAAGAGCTGCACAAGGCGGGTTCTTGTAGGCCTGCTTCTTGCTGGAATTTTAGAGCTGCCTCTTTGAAGCCCTCTGTAATTTCAGCATCACGATTAAATATTGTCTTGAACATCACAATTTTGGGAATATTTTTCTGTTTCATGGTTTTCAGAGTGATTTTTCAATAGTTGGATTTTGTTTTCGAAGATTACGAAGTCTGATGAATATTTTAAAAAATAGTAAACTGAAACATCATGATATATTAAGATTTTTACCTGTTACTAAATAATTCATTATGAGCATGTTCATATCAGTCCTCGATATCCTGCGATCTTCTTTGTCATATGGATCGTTAGGATTATGAATAGAATTGTTTAAACTCATGGTAACTACTAATTAGATACGTTAAATAAAAGAAAACGTCACTTATTCAAAATGATCGAACTTTTACAACAAATAATAATTACAATGCACTGTAAATTAAATGTTTACGTCCAAAATGATGTCTAAAATTGAAATTTTTGAAACAAAATATTATTTTTTTGTTGACTTTTCCCATTTTGTGATGGCAAGTGAAACGGTGCCCATACAGACAATTGTTCTGTCGTTCTCTAACTTGTATCTTCCAGTGTAATTCTTTTTAATCTTAGGGTACGTTTGAAAACGAGTAATATTTACTCGGGGTAGAATGAATTTCACCCGATAGTGTTCGAGAACCGCCCGAGTAAAACCGAGGGTAACCGATCAATTTCTCTGCTCGTATTTTTGAACGCTGTTGTGAAAGTAAACGCAGGGTAATTTTCGCCTGACAGAGCTGCGTTCAGAACCTACACTCGAGTGCACTCCGAGTGCACTCTGACAGCAACCGACCCGTTCAGAGCCTCTGGGTAAAAAACGCTCTGACAGGCGGTTAGTACACTCTGTGCCCGTTCCGAAGCTTCGAGTGATGCAACCAAACAACCATCTCGAACGTGGGGTGAAAAACACTCTGACAGATTTTATGTCAAAGTCGATGTCAAAAATACGCTAATTATTTATTATTTTATTAAATAACACTACTTTGAACTCTTTTAAGCCTAATACAAGGGAAATATAGTGATTTCGATGTGTTGTAATTATTTTTAAGCAGAAAAATGGATATTGAGTGTTAATTTCATAGTAAGGATTAGTAATATTTTGCCCTTTGCTTGATCTTGATCGGCAAGATACAAACTAAAAAAAAAGATAGCAACCGACCCGTTCTGAACCTCTGAGCGAGTGTGAAAAACACTCTCGGTTGCATTACTCTGACCCTCGGAACGCAAGTCAGGAGTGAATTTCTCCCGGCCCCAATTCAGCGTTTTTTACCTGACATTGACAGAGGCGCGTTCAGGGCCTTCGCGCGAAGTACAACTTTTCGCTCTAACCCCGTTCAATGCCTTCGAGCGTGACAACCGGGTGAAACAACCGCCCGTTCAAGACCTTTGAGTGTCGGCGCGAGTTACAACCGAACAACCATCGAATTTGATGGTTGTAAAACGCTCTGACGTTTATGACTGAAATACTCTTACGTGATTGGATGATAGTGGCGGCCATATTCTATAATGTCATCTACTAGAAAGAGTGAGAAATAAAAAATCATGTGAAAGAGGGAGATAAAAGATTTGGTTGCTGCAATCCGTTCAACGCCTTTGAGCGAGTTAAAAAACAACCGGACAACTACACCCAGAGGCGCTGAACGCGCCTCAGTTCATTGTTCTGCGATCTGTGGCTAGATTATATTGTTTTTAGACTGTCAACTCGGTTGTCAAAGTGTAAATACGTGCGATTGAGTTAATTTCGAAATTATCAGAATCAACATTAGTATTAATAGTGTTTTTGTGTTACCTTTGGCTTATTTGTGAAGTACTTCTGCCTGTGTAAGTTTTTTGTGTGTTTATTTCCTCCTAGGTGAGATCGACGACTATGTCGTCGGTCTCACCCGAACCGCCTGACCCTGACCCGGACTTGGTGCCGCAAACCATCAGTGAGGAAATAGTTTTTTCCAACGATGTCCAATGTGACTCCCGTACTAGTCGAAAAAGATCAATTATAGAAGACACGTCTGCTATTCCTACTAAAGTAAATTCATCCGGTAATAACCCATCTCAGTCAATACAGCATGTATATACACACCCAAGTTTGACTGATGTTAAGAAATACTCCAACCTAGATAAAGGTCCTTTTTTGGTACATGTTTCCCGGACAGAACCGCATCCCAAGGCTGGAACCACAATCAATCCTATTCTCTTTGGAAAATTACTAGTTACTGGAAATGTCAAAGATATTGTCAAACAAGGAATTAAAAATGTTGGTAGAAATCGCATTTCAGTACAATTCACAAATGGGGATGATGCCAATGCCTTCATTTCTAATCCGATCCTGGCTTCCAAGAAATTTTCTGCCATTATCCCTTCTTTCAATATCACTCGCATGGGAGTTGTTCGTGGTGTCCCAACTGAGTGGTCCATGGAAGAATTTGTTAATTCTGTAGAAATACCAGAAGGTTGTGGTCATATTCTTAAGGCAAGAAGACTCAACAGAAAAACATTTAAAGATGGGGCTCCAGAGTGGATCCCAACGCGCACAGTAGTAATTACTTTTAGCGGTCAAATTCTTCCATTAAAAATTTTTTGTTTTTATTCAGCACTTACAGTTGAACTATATGAACTCCCAACTATTCAGTGCAATAACTGTTGTCGGTTTGGACATGTTAAAGATAAATGCCGTTCCCAACCTAGATGTTACCGTTGCTCCAAGTCTCATCAAGGCATGGATTGCTCTGTCTCTGAAGAGTCAGCAACATGCATTTTCTGCTCAGGAAGACACTTCGCAACCAACAGAGCTTGTCCAGAGCACACCAGACAAAAATCAATTAAAACTACAATGTCACAACACAATAAGTCATATGCTGAAGCTGCCGCACTTTTCCCTCCAGTTCGTCAATCTTATTCAAATATAGTTAGGGAATCACTTCTAAATAACACTCCCCCTGTTCAATCTCTTTCCCCTGTTAGTACACCTCCCCATCCTCCTTACTCCCCTCTCACTCCCCGTGGTCCACAGTATCATCCATCTTGTACACAAGTCACTCCTAAACGTAGCACTCATTTAGAAAATAAAGGTTATGGCAGAGATTTTCACAATTCATTAACAAACCATTATAATCCCCCAGAACCCAATAATGGGGTAATGTTTAGGTCACAATCCCCTACAACTACAAATCCTCATATATCTCCCCAATCTGTACATTATTTAGACTCCTTATTAACAACCATTCTGAAAATTATGGACAAGTTTAATGACATCTCTCCACCGCCCAACGTTGCTCACAAACTCAATCAATTAATGGAGATTATTTATAAAATTCCATCTAATACAATGGAATGCACGTAGCATTCGCCCTAAAAAACATGACATTCTTGAAATGATAAATAGATTCAGACCTGCTGTTTTTGTTATTTCTGAGACATGGCTTTCCCCTGGATCTCATTTTAGAGTTCCAGGGTATGTCTGTCTTCGGGATGACAGAGATGACGGGTATGCTGGCTCAGCTATCTTAATAAATAGGAACTCAACTTTTTCACGCATCCCTCTCCCAAATATTCCAGTGGGTATTAATGCTGTTGCAGCAAAAGTTTCCAATTTAATGATTTTATCTATTTACATTCCCGATCCCAATATAATTTCTATTTCTGACTTACATTGTCTCTTTTCCAATTTATCCCGCCCATTTATAATAATGGGGGATTTTAACCTCTCCCATATTATCTGGGGTGGCTCCCATTACGACCCTTTAGCTTGTGAATTAGTAGACCTAATGGACACAATGAATATTTGTCTATTGAATGATGGTTCCCCAACCAGATGTACTGCTCCAAATGCTAACGCAAGTGCAGTGGACCTCACAATGTGCTCGACTGATCTGTTTTCCAGATTTTCCTGGAGTGTTCTTCCTGAAACATATGGCAGTGATCATTATGTGATTTCAGCTTCACTATCCATCCCATCAGCAGAACGTAGATCTGTACCTCCATTACTGAAATACAAACTCAGTGGAGCCAATTGGGATTCTTATTCTACAGATTCCGACATTAATATATTATCTATACCTAAAGATAACTCCAACAGTCTGCAAGAACAATATGACCTATTTATTTCCTCATTAGAAAAAGCAGCCAATCAAAATATCCCATTAAAAAAAGATAAGGTAAAGTCTCTCCACCTTGGTGGGACTCTGAATGCACTAAGATGCAAAAGCGCCGCAAAGAGGCTGAGTCAAAGTACTGCAATGCCATGTCAGTTGAAAACTACATAAATTTAAAAAAAGTAACAGCCATTACAAAACATTTTTTTAAAAAAAAGAAAAAGTTAGCATGGGTAAATCTATGTGAAAGCCTATCCCCCCGTACTCCAGCTACGATTATATGGAGATTCATCAAACGGTTTAGGGGCTGCTTTTCTGCTCCATCAGAATCAAATGATTATAGTATCTGGGTTGAGGATTTCTTACATAGGTTGGCCCCATCCGATATTCCAAATATTGACTGCTTTCCAACTCCATTCCCTACAACATTCCCTCATCATCCTTTTAACAATCCCTTTACAATGGCAGAACTCATTTCGGTTCTGGAACAATTAAAAGATTCCTCCCCTGGTTTGGATGGTATTCCATACTCCTTTATTTCAAATGCTGGGGATTTTACTAAATAAATGTTTTTGGAACTCCTAAATAAATGTTATGATTCAGGAAATGTTCCTAGGTCCTGGAAGAATCAACTGATAATTCCCATTTTAAAACCAGGAAAAGACCCCTCTAAAGCAGAATCTTATAGACCAATAGCTTTATCCTCTACGCTATGTAAAATTATGGAACACCTACTTAAAAGAAGATTGGTCTGGTATGTGGAGAGTAAAAACATCTTTAGCACCACCCAATTTGGCTTTAGGAGAGGAATGAGCACCATGGATAATTTAGCTATTCTGTCCACTGACATCAGGACTGCTCTATCTAAAAACCAATTTCTTGTCGGGGTATTTCTAGATATTTCCTCAGCTTACGACAATGTGATTCTTCCGGTGCTCAGGCAGAAAATGCAGCAGCTGAGTATCCCTGAGAGGCTTACACATTTTATATGCAATCTACTTATGAATAGATCAATTCAAGTTCGTACCCATGGTGATCTTTCCTCTCCAAGACAGATATGGAAAGGACTTCCACAAGGATCAGTATTGAGCCCAACTCTGTACAATATTTACACCTGTGATTTGGACAAATGTGTGGACTCTTTCTGTAACATTCTACAATACGCTGATGACATTGTCCTGTACACTGCTTCATACTCTTTAGAAGATGCAGCTAAAAAACTCAACCAGGCCTTATTTTATTTGAAAGACTGGCTGCTCAACCATGGTCTCAGCATATCAGTCGACAAAAGTAGCACAGTTATCTTTACCAGAAAAAGATCCTTCCCAAATATTGTTATCAAATTTTGTGATCAGCCAATTCCAAGTAGTACACAATTTAAATTTTTAGGCGTTATTTTAGATAAAACCCTATCCTTTAAACCCCATCTAAATTACATAAAAAATAAAGCTGAAAAATCCCTTAATATTTTACGTTGTCTATCAGGAGTTTGGTGGGGAGCTCATCCTCGTGCACAGAAACTTCTGTACAATGCCATAGTACGTAGTCTCTTTGAGTATGGATCCCTAATTTTAGAGCCCTGCAACAAAGAAGCCTCACTAGCTGTTAATAGAGTTCAATTTAAAGCATTACGCTTGATACTTGGAGCAATGAAATCGTCTCCTACCAATGCTCTACAAGTTGAAGCTGTCGATCCACCACTAAGCCTGAGAAGAAAATTTCTCTCTGACACATATTTTTTTAAGGCCTTTCAAAATTTTAATCACCCCTTGATTCCCAAATTAAAACAATTGAACTCTGTAATCCCCCAAAACACTTACTGGTCCAATAAAGATTATCCAAACCTAATAAAAAGTCTTCATAAATTATTTAAATTAAATTATAATTTTCACCAAATTAATTCTCAAATTTTAACAACAGTTTCTTTTGAAGCCCTTTTATATAAACCAAAAGTTTTTTTAGATTTAGGTATTAATAAGTATTCTTCTGGTGCCAATGCCTTACTTCTGGAGAAAATTGACAGTAATTGGAGGGACTGGCAAGTTCTTTTTACAGATGCTTCTAAGTCATGTGATGGTGTCGGTGCTGCTGTTTTCTTCCCAAAGCATAACATATTTTTAAATTTTAAATGTCCACCCTTAACTTCTATATTTACTGGTGAAACAGTGGCAGTATATGAGGCTATCAAATTCATTCACTCCCATAGGTTCAAAAAATCAATTATTTTTACAGACTCCCTTAGTTGCCTCAAGGCACTATCCTCCAACCTCTTTTCCAAAAACATCAGATCCCCTCTTATTTTACTAACTAAACAGCTGTTGCTTGATTGCCACGAGAATAACCTTTCTATCACTCTAGCTTGGATCCCTAGCCACTCAGGTATAGATGGTAATGATGCTGTTGATGCTGCTGCCAAGGATGCGGTTCTGACTGGCTGCAACGATCACTTTAAAATCTATTTACACGACCTTTGTCCATTGGCTAGAGTAGACCTTATGGCGGATTGGAAAAAATGTTGGGATATATCTAAAACGTCCAAGGGTAAATATTACAGTGACATCCAACCTGACATACCTCCGAAACCTTGGTTTTTCCATTACCCTTCTACTGACAAACGCGCTACCTCGATCATAAGCAGATTAAGACTTGGACACTCGTGCACTCCTCTCCATCTTTATAAAATTAACTAGATGTCGCGTGTGTGCCGCGGGGTGCCAGCACCCCGCGGAGGTGGATCGCCCACTTTAGCTTTTGTAATCAAAAGGTTATCGGTTGCGAGTAGGTGCAAAAATGTATTTTTTTTTGTCGAAGTTGAAAAAATTTGCCTAAAAAAGGTGTTCGATTATTAAAAAAACTGGAAAGGATACGATCTACTCGGAATGCGCTTTCATTTGATACCCATATAACGTGGGTGGCAAAAGAAAAGCGATCGGCCAATTAGGGGCGGCGGCCATATTGAATTTGAAGTAATGTCATTGACTGTATCGTATTTTACACTAAAATTCCATTCATTTGATACCCATATTCCGTGGGTGACAAAACAAAAGCGATCTGTCATTTCGGAGCGGTGGCAACACTGAATCATCATGTGGACGCGTGTGTGCCGCGAGGTGCAAGCACCTCGCGGTGGTGTAGTCCTCACATCGCTTTTGTAATAATAAAAAAAGTTTTCAGTTGCGATTTGGTGCAAAAATGTATCTTTTTTCAGGTCAAATTAAAATTTGCCTAAAAAAGGTATTCGATTGATCAAAAAACTGGAAAGGTTATGTTGTACTTTATACGCTATTTTATGTCGAAGCGATGTCGATGTCGCGTGTGTGCCGCGGGGAGCAAGCACCCCGCGGTGTAGTGGTCCACTTAATGTTTTTCTATGCAAAAGGTTTTCAGTTGCGAGTCGGTGCAAAAAACATTTCGTTTTTTTAAGTTACATAAAAAATGGTGTTCGATTATTAAAAAAAACTGAAAAGGTTACGTTCTACTCTAAAAATCCTTACATTTGACACCCATATTACATAGGTGGAGAAGGAAAAGCGATTTGACATTTTGGAGCGGCGGCCATATTGAGTTTGAAGCAATATCACTCACTGTATCGTGTTCTACTAATAAAATCCTTACATTTGATACCCATATTACATAGGTGGCAAAACAAAAGCGATCCGTCATTTTGGAGCGGCGGCCATATTGAATTTGGAGAAACGTCACTTACTGAATCGTATTCTACACCTAAAATCCTTACATTTGATACCCATAATACATAGGTGGAAAAGTAAAATCGGTCTGTCATTTCGGAGCGGCGGCCATATTGAATTTGGAGAAACGTCACTTACTGAATCGTATTCTACACTTAAAATCCTTACATTTGATACCCATATTACATAGGTGGAGAAGGAAAAGCGATTTGACATTTCGGAGCGGCGGCCACATTGAGTTTGAAGCAATATCACTCACTGTATCGTGTTCTACTAATAAAATCCTTACATTTGATACCCATATTACATAGGTGGCAAAACAAAAGCGATCCGCCATTTTGGAGCGGCGGCCATATTGAATTTGGAGAAACGTCACTTACTGAATCGTATTCTACACCTAAAATCCTTACATTTGATACCCATAATACATAGGTGGAGAAGTAAAATCGGTCTGTCATTTCGGAGCGGCGGCCATATTGAATTTGGAGAAACGTCACTTACTGAATCGTATTCTACACTTAAAATCCTTACATTTGATACCCATATTACATAGGTGGAGAAGGAAAAGCGATTTGACATTTCGGAGCGGCGGCCATATTGAGTTTGAAGCAATGTCACTCACTGTATCGTGTTCTACTATTAAAGCCCTTTCATTTGATACCCATATTGCATAGGCGGTAAAAGGAAAGCGGTCGGCCATTTTGAAGCGGCGACCATATTGAGTTTGAAACAATGTCACTCATTTTATCGTGTTCTACTATTAAAGGCCTTTCATTTGATACCCATATTGCATAGGTGGCAAATGAAAAGCGATCCGCCATTTTGGAGCGGCGGCCATATTGAATTTGAAACAATGTCACTCACTGTATCGTGTTCTACTATTAAAGCCCTTTCATTTGATACCCATATTACATATGAAAATTACAAAAGAAAAGCCATCCGCAATTTCGGAGCGGCGGCCATTTTGATTTTGGAGCAATGTCACTCACTTTGTCGTCTTCTACTCCCAAATCCCTTTCATTTGATACCCATATTGCATGGGTGGCAAAAGAAATGCAATCCGCTATTTTGGAAGCGGCGGCCATATTGGATTTAGACAAAAATCATTTACTTGTTTTTGTTTCACTCTTAAAGCCCTTTCATTTGATACCCATATCGCTATGGTTGCAAAAGAAATGTGATCTGACATTTTTTTAATAGCGGCCATTTTGAATTCATAGAGGTGACGTTACTTGTATCGTGTAGTACTCGCATAACCCTTTCATTTGATACCCATATCACCACTCCGCGGCTGAAAACCGCACCGAAATAGCAAAAAGCGCAAATTTTTTAAAAAAGGCCGCCAACGACGCCGCCATCTTGAAAAGTTGAAATGTCAATTTTTTTTAAAATACTTGACTATATTTCCTATCGATTGGTATCACCAGCTGGCCCCTAACCCTAACCAAACCCCGTCAAAAAATCGTCAAATTTGGGTCGTGGCTGACAACATAAACCGCCCCAGCTGCCAGTGTTGCCATATCACCGGCCCCAAATGGTGGTAGAAATGATCAGCGATGTCTGTTCCATCCCGCTATATGAAAAAAAATCGAAAAAGTCGAAATTTACGTTTTCCCCCAAAACGGGGAAATTACCCCAAAATCGGGGAAAATTACCCCACGGTTGGATTTCCCTCGGCGAGCACTACGAAAGGCCACCCGGTGTTGTCAGTCGAAAAACGCCGGCAACCGCGTCAAAATCGCGAATTCATGTTTTCGATATTGCAACCCTTAACAAAATGGCCGCCAGCGGAGCCGCCATATTGAAATGTCAAAGTTTCGGATTTTTCCCGGTAACTACATCATATACGGAGCAGGATGACGTTTACCCCAAGTTGCCAGCTCATCTGGAACGGGGAGATCAATTCGGGTCAAATCGGGTCTACGAAAAAATTCAAACCTCCTTGGCGGCCAGTGTTGCCAGTTGCGGAAAATAAAAATACCAGAAAGTCATAGAGGCCCCGACGCTCTATAGGCGCATCGGGTTGAAAATTGCAAAAAGTCGTTATTTCGAATTTCGACTATTCGGGCCTCCAGAGGAAAAACTACCAAAAACGGTAGAAAATTTTTCACACCTGGCAACACTTTGCGCCGAGTTCTAACCCCGCCTAGAACATTTGACCCCACTCCGAGGCCGCCATCTTGGCGAAAATGCGGTTCAAAAAAGTCAAAAATTTGAGCGTTCCAAGATGGCCGCCGGCGTCGACGCCATTTTGATTTTCGCTAATCGGCCCCCATAATCGGGAACTCGAGGACGAGTTTAAGGGAATTCATCCAAAAAATCAGCCGAAATCCCGAAAATCACGCGCGTGTTCGGTCGCAAACACGGGGCGAAACGGGTTTTTCGATCCAAGATGGCGGCGCGGCCATTTTGTTTTTTCGCATTTTGACAGTTGCACCTCATCCCCGGGAGCGACACGATCAAAAACCATTAAAAAAACCAGCACGCTCGGAGCCATTTTGGAAAAGTTGACATTTCGCGGTGGCGGCCATCTTGGATTTTTCAAATTTCGAATATCGAATCCTGTGTCTTTTAATCAGTAGTCCATCTCTTTCTAACATCCCAAAACCCAAAAGTAACTGCAAATGTCCCAAAAATACCCCTGACCCCCTAGACAAGATGCCTTTCGATAATCGCTAACGCAATCGCTAAATGGACAATGTATGAGATTTGACAGTTGCGCTCGAAAGCTAAGCGACAGCTTATGTCAAATTGCATACATTTTCCTTCTAGCGATTGCGTTAGCGATTATCGAAAGGCATCTTGTCTAGGGGGGCTGATCAGTGAGTCAGTGAGTGAGTCAGTGGTAATCCAGCTATATATAGTATAGACTAGATGTCGCGTGTGTGCCGCGGGGTGCGCGCACCCCGCGGTGGTGGACCCCCCACTTTAGCTTTTGTAATCAAAAGGTTATCGGTTGCGAGTAGGTGCAAAAATGAATTTTTTTTTGTCGAAGTTATAAAATTTGCCTAAAAAAGGTGTTCGAATATTCAAAAAACTGGAAAGGATACGTTTTTCTCTGAATGCTCTTTCATTTGATACCCATATTACGTGGGTGACAAAAGAAAATCGATCGGCCAATTCGGAGCGGCGGCCATATTGAATTTGGAGTAATGTCATTGACTGTGTCGTTTTTTACACTCAAAGTCCATTTTTTTGATATCTATATTGCGTGGGTGGCAAAAGAAAATCGATCTGTCATTTCGGAGCGGTGGCAACACTGAATCATCATGTGGACGCGTGTGTGCCGCGAGGTGCACGCACCTCGCGGTGGTGTGGTCCTCACATCGCTTTTGTAATAAAAAAAAGTTTTCAGTTGTGATTTGGTGCAAAAATGTATCTTTTTTGAGGTTGACTTAAAATTTGCCAAAGAAAGGTGTTCGATTAACCAACAAGCTGGAAAGGTTATGTTCTACTCTATAAACATTTTTATTTGGAAGCCTTTCCATATCGCGTGTGTGCCGCGGGGAGCAAGCACCCCGCGGTGGTGTGGTCCACTTAATGTGTTTCTAAGGGAAAGGTTTTCAGTTGCGAGTCGGTGCAAAAAATTTTTCGTTTTTTGAAGTTACATAAAATTTGCCTAAAAATGTGTTCGATTATTCAAAAAATTGGAAAGGTTACGTTCTACTTTGAAAATTCTTTCATTTGATACCCATATTACATAGGTGGCAAAAGAAAAGCGATCCGCCATTTTGGAGCGGCGGCCATATTGAATTTGGAGCAACGTCACTTACTGAATCGTATTCTACACTTAAAATCCTTACATTTGATAGCCATATTACATAGGTGGAGAAGGAAAAGCGATTTGACATTTCGGAGCGGCGGCCATATTGAGTTTGAAACAATGTCACTCACTGTATCGTGTTCTACTAATAAAATCCTTACATTTGATACCCATATTACATAGGTGGAGAAGGAAAATCGGTCTGTCATTTCGGAGCGGCGGCCATATTGAATTTGGAGAAACGTCACTTACTGAATCGTATTCTGCACTTAAAATCCTTACATTTGATACCCATATTACATAGGTGGAGAAGGAAAAGCGATTTGACATTTCGGAGCGGCGGCCATATTGAGTTTGAAGCAATATCATTCACTGTATCGTGTTCTACTTATAAAATCCTTACATTTGATACCCATATTACATAGGTGGAGAAGGAAAATCGGTCTGTCATTTCGGAGCGGCGGCCATATTGAGTTTGAAGCAATATCATTCACTGTATCGTGTTCTACTAATAAAATCCTTACATTTGATACCCATATTACATAGGTGGAGAAGGAAAATCGGTCTGTCATTTCGGAGCGGCGGCCATATTGAATTTGGAGATACGTCACTTACTGAATCGTATTCTACACTTAAAATCCTTACATTTGATACCCATATTGCATAGGTGGTAAAAGGAAAGCGGTCGGCCATTTTGAAGCGGCGGCCATATTGAGTTTGAAGCAATGTCACTCACTGTATCGTGTTCTACTATTAAAGCCCTATCATTTGATACCCATATTGCATAGGTGGCAAAAGAAAATCGATTTGACATTTCGGAGCGGCGGCCATATTGAATTTGGAACAGCGTCACTTACTGAATCGTATTCTACAATTAAAATCCATACATTTGATACCCATATTACATAGGTGGCGAAAGAAAAGCGATTGGACATTTCGGAGCGGCGGCCATATTGAGTTTGAAGCAATATCACTCACTGTATCGTATTCTACTAATAAAACCCTTACATTTGATACCCATATTGCATAGGTGGCAAAAGAAAATCGATTTGACATTTTGGGGCGGCGGCCATATTCAATTTGGAGCAACGTCACTTACTGTGTCGTATTCTACACTTAAAATCCTTACATTTGATACCCATATTACATAGGTGAGGAAGTAAA
The DNA here is from genome assembly GCA_963935595.1 of Schoenobius gigantellus. Lineage (NCBI taxonomy): Eukaryota > Metazoa > Arthropoda > Insecta > Lepidoptera > Crambidae > Schoenobius > Schoenobius gigantellus. The sequence continues at coordinate 4,881,289 of OZ012549.1, forward strand.
AGCGATTTGACATTTCGGAGCGGCGGCCATATTGAGTTTGAAGCAATGTCACTCACTGTATCGTGTTCTACTAATAAAACCCTTACATTTGATACCCATATTGCATAGGTGGTAAATGGAAAGCGGTCGGCCATTTTGAAGCGGCGGCCATATTGAGTTTGAAACAATATCACTCACTGTATCGTGTTCTACTATTAAAGCCCTTTCATTTGATACCCATATTACATAGGTGGCAAAAGAAAATCGATTTGACATTTCGGAGCGGCGGCCATATTGAATTTGAAGCAACGTCACTAACTGTATCGTATTCTACACTTAAAATCCTTAAATTTGATACCCATATTACCGTGCCGCTACCGAAAACCGCACTGAAATAGCAAAAAGCGCAAATTTTGAAACAATGGCCGCCTGCGCCGCCGCCATCTTGAAAATTTTAATGTCATATTTTTCATGTCAATCCGACTATATGTGCTATCAAGTGACATTACGAGCTACCCGCTAGCCCTCACACAACCCCGCCAATAAATCGTCAAATTTAGGTTGTCGCTAACAATAAAAACGATCTCACCTGCCAGTGTTGCCATAACACCAGCTCCAAATGTTGGTAGAAATGATCAGCGACGACTGTTCCACCCCGCTATTTCAAAAAAAATTGAAAAAGTCGAAATTTACGTTTTCCCCTAAAACGGAGAAATTACCCCAAAATCGGGGAAAATTACCCCACTATTAGATTTCCCTCGGCGAGCACTACGACAGACCACCCGGTGTTGTCAGTCGAAAAACGCCGGCAACCGCTTCAAAATCGCAAATTAATGCCTTCGAAATTGCAACCCTTAACAAAATGGCCGCCAGCGGAGCCGCCATCTTGAAATGTCAAAGTTTCGGATTTTTCCCGGTAACTACATCATATACGGAGCAGGATGACGTTTACCCCACATGTCCAGCACATCTGGAACGGGGAGATCAATTCGGGTCAATTCGGGTCTACGAAAAAATTCAAACCTCCTTGGCGGCCAGTGTTGCCAGTTGCGGAAAATAAAAATACCAGAAAGTCATAGAGGCCCCGACGCTCTATAGGCGCATGGGGTTGAAAATCGCGAAAAGTCATTATTTCGATTTTCGACTATTCGGGCCTCCAGAGGAAAAACTACCAAAAACGGTAGAAAATTTTTCACACCTGGCAACACTTCGCGCCGAGTTCTAACCCCGCCTAGAACATTTCATCCCACTCCGAAGCCGCCATCTTGGCGAAAATGCGGTTCGAAAATGTCAAAAATTTGAGCGTTCCAAGATGGCCGCCGGCGTCGCCGCCATTTTGTTTTTCGCCAATCGGCTACCATATTCGGGAACTCGAGGACGCGTTTAAAGGAATTCATCCAAAAAATCAGGCGAAATCCCAAAAATCACGCGCGTGTTCGGTCGCAAACACGGGGCGAAACGGGTTTTTCGATCCAAGATGGCGGCGCGGCCATTTTGTTTTTTCTTATTTTGACAGTTGCACCTCATCCCCGGGAGCAACACGATCAAGAACCATTAAAAAAACCAGCACGCTCGGAGCCATTTTGAAAAAGTTGACATTTCGCGGTGGCGGCCATCTTGGATTTTTCAAATTTCGAATATCGAATCCTGTGTCTTTTAATCAGTAGTCCATCTCTCTCTAACATCTTAACACCCAAAAGTAATCGCAAATGTCCCAAAAATACCCCTGATCAGTCAGTCAGTCAGTGAGTGGTAATCCAGCTTTATATAGTATAGACTAGATGTCGCGTGTGTGCCGCGGGGTGCGCGCACCCCGCGGTGGTGGACCCCCCACTTTAGCTTTTGTAATCAAAAGGTTATCGGTTGCGAGTAGGTGCAAAAATGTTTTTTTTTTGTCGAAGTTATAAAATTTGCCTAAAAAAGGTGTTCAAATATTCAAAAAACTGGAAAAGATACGTTTTTCTCTGAATGCTCTTTCATTTGATACCCATATTACGTGGGTGGCAAAAGAAAATCGATCGGCCAATTCGGAGCGGCGGCCATATTGAATTTGGAGTAATGTCATTGACTGTGTCGTTTTTTACACTCAAAGTCCATTTTTTCGATATCTATATTGCGTGGGTGGCAAAAGAAAATCGATCTGTCATTTCGGAGCGGTGGCAACACTGAATCATCATGTGGACGCGTGTGTGCCGCGAGGTGCACGCACCTCGCGGTGGTGTGGTCCTCACATCGCTTTTGTAATAAAAAAAGTTTTCAGTTGTGATTTGGTGCAAAAATGTATCTTTTTTGAGGTTGATTTAAAATTTGCCAAAGAAAGGTGTTCGATTAACCAAAAAGCTGGAAAGGTTATGTTCTACTCTATAAACATTTTTATTTGGAAGCCATGTCTATGTCGCGTGTGTGCCGCGGGGAGCAAGCACCCCGCGGTGGAGTGGTCCACTTAATGTGTTTCTAAGCGAAAGGTTTTCAGTTGCGAGTCGGTGCAAAAAATTTTTCGTTTTTTGAAGTTACATAAAATTTGCCTAAAAATGTGTTCGATTATTCAAAAAATTGGTAAGGTTACGTTCTACTTTAAAAATTCTTTCATTTGATACCCATATTACATAGGTGGCAAAAGAAAAGCGATCCGCCATTTTGGAGCGGCGGCCATATTGAATTTGGAGCAACGTCACTTACTGAATCGTATTCTACACTTAAAATCCTTACATTTGATACCCATATTACATAGGTGGAGAAGGAAAAGCGATTTGACATTTCAGAGCGGCGGCCATATTGAGTTTGAAACAATGTCACTCACTGTATCGTGTTCTACTAATAAAATCCTTACATTTGATACCCATATTACATAGGTGGAGAAGGAAAATCGGTCTGTCATTTCGGAGCGGCGGCCATATTGAATTTGGAGAAACGTCACTTACTGAATCGTATTCTGCACTTAAAATCCTTACATTTGATACCCATATTACATAGGTGGAGAAGGAAAAGCGATTTGACATTTCGGACCGGCGGCCATATTGAGTTTGAAGCAATATCATTCACTGTATCGTGTTCTACTAATAAAATCCTTACATTTGATACCCATATTACATAGGTGGAGAAGGAAAATCGGTCTGTCATTTCGGAGCGGCGGCCATATTGAATTTGGAGAAACGTCACTTACTGAATCGTATTCTACACTTAAAATCCTTACATTTGATACCCATATTGCATAGGTGGTAAAAGGAAAGCGGTCGGCCATTTTGAAGCGGCGGCCATATTGAGTTTGAAGCAATGTCACTCACTGTATCGTGTTCTACTATTAAAGCCCTATCATTTGATACCCATATTGCATAGGTGGCAAAAGAAAATCGATTTGACATTTCGGAGCGGCGGCCATATTGAATTTGGAACAGCGTCACTTACTGAATCGTATTCTACAATTAAAATCCATACATTTGATACCCATATTACATAGGTGGCGAAAGAAAAGCGATTTGACATTTCGGAGCGGCGGCCATATTGAGTTTGAAGCAATATCACTCACTGTATCGTGTTCTACTAATAAAACCCTTACATTTGATACCCATATTGCATAGGTGGCAAAAGAAAATCGATTTGACATTTTGGAGCGGCGGCCATATTCAATTTGGTGTAACTTCACTTACTGTACCGTGTTCTACACTTAAAATCCTTACATTTGATACCCATATTACATAAGTGGAGAAGGAAAAGCGATTTGACATTTCGGAGCGGCGGCCATATTGAGTTTGAAGCAATGTCACTCACTGTATCGTGTTCTACTAATAAAACCCTTACATTTGATACCCATATTACATAGGTGGCGAAAGAAAAGCGATTTGACGTTTCGGAGCGGCGGCCATATTGAGTTTGAAGCAATGTCACTCACTGTATCGTGTTCTACTAATAAAACCCTTACATTTGATACCCATATTGCATAGGTGGTGAAAGGAAAGCGGTCGGCCATTTTGAAGCGGCGGCCATATTGAGTTTGAAACAACGTCACTCACTGCATCGTGTTCTACTATTAAAGCCCTTTCATTTGATACCCATATTGCATAGGTGGCAAAAGAAAATCGATTTGACATGTCGGAGCGGCGGCCATATTGAATTTGAAGCAACGTCACTCACTGTATCGTGTTCTACTAATAAAACCCTTACATTTGATACCCATATTGCATAGGTGGTGAAAGGAAAGCGGTCGGCCATTTTGAAGCGGCGGCCATATTGAGTTTGAAACAACGTCACTCACTGCATCGTGTTCTACTATTAAAGCCCTTTCATTTGATACCCATATTGCATAGGTGGCAAAAGAAAATCGATTTGACATGTCGGAGCGGCGGCCATATTGAATTTGAAGCAACGTCACTAACTGTATCGTATTCTACACTTAAAATCCTTAAATTTGATACCCATATTACAGTGCCGCTACCGAAAACCGCACTGAAATAGCAAAAAGCGCAAATTTTGAAACAATGGCCGCCTGCGCCGCCGCCATCTTGAAAAATTTAAATGTCATATTTTTCTTGTCAAGCCGACTATATGTGCTATCAAGTGTCATTACGAGCTACCCGCTAGCCCTCACACAACCCCGCCAATAAATCGTCAAATTTGGGTTGTCGCTAACAATAAAAACCGTCTCACCTGCCAGTGTTGCCATAACACCAGCTCCAAATGTTGGTAGAAATGCTCAGCGACGACTGTTCCACCCCGCTATATCAAAAAAAAATGAAAAAGTCGAAATTTACGTTTTCCCCTAAAACGGAGAAATTACCCCAAAATCGGGGAAAATTACCCCACTATTAGATTTCCCTCGGCGAGCACTACGACAGACCACCCGGTGTTGTCAGTCGAAAAGCGCCGGCAACCGCGTCAAAATCGCAAATAAATGCTTTCGAAATTGCAACCCTTAACAAAATGGCCGCCAGCGGAGCCGCCATCTTGAAATGTCAAAGTTTCGGATTTTTCCCGGTAACTACATCATATACGGAGCAGGATGACGTTTACCCCACATGTCCAGCACATCTGGAACGGGGAGATCAATTCGGGTCAATTCGGGTCTACGATAAAATTCAAACCTCCTTGGCGGCCAGTGTTGCCAGTTGCGGAAAATAAAAATACCAGAAAGTCATAGAGGCCCCGACGCTCTATAGGCGCATGGGGTTGAAAATTGCGAAAAGTCGTTATTTCGATTTTCGACTATTCGGGCCTCCAGAGGAAAAACTACCAAAAACGGTAGAAAATTGTTCACACCTGGCAACACTTCGCGTCGAGCTCTAACCCTGCCTAGAACATTTTACCCCACTCCGAGGCCGTCATCTTGGCGAAAATGCGGTTCAAAAAAGTCAAAAATTTGAGCGTTCCAAGATGGCCGCCGGCGTCGACGCCATTTTGATTTTCGCTAATCGGCCCCCATAATCGGGAACTCGAGGACGAGTTTAAGGGAATTCATCCAAAAAATCAGGCGAAATCCCAAAAATCACGCGCGTATTCGGTCGAAAACACGGGGCGAAACGGGTTTTTCGATCCAAGATGGCGGCGCGGCCATTTTGTTTTTTCGCATTTTGACAGTTGCACCTCATCCCCGGGAGCGACACGATCAAGAACCATCCAAAAAACCAGCACGCTCGGAGCCATTTTGGAAAAGTTGACATTTCGCGGTGGCGGCCATCTTGGATTTTTCAAATTTCGAATATCGAATCCTGTGTCTTTTAATCAGTAGTCCATCTCACTCTAACATCCCAACACCCAAAAGTAATCGCAAATGTCCCAAAAATACCCCTGATCAGTCAGTCAGTGAGTGAGTGGTAATCCAGCTTTATATAATATAGATATTCGGGACTCTCCCTTATGTGATTGTGGCACTGAGGAAGGATCTACTGACCATATTCTGTTCAACTGTCCACGAAATCCATATTCCCTATATGATGTATTACCTCCCTTTATTCCTCGCCCTATAAATGTCAAGTCTCTTTTAGCTATGTTAAATTACCCCATTATGAAAATCCTTTGTAAATATATCTCCACTTGCGACATCAAACTATAACCGTACTATGCTTTATGTATAGTGTATGTATGCTATCTTTGTGTTCTGTGTTGTGATGTTTTGTTTTGTCCCTTTTCCAGGTAACCCAAAACAAATTCTTTGACACATTTGGCCACCTTGGAAACAAATAAACTCTAAAAGCAGTATTTTATCTGAAACTGGAGATTGGCAGTAATGGTTGCTGACCGCGACCAATTGCCATAAAATATAAGAAGTAGAAGTTGAAGATATTGTTTTTAAGTCGAAGTTAAAGATACAAATGTTAAGTAAAGCTTTGTGCAGTTGTAAAATAAAGCAAGTTCGCGTTGTAAAACACAAAAACTCTTCATTTCGTTTCTAAATGACAGAACCCGTTTGAAAACACGTGAATTGCGAAAATCATCCGCTAGCATTTGAAAACCAGTTAAACTTCTCTTTCTCGCAATATATCTATTTTTTCTTTTTTATCGAGTGAAAAACTCACGGGTTTTCAAACGGCCCCTTAATGTTTCTTTTCTTCCGTTTTGGTGGTCATGCTACGGGGGCAGCCCCTGTAAAAATAAAGAATAAAAGTTAGCGTGTGGCATTTTTCTAAGGGGGCTTGCGACAGCCTCACGCTATTTTTTCCGCAGTTAATGTCATCTCCATGCATTTTTTCTGCGCAACGACTGCGGAAAAGTTTGCGTGTGGCATTTGTCTAGGGGGGCTGACCCCTTAGGCGTGGGCCAGATAGAAAAGGCGCGGGCGAGGCGCACCTGTGGCGCGCCATCGGCGCACCGCTTCTATCTGTTTTGTGCCCGTCCGTTTTCATACAATTAGTATGAAAGATCATTCGACAAGCTTCCAGATGGCGCGCTTCGGTTGCAACGACGGGCGCGCCGGCCGTCGCACTGCTGGCGCGCAGCCGCGTACCTCAGTCTATAGTGAGTTTTGCGCGGGACCAGAAGTTTCTTCTCCTTCTTCTTCTCCTTTGCAAATTGGCGAGTTGCACCAGGGCTAACATGTCTTCGTCGTCAGAGGAAGACATGTTGTTCGATCAAAATCAAACTCTTTAATGGCACCAACTTACTCACTCGCTGGCGCACCGTAGCATACAAGCGCTGTTCGCGCCCACGGGCGCGCCTGCAGCGCGCTGCGAGTGCGCCACCGGGTGCGACTGATGCGCGCCGCGCCGCCTCTGTCTGGCTTGCGCCTTAGACAAAAGCCACACGCTACGCTAAGCTATCCGCAGTCGTTCCGTAGAAAAAATGTATGGAAATGACATTAGCTCGTGAGTCTCGTGACAACCTCACTCACGCTATTTTTCCGCAGCGAATGTCATCTCCATACATTTTTTCTGCGGAACGACTGTGGAAAATGTGTGTGGCTTTTGTCTAGGGGGGCTGACATTTGATAATTGTGTTTAAAATATCCGACAATTCTAGCAAAGCTTCTAGCTTGGCAAAAAAAAAGAGTTTGGAGTGGTGACAGCTAGCACTAAAAAGCGATTTTCGTAGTGAAACTAGTTTCACAATTATATAGTGTATTAATTACAGATACAAGCCCGACTCCAGTGGAACAGATGGAGTTCCTCATTTTGCGGAGGTCTTGGTGAAAGGTTCGGTTTTGAAAAGAGCTCTCCCGTTTGCCCGTAGATTAACGTACCGTTTGTTACGGTCTGGGGCGGGGGTATGTTAGTTATTAAACCCAAGTAGCGAGGCAGCGCTGGATTGCGACACCACTCTGGCGGCCGCCGTGTGTGCCGAGCCGAAGGACGTTGCCGGCTTTGAGCAGCCGTGAGCAGCCGCGGCCCTACCGCCTAACTCATAGCGATCACTCGCTATCGCTTTCATGACATTAGAACAATAGTTTTAATGTCACAGGTGACATTAGGACTATTGTTCTAATGTCACGAAAGCGATATATAGCGAGCGATCGCTATAAGTTAGCTGGTAGCCCCGCCGGTATCTGTAATTTATTTATTGTGTGTCTTGGAGGTCTATCTAGGACCCCTTGTTTAGTTCAGATTCACAAATGTGTGTGTGTGTGTTGTACCTACTTACAAGAACAGTCCAGCAACTCGTGGATCGTCAGTGGCTCGCTTTGTGGCGATCAGCAGAGCCGCGTTCAGAGCCTTTGGGTGTAGTTGTCCGGTTGTTTTTTAAATCGCTCAGAGGCGTTGAACGGATTGCAGCAACCGAATCTTTTATCTCCCTCTTTCACATGATTTTTTATTTCTCTCTCCGCCGCCGCCGCCGCCAATATTATCCAATCACGTAAAAGTATTTCAGTATAGCCGCCTGTCGGAGCGTATTTTACCCCGAGGCTCTGAACGGGTCGGTTGCTGTCAGAGTGCACTCGGAGTGCACTCGAGCGTAGGCTCTGAATGCGCCTCAGGCCTATTCGCTAACTACGGTTGGTAACTAGAACTGTCATTTTTGAAAGACACTCTATATCCATTGGGTTTTTAAACGCACTTTTTTAGGCGTCCAATGAACATTGTAAAAAAACTATCATTTAAAACTGGATAAGCGCACGATTTTTCAAAATATATTATGTATCTAGTTAATAGTAAAAAAACAGATTGTAATAAATATGTAAAACACAAGAAATAATGCGTAGAATATCTGACATGTATGGGCGGCCTACGTCTGGGAAGCATGTCTCACTTCAATTTACGCGCACAAAATTACTCACTATTTCAAGTTTCAACATTTCTTCTATTAAAATATCTCATTATAAAAACAATGGTGTCAATTCTGTTGGCATTAGTTGAAATAGACTAAACTAAATTTAGTTTTAGTGCTGTCAAATCGTGTTTTTTGTTCGAAAATTTTAACTAAAAACACAATTTGACAGCACTATAACTAAATTTAGTTTAGTTTAATCAAATTAGTGCCAACAGAATTGCCACCAATAACTCTCTTTCACATATTAAATCATAAAAACATTATCAACTATTTTAATTTAAAACTGAGAAGCCGCCTTGTGTTTGTCGCTCGTAAAACTGTGTTTCCGATGCCCGGATTTGACTACTTGTTTCATATTGGATAAGCGATGTCACGCGATTATTTTGTATCGTACCATCGAAGCGTTAGTCGTGCTCCAACTTGTGTTGAAAAAGGACTCCAACTTGTGGCGTACGCAATTTTTCATAGTCTAGCGAGGTAAGTTTTTTACATGTGTTTTGGTCAAGGTGAGCGGTAAGTTCGGTGGCATGCTTCAGTTAATTAATATAAAGACATACAATATATCGAAATCAGTATTTTGTAGATACGTACTATGTTATAACGACCTGCCAATTTCATTAATAGTGATTACGTAATTTTGTTATCATCACAAAAAAATCATTTTGTCATCATTTCCGTGGCATAATTTCGGTGGCGTATCGGCCCACCGAAATGCCGAATCATCATCATCACAGCTCATATACGTCCCCACCGAGGGGCTCGAGCCTACCCTATGTTAGGGTGATTAGGCCTTAGTCAACCACGCTGGCCCAATGCGGATTGGTCGACTTCACATACACCATTGAATTTCTTCGCAGATGTAGGATGCAGGTTTCCTCACGATGTTTTCCTTCACCGTAGGAGCCTCAGACAAATGTACATATGAAATTTGAAAACAAAAAACAGTGGTATATGGCGGTCTCGAACCCGGACCTCCCGATTGGAAGGCAAGTGCCGAGTCCACAGCGCCACCGACGCTCTAAATGCCGAATGCTCCACCGTAATGATGAATGTTCATAGATAAATTACTATATGGGCCCCCTGTGCCATATCGAATATTATTATATTACATATCTTCATCATGGACCTAAAAATCAGGTCCGTGATCATTATATCATCACGCTTATATCCCTGAAAAGAGTTGTTAACACCCACATTTCGCCTGATATGTTTTCCCAACTCGGCTATCTACATTTTACTTTAAATGTCTTATATAGACTTTAAATTAGTTTAAATACCTAAATTATATTTTATAAACATAAAATACAATTTATGTTTGTGAGTAGTTTGATCTTAGCTCTTAGTGTTTTCTTTATGGTTTTACTAGCTTTTGCCCGCGGCTTCGGTAACACCGAAGATTTCAAAAAAAAATAAGGCAGGTATTTTTCGTTGGTAACAAAGAGTCTGTGTACCGATTTTTAGCTTCCTACCTTGAAAACTGCAAAAAGTCCCATATAAAATTTCACCCCCTCTTTTTTGTTAGTCACAAATAGTTCGCATACCAATTTTTAGCTTTCTACCTTGAAAATTGCGGAATGCTCCATACAAATATCCACCCCCCATTTTAGGGAAGTGGGAGGTTAGAAAGAGACAAAAAGTAGCCTATGTCACTCTCCATCCGTTCAACTATCTCCACTTAAAAAATCACTTCAATCCGTCGCTCCGTTTTGCCGTGAAAGACGGACAAACAAACACACACACACACACTTTCCCATTTATAATATTAGTATGGATGTTAAAGGTTTATAAAATATGGGACGTCAGAGCAGAGATGAACTGCTAGAACAAAAGAGGATTGCAGAACATTGATTTACTACCAAACGTAGATAACGCATGAACGATCGAAAAGTAGGCCGGTGAAGAACTGCTCAATCGCGACTCGTGCAGTTCCTTTCCATAGTGAGTGATTAGCTGTCGGCACGTAAACATGCCGAAGTGCGCATTCAAAAATTGTGGTAACAATAGCCAGAAACGGCAGAAAAGAGACGGGATTTCATATTTTGCGTAAGTAAATTCATTACACATTTTATCATGTATTCAAATATTCGATTTATACGTAAAAACTATTAAAAAACAATTATTTTAATCATAAACATGTCGCTTCGCGTCAGTGTCAGTACATCACAATCGTCTCGCTCGCACGGGCATCGTATTACGATATGCTATCTCATTCATGCGTTGGAGCGACAACGCGATAAGCAATTTCAAGCATTATGTTTGAGAGTATAAAGTTGATATTTTCTTGTAGCAATTACTAAAACGTCGTTTGCTCTGTGGCCAGGTATGAAATGATGTAACTTCCCACGGTTGTACTTAAAATAGTTGCCGTAATAATGCAGAATAAGGTTGAATATACGGTACTTTCTTTATTGTAATTTTCATTCGGGCGTGCATATTCAAGTATATATCAGCGACATTGATTTACTACCAAACGTAGATAACGCATGAACGATCGAATAGTAGGCCGGTGAAGAACTGCTCAATCGCGATTCGTGCAGTGCCTTTCCATAGTGAGTGATTAGCTGTCGGCACGTAAACATGCCGAAGTGCGCATTCAAAAGTTGTGGTAACAATAGCCAGAAACGGCAGAAAAAAGTCGGGATTACATATTTTGCGAGGGTAAACTCATTACACATCTTATCATGTATTCAAATATTCGATTTATACGTAAAAACCAATCAAAAACAATTATTTTAATCATAAACGTGTCACTTCGTGTCAGTGTCAGTACATCACAATCGTCTCGCTCGCACGGGCGTCGTATCCCGATGTGTTATCTCATTCATGCGTTGGAGCGACAACGTGATTAGCAATTTGAATCATTATGTTTAAGAGTATAAAGTTGATATTTTCTTGTAGCAATTACTAAAACGTCGTTAGATCTGTGGCTAGGTATGAAATGATGTAACTTCCCACGGTTGTACTTAAAATAGTTACCGTAATAATGCAGAATAAGGTTGAATTCGATAAATACGATACTTTCTTTATGGTAATTTTTATTCGGGCGTGCATATTCAAGTTTATATCAGCGAGTACAAATGTATAGTTGATTAGGTGACAGATTTCAAGCGCGTTTTTGTATGAAGCGCTCTATCTACGTTTGGTAGTAAATCAATGATCAGCGAGTACAAATGTATAGTCGATTAGGTGACAGATTTCAAGCGCGTTTTTGTATGAAGCGCTCTATCTACGTTTGGTAGTATATCAATGTTGCAGAACGAAAAAGAAAGGCGAGGTTACGATAATCCTATACAACACAAGAAGTTAAAAAAGAAGATAGAGATAGATACTACAAACGGAAGACAAAGAGAAAGATTTATATAGTAATTTAGCTATCGATTCAGATGACAGTTTCTGGGTGTCAGTTGATGAAGCAAATATAACTCCATCAACTAGTAAGGCTACGAGTATATTTACTAATTTAGCTAAAAAAATTTGGGATTCTGATGATGAGAATATTTTTTAAGTATTTCTTAGATAAAGCTTTTAAAGACTGCCAGGACCGCGCCGACCCCCGGCAGCGCCTGTGTGCAAAGCCAATGAAGCGCCTTTTTTTTTTTGTAGTGGAGGATCTTCTTCCCGCGCTCGCTTCGTCATCTGGCGCCCCTAGCGTCTTGGCGCCTGTGTGCGCCGCACACTTCGCACATAGGGGCGGCGCGGCCCTGAAGACTGCTGATTTGAGTCTGGTTGCACATTGTGATCTCACTAGTTTTATCGTGCTCCTATTTAATGTACCATATTCTAAACTGACAATTGTTTAAATGCTATTTAGATACATATTTTTGTTGTTGTGTATTTTTATAAGAAGTTTCCTAAGTATTATCTTGTCCTATATTATCGTCGTTGCATAAACTAATTTTATATATTGATCATTATCAAGGTTCATGCTTAAACTATTTTTGATTTTTTAAATAAACAAATAATAAAACAATACCGTATTTTATTTCGATAATATAAGAAGAAATTTTTATGAGTAATTTCGGTGGTAACAATCATCTTTTCGGTGGCGCAATATTAAGAAATATGTATTTCTCCAAAACCATTACATTCTAAAGTGGGCCTTACAAATTATTAGATTCAGAGTAGCGTAATTTATAATATAAAGAGTATAATTTGGTTGAAATGTAAAAAAAAGTTGCGCCACTGAAATGACGCCAAAAAAGCAGTTTCTATTTACCCCATTACTGCGGCCGTACCGCCTAACTCAAAGCGATCACTCGCTATCGTTATAGTGACATTAGAACAATAGTTTTAATGTCACAGGTGACATTTGAGCTATTGTTCTAATGTCACGAAGCGATAGCGAGTGATCGCTATGAGTTAGGCGGTAGGCCCCCTGGTTTAGTGATCTTATGTATTACGGCAGCGTTCATGATAGCAGTAATGGATGTTAAGTTCCTTTCAAAAATGACAGTCCTAGTTAGCAACCGAAGTTACAGAATAGTCCTGCAGGGCCCCTGTTTTCAGAGCAACGGATTATCCTGCTATCATTATAAACTGCTGTTGATGTTGTAGCGTTGTAGCGCAATGACTGACGCTCAGAACAATCACTACAGCATAGAAGGAAGATTAAAACAAGAATTAATTGTGTGCTATTTGTCTCTTTCTAACATACGGCACAAAACTGTGTAAATGTAAGAGATGAGTAATATTTGTCTTTTGGCATATCACAAGGTGGTCAGTATATGAATTGATTGAATTGTCATTTTGGTTAAAAATATTAAAATTGGTTAAAAATATATAACACGGCTAAATTCTATAGTACCTTGTATCGAAGATAGACCATCAGAGTTTGAACTATTTGAATTGTTCGTATAATAATTGTTTGTGCGTCCCGTGGCTAGTAATATTTTGATGATATTTTATTAATATTTAAGTGATTAGAAAGCAAGAATTCTTTAGGTATTTACAAATAGTGTGTGTTTGTGCACTCCGTAACACAATGTCTTGTGTAGTTTGGGGCTGCAAGTCTCATTCGTCGCGAAAGGAAAACAATCAAAATTTATTGACCTTAAATTGGCATGTTTTCTCATATTGTTACTTGAATGTGAGCTAATAAGTACAGTTATATACATATGAAACATCGCTGAATCATTTTGTAGAAAAACAATACGTAATATTAACTTCACTTTTATGTTTTAGCGATTTTTAGAAAATTACTTTGATGTTTTCTTGATCATGCGTAGTGTTGTCAAATTTTGTCGATATTTTTATTTTACAGATTTCCTAAAGACAATGTATAAAAAACATATGGATAAAGTGTATTGTCAGATGAAATTGGAGTCCAAGAAAACATAGTCAAATTTGCTCCAGATATTTTCCATCAGATTAATTTTGTATGTACTTAGTAGTAAAACTATGAAATGGAGACGTCATGACGTAAGTCAAGTTATTTAATGAAAGGAAATCTTTAAACTAAAATATTATTTATGAAAATAAAAACGTATTTAATTTCTTAACTATTTCTTTAAGGAATCCTTGACACGGATGCCAAGAATAACCAGTTCAGATGATTTTTTTCTAAGAATTAAAATATTAGATCAAGAAAAGAACTTGAAAGAGTCAAAAAGGTAAAATATCAAAACGCCGCCTTCGGAAAATTTACATTCTAAGCCCGGCCGCACATCAATAAATCTATCGAAAAATGTCTTAACAATAAAGTATGGTCAAATGTTAATGTTTTTAGTTTAATTTCCAAGCACATGTACAAATAGTAGTTTTAGCATTCACGAATTTATCAAAGGTTCAAAATCCATGAGGGTTAAATTTTCAGGTAAGTAAATTAAATATGAGATTAACCTCAAGTACCTCTAAGCGATGCGATAAAAAATGAATTAAATCTAAGCGATGAAATAAAAGCAGTGTGTCTTCGATTTCCTTCCTATAGAATTTGTGAATCTCTGCAATAGAAAAATTCCAACATTTTAGATAACGGGAAATACCCGTCACTTAAATAGTCCCAATTTTAGGGTTCCGTACCTCAAAAGAAACACTGAACCATTATAGGATCACTTTATTGTCCGTTTGTCTGTCAAGACTATCTTGGAAACGCGTGAAGGTATCGAGTTGAAATTAAAACCATATAATTACTCAGTTCTACACTAACAAGTTCTAGTCCCTTGAATATGTGAAAAAATCAAACTTCTAAGTTAACAAAAAAAGGTACTGCCGTTTATGTCGCCAAAAACGTATATTTCGACATTCTCACGGGCATCAAAATGTATAGGGTACTTTTCGTTGATCTAGCTAGAACTATGAAATTTGTGAAGTTATATAGTCTTACACTACAAGTCAGGGAAAATCTCAAACTCCACATTTGTAATTAAATCATAAAAAATTTAGTCTCTATTTAAAGTATAACTATTATTATTATTATTATTGACTATGGTGATGTGTGCTATCTCGACCTGAATGCAGATCTACTCAACAAATTGGACCGTCTTCTGAATAACTGCATTCGATTCGTCTTTAATTTAAGAAAGTATGATCATGTCTCTGCTTATCGGATGCATTTGAAATGGTTACCCATACGTGAGCGTAGAGATATGAGGACTTTAACAACGCTGTATTCCCTAATTAATGGCCCGAACACCCCTAATTATCTTAGAGATCATTTTCAGTATTTCACTACCTCTCATGATAGATCCCTTCGTTCCGTCTATAATGGCCTTCTCAAATGTCCAACTCACCAGTCGGGGATCATACACTCCTCTTTTTTAGTCCAATCCATCCTTTTATGGAATACTCTCCCACTGGAAGTCAGGAAGTCATCAACCAAAGTAATTTTCAAAAATAGATTGCGGAAAGTTTTCCAAGGAAAAACTCCATCACATGGCTGAAACTCAAAACTGCTTTTGGTAATGTAAGTTTGTGATGTTTTTCTTCCTTATTATATTTAGTATAGTGCATAGTTATAATTATGTATGTGTGTATATATATATATATATGTATATATTGTATAAAGCATATTATCATATTTATTTACATGTGGATATAGGTATGTATTTATATAGGTTTAAATTTAAGTATTGTTCATATCTTACATTTAATTTAATTTGTATTGGTACATCTACCTCTGAATTCTCTGCATCACCCAAAGGTTGACTGGCAGATAATGCCCCAGGCATTAAGTCCGCCTTTGTACATAAGCGTACATGAAGAATTAATAAATAAATAAATAAATATAACCTACAATTTTATACGGGACCCTCGGTGGGCGAGTCCGACTCGCACTTCCCGCTTTTAGTCTCATGAACGGCCAGCCTGACCATACCAAAGAGACACAGCAGCTATTAGCTGGATAAGTTACATAAGAAAATAAAGACATTTTAGTATTAGGGATCTATTAAATACCTACATAATATAATTATCGACGTTGAAACTAGGTGAGTGATGAGCACGACATCACTGGGAGAAGAACTGACAAGCGAGAATTAGTGACGACCTACAAAATTTCGAAACATCTTGCATATACGTGTCTCTGTCTAACTTCTATTAGCAGCGCCTAATGTCAAAGTGAGTCAAATATATTAAGTTCAGTAGCTATTTTTGCTAGGTTTCTATGCTTTAGTTATTCTTCTGAGGACTGACGTTCCACCCACCGCGCTGTTGCCGATAACGTAACGCGAGAGCATAGATATAGAATGATATAGATGGGCTATAAAAGCCGTCAAACATGAGGAAAAGAGATAAACTTATACACATTGCCAAAGGAAAGAAGAAGATGGCATCATTTTTTTTTGTCCTTGTTACCGTATATAGGTGAAACTGGTAGTGGGGATTGTTTATCACCAGCGTCTGGTGCTAAACAAATACGTGGAAGAAATTTGTTGTGTGAATTATAGCTTACTGTGTAATTATTTAACACTTTAATTAGTGTAATTGTGAACTATTTGAACATTTAAATCATGGTGCACTGCTCCGTTTTAGGTTGTAATAGTGATAGTGCTAGAAAACAGGAAAATATAACCTTTTGCAGGTAAGACCTAAATTGTGTCAATAAAAAGCGCCAAAACTATTTTTTAAATTATAAATACAAGTTATATTGCAATATTTTATCATTCTACTATGGTTCTCAATCATATTATGGGATTAAACATGAAATTTCAAACTAAGTAGTAAGGTTACTGTTAACCTAACAAGCTAGGAATGTCGCCATACAATATGGCCACGTATACAGCCAACGCGTATAACATTTTGCCGGGTTATAATGATACCAGTTACGCTACGACTATTTTTCCTTGATTCGTAGGTAATTTGTTACGTGAAAGGAAACTCACATATTAGTTTCTGTGTTACATTAATATTGACATATTTAAGTATAAAATTTTGAGCATTTTAGATAACAAAGTTAATTCTTTTGAAGTAAGACTTTCCATTTGCTTGTTTGTCTGTATTTAACAGATTTCCTTCGGAGATAACTACTCGAAAACAGTTGGGTTAAAGCTACTGGTCGATTGAATTGGCAGCCAACCAAGCATACCCGAATGTGTTCTAAGCATTTTGAACAACAGTGGATTCAGAAAAACAAAAAAGGCACTTTTCTTAGGAGTGGTGCTATTCCTAAACTTTTTTTACAGATCAGTAACTTGTATAAGTTGTTGTACATTGATTTACTACCAAACGTAGATAACGCATGAACGATCGTAATGTAGGCTGGTGAAGAACTGCCCAATCGCGACTCGTGCAGTTCCTTTCCATAGTGTGTGATTAGCTGTCGGCACGTAAACATGCCCAAGTGCGCATTCAAAAGTTGTGGTAACAATAGCCAGAAACGGCAGAAAAAAGACGGGATTTCATATTTTGCGTAAGTAAACTCATTACACATCTTATCACGTATTCAAATATTCGATTTATACGTAAAAACCAATCAAAAACAGTTATTTTAATCATAAACATGTCGCTTCGCGTCAGTGTCAGTACATCACAATCGTCTCGCTCGCACGGGCGTCGTATCACGATGTGTTATCTCATTCTTGCGTTGGAGCGACAACGCGATAAGCAATTTCAAGCATTATGTTTGAGATTATAAAGTTGATATTTTCTTGTAGCAATTAATAAAACGTCGCTTGGTCTGTGGCTAGGTATGAAATGATGTAACTTCCCACGGTTATACTTAAAATAGTTGCCGTAATAATGAAGAATAAGGTTGAATTCGATAAAAATGGTACTTTCTTTATGGTAATTTTCATTCGGGCGTGCATATTCAAGTATGTATCGGCGAGTACAAATGTATAGTCGATTAGGTAACAGATTTCAAGCGCGTTTTTGTATGAAGCGCTCTATCTACGTTTGGTAGTAAATCAATGCTTATACATATTATATCTACAAGGTACATACCCTATCAAGCCAAAACCTAAATTTATTTTTCACAAACCCAACTATTTTTATGGGGGATTTCGAAATTTATTTTACAGTTTTGGATTAACATGGGTAGGGTAGGTACCAAATCCTTTTCTACTATTTTGATATGGCCAAACATATTATTAATGGTTTGATTTTGGTCATTTTCTATTAATATAACAAGTCTGACCATTAGTACAGATACAGTTTAAAAATTTATTAATTAATATTTTTAATGTTGTAAAATTAGAACCTGCTTTTATTTTTAACCTGTATACATATTGTTTCAGGACGCATCGGTGTTGGATTTCGGTTCAAATTTGAATACGCCCCGAAAGAGAAAAATGCGGCTTCAAATGCTGGGTTTGAAACAATCAGCGAGGTCATCAAATAAAAAACTACGGCCAGTGCGTCAATCGCTTAGACGATTGGGAAAAAAGTAGTCACACTTGAAAATGTGTAAAGTGATTTGAAGTGTAAGTTAATGATGCAAAATTAGTAGTTGGACATTTTAGATACTGTAGGAGGAACCAATAGAGATTTTCTGAAAAGATTTTTAGGAGTTGACAAAAGAAAGTATTCTGAACCTTTAAGGAAATTCGCGCTGTGCTTACACTTTTTAAGTTCAAAGGCATGAGTTTGTACGTAAGCAATTTAATACGTGTTTACCACACCCAAAAACAGCTGGTGAGTGGCGAGGAGTAGACAGCCTGTAGAAAATGTTTGTGATTTATTAGCAATTTTGTGCCATAGCTAGTAATCTGGCTTAATCCGAATGAAATAAGTCATATCTCTACTTTGTCTGAATTTTTAACAAGAACACATAGGATGTAGATATAGCTCTATGCACCGGACAAGTGTTTCTAATTAATTATATAGGTACTTGACAGAACATAATCTTCCTCAGAGATCTACAAATTGGTCTTGTCCTGCGCTATTTTCAAGTTGCCCCCAGCGGGGGCGTGGTTGGGGGTGGCAACACGGGCAACTAAGAATAACCAGCTATCTACATCGGCATCTTGCGTTCTTTGCCAGATCTTTTTTCCACATTGTGAGCAAGCTTACCAACTTTGGGCTTTTAGCACCATATTGAGTGCGGTATCAGTAGTTCAATTCTTGAACTTACCCAACCCAAGTGAATTTTTACCTGTATTGTAGTGAATTTTATCTCTGTAAGCCGAAGTCCTTTATTCGATGACAATAACGGTGCTATTGAAATCTAATTTTAGAAAATGTTTATATAAAATTTAATATTATACATTTTTTAAATCTTCACAAATATTTAGTAAATGTGTAAATATTGGATTTTAAATAAACTGCAGAGATAAAGAAAAAACAATGATTATTGCCCGCTGTATTCTTAATCGAGCGACGATCTTCGCAAGGTACCTAGCTGGCAAAAGCTGGAAGCGAGTGGTCGCGGATCGTGCTCAGTGGCGAGCACTTGGAGAGGCCTATGTCCAGCAGTGGACGCGTGTGGATGATGATGATGATTCCTAATATTTTTTCTTATATTTGTAAAGATGTTTACATAATAGCTTAAATAAATAATAGTAAAATGTTTTAAAACGAAATATACTCGAGTAAATCCGAAAAGTGTAGTTTTATTTAAAAGTGTAAATAACTTTAGACTGCGGCGAAGGTTGAATGAAGAATTCAAAAAAAAATCGCAACTTCCTCCCACTTTTACTTTTTGAGACATATTATTGAGCGAGGGGCGCTCATTAAAATGTCTCAAAAAAAATAGGTAGATCAATCAACCCTACTTTATGTTTATAGTGGTAAAAGCCACTATAAACATAAAGTAGGGTAAAACTTAAAGCAACACTGGTATACCCATCTACTTTAGGCAGGTATACGGTCACGTCCTATCTATTCATTCTATAGCTAAGCGCGAGAGTGAAGCAAAGAGCGAGAGCGCAATAGGTGTGTACGGGAGATAGCAATATAAACTGCACGAGTCACGACACGATAATCGCAAACCACTAATTTTTGTGCTTTCTCACATTGACGTAAAGTTCACTTTAAAATGTTTGATGTTCGCGACGATTTGAAATAACAGGTGAATAATAATTATTCGTTATACTGCTGTTTTGAATGAGATTGCTGTTTAAAATTTTATTGTTCGTTCAATTCCGTTCTGTTCAGTTCAGCAACAGATCCAATTAGAGAAATTGTGATTATTTTTTGTTACGATTTAATTATTTCAGTGTGTAAGTGCGTAATTAAAAGTTAGCGTAAGTGTAAATAATAATTGTTTTATAGTTAGTGTTAAGTATTTTTAAATATTAAAAATGCCGAGAATAAGAGCCCCCATCGCTCCTATTTGGAACTATTTCGATGTTGGTAACAGTGTGAATACACTGTTGTTCATTGTGCAAAACAGCAGTATAACAGGATAACGAACAGCAGTTTACAATAACAGCTATATGGAAATAACACAGCACTGTAATTTGTTATTTGGAAACAGTCGTTATTCTCATCTTTAGTAGCTAGGGGCTGGCCAGAGGGGCGGCTGCCAGGGGCGCAGCTCTCAGGAGGACGCACTTTGCAGACCCATATCCTGCAGGCCGCTGGGGCGCAGAGACACGAAATGAAAAAAACGATGCTAACCCACATAAAAAACGCCAAGCCAATATAGGCTGGCCATACATTCTGACTCACTGATGATCAGGAGTATTTTTAGGTAATTTACCTTCTCTTTTTAACCAATTTCAAAAAAGGAGGAGGTTCTCAATTCGATGCGTATGTTTTTTTGTGTATGTATGTTACACGATTACGCCGCCGATGGACCGCCGTGGACCGATTTTGAAAATTCTTTTTTCAAATTCAAATTCAAATTCAAAAATCTTTATTCAACTTAGGCCTTTACAGGCACTTATTGACGTCAAAACAAAGCAAAACATTATAATTTAAAGGAAACATAAATTTAACCTTGTATGTGCATACATCCTGAATATACCTACTCAAGATGTCTGCAAATACAAGTAGTAATGAAAAAAAAAAAGTTGAATCTACACCTGTTCGGAAATTGGGAGAGCCTTCTCGAGAAGAACAGGCAAGAAACTCGAAAGGTCAAATTTTTTATCTCCTCTTTTAAATCGCCATTTACAATTTTGGTTTTGTTACATACCTAGTCATTGAACGTTTTTAAAAAAATTACAATCGGTATGCTTACATACACTTAAAATGTCAAAAAATAAGTTATAGACGTATACATTAATCATAATACAATAAATTATGTTGTTACCAAACATTTAATAACTTAGTCTAATTCAAAATCAGTGTCAGTTCTTTTCTGCCAACAACATTTGTTAACATCAATAGCTATACACAACAACACGATTATTGACATTATAACGAATAATAACTTCATATTAGCACCAGGCATTGGCATCATTTAAATAATCGTTGACTTTATAATATCCTTTACTCATTAGAGTCTTTTTTACATGCGCTTTAAACTTATGAAAAGGCAAGTCAGTTACACTATGTGGAACTTTGTTGTAAAACGTTATACATTTCCCCATAAATGAGCCTCTAGTTTTTTGGAGTCTGTACGTTGGAACGGCAAGTTTATTTTTATTTCTTGTGTTTAACTGGTGAACGTGGAAATTGGTTTCAAATGTATTATAATTCTTATAGACATAAATCAAATTTTCATAAATGTATTGTCCTGCTAAGGTCAATATATTAATTTCTCTAAATAAATCTCTTAGAGAATCCCTTGTTCGTAAATTATAAATAGCGCGAACTGCTCTTTTTTGAAGTACGAAAATACTTTCTATACTAGCAGCCGATCCCCACAGTAGTAGTCCATACGACATAACACTGTGAAAATAACTAAAGTAAATCAATCTTGCCGTTTCAACATTAGTAAGTCGATATAGTATATTCTTGGGGTGGTCTCAAGGTTACCAAAGTCAGGATATAATGATAGGATCCCATGAAAAATAGAGGGAAACCCTTAAATTTTTAGGTAGGTATGTCCAACGTGTTTGTGTATATGTTACGCGTTTACTCCGCCAATATTGTGGACCGATTTTCAAAATTCTTTTTGTATTCGATAGAGTATACTCCTAGTGTTCTCAAGGTCACCAAAGTGAGGGTCTGATGATGGGATCCCATGAAAATCGAGGGAAACCCTAAAGGATTAAGAGGAACGGATGAAGTTGTCTGTACCTATTCTTATATTATTTTTGACTTTTCAGTGTTTTTAAGGCGGTTTTTATTTTTGTAAAATTTTTTTTTGTGTGTGTTGTTAGAATGAGATGCATGCATGTTCAAAATTTTAAAAAATTAAGTTGGCAGCTCGCGCCAACTTTTCCGAAATGGCTAAGATAATATTGGCATTTGGAACGCGCGATCGTGTAGCTCTCGGGGATGCGGTGCACCTGTCAAAATGTGAAAAAAAAAAACGCCCGCACCAACAACTTGAATTGAAAAAGGCGATCCGACCCGTGTTTGGTTGCGTGCTTTTCGGGATTTTGTCTGATTTTTTTCGACCGATTTTACGCTATCGCATCAGAAATGATAAGATCCGTAGAAGAAGAGTCACCGATATAGCCCAAAAAATAGCAAACCTTAAGTGGCAGTAGGCAGGACACAGCTCGCATCCTCCCTAATGTGGGAGGACCAGGATCGGCGTGCCGTCGATTGTATCACGGGGTGATACGGTCGATGGCACTCTACGGAGCCCCGATATGGGCGGAGTGCCTCTCCCCCCCGAACGGTGGCCCTCTTGCGACGTCCGCAGAGGGTCATAGCAACCCAGGCCGTGCGAGCTTATCGCACGGTCAGCCATGGCGCGGCCTGCGTTCTAGCGGGTCAAACGCCGTGGGATGTCGATGCACGCGTACATGCAGAGGTGTATCGACATTGGGTTGCCGTTTAGAGAACGGGGGGGACGATCCGCTCCTGAGGAAGTCGAGCGGATTCGTAGGTACCCAGGCGCAGAGGGAGGCTCTGCGTCGATGAGGTGAGGCACTCGCCTCCCCAGCTGCCGGCCACCGGACGATCGACGCGATTCGTCCGGTGTTGGAGGAGTGGGTTGGGCGCCGGGCAGCCCGTTCCGTCGAATAGAAAGCTATGTTCGAAATTTAAAAAATCAAAGATGGCGGCCGGTGTGAAATGTCAAATTTTCCAATATGACTTCGATCACCATGGCGTTTGGAACGCCTGATTGTGTCGCTCTTGGGGATGCTGTGCGACTGTCGAAATGTGAAAAAACAAAATTGCCATACCACCTTGATTATACCATACCATCATCAAAAGGCGTTCTGCGTCTCTTCGATCGCAGACATGGGGTCTGCGACCGAAGAAACGCATAGTTTACGGGATTTTGCCAGATTTTTTTTAATTTGCCATTTTGATGCGCTCTCGAATTCTCTAAAACTTGATTGAATACAAAATACCAGCTATGCCGGCGGCGATGTTCGTTGAAATTTTGGACATTTTCGAACAGGATTTGCGACAAGATGGCGGCCTCGGCTCGGACAAAGGTGGAATATGCAAGGTGGAGTTAAGAATCGACGCGAAGTATTGCCAAATGAGAGAAGTTTATACAATTCTGCTATTTTCAAAGGTTTAAAGTTTTTGGTCGACCCGTTTTGACCCGAATTAATTGACTGAAAGAAAAAAAAATGTCATCGGTCTCCGCTCAGAAGAATATAGTATAGCTACCGGGATAAATCCGATTTATTTATTTATTTAAGTACAAGAAGGCTTTACAGAATTGCTTCCAACACGCCTACAAGTCATTAAATTTATTTACAAACATTAAGTACCTTAAATCATTAAAGTTTAATTATTAATTTCATATTAAGCTAGTGTAGGTGTGTCAAAATGTCAAATACAGATAAAAAACTATCATATTAAACAATACAAGCAATACAATATAATTGGAAAAATGATAATTACAATATAATTTAATTAAAATAATTTTCATGTCAAATTATAGGGAGTATGTCCAAGTGTCAAGTAGAAAAATCATATTATAATGTCAACCTACCTACCTACAGAAGAAATCAGAATTAAGTGTTAGTGATGTGAGTGTGTTATACCTACTCAACATTTACCGATTTACCGATACTCAACGTTTCAAGATGGCGGCCGCGTTGGCGACCAATATTTTATGAAATGTTGAAATTTTGGAGAAAAGTTAAATCGCGATTTTGACACGGTTGCTGGAGTTTTTGACTGACAACCCCGGGTGACCTTTTGTAGTGTTCCACACGAGAGGTATCAAACCATCAATTTCAGGGTAATTTCCGCATTTTGGGGAATACGTAAATTGTGAATTTCGATTTTTTTATTCATAAGACGGGGTCGAGCGGACGTCGCTGAATATTTCTAATATTTTGAGCCTGTGATATGGCATCACTTTGGGCTGCGGGCTGAGCAAGCTTAAATTTCAGTAACTTCCTAACTTTTACAATTTATTGGCGAGGTTTGAAGGGAGCTTGGGACCAGCTGATGGTACCAATCGATAGAGCATACATTCGACTATACCTACGTCAAGGATTTGATATTTAAAAATTTTAAGATAGCGGCGGCGCTGGTGGCCATTATTGAAAAATTTCCGATTTTTGCTGCCTCTGTGTGGTTTTCAGTTGCGGCACGGGAATTTGGGTACCTAAAAAAAGGCTATTTGAGTATTACACGCTGAAAGCAATGTCATAGTAGTAAATTCAATATAGCCGCCGTTAAAAAAGCTAGATCACACTTCTTTTGCAACCCCAGCAATTAGGATATCAAATGAAAGGGCTTTATGATTAAAACACAATGGAGTGACATTTATTTTAATTCATCATGACCGCTGCTCTAAAAATGGCGGATCACTTTTATTTTTCAACCTACGTTTTATGGGTAGCAAATGAAAGGGGTTTAAGAGCAGAACACGGTGAAGGTAATATCATTACAGTACGTTTAAGATGGCCGCCGCTCCAAAAAGATGTTATTTATTTTGCAACTTACGTAATATTGGTATCAAATGAGAGGGCTTTGAGAGTAAGATACAGTATCGCCGGCTCCACACGTTGGCCGGGTTGGCCCCAACGCCAGTCGTCCCACGCGTGGATCGAGAAAATGGCATTGGCTCCAACGTTGGGGCGAGCGTTGGTAGTTGGCACCAGCGTTGGGACCAACGTGTGGAGCCGGTGCCAAGGCGTTGGGGCCAACATTCGGGCCAACACGTGGAGCCGGTGTAAGTGACATTCCCCCAATTTCAATATGGCCGCCGCTCTAAAATGGCGGATTGCTTTTCTTTTGCAACTCAACGCGATGTGGTTATCAATTCAAAGAACATGATGAGCAGAATATGGTGAAGTAAGTGACATTACTCCAAATTCAATATGACCGCCGCTCCAAAATGGCGGTTTTTCTTAACCCACGTTATTCGGGTAACAAATGAAAGAGCTTTGAGAGTATAACGTTATTTTATGTGTTGAAAAAGCCAGGAAACTTAAGCTATTTTATTATGTGTAAAGATCGAAATTATGTTATATTCTTCCCTACACAAAGTAAAAATGTACATTCCCTACAAAAAGTAATAAAGTGAAAACTATTTGTAAGGATAAAGTGAGCACGTTATTGTCATTTCTCTTCCTAGAAAATAAGTTTTGGGGGGCGCAAAATTCGAATCTTGCCAGGGGCGCTCAAGACCCTAGCTACGACTCTGCCTGTTTTGTACACCACAGTGCCTAAGGCGCAAGCCAGACAGAGGCGGCGCGGCGCATCAGTCGCACCCGGTGGCGCACTCGCAGCGCGCTGCAGGCGCGCCCGTGGGCGCGAACAGCGCTTGTATGCTACGGTGCGCCAGCGAGTGAGTACGTTGGTGCCATTAGTTTGATTTTGATCGAACAACATGTCTTCCTCTGACGACGAAGACATGTTAGCCCTGGTGCAACTCGCCAATTTGCAAAGGAGAAGAAGAAGGAGAAGAAACTTCCGGTCCCGCGAAAAACTCACTATAGACTGAGGTACGCGGCTGCGCGCCAGCAGTGCGACGGCCGGCGCGCCCGTCGTTGCAACCGTAGCGCGCCATCTGGAAGCTTGTCGAATGATCTTTCATACTAATTGTATGAAAACGGACGGGCACAAAACAGATAGAAGAGGTGCGCCTCGCCCGCGCCTTTTCTATCTGGCCCACACCTTAGGATGGAAGAAGAAGCTGGACTGTGAGTAGATAGGTCTTACGTAATTAACATGTTAGGCATTGTTAGGCAGCTCTCACGTGCCTCCTAACACAGCCGCGAAACGCGGTCGTATGTACTCCCCGTGGTGGTAGCTGTGATTTAAGCAGTGTTTCTGCTTAATACTATCACGGCCGAGTACTCAACAGTAATATAAACAAAAGTTATAACAACAATTACCTAATGCTTTCTATGCAGTGAGTATAACTTTAATCGTGAATTATGATGGTGGGCAACTTAAGCCGCAACCGTAGCATCTCGTATCTGCCAATATTGCTCGCCTTAATATGTAATAGGGTTGTCACTTTTTCATTTTACATTTACTAAGAGTAGGTATGATCAAAGAATTCGAATTATACAGGGTGACAGGAAAAGTCGACGTATTCCTTGAAAGGGGTTATAGTACAGGTCATAAGCAAAAAAGGCACAATTAACCAGGGGTCAAAAACGGTTGGTTATCGAGCTACAACGGTTTTAAAATTTTTTCAGACGTTATAACAAAAAATTTTTTTTTAAAAACTACTTAAACCATTTACAAATTGATTAATTGCGGAAAGCTGAAAAATGGGCAGTTAATTTAAATTAAAATTGTTGTCAAAAACTTACATATTTTTGGAAATAAGAGGTCTTTATTGACAATTAAGTCGATTAATTTTTTATCTTTCTGAAAATAGACGTCAATTATTGAAAAAAAAAATGTATCACAGTTGGCTTAAAAACTACTAAAATAACTTGCTGGTTTCAAAAGCTTTTAAAAAAGGTAAAAATATTATGTACTTTTATTAGTACCTAGTTTATACAGAAATTTGCAAAAAGTTGCGCTGTAGGTCAAAATTCATAATTTCATCTTTGAATAAAAATTGTCTGGGAAAGGCAAAAGTACGAAGTAGAAATAAAGAAAATTACCAAACCACATAGCGAAAATCTGTTGGTTATTATGAAACACCGTGTATAACAAACAAAACCTCATAAAACTTCCTTTTTTAAAGAAAGTTGTACGCGACTGTACATTACTTCATATAGATAGACAAGGAGACTTGCCCCCGTAGCACGTCCACCAAAACAGGATATGATAAAGCGATTTATCGCGGTGAACTGTCAAAATACGACAAACCCCTATTGTATTTTGACAGTTCACCGCGATAAATCGCTTTATCACATCGTGTTTTGGTGGACGTGCTAGGGGGGCAGATGCCAAATGTTGCTTAAATAATACATTTAAAAAATATCAATCACTCATCGAGGATTTACATAAATTTTAATATTAACGGTTACTGTTTCATCACTGAATTCAATTAACTATTTTACATTAACTTCTTATTGTAAGTAAGTACATAAAACATAAAAAATAACGAAACCTCGCACATTTGGGACTCCAGGCTCCTAGACTATTTACCCAAATAAAGAATTCTTTCGTTCTTTGGATTGAGGCGTCGACAAACTCTGAATCTTTGAAGAATGTATCGACAAACTACCACCTATCTTTGCCAGTAAGCAGATTTTTGCTAGGTCGTGTCGTTTTAGAGATCCAGGTGGCCCGGCTGGGGTAACGTTTCTCCAGCCGGGCCACACATATCTCGGAAATGCGCATGTCTCAAACTGTGGAATTTGTTCGACAAACTCCGCTTCACTATTCCAGCAAACAGTTTTTCTCTACGTCGATTTGTTTTCGAGATCCAGCTAGCTCAGTTGCAGCAACTTTGCTGCAGGTGAGCTCTGAAATGGTGGATCGACAAACTCTGAAACTTGTCCGACAAACTCTTGACAAACTGCCGCCTATCTATATCAGCAAACAGATTTTCGCTATGTGGTTTGGTTTTGGAGATCTGTGGCCCGGCTGGGGTAACGTTACCCCAGCCGGGCCAACGTGAGCCCGATGAAAACTCAAACTTGTCCCACAAACTTCAACAAACTGCCGCCTATCTATATCAGCAAACAGATTTTCACTAGGTAGTTTCGTTTTCGAGACCTGTGTGGCCTGGCTGGGGTAACGTATCCCCAGCCGGGCCACACAGATCTCTGAAACGCGCAGGCGACAAACTCTGAAACTTGCCGACAAACTCTAGACATTATAGCGACCTACTCAAATACTCTATTTTCCACACTTTTTTTGTGACCCGGCTGGGGTCAGCCACACCATCCCTATTAATCATAATTGTTGTATTTTTTTCTCTCTTCGTTCGGAATCTTAAGCGCTGAAGCAAAGCGTCCAAAGTAAATAGTCTTAATAATTCTATTAGTTACTGCCTGTCACACTTACGCCAGGTAGCGTGACTGTCAGGAAAAAAATTCTTGTGTCACACTGGTGTGACAGAGAGCAATCTCCCAATTTTTGATAGGTCTATGTATAAAACTAGTCAATGTTCAAAATCTTGCCATGCTTGTAAAAGGATCATAAATTGAAACAGCTGTTTAATTTAGCTAAATTTTATTTTCAGTTCTTAAACGCCAATAACCTACAATAATGAGCTGATAATACAAAAAAACTAAGCTATTTTATTGAATAATGTTGGTAACAAATTATATCCTTTCGTATTCAATAAAAAAATTACAACTAAACAAGAATATAAAACAACCCTCAACAGCACAGCCCAAAATGGACGCTATTAAAGTTAATGCGTAGCGTCACCATTTCGGAACTTTGGCTAATGGGAGGTTTAACTTAAAATTTAAATAAAGCTAAATTATTTTTTCTAATAATAAGCCCATTGTATGCATCCGTACAGCGTAATTTTGCTTCATAAGTTGTTACCAAAGATATAAAATGTAATAGTTTCCAAACTGTCAGATACACAAGGCTCTCCTCATCGATAACAGCTACACATTGTCACAGCTCCACTCCAAAGCCAGACAGTGAAAAAAATATAATTTAATAACTACAACTATAATTCGACAATACTAAAAGTAAAAATTAAATATACCAATCAAAATTATGGCTAATAGCAAAAAAGAACATGTAGGACATAGATAATCTTTACAGGCACTCTGTGTGATTTATTGTGTTAGAGATCTAAGTAACTACACGGGTCTCTCATGTTAATTTAGGAAATAATTATACAATGCAAGTGCGGACACTAGGTGTGTATGTGTCACCTTGGAGATGATTAATCCATTAATATAAATATGATCAATACAAAATAGGATAATTAAATTGCTGCTGTTTGCACACTGAGTCGGCCAGCTCTCGCAGTCTATGAACACAATTATCCAGCGAACCTCATATACCTAAAGCATTAAAAGCTAAATTATGTGTATGTGGCATGAACACACCATGGAATTCATCCAAGACAATATTGTTAGTTCAAAGTTCCAACAGTTAGTAATATGACCTGCTACCACTTTGCGTCTGACAATCTACTGTAACATATTATTGAACAATACGTCAATACAATATTATTTAACGGTTAATAATTATAATTGTATAATAATATGAACAATATAAGTGATAGATGAATTCCATAAGTAGTCACAAACTCTCAATATATTCCCGCATATATTATTCACATATATCAAAATATGTTTGTCTTGATATATTCGCAGCGTCACACCGCATCGCCGACTCTTTATTGTTTATTAGGACAGATCTGGAAAAATAAAGATGTTAAAATAACTAATCTACTTAGTACATGCTTTCTTGAAAACAGCGGGAAAAGCGAGGCTTAATAACCCGAGATCACAGCAATACGAGTCATTGAGGTTTTCACGTGTAACATCATGATCTATCCTCTCGCTTTCTTGCAATCTGGGGAGTGATTTCGTGATATAGGACGGAGTGTGTAACAGGAAGCCGAGGAAGCGCGCGCTGTTTGATTTGACTAATGAGCGCGCGCGGTTGTAAAGTTGGCCGTCAAATGGTAGCGAGATGTCATATGTTACACACCATAATTGTGCTACTACTGTAAAGCTGATCGCACATATGCCCGCGCCGCATTATATGACGTCATCAGCATCCGTTTTTCTATAGCCGGCCACCTCCCGCATTTTAGAAATTCGGCGCGTACGGTGCGGCCAAATGTGCGAGGTTTCATATAATTTCATACAATGAATTCCAAAAATGCGGCGCGTACGCATATGTGCGTTCATCTTAAGTCTCGCTCGCTTTTTAACCGATTTCAAAAAAGGACTAGATTCTCAATTCGATGCGTATGTTTTGTTTAATAATGTTCAAAGGCCTCTTCTCTCAGAAAGGAAAGGTACTTACAGCTGGGCACGAGGTCCTGGTGCATGTGGTCGGCGTCCATGCCGAACGGCGCGCAAGTGGCCGGCGGTGGGCGGCGCTGAACCTATTGAGATACAAATATAGCTTTCATGAATTTTGTATAATGTAATTAGCTTAAGCGACATGTCACTACAAATTAAAATGAGAAAATTTTAAAAATGTTATTATGTGATATCCCTTTGAGAAATTTAAGGTAAACAGAACCCAAAATGGATCGAAAAGATATATTTGTTTTACGAGTTTTAGACAATAGAAGGGTGCACAGTTTGTGTAAACGCATAGTATATGAAATAACAAATTGTTAAGAGAATTATGCATATAGAGTAGAATATACATGTGCGCTGGAGTGCCTAAAAGGGCCACGATACAGGAGGAATCAAAACAGGGACGAGAAGACCTTGCCGTCTCGCTCAGCCGTAGGCGACAGGGTAGAAGGGGACGTGCCTTCGTAGACGATCTCCAACTTTAGTGAGTGGTTAGGAATGGATGAGAGGAGATATGGACCTTCTTCCGGCGGGGGGGACCTTTCATTTGGCATAATGTTGTTTGTCATAAAGGCGCTTGGCATAAATCACTAAGCATAATAATCGAAAAGCATAACATTAACGTCACATAATTTTTTCTTTGCATAATTTGTATAAGGCACAATTATCCAAAGGCATAATTTCATGAAGCATAATTAATGAAATCCCTAATTTCTTTTGACATAATATTGGTAGTCCTAAAATGTTTTGCCATAATTTTAAGTGTCATAATTAATGATATCCCTAATATTTTGGGGCATTTCTTATAATTAGAAATGATTTTATTTTAAGGGATATCACGTTCATTAGATACAATGTTTACTCTGTTTTACTCAACTTTTTATAATAACATTTCATATATTATTTTATTCAAATATGATACTCGAATATTCTATATTTTCATTTGATATATTTTTTTCATAGTATATATTGATTTTTTATTTGACAAAGTAATTCATTCATGCTACTAGTGACAGAAACGAATCGCTGCAAAACCGACTCCACGTAGTCTTGTTTGTCCTACCCCTAGAGTGTAATTCAAACCCGCGTAGGTGCGGAGGGGCGAGGCGGCCCGCGAGCTGAGGAGCAGGTGGTTTTAACGCTCGCCGCAATTCGAAGCTGCGGTGGCGAGTGAAAACCATCTGTGACGATAAGCTCGCGTGGGACCGCCGGAGCCCCGCAGCGTCGGAGCCGTGACAGAAACCATGCATGTGCATGCTTGCTTGCAAGGTGCATGCTTGCTTGCGTGGTACATGCTTGCTTGCACTGTGCATACTTGCTTGCATGTTGCATGCTTGCTTGCATGTTGCATATTTGTTTGCATGCATACTGCATGTTTCTTTACATTGCTGCATGCTTGCGCGCCTTTTATGCCTAGAGAAATTCTGCGTAATTGTATTGTTCGTTGTGATTAATATGCTAAACATTAATTATGCTTTGAAAAATTATGCGTCAAGTTGTTCTGTGTTTCGAGTTTATGGGTTTTAATACTTATGACAAATGATTTTCTGCCACACAATATTATGCTTATTACTATTCTGCTTCCTGTTTATTATGCGTCTTGACGATTATTACAATCGAAATTATGGAATATGATTTTATGACAATAATTTTTATGCCTAGAAATAGAGAGCCTCCGGCGGGATAATAAATAATGATACCAATCGGCTAAGTTGAATAGATTATCTACTTGGATATGTCGTCGGACTCCGGTCCAGCGTAGCCAATTCATTGGTGGCCTATATACCCAATCCATCCAAGCTCAATTATTGGGCCACCCGAAGATAAGATAAGACTACCGGCCTTCCCTTCCCCTATACATTCTGGAACTCTCCGCCCCCTATGGAGGGCCCGTTCGGGGTTAGGTAGACTTAATTCACCGAACAAATTTCCCTGAGACAAAGTGAGACTTCGCCCAAGAGGGATTACCAGGTTGAAACTCGTTTATCAGCTCTTAGCAAAATTTTCGAAAAAAATATATCTAATCAGCTAACTGATCATTTTACATATAAATCAATTTGGTTTTACCAAAGGTTGTTGCACTATAGTCCGTCAACGTCGTGCTGTCCGCGCCTGCGGGGGTACAGGTGTAGACAGGGACGAGGTAAAACGGTCCCAAAGGGGGAGCGACGCGGGAGGGCGAGCGAGCACGACGCGTGCGGTGTCGCATTTAATAAAATGCACACGAGATTACGGTCTGAACATGAATCCGAAGATAAAACCGATATACATTTTTCTTTCGTCGTTTTTGTTAAAATAAGATATTGTAATAATGTTGCATAATTTATTAACATTGTTTTCAAGGTCTATTTCGCCTGAGATACAGGGTATAGGTATCCTAGTTCAGGTATATGTATTATTTAGCTTTTTAATCGACTTCGAAAAAAGGAGGTTACTCAATTCGACCGTATATATGCTTACTTTTGTTTTTTTTAATGTTTGTTCGCGTATAACTTCGTCGTTTATGAACCGATTTTGATGATTCTTTTTGTATTCGATAGAAGATACTCCAAGGGTGGTCCCATGGTCACCAAAGTTAGGATCTGATAATAGGATCCCATAAAAATCGAGAAAAACCATTGAATTTTTTACGTGTGTCCAACGTGTTTTGTGTATATGTTACGCGATTACCAATTGTTAACCGATTTTCAAAATTCTTTTTGTATTCGATAGACAGGGTGTCCACTGGCTAATGTTAAAAAAATTCCCTGACTTTTCCCTGACTTTCCCTGACCATTTTTCAAAATTCCCTGACCAAATATATTCATTTTACAGAAAAATAAAATAGAATACTTTTTTTCGAAAATATTTAGTATTTTTTGTTGCAATTTTCAGACCAAATTGTATCTAAAACTAGCTTTACGCTCGCGACTTCGTCCGCGTTATTTTTGAATTCCCGTGGGAATATTTTTCCTATAGGAAAATTACCCTATGTTCCCCTGGTCTACTATCACTAAACCAACATTCATCAAAATCGGTTCAGTAGTTTCGAAGCCTATTCAATACAAACAAACAAACAATCAAATCTTTCCTCTTTATAATATTAGTATAGATTTAATTTTTTTAAGTACCTAATTACATAATTTATATTTTTAGGCACAGTATTTTTACACTGTAGAAAGTACACTGGCGAAAAAATAAACCGAGGCACTCTTCACCCTTGAG
This sequence comes from Schoenobius gigantellus, assembly GCA_963935595.1. Taxonomy (NCBI): domain Eukaryota; kingdom Metazoa; phylum Arthropoda; class Insecta; order Lepidoptera; family Crambidae; genus Schoenobius; species Schoenobius gigantellus. The sequence continues at coordinate 4,914,942 of OZ012549.1, forward strand.
TTCAAATGCAATTTCCTTCAAGTGTTAAATAAAAAATGCAATCCACCTTTGTTAAATAAAAAATGCAAAAAGGCTCTTATTGAATACTAAGATACTCGTAATAAACACAATCGCTTTTCATTAATCTTTTGAGGGTTGACTTCTTCTTCAACCTATGTCCACCCACTGGTGGGTATAGGTCTCCTCCATTCACTACGGGGTTGGGCTTTTCTTGTCCAGTTCTTGCCTGCTGTCTTTGTTATGTCGTCTGAGCAACGAGCCGGCTGTCGACTATCGTTCCTTCGTCCTGTTCCGAGGAGCCACTCCCATTCGATGATCTTATTGCTCCACCGGTTGTCGGTCCTGCGGGCCACGTGCCCTGCCCATCGCCACTTTCTACACGCAAGGACACGAGCCACGTCAATCAGTTTGGTGTGCTTGCGTATCTCCGTATTCCAGATCCGTTCCCCCAGAGAAACCCTAAGCCATTTTTCTTTGTGCTTGTAGGGCGTGTATATGTTGTCTAGTCAAGGTCCAGGTCTCAGCCCCTAACACGAGCATTGCTCGAAAGCTCGGCGCTTAAGAGATACAGGCATTTCACTCCAGAAAATGTGAGACATTTTGCTAAACGCGCCCCAACCTAGTTTTAATCGGCGTTCTATTTCTTGTGTTTGCCCACTTTTCTTAGCAGAAATGATAATGTCATCTGCGAATCGCAGATGAGTTAATTGCTCTCCATTTATGTTGATACTCCTACTAGACCAGTCGAGGAGCTTAAATGTATCTTCTCAGCACGCCGTGTACAACTTGGGGAGATTGTGTTGCCTTGTCGCACACCTCTTTTAATAGGAACACGTTTGGAAAGGTGGAGTTTCACTTGACTTTAATGACTTTTCTGCGTAGTTGCTTACTTTCTCTTTACGTCTTCAGATTACGGTTATTTTTGTTCCTAAAAATTGATAATCCGCTCCAGGAAGCTATACTCAAGCTGTCGCATTACATCAATGGAGCCTTACTCATCGTCGGGTTGCTCAAATGTTAAGGCGTTTTTCGATGCAGCGCGTCTATAGAAGATACCTAAAGACTGGAGCCTTCGATCGACGCGCAGAAACTTATAGGCCATGGGCTACATCCTTCGCAGATGATCGATACATGCATTTAAATGTCCCGACGAATCAGCGTCAGAACGCAGTGCAGGTCCAACAACAGCTTCGTGACGAACGTGGAGTGACCTGGCCATAAGCGCGCGTACAGTCAGGAGAAGGTTAGCCAATCGCAATTTAACTGCCGAACTAGCCTACTTAACTAGCCAAGCAAAATTAACTGTAGCTTACCGCAGAGCACGCTTTCAATTTGCTCGTGAGCATATAGAATGATGGACACTGGATCAATGGGCGCATGTTATTTTTTCTGGCGAGGCAAGAGTGTCTTTACAGAAATAATCGAAGACAGAGACTGTACCGTTGCCCTAGAAAACGTTACGCTCAGTGCTGTATCGAAAAAACTGTTACTTATGATGGCTCCATTATGGAGCCGCCATAATGGTGTGGGGCGGCATTTCCCTAACAGCATAAACAGAGATGGTTTATATCGAATCCAATGCTCTTTCACGCGGATTTGCTACAGAACTTTATATCCCTGATGTTCTTGAAGATCTCGTGGTACCTTAATCAGGATGTATTTAAGAAGAGATGTTTCTAATGTGCATGATAATGCAAGACCCTGAGTATAATACGCAATATTATACTCAGGGACGTTGGCATTCGTGTCATGGATTGGCCAGCACGAAGCCCTGATTTGAACCCCATTTCCATCTTTGGGACGAATTAAAGCACAGGGCCTAAGATAGGGATCCGGCTTCTTCAAAACCTTATGGGCTCAGAATGGCGATAGATGAGGAATGGAACAACATTTTTCAAGATATCATTGTAAGATATCTTGAAATTATAAGTTATCCAAGCTGAAGGCAGCAACACACATTACTTATACATTGATTTTTGATTTTTATTGTATCTTTATGTTTCAAATGACTTTTCACTCTAGAGCAGAATAATTGTCTTAACGCCATACAATTTACTTTCAATATAAAACCTATAAAATTAACAACATAAAGGTGCGTATAAACTATGCGCGGCAAACTGTCGAACATTGGCTCGCACAGCGACCGCGCGCTATGTGGCCGAGGTCGCCGCACGCGGCAGCTCGAGCATTGCCGCGGTCGAACGTGCCGCGCGACGAACCGCTTCTTGTCAGTTTTTAGACCGCATCGCAAAATTATGTTCATACATTTGAACTCGGTTAAGGGTTGCTCGGTTGATTCGTCTGCCAAAATTATGATATAATGTGCTAACCTGGACTTAAATAATTCGATAGTCAAGATTAGGAATCATTCTACAAAAAGCATGAAGTAAATATATTCCTCATTTGACAATCACTGGGAAATTTGGGGACCAAACAGTGTAAAATCCTAATTTTTCCCTGACTTTCCAGGTAGCCTCTCGATTTCCCTGACTTTCCCTGACTGCCTTGAGCTTCCCTGACTTTTCCCTGACTTTCCCTGACTTTCCAGAATGTGGACACCCTGGATAGAGTATACTCCTGGGATGGTCTCAAGGTCTGATGATGGGATCCCATGAAAATCGAGGGAAACCCTAAAAAGACTTCATTCACTAAAAAGTTTAAAATAAAAATTTACATAATATAAAGATAAACATCTAAGACCCAGGTCAATCTGGAAAAGATCATTTTCCTTCTTGACCTGACCAGGGTCCGAACCCAGGACCTCCGCAGTGGCAGCAGGCCGTGATGACCACTGAGCCACAAAGATCCAAATTTGTAATGCATATCCATCTAAATCTTAAGATTTATTTCGATCACAAATCGCTACGTGTGAAGCATATAAAGATAAACATCTAACACCCAGGTCAATCTGGAAAAGATCATTTTCCTTCTTGACCTGACCGGGGATCGAACCCAGGACCTCCGCAGTGGCAGCAGGCCGTGATGACCACTGAGCCACAAAGATCCAAACTTGTAATGCATATCCATCTATCTAAATCTTAAGATTTATTTCAACCACAAATCGCTACGTGTGTAGCCGGTGCGCACGAGCCGCGTGCTACCTCGTCCCTGCCTACCCCTGTACCCCGCAGGAGCGGCCTGCACGACGTTGTGACAGACTATAGTGATGACGGTGTGCACTTTGAAACTCATTTTTGCTGCTTGGGAGTGTAAACAAGATGTAATTGGTATGTCTTGTGACTTATCAAAGTCTTTTCACTGAATAAATAATAGTACTCAAGTATTATGGTGTCTCCGAAGAAGCAATTAGACTCATTGAGTCTTATTTGTCCAATAGGATTCAGAAAGCTGTTATTAACACAACAGCCCTTGCTGGTTCTTTCCAGTACCAGGTCTCCCGCCGTAGACTTGTGAACCATTGGTGTAGCTATTTTGACATGCAAAAGTGATTATGTAATAATTCAATTTGTATAAACTATTTTGAATTTGTTTGTCATCCCCAGCATGGTCAGGATTATATCTCCCAGTCAGTGGACTGTCCGTCCGTGCTAACTGGCCAATAGGACGCCGCGCTCGTTCTGTAGCCTTCTGAGAAATGACTACTTCGCAGTAGTGGCGACAGCCATCTGGGGATCACTAGCAAGATAATACCTACAGATTCCTCGAAAAACCCAGTGGCATTTAATAGACTGGGCCTATTTGGAGATTTTGACCCCTCTGATCCGGAGTGGCATCTCCACCCGAGCGGATTAGGGAACGAATAAAAATTAAGCCCGGTAGACAGCACCAATGGCATAACGGAGTCCTACAGCATAGTCAAGAAAGACCATCGGGCCATCTGGATTTAGACAGATGGAGGTCACATATCAGTAGAGACTTCGATAACTTCAATTTTCAGACAAAAAACAGTGGTTACCTGGTCCAAGTTGAAACGAACAAAAGCTTCATACTGTTCGGCGAGCTTGCTGCTCAGCGCATTCTCGTACTCAACCCTTAGCGCTGCCTCCTGATCACGGAGCATTCTCTCGCAGATCATGCGGACCTGGTACAATCGTCAAACAAATAATTAAATAAAACTGATAAATTTCTGCAATAAACCTGCACCTGGGTCGTAAGCTCCAGGCACTGCTCTTAGCTCTCTTCTCTGTAGCGCGATGGACCCGGCACGGCACCCGCACGGTGAATCCATGGAATTCTAAGTTATCGTCTCTGTCTCTCTCTCTCAGTGGTGTAAATGTGTAGTGGAGATGGAAATATTATAGTTATTTTTAAGATAGAAGCATGAAATTTTGTATTCAACCTAATAATTAGAAATAAGAATTCTTGAAAATTCCCCATCAGGGTTGAAATTTTGTCTTTTTGTTTGAGCACATCTAACTGCTTAACGTATTTCAATGCTTTTTTTTAAACCTTTTCAAATGGTTATTTAGACAGTAATCTATATATACAGGGTCTAACTGAACACCCCAATAACATTTAAGGGTATGTATCCTTCAGAAGTAGAGATTCTGTAGGAAAAATATTAGGGCTAACAAACCTACTTTTTTTTCCTATAAAAACTAAATAAATTATTTTTTGGTATTAAGTGCCGACAACCCTACGTAAGCGTACAAGGAATACTACGCTCACGTCATACAAACTAAATAAATTATTTTTTGGTATTAAGTCCCGACAGCCCTACGTAAGCGTAGGAGGAATACTACGCTCACGTCTGCCACGTGTCATTTTGTGTTAAGAGCTGATTATGGTTGTCACTTGAAAGTTTTTGCTTTCAGTTTAAACTCAAATAACTCTGAAAGTATTGGGGTTCCAGGTCTCAGACAAGCACCGAAGATTCATTTAGTATCTAACTTATATGCCCCTTAAATGTTATTGGGGTGGTCAGTTACACCCGGTATAAAAGTTCCCATGTTCAAAAAATTCCAAAAATGTTCCCATCTATAGACGCACGCACAGCCGTAACCGCTAATGGTATAAACGTGAAATTTGGACAGACGTTTTAATTCAAAATGCGGACGCACACTAAGAAGGGATTTAACCCTAAAGGGATGAAATAGGGGTTGCAAGTTTGTATGGAAAAAAAATCAAATTAGCAACGATTTTGATAAAACTTGAGATTCATACTCTTAAAATATTTAATTGAACACGTGTTTCTTGGTTTATTGGAATTCACCCCCTTAGGGTACAAAATGGGGGTTGAAAGTTTCTATGAAAAATATTTAAAATCTGCTCCAATTTCTATAAAATTTATTATCCGGTCTTAAATAGGCTACAAAATTATTTTTCCTACGGGAAAACATAAATTCCCACGGGAAAACAATACAACGCGCGAAGCCGCGAGCGGAAAGCTGGTTTAATATAATAGGCTAGATGACTAAAAATATTTTTTTTTGCTTTAATAGAACCTGATTCATATAATAAACAGAAAGAAAAAATCGGTTTTCGAATAACTATAAAAACAACTAAGATATAAGGTATTAAAGATTTTTCTCCATCTCTTTCTAGCAAAACGGCAATTTACAAGGAGTTTATATGGCCGTACTCAACAAAGACGTCACGGTTGATGTCGGATCTCTCTGTCTAATCTCCTTCAAATTAACAACTTAAAATGCATGTATCTAATGTATTTCTAAGCCGATTTTAATTCTAATTTCACAGGACTGCATCTTTTTCCACGGCATTTTTATATTTAATGATGAGACGTAAAAATTAGAATTCAGTCATCATCCCAATTATAGCAACTAGAGATACTAACCTGTTTAAATGTGAACAAAGCGCGATTGTGCACTTTCTGCGAGTTGTGAGTAGAGCGGTGGGGCGGTGAACAGTCCCCCTCGCTGCCGCTTGAAGAGGAGCACGAGGCCGCCGCTCCACTCGCCAACCGTAGCTGGCGGCGACGCTGTAGTCTCTTGATTTCATCACATATCTCCTGTGCCATGCGCTCTGTTCAATTGCAATGGTTTATTTATTGATATGAGTTTAACACTTTTTTTAATACAGACAAATCTATGTACATATGAGTCCAATCCCCTCCCCCCCCCTCCAACCCCCTCAAACCAATTCGGCTGCTGGAGTTCCATCTAATGCTTATGTGTGAAATAAATTATAATTCAATACTTCGGTACTCTATTCTATTCTTTCCGATCAAATATCTGCGTAAAACGAAATGGCAATCCACCATTTTAAAAATTAAGTTTTGACACCTTTTGATAGTGCCAAGGACCGTCACTAATACTTTCAAGTTTACGTATATTGATGTGTCACCTCAATTTTCTAACTTGACTTAACTCGAATTTGGCTCAGCTTGATATACTCTGACTTTAATTTTGATTGACTGTAAATGAACAAATCATGAGAGCACGCGATTGACGCGCTGTCATTTAAAATACATAAATATATCATAATAACAATAATAGCTCTTTATTGGAAATAGGATTTACAAAATGTCCCTCATTTTTCTGGTGCCTCTTGGCATATGCCTCCTCCAGCTTTCTCCACTTTACTGTTGTCTGCGGCTACTCAGGTCAAATACTGTCACAAGTTGAGCCAGATTTATCATCTCATTTGGCACCCTCTTTTTCATGTTCCATTCCATAGATGCCACGTTGCGAGTGCTAGGAGTTAAATTGAAAGATAGAATATCAAACACAATAATAAAGAATAAAACGAAAATTGTAGACACACTGGACTCGAGCACCATAAATAGAGTTAGGCAGGACACAAGCCATGCTGTAAGCTAAACAAATGGAGCAAACAACTCGCAACATGGCATCAAAAGGCTACACTACAGGCTTCAAAACTCATTTATGGGGAAATGTTATTACTTTTTTCAACAAGCTTCCACAAAGTGTTATTGGTTTGCCTTTTCATAAGGTTAAAGCAAATGTAAAAAAAACTTTTATGAGTAAAGGTTACTTTTAAGTCAATGATTATTTTCATGAAGCCAATGCCTGGTATTAATCATTTCAATGGCGTGGTGGCCATTTTGAACATTTAATGCATTAATTTAATAAAGTGTTTTTTTTATTTTTTGTAATAATTACTCATTGTGATTTGTTTTTCCTGTTTTAATCAATTTCATTTACACTGGTAAAAATAAACATTTACTCAAAATTTAACAATTTTATGTTCAAAATTAGTGAAAAAAAAACCATACAATGTTAATCTTTTGGCATCATTATTGTTTTTATATGAACAAAATCCACGCAGTGGTTACAATGTTACAATTTTGAATAAAAAAATAAAAAATCAATATTAAATACAATTTAATTTAAAAAAATTCTCTTTTTTTTTATCGATAAATTGTAGTCTAGTTTCACCCATTTTCGTTTGTGCACCTTATCCGGGGACACACTGTATAATTTGTTACGTTTTTGTATTTATTTCTGTGTACATTAACGATATTTGTTGAAGATGTCGGGAAAAAATAAATTAAGGCGAAACGTAGTTCGCGGGCACAGCTAGTTTATTGTAAATGTTGTTGTTAAAGCTGATAGCTTGCTTGCGGTCATTCTTCTTATCAGTTAAGTAAAAGATGTCCTTAATAGGTGATAGGTGACCAAATTTGGATGATGCAAAAGAGGATTGTGAAGCTGTAAATTTTCATACAAAAAGCGATAACGCTTTTCTCCCTCTTTACATAGTCCAATTTTGATAATTTTCGGAAATGTTGTAGATATAACGAAGATCTAAGTTTGTAAGTTTTGATTTTGAAGTAATATTGCTTAGAATATAAATTATTAGCATATAAATATTCATATTTTAGGCTTAAAAACTACCTCAAGCATTTTAATCTTTTTGACTAAGTTATACTGAATTACAAAAAAAGCAAAACTTACAAACATAGATTAAGGTATACTGAATCTAATAAGACCAAAAGTCTAATTTCGTAAATGTTTAGGGGGGTAAACAAGTTATCGCCCGAAACAATATTTCAATAAGAAATGTAGGCACTTGCTTCGGACTTTCAACTCTTGCGGCGTCCTCGGTGAGCGATCTCGACGCGAACGCGATGCGGCGCGAAAATAATAAACAGTCGGTGCCTATTGACGTGGCCTACGTAACCAAACGCATGTAGGGAGCGACGCGGCGCGACGCGACGCGAAGCGAACGCTATCAGTTGGTTTGATATTTTCGCGCGAACTGGATGCGTGCGGTGTGGTACCGTCTTTACTGTCTTTCTGGGCAAACTCGTCCCACCGTAGAACTCATCCTTGCCTCAAGGCTGGATTGGGATCAAAAGTAAGCCCATTCATAATAATAAAAAAAATATATTTTTCATTTACTTATGATTTCATTAGATCCAGTAATATCATCCCTTAAAAGAATTAAACTGAAGTTTAGTGGCAGCCTCCCCCTATCCGTGTTGAATTTGTTAAAGGCACCTGATCAACCATAAATGTGTATTAAACCTTGTTAGGAATAGTTTAAATAAAAAATGGTTTAATTAAATCTATATGTTTTTTGTTAGGTAAAAGTATGTTTAATTTTTTTATTTTATTATACAATTTTTAATTATATAATCAAATTTTAATTATCAATTTCTAATTTTTAATCAATGTTAAATAATAATAATCAATTTTTAATTTCATTTTTCAATTTTTAATTTTTGTCATATTACTAACATAGGCTAAGAATCATTGTTACTAACAAAATATGGGTGTATGCCCGATATAAATGATTAATTATTTAATTTGATTTAATTTAAACTATTAGTTAAAGTAAGAAACTGATGCACTGATGATTTTCACATAAGCACAGAATAAAAATTTGATCAAAATTGTAAAAATCTGTTTGAATGCATTTGTCGATGACAAATGTTCAATGCTCACCAGTGTTGTCAAGGCTCTTGAGTTCTTGATACCTTTGACATAGGTATCTTTTCAATGATACCGAAGTAAGTAATTTTTGAATGCTTTAGCATTGCAAAAGAAAATTGTTTAAAAATTGAGTAGCCTAAAAAGTCACCAAAAATTACCATCAAATCATATGTCACACACATGTGACAGAAGTGAGCCAAAAGTCACAAAAATGTGACTTTTGTGACCATTTGGCAATACTTGTTCACTCACGAGATCGCTCACCGAGTGTCGAGAGTATCGAGAGCGTGGAGAGCGTCGAGAGCGTCGAGAGCGTCGAGAGCGTCGAGAGCATCGAAAGCGTCGAGAGCGTCGAGATTACTCACCGAGGACGCTGCCTAAAGGTGCGTCCCCACTAGGGCCGCGCGGCTTACGAGGCCTAGCCGCGAGGCTAAGCCTCGTGAGTGTGGATGTAAAGCGAGGCCCAAGTCGCGCGGCCCAGCACAGCCGCGTGGCCGGTCAGTGTGACTATCTCAAAAACGGCAAACCTGCCCGACTTGTTTAAAATCTAACAAACGCGACTCACGATAATGCCATAAATATGCCATCTTCTCTCAGAACAATAACTAAAGCATAAAAATATAATTTGTGAAGTAAACTCGAGGATCACGCACACTGTGACGGGCCGCAGCGGGGCGGATCGAGCCGCATAGCACGCAACCACTATTAGCGGCGGAATATGCGGCCCGCTGCGCCCCGGCATAGTACTCGATAGCTCATAAAATACATACGAGCGATTCGAACTGATTTTTGCGCTGCGACCCGACCCGTTGCGCCCCCTCACAGTATACGCTAACTTTTAAACGATCTTGTTACAAAACCTCTGGTCTAAACCTGCGGTCCTACCGCTTAACTCATAGCGATTAACGATGGCGATAGCGAGTGACTCGCTATCGTTTTAATTTTACGAGTTTGCTATGATAAGCAAGCAAGTGGCCCAGACGGCATTCCTGCGATTGTTCTTAAGAAGTGTGCAGCGGAGTTGACTCCGGTCCTTACGCGTCTATACCGTCTGTCTTTCTCTGCTGGTTGTGTGCCGAAATCTTGGAAAGAGGCCAATGTCCAGCCGGTTCCCAAAAAGGGAGATCGTTCTGATCCGGCTAACTATCGTCCTATAGCCGTCACTTCCATTTTGTGTAAAATCATGGAGAGGATCCTTAATACCCAGCTGATCCGTTACCTGGAAGGTCACTCGTTACTTAATGACAGACAGTATGGGTTTCGTCCTAAACGGTCAACAGGTGACCTTCTAGCGTTCCTTTTGCACAAATGGGGTGAATCTATCGATAAGCGCGGCGAATCGGTGGCTATTAGTCTCGACATCGCCAAAGCTTTTGATAGAGTCTGGCACAAGGCTCTTCTTTCCAAGCTTCCGGCATACGGATTACCCGCGCAGTTCTGTACGTGGATTGCCAGCTTCCTCCACGAGCGTAGAATTCGCGTTGTCGTTGACGGCTGCGCTTCGCGGTTCGTGGCAGTGAACGCTGGAGTTCCGCAAGGCTCCGTTCTATCCCCCACATTGTTTCTTCTGCATATCAATGATATGCTTTCCTTGGGAGCTATACATTGCTATGCAGATGACAGTACAGTGCATGGGGGATATCACGGAAGCTCAGGGGCTACTCGCGGTGATATTGGTAGGGAAAGGCAGAATCTTATCATTGAGCTCAACAGGACGCTGGACCTCGTCTCCGAATGGGGCTCCAACAATCTTGTTGAGTTCAATGCTAAGAAAACACAGGTGTGCGCGTTCTCGGCGAAAAGGTCACCTTTCCTCCCCCTTCCTTCTCTCCAGGGCACAACCCTTCACACACAGAGCAACATCACCTTGCTCGGAATGATCATTCGCTGCGATCTGAACCCCAGAGACTACATCGAATCCGTCATAACTACTGCCTCACGGAAACTCGGGTGTCCTGAACAAGGTGCGTAGGTATTTTGCGCCGGACCAACTATGCTTGTTGTATAAAACTCAGGTTAGGTCTTGCGTGGAATATTGCTCGCACCTTTGGGACGGCTCCGCTCAGTACCTCCTCGATGCTTTGGACAGATTGCAGCGTCGCGCTATTCGCATAATTGGCGATGTAGAGGCAACTAACACCCTCGAGCCTCTACAACTTCGTCGTGACATCGCCTCTCTTAGCGCCTTTTACCGAATGTTCCATGGGGAATGCTCTGAGGAGCTCTTTAACCTTATCCCTCCCTCTCCATTCCTTAACAGAAACACGCGTAAGGGCCTTCGGAGTCATCCGTACACTGTGTCCTCCTTTTCACACCGTACCAAGAAATTCCAAGATTCCTTCTTCTGTCGTTCATCCCACACTTGGAATTCTCTACCTGCGCACGTGTTTCCTCCATCCTACAACATGGGTTCCTTCAAAAGAGGCGTGAAAAAGCATCTTTTGGGCCGGCAAGGGGCGGGCAGGTAGGAGAGTGGATGTCGTCCCTACTCTTATCTGTCAACTCATTTGGGCCTCTTTCACCGCTTAATATCAGGCGGGAGGAGGTCATCTGCCGGGCCATCCATAAAAAAAAAAAAAAAAAAAAAAGCGGCGGCCCTACCGCCTAATTCCCTCGTTATCATTTGAGCTCTCTAATATTGTGATTTCGTACCGCCTATCATAGCTTTTGAAATTGAAACGATAGCGAGTAACTCGCTATCGCCATCGTTAATCACTATTAGTTAGGTGGTAGGGCCGCTGGTCTAAAGTTAGTCTTGGTTTAAACCTAGTGCGCTTTAACTTGTGTTGATACTCGTAGATTGAGACAACGTCAACTTGGTCCTAGTTTCAACCAGGACTAAGTTCAGACCATGTTTGTTTTCTAATAAGACGAAAGAAGTTTAAACGTATACACTTTGTGATATTTTAAAGAAATAGACAAAATTATGACTTCTGTAAAAAGCCGTAACTTGTAACAAGCATTGACTGAAGTATTACGGAACCAAAATGCGTACCAAGACGACTTGACAAGTTATAATATTCGACATTTAACGCTTTAAAAGTCGGCTACATAAAGGTAATCAAAAGTAGGTAGGTACTGTATTCCGTAAGTCAACTTTAAATTGAAATTGCTGTTCGCCGATATTCTGCTATTATACAAGGTGTCTGTTTGTAATATCAAAATAACAAGTTTTTACTAAATGGGTATGAATGTATATCGGGTACCAATAACAAACACCATTTTAAAAAATTTTGTCTGTCTATCTGTCTGTCTGTTTGTTCCCGCTAATCTCCGGAACGGCTGGACCGATTTTGACGGGACTTTCACTAATAGATAGCTAATTATATTAGGTATAACATAGGCTACTTTTTATCAACTTCAACAAAAGTTACTATTCCGTGCGGACGAAGTCGCGGGCACAGCTAGTTCCAAATAAATGTGAACATTATTGCTACCGCCACTATTATACGACTACTGTCATCTCCTCGCGATAGAACAAATAACAAATAATTGGACAATAAATACAAAAATAACAAAAGGCGGGCTTATCAGATTTCTGCCAGGCAGCCTTTATATATGATATCCATACTAGGTTGGTGGTTAATAAAAGAAAAAAAATCATTAATGAAATACAAATATTTTAAACAAAATAAAATAGAAACAAATTAAAGAAAATTAATAAAAAAAAGTACAACAAACAAAATTATAATAATAACTCCATACTGTAAGTACCTACATAAATTCTAAAGGGCCATTATGACAGGGGGTGTGTATGGAAGGGGGTGTCAGAGCTGAAGGAAATGTTGCTTTTACGCTTTTATTAAAAGATGTAAGACTTACCATCAGGTGGACAGTTTGCTTGTTTGCCAACTTAGTTGCATTGCAATAAAGAAAAAACTACAATGTACAGTTTTACTAACATTTTACTAGTCCATACATTTTGTGGTTAGGTATGAATGAATTCAAAATATTAATATAACAAAAACTATGCATCGCCGAGAGGGGAAAGGGGTATCGAGGGGTAGTCCTTCTCTTTCTGCACATCTTTTTCACCTCCCCCTTGCAAAATTTTAGACATTGACAACGACAGAAAATCACATGACAGACACCTACGGCAGCCATTCTATTAAAACATGTTATTATAGCTCCAATTTGTAAATAAAATCATTCCTATTCTTCACAATGAACACGTATTTTATTACTCAAACAATCGTCTACCAGATGACGATGAATGATAAATTTAAAAAAATAAAGAAATATTTTAAATAAAAATTTTTAATGGAAACCAAAATTGAAAAACTACATTCATTAAACAATTTTTCGCACTGTATATTTAGCCGTGTCTCTTGTTCTGTATAGAAAAACATCGAAACTTTTCACAAAACAACAGATAATTTTCACAAAGTGTGTATGGGAATTTTCTAATATTATCTGTTAGTTTCGTTTTTTACACAAAACAGATGCAGTAGTTACCGCTTTATTTATGAATAGTAGAATTTCAAAACATTTCTAGCACAACAACCTAACTGAAATAAAACTACATTTCTACTAAAATGGAAATAATTCTTCAAAATCTGGCCACACTGGGCCGCGCAGCTCTATAGTGAGAATGCGTTACAAATATACACAAAAAGCTGGTGAGGCCGAGCCTCGCGGCTCCCGCGGCCGCGCGGCTCGTAGTGGGGACGCACCTTAAAAGGCAGCGTCCTCGGTGAGCCATCTCGACGCGAACGCGATCGCGAAGCGATTCGATTCGGTGCACGCGAATTCAACGCGTTGCAGTACAACGCGACGACTCTGTCCTACGTGCCACCACCACCGCCCCGCCGCGCCGCGCCGCCGCCGTTCAGTGAACAAGTATTGCCAAATGGTCACAAAAGTCACATTTTTGTGACTTTTGGCCCTCTTCTGTCACATGTGTGTGACATATGATTTAAAGGTAATTTTTGGTGACTTTTTAGGCTACTCAATTTTTAAACAATTTTGTTTTGCGATGCTAAACGCATTCAAAAATTACTTACTTCGGTATCATTGAAAAGATACCTATGTAAAATAAATTATTTCTTTAAATACATACTTAAAATATTTTTTTAAAATACTACAGCAAAAATCAAGACCCTTGACGTGCACTAGTGAGCAATGAAAAATGTGTAACGGCTTGCTAGCGAATATTCTACCCTATTTTGGTAAGCAATAAGTTCATTTTCAGTTGAGACGTTTTCATTGACAATACTGCATTATGTCCATGAATTTGTCGATATTTTCCGCAATTTTGAAAACTAATTTTTTAACAACAATTTTTTTTTTGGATCAATACTATTAAAGTTATTAAACTTTAATAGTATTGCTCCAAAAATTTTTATAATAAAGACCCTTTCCTCAATTTTCCATTAAAATTTTTGTGATAATCATCACAAAATTAATTACATTTCAATAGTGTAAAATGAATTTAAATAAATAAATAAATTAAAAATATTTACATCTTTAACTGAATAAAATATATACAAATTATTTTATAAATCAATAAACTAAAATTTATCTTTAAGTACATAAATCAAAGGATAATAATCTACATATATAATATTAACAAAGTTGCTGAAAGTGTCGATGTGTTCTGTTGTTCAGAGGATGAGCTCACAAAGACAACTATGTATATATTGTGCTATAGCAATTAAGATTCTTGGGTTATATAATTTAGGTTAAGATTTTTGTTATTATAATTTAGATTTTTGTGTTATTAGAATTAAGATTTTGTGTTATTATAATTAAGTTTTTTTTTATTGCGTAATATAGTTTTTTGTATAGGTATAAATTAAAAAAAATGTTGTATTGTGATAATGGTAAGTTAGTATAAGTTTAGAAACGATTGTCTACATTATCGCATTAGGTTTAAGCCTGTAAAGATAGTGTAAGTGTTGTGAAATAAATAGTAAATAGTAAAATTAAATATGCAAAATATGAAGTAAAACTATTATGACAGATAATAGGTATATAGTAAACGTAAGTACTGATTTAATATTATAAGTCATCCTCTCTCCTACTTTTGCTGTGCCCGACAGGGTCCACAATGTACTTAATTTATTTGTAATACCAAAAAATACCATTGTGGAAAGCAAAATAAATGAAATGAAATACATTAATTATTGTAATGTATAACATGTCCAATAAACCATTTTCTTTCTTTCTCTTTCTTTCAAAAATTGTACAGAGCGCGATGATTAAAGTGAAGCAAAAATGACACTGCTGTGTGAAGTCGCTTACACGTGGCGTAGTGAGCCATAATAGGATAGGTATGGCTCACATTTTAATTCGCAGCATTTTCAACATTTTTAGCATCATCGCTTTTCATTAGCTTTTGACACTAGCAGGGCTAGCATCGTATGATGACGAATGCGTTCCATTTAAACAATATCTTAATTTTTAGGTTAGGTTTCCTTTGCAAAAAATAGCGCGGTTAAAAATGTTAACATTTCCTAAAAGAAACACAAAACGTGGTTAGCATTAGATGTTAGCGTGACAAAATGGTGACGCTTAAATGGAAAACGGGGTTAGTTGCATCAAATTGTGCGCGCCATCTAACCCTGCGTTCCAGATAAGCATTTTTAGCCATAAATATCAAAATTTTTAGCATCTCTGCGTTTCATTGGTGGTGATGCTAGTTTTTTTTTCTTGCTGGTTGTCATGCGTTTCATTTAAGCATTTTTAGCACGAAATGCTAGCATCAAATACCCATGCTAACTGCTCACACGACCGTAGATGGGTCCTCTGATACCACTTTTTGACAGCTTTCAAATTTGACATTTGGAATCTTTTTTTCATGAATCAAAAAGGATTTTCAGCGGATTTAAAAAAAAAATTGAATGATATTTATAGTATTAGCCAATTCTGAATTATATTATTGACAATTTTAAGTGGCTGGACTAAGTAGGTGAGGTGTCAAAATTCAGCATGAAAAATCAGTACCTTGCGTTTCATTTGTAACAATTAGTGTGGCTAAAAATGTCAACATTTCTTATATGAAACGCAAAACGAGGCTAACATCAGATGTTAGCCTCAGAAAGTAGCAGTGCTTTATCTGGAACGCAGGGTAAGAAAAGGATTCTTGAAATTGTATGAGTTTTATTTTAACCTTAGGTATAGGCATTTGGTTGAATAAATGCTCAAGAAAAAATTTTTTTTTCGTAGTGTTTAATCAATTTAGAAACATAAAAAGCTAAGAGCTTAGTAAACATTTTACAATACTAAAGGGTTAAACTTTAGGAGTATGTTTGGGTAAATAATTATTAACCTAGCGTAATTTACTTTAATAGGATAACGAGATGTTAAATATTTGCATGTCATTTTAAATTAAAATGTACTTAATAGTTTGGTGTTCATTAACTATTTTTGTGTTAACAATGATTTGTTTGGAGTCATTTACTTTAATAGGATAGCAAGATATAAAAACTTTGAATAGTTAAACCATTGATTTACTACCAAACGTAGATAGAGCGCTTCATACAAAAACGCGCTTGAAATCTGTCAGCTAATCGACAATACATTTGTACTCGCTGATATATACTTGAATATGCACGCCCAAATGAAAATTACCATAAAGAAAATACCGTATTTATCGAATTCAACCTTATTCTGCATTATTACGGCAACTATTTAAAATACAACCGTGGGAAGTTACATCATTTCATACCTAGCCACAGATCAAACGACGTTTTAGTAATTACTACAAGAAAACATCAACTTTATACTCTTAAACATAATGCTTGAAATTGTTTATCGCGTTGTCGATCCAACGCATATGAGATAACACATCGTGATACGACGCCCGTGCGAGCGAGACGATTGTGATGTCTGACGTGACACTGACGCGAAGCGACATGTTTATGATTAAAATAATTGTTTTTGATTAGTTTTTATCTATAAATCGAATATTTGAATACATGATAAGATGTGTAATGAGTTTACTCACGCAAAATATGAAATCCCGCCTTTTTTCTGCCGTTTCTGGCTATTGTTACCACAACTTTTGAATGCGCACTTCGGCATGTTTACGTGCCGACAGCTAATCACTCACTACGGAAAGGAACTGCACGAGTCATGATTGAGCAGTTCTTCACCAGCCCACTTTTCGATCGTTCATGCGTTATCTACGTTTGGTAGTAAATCAATGAGTTAAACATAAGCTAAAAAAATTAACTTAACCTAACCAACTATAATTGAGGTAATCCAAGTCAGTTGTGAAAATAGGTGTCCTATTAATTCTATTTGTCCCTTTTTTTTATAGAGGGAAGATACATTTACGGTATTCAACAAGGGACTTGAGCTGACTAGGCCACCCCAAGGATATCCCCTCCACCCTTTCGTATTACATTTTAATGGAAAATTGATCCACCCCTAGGACTCGGGTAGAAGACCCAATACCAGCTAAAAACCCTCTGTCTGAAAATAAGTGTCCTATACATTCAAGATTAATTTAAGACAATCAAACAGATGCAATTACTTACCAAAATGTTTCTAAGTACCCTTAAAAGGTCAGAAAAATATTTCTTAAAGTTAGATAATTGCAATGTAATAATTTTTGGTGTCCGACCCCAATCATACAATTTAAAATGTAATTTTGTAGTTTTTTTGTTGTGTTTGTTTATGTTTCCTTTATACATAGTCTTTAAATAGTTTGGTTTTTATTACAAGTTGAATATAATTACTTTCTGACTAACCATTCATTTATTTATTAATTTGTTAAAAACAATTTTCCTCAATTTTGATTATCAAATGTTATATTAAACTATATTATAAGGGGAGTATTTTTTTAAGTATGTCAACATTGTCATTTCATCACCAAATAACGCAATCACAAATTATTTATCAGAAATCAGTGTAAAGCAAAGCAAGCCCATGAGTTAGGTTTTGGTACCGGTTTGTGCTCAATTTTGTGACCTGATTTACTGGTAAGTAAGTTATATTTCATAATTAAATTATTTTTGTAATAAAAGCTGCTTACTCTACGCTACTTACTCACTAATTTTGAGAGTTATAAATGCTAAATGTAGCCATTTTTATTGCATCGGGATTCGCCTAACCTATAAATGTTGTGACTTCAAATTTGTTACTTTTGAATGGTAATATATAAGTTGATCTTCGATCGGTTACAAATTTGAAGTGTTAGGACATGTTTACATTACATTTTCAATTTAAAGTATGAAAAACTAAATCAACTTAATTGACTTTATGCCAAATGGTTGTAATAAATGTTATCACAAAATAAGCATCAAGGATCCTTATCCAGTAACGCTGATAACAATCCTTTATATTTTATCGAGTTCAAAATGGAGCCATCGGGGAAGAGCCAATACCAAGAATATTATTTGTTTGCCCTACGACCATTTACAACTCAGGAGTACAGATTCAACTCCTGACATCTGCCAGTGTTTTGGGGCATCATTTAAGATTATTACAGGATATACTGTCAAAAATTGCAGAAATAATAAATACTGTCTACATAAAACTGTTTTCATTCAATTTATATTCCTATTGTAATATAATTTCAAGATTCTTCAGTAATAAATAAATAAAAATTTACAAAGTGAGTAATACTCAGTATGAACTTACTTACTTTTTCGCTCTATTCCACTATAATCCACTAAATAAATCCATTAATGGATTTGTTAGTTTCCACTTTTTTTCACTCTGATCCATCGATGGATTTGTTTCCACTTTTTCTTCCACTCTGATCCCTCCATGGATTAATGTCCACTTTTTCTTCCACTCTAATTCATTGATGGATTTGTTTCTACTTATTTCCACTCTGATCTATTTATGGATTTCAGTTCTACTCTAATCCTTCAAAATTCTCTACCGTATTTAATATATGTTAGTTATAAATAATAAATATTATTTAATATTTATTATTTTATTTATTTTAATAAAAAAATTAAATATCATCAAGTTTTAACTGTAAGCATTTTTGTAGGCTACTTTATTGAAGAGGTGAAATAATTTCAAAATCAAAATAAAGCATTGTATCTATTGGCATCATCCATACGATGATGGCATACATTTTTGCCTAAAAAACGGTGGCATGTGCACCAAGCACTCTTATATATTGCACTACCTCCGTAGACACCTGCACCTGATCGGCCTTCCTGAATGAATAGATGGAGTGGTGGGAGGTTCAGGATAGCCTCCAAAGCAAGGGTGGAAGAAGACGAGGCAGGCTTTGTCATTTGCTTAAACCAAGCTATACACCCGTAGTTAACCATAGGGCTTACCACAGCGGTGTAGAACCATCGAAGGTGACTTTGTTTCAGTCCCCACCGGGAACAGTCCTACCTACGGCAAATTTCGTACCTATATAGAAAACTTATTAATGCTATGGGCAATTCTTTCAGGGAAGACGTCATAAACCGTTTTACTGAAGACACTCGAAAGTTACTTTCAAAATAGTTATTGTATAATTAAAGAATTTATATTAAAATTACCGATTTTAGTTTATGTTTAGTTATTTGACTAAGTGCTTATAAAAATCTGATTTGCCCCCCCTGGCCCAGATCCTGGGTAAGCCCATATGAAAAACAGTTAAAATGGGTCAGAGTGGAATATAAAAAGAAGTGGAAAATAATCCATTGCAGCAATGGGTTAGAGTGGAATATAAAAAGAAGTGGAAAATAATCCATTGCAGCAATGGATTAGAGCGGAAATATAAGTGGAAACAAATCCATTGATGGATTTGTTTAGTGGATTATAGTGGAATAGGGCACTTTTTCTTTGGTTACCAATCGCAATCAATTTTGTTACTGTTCTCAAATATTTAGACATTTTTTTCATAAGTGGTATAAATGTCTAAATAACATTATTGACTGATTAAATATTTCACCGAAATTGAGAAGTTTTGACAATAAACATGTATCAATATTCTTAGATATAAGTATATAAGACACCATTTTAAAAAAACAAAATATTAACATTAGTCAATCCCTGTAAAAAACACCTTTGAAAAAAAAAACATTAAATTATTAAAGGGTACAATTTTTTTGAGAATTGCTCAGTCTGGCATAATAAATTAGTAAGAGAGAGATCAGGAAATATTTAATAAAATTTTTAACTAAGAAGCTAATGAATGTATTACAAAATAACAAAGATTAGTTAATTTCACTATATGAGTAATTAAAGCTTTTTTAAAAATCTATGTGGCCCTGTCTATAGCATAACAGTGATTGAGTACTCAAAAAACGTACATTAGACTAAAAATTTATTAGGTTGGTTGTCTAACTTATATAGCCACTTCAGGCCTTACTAATAACCATTGTATAGGCCTTGTATAGTTAAGCAGTGTTTTGTCTCTTTTGTTCGAATTCGAAATGTAATTCGAGTGAACGTGACAAAACACTGTTTAACTAAATCAGGCTTGTACAATGGTTATTAGTAAGGCCTTCATGTATAAATTACTCATTTTAAGTTTTCATATTTATGTGAAACATTAAAAATGAATGTACATTTTTTTTGTATAAAGCTATTTTAAATATCAAAATTATTCACGTGGTAATAGTTATAATCGATATTTTGTTCGTAAGGATTGATGTTATTATTCCGATAGGTCTAAAGGGAATTTCTTTGTTGCGACAAATACCACAATATCATCAGCCATTTTCAGTGTCAAATGTAATAATGGCTGCGGAGATCGTGAAACTAAATTACAGAAAGAAAAACCTGCCAACGGTTTTAGTATCCTCTTTCTCGCTCTAATGCGATAAAAATATTCATGATAATGCAGAATTAATGAACAATGATCATTATTTTATAAAAATGTTATTTGTTCAATTTGTAAGTCCTTTTTACGTCATTCATAGTGTTTTGGAATATGTAATACTAATAACAACGCAATTCAAAAACAAACAAACCTGGAGTCAATTTTGCAGGAGCACTGACTGTGTCTCCAAATGTAGATTGTCTATTTTCAGCGATTTTTAGCCCTGGGCTTGTACTAGGGCTTGCCGCAAACGGAGCACATCTTCTTCTTTTCGCTGGTACTAATTGGGACATTGATTCCCAATCCAAATTTCTTTTAAGAGTAGCACACGCCATTTTCTTTTACTTCAATGAATATCCTTCATCAACTCGATACAATGTTTGTAATTTGGACTTTTGTCACAAGCTTAACAAAACTAAAAATATAATCTAAACGTAATATAAAATATGAAATTTATATTAAAAACTAAATCTAAACACTAAAATATTATCGGATTTCTTAGAATTTGAGAGATTATTTCAATGCTGTACAACTGCAATTCGAAAATCCGACGGCTACACTTCTCACTTCTTCCAATTTATTTTGACATTTTGTTTGATCTTACCACAGACTGTGTTCACTAATCATGTCTTAATCATGTTGACCAACTTTCAGAATTAAAAAGCATAGACAAAAAATATAAAGGCCAGTCAATGCTAAGACATAGTTTAACAGAGCCGCGTTCGGAGCCTTTGCGCGGAGTAAGGCCCCCCTAGACAAGATGCATTTCGATAATCGCTAACGCAATCGCTAAAAGGAAAATGTATGCGATTTGACATAAGCCCTCGCTTAGCTTTCGAGCGCAATTGTCAAATCTCATACATTGCCGATTTAGCGATTGCGTTAGCGATTATCGAAAGACATCTTGTCTAGGGGGGCAGCTTTTCGCTCTAACCTCTTTCAAGGCCTTGAGTGTACGCTAGAGTGAAACAACCGCGGCTCTACCGCCTATCTTTAAGCGATCTCCCGCTATCGTTATCGTGACATTAGAGCAATAGATCACAGTTGATATTATAACTATTGCTCTAATGGATAACGATAACGAGTGTCCACTCAAACTAAAAATTGAATTGAATTGATAGCTATGAGATAGGCACCGGCCCGTTCACGACCTTAGAGTGTCAGAGCGAGTGTTACAACCGAACAACTTAGATCATTTAGCCTATGGACATGGTACGCAACAAATCGCAGTATACATTTTTCTGCCATATTTTGCGGGATGCGAGGTAAACACTCATTACAGATATGCACATTATGGAAATATTACCTCACTATAAAGAAACACACACACATCGACATCTTAAAGTGTATCTACGCAATCGCTCGCAAATCATGCCCGTGTACTGTGTTAAGCTACCAACGTACCATTTTTTTTCTATCGTAACGGCATAAAAATTACTTCAAAATTGTACTTAAATTAAAGACGTTTATGTATATTTTATACTTACATGTGATAGGAAACGTCATAGACTTGAAGATTTGAGTTACTGGATAGCCTTTTGCAAGAGTCAACTACACAATTTATTAAAACGCAATAAAATGAGGTCACTTAGTTTATTTAATAGATATTTTAACCACACAATGAAGGAATCAATTTTGGATACTTTACATTCGCTGCCTACAACACAAGAGAAAGAAAAGGAACCTCTGACAGGTTGACAGATCGCAATGACAGTATTGACAGTTGTTTTTTTTATTTATGGCTCTGGACACAATTCTAACACCCCCTCTCTATTTCAAAAAATAAATCACAACCTGAAATAGTACCATACTTTACTTTTAGTTTACTCAATCGCATTATGGCAACACTAAACTGTCAATGTCAAGTGTCACAACGTCAAAACAAAAAAAAATGGCGTCGAACTATGCAAATGTAAACAAATAGTTAACAATTTAGAATCATCAAATTGTCCCTATAGAACTTAAATTTTTCACAACACAGCGGTTTTGTCATAACGTCTGCAATGTTTTTATCACTAGGCACATAATTCACACTCAAAGTATTCTTTGCAACAATGTCCTTTAGGAAATGAAATTTAATGTCAATGTGTTTTGAACGTTTTGTGTTTTCGTAATTTTTCATTATTTTAATAGCACTGTTATTGTCAATGTACATAGTAGCACTACACTGTTCAAATTCACTGCACAGTCCCTTTACATGTATAACTTCTGTAGCACACATAGCAGCAGCCAAGTACTCAGCCTCAGCTGTCGAAAGAGCAACTGAAGCTTGCTTCTTAGATGACCATGAAATCAGATTATGTCCATGAAATATTGCCATCCCACTTGTACTTTTTCTATCTGATATATCGCCAGCCCAGTCTGCATCTGAAAAGGCTATAATTTCATTATTATTTTCTTCATTCTTTTTATATGTTAGTTTCAGTGTTTTTGTTCCCTTTAGGTACTTCAGAATCCTCTTGCCAGCTTTCCATAGATCTTCATTGTAATTGTCTAAGTATCTGCTTAGATAACTAGTGGCAAATGTTATATCCGGGCGTGTCATCATCGAAAGGTAAGTAAGACTTCCTATTAGATTTCTATATGGTAACTCCTTTGTTTTTGTTGTTTTTTCAGGTTGATATCCCGTTATCATTGGCTTGGAGACTGCATTACATTCAACCATGTTAAAATGTTGTAATAATTTATCAATAAATTTTTCTTGTGATAGTGTCAATGTTGTTTCATTTCTCTCTATATCAATTGCTAAAAAACTTTTCACACTTCCCATATCCTTTGCTGAAAATTCAATGTTTAATTTCTTTACCATATTCTCTATGTTGACATTATTTCCAATTAATAAAATGTCATCGACAAAAATAATCAGCCATATATTTATTCCAGTATATAGGCATACATCATGTTGTGATCTCTTCATACCACATTTTATACAAAAATCATTTATGCATTTATTCCAACATAGCGGAGATTCTTTCAATCCATATAGAGCTTTATTTAACCTGAGTACTGTTTTACTGATATTATTTTTTATGTTGTCGACACCTTGTGGTATTTTTATATAAACTTCTGTATCTAATTTTCCATTTAAAAAAGCAGATGGAATGTCAAGTTGTCTAATGTTCCAGCCTTTACTGAATGCTTGTGACAATATTAACCTTATTGTTGACATTTTAGCAACTGGTGAATAAATCTCTTGACTTATTATATCCTGCTGAAAACCTTTAACAACCAGTCGTGCTTTTTTCATACCATCTTGTTTCGTACGGAACACCCATTTTGTCTCTAAGGCCTTCTTGTCATTTGGTAGTAGACATGGTGTCCACACTTTTAGGTTTTGTAAAGCATTTACTTCTGTGTTTATTGCATCAATCCATTCTAGTCCTTGTTCAACTGCTTGTTCATATGTCTGTGGGTTATCTTCTGCGATAAGTGCATATGCTAAATATAGATCATAATCTTCAAATTTTTTTGGTACTTTTATGGGTCTTTTTCGAGTTTCTCTACTTGTCTGTTCTTGAGAATTTCTATTATTTTCAATATTTAAATCTTCTTCTGTGCTTCCTGATTTCATATTATCTTCTTCTTCTAAATATTCTATTTCCTGATATTCATCATCATTGTTTATGTAATGTTCTACTTGTTTATCTAATTTAGCGTCTTCCATACTATATTTATATTTGTTTTCATTAAAACGAACATCTCTTGAAATAACTATATTGTTGGTCTCTGGGTTCCATAGTCTGTATCCACTGCCAGCATAGCCAACCATATACATTTCGTTTGCCCTTGGCTCTAATTTGTTTCTTTTGGGTAAGTTTACTACCCAAGCTTTACTTCCAAATATTTTCATGTTCTTAATGTCACTGTTGCCAAACATCTTTTCTATAGGAGTACCCCCTCTTAATGCTGCTGTGGTGATCTATTCAATTGGTATGTGGCACATTTCACAGCTTCGGTCCATAGATATTTTGGCAGATTGCTCTTTAGTAGTAAGGCACGAACCTTATCCATTAAGGTGCGATTTAGGCGTTCAGCCACACCATTCTGTTGAGTGAGGAGTATAGCTGCATGTAAATTCTTGTCTTATGCCAAAATCATGACAGTAATGCTTCAAGTATTCATTTGAAAATTCACCTCCATTATCGGATCTTATGTTTAATATATTAATACCATTTGCCTTCATTCTGTTTATGTACTGTATTAGGTAATCTTTTGCTTCACTTTTTACTTTTATAGGGTAAACTTCTGTGTAATGGGAATGATCTTCTATTATTGAGAGATAGTACTTTTCTTCATTTAAACCATCTGTAGGCATTGGCCCCGCAATATCACAGTATATTCTCTCTCCTATTTTATTTGTTTTTTTGGTATACTTTTGCTGTCAAAAGGTTTCCTTGTGCTTTTTGCCTTCATACAGACTTCACACTTCTCTTTAGATAAAGGTAAGCCTAATATTCTCATGCCAGCATGATTTAGATGGCCAAGTCTTCTGTGCCATGTATTACTACTTTCTGCTAATAATGAACTGGTTTCGTTTAATATAGTACATTCTAATATATACAAACTTCCATTTGATTTTCCTATCAATGTTCCTTTGGGTGTATTAGTGTATGTTAAATTATTTTTAAACGTTACTTTGCAATTTTTGTTATTTAGTCTTCGTACTGATATCAAATTATGTGACAGCTTTTCTATTATTAGTGCTTCCAAAGAGAATGATATCTTCCCAACAGTCAATTTTATGTTTCCTTTTTTATTTACCGTAATTACATCAACATTTGCAACTTTTATATTTATTGGCTCTATCTCATGTACTTCAGTCATTTTTGCCAAATACTGGTCACTGATCATGTTATAAGTAGCACCGGAGTCGATAACAAATACAACTTTATCTGAGCTGCCGTTTGTGTATGCTGAGTAAGCCAAAAAGGCTAGATCTGTACTCATGCTTGGCTTTCTATAACTTGAGCCACGTGTTCGCCCTCCTCGAGCTCTGTTTTTATTTTTATTTCGACAATTTCGTGCGAAATGACCATGCTTCCCACATATAAAACACTTGTATGTACCTGTTGTTGAGGATGTGGTGCCAAATGAGTATGCTTCTGTACCCTTTTCTCTAAAATTTTCCATTTTAAGTTCAGCATCTAATAGTTTTCTTTTTGTGTATTCGAGAGTTAGTTCAGCATTTGTATTCTCTAAAGCAGTTATTGTTTCTTTATAACTCTGTATTGTCCATAGTGAGTAGTAAGTGGCAGACTTTGTCGGACTC
The DNA here is from genome assembly GCA_963935595.1 of Schoenobius gigantellus. NCBI lineage: Eukaryota > Metazoa > Arthropoda > Insecta > Lepidoptera > Crambidae > Schoenobius > Schoenobius gigantellus. The sequence goes on from OZ012549.1 coordinate 4,940,755, forward strand.
ACTTAACCTTTCATCATACTCTAAATCTCTTATTATTGAGTCAAATTCATTGAAGTGCTCTTCAAGACTAAACTTTGAATTATGTCTCATAGTGAGCAATTTATTTTTCAAGTATAGTTTGCTCAGAGTGCTTTTCTTTTCAAACATGTTTTTCAAGCAATCTACCATTTCCTTCGCATTTTTACAATCTTTTATGTACTGTAAATGTTTGTCTTTTAAGCCTTGTACTATGACGCTCTTGGCTCTCGTGTCCTTCTTCTTAAACTTATCATCCTTAACCATGAGTTCTGTGATATCTGCTTGACTATGGTTATTAACTACAGCATCCTTGCAACCATGCTCTTCCAAAAGCAGTTCTATTCTGAATAACCAGTTTTGAAAGTTGATTCCATCCAATTGGGGTATAGACGCCACATTGCCTGTATGGGACGCCATCATGACTTTACTACGAATCCGCAAAGGAAATAAACTGTCCTAATCTTTGTCCATCTGACTGAAATATGGGTGACCTGGGCCCATAACCTATTAAAACGCAATAAAATGAGGTCACTTAGTTTATTTAATAGATATTTTAACCACACAATGAAGGAATCAATTTTGGATACTTTACATTCGCTGCCTACAACACAAGAGAAAGAAAAAGGAACCTCTGACAGGTTGACAGATCGCAATGACAGTATTGACAGTTGTTTTTTTTATTTATGGCTCTGGACACAATTCTAACACAATTAACCATTTTTTACGAGCTCTTACTTGCGATACGAAACGACACCTAATGGCAGCGGCCGCACGTCAACTAGTTTTATATAACGTGTATAGTCATATGGTCAACGTAAATTGGCAGAGGGGTTCGCCTAGCCTTGCCATCTCCCGTCTGAATGCTCTAAGCCGAACAACCAATTTCACTTCACTTCTTGGTTAAGTGGCAATCGGTCGTTTTACACAACCATTACTGCCAAACTCGAGTTTATGAATAAGACTGTTTCTGAGTTTGCTTTTGTTAACAAAGGCCGAAAGTGTGCTATGGTTTTGTTTTGGGTCACCTAAAAATGGACAAAACATGACAATGACATTGACAACACAACAATGTAGCAGCACAAATAAAACATGTAATAAAATACAGTTTATAGTTTAATGTTGTTAGTAGATATATATTTACAGAGGAGCTTTAAAACAGGATAATTTGTTTCACAAAGGAGTGATTTCAAATTTATAGGGCGGGGGATGATGGAAGGTAATAAGTCATATAGAGATATAGGATTTAGAGAACAGTTGAATAAAATATGGTCGGTTGAACCTTCTTCAGTGCCACAGTCACAGATTGGGGTATTTGATGGTTGTAAAACGCTCTGACGTTTATTATTGAAATAGGTAAGTCATCTTCTAGAAAGAGATAGAAATAAAAAATTCATAGGAAAGGGGAAGATAAAAGATATTGTTGCTGATGAGATATTGGGGGTAATTCTGAAGTTACCTGCACTAAAACTAAAACTAAAATTAAACATATAATTTTAAATTAGTTTTAGGTAATTCGTATTCTGAAACGCCGGACTCTCTTAATTTAAACTGTATTTGACAATTTCTTAAATTGAATACACAGATTATAAATACACCTAGTGCTGTAGAAAAACGGGATAATTTAGAAACATTAAAAACAGCTATATTCTACTAATTTTACTATCAGAAATTATTAATTTAAGATTTGATCGTATTTGTAAATAACAGAAAAGAAATTTTATTATTTATCATTCATTTTATCACAAAAGAAAAATTATTCGAAATGCCATCCATAAAATGCCATGAAATAAAAAAAAATACGTGGTAGTCTGTAGTTGTATTGATAGGTACTTCGTGACTTCCTCTGAATTTTAAAATTGCGTATTTTGTTTCATTAGTAATTTTTGTTTTCTTTTCATAATAACCGCTGTTATTTATTGACAAATAATAGTAATTGCTAGGCAACTAATTTTAGATAGGCATACTTCTATCTGCAGATAGAATATTAATTTCTGTTGTACGAGTAAATACATACATACATAACCTACCTATCATCTAAATGTCAGTACTATTAGACAACTTGGGAACAAACAAATTACAACTCACGACTTGGCAATTGATGCTATAAAAGCCTTTCCTTATAAATGCCATAACAACCAATTCATCATCCTTTTGGCAAGTTGCACAAAAAAAATTGACTTCGGTAATGTTAGAAAATCGTTAAAAAGTAACAAGATAAATTTAGACGGCACCTAAAAGTTCACCTCCTAAAATTAGTTTGACATATTTAAAATTATAGAAAAAATTACATTTAGGAAGCATGTCAGAATACGAAAATAACATCTAACACTAAATTGAGTAGTTTAGTAACGTCACTCTTAATTTTAGAGTTAACTTGTGAGTTCTGAATACCAAACGGTGATTGACATTTCTATCTCTAATTTTATTTAGTTATAGTTTTAGGTGGTCGCTTCAGAATCACCCCCATTGTTTAACACCTAGTGAGTTAAAAAACAACCAAACAACTAAGTACTTACACTCCGTATTTAGCTTCATGTCCGTACTGTGGTCTGTACCTATTTCATTTTTACTTAGGTATTTTTAATTTTTTTGTGTGCAGAAAAATAACTTGATTACCCTTTCCCTTTTTAAAAATAAATATATCATGTTTTAAGATTGCCAGTTGCCAAAATTAGTCTGTGCAATTAGTATGGGCTCAGAGGGGCTCAGTATGGGTTTGTTTTGTATCACAGACTACTTTTTTGTATTTACACAACCAAGTTTTTTGTATTTTGTATGAATTGAATGGGTCAACAAGATTATTTTTGTGTGACTCATCTGTTTAAAACTTTATTTTTTTAACGCAGTATTGAATGTTTAAATAAGGCTTTCTGCCTGATATTTCGTGTAAAAAGTTTAATATAAACCGTCAAACTGGGGAACGAAATGTCTTCATCTGCAATGGAAAGTATCCTTTTCAATGAGTCATGTGTACATTATTTCTTTAGACATATAATTTTATTTATAAATTACCAATTTTAATATAATTTTCCATATTACCTCTCTTTGTGTTTATTATATTATAATTCATTGATGCTAGACTATGTCTGCCTTTTTAAATAATTCATTTGGATTTTCCATCACGACAGACACCAGGGAAACACTGATCTTCATTCATTTTCTAACTTTCTAATAATTGAGCATAAATACTAAATAAAATATAAACAAAACTTTTGTAAGGTATTCTAGGCTTGTACAATAACATAATTTTTTTAAATAATTATCCCTAACTCCTAATGTCAGAACATCTATTTAATTTAAAATTTGCGGTTAAGGAACTAGAAAGAAATTCAAAAAAATGCGAGAAGGAAGAGAAACTAGAAAAAGAGAAAGCAAAGAAAGCTATACAGAAGGGTAATATGGAAGGGGCGAGGATTCATGCGGAAAATGCAATACGTCAAAAAAATCAGGCCTTAAACTATCTACGGATGTCAGCTCGGGTTGATGCAGTGTCAAGCAGAGTGCAAACTGCACTTACGACTAGGAAGGTGAGTCATAGTTAACGTTTTTTATAAAACGCATGAAGTCTACCCCTGCGTTCCAGATAAAGCACTGCTACTGTCTGAGGCTAACATCTGATGTTAACCTCGTTTTGCGTTTCTTATAAGAAATGTTGACATTTTTAGCCGCGCTAATTGTTACAAATGAAACGCAAGGTACTGATTTTTCATGCTGAATTTTGACACCTCACATAATTAGTCCAGCCACTTAAAATTTTTAATAATATAAATCAGACTTAGCTAATACTATAAATATCTTTCAAGAAATTCTTTAAATCCGCTGAAAATCCTTTTTGATTCATGAAAAAAAGATTCCAAATGTCAAATTTGAAAGCTGTCAAAAAGTGGTATCAGAGGACCCATCTACTAACATGGGTATTTGATGCTAGCATTTCGTGTCAAAAATGCTTAAATGAAACGCATGACAACCAGCAAGAAAAACTAGCATCACCGGCTAATGAAACGCAGAGATGCTAAAAATGTTGATATTTATGGCTAAAAATGCTTATCTGGAACGGGCCATTTATTGCAGGTAATTTATGACCTGCAATTCCGTAGATAAGTGGAAAAACAATAAGGTATTACTTTTACTTCACTTATGTATATGCTTAGATATAGATTTTAAGATGTTGTTAAGATGTAATGAAGTTTGGAAGGCCTAAAAATTGTTTAAACTATAATGTATTATGTTATGTAGCCTATAAAAATAAGTCTCATGATTCAGTAACCCAAAATCTATCACAATTTACTAAAGAGTGTACTGGAGTCGTCTGCATGGGTATCTCTATTTTATGTATTTCGCTGTTCAGCAGCGGTGCTTGCATTGCTGTTTGGGTGGATACTGTGACTTGGCATCTGTCAAAAAAAAAATTTTTTAATCTTACCTTAATATACTGGATTACCGTGAGTCCACTGTATCTGTTTACTTTTACCCAATCCCTTAAAAATACTGAGCAGGCTCATGCCTGCTTAATTGTGTATACTAATTTAAAAATTATTCTTTTATTTCAATTAAACATGTTATTATAATCTAGGTCACAAACTCAATGGCTGGTGTAGTGAAAGCTATGGATGCAGCAATGAAATCGATGAATCTGGAGAAAATTTCCACTTTGATGGACAAATTTGAGAGCCAGTTTGAGGATTTGGATGTTCAATCGTCGTACATGGAAAATGCAATGTCACAAACTACCACCACCACAGTACCTCAAGGAGATGTTGACCAGCTGCTGCATCAAGTAGCTGATGAGGCTGGGTATGGTCCTTTTTTCTTATACAATAAGAATTATTATTATTATTATCGAGAAACTGATTTTAATTTCTTCCTAGTCCCTCGACAATTTTTTTTTTTATTATTATATGATTAACAAAAAAGCTACAGTACCAGCCCTAAGGTTCTTACTGATAGTACACCTATGGAGCATTAAAAACCCTTATAATTGAATATTTTGCTACTGTTTTGATAGCCATTCAAACTGTTTTACAGGTTGGAACTCAACATGGAGCTGCCATCCGGTGTGCCGAGCACGTCGATCGGTACCGCCACCGTCGTGTCCCAGGAGCAGGATGAGCTAACGCAACGACTTGCGCGTTTACGACAAGCCGAGTAACTGCGAGTGACCGCTGTACAGATGTTAATATTATAGATCACATTTGTTTTTTAAAGCCATTTGTCCTACAGCGATCAGTTTATGTATTAATATCAGCTGATGTGTGGATCATGATTTGCATCAACATTGTAGTTATTAATCAGATGTCAGAATTGTAACAACTGCTATAGACACTTTCGATGTCTGAAGAGTCGTTGGTATATTGTTTAATTGGTATTTTATATATATAAACTTCGTCTGATGATTTCATTGATGTGAACATTTACTAAATGTTCATCATTTGTTGGTTGGACAACTGGCTTGAGTGAGTCGGTATATTGATACTGGGTTCAAGGAAAATTATAATCAGCTTGGTTTTAGTTTAAAGACATCATGTAAATGTTATAATTTCTTTCCTATTATTAGATATGTTTCTTCTCGCAAATTATCCTAAGTAGAATAATGATTCTGTAGATTTAGGAAATGTAGTACTCACCGTTATGTTGAGTTGCAGAAAATATCTGTTTCAACAGTGATATTCCATTGAATTTTTGGGTATAGCAACATTTGCACTCATATTTATACTGTGTTCATAAAAAGTCGTCGCTTCCACAATTATTTGTTTTTTGTATATTGTCAGGCAATTAGTAATTTCTAACATTCTAATCTCATTCAATCTCATCTCACTCTTGAACTCAGTGCCACCTATCATCAATATATCTTGACATTATGTGAATAATAAATTGACGATGTTGAAACCAGAGTGATCTAAGTGGCATTTTATCTATAATGCCGTTATTTCTAAATTACATAGAAAAATCATAATTCTTTGATGCCATACTGATCTAAGTCGACCAACCCGCACTTGTCCAGCGTGGTTGACTAAGCCCTAATCGCCCTAGTTTAGGATAGGCTCGAGCCCCTCGGTGGGGACGTATATGAGTTATTGATGATGACACTGATCTAAGTGCCACTTTCTCAAAGATCTGAAGAGCACTAAGATCAGTGTGACATGAAAGAATTATGATTTTTCTATGAAATTGAGTAATAACCTCATTATTGGTAAAATGCCACTTAGATCACTCTGGTTCCAATATCGTCAAATGTTGAGTTTTGAATATGTGCTTGAAGAATTGTACAGAATTAATATTATTATTTGCACTCCTAAGATATTGCTAAGTGTATATATAGATGAAAATAATCTCAAATCCATCCGTAACTCTGATAGGATTTGTGCAGAAGTTTATTAAATTGAAGTACTTTTGTCCCAAATTAATTGCTCCTGTGATTTGGTTACGAGCTTACTACTTTAAATAATAGGGTATTTTAATCTTTGTGATTTTTATTTATAATTTCATTCTCCGTACAAAGTTACCAAAGCTTTTCTTAACGACCTTATTTTTATTTTTAAACTACCCCCTATTAAAGCTTTCGCTTTAATACGGGGAATAGAAAGGAAAAAATAAATTTAGAAATCAGTCAAGCGGTTTTTAAGTTCAAGCGAGACTAATAAATTTTTAATCCTTTTTATATGTTTACACATTGGTGTTAACATATTTATATAAAAGATTACATAGGCATTGTTGAAAAGACTAACATATAAACAACTAAGTTCGAAATGTTGTAAATCAAAAAGTAAAACGGTTCAAACCTGAAAAGTCAAGACTCTGCACCAGCGTCGCCTGCTTGGGTACTTCCGTCTTACCTATTTCTGTCGCAAAGCAGCAATGCTTGTATTCCTGTGTTCCGATTTGAAGGGTAAGATATGGCAGTGAAATTGCTGGGTACTGTGACTTTACATCTGATGTCACAAGTTAGCAATGTACACTGTGGTTCTTGTGGGGGTTGCAGTTTAGCTGCGAATCTCACAGGAGACTGTTACCACTTACCATCAGGTGGGCAGTTTGCTTGTAAGCAATAAAAAAACTTAGTTGCAATAAAAAAAGCTCAAATTGACGAAATTCATAATGTCGAATAGCTGTCGCCGCCCCCGTTGGGGCTTAAGTGTAATTTGGGGTACGTTTGAAAACGAGTAATATTTACTCGAGGTAGAGTGAATTTCACCCGATAGCGTTCGAGAACCACCCGAGTGAAACCGAGGTTAACCGACGAATTACTCCGCTCGTATTTCTGAACGCATTAGTGCAGAGTAATTTTCGCCTGACAGGAGTGAATTTCTCACGGCCCCCAGTCAGCGTTAAATTTTACCTGACATTGACAGTTGACTGTTCTGTGATTTGTGGCTACTGATTTCGTTTATAAGTTGAAGTTAAAGTTTACAAATGTTAAGTAAAGCTTTGTGCAGTTGTAAAATAAAGCTAGTTTGCGTTGCAACACAAGAACTCTTCTTTTCGTTTTTAACTGACAGAACCCGTTTGAAAACTCGTGAAGTGCGAAAATCACTCGCTAGCGTTTGAAAACCAGTTAAACTTCTCTTTCTCGCAATATATCTATCCTATTCTTTTTTACCGAGTGAAAACTTCACCGGTTTTCGAACGGCCCCTTGGATGTTATTTATTGCTTCGCTTTAATTATGCATATGATTGCACTCCCGCTCCTTCACATAGTGTTGGATCAGTGACCTGTATATAGAATTTAAACATAAGTCTTTACTGATAACTGATAGCTGACCTGCTACTGGTGCAGTAGCAGTCTGCCTTGCTCTTAAATTCAGACAATTTATTTCCTTGTAAGTACATGTACATATAGCAAAATTAAATTCATGGCTCTCTGAGGCAGACACACTCATGTGCTCCACCCCAGCTGCCTGGCTCCCTGAGGCTGGCGCACCACACGTGAACCCCCTCAGCTATATCTATCATGAGGCATTAAAATTAGATTAGCCCGTGTCACACACGGATGAGACGTAATTAATGGGCGACTCCGGCAACGCACTGACGATTTACAACCAGTACGATTTACAAAATCAGTTTAAATTCATTAGCGTATCTTCCGAGCCCCCGGGCACCCATGGCGCGGTGTACACCCCCATAAGCCCCAGCTCAACCACGCGTGAGCGCGCTACTCACGCGTGGTCAGCAAACATTGTCCATTAACAACGGACACGTCTCTGCCTCCACTATTCCCGAGGGTAAGACAACCCCCCGGGAATCAATTCATTCCCACATTGGGATCATGTGCTTCGACGTGTACCGACAAGGTTTCAAGAAACAAAATTATACAGGTTGACAAATGAAGGTACTTAGCTTGGTTACATCAGCGCCACGCGAAGTCACGTCGCTCGCACTGAGTTTTTTTTTTTTTTTATGAATGGCACGGCAGATGACCTCCTCCCGCCTGATGTTAAGCGGTGAAAGAGGCCCAAATGAGTTGACAGATAAGAGTAGGGACGACATCCACTCTCCTACCTGCCCGCCCCTTGCCGGCCCAAAAGATGCTTTTTCACGCCTCTTTTGAAGGAACCCATGTTGTAGGACGGAGGAAACACGTGCGCAGGTAGAGAATTCCAAGTGTGGGATGAACGACAGAAGAAGGAATCTTGGAATTTCTTGGTACGGTGTGAAAAGGAGGACACAGTGTACGGATGACTCCGAAGGCCCTTACGCGTGTTTCTGTTAAGGAATGGAGAGGGAAGGATAAGGTTAAAGAGCTCCTCAGAGCATTCCCCATGGAACATTCGGTAAAAGGCGCTAAGAGAGGCGATGTCACGACGAAGTTGTAGAGGCTCGATGGTGTTAGTTGCCTCTACATCGCCAATTATGCGAATAGCGCGACGCTGCAATCTGTCCAGAGCATCGAGGAGGTACTGAGCGGAGCCGTCCCAAAGGTGCGAGCAATATTCCACGCAAGACCTAACCTGAGTTTTATACAACAAGCATAGTTGGTCCGGCGCAAAATACCTACGCACCTTGTTCAGGACACCGAGTTTCCGTGAGGCAGTAGTTATGACGGATTCGATGTAGTCTCTGGGGTTCAGATCGCAGCGAATGATCATTCCGAGCAAGGTGATGTTGCTCTGTGTGTGAAGGGTTGTGCCCTGGAGAGAAGGAAGGGGGAGGAAAGGTGACCTTTTCGCCGAGAACGCGCACACCTGTGTTTTCTTAGCATTGAACTCAACAAGATTGTTGGAGCCCCATTCGGAGACGAGGTCCAGCGTCCTGTTGAGCTCAATGATAAGATTCTGCCTTTGCCTACCAATATCACCGCGAGCAGCCCCTGAGCTTCCGTGATATCCCCCATGCACTGTACTGTCATCTGCATAGCAATGTATAGCTCCCAAGGAAAGCATATCATTGATATGCAGAAGAAACAATGTGGGGGATAGAACGGAGCCTTGCGGAACTCCAGCGTTCACTGCCACGAACCGCGAAGCGCAGCCGTCAACGACAACGCGAATTCTACGCTCGTGGAGGAAGCTGGCAATCCACGTACAGAACTGCGCGGGTAATCCGTATGCCGGAAGCTTGGAAAGAAGAGCCTTGTGCCAGACTCTATCAAAAGCTTTGGCGATGTCGAGACTAATAGCCACCGATTCGCCGCGCTTATCGATAGATTCACTCCATTTGTGCAAAAGGAACGCTAGAAGGTCACCTGTTGACCGTTTTGGACGAAACCCATACTGTCGGTCATTAAGTAACGAGTGACCTTCCAGGTAACGGATCAGCTGGGTATTAAGGATCCTCTCCATGATTTTACACAAAATGGAAGTGACGGCTATAGGACGATAGTTAGCCGGATCAGAACGATCTCCCTTTTTGGGAACCGGCTGGACATTGGCCTCTTTCCAAGATTTCGGCACACAACCAGCAGAGAAAGACAGACGGTATAGACGCGTAAGGACCGGAGTCAACTCCGCTGCACACTTCTTAAGACCAATCGCAGGAATGCCGTCTGGGCCACTTGCTTTTCGAGTATCGATCGACTGGAGCTCCGCCCGCACATCACGCTGTCTGATACGGATATCGGGCATGGTGCTGCCACAATGGGACAGTTTCGGAGGTTGTGTACCACAGTCATGCCAGGAGGTCGGCTTTCTCCTGCGGCTGATGAGCAAGTGAGCCATCGGCATGTCTCAGCGGTGGCAGCGAGGGTTGGCAGAAGTTTGATTGCACAGCTTTGGCCAGGCGCCAAAAAGAACGGCTACCCGTAGGGTGCGATAGCAGTTCCTGGCCCACTTGTGCAATGCGCTGAGCATCCGCTCTAATGTAAGCCCTCTTACACAGCTTGGTGGCATTATTGTAGGCTGTTTTCAGTAGGCTTGTATTGGGATCCTTAGAAGCTCGGCCTCTGATCCAAGCGCGGTAAGCCAGCTGTTTGTTTTCAACAGCAGAGGCGCACTCGCGATTGAACCAGAGGTTACGTCTGCCTCTACTGACGAGATTGGAATGCGGAATATAATATTCCATTGCTAGTATGATCTCGTCAGCAACAGAGGCGGCGCAGGAGTCCGGATCCATCCTATTGAAACAGCGCTGCCACCAAGGAACAGATGCGTAATAATCCCGCATACCGTCCCAATCTGCTGACGCATAGTGCCACAGACGGCGTGCTGCAACCACAGGTGACGGTCGCGACGCCTGAGGCACTGCGACGGATACCAGACAGTAATCCGAAGAGTTTAACTTTACAAACTTTACAATTGAAAATATTCAAAGTCTCAACTGTTTGTTCGACTAGATATCAAAATGGCTGATGGCAAAGAGAAAGAAAGAATTAGATCCTGAGGCGCGTTCAGGGCCTTCGCGCGAAGTACAACTTTTCGCTCTAACCCCGTTCAATGCCTTCGAGCGTGACAACCGGGTGAAACAACCGGCCCGTTCAAGACCTTTGAGTGTCGGCGCGAGTTACAACCGAACAACCATCGAATTTGATGGTTGTAAAACGCTCTGACGTTTATGACTGAAATACTCTTACGTGATTGGATGATATTGGCGGCCATATTCTATAATGTCATCTACTAGAAAGAGAGAGAAATAAAAAATCATGTGAAAGAGGGAGATAAAAAATTTGGTTGCTGCAATCCGTTCCACGCCTTTGAGCGAGTTAAAAAACAACCGGACAACTACACCCAGAGGCGCTGAACGCGCCTCTGCACTCACCAAAGATATAGAAGTAGTTGGTGTTGCCATTTACAATATTTACATTTCGTGACAAGTAGTGGTGTTACACGACACGCTCGTCATGACAATAGCCGAGCGTTATCATAATGTAAAAGTCCATTCGCTTAGATTCGGTCGCCTTTGTACTGCGCCGCCTTGGCACGTACCGACTATTATAAAAGGATACCGCCGCGTAAACAAAGGATGCCGCGTGGGGCGCACACCCGCTAGTGAATATGGCAATTGACATCGAAGCGCCGCGCCGCTAGTGAAAGGATTTGTTTCTTGACTCTGTTACGTATACCGAAAATGATTTTTAGTACTTGGGAGGACTGTGAAGTGCCCCCAAGACCAAGTTGAAACTTTATGTGAACCAACAACAATAAAGAAGGGTGTGTAAAATTTGTAAACAAGTTATATTCAATGTCCATCGGCGTTGTATTGAAATAAATGTGTCTGCACCTATCACAGACACTTCAAAAATAGTGGGGATACCAAGAACTAGCGTTGGATGAATATTAAAAACCCCAAAACACCAAAAAATCGATATTTTAGTATGGATTCGGAACGTGATGATGTTGGATCCCTTATAATAAATACAGGTGGTAATGACTGCGATACTACGAGTGATAACGAAATGACAAATAGTGTCTAATTTTACTTACGTGTATCTACTCATATTTTTCATTAAAATTCTCTTTGCTACCTTATTTGTGTGTATTATTTATACTCTTATTTTATTACAATGATCACAATTGCGTGCGGGTGTACCGACACTATCTAAGCGAATGGACTTTTTTTCATACGTACAGTAAGCGCCACGTCAAGCTATACTGCTAATAACACAAGGTATAAGCTGTAGCTATACCTTTGGACCACTTTTATGTCGGTCCGCGGTCGTAATAAGCAGTGGCGTTTTTCGCGGCCCCGCCCCACTGGACTTTCCCACTCGTGGGTGGAGGGGTAATTCACGATTTCCCCTCATCACCCACTAAACCCACTTTTACGCTATTGTGAACCGAAATTCTTAGTGCAAACGCAAAGCTCGACGTGGCGTTTACTGTACAAATATCCTTATAAATAAATGTACAAAATTCGATAGTTATTAGTACCTAAGTATTAATTTTTATTTTAAATTATTCAGTAAATAATGATATTGTTTTGTTTTAGCTCTACGATATTTTTGTCATATGTTAATATACGGGCAAAGCACTGATATTCGCTTGCAACCTACAGGTATGATTGAAATATTAATATTTACTGTTATTAATCCATTCCTGTCGTACATTTCAACTATACGCACCTATCCTATCCTATCCATAAAAATATCTTGTTACGATTTTAGTTATAGTCTTGAAAATTGGCCAGAGGATTTACTTTATCCTTAACGTTGGAAACGTAAAAATACCTCACACGTATGCCGTTGACTTTAGGCACTGTTACTTATTCAATCAGCAATTAGGAAAATTCTTTTCTAAGAGTAAAATTCTTTTCAAAGAAGGCCTACATAGACATTGTCTAGTAACGTTGAAAGGTGTAAAAAAGGTATTTTAAATTTTGAAGTCAATAAATAAGATAAACTTTGCACACAAGCGATTTATCTACAATTTGTACATTTATTATAATAATATAAATATCTATATGGGATTCATCCTTTTATTTTCCACCGAAAAATGAAACGAACAACATCAAATAATGTCATATTTTTATTAACCACAAAACAAACAAGCACAAACCAAAGGCAGTTGTAACAAACAGTTATCTATTTTACGTCAGTACAGTGCGGTATGAAAGAGTTAACATTGGGCGCCAATTTTACAAATTATTTCTTAAAATTACCTATAACAGTAATTATTATTAATGGACTGATTATTAATATATGCCTATTGTTTTGTGTCCCTATGCCCAGAATACTATAAAAATCCAAGTCAAAAAAAAGTGTAGATGCAAATTGTGCCCAAAAAAGAGAATTAGTGCTCTCATACTTTTAAAGTTATATACCTACCATTTATATACAGGATTATTTTTTATCATTCTTTATACTATATTATAGATACCGGGTATAAGTGTCCTATTTCTTTTAACAATGAGTTTAGACCATGATCCTAATATGAAAATTTTCTTCCGGGCGGAACATTAATATATTCCAATTTTTAAAAAAAAATCTAGTGTAATATAACTAAGTTAACGTAAACAAATCATGTTCTGTAAAAAAACAATAATTACAGAAAAATTAACTTCGCAATGTACCTAAATCGTATTACATTTCCATCATACTGCACGCGGAATCAGCTGTTTGGGTCATCGAACGTCAGCGTACCGGTGTGAGGGGAAAAAAATGATGCCGGCGCGCCTGTATATTGCATAACATGAATAAAAATTAAAAATAAAAGCTCCCCTATTTCGCTTTAAAAGCTTTTCAGGGGTAAATAAAATTGGTAAACAAATAATTTACATTGGTCTGAACTCACTGTTAAAAGAAATAGGCCACCCTCACTTACACCTCGGTATACACGGTTATTTTTATTACGCGGAAAATTTAAGGGACGCTTCAGGATACATCCATGTTTATATAAAAAAAAATGGAATAAAAAATTTAAAAAAGTAAAAAAAAAACTAAAAATGCTGCTCTCAACTAGTGCAGCATTTTTGGATATTCGAAAATTAATATAAAATTAAGGAGGTGAGTTATTTTTTTTATTCATATTTAAAATTAAATCAATCTACTACCGTGTCGTGAAGCGTCCCTTAAATTTTCCTGGGTGATAAAAAAGGAATCCTGTATAGCCATAGTTTTGTGAGCATGCTATGCGTAGGTGAGTATGCACCTTCGTTTAAGGAAAGCAAACGAGCTAAGGTGCGTTAATAAAAAAATATTTTACAAAAAATTAAAACCGACTTCAAAAACACTGAAAAGTTAAAAATAATATAAGAATAGGTACGGACAACATCACACTTTTATATTGAAGTCGGTGCCAAACGATGATCCCCTAGAAAGTCTTAAAATATGTAAACTTTTTAGTGAGAGAAACCCTAATTTAATACCGGCTCACCGAAGGTGAAATTGAATTAGGGTGTCTCTTCCGTTTTTTGAAGTCGATAAAAAATAGTGCTCCCCAGTGCCCAAAAAAAAAACCAGAAGTTAAACACATATAAGCTTGTAAAAACAGTGCTCTCATAATTGAGTGTGCTAAGCGTAAGTTCCTCGTCTAGCATTCTCACCTCATTGTGCAATTACTTACTTAAAATTATGTAAGTATATCTCAAAGACATATGGCCTTATTCATAAAAATATTTAAGCAATGTTTAAGTTAAATAATGTTGCTGTCACTTCCAATCTCATTACAAGAGAAAGGACATCAAAAGAGACAGCAACATTACTTAACCTAAACATTGCTTAAATATTTTTATGAATAAGGTTATTAGTGTGCAAACTAGTGAACTTTGTGAATACAGTTTTGTCTAAAAATTTGTCGTAAACGTTAATCGAACGTCATCGTCAATATCTTCATACAATTAACAGTTGATACAGTTATTAGTTATTAGATTTTGTTTTAAAGTAACATTAAAAACAAAACAGTAAATAAAAGTAATAAAAACATTAAAAAACCTCCAAACAGTAATAAATGTGATGGATGACCCTTTAAACTTTGATATATCTAAAATGTTGATTCAAGCGTCTGTTGTCACGTCGAGGGACCAGTATTAATATATCTATTTGTTTAATTATTTCTTACCGAATATGTACTTAATTAATTGCGGTCCCCCGACGTGACGACGCTTGAATCAAAATATTACTAGATATATTAAAGTTAAAAGGCCAACCATCACATTTTATTTATTACTGTTTGGGGGTTGTTGTGTCGGGGGTTATTTCAATTTTATTTAATACTCTTAAAACCCTAGACCTAAACACTCAGTTAAGGTAGGCTCGAGCCCTTCGAGCGGTGGGGACGTATACTGCAGTACAAGCCTTCCGAAGCACGGAGTAGCTCAAGATGTTTCGAATTTTGGTCACCCATCATGGAATTGACAACAGCGCACGTTATTTAATCCTAGTGATTGTTCGCTAAGCGCTTGTGCCAATACATATCAGGTCAATGTAACCTGTTGTAGCAGTACGAGTATTACAAGTAACAGTAAACATTAAATCATTATCAATCAGCAGTAAGTTGCCGAGGAATTGGGTATCCAGCAGACTAATTGATGCTTTAGCATCAGATCCAGGTTACCATATCATGGAAATACAACCAAAGAAACAGTAAGTATACCAAATTTCAAATCATTCGGACTTGTAAAAATTGTTGAGATTCCTTCATCAATTAAGAAATAAGCTGATAATCTACAAACGCCTAATCAGATCTTAAAAAAATATAGCTTAGAACCATCTCGATCATGTCAGCTTTCAAACAAAAAAAAAGTCTATTCGTTTGGGAGTTATGATGCCATAGACAGATACACGTAAACTTACAACATCCCCCCCTCTTTTTCCGTCGGGGGTTAAAATATCACAAAAGTATCTTCACATTTCTGTTTTAAATTATTGAATTTAACTCAGAATGTGAAGATACATTTGTAATACTTTTTAATATTGTTGTTTTAATACTTGTCTACTACATATGTTGTTTCTAGCGTGCGGTGACGGTTTTGAAATACATGTGTATATCACGGACGCCTTGTAGTGACTTTAAGTGATCCTATAAGGGTTCCTTTTTTCCCTTTGGAGGTGTGGAGCCCTAAATATACAGGGTTAATTGTAAACACCTGCAACCTTACAGGATTAGAAAGCTAACATCATTAAGTACTACGTTTGTTTTACGAGTTTTAAGATAACTCAATAAATGGAACAAAAATCAATTTTCAAGTTTTTATTGCACTGTCGTGACATTGATAAGTCTATGTTTCATTCATTTATAAACCACGATGGAAGACGACGCTACGCTCGCGCGCTGTGCGCGTAAAGTTACAAGCATTCTAGACGTATATAAAATTAATATTTATTTTTATTTTTGTACGAAAGTTAAATCTAACGAGTTATCAAAAGTAGTACTGTTGTTTATGATGTAAGCTATCTAATCCTGCGAGGTTGCAGGTGTTTTACAAATAATCCTGTATATAGAATAATAAACAAAAAATATCTAAGAGGTGTGCGGCGTAGTTCCAATTGTGGATATATTCATTATGATCCTTATTGAGTTGTTGCAGAATGATTTCATATAAAACTGGAAAATTGAGTTAGTTAACAACACAACAATTCTATCAATTAACAACTAGCATTAGAAAATAATAAAATACAGTATAAATAATGAAAATAAACCTTTCATAGTCAATCAATCATTAATAATTGCAAAAAAATAGATTCGTTGTAATCTGTATGTATACGTTTAAGCTTAACAATTATTACGACTTAAAAATATGGCATAGGTAAAGTTGTAAAGGAACATTAGTGATAATTCTTTGGTGTGGATTACGTGTTAAGCGCTTCCATTATTGTGGTCGATCGATATATGATAGAATATCCAGTCCTCCAGAAAAGACGGGACGAAAGCTTTACTTTTGGAGAACTTTACAGGAGGTTTCAGTTTGACTAATTCCTGCTCGTAAAGTTCCAACGATTCGGGGGACGTAGCGCCATTTCCCTGGAAACAAAAATTTGGTAAAAAACATGACTACAAATTTACTTATTTATCATATCCTACCATTAATACGTTTAATTATTGAATTGTAAATTGTGTGCTTAATTGTATATGATTTGAATGTTATGTGTAATTGCGATGTTTTTGTTTAAAGCATTCTGTGTTTGCATCCAGAAGGATCGTGATCTAGTATACGATGCTAAATGTATGTTCAATTAAATAAGCAAGTGTCATGATTCAGTTTTGCAAACCAATAAAAAAAAATATTTGGCATGTTTACCGAATTATTTTGTATGGCCTACAGAAATTTGTTCCGGTCTGGGCGTATGTGCATGTGATATTCTATGTTTGTAACTGCACCCACGACACAGGAGATAATCCTAGTGTGGGGCGACGTTTTTTTTTTAAAAAAAATATGCGTATTCGGCCGAATAATAAGGGAATATTAAAATATTATTTTCTAGTCTACGTGTCTTAATTCTGAAATTCGTTCACACAGGGGTGGGTGGATTAAAAAGCGGGCGAATGCCGCTACTCGCAGAATTTTAAGAAGCTGTTTATTGCGCAAAAACGTTTTTCGGTTCGAAATATTTTGGAATGTGTTTGTTTTCGGTCAAATTACCCTAAATACGAGCTTCCACCTGCTTTATTCTTAGCGTTAATGCCTGCGTGCTATAAAAAGCGACTACAACAGCGGAGTTCACAACTAGTGTTGCTATCTCTCTAAAATATAAAAGCTGGACATTTGGCCCTCAAGGCCGGATACAGTCTTCTTTTATAGCCAAATGACTTATGTATACTTTAATGAATCCGACGCGTCAAATACATATTATACAAACGTATAAGTCAGCTTACCGTTGATAGAATAACGTATACCTAATGGTCGACAAGTAGAACTGAAGGTAAAACCCGGAGGGGGGGGGGGGGGGCACCACCTGCGTCACGGTCTAACTAACAGCACGGTGGCTTCACTGCCTTGCTTAGCAGACGCACCGCGGTTATGCGTCACCACGTGGGTCGTAGACCTAAAAGCCTACACCGAAAGCCGGACAGGCCTGACGTGTAAATATTCGGCCGGACGCGAGATAGCTGAGACTGTAGGCATCGCAGAAGGGACAGTGCATCATATTCTGCACGAAGAACTGGGTATGAAAAAGTTATCGGCGCGATGGGTGCCGCGTTTACTCACACCAGACAACAAGCGCAACCGTGAGACCACATCGGCGACATGTTTGGCGCTGTTTCAACGCAATCCGGCGGAGTTCTTGCGTCGTTTTGTGACCGTCGATGAAACATGGGTTCACTGGTACACAGACACACCAAGGAACAGTCGCAACAATGGACTTTACCCGGCGAACGTGCTCCAAAGAAGGCGATGACTGTTCAATCGGCCGGAAAGGTGATGGCCAGTGTTTTTTGGGACTCACAAGGTGTGATCTACATCGATTACCTCGAGAAGGGTAAAACAATCACGGGGCTCTACTATTCCGACTTATTGGGCCGATTCGACGCCGAATTGAAAAAAAAACGGCCCCATTTGGCAAAGAAAAAACTGCTGTTCCACCACGATAACGCGCCGGCTCACACCTCCGCCGTCGTCATGGCCAAATTGGTCGAATTGCGCTACGAATTGATGCCCCATCCACCGTATTCTCCAGATTTGGCTCCCTGTGACTTCTTCTTGTTCCTAAATCTGAAAAAGTCACTCGCCGGCAAAAGATTTGGGTCGAATGATGAGGTCATCGCCCCCACAAAGACCTATTTTGAAGACCTCGGGAAATCGTATTTTTTGGACGGGTTAAAAATGTTGGAGCATCGCTGGGCCAAGTGTATTAAATTGAAAGGAGACTATGTTGAAAAATAAATGTCTACTTTCTTAAAATTTTCGTTTTTCTTTTGTAGGCTAAATATTTGTTGAATCGCCCTCGTATATTATGTGCTTAGACCATTTAGTGCGTACTAAATGGTCTAAGATTATGTGATATGTCTAAATTATTGCTTTCAAACGTGTAACGATACAGGTGGAACGTCAAAGTCGATCAAAGTCATGTTGACTTTTTTTTGACTATCGTGGTGTTACGTTTGTATTATTTGAGCGTTATGCGGCGTTTCAGATAGAAAATTCGACGAAAAAGGCCAGACTTGTGGAAAGAAAATTCTTGGATTTTGCACCACGATAATGCGCCTTCGCATAAGGCCACCATTGTGAACGAATTTTTGACCAAAATCTCAACAAATACCATCGAGCAACCACCTTATTCACCAGATATGGCTCCAGCGGACTTCTTTCTTCTTCCTAAACTCAAATTACCACTTCGCGGCACCCGTTTTCATTCGGCAAAAGACATAAAGGAGAATTCGCGGCGAGAACTTAACTCAATTCCTAAAAAAGCATTTTAAAATGTTTTGATGATTGGATAATTCGTTGCCGTAAGTGTTTCGTTTCTGAAGGAGCATACTTTGATGGCGATAAAATAAATTTGAATGAATAACAAACATTTTGTGTATTATTGAACTTTTCCCGGTACTTTTTGACGACAGAGTATGTGATGTCGTTATGTAGTAAATACAGCACATGTTTTCCGGAATATTAGTTAAAAACTTTTTAAAAGTATTTTTATTGTATGTATAAATAAATAAATAAGGCGATTCACACACTGCCACGCACCACGCTGCATGTTGCGTGTCGACGCACCTACGCGCGTACTTGCGGGAGTGCAGATCCGCATCATCATGCGGGTTTTTTACGCACTCACGCGCGTAGTTGCGTTTCCAAACTCAACGTCAAGCCCTTCCAAAATCACGCACGGCACTGCGGGACTCGGTGAATACCTTCCGTCTCGCCCGCACCTACGCGCGTGGGTGCGTCTTTCTCCGCTTGTAGGCACGTGATCTGCATGAACGCGCGTGGATGCGTTTTCTGTGTGTTGGACTGTGCGTGTTTTCTATAAACGGAGATCCAAGCAACGTAAGAACACGCATTCACGCGCTGCAAAATGTACCGAACCGAATATTCGTTTTGCACAATAAACAGATTCATACAGGTCTGCCCGTTCTCTTCTCAAGGAAAATTTACAGCAACGCCTTTGAGTCCTTTTACACAGCGAACTTTTACTTTAGTCAGAATTTTGTTAACCTCTTCGGCTACCTCTACGAACTATTCTCAGAATTTAACAAATATAAAACACAATATAATATTTGAATATAATTCGGTAATAATGCCGATTTCATCGAATGGCAAAAATAAAAACATCAAAACAGTGCATGTTTTAAAATTATTCTATTTTGCAATTTCTTAACGACGAAGATGCAATCGAATCGAAATTAATAGTTCATTAAATAATGTTGGATATCCAATTCCGAAAAAACATTGTAATGCGAGCTGCAAAATCGCATTGGCACAAAAGGTGCTCCATGCTTTTTCTCTTTGCACAGTCCTACAGGGTCCCACGTGTACTTACATGCGTCATAAACTTCCCATTCGGGTTCAGGATCTTGAAGGCGGACTGCAGGATAGTGATCATGAATTCCCAGAGCTCCCCGCAGGCGGACTCTGCTATCGGTATGTCGGTCAGGTCGCCGAATATGTAGTCAACCTTCTTGCTGTCTTTTATGAACTTCTTCACAGTCAACATGCAATCTCCTACGATTATCTAGAAGGTGGAAGGACGGTTCTAGTAATCAGTGTTAAAGAAAAAAATCTATTATTTACATGTTTGAATTTGCAACAATAATTAATGTTAGTTTAAGGTAAGATAGCCGGTTCCTCAGTTATTGAGGAGTCCAGGTGAAACTCGCTTCTTCAACCTTACCCTTACTTATCATCAGGTCAGATAAATAACATATAGACATTATAAATACATTCTTATGATTACTAACACTAAAACTAATAAATTAATTAAAGACAGCCTACCTGACTTGTACCTAATTCACACTCTGTAAAAATACAACAGCATTTTGTTTAGATTATGAAAAAATCTACCCTCTCCTTAGCTCATCATTAATATTGCTGTACCCATCAGGGTCCATAATTGTGCCTATACTGTAACTACTTAAGAACCCATGTAAAAATTATGGTATGCAATAATACACTTGAATTTGAAGATGAAAGTAAGAGTTTCCCTTTTATGTTAAAAAAGTATGTTTAAAATAAATAGCACAGTGGCGTCACAGTATAATTGTTAAACTGTGGCGGCGTCAAGTTTAGTGATCAAGGACATAACAGTATGATAGAGAATCAGTACATTTTCACTTATTATATCAGCAACAGAATTTTCAATCAACAAACAACTCAGTAAGGGGGCGTATTGTCGTAAAACGTTACGATATGTTACAGGGGTGGGAGGGAGGTTCGAACAACGCGTTACGTAACATTGTTTTTTTTTTATTTAAATCAATTGGAAATTAAAATCTTCTAAGTTGGCAACTCATTTCGTTTGTTTGTTTTTGGGGCAAATATGAGATCATTTAGACAATAACAAAGGTATTTTAGCGACTTTCCGGTACTTTGTGTAACATAATTGCGACTTTTAGATAAAAAATTGGCACTTGGGTGTTACGCTAGGTTTAGAGAGGGAGGGGCAGTACAGAAAAATGTTACAGCGCGTTACATTGGGGAGGGAGGTTGAAAAATCTTAAAAAATTGCGTTTTGTAATACTTGAATTCAACAAAATTATAAGCTTATAAATATATAAACTTCTAAAGTAACTAAAGTTCACTATATTATAATACAATATGGTTTACCTATACAAAAATCTGTTTTGTAAGGAACGGAATTATATGAAATAATCATTTAATAACTAATGACTTTTTCGTAGTGATTAGGTATTGTCTTCTGAATTTGTTCATGAGAAAGGAGACTCAATCTAGTCATATGCACTTACCAGTGCATGTAACTTACCTATATCTGTAGCAAAGCAGCACTGCTTGCATGGCTTCCTTTAAGAGACCATAGTGAAATTACTGGAACAGTGACTTGACATGTCACAAGTCAGCAACATTCACCGTTGGCCTTGTAGGGGTTGCAGATTCGCTTATCCTTCACGGCCTTATTAATATAAATTTTACTTCTTGGATCATCCTCGGATTAGTTACTCCGTGTTTTGTCTTGTTTCCGCACATGTCGGCTGCCATATGTTGTAATAAGACAAAACACGGAGTAACTAATCCGAGTAGTAACTTTTTTATTAATAAGGCCGTCAGAGACAACATGTACTACAGGTGACTGTTGCCACTTACCATCAGGTGGTAGCAAAGCAAAATTGTGTTTTAATTATGTGAAATACTTGGTGTTTGGCAAGCAAGTCAAATGTTCGCTAAAAATAAATAGTAATTTTTATGTATTTAATTATTTTTGTAACTTGGTTCTACCAAATGACAAAAATAATCTGAACATTCATAAAAACAAAATATATATATATTAACCACCGGGTGTTGATCGGGAGGTCCCACGTTCGATTCCCCACAGGGGCAGTAGTTTTACTGCTCGGTTTGATTGGTGGTAGGGCTTTTGAACCCGACTGTGTGCCGCCTGGCTATAGCTGTCACCGTCTAACCTCAGTTTGTCGCCATAATAACAGTGTTCATAACATTGTTGTGTTCAAACTGGCTGCTGGTGCTAGATGTACCTACTTGACAGCTTTTTTATTGCAACTAGGTTGGCAAACAAGCAAACTGACCACTTGATGGTAGGTGGTATGATCTCACAAGGGCCACATTTCTTTATAGGTGTCCCACCTATAAATAAATGTGGCCCTTGTGAGATTCGCAGCAAATATGCAACCCCCATAAGAACCACAGTGTACGGTGCCAACTTGTGACATCAGATGTTAAGTCACGGTATCCAGTAATTTAACTGCCATTTCTTACCTTTCAAACCGGTGGAACACAGCAATGCCAGCACTGCTGCTTTACGGCAAAAATAGGTAAGACGGAGGTACCCAAGCAGACGACCCTGGTACAGAGTCTCGTCTGATCACGAATACGGACAGTAAATTTGATAATTTTTTTATCACCCTGGAAAATTTAAGGGACGCTTCACGACATGGTATTAGAATGATTTAAATATAAATAAAAAAAAATAACTCACTTACTTAATTTTATATTAATTAAAAAAAATACAAAACTGCACTAGTTGAGAGCAGCATTTTTTGAGTTTAAAAAAAATTAAATATTTAGTAAAAAAATTTATTTCATTTTTTTTTATTTAATAATGGATATGTCCTGAAGCGTCTCTAAAATTTTCCAGGGTGATAAGAAAATAACCGTGTATGTATTGCGCCGAGAAAAAAAAACGTAAAATCTGGGAAGAGGACCCACAGCAGACAGAACATAATGTATTTTATATCAAGATAAATATCGCCGATTATATGAATATTTCAATATCTAAAGATATCGTTGCTATGTTAAGATATCTTTGACATATCGGTCAGTATCTTAAGATACTGTTATATAAAATATATATTATATTAACTGTGTGTGGTGATCCATTGAAGTGTAGGGTTAGCGAAACGACGCAGATAAGATATATTTTATAGTATCTTCATTGTGTGTGATTGGCTTAAGGTGAGATGTAGGCCAAGAGCTTCCCTGCCGTATGTACAAAAAAAATAACTCACCGCTCAAAACATAGAAAAAGTAATTTAATTGGCACGTTTTTTAAAGTTATAAATAAAAAATTAATTACACAATTTAGAATGTTCTTATCAACACAATGCACCCCCTGATAAGTTATCAATCAGGTCAAATCACAAACAGGCCAACAAACATTTTAATGAGTTCAGAGATTTATCTATAGATTGTATTGCCCAATGCTAGTTAACAGCTACGAACAATAGCCCGGCAGTAGAATTTTTGAAACAAAAGAATTCAAATTCGCATTCGAAATCGTAAGATTCGAACACGAGATTCTAAATTCACTATTTCTGAATATTCATTACGTGAATTCTCCAACGAGTGGTCCTACCCCCTCGTTTTTGATTTCTACTAGTAGAATATACGCAAAGAATATACGTTCCGTTTAAAATTAATTAGTTAGTTATAAAACCGGTACGGTTTTTAATTCTATCAGCGCTCGTGTGCGCTATTTGCATGCAAACAGTCGGTTCAAAATTGCTCATGTGCGCATTTGTAAGCGGTATGACGTAATCAATGACGTCACCGATTGATGCTGACAGTGCTAACTGTAACTAAAGTAGTGCACTGTCTCCAGAGCTGTCAATGTCGACGTCAACATCGATTTCCCGCGGAGTTTTATTTGTATTTTAGATTGTTCGAATTTATTTTTTCAGTAGAATATCTACAATAAATACAGAAGTGCTCTGTGAAGATAACGGAGGCACAACACATGTCCTCCTCCAATTTTTCTTTGCAAATGACGTTGACTGTCGACTTGACAGACACACAGATCGAAGGCTCGGTCCAAAATTAATCCGAGCGCTTACGTCCGTGAGCAGTGCAAACGATTTGAACGGATTGTTTGCATGCATGCGAACGTTTGCACTGTTTTCTGATTATGGACCGCACCCCTTGGCCAAAATTCTCAATTTTAGTTTATTTTGTTTGGAAAGCTTGAAACAAACAGCTTGATATAGGGCATATGAATACAACATAGTGGGTCAGTACATAGGCCAATACAGTTTCCACTAAAAATTAATACAAAACAGTTGAGCAAACAGTAAATTGAAACAAATTCTTGCTAAACAGAAATCAAAGAAATCGACGTGTGACACAAGCGCTATTTTAACAGCATAATATTTATCATTTTTTGAACCAAATGACATTAAGTAACATTGACAGCAGGAGAACGATAGTTACAAACACACTTTCTGAACTTAGGGAAACTAAGGGAAAAATATCAAAGTGTTGATAACACTAATCATAAGAACAACATGATCTTATAGAAAAGCGGTTCTTGGCATAGTTAGTGCGACAGAATGGTAAAACAAATGTTTACGTGGATCTCAAACATGACCTTTTGCATTTAAAACAGATTTTACTAGTAAGATAAATCGAATCTACTATATTGTGTATAATTTGAAAACAAAGAATTGATCGCGATGCTCTCTTCACAGTTTTAGAGGTGTGATTACATCCGTACAATATTCGGGGTATTCATATTTCATCCGTTTAATGAACTTATTCTGAATGCATTCAATAGATTCCATATACAACAAATACTTGGGCTTCCAAGCCGTAGAAGCATATTCCAGGATGGATCTCACTAATGTACTAGCAATCTTAAAATCAGAGCCCTCATGATAAAGCTTAACATCTTGTAAGCTTTAGCAGTATTCCGCTATATTTACGCTTCCTCAAAAACAGCCATGCAATGTGTATTAAAAAACTGTGTTTGCCAGACATTTACGTAAATGGCTCTTACAGAAAACCTTTTACTCGGTTGAGGAATTCCTAGCACACAAGTAGAACATGGATTAATCTAAATTAAATTAAGTAAAATTAATGATTTGAAATTTAAATTGAATTAATTAAATAAAATATTGAATTTAACTAAAATAATGAAATGACAGTTGAATTAAAATGAATTACCTAATATGAAATAAATTATATTGAATTAAATTAGATTAAGTATATTAATTTCATTCTAAATAGAGCGACTGGTTTGAGATTGAATTAAACAAGCTAATTTAATAACTTTTAATAAATAAACATAGTTATGGACTTAATCAAATTAGATACATTAAATAAACAAGTTAAATTAAGTATATATGAAACATAAATAATAAATAAAACATTTTATTCGGTTAAGGAATTCCTAGCACACAAGTAGAACATGGATTAATCTAAACTAAATTAGGTAAAATTAAAATGATTTCAAATTTAATTTCAATTAAATTAAATTGAATTAAATTAATTAAATAAAATATTGCAATTAACTAAAATGAATGAAATGACAGTTGAATTAAAATGAATTACCTAATATGAAATAAATTATATTGAATTAAATTAGATATAGATAAGTAGTAAGTATATAAATTTCAATCTAATTAGAGCGACTTGGTTTGAGATTGAATAAAACTAGCTAAATTAACCACTTTAAATAAATATAGTTATGGACTTAATCAAATTAGATAAATTAAATTAACAAGTTAAATTATACGAAACACAAATAATAAATAACGTTATTATAATGCTAATTGCGACTCTCTTTATAATCGATGGGTCACTGATTTTATAATACCTCTTACATTTGCATGCTGATATTGTTATCTGCTAAATAGGTTAGAACTAATTATATGTTTAAGAACGCAATGTACCCTGCTTATAGCAAATAAATGATTTGATTTGATAAGCTTTAGCAGTGATTTTATTTATACGGGATGTAAAATATAGCTCGTTGTCAAGAATAGCCCCTAGGTCACATCTCGGTTACTCTATGAAGACGATTATTTAAAAATAATAATTATTAAGAATGGGTCTCTTTTTCGTCGTAAGTTATATAATGTGATGACATTTGTCTCATTTTATATTAGTTTATTATTTAAACAATACTGTGCAAGCCTAAATAAGATCTCAAACAGCCTGAAGTAGGTCACAATCGGAAAATGATTTTATTTCACGAAAAATTTTTCAAGACCACTTCCCTTTGTTTCGTCTAATCTAGGGTACGTTTGAAAACGAGTAATATTTACTCGGGGTAGAGTGAATTTCACCCGATAACGTTCGAGAACCATCCGAGTGAAACCGAGGGTAACCGACCAATTACTCCGCTCGTATTTCTGAACGCATTAGTGAAGAGTTATTTTCGCCTGACAGGAGTGAATTTCTCACGGCCCCCAGTCAGCGGGGGCCAAATTTTACCCGACATTGACAGTTGACTGTTCTGTGATCTATGGCTACTGATTTTGTTTTTAGGTCGAAGTTAAAGTTTACAGATGTTAAGTAAAGCTTTGTGCACTTGTAAAATAAAGCAAGTTCGCGTTGCAAAACACAAGGTCTCCTTTTCGTTTTTAACTGACAGAACCCATTTGAAAACTCGTGAAGTGCGAAAATCACTCGCTAGCGTTTGAAAACCAGTTAAACATCTCTTTTTCGCAATAAATCTATCCTTTTCTTTTTTACCGACTGAAAAGCTCACGGGTTTTCGAACGGCCCCCTAGAGAGATATTTGTTAACTATTTCCGGGTTAATGTCAACATAAATAAGCAGAGAGTCACCCGATATGGGAGACATTGCAGTGGGAACATTTTTCAAACACTGAATGAAAAAAGATACTAAATGCATAAGAGATTTCCTGATATAAGAGATGGTCACGCGCCTGCCAATATGATGTTCCCGCTATAAGAGACAAAGATGATAGAGTTAAGTAAATTTAGAAAGCGATGTAGTTGTTTATTTTTCAGTTACAATTTTTAATAATATTTATTTGCACCTACAAAGGTACTAGTAACTTTTCATTTTTTGGTAGTAATAAACTTTGGTTTTAATCATTCATCTTTACCTACATAAGATTTTCAGTCCAGGGACTATAACACCCACTGAGAAAGTGGATCTGCCACAGGTTATTCATGAATTGATTGTGACGTCGTCGACGTCCACCCATTCCACATCAGCCGTGATGCGGCACAAAACTTCTTTGCCTCTCCTTGAATATATGTCTAAAGCTTCTTATTTTAGATTAAAGCTAAAGATACTAAAGCTTCGTATTTTGGCGCGAGTCCGTTACCATGGAAATCGTTTACTTATACGCCTCCGAGCGCACCCCAGCTCTCGCGCGTTTGCCGGCGCTTTTTTAAAGTATAATCTTTACGCATTTACCAAGACTCCCTCTCACCCCCTTGTAAGAAAAAATAAGATCTGGTCAACCCCCCTCCCCCCTTAATCGTCTTACGTAATAAATTAATAGCCCCATGGCAAAATCTTACTTCGTAGTTAGGCCCTTTCCTCCTCTCAAGCACGTCCCCGCATATGGACCTGAGGTGCTTGTTGCACGCTTCCATCACCAGCTCGTCTATCTCCAGCATCCACACGAATTTGGGCTTCTCCTTCAACAGTTCATATAGCAGCGCGCCGTCGCCGCCACCTGTGGGTAGTTGTCAAAGTGAGGTCTACATCTCACTAGGACACTGGTGGTAGCGCAACTGGTTGCCCAAATAACGTATACAGCTGTGTGGATATTTAAAAAAGTGTCTTGTACATACGTTTACATCCACTTACCTAATATTACGATTTCCTTTCCTTCATAATTCTCTTTGCCTCTTTGCATTAAAGTCTCAGTATAAATAAGGTCCACTTCAGATATATCTGTAAATATTAAATTAGGATTTAGCGTGAGCACGAGTCGAGCAAGTGTAATCCAGCGGCTCACTACACGCAGTATTTAACAACGTGCCCCGGTTTCGCATTAATTTTTGGGGAACCATTTACTGGCGAATTGCGCGCCATGATAGGTGCGTCCAGTGCCAACAGGGCTGCCATTTCGAAATTTTAAGTTGCCGTGTTTAGTGTTTTGGGATCTGGATTGCCGTGTTTTGGAATAAAATCTACAAAATTGCCATTTACATTTTATTCGTTCGTCTCTAC
The DNA here is from genome assembly GCA_963935595.1 of Schoenobius gigantellus. Classification (NCBI taxonomy): domain Eukaryota; kingdom Metazoa; phylum Arthropoda; class Insecta; order Lepidoptera; family Crambidae; genus Schoenobius; species Schoenobius gigantellus. The sequence goes on from OZ012549.1 coordinate 4,969,138, forward strand.
CTTTTTTACAGTACACGGCCCTTCTTCCTCACTATCCATGTTAATACTACACTACTCACACACCGCACTAAATAAAGTAAATAAACAGCAGTATTTATATCTTTTTAAAGTACTTTTGAAAAATGAATGAATGAATTGAATATAACATTAACAATAAAATGTGCGCGAATCTATGTCGAATGGGCGGGGAAATCCCTACTACTCTACTCTAGTGATGTGCGTTTTAATGACCTATATTATCGAACAAAATATTAACCATTGGATTGCCGTGTTTTAGAACACTGCAATAAATATACTGCCGTGTACCGTGTTTTATTGCTGAATATAGCCAAATTGCCGTGTAAATGGCAACGCTGGTGGCCAACCAATTACACGTAGTAGAGATACTATTGTTTCTCGGTGCCGCTTTGCAAGTCGCACCACAGGGTCACCGATAGCTATGGCCAGGGAGTGACAATTAATATCCAAATTCAGCAATTGGTTAATTGGCGCCATTATTTTGCGGATCAACATATATCACGACCGTTTACAATTTGACAGTCAATGTAAAGTCCATTCGCTTAGATACGGTCGCCTTTGTACATACTGCGCCGCCTAGGCACTTGGCGACTTTTATAAAAGGAAAACAAAGAATGCCGCGTGGGGCGCACACCCGCTAGTGAATATGGTGAAATTTTCATCGAAGCGCCAGGTTGTGTTTGTTGACTCTGTTACGTATACCGAAAATGTTTTTTCGTACTTGGAAAGACAGTGAAATGCCCCAAGATGAAACTTTATGTGAATCAACAATAAAAAAAGACGGGTGTTTTGGTAAACTTATAACAATTTAAAATAAATATTCATCGGTATTGTCGAAATTAATGTGTCTGCACCTATCATAGACACTACAAAAATGGTGGGGATACCAAGAATCAAATTAAAAACGGGGCCATCAACACCCAAAAATCAATATTTTATTTTAGATAGATTCGGAACGTGATAATGTTGGATGTCCTATAATAAATACAGGTGGTAATGACTGTGATTCTACGAGTGACGAAGAATAGTATCTAATTTTACTCTGCTAACGTGTACCTTCTCAAATTTTTATTAAAATTCTTTTTGCTACCTTAGTTATGTATATTATTTATATTCGAATTTTATTACAATGACCACAATTATGTGCGGGTGTACTGACACTATCTAAGCGAATGGACTAGATACTCCATATAGCGGTGGCAGGCCGCAAAAGTAGCAAACCGGGCACAGGTTCATATTTAGCCGTGACAGCTTGACACGCGGGTTTTGAAAAGAAACTACATTTGCTACGAAATCGTGAGTCAGCGGCAGAGCGCGAGTTCGCTCGGTATCGTTGGGCTGGACGGGGTTGACTGGAAACCTAAAGCCATACTTGACATAATAGGTGTAAAAAGACCGAATGCGAAGCCGAGACCCACATATTACACCCATTATCAATATAACTTTTATCTTTTAGACCATACCTTTTTTTCGGGGGGATTTTTTTCAGGGATTTTGTGGAACATTTTTTGTTAATATTCGTCCAAAGGAACATTAAAGAAAAAATCAGTATTTATAGACAAATAAGAATTTTGAATTTACAACGAGTAATGTACGCGTATTTACAACGGCCACTTTGGCCGCGGGCCGTTGTGCGGCACGCACACACGTGCGTTAGCGTCTCCTGTGTGCCGCGCGCCATAGGTACTCATAGATTAGATATATTATACACCTCGAAACGTTGCTAAATAAGCAACAGTTTCGTGCACTTTTTTGCGCGCGCTTGATTAATTAAAGACGGACTTCTGAGGAAATAAACATAAAAAACATACACCCCCAGTAGTCCCCAGGTTCTAAAAGGCCGATTAAAATATTGTTCAACTAACATCCATGTCATCTTAACAGCAGTGTGAAATCAATTTGAGTTTCCGAAACGTTGGTTATCCTAAATTTAATTATCTTTAATAATTTGATTTCTCGTAAAAAAATTTTTTAGACACGGTCACTGCTGAAATCATAATATTTTGTTTTATTCATATATGTATCTTGTAAACCCAAAATGAGTCTTTCCTTAATAATTTTGACAGCTGTGTCAACTAACACAGCGATAAGTTAATTTAACTTTCAGCAACTCAATTCATAGTTAGCATTAGATTTGACAGCTTGTTAGTTAATTTTATCGCTGAACAGCCCTTCAGAAACAGGGTGACAGTCTAATTGAGAATCCTCTCCTTTTGTGAAGTAGGTTGATACTCGTAATACCTAATTGCCACTTACTTTGTAAGTCATCGAGCACCAACATGTTGCCCAAAGTCTTAGAATGTACAATCTGCACTCTTTGGAAGGGCGATTGTTCATCGAACAAGACTTCGTCAATATCATATTCAAGTTGTCTTTCATCTGAAATTATATATATTATATAAGTATAAGATTACACCACCACCAATCTCATCAGCAAGTCTAAAGTAAGAAAACTACCTACAGTCAATAGTGCAGTGTGGTATGATTTAGAACGAAAACCTGGCCAAAAATAAATGTGCAACAGAACTACCTACAGTACGTCAAGATAATTAATGCCGGCTCCACACGTTGGCCCCAACGCCACTCGTCCAACGTGTGGATCTAGAAAATGGCATTGGCTCCAACGTTTCGGCAATGTTGGACCAACGTGTGGAGCCGGCGTAATGAGCATCGGAAAACATCGGAAGCAATCGTCAACTTATCAAACAATTGACAAAAAGTAGTTTGGCCCTAAAAATAATTTACAATCGCAAGAGCAGCCCTACATCACTTGGAATGTCATTAAAAGGGTAGCTAATATTCCAAGGAAGGCTAATCATGCAAGTAACTTACTTAAAACGTGTGATGACTCATTTGCTTCTGTCAATGAAGTTAATAGATTCTTTTCTAACATCGGAAAAAATCTTGCTGCCCAAATTCCCCGTCCTGTTGTACCTAACATCTGTGAGTCCTCCTTACCCTGTTCCGGTCAAAGTGCGATAAACTCAATGGGCCTTCTGAGTATTGATGACAGTGAGATTAAACGTATAATAAGCAATCTCAAAAACAATTGTGCTGTAGGTTGGGATGGTATTCCCACGTTGGTAGTAAAGTCTGCTAGTGAAGTCCTAATTCCTCCCCTCAAACATGTTTTCAATCTCGCCATATCCTCTGGCGTATTCCCACGCTCATTAAAAATAGCTATCGTGCACCCTATATTTAAGGGCGGTGACAAAGACAATGTGTCAAACTATAGACCTATCTCAGTTCTAACAGTTATTTCCAAAATTTTCGAAAAATTTCTTAATTCTAGATTAGTTACTTTTCTACGAGATAATAATGTACTTTCTCCTAATCAATTCGGTTTTCGTGCTGGCAAGTCCGCTGAAGACGCCGTCTTGCAATTATCAAATACGATAGCAGGGAATTTTGATAACAAATTAAAAACTGTTGGTATTTTTCTTGATCTGTGTAAAGCGTTTGACACTGTCTCTGTTCCCATTCTTCTTTCTAAGCTTGAGCGTATAGGTGTTCGGGGGATTGTTCTGGATATTTTTCGCAGTTACCTTCATGAGCGGATGCAGCGCGTTCTTATAGATGGATTTAAGAGTCGAGAGGAACACATTTTCTGTGGCGTTCCTCAGGGTAGTGTTCTTAGACCTACCCTATTCTTGATCTATATAAACGAGTTGTGCAACGCCTCTCTTCCAAATTGTAGGGTAATTACCTATGCAGATGATACTGTTCTTCTTGTACATGGCCGCAACTGGCAGGAAGTTCGTGGCTTTTCGGAAAATGCTGTAGCCATAGTAATGAGGTGGTTAAATTTTAATCTTTTGACATTAAATATATCAAAAACGAAATTTTTGGCTTTTGCCCCTCATTCGGCTTCTAAGCCACCCTTTGGTTTTAATATTTTTGCTCACTGCTGTCAAATAAATAACGATCTTCACTGTGGTTGCACTCGAATTGAACGTTCTTCTTCCATCAAATATCTTGGAGTAATAGTGGATGAGGCTATGACTTGGAAACCGCACATAGAGTCTCTTGTATCACGTACCAGGAAACTTATGTTTGTTTTCACTAAGCTACGTGCAGTTGGCAATTTCCAGTGCATGAAGACCGTATATTACGCCCTAGTACAATCTATATTAGCCTATTGTATTACTTCCTGGGGTGGCACTTTGAAAACTTATATGTTGAAATTGGAGAGGGCTCAAAGGGCTGTGCTCAAAGTTATTGCGAGAAAACCAGTACGCTATCCCACTTCCGAATTATATTCTCTTTTTAGGGTCCCAACTGTTCGTCAACTCTTCATTCTTCATACCCTCTTAAGGAAGCATTCCAATCTTTATTATGATCCTAGCCTAAAATTACAACGTCGCCGCTCAGATGAGGTCTGTAAAATTGAACCGCGACGGACTGCTCTAGCTGGTCGTCAATATTACTTTATAAGCTCTAAGCTATATAACAAGGCTAACAAAAACTTGAACCTCTACCCTTTAACTTCATTTAAGTGCAAACAAAAATGCCTACAGTGGTTATTATCACTAACATACGAAGGAACAGAAGAACTCATTAGGTCATGCAATTAATATTATTCTTCTCTTTGCACACAAATTAAGATTAAGATACAATTCATAAGTACTTCAATATCATATATACTTCACAGACATCCCCAAGCCATCAATAAAACAAACAAATAGTCACACACACACACGCACAAACACACACACACACACACTCACACACACAGACACACACAGCTCACACACGCAGGCACATGTATACATTATTTATAATCTTTATTCGTTCACTCTCGCAAACGCTCACTAACTAGCAGTAGAAATTTATTTCATGTAAATTTATAATAGTTTATAATGCTTAGAACATTTACCCTGCTCTAAGTAATAATGTTTTTCTTCCATTTTGTGATTACGGAATTGTAATTGGAATACATTGATTTACTACCAAACGTAGATAACGCATGAACGTTCTAAAAGTGGGCCGGTGAAGAACTGCCTCGTGCAGTTCTTTTCCATGCGTTGGAGCGACAACGCGATAAGCAATTTTGAGCATTATGTTAGAGAAAATAAAGTTGATAGTTTCTTGTAGCAATTACTAAAACGTCAAATTTAATGTGGCTAGGTATGAAATGATGTAACTGCACACGGTTGTACTTCAAATAGTTGCCGTTATAATAAAGAATAAGGTTGAATTCGATAAATACGGTACTTTCTTTATGGTAATTTTAATTCGGGTGTGCATATTCAACTACCTATTTAACAGCGTACAAATGTATAGTCGATTAGGTGACAGATTTCAAGCGCGTTTTTGTATGAAGTGCTCTATCTACGTTTGGTAGTAAATCAATGTTGGAATAGCTCACTTTCCGGAGGTGGGCGTTGACAACTGCAACGCAGTTTTAAACTTTCGCGGTCGTCATCGTTCATTATTTGTAATGTGTACCTAGTTTAAGATTCCAAATAAAAGATTATTATTATTATCATTATACTGCCTAGATGTGTCGGTCATCTTCGAAACGTTCGGAAACACGAAGTTAGCCGATGCCCATTATCTTTTTTTATACAACTACTGACGGTAAGTGGTAACAGTCACCTATAATACATGTGGCTCTTGTGAGATTAGCAGCAAATCTGCAATCCCCACAAGAACCTACGTTGCCAACTTGTGACATAAGATGTAAAATCACGGTACCCAGTAATTTCACTCCCATCTTATCCTTCAAACCGGAGCACAGCAATGCAATTACTGCTGCTTTGCGGCAGAAATAGGTAAGACAGAGGTACCCAAGCTGGCGACCCTGGTACAGAGTCTTCCTCTCGTAAAAGTTTGTCATTTGTCATGAAGTCTGTACGTTTGATTTGAAATTACATAAAACTAAAAAGTGGTGAAATAAAAATGACGAGTATCTTCGAAAAGGCATTATTATTTGTAATATTTGTGCCTGTATTATAGCGTTTTGGCAATAAACTGACAAGTTCTGTTCTTATTGGGGTGGTTTCTCATGCACGTTATTAGGTCTGAATCTGCAACTTAAGTCCAGATGGATTATAATGTTCAGTAAATAAACAAGAGACTAAACAATTTATTGTAAATAAAATTTAAAAAATCAGCTAGATATTTGCTAGAAAATTTTAGAATACCATAAAGCACATACCTGGCTTAGAACTGGCCATCATAAAAGAATTCAGAATATTTTTTACGAATAAAACAAGAACAATGTTATGTTACTGTAATCTGAGTGCAACATAGAAAAACAGCACCACTGAGCGAATGGCAAGAGCTGACTGATCGTGTGACCTAATAAAATGGGGTACTCTTATCATTTGTGTACTGAGCCCTTTATTACTGTAACTAATTATCTTTCGAGGAAAAACAATGCAATATACGCCATTGTTTTTTTTTTCATGTTTAGCGAACTTTTGGTATTGAATACCACACTGCAGCAACATGAGCAGTATTCATTATGTGGCAAAATAAATAGCTAGCAGCTCAATAAGGAATTAAATAGCATAATTATGTTTTTATCAGAAGGCTCACCACGAGCGATGGCAAAGAGACACCTAAAACATCACTCGTCTCTCACTTTTCCCTATGTTAAAGACTTGGTAAGATGCTTTTGTTTCTTGGACTTCCACTGCCCGTGGTAAACCTTGTGATGTGCGTGTGGGTCGCTCACCTGACGTCGGGTAATACCTGCCAAACAGGCATCGTTTAATCGGTACATAAGCTTGCGATTTTATGACAGTGATGTACTTTTTCAGCTGATTTTCCAATACTCTGGCAGACTATCAACAAAATAATATTGCGAGGAAAGAAAAAAGGTAAACTGATCAATGCATAGCTGACGTGCAAATACATAGAAGCCTCGCTCCCGCCAATCATCCATTAGCAGAGGTTAACTTTGATATAATTATAATTAAACAATAAAAATAAAATAATAGGATGCGTATAATAAATTAAGGCTGAGCGTCTTTTTTGTTACTGGAAGATTAATTAAATTGCGGAATCAAAAAATTAAAAACCGACTTCAAAATCACTGAAAAGTTTATAATAATATAGGAATAGGTACAGACAACATCACACTTCTATATCCCTTTCACGACGCTCTTATACGATAGTGCGTTCAAATTTAATAAAATATTTTCGCGCGCTCAATTAACTTTACTAGACCCGGCCGGTGCCACACGATAGCACAGCATAGATAATAGTACTAAAGTAACGATAGTGCGTTTAGTATAGTTTGAATATTGCTACGAATGTGCGAGTTGTGTGAACTTGTCGCGTGTTACCACTATTTTCAAGATGGCGATCCAGCTAGTCGATCCGCGTGGTAAAAGTAAGTTATCATTTTAATTATTTGAAATAGTGATTGACTATATTGTTTGTGTGAATTTAAAAGGCAAGTAAGTTAACTTAGTTAATTATGTAGGGTCTAAACGCGCACAATATTAGCATAGTAACTCTCGAAATACTATGTACCTTTACTCGACGTTTCGGTCGCCTTGTTGCGGCCGTGGTCACGAGCGAACTGGTGCCCCGTGCCGTCGCCTGTCAGAAGAGCCGGTGTGATTCTCTTCTACCCTCGCACTTTGGTTGTTATTCTCAGTCCTACCGTCGTCGCTTCGACACACAACACTGACACAATCGAGCTTATTCCTAGACGTATGAAATCGCGGTTTGCATTTCATTGTCAATAATGCAACGCGAAAGTTTAAAATGTTATTTAACAAGTAAGTTAAGTTAATGTGACAACTATAGTTGAATGAATATTTTTGTCTGACATGCAGATATTTGGCAGACAACTCAAATACCTGATTTACACTCGCGTCTCGTGGCTCGGCTCGTGTCTCGCGGAAGAGCGCGTGAACTCGTCGAGGTGTTTACACTCTCGCAATGCGTTCAATTGCTTTCGAGCCTTCAGCAATGAAGGACGTCGAAGTATTAGCGGCATCAACGCTGTGCTTAGCCAGCATATACCCTATAACTACGTAAATAATAGGCTAGTTGACCCTTTTTTAAAGTAGGGCTTAAAGTGTTCATAATTGTTGTATTAGACCATAGCACATGAATATATTTTTTTTCGATGGCTAAAAAGTCCAAAAAATCTATTTTGAATTAAGATTTTTAATTTTGGACCGAAAACACGGTCAGCCATGATAGTCTGTTCATTATCTGTGGTAATGACGTCATTCTTATAGTAAACAAAGCACGAGGGCGAAATAACCTCACAAAAACAATGCTTTCTATTAAATATCACAAAATATAGTAAAACTGTATATGGAACGGGACAATAGAACAGGAATATAGAATATAGAACCTCTTCAAAGACTCCAGGAAAGCTGTGGATTAGACGTACCCAGTGATATAGACATGCGAAATATTTGGTTAACACTCGCTTAAAGAAATCCTGTAACTATCTACTGAAACTCAAATGTATTTTTGCGAAAATCACATTAATGTAAGTACTATAACTGAATAACTCAATCTGTGTAGGTACTTCAGTTTCAACTTAAACAAAATAGAAGTTTTTAGGTTGTATGTAAAATCATTATTTAAATTTTTATCTTTCAGTTAAAATGAAAACTGACTGCAGCCGACCAACAAAATTTTCACTTGACCAGAAAACTGAGAGAAAACTTGACCATTCACGCCTTTTTGATCTAAGTTATACACTGACACTAGATGATGTTTCAAAGAAAAGAATATGTACTTATGTCCAATTGAATAATGATGTAATTGAATATTAATTAAAAAGTATGCAAGTAATACAAACAAAAATATCAAAGTTTCATAATGAATATATTTATCTAAACAACTTTTACTTAAATTTACTGAGTACCTAATTAAAATTTGTTGCTTTCAGTGGTTACTTAATGAGAACTATTGTGTACTAACCTGTTCTCCTCTTGACAACGAGATTGATAAGGCAGTAAAAGTTGTGCAACATAATACAAAGCAGTGCATGCTCAGCCACAACATCAAAATGTGACCCGTCAACTAGAACAACATTATGTCAACAAAATAACTCAAGTATTCATATACCAAAGCACCATAGAAGTAAATAGGTCCAGTTTGGTAAAACTGAAAGATGTTATATCTTCACTGATTAAACCTGCTGGCCACCATGGCTGGTAAATTTCAGAACAGCTTATGCAAAAATATGCAAGTTATCCATTTTAAAGCCGTATACAAATATATTAAATGTGATTGCTGTGTTATCAGCCTGTGCTCTTCCTAATTTACAAGACCCTTCTTATTAAATAAATAATATAAAGAATTTTTTTTTCTTTACTTTATACATAACTAACATCTAAAGATGACATAATAAATTTTTGTACTACATTAGTCATTATGTTCTTCACTAAAAAAAATGTTCTATGTTTATTTGACAATAATGACTTGTAAAGGTTTAAGTTGAATCAAAATATTTTAATTTGAAATACATGTGTTTTATTTTTCCGTTACACCTTAAAAGATTTACAATATTTTATAGGTTTGTTTCTCATATTTATCATTGTTACTCAAATATATATGTTCCAAAAGTACAAATAGGTTGAATAGAGTTGTAATAAAAGTCAAAATAATAGTAAAGTAATTTATTATGAAGTAATACTTTCATATAATTTAGGAAAAATGTAGTATGGTTTCCAAAATGGCACTATTTGATCAATAAGTAATTGTTAGAACAAATACTTATTATAGCTAATATTGTCACCTTTTGAGTGTTTTCAAAATTACATACTGCTAGCAAAACAAAAGTATATAAGTTTTGCTTTAGCATAAAACATCTGCATCTATACTTGAGTTAAGCATACTGTTCACAGTTTTCCGTCTTTGATAATTAACATTTTCTTCAGTAAAAGAGCATGACAATTTTGTATTAATCTAATTATTTTATGGATACCGTTTGTTGAATAGACTATTACAGGGTATTAATCAGAAATGAGGTCACATTTTGCAAATTTCAACCCAAATCTTCATCTTTCAACTTTTATCCACATTTCATTATACTCGTAGGTGTCTGCAAGATTTCTCACCAAAAATCTTCCCAACAAAAGAACCATCATGTGTTATGCACTGGTTGACTTTATAGCACATGGAAGCTGTTATTGTTTATAACGAAGCTCGAACTAAAGAGCACTTCTGTATTGATGATTCGTGGTTTAGTTTTCTATACACTTTATTCTTTCTTCATTGAAGAGGTCTTTTATTTTTTAAGAAATATGTCACAATCTGTGTCTGTGAATGTATAAGTATATATTTTTCCTCCCAGTAATTTTTTTCATGCTTGACAAATGAACAACTGCCAATCTTCTCTTTTTATGTTCGTTTACAAATTCTTGCAGTACTACACTGGTATTTGACACATGATCCTGATGTTTTCTTTTCAACATTTCTCTTGAAGTAAATACTTTTAGTGTTTATTTGACTTTTGAGAGATAGAATTCTATCCAATAGCATTCAACTGCTGTACAAAATAGCTCCTCACTGTGATGGTGCAACAACACCAAAAATGCATGTTTGCAAGTCTCTTCTGCCTCGTGACAATCTTGACAAGTACACTTGTAACCTGTTCTTCATTATAACAGTATTGAAACTGTACTTATATTGTTTAGAGCGATACACAAAGAATCTCCTGACCATCAATCTGTCGATTTTCGGAAGATTTGTACTATCTGCTCTCACAAATCCAACATCAATGGTTGATTTTGCTATTAATACAAATAATTTACGATATTTACACATATAATGACGGAGATTTGGACGATTTTTTGCCAGTTTTAGGAAAGAATAGTGCAAATCGACGAGTTGTTGAATCAAATTTGACATTTCTTTGTTTACTATATGAGTGACGTCACGGCCCTGACCACAGGATATCAAAGCGTTTACGGCGTGAGATAAAAAAGATTATTTCTAGCATTTTCAAATTAAAATTTTATAGTAATCATTCATTGTTATTTATTAAAATCGGTATATTGTGGAACCTTATGCCAAATACTGTTAGAAATAAACAATATTTTAGTAAATTTTGATATGAGTCAACTACCCTATTTGACTAAATATGACTTTTTATTGTTAGGGTTCCAAATTATAGGCCCCTTTTGAGAAAGTTCAATGAAGTGTAAGGTTTCGTCTGTAGTAAATTTTTAAAAAATAAAAGAAAGATGAATAAATCAATAAAGAAAAATTTAATCTCGGGAAGGGATCGAACCCGCGTCTTCAACATACCGTATTGACGCCTTGACCACTCGGCCACCGAGGTCTTACCAGCCCCGACGAAAATTCAACTGTATTGATATCTTTTGTTCTCTTTTAACCAAAGTAAACTTTATTCACTCTTAATAACTACGTATTAACAGCCAACTTTGAAATATTTAAAGATTTTTAAAAAATTGCTAAAAAATAAAGCAAAATTATAAATTTTATATGAAGCTCGCGCGCGAGTGTAAACACGCGCTCGCGCGTACGCGAGCCACGACGCGAGCCCCTTTGACTCGTGCCCAAAAACCGCTCCCGACGCGAGCCTTGATACCCCATTTACACTCGCGTGCGAGCCGCGAGCCGAGCCACGAGACGCGAGTGTAAACACTGAGCTCGTGGCTCGGCTCGCGGCTCGTCTCGCCACTCGCAAGACTCGCGTCGGGAGCGGTTTTTTGGGCACGAGTCAAAGGGGCTCGCGTCGTGGCTCGCGTACGCGCGAGCGCGTGTTTACACTCGCGCGCGAGCTTCATATAAAATATACACGGTTATTTTTTTATCACCCTGGAAAATTTCAGGGATGCTGCAGGACACATCCATTATTATATAAAAATTAAAAAAATTAAATTAAAAAAATTAAAAAAAATTACAAAAAAATAAAAAAAATCTAAAAATCCTGCTTTCAACTAAGGCAGCATTTTTTGGATTTTAAAAAAAAATAATATAAAATTAAGTAAGCGAGTTATTTTTTTTATTCATATATAAAACATTCTAATACCATGTCGTGAAGCGTCCCTTAAATTTTCCAGGGTGATAAAAAAATAACCGTGTATAATATGTCTTTATTTTTTTACCATTTTTTTTAAAATCTTTAAATATTTCAAAGTGGGCTGTTGATACGTAGTTATTAAGAGTGAATAAAGATTACTTTGGTTAACAGAGTACAAAAGATATCAATAGAGTTGAATTTTCGTCGGGACTGGTAAGACCTCGGTGACCGAGTGGTCAAGGCGTCAACACGGTATGTTGAAGACGCGGGTTCAATCCCTCCCCGAGATAAAATTTTTCTTTATTGATCTATTCAACTTTCTTTTATTTTTTAAAAATTGACTACAGACGAAACTTTACACGTCATTGAACTTTCTCAAAAGGGGCCTATAATTTGGAACCCTAAGAATAAAAAGTCATATTTAGTCAAATTATTTTCGTAGTTATATATTAGCTTAGCCAGCATATACCCTATATGCTGGCTAAGCACAGCGTTGATGCCGCTAATACTTCGACGTCCTCCATTGCTGAAAGCTCGAAAGCAACTGAACGCATTGCGAGAGTGTAAACACCTCGACGAGCTCACGCGCTCTATCGCGAGACACGAGCCGAGCCGCGAGCCGAGCCTCGAGACGCGAGTGTAAATCAGGTATGAGTGGCGAGACGAGCCGCGAGCCGAGCCGCGAGCCGAGCCACAAGCTCAGTGTTTACACTCGCGACTTGTGGCTCGGCTCGTGGCCCGTCTCGCGGCTCGCGCGCGAGTGTAAATGGGGTAAAAGACGCACGATAGTGCGATTCCGGCTTTAACTCGTCTATTGAAGTTTTGTTGATCAGAAACTAAATTGATTATTTTATCGTTTTTAATTGCTTAACTTTAAATATGTTGTTTGATTAAAAAAAAAATTAATTTAAATTCTTTCAAATAAGCATAATTCTTGTTGTTGCAGAAAGAACATTACCCTCGGAATACTTACTGGAATTCATTGGAGACGGAAACGACTCTGAGATAGAAGGTTTGGAAGATGATGAGATAGAAGGCATTGAGACTGTAACAGATCGGACGGCTGGTCAAACACATTCCGACGACGAAATTTCATAGCGACCAGGAAGAAGAATCTACCAACATTGGGGTACCTGAACTACAATTTCCCGCCACGGGAACAACAAATCACCAAAACGCCTCTTGAGTACTTTAAGGATTATTTTGACGATGCATTTTATGAAAAAGCTGCTTACTGCACAAATAATTGCTACTTGAGGCAAACTGAAAAGCTTCTTCATACAAATGCGGTAGAAATGAAGAAATTTATTGGCGTACATTTTATTATGGGATATATACCATACCCACGACTTCATATGTACTGGAGACGAGAAATGAGACTGGCCCTAGTTGCAGATATCATTCCAAGAGATCGACTGAAGTTACTGCGCACTAATTTTCACGTAGTAGAAGAGGATGTCGCTCCAGCGGGTACTAAGAACAGTCTATGGATAGTGCAACCGGTATTAAATCAGGTAAAAAATGCGTGTGAAAAAATAGAAAGACCGGGTTACTATTCCATAGATGAACAAATGATCCCCTTCTGTGGTGTGTGTCCAATAGGTCTACGCCAAGTCATAAAATCCAAACCTCGATCCACCGGATTGAAAGCCTTTGTGGCCACAAATAGCGATGGTTTGATGCTCGACTTTCGAGGTCTATTAAGGTACTAAAACCGCATTTACAGATAAATCTCTGGGTGTGGGTGCATCAGTTATTTTACATCTTTCCAAATCCATTCCTCCAGGAAGTTGTATTTACTTTGATCGTTATTTCACGTCAATACCTCTCTTGGAACGGTTGTCTCAAAAAGGATTACACGACACAGGAACGGTAATGATGAACAGAATACCTGATAGAAAACACATGACTTTTAAAAAGGACCGTGAAATGAACCGGGGGGGATTCTGAACAGTTTGTAAGTAATGGCGTCGTAATTGTGCACTGGATGGACAACAAATCAGTTTTAGCAGCGTCTAATTGTACTTCGGCTGATGACCTAACACACGTAAAGCGATGGGACAAAAAGACGAAAACGTACATTGATGTGAGACAGCCTCTTATCATCGCCAAGTATAACCGGAATATGGGAGGAGTTGATCGATCTCGATCAATCAATTGAGTACTATCGCACGTTTATGAAGACCAAGAAATGGACGTTAAAGATTAGGTTACATTTTTTTGATCTTGCAGTCGCAAATGCTTGGCGTTTGTATAAAATACACTGCGAGACGTCTCACATTCACAGAGGCCAAGTTTTTAATTTACTGCAGTTCAAGTTGCAAGTGGCTGATGGTCTTACCACCACGCCTGATCGTCCAAGACCTGAACAAGATGCCGTCGAAGATATGGAAGTGATTGATGCCCAGGGTTTAGAAAATGTTGACCCAAATAATCCAGCAAAAAGATACCGGCCAGCTAATGTCCCCTCAGAGGCGAAGCGTCATGACGGTTATGAACACTATCCGGCATTTGACGAGATTGTAAACCCTCGATCCTGTAGAATGGAAGGCTGTTCAAGCAGATCAAAGATAAGATGTGAAAAGTGCAATGTATATCTTTGTCTGAACAGAAAAAACAACTGTTTCATTTTGTTTCATAAACAGTAAACAGAGGCTAAGTTGATTGTACGTATGTACCAAAATGTTTAAGAAAAAATTTGATCTCAAAGTTATTTTTTGTAATTTTTTTGTTGATTTTTTGATATATTTTCTAATTATAAAAATAAATAATGAATAGCGAATTAAACATGCATTTGATTTTCACTAAAATAACAAAAAAAGGTTAGCAAAATTTTACTTAAACAGAATTCAGATAGACAAGTTTAAGCCAATATCGCACAATCGTGACATGGCGTTTTCTTGGGGTGGGAGGGGGTGCGATTTTTTTTATTATTTTTCTAGGACAACTCTAGACCTAGGTACTTAGAATATAAACCAGAGAACATGCTACGAGGACTTTTTTTTCCGGCCTGAAAGGGATATTGAAGTCGGTGCCAATCGATGATCCCCTAGAAAGTCTTAAAATTTGTCACTGACTTCAATATAGAAGTGTGATGTTATCTGTACCTATTCTTATATTATTTTAAACTTTTCAGTGTTTATGAAGTCGGTTTTTATGTTTTGTAAAATGTTTTTTATTTTTAACTTTTAAATGAATGAAATCTTTTTAGTGAAAGGAACCCTAATTTAATACCAAATTAGGGTTCATGAGAGTATTCATGAGATCCCATCATCAGATCCTGACTTTAGTGATCTTGGGATCACCCCAGGAGTATACTCTATCGAATACAAAAGGAATTTTGAAAATCGGGCCACAATTGGCGGAGTAATCGTGTAAAATACACACAAAACACGTTGGACACACCTAAAACTCTATGGGTTTCCCTCGATTTTTATGGGATCCAATCATCAGATCCTAACTTTGGTGACCATGGGACCACCCTTTTGCGGCGTTTCCTCCCGACGCGCGACCCGGTGCAGGTAGTGGCCAAAACAACCATGTCCGGTCAATACCTGCACCATGCGGAACGAGAGACTGCCCTGCCGGCGCCCTACCCACTCCTCCAACATCGGACGTCCATTACAACCGTAGTTGCAATAGAAGAATAGAATAATGTCGGCATAAAAATCCAAAAAAATTAGTTTTTTGTGTTTAAGAATAGAGCCAAAAAAGACCTATGGAGCTAAACACATTATTTTAGAACTAGCGCATTATTAAAAGAGATTAACTTAGCTCTAAAAGAGCTAAGTTAATCTCTTTTAATAACAAAAGTCCAATAATAATTCGACTTTTGTTTGCACAACTGCTTATTAATTTTTAATTATTTGTAATAATTTTAAAGTTCATTAACAAACACACCATGAAAATATTTTACAAAATCGCCAGGCACAGAATTCTATATTTTTAATAAATAGAGATATTGCTTACAAGATATAAATATACACGGCGCCCAATGGCAATACCACATGGAAGGAAGGTACTTTAAATACTGTAGATTCGATCTGATTACGAAGGAAATACTGGTGCAACTTCCGCGAAAAGCATTAGTATACTTGGCCACGCTCTTTAACAGAATACTTCAATATTTTCCAAAACTATGGAAGGTACCAATAGTAACGATGATCTATAAAGCAGGAAAACCTGCTTTACTTACCTTACTACTATTACCTTACCACTAATAACATTTTACCACAAAACGACACTGTCAGATATCTTGGAATTCACCTCGACCAAAGGCTAATTTGGCAAAAACCCATACAGTGTAAGAGAGAAGAATTGAACATCTGCTACCAGAATATGTACTGGCTCATGAATCGTAACTCAGTGCTGTCTGCTGCAACAAGCTACTTATAAATCTATACTTAAACACATATACGGAATACAACTGTGGGGCAGCACCTGTTATTTGAACATTAACATAATACAACGCTTGCAAAATGGCATACTTCGCAACATTGCCAATGTGCCATGATGTATTACAAATAATGAAATCCAAGAAGTAGCCAAGAAGTACAGGAGTCGCTTGGAAGACCACCCAAATGAATTAGCAAACAAGCATCAACTACTATAAATGCTTAAAGCCTTCTGATGTACAAGAGCTGAATGCTAGATTTATAAATATGATAGTACTCCCGCTGGGGAGTCTCCTATAAAAAGCACAGGTTTGGTTAAAGTTGATTAAAAGACTCATCACAAGTATAGAATACTAGCTTTCCGCTCGCGTTATTATTGTTTTCCCGTGGGAATTTTATATTTTCACATAGGAAAAATTATAGAAGACTGTTATTTATATTTCAGATTTGAATAATAAAATTCATAGAAATTGGAAAAGATTTTAAATAGTTTCCATATAAACTTTCAACCCCTATTTTACACCCTAAAGGGGGTTGATTTCTAAATATACATTATAAGTACACCTCCACACCATCTATAGAGCATACATTTTAAATTTCAACTTTCATACAATCTTCCAACCTCCGTTTTACCCCCTTAAGGGTGGAGTTTCGTAAAATCCGTTCTTAGCGGATGTCTACACCCTATATGAAACCTACCTGCCAAATTTCAAGTTTGTAGGTGTTATAGTTTCTGAGATTTCGTGAGTGGTATTTCACTTTGTATCACATATTTTTTTATCACCCTGGAAAATTTTAGGGATGCTTCAGGACACATCCATTATTATATAAAAAATATGAAATAAAAAATTAAAAAAGAAATAAAAAATAACCAAAAAATGTCTAAAAATGCTGCTCTCAACTATTGCGTGCAGCATTTTTTGGATATTTTAGAAAATTAATATAAAATTAAGTACTAGAGATTTATTTTTTTATTCATATTCTAAATCATTCTAATACAATGTCATGAAGCGTCCCTTAAATTTCCCAGGGTGATAAAAAAAAAAACTGTGTAGAGAAAAATAAAACAAAATAAAATTTTACTGAAAGAAGTCTTTATTTTGTTTTGAAAATAATCCAAACTGCATTCACAGATTTTTAAATAATCGCCTGTCTGATTTGGGAATTGAACCCAGTAAAAAAAATATCCTCAATTTATATGACACCAATTGATAAAGGAAATCACATGGAACAAATCACTATAATAAACATTACCTCTAAAACTTGAGGATAATAAAAAATCTAACAGTACAGGTACTTATACATTAATACTTATACATAGTGGGACAGGGCAAAGTATGCACTTAACAGATGAATTAATTTATTTACCTAAATTGCCTGCCTGCATTAGGAAAGAACTAACCCGCATTTTGATGATACATACCATTCATTATAGCCATAAGAAACAATAACTCTTTCTTATACACAATACCCCTTAAATGTGTTAAGACCACAAAACCATGTGAAAAATAATAAATAAATTTTTAGAATTTCTCTTATAAATATAAAGAATTTAGAGGTAATCAACACAAATTAATTTTTTGATTAAGATTTTGATGGATTTTCTTTGCAAAACAGAAATAAATGAACATCCTTTTTTCTTTGTAAGTACCTAGGTATAGTGGCGGCGAGTTTACAAGTTTCATCAAGTTTCAAAATTATTTCCTCAAAATCAATAGCTATATCTTTTACAAGTAGTAAATACTCCTAATATGAAACCAAGAAATAGGTACCTAAGGTAAGTACTAACATATAGGTCAACTATTTCTCCATAGAAACCAAAAGAGAAAAGTGAATACCTAGTTTTAAACCTGCGCTTGCCTTTCGATCAATACCTTCGAGTATGTTTTGTATGCGTCAAAATTCGTAACAATTAAGTATTTAAAAGTGCCGAAGGGCCGAGGGCGAAGTAAAATAGGCCTCGCGAACTTAATGTCGCCGACGTCCACATGTGGTCTAGCGCCGCCACTGCCTAGGTACTTCCTCTCGTCCCATTAAGCATTAGGTACTGTTAGATTTTATGATCCTCCTCAAGTTTTTGAAGTAATGTTTATTAGAGGGATTTGTTACCTGTGGTCGACTTATATTGATTGGTATAAAAACTCAGCCCTGTGAACATGGACTTGTCGATCGACATATATCGATCGACAATAGCATCTGTACTTTTCACTCCTTAGGAATATCTGTCAAATTTATCGATTTTGTCGAGTATGTCGATCTTAGCTGTCAAATTTCGTATATGGAGAGTTCCATGCTCGCAGGGCAGGTTTTTTTTTTAATTTTAAAAGGTTCAATTCCCAGTTCAAACGCAATTATTTCAAAATATGGGTATGCAGTTTGTATTCTAAAAAATAAACATGAAGTTGTCTTGGGAATACTTTCCATCAATGTGGCATTGCTGTGGGACACCCTATTTTGCAAACAACCATATCAAATAATAAATCAATGGCAGACTTAAGAGATCAAAAAATAACACAGCTTTGGTGGTTCACACTGCAATGACATTTTAACTGAACTTTCCAGTAGTTTAGAGCTCTCAAAAAAAGATTCACGCTCAACCTTAATACTATGCTTCATATAAGAAAGAATAAATTATCATTGTAATATGTATACATATATTCCTATAAACATTATCTAGGTCTTATGAATTTAGTTTGTAGTTAAGTTTTAAATAGAGAATCTTGTCTTGCTCAATTTGAAGAAATTAGACAAAAAACCTGTCCTTTAGGCAAAGGCAAAAAGATCTCTATGATGATATACTTGGTGATAATGGATGTTGGATAGGAAGATAACGAAGGCTTGCCTTAGAAATCGATTTAGTGAATTTAGTGTTTTTAGAAATCAATCATCTTTTCGTTATTAAGAATGTCAGCATTCTGAAGACTGGGTTGTATGTAAGGATCCATAATAAAATCGAAATAATTAAAATGTTTACCTTGAAGCTTATTAGTGGCTCCTCGTTATCTTCTTTGTAATATTCAATATTTACAGTGACTAGCCCACGGTCAAACAGCCTCACTGAGACTGTAGTTCCTTTTTTCCCCGTCATAAGTTTTAATGAGCCTCCCTCCAATTTAATATCAGTGGCTAGTATGAGGTTTGGTATATATTCTTTGAGAACCGTTGTAAGCAGACCAAATACAGATTTTTGACCACTTTCATCTCCTAGCCGAGCAGGATCAATTGAAAAGTCTAAAAGTAGTGTTTGAACAGACATGATATCCGACAACAATTTATCGTTTTTAACTTATAATAATTAATTAAAGGATGGACGGGATTCAGAACTACAAACGCCCGGCACAAATTTCAAAAAAATAGTTTGAAAAAGCGACCGGCATTCGCCGGCGAAATTAAATTATGTAATATTTTTTTTGTTTTGCAGTGTTGCCAGGTGGCCGTTTGAATTTCCCCCCGATCTCACTCAAAATCCCCCCGAAAATTACCATTTTTGATAAAAAAACCTCCAAGTACTACTTACTAAAAGAAATACAATTGGGATATGAAAATCAAATGTAAATTTATTAACGAAATTTTGTTTATTATATATCCGCCATAGCTTCCAATATTAAATCATATACATTCTTGTCTGTGTTGGTTTAAGAATCAGATACATACATTTTTTCCCAGGAAAACCTATTTAGCATTCGAGTGTGTGTAAGTGTGTTCTCATTCATTTCGGTATGTTCTCACATATTTTGATTTACTGGATTTTGATATAGTTGATATTAAATTGCACGGTAAACAGGTACTTATATTATAGCTGGCGGCCAAAAGACTACCTGCGAATACAATAAATCATTCAAACAGAATGAGTAGGTAAACCAGTGAGCAAGTAATGAGTAAGCAGAGAGAAAGAAAATAATACTGTCTTGAGACGAAACAGTTAGGAACCACACTTTGTTGCTTTTTACCCCTTTGAAATCCCTTCATGTTCCCTTACCGACGTCAATTCTATTCCAGCCCTTATAGCCGAAAATAGTATTGATATTTATAAAATTATTTTATCCTTTTTATGTGTAAATAATATTAAATTGTAAGCTTGTATATATTTTAGTTATTCAGCTCCCTAACGTGATCTTTATCATGATCCTAGATTCTATTCCCATTCCACGTACCTTATTATTCCAAACGTTTCCCAAACTTTGTCATGGCCATAATGCAGAAATTGTGCGGAGCCACAAAAAAAATACTTTGTAAAAACCTATTGAAGAAATCGATTTTTTTATGGTATTGTTGTCAGACCAAAGACATTAAACTAGTACCATTATACTGGTACTAGTAGAATGTCTTTGCGTCAGACAGAGTGATTAGGCTTGTACAGCCAAATCATTAAACAAAACTAAATGAATGATCATGTAGTTGAGGGTGGTTGAGATAAGGTAATAGTGATATTTTGGCTTGGAAAAAAGTCTCCCAAATTCCTTTAACATTAATATTTACCTCCGAAAATCCCCCCAACGGACTTAACCCCCAAAATTCCCTCCGATGTTGAAAAAAACCCCCGAATTTGCAGGGAATCCCCCCCATCTGGCAGCACTGTTGTTTTGTCGCATTTTTAATCTTAAGAAAACAAAGGCATCTAATAGATACAGACAAGTTCTCGATGTTTACGGTATTGGATGGAGTCACAGTCACAAGGCGCGTTCCAGTTCCAGACAAGCAACGCGTTTCATTCGCTTTTGTTGTTAACTTTTCGTAGTTTCGTATATTCCATTTAATTATTTTAGCCACGAAAAGTTAGCATGTTGGAGCACGGGCACGCCAAGAAATTTGTGATAAAACATGGGGCTCCGCCCGCGGCCTTACCGTCTAACTCCAAACGATCACTCGCTATCGTTATCGTGACAACAGAACAAGAGCGCGTTCAGAGCCTTCGCGCGAAGTAAAACTTTTCGCTCTAACTAACCCCGTTCAATGCCTTCGAGCCTGACAACCGGGTGAAGCAACCGGCCCGTTCAAGACCGTAAGGCGCCTCTTCACAATGGACCATGATGACCCATCAAATGATCGTCCATCAATGCCGCCATGATCGGGCAACTCTCCACACAATCGTGAACATTCATTTACTAACTGTTTACTGTTATGATAAGACGTCTATCAAAAATGGACATCGAAGAGATTATCGCGGCTGCGGCAATATTTTTACTTAGCTTTTATAATCATCTACTTAATGTGCGTGAAAAAAGAAACATCATAGAGTAAAATTTATTTACCGAGAAGTCTACACTGTACTCGAGACGATAGACGAATACGTACTGAGTAATCGGCGATTGTGTGGACGCGTATCCGATCATGGGCCATAATTCCTTTGATGTACCGATAATTTACAGATTGCTCACGATTACAGGCGATGATGGCCGCTCATAGACAATCATGCCCTCTACACAATCGTGCATGTCTATACTTGCCCATCATGGGCCATTGTGAAGAGGCGCCTTTAGAGTGTCGGCGCGAGTTACAACCGAACAACCATCGAATTTGATGGTTGTAAAACGCTCCATGACGTTTATTACTGAAATACTCTTACGTGATTGAATGATATTGGCGGCCACATTCTATAATGTTATCTACTAGAAAGAGAGAGAAATAAAAAAATCATGTGAAAGAGGGAGATAAAAGATTCAACGCCGCTGAGCGAGTTAAAAAACAACCGGATAACTACACCCAGAGGCTCTGAACCTTAGATTATAGAAACCAATAGACATGAAATACCTACGAAAAAAGCGTGCCAACATTTGGGTTGGTGCTCTAAGATGGCGGAAAAAAACTAGGTACTATCGCGAGCACTTCCGCCTGACCATTTAAAAATTTATTCGCTTGAATCGTGCGGAAGCGCCGTGCTACGCCCCCTTAAGTTTTGGCCTATTAGAAAAGAAATACTCTTTCTCTCTCTAATCGGCGTTGGGGGGTTCCTCGGCGGCTCGGCGGCAGGCCGAAGAAGAATCTTTTATTTCATTATTCCATGTCTATTCGAGGTCGACTGGGTGGGGCTAGAGAGCGCTAGTGCAAACGAAAATGAGCGTAGCGGTGATCAGGCGGAACTGCGCGCGATAGTACGCTGCATCCAAGATTCTACACTTTTTATGTTTTTCTTTATAGAATTCATTTAAAAAATCAATAAAAAACGTATAACTGTAAAATACACTCACAAATAATGCTCACCGACTGATATTTTAGCACAACAACAAACACTGTGCTTTGTAATGGCGGACCGAATTTTGTATGGAACGTGGAATTTTATTCTGAACCTTTTTTAACCAGTTTAAAAATTTATGACGGAAATAGAACTTTATGAAAAGGATGTTTATCCATGAATATTAAAAATATTAAGGCCTGCATTTAGGAGAAAAACATTAAAAATGTTTTTTTTTATTGTTTCTTTAGCAGGGCCACATTTAGTTTTTTTTACTGGCAATTAAAAGGATGTCATTGTCAATGCCACTGTAGCTGTCGTTTTGACTTTTGTTTATTGTTTGTGTGTATGTGTGTAACCTTCCTTCCTTTCAGAAAATAGTATCTTTTATTTTCTACAGCTATGCTCTGAGTTGCGTTCCGAGGGTCAGAGTAATGCAACCGAGAGTGTTTTTCACACTCGCTCCGAGGTTCAGAACGGGTCGGTTGCTATCTTTTTTTTTAGTTTGTATCTTGCCGATCAAGATCAAGCAAAGGGCAAAATATTACTAATCCTTACTATGAAATTAACAGTAAATATCCATTTTTCTGCTTAAAAATAATTACAACACATAGAAATCACTATATTTCCCTAGTATTAGGCTTAAAAGAGTTCAAAGTAGTGTTATTTAATAAAATAATAAATAATTAGCGTATTTTTGACATCGACATTGACATAAAATCTGTCAGAGTGTTTTTTACCCTACGCTCGAGTTGGTTGTTTGGTTGCATCACTCGAAGCTTCTGAACGGGCACAGAGTTGCGTTCCGAGGGTCAGAGCTGCGTTCAGAACCTACGCTCGAGTGCACTCCGAGTGCACTCTGACAGCAACCGACCCGTTCAGAGCCTCGGGGTAAAAAACGCACTGACGGACGGTTAGTACACTCTGTGCCCGTTCAGAAGCTTCGAGTGATGCAACCAAACAACCAACTCGAGCGTAGGGTGAAAAACACTCTGACAGATTTTATGTCAAAGCCGATGTCAAAAATACGCAAATTATTTATTATTTTATTAAATAACACTACTTTGAACTCTTTTAAGTCTAATACAAGGGAAATATAGTGATTTTTATGTGTTGTAATTATGTTTAAGCAGAAAAATGGATATTGACTGTTAATTTCATAGTAAGGATTAGTAATATTTTGCCCTTTGCTTGATCTTGATCGGCAAGATACAAACTAAAAAAAAAGATAGCAACCGACCCGTTCTGAACCTCAGAGCGAGTGTGAAAATCACTCTCGGTTGCATTACTCTGACCCTCGGAACGCAACTCAGAGTAATGCAACCGAGAGTGTTTTTCACACTCGCTCCGAGGTTCAGAACGGCTCGGTTGCTATCTTTTTTTTTAGTTTGTAGCTTGCCGATCAAGATCAAGCAAAGGGCAAAATATACTAATCCTTATTAGGAAATTAACAGTCAATATCCATTTTTCTGCTTAAAAATAATTACAACACATAAAAATCTCTATATTTCCCTTGTATTAGGCTTAAAAGAGTTCAAAGTAGTGTTATTTAATAAAATAATAAGTAATTAGCGTTTTTTTGACATCGACATTGACATAAAAGCTGTCAGAGTGTTTTTCACCCTACGCTCAAGTTGGTTGTTTGGTTGCATCACTCGAAGCTTCTGAACGGGCACAGAGTGTACTAACCGCCTGTCAGAGCGTTTTTTACCCCGAGGCTCTGAACGGGTCGGTTGCTGTCAGAGTGCACTCGGAGTGCACTCGAGCGTAGGTTCTGAACGCAGCTCTGAGTGTACTAACCGCCTGTTAGAGCGTTTTTTACCCGGAGGCTCTGAACGGGTTGGTTGCTGTCAGAGTGCACTCGGAGTGCACTCGAGCGTAGGTTCTGAACGCAGCTCAGGTTCTTGATTTTACATGTGATTTAAATATTGGCTTGCTAACTGGACTAAGTTTTCTCGTAATTTGAACGTACGAAGTAACCAGACCCAAGAATTGAACAACAAAATGTTATACTTCCAGGTTACAGTCGCACTCCTGATACAACTTCTCATTTTTTTTGTACCAGAGTGCTATAATTTGGAATGTCGAAGGGTACCATTATATTTAAGAAAGAAGATCCTCGGGGATTGTAAAATATTCGTAAAGTAATGCGAGAGTCTGCATATACATATGCAATATGATTTTGCATTTTTACGGTAATATAAGTTCACTGTATTGTTTACACCAAATAATTCATGCTTGACTTACTAACAATAAAATCAAAGAACAGAAACTAATTGAATTTGAAAATATAGAAAATTCCACTGATATAGTATGTAAATACTGGACAGGTTTAACAGTCACACAATTTGTTTTATTGTTCTCTTGCTTAACTCAATTAGGTGAGGTTTGTTCAAAGCCTAAAAAGGCCTTAGGTTTATATTAAGTCAGACTATGGGCTAAGGAATCCCTTTGCAGAATTGCTTCTCGGGTATGCATTTCAAAAACTCATGTTTACTTATATAAAAAAGTGTTATTGCTTTAAAAATCAATATGCACCTTTACATTTAGGTATAGCCCATATAAGCAGGGAAAACCTGTCCAGTAGAAATCTAACTATACGTTATACTCTTTGGGTCTGATTCAAACAATTCCATTGTTTTATTAGAGGTTACTAAAATTTTACTTACAAAAGTCCTCTATTACCTATTTCAAAAGAAATCTTATAATTTACACTGCTAGCTGCAGTAAGCGACCAACCAACCTGGTGGTCAATCTATTTTAAATAGGGCATTAGAAGCCATCTTTGTACATATTGATGCTTAAATTCCACACTTGAATATGTTCCCCAGAATTAAAATATTCAATTTAATTTTAATCAATCTTGGAACATATTAAATTAAGCAAGCTAAGTCATATTTTGGGGAACATATTCAAGAAAATGATCCATCACATGAGACTGCTGATAAGAGGAAAAATCAAATGAAATCCATGAATTTAGGATGGGCTCCGCACCAAACTCATATAACACCACTGGCTCAATTTTGAAATGATGTACTAATGAGGGAAGATGTTGAAATTGAATAAATAAAAATTACATAATTTCTGGGTTTTATTTCATACCTGCAACCAGTTTCTATATTACAACTCTTTCACATAGTTTCCACTATTATAATTCAACACTTCATATTACATATTTAGTACCCATGATAAAATCGAGGGTATGTAGTCATATAGAAGTAAATATTTACACTTTGAATTAGCATTATAGTAATCTTAGAGAATTTTGCACTTAGTTCATTATAATGACTTCATTAATTAGCATTTGTTTTGTAAAAAATCTTTTGTTATTGAAATAGTAAAACTGTAGCATTCTTAAGAACAGACCAGTATATTTTATTTATGTTGATATTTCATTACTGTGAGGTAGGTGCTTATCCTAAGAGTAGGCAGAGTAAAACAGGTATCACACACTAGACACTACAGCCAGGGGCTCATCCTAACAAATGCTGCACAAACACACTGCTACAAAGTAAAGTATAGAAGTCATCTGCCACCAACCAATGCATTTATTGTGCTAGATTTCATTTTAATAGCATGGACCTATTGATTACATGTATCATTTTTTTGGTCAGAGTCAGAGATGCTTGTTTGTTACCAGCAGTGACCTGCAATGCTGCTAATTTGCAATCCAATTCAATATGTGGTCACCTGGGGGTTTATTGTCGGAGGAAAAATCTATAACGTCTGCGCTGCCTTTAATTTGACAGTCTTTGCGGCAACAACACAAGATTGTGCACTTCGTAGTAAAAAGTATTGTGATGTATTGTGATTGCCTAAATTATAAGCGATCACGATCATTAAAATCACAAAATTAAACGAGGCTTTTTTTGACGCTGTCACTTCTGCAAGAGAAGGCAAAGGGAGCTAAGTTCATACAGCCATGTTTTTCGTAAGTCTTGATAAAACATTAAAAATGTAATTTATGTGAATTTTAGTCAGAAAGTCACTCACTATCACATCGTTTGTGCGCTTTTGTTACTTATTTATTGGTTTGTGACACGTTTCAGTAACTTGTCATTGGTTTCCATACAAAAATCGCTTTGTTTTACATACTATGAAAGTCAATCAGAAAATTGCTGTTTTTTTGAATTTGCAGGCCTAAAAAAACCTAAATTTTATTCTAAACCCTAGATTTTTGAGTACTCTTTACAATAATACCTGAAACATGTTGGTTAATAAATAATTATATTCTTAGCCCAAAAGAGGACATGTCCTTTATTTGAGACATATAATAACATTGCGAATCCATTGGTTTAGTTAATCTGAGCTCTGAACGCGCTCCAATAGTTTTAATTTAATGTCACAGCTGACATTTGAGCTATTGTTCTAATGTCACGAAAGCGATAGCGAGTGATCGCTATGAGTTAGGCGGTAGCTCAGAAGAATAACTAAAGCATAGAAACCTAGCTAAAATAGCTACTGAACTCGATATATTTGACTCACTTTGACATTAGGCGCTGCTAATAGAAGAGACAGAGACACGTATATGCAAGATGGTTTGAAAATTTGTAGGTTGTCACTAATTTCTTAAGTCACAGTGATGTCATGCTCATCACTCACCTAGTTTTAACGTCGATAATTATATTTTGTAGGTATTAAATAGATCCCTAATACTAAAATGTTTTTATTAATAGAAATATAACATAAATAATTAAGAGTAGATTTTCTTAAGTAACTTATCTAGCTGTCTCACCCACCGAGGGTTCCGTACAAAATACTATATAATACTTAAAACAGAAACTATATTTTTTATGATTTAATTACAAATGTGAAGTTTGAGATTTTTGACTATACAGGATGACAAGAAAAGTCAGGAGGTCAAGACAAGGGTTATAGTACAGGTCATAAGCAACAAAAAAAGCCCAATTAACCAGGAGTCAAAAACAAATGGTTATCGAGCTAAGACTGTTTTAAAATTTTTGAGATTTTTTCCGACTTGTTACCAAAAAAATTAAAAAAAAACTACACCATTTACAATGACAAATTGATTAATTGCGGAAAGCTGAAAAACGGGCAGTTAATTTAAATTAAAATTGTTGTCAAAAACTTACATAATTTTGGAAATAAGAGGTCTTTATTAACAATTAAGTCTATAATTTTTTTATCTTTCTGAAAATCGACGTCAATTATTGAAAAAAAAAATGTATGACAGTTGGCGTAAACACTTCTAAAATAACTTGCTGGTTTCATAAGCTTTTAAAAAAGGTAAGAATATTATTTACTTTTATTAGTAGTGTTTACAGAAATTAGCAAAAAGTTGCGCTGTAGGTCAAAATTCATAATTTCATCTTTGAATAAAAATTGTCTGGAAAAGGCAAAAGTACGAAGTAGAGATAAAGGAAATTGCATTTTAATACACAAAAGACTGAAAAATACTAAACAACAAACCAACATAAATAAAAACATTAATAAGTCCTGTTCAAATTGTCTGCCATTGTTACGTATGCACGCACGCAGCCTACGGCGTACCTCACTCACTGTCACACGCGTTGAAAGTGATCTCTTAATGACTTCAGCAGCTGATACGATCCTCAACCTCAAATCTTCAATGGAAGTCGCAGGTGTGGGGTAGACTAGATCTTTCATATGACCCCAAAGATAATAGTCACAGGGCGTCAAATCAGGACTTCTCGCCGGCCATGGAGTCGGGCAACTTCTACCGATCATTGTAAATGGTGTAGTTTAAATAAAAAAAAAATTTTTCGTAACAAGTCGGTAAAAATCTCAAAAATTTTAAAACCGTCGTAGCTCGATAACCAACCGTTTTTGACCCCAGCCCCCCTAGCACGTCTACCAAAACACGATATGATAAAGCGGTTTATCGCGGTTAACTGTCAAAATACAATAGGGTTTCGTCGTATTTTGACAGTTCACTGCGATACATCGCTTTATCGTATCGTGTTTTGGTGGACGTGCTACGGGGGCTGGTTAATTGAGCTTTTTTTGTTAGTTATGATCTGTACTATAACCCCTTTCAAGGAATACGTCGACTTTTCCTGTCACCTGTATAAGAACCCTTTGCTTTAATTTTTAAGTAATGATGATAGAGAAGAAAAAAATGGAAATTCCTTTTTAATCTGTGGCAGTAAATTTCTGTCCTTTTGTAAAATCCAAGCTAAGATTTTTGGGACATGGCTGGAAATAATACAGAAGAAGTTGAGGTAGGTAAAATAAGATTTTTTTATTTAACACTAGGCTGCTGTATTTTGCTACCCACATTTTTTAAGTTATCCATTTCGTCGCTTTTAATCTTTTCATTTGGTGATGTGGCCGAGCTTCCTTTCACCGGATCATTAAAATTATTATTCTTTTAATAAATATACATTTTTCAGTATTATTTGCATCTAGTTTTACATATAGAAGTTAACTGTCAATTTACTTTTATTTATTTTGTAACTAAATTGTAGGTTAGGATTTGTATAAAAAATGTCTTGTGTATTTAAGGGGTCTACCACAACCGAGACCAAGACAAACAGCAACACTGAAGTTCCACCAGAATTTTTGATAAAGCATCCCCTTCAAAATACCTGGAGTCTTTGGTTTTACGACAATGATAGAAATAAGACTTGGGAAGAAAATTTAATTGAGCTGACTACATTTGATACTGTAGAAGACTTCTGGAGGTAAGATAATGTTTTAGCAATAATGTTAAAGTACTGATACAATAGTTATTTAGATGGTTTTATTAGTAAGTATTTTTATATTTCTAAGCTATGTTTACAAATAAATTATTTTGTATAACCATTAGGAGTTTGCACAAAATAGGATAGAAATTATGTTATTGCTTAAGCTAACGGAGTCACTAGTGTGAGATAGTGTATATTTCAACTAAAGAATATCATAACAAATTAGAATATCATAACGGAAGTAGAGGTGAAAACTTCGGAATGTTTCCGAAACTTTGGAATATTTCAGGAATACTTCCGGAAGTATTCCTTATAACTTCCAAAATTACCAGCAACTGCAAGTTTTAAAAATAATTGACTTAGAAAAACTGGAGATACTTTGAACATTACTTACTGTGTTTCTATCCCTAGATACTGAATATTACAAATTGCCTATTTTTTATTGTCATTGGTACCTTATTCTAAGTAAATGCCTATAAGACATAGGTACATAATTTAATTAATATGTATCCTTTCTGGACACTGTTGCAGGCACTCTGAATAAGTCCCTTTAATTTTGTTGCATTGGTTCCAAATGTTTTTGATAATAATTACACCTGGCAGTTTTTTTGCCATCCCCATTTATGACCTCGAAATAATCCCATATTTTTCATGCGTGTCGGGGCATATTAACCTACATTAAAGGAACTAAGCAACTCAATAATTACACTTGTATACGAATTAAGAGTCAAATGCCTTCTCATAGTCCACAAATGCTACACACAGAGGCTGATTAAACTCTCCGGTCTTCTGTATAATCTGCTGCACTGTGAAAATGTGGTCAATGGTGCCGTATCCTCCTCGAAACCCGGCCTGCTCGGGGGGTTGAAATTCGTCGAGTCTTCACGCAAGGCGGTTTGTGATGACTCTTGAAAACAGCTTATATACATGGCTCAGGAGGGAAATGGGTCGATAGTTCTTCAGAAAGGTCTTATCTCCCTTTTTGAAGAAAAGTACGACAATACTCCTGCTCCACGCCTCTGGAGTTCTCCCTTCGAAAAGAACAGTGTTAAAAATGTTCCGGAGCTCTCTTAACACAGGCTTGCCGGCTGCCTTAAGGAGCTCAGATGTAACACCATCCTCACCAGGGGCTTTTCCATTCTTAAGCTGTTCAAGAGCTATCTCAATTTTGCTTAGGCTGATTTCTGGCAAGTCTTTGGTAAAGTGGCGAGTCAATGTGGCTCTAGGATCCCCATTTTCGGGATCTGGTTGAGATGCATGTGAAGTGTACAGCTGGCTGTAGAATTGTTCGATTTCCGCAATAAACTCCGACTTCGAAGCAACAACTACTCCACTGGCTGTGGTCAGCGTCGTCAAGTTGCTTCTTCCAAGGGACTGAACAAAAACTTTCGCTTCACAAATGTATTCAATGCTGAATGAAGCGCGTATTGGGGCATCGAATGTCGTAGCGTATTTGTTTGCTAATCCTCTTGTTGAGAGCACGTTTTTTGAACTAAGTGACTGGTGGGTCATCACGTCACTGCTTCATTAGCCTAAGGGTTTCTTCCGAAAACTTCAGCTTCTTGCCTTTACGCTGAGATACACACATTTTTTTTGACAGAGAATTTTGACCACATTTTCCAAGGGCCTGGTTTACGTCAGCAGCATTTGTGGTTTGCACGGCAACAAACCGGTACCCAATTTTAACTGAAAAGCTTTGGATCCCATAATGCTTTGGAGCAGCTTAGGACGGAGCTTGGTCCTCATCAGGTGGACACGCTTCAGCTTGAAACTGATATTCAGAGAGCCTCGGACAAGTTGGTGATCACTGCCGGTACTAAACCTGTTGATCACTGAGACGTCTGTCCTATCCGTCATGATGAAGTCAATCTCATTTTTGTAAAAGTATCGGGGCTCTGCCTCTCTCTGGGCTGTTCTGGAATCCCTGAAACGATGCCAAATCGACTGGAAAAATATCCAAGTGTTGAGGAGTCTCTACAATACAGCCACCATGGCCGTCCAAGTACAGAATCGGCAAACTAAACATATTCCCCTGCATCGTGGTGTGAGACAAGGGGATGTGATTTCTCCAAAATTGTTCACTAATGCATTGGAGGATGTGTTTAAAACGCTAAACTGGAAAGGACGTGGCATTAACATCAATGGCGAGTTTACCTCACACTTGCGTTTTGCAGATGACATTGTCATCATGGCCGTACGTTGCAGGACATAGAAAATATGCTGAACGGTCTAGCTGCCTCTTCTCAACGCAATCGGTCTCCGGATGAATTTGGATAAAACCAAGATTATGTTCAATGAGCTTGTCATCCTGAAGTCCTCTCGAAGTTGTTAAAGAGTATGTCTACCTCGGGCAAATTGTGCAGTTTGGTAGAAACAACTTCGAGAAAGAGACAGCGTATTCGAAATTACGTCGGGTCTTTACTTCGCCTATACCACAATGTCTCAAGACGAAAGTCTAATCAGTGCGTCCTACCTGTTATGTCATACGGAGCCGAAACATGGCCACTCACGGTAGGGCTAGTCCACAAACTAAAAGTCGCTCAGCGAGCCATGGAAAGTGCTATGCTCGGAGTCTCTCTGAAGGATCAGATCCGAAACGAGGTGATCCGACAGAGAACGAAGGTTATCGACATAGCTCACCGAATAAGTAAGCTGAAGTGGCAATGTGCTGGCTACAACAATCGCAGAACCGACAATCGTTGGGGAAAATTAGTAATAGAGTGGACACTTGACTATACGTCGGCAAGCGAAGTGTAGGACGCCCTCAGACTAGGTGGAGCGACGATCTTCGCAAGGTGGCTGGCAAAAACTGGAAGAGAGTAGCCGCGGATCGTGCTCAGTGGCGTCCACTTGGAGAGGCCTATGTCCAGCAGTGGGCGTGTGTGGGTTGATGATGATGACGAATTGAAACACGTCCAATCACTGTCCCTGTGTGCACGCAACTATTTCGTAAAAGCGCCGTGTGGGGTTCGGGGCGCGGGAGATGGCTCCGGCCAACCGCGCGAGCGACGTCAATCCTTTGATATAAAGCCGACAAACAAAAGCGGCTTCGTCGTAGTTTTATTTTAATAATCGTCGTGTTTTCAAGTGCCTACCTGTACCTATCTTCTATATAAATAAAAATCAATGTGTGCTATGTATGTTTGTCCTCTATGCGTTCCGAAATGATTCATCAGATTGTAATGAAACTTTGGTAGGGTGTTCTGGGGACGCCCGTGAGGGTTCCTAGCAAAAAAAATGGCATTTGCGTGGTATTGTATTGCAACGCATGCCGGGTACAGCTAGTAGGTATACCATATAAGTATCTTATTATTTAACTAAATGTAACGAAATTATTGTACCTAATTTTAAGTAAAAAAATAGTTTTGAAAACTTCCAAAGTTGCCGGAAGTTTTGGAAGTTTTCAGGAATACTTCCTTAGAAGTGGAATGTTTCCTGGAAGTTTTCACCTGACGGAAGCTATGATCTTATTTGATTTTACACTTACCCTTTATTTTTGAAGTATGAAAAATATTGTCATAGACCCTACTACAGATTGGCCTTTGTTCAAAATGGTACTTACTTGCATGACACTGAGCCAACAGTCTGAATTCTGATACAACAGTCTCCTGAGTGACATTCAGCACAGCCAGTCACATAACAGCTTTAAGTCCCGCGTTAAGCAACACTATACCTGAAAAGTGTATGAGCAAGTCCAATGATCGTCAGTTGTGTTATGAGCAAGTCCAAAGTTTCGCATTTGTAACACTCATTCACTCACTCACTCATGATCATCAAAATAGAACTAGTACTTCCCATAAACTCAGAGAGCTGAAATTTGGTACAGAGTTAGGGTTTAATGGCCACATAAAGGGAAAACTATAAAAACTAGGATAATCGAAGATCTGGAGTACCTGGTGACCCTAATTAGAAAACACAAGAGCCTAACCAAACTATTAGAGATATCGACATACAAAAAATATTCAACTTGGTGGGCCACTTCCAATAAAGAAATGAAAAAAGATAAGAAAGATTTGTAATAATAAAAAACTACACCTAAAAAAAAACTGTGTCAAATAAGAAAATCTAATAAAATAAATCAATAAGCTCACGTTTCTACAAAAAGAAGTGAAATCCCACCAAAAACATTCTGTAAAAAACTAACCAAGTCTCGATGGAGCTGCTCGTTTATCTCTAAAAAGTAATGAAATCTAGACAAAGTCGTGCCAAGTCTAAGGTTCCTTACTGCGATTTCTTTATTATTATAGTTAATGTTGTGCGACTTGGTTGTTGAACATTCTTTATACGTTAGTGGGTACAAGACATGGTATTAGAATGATTAAAATATGAATAAAAAAATAACTCACTTACTTAATTTTATATTAATTTTCTAAAAAAAAAAATGCTGCACTAGTTGAGAGCAGCATTTCTAGACATTTTTTTTAAATTTTATTGATTTTTTTTACTAGCTGTACCCGGCATGCGTTGCAATGCCACGTAAATGTCTTTTTTTTTTTGCTCGGAACCCTCACGGTTGTCCCCATAATACCCTACCAAAGTTTCATTACAATCTGATGAATGGTTTCGGAACGCATAGAGGACAAACAAACATAGTAATACATTGATTTTTATTTATATAGATATAATAATTGATGTGTCCTGAAGCGTGCCTAAAATTTTCCAGGGTGATAAAAAAATAATACAGCCAAAAAATGGTTAGATGCAAATATTACATGCTATTGCTGAAAATTAATTGTCAAGTTAATAGATGTCAACGTCAGATTGGAAGTGTGCAAGCTATTGTTCCGAATGGACAATTGTTTTTGGTCGATGTTAGCGCAATATCCCTATCAGAACAATTGTGAGCTGAGCGCTCACACCGCCCTCATCTCTATAAGCTCATTTAGAACGCACTTATAGTTGAACGGGGCCCCTGTGAAATATGATATGCAGGACACCACATTGCATTTCCTTACCATGTCTATACAGTACATTTTCATTATTATGATGATGAAGCACCACAACACTTATTTACTCATGTCTGTATTGACTGTATTACATGAAGCTTTCTGTAAAATGAGGCTACTTTGCACATATTTTGATAGTTATTTAGTGGTTAAAAGAAATTGTTTAAAAAGTAAACCATTTCTTTAACAGTTTTTTACTAGGCACTTCATCATTGTGATGTGCTGTTGCCACATGTGAACAAAATGAGACTGAAGAAAAACTACACACACTCATTGTGGTGAACAGAGTTTTGACTGCAACACTTTTTTTACATTGAGATTGTCTATCTAGTTCTTTTATAGTACAACATTAATGCAAGTCATAAATAGTTTTTTTACTATTCATGATCCATATTATGTTTATTTCACATGTTTTTCAGGCAAAACTAGGAGATAGTAACAACAGAACACAACTGATTGTGATGAAACAATTTAAAAGTGTTATTTCAATTTATATTTATAGATTGTATCATCACATTAAGCTGCCATCAGAACTTCGTCAAGGTCACGACTATGCTGTTTTTAAACAAGGCATACGTCCAATGTGGGAAGATGACGCCAATAAGATGGGTGGCCGCTGGCTGATAAGTCTGGAGAAGAAACAACGCAATTCTGATCTTGACAGATTCTGGTTAGATGTCGTAAGTAACTGGAAAGTTTTTGCCTATCTTCCATGTCAATTATTTCATGATTTTCAATGACGGTGATGTGTTTTTTTTAACAAAAGCCCAAAGACATTATAAGAGATAGACCGACAATACGCGCGGCCTCTAAGAAACCCCCTTCAACCACAACAGCGGTCAGGCGGCCGCTACCATACTGTATTTGTACTGCATTCGACTGTCGAGCGCGCGTCAAGTTATAAAAATACTTAAAAATGCCCAAATAACCTCGTTTTGTAGTGTAAAAAACGAACAGTAATAAAAACTAAATCACATTGTAACATTATTTATTACCGATGAGTCTTAATTATGCTTATTTATTTAGCTATTATCATATCAAAATTGGTTGAAGGGGACTTCATACATTTCGTTTGCATTGTTGGTCTACTCTTATAATGTCTTTGCAAAAGCCATTTTTATCTCTTAAACACAATAACCTGTTAGATTTTTTGTAAATGGACCAGTATTCCAAAAATCAGGTAAAATGTTGCAATTGTGGAAGGTTGTGGAATGATCTCTTTTCTGAGGTTTTTAATAAGGACTACCTACAGCATGGGGATCTTCAAAAAGGGTGTGTAGAGGTCATTATCTATAATGGTAGCCATACACGCTAGGGTGTACCTGACAGGTTTGCCTGCTACACCCGTCAGGTAAGCTTGAGCTGAGTAGAGGACATACACGTTACAGTAAACCTGTACAAACTCAGTTGAAGCCATGGCACCGGCAGCATATCTCGACGCTGTAGCGCTAATCGGTTTATTGTTTGTTTTGTCCTGACCGCCACACACGCTTAGTTTTGCCTGTACAGTTAAACGATACAGCTATACCAACGTGCAAAACCGCCACACACGCTCAGTTTTGTCTGTACAGTTAAACTGCACAGGTATACCAACGGGCAAAAAATATCAAAATTCATATTTTTTCGGTTGCCTGAACAGGTGTGAAAACCTGCACAGTTGTGCAACATACACGCTCCGGTTTACATGTACAGTTGTACAACTGTACAACTGTACAGGCAAACCTGTCAGGTATACCCTAGCTTGTATGGCAACCTTTACGTTGGCAATGCAGGGCACAGAATAAATAATAGTACTAAAGTACAGAATAGATCACTCTCGAAGAAAAGCCAAGTTTAGGTATGAAAATTTACCTACTCTTACGACCTTCATCTGACTGCACGGGAAATTGAAATTTATTGCATGGCACGAGTGTTCCAATTCCGTTACGCGTCGCTGACCCGATACCGATTAGGCGATAAAAGCGCAGGGCTCCCACAAAATTACCGAGAAAAATCTAAATTATTACGTGCGACGCAGCCAGCGTGCGAGCTGAGCGGCAACCTTTAGACATACACCGGCCCGGCCGGTGCGCTGGCCAAACGTACCTAAGCTGCGGAGTGAAACCATTGGTCTTGTAAGCCCCTGCCACTGGTCTTGCAAGTGTCCATAGGCATTTGTGACATAAAAAAATCATTATCCTTAGACCATTCATAACTTAGATGTTCTGAGACTGAATTCTATCAAAAAGCATGTCTTGATTGCCTTAAGAAAATTTGTTATCAAGACTCATTCCTTTTACTTCAGGTTTTGCTACTGATTGGAGAAAATTTTGAACATCCGGAAGAAATATGCGGTGCAGTTGTTAATGTGAGACCCAAACTTGACAAAATTGGTAAGTTTAAGCAGTGATTTTAATAGCAACGAAAAGTCTGGAAATACAATACCGACACAAAAGATTTATAAGACAAATCGGATATTTTATTATTTAATAATTATACACTGTGAGTTTTTTTTTCGGCTCAGCATGGGGAAATTCTAAACTATATGAGATAGAGAAAAACTCTTTTAGGAACCGTGATCTAAATTTTAGATAAAATAAAAATGCTATTTAAAAAAATTTTAAAATCTTAATAGATTTGGAGATATCGGATTTTTTGAAAAAAACTTTTTTTTTATTATTTCGATTGTATATCACTATACAAACCAAAAATTGTATGGAGACTATAGGTCTAAAGTTGCTAGAAGTTGTTGAAATTGCTTGAAATTAACATTTTATTAAAGATACATTTTACTATCTAATTGATATTGATGACTGAAACAAAACAAAACCAAAAATGTGCCACTTGCCTTAATCCCACGAAACAAACTCTATCTTATAAATTGTTCAAAATGTCCTCCACTTTCGCCTAAGTCACAGTCGACTTCGGCGAAGAACACCCCGAGTTGCATTTCTCAATGAAATGTGAGGTATTGTGTTTAAGGTTTGACGGACTGAAATTTTTAAATCATCAACAGTGTCGTAGCGACTTTTGTATAATTAATTTTTTAAATGAACCAATAGAAAAAAATCCGTGGGCGTTAGATCAGGTGACCGCGCTGGCCACTTGACTTCACCATAGGTCCACCACGTGACAACGATTCAGGCATTTTACTTATTTAGTTCACCATTGAATTCACAACACAACTAATAAATTGACTAAATTGTGCATTTAATAAATGACAGATACACGAAAAAAAATTTAAAATTTGAATGCTTTTTATTTTCTTTACTTTTCATTTGAAAATCGGCCAGTTAGTTTCTACTACTAAAGAAAACTAATATACCCTTATTAATAAAAATTTTACTCCTTGGATCATCCTAGGATTAGTTACTCCGTGTCTTGTCTTGTTTTGACATATGACAGCCGACATGTGCGGAAACAAGACAAAACACGGAGTAACTAATCCGAGGATGATCCAAGGAGTAACATTTTTATTAATAACACCGTTAAAGTTTAACTAATAAAGAAAACTAAAACGTTAATTTCAACAACTTCTAGCAACTTTAGACCTATAGTCTCCATACAATTTTTGGTTTGTATAGTGATATACAATCGAAATAACAAAAAAATTTTTTTTTCAATAAATCCGATATCTCGAAATCTTTTAAGATTTTAAATTTTTTTTAAATACCATTTTTATTTTATCTAAAATTAACATCAGGTTTCTAAGAGGGTTTTTCTCTATCTCTTATAGTTTAGAATTTCCCGATTCTGACCCGCAAAAAAAACTCACCGTGTATACACCACGGACTTTCGGTCCATACCTATATTATACTTTGTTTTTTTTTTATGTCTATATGGGTTACACTACTAATGACAAAAAATATTATGACTGTATGTAGTATTTTTAAAAACTTTAATGTTATTGTTAACGCTAGTTGGCCTACCGCTAGGGGGCTCTGACAGCCATTTTTTTGTTATAATCGACTACCTCATGATCTGTTGCCGTGCGGGAAAAGGCAATGAGGCGTCTAATGGCATCATCCTGCCTGCTTCACCTTCCGGTTGTAATAGGTGCAGGTCACCGTGTGGATTTTATGGGTCGTGAGCAGCCTAGACTTTACCCCAGTGCTGAATCCATCCCACTTCTTTCTCATCTTGAGTGAAGGTCAGGAAGAGAGTATTGGAGTCGCACCTTCGCAGTCTCGCTCCCAAAGCTATTCTGCATGTCAGGGATCTCAGTATTTTCCGGGATGTGTAAATACCCTCGTAGATATCTTGAAGAGCTTACATCACATACATCGAACCTTATTGTGTATAGAGCAGCTTTCGGTAATGGACGTAATGGTGGCGGGACTTCCGTAACGCATTTCGAATAGGTCGATGAAGGGGATCTGGTTACTAGCTGCCATGAGAACCAGTCCCATTGTCCATAACTATGGCTCCAAAACGGACCAGGAGAGCCTCATCCACCAAAAGACGCTTTAGGCTCTCGCCCTATTGATCAGGACCGATGCAATTGTTCTTATTTTCCCCTTCGCGACCGCCTCTAGACGACTCGTCATTTTCGACAGCTCCTTTGCCGTTTCGAGTGCGCTTGTGATGGATGACCAAGTCGGTCTCAATTTGGAAGTATTAAAGGAGCCATGTGGTCTCCCCACACCCTGGCACCTCATGCACCCACCTCATTGTCAACTTACCCCATGGCTCAGAGATCCAGGTTCCGGTTATATTTATCGACGTTTCCAGAATCAGGTCCTCCAGCATGAAGCGAGTGCACTTGACAATCACCCCCATTGGGTCTTCGACCGGTGCACAGAACATGAGGGCTCCTCTTTCTTCTGTCGCTTCTTGATCCACCAGCACCATTCCCGACGTGCCACTATACGCCGCCATCTGTCCCTCAGTTATGGGGTGATTCCCCGCCATCACCGTTCCGAAGCTGTTGTCGTAAACCACAGCCCTCACCGCGTCTAGAAGCTTCCCTTAGTGTCTCAACATTTTTCTCTCCTCTTTCTCATTCTTCTCCACAGACAAATTAGGTATTGTTTAGTTTTATTGATGTTGGTAAATTGTTGATAAGAACTTGGACAGTTAACTTTACAAGCAATTGGCGAGGTATTGAATACTCTTGCATATGATTTTAATTGATTAAAATATTAACAAAACACGTTGTTTTGGTTACATTTTTCTCTAAGAACAGTACAAATGTCCGAATGGCAACTGCTAAATTTCACTTACATAGTGGTGCACTGGCAGCTCTTAAGGCTCAGATTTTTTTCATACGACAGCACAGGGAACCTACAGTAGTAGTACAAAAAAAAACGCGCAGATTAAGTTTTCTTCGTTTAAATTGTATACCTTTCGTTGCTTGCAATAAATGCCATTTACTTGATAAAGCTCTTTCATATTATTATCTACAATAATAACAAAGCTGATTTTAGATTACTTTTTCCTTAATTTAGTAAAAGTTGTTTTCCCGAAGCATGTTTAGGCAAAAACTCACGCGGACCTGATTTATGGTTTAAGATATTTATTCTCATAAGAATTTTATAATTCACTTACATGAGAAATACTTCGAAACAACATACTATAATCACAAAAATCACCGAGCGTGCCAGGTAATTTAGATACTAAGTTACAAAACAATAATTTATTTTTAAATTGATTTTAAAATGAGGGTACGTTTGAAACAACTATAACATGACCAGTTAACGTACAATAAACACAGACACACAGGTAACAAAAACAATTAGACAAAGCGGGCGACCACAAGAGACACGGATCCAAAGTTAGTCAACTGGATGCGGCATTGGTTATTACAAGCCAAGTTTTATTAACATTTTTGTTTTTTATGTTTATTTCTTTAACATTTTAAGCAAAAATAATTATTATTTTAATAAAATCTATTAATTTTTTTTTATTTATAACCGTTTCTTTTTTATTAAAATATTTATTTTATAAGTAGTTATACTATTATTTACAACTCAGCAAGTAGGTAATTTCTAACCATCTTTTTAAATGTTAACATATTCTTAGCTTCCTTAATCTCTTTAGGCAATTTATTATAAAGCTGTGCACTTTCGTAAGTAATATTCTTTTTTCCATAGTTAGTCCTTGGTGGGCGCAAAACTAATTCATTAGCATTCCTTAATAGTTTCTGTTGTATACTTTTATTTAGTGTAAACGATATATTAGTATGTATGTCTTTATTTAGAATTTTTCGTATGAGTATGCAGGAATAGTATTGGTAAGTTTTTTCGATGTTAAGTATTTGAGTATCTTTATATATTTTTGTTGTTGGCGTCAGAAAATCATAACGAAATAATATTTTTACTAACTTATTTTGCGCAATTTGAACTGTACTGAGGTTTGTTTTGGCTGCTGATCCCCAGATTTCAATTAGGTAATTGATGTGCGGTTTAGCTAAGGTATTGTAAATGGTATATCGAACTTGTTGTGGAAGGCATGGAACTATTCCTCTCAGTGCTCCAGTAAGCGATATAAGTTTTTGTTTTATTTTGTCTAGATGTACTTGCCATGTTAATCGATTATCTAAAATTAGGCCCAAATACTTTTCACTGATTACTCTCTTAATTAGTATATTGTTAATTTTCAAAGGTGTATAATCAGATATTTTTTTATTTTTGGCTGCAAAAATTACATAATTCGTTTTAGCTACATTTATTGTTAGAAGATTTGAGCAAAACCACATATTAAGTAAATTTAGATCACTCTGCGCGTCTTGAATAATAGATTCAATGGTGTTACCAAAGTAAAATAAGCTTGTGTCATCGGCGTAAAGTGATAAATCTCCTGATAATTCTAGTGTGCTTATATTATTAATGTATATCAGGAACAGCAACGGTCCCAAGATTGAGCCTTGGGGAACACCATATGTCATTAATTTGGGGCTACTTTGATATTTTGAAATTTGTACTATCTGAAAACGATCAGAGAGGTATGATTTAAGAAGTTGGTGAGCCTTGCCTGTAATGCCTATATCATTTAATTTATTTAAGAGAATGTTGTGTGAGACTGTATCGAACGCTTTTTTTAAATCTATAAAAACTCCAACAGCTACTTTTTTATCGTCAATATTATTTTTCAATTTGGTTACAAGATCTACAGTCGCCGACAACGTATTCGATTTGGGTCTAAAACCATATTGCCCGTGATAGAGAAAGTTAATGGAGCTAATGTATGTCTCGAGTCGATTAAAAATGACCTTCTCAAATATTTTAGAAACCACAGAAAGTACAGATATAGGCCGGTAATTACTGGGATCACTTTTGACACCAGATTTGTAAATAGGAGTAACTTTTGCAATTTTGAGATTAGTGGGAAATATTCCTTGCTCTAAGCAGTTATTTACACAGCGCGTAAGCTCTGGGGCTATCACATTTTTTAAACATTTTATTGACTTTGTATTAATCAAATCAATGCCTGAGCTACTATTTGGATCTAAGTTGTCGATTATTTTAATAATTTCATCTATTGTGGCCGGTTTCATCGTCGCTAGTCGTTTGTCATTGTCATTAACCTGTGCGCTTGTAAACGTCTTGTTATAGTGATACTGAGAGGGAATATTTCGTGCAAGTTCTTCTCCAATTGATGAAAAGAAGCTGTTGAAGCATTCACAGATTTCTTTTGTGTCGGTAATCGTAGTTCCTCCTATTACCAATCTAGGTGACTTCGTAAATTCTTTGCATGTATTGTTTCTGAGATCATTTATTATTTTCCATGTTCTATTGGGTTTGTTTTTGTAATCTGTAAATTTCTTGTAGTAGTATTCCTTTTTCATCTTAAATTTAAAGATTCTGTTAAATATCAACTATCAAAATATTTATTTTTAGTGACACTATCACACGTGTCCTTCACTTCAATAATAATATTCTCGTTATATGGCTTCTAAGTAACGAAAGAAATTCTTAAACTCATAAAATGTTCTAACGAAAAGGCGTCGAAACAAGTCAGATTATGTACGGAGTTCTACATCGTTGCAACGTAATTTGTATCCCAAAATGTTTTTTAACATTTGCTTAAACTTTTGCACTCGTACTACTTGCTTAAATAAAAAAAAAACTATATATTTTACCGCGCCCGCGATGCCAGTTTGCTTTGTACCGCGCGACGCGATTTTGTGATGCCTCTTAAGATGATTTCCACATTATGCCAAAAATATATCCTGCATTCCAATTGCACATATAGTACTCGTGTATACGGTACGGTTCACCTGGTTTTAAATAGATACTAAAGCCACTAGGAATCTATGAGTATTATTTGGGGTCAGTTTTGAAATAAACAGTCTGATTGGTGGTGCCCAAGGTAGACACCACCACGTCGGCGTTCCGCCGACTTGTATTGCTGAATTCTGTACCCAACTACCAACTCATAGAAAGCATTGTGGCTTACCCCGATTCCAATTGTCTCCGTGTGTAGCCGGTGGACTTCCTGAGCTAGCTCGAAGGAAGTCGCGGCTCCTGAAGTTCTGCAGTGGATCCACCGGTGGAGACCGGAGCACTACAAATGCCTATTAGGCCACCACGGCTCACACACGCGATTTTGACACCGTTGGTCAACACAAAGCGGGCTTTCGCACCCCGATATTAGGTGCGCCGCGCAAAATACAATTTGCTAGTTATATATTCCGGCCCGCATATAACCTCTAACAATGTCGTGACATTTCGACTCAACTCAACTGACATGTCACATGCGGCCGGCCGCCAAAAAAAGCTCTCACTGCACAGACCACAAATGCAGTGTTGCCACTCGCTCTTCCTCGAGCGTGAACATCCCCCCGCCCGCATTTAGTGGCCAAACAAACAAACGCACACAAGTAAGCCTTTTCAGTCTTAGCATTACGGAGTCGCGACGTTTTTATAGTGAATGGTCCCGCAAAATCAGTTCCAACTCCTAAGAAGGTCATCGATTCATTCACACGATCAGCAGGCAAATCACCCATTTGGGGCTGCATCGTCTCGGGGCGTAAACGATAGCAGGGCAGACATCGAAATATAACAGATCGGATTATTCTTCGCGCTGACAAAATCCAAAACTCCCGTTGGAGGAGCGCGGTCAATGCATTACATCCGGCATGAGCATTCTTCACATGGCGATCAATGATCAACAATCGCACCAATGGTCCGTCCTTGGGGAGCAACAGGGGATGACGTGATCTATAAGGCAAGTTAGCGTGCCTCAATCGGCCTCCTACACGCAACAATCCCTTATCATCCAGAAAGGGGGTCAAACGCAACAAGGGTCCCTTCAATTTGGACGTCCCGGTACGGAAAATCTTAAGTTCCGGTTCAAACGCTCTAGACTGGGTCATACGCACCCAATGCAAAAGAGCATCTTGGCGCTCCTGCGGAGAGAGGACCGGACACAAATCTTTGTCCTGAGGCCGGCGACAATTTCGAATAAATCTTCTTATCCAAGCGGTCACGCCGAGCAACTTGTCCAGAGAACTGTAGCGGTCTAATAAAAATTCCCGCTCTGGAGCCGCCATAGTCTCGACAGCGTGAACACGCAAGCCCGGATTTGGTACCTTCACCACAGCTGGTGTGGAAGGCCAAGACGGTTGTAACAACCATTCGGGACCCCACCACAGAGTGTGGTCAATAAGCTGAGGGGCTTCGCTGCCACGTGATGCACAGTCAGCAGGGTTTATTTCACCTGGCACGTGGCGCCAAATCAACGTGGCCTTCGAGGCCTGTATTTGGGATACCCGATTGGCCACAAATACTTCCAGGGAGTGGACGGAGTTCTTAATCCAACACAGGACAACCTGACTGTCGGACCAAGCAAAGAGCGACTCAAAGTCCACACTACGTCCCAGGGTGTCAACAACGTGGTTCATCAACCGAACCAGAAGAGTAGCTCCAGACAATTCTAACTTCGGGATCGTTAATCGAGTCCGAAGTGGAGCAACCTTACTCTTAGCAATTAGCAAGTGGAGCTTAACAGCTCCTCTATCATCGACCGTCCGGATATATACGACGGCTGCGTATCCACTCTCAGACGCGTCACAAAAGCCATGAAGGCTGGCCGTAAACCGTCCCTTAGGCAGTATATGTCTAGGGATACTAACACCGTTAATGTCGGGGAGAGACGACATGAAGGACTCCCAATCTCGCAGCAAACGGCCCGAGAGGGGCTCATCCCACGACACTTCGGCTGACCAAAGTTCCTGTAGGAAGCACTTCATCCAAAACACTACGGGACTAATCCAGCCATTTGGGTCAAAGGTACGAGCTACTGTAGACAAAACTAACCGTTTCGTCCAGACCTTGGGGCTTGGCAGCTCCAATCGATAGGTGAACGTCTCCTGGACAGGTCTGTATTGCACTCCCAAAACAGACAGTAAATCTGGAGTGTTGGCATTCTCAAAAATATGAGGCTCCTGCTGGTGGTCGTCTGGCAAGTCACACAAAAGCTGAGGTGAGTTGGACATCCACTTCCTCAGTTCATAACCACCAGCCCCGAGAAGAGCAATTAGTTCATCTCGCAAAATCAAGGCTTCCT
The DNA here is from genome assembly GCA_963935595.1 of Schoenobius gigantellus. Taxonomy (NCBI): domain Eukaryota; kingdom Metazoa; phylum Arthropoda; class Insecta; order Lepidoptera; family Crambidae; genus Schoenobius; species Schoenobius gigantellus. The sequence continues at coordinate 5,013,798 of OZ012549.1, forward strand.
CGACACTAGAGGAGCCCGTACAAATATCATCAACAAATGCATCCTCCTTGAGAACCAAGGATGCGCGAGGGTATCGTAACCGCTCACGTTCAGCGAGTTCCACAAGTGAACGAATTGCCACAAAGGGGCTCGAACGCAAACCGTATGTATTTGTGTTCAGCTCGTAGACCAGCATGGGATCTCTGGGATCCTCCCTCCATAATATGAGCTGATATCGCCTATCGTCCGGGTGAATCACAGTCTGCCGAAACATCATCCGGATGTCGGTCACAAAGACGACGGCATGGCGACGGAAGTTGGTCAATACATCACCCACCTCGTGGTGCAACTTCGGTCCAGTATGCAGACATTGATTCAGCGAAACTCCGGTAGACGTAGGAGCTGACCCATCAAAAACAACGCGTATCTTCCCGGTGGAAGGTTTCAAAACCGCGTGGTGAGGAAGAAAATTATGTTCCTCGTTTCGCCAGTCCAGTCGCGAGACCGACATGTGCCCCAGTTGCTCATATTCTCGCATGAAGTCGACATACTTCTGTTTGAGGTCGGAGTTCCTACTCATACGACGCTCCATGGACAGCAGCCGCTTCTCGGCCAATGGCCGGGAGCTGCCAAGTGAGGGGCGAACTGACAAAAAGGGCAAACGAGTGATCAGCCGTCCCGAGTGAAGGCGACCTGTATTGTTCTGGTAGAACAACTCACACTCCTCGTCCAAGGGGTTCACTCGCTTCACGGTAGGTGGTTCTTCCACCTCCCAAAACCGTTGAAGGACATCCGATAAGGTGGAGCTAACAGTTATGTAACTGTCCACCGATGGAGATGGTGGGTTATGCCTAACTGGTCCCATCACTACAAACCCAAGCGATGTAGATAAGGCTACCAGCCCACCCTCCTGTAACTCTCTCCTCTTCCCACAATACACGCGGCCTAGAAGATCGGCACCGAGCAATAAGTGAATCGGACCGGTTCGGTGGAAGGAAGGGTCAGCCAAGGTCAATCCTGATGTCGCATCAACGACAGCGCGCGAAACGTGCTGTTGCGGAAGCTGACCAACAACCTTCTCATAAACAATCGCGGTAGCGCCAATTTTGGGCGCTGAAGAGAAGTGGGGGGAAAAGGAGAACAAAACCTGACCGATCGGATCCGGGATCCGCAAGTCTCCGATTCCTCGTACCGATTCAAGGTATGGAGATGTGTTTAAACTCAACTGCCGGACCAGCCAGCTGGAGGCAATGCAACCCTGAGCTCCCGTATCCAAAAGGGCGCGAACTAAAACAAAGGTGCCCCTCGGGCCCCACACCTGTACGGAGGCTGTTGGTAACAGCACCTGCTCCTGTGGGGGGGTTGCAGCCGACAGTTGGTTTAGTGAAAATCCTCCCGCATTCCCCGCAACGGGGGGGAAGGGGGGTCCGAAGAAAAATGCGTACGCGGCGGAGGAATAGGGCGCTCAAGGCGCTCGAGCGGGTCCCAATCCGGCACGTACTGGCCCCGATCAAAGCGGCATCGGGGGGCCGGGCGGTGCCCATGATGGGCGAAAGTTGGGGGAGCCCGTGATAAACGGGGTCTCTCCATCAGAGGGGGAGAGAAGCGTATCGGCTCCCGGCGTGGCTCCGTAATAACCGAGGCCCAATCCCGCGGTGGCGCCTCATAAGCGGCGCGTCGATCCCCCCCGCCCGTAGGGGGGGTGGGGCGCCCAATCATCTCACTGGAGGGGGGGCGCCTGTCCAATCTCCGCGGAGGGGTGGCACGCCCCTCCGATCTCCTCGGAGATGTGGGTGACCTACGAGGGCCCCCGCCCGTGTGCGAGTCCCTCTCTCTCACCACCTCACGAGTGTCTTTATTATTAAGGCACAAGAGGGGATGATGGGCCCCTCCACAACAGTGGCAATCTCGTGGGTGGGGGCAAGCCGATGCCATATGGGCCCCCAGACAGCAGTAGCACCAATTCCGCTGCTTGGCCATATTCCTACGCCCCTCGGTGCGTAGGCCAACAAATTTGGGACAGGCCGGCAAACGATGGCCATCCCGCTTGCAACACTTGCAAGGCATCGGCCTCTCCCCGTGTGGAGAGTTCTGCCGCACTGCAGTATACTGCTTGTACGGGCGGCGCTCTCTCCGTGGCGCTGCCCGGGTCGCCTCATAGCGGCCTGTACTCGGTCCCGGTATAGGAGCCAGATCCAAGTGGTCGGTCATCCGACACTCATCCTCCAAAAATCTGAGGAGATCCGAGAAGGGGGGGAGGTACGAGGCACTATTGCCCCCATACCTTTGTTCAAAGCGCCCCTTCATCTCCATGGGAAGCTTATCGAGGATGAGGTGGAGCAAAATAAAGGACCACTGGTCCACCGGTAGATCAAGTCGTTTGAGCGCATTAATAGCGCTTAGCAGCGGGTTCAAAATCTCCTTCCTCAATGAGGAGACCCGCGATACTCGTGGCAGCCCTAAAATGGCAGCCACATGTGTGTCCGCTAGCAAGCGAACATTCTGATACCGGGCGGTCAACAACGCCCTTGCAATATCATAACTGTCATCGTTGACAGGTAGATGCTGGACAAGCACACCAGCCTCTCCACGTAAGGCAGAGAGCAAATAGGCCAATTTCTGGCTAGGGAACAGGTCGTCCCTCGAGTGAACCAGGCTATCAAAGAGGTTAATGAACCCCATCCAAGAAGCCAGGTTCCCATCAAAGGTTGGGATGTCTAAAGTGGGCAGTCTGCCCAGCAAGCCGGCCGGGGTAGGCTTGACCTCCCCGGGCGTGCACGACTCACCCCTCCGGGCGAATAGGATAGCCTGAGCCTTGTTTATGATCACATCCGCCTGTTCAAAACACTGATCATAATCGGCATTAAATTGGTCGACTGCCCGCAACTCAGCGGCACCCTCGGCTGGGTGGTCGAGCAAATATTGTTGATGAACAACAAAAAGCTGCTCCAATTCCTTCAAGCGAGCAGGTACTCCCTCATGCCGAATTAACAAGGCCTGTTCTCGGTCTGGTCGGTCTACCAAAGCGACGGCACTAGCAAACCATCTCAAAATCTTTTGTGCGCCCGCGCGGGCACCACTAAGCGGGCCGACTGGCGGGACCATTTTGCACCAAAATTAATAAACACTATAATAATACACGGACAAACAGACCGACAACCGCAGACAATAAAACAGATCGGGAGGAACTTCAAAGGCAGAACAAAATATATAAACAAACCAAAATCAAGTATAAATGCTAGAACTTAACTAGAACAACAAGGCATTTAACAACAGAATTTTTCAAACAAATTAAATTCAAGTATTAAGTCAATAACTTAACAAACATAATATTCAAAGGCAAACAAAACAAAATCAAATGTAAATGCTAAAACTTAACACAGCAATATAGTGTATTACAACAACAGCAAAGTCATTTAGCAGCAAAATCTGTTAAACAAATTAAATTCAAGTATAAGTTTACAACTTAACAAACAAAATATTCAAGGGCAAAACAAAGATATGAAAAAACAAACCAAAATCAAATATAGGTAAATGCTAGAACTTAACTAGAACAACAAAAGACATTTAACCCCAATTTTTCATATACAATGACAATTAGTTAAGGAGATCGGTCCACAAATGAGCTGGTAGTCGGTTTAAAATCAGCAATCAAAACCAATTAATATGTATTGCCCGTTTGGACAACCAACAAGATTACAATATTAATTGTACAATACTAATCAAATACTCAAATCTAAGAACCACTCAAATCTAAAAACCACGCTCTGCTACCAAGAGATGGTGGTGCCCAAGGTAGACACCACCACGTCGGCGTTCCGCCGACTTGTATTGCTGAATTCTGTACCCTACTACCAACTCATAGAAAGCATTGTGGCTTACCCCGATTCCAATTGTCTCCGTGTGTAGCCGGTGGACTTCCTGAGCTAGCTCGAAGGAAGTCGCGGCTCCTGAAGTTCTGCAGTGGATCCACCGGTGGAGACCGGAGCACTACAAATGCCTATTAGGCCACCACGGCTCACACACGCGATTTTGACACCGTTGGTCAACACAAAGCGGGCTTTCGCACCCCGATATTAGGTGCGCCGCGCAAAATACAATTTGCTAGTTATATATTCCGGCCCGCATATAACCTCTAACAATGTCGTGACATTTCGACTCAACTCAACTGACATGTCACATGCGGCCGGCCGCCAAAAAAAGCTCTCACTGCACAGACCACAAATGCAGTGTTGCCACTCGCTCTTCCTCGAGCGTGAACACTGATATAAATATGAACTAAACACCACGCTGCAGCTTCCCCTTGAATTTGATGCAAAATAAATGAAAAAAAAAAGGTTCAGTTTCGTTGTGTCCAACTTGATCGGCGAGAATTCGTCGAGTGTAGGAAAACGGAAAAAATAAAAGTTTTAGTCCTTATGTCGGATTATGAGTTTTAATAACGAGTACAATTAATTTCAGTAATAACCTTCCATTTCTATTACAGGCATTTGGACCGCGGATGCAACAAAACAGCACGCCAATTTGGAAATCGGTAGAAAATTGAAAGACCAGTTGGGCATTCACGGGAAAATAGGCTTCCAAGTGCACAGAGACACCATGGTCAAGCATAGTTCGGCCACAAAGAATCTGTACACGGTCTAGACTCGCGCTTAGTAACAGCGTGGTGTGATAACGATGCGAGCTGGAATTAAGGACTTGCAGCAGATCCTAATGAACTGTGAACTTCATGTCTTCGTAACATGTGACACTGTACTAGTCTGTTGCCTCTATACAGGGTAAATTTTGAGGTACCGGCAACCTCGCAGGATTAGATAGCTAACATCATTAACTACAATGTTTGTTTTACGAGTTTTAAGATAACTCAATACATTGAACAATAATCAATTTTCAACTTTTTATTGCACTGTCGTGACATTGATAAGTCTATGTTTCATTTATAAACGACGACGGAAGACAACGCTACGCTCGCGCGCTGTGCGCGTAGAGTTACAAACATTCTAGAGATATATTAAATGAATATTTATTTTTGTATGAAAGTAAAATCTTAACGAATTATCAAAAGTCGTAGAACAAACTTTGTAGTTAATGATGATTGCTATCTAATCCTGCGAGGTTGCCGGTACCTCAGAATTTACCCTATAGTTATCTCATAGCGGTTGTTACTTTCATGGATCGATTAAATTTTTTATTAAACAGAATAGGTACTCTTTAGTTGACTTGTCGATAGTTTGTGTTCTGTAATTAATTATGTATACTTGCTGATGTTGTGGTTAAGTACCTACATGTTGTTACAAACTATTGAATGAGAGTCTGATTTTTTTTCTACTAAACAATGCTGTGCTTGAGTATGTTTGTCTATAATTATGGTCACATAGAATAAGTCGTTGGGCCATATCCGGCCGTTTTGGTGGGTATCATCATTATCATGTTTCAATGAAAAAGATTCCTGCCAGAGCTTTATTTTAATATGAAATAAAAATCTAAATATAGCATATATTGCGTAATGTAACTAAATTACGGTATTTATACGTTTTAACATGTCTCAGAGCATTACTAGTTATTGTATTACTCCGTTTAACTTATAATGTTATAGGTTTTTGTTGTCGAAGGTTGTCTCAGCATCTTGCAAAACTGTAACGTATAATATGAGTTTTGTAATTTTATCAACAAAAACCGTATTTTATTTTATAAAATTTGAAAGTACTGCTTGTTTTATTTTTTCTCCTTAGAATAATTTTTTCTCATTAATCTGTTGCGTCATCAACATTGCAGGCACTACCTACTTAATAATTATGCCTCGAACCTCTACAACTTAGCGTCACTAAAAGCGTTCTGTCGTCTCCGAGTGCTTTTTTAAAAAAAAATCTCATTGTTGCTTAAATTCCATTTCATTGTCGCAAATTTTAAAAAATGGAACACTGCTAGCTTGTGTTCCCAACTTTTTTTGAATAATATTTAGTATTTTAGAAACATAAACGAAAAAGGTTGCCAACTTGGGAGATTTTAATTCCCGAAGATAAAAGAAAACAATATTATGTAACGTGTAGTTTGAACCACCCTCCCGCCCCTACCAAGATATACTGAACTCAACCGAAAGCAATACAATGCAAAGTTTCCTGCAATACCGTTTACATGTATGAATTCTTGCATTTTTTAAACCAGTTAAACGGTCAACTTGGGTTCGACAGTGTGGCTGACCCCCAGCCGGGCCACAAAAAAAAACTGTGAAAAATAGATTGTTTGAGTATGTCGCTATAATGTCTAGAGTTTGTCGTCAAGTTTCAGAGTTTGTCTCCTGCACGTTTCAGAGATCTGTGTGGCCCGGCTGGGGATACGTTACCCCAGCCGGGCCACACATATCTCGAAAACGAAACGACCTAGTGAAAATCTGTTTGCTGATATAGATAGGCGGCAGTTTGTCGAAGTTTGTCGGACAAGTTTGAGTTTTCATCGGGCTCGCGTTTAAGGGGGCCACACAGATCTCCAAAACCAAACGACCTAGCGAAAATCTGTTTGCTGATATATAGATAGGCGGCAGTTTGTCAGAGTTTGTCGGACAAGTTTCAAAGTTTGTCGATCCACCATTTCAGAGCTCACCTGCAGTAAAGTTGCTGCAACTGAACTAGCTGGATCTCGAAAACAAAGCGACGTAGAGAAAAACTGTTGGCTGGAATTGTAAAGCGGTAGTTTGTCGGAGTTTGTTGAACAAATTCCATAGTTTGAGACATGCGCATTTCCGAGATATGTGTGGCCCGGCTGGAGAAACGTTACCCCAGCCGGGCCCCCTTGATCTCGAAAAAGAAACTACCTAGCAAAAATCTGCTTACTGGCAAAGATAGGTGGTAGTTTGTCGATACATTCTTCAAAGATTCAGAGTTTGTCGACGCCTCAATCCAAAGAACGAAAGATTTCTTTACTTGGGTAAATAGTCTAGGAGCCTGGAGTCTCAAATGTTCGAGGTTACGTTATTTTTTATGCTTTATGCACTTACTTACAATAAGCAGTTAATGTAAATTAGTTAATTGAGTTCAGTGATGAAACAGTAACCGTTAATATTTAAATTAATGTAAATCCTCGATGAGTGATTGATATATTTTAAATGTATTATTTAAGCAACATTTGGCATCTGGTCTCCTTGTCTTCTATATGAAGTAATGTACAGTCGCGTACAACTTTCTTTAAAAAATCGATTTTAATAAGTGCAGTAAGTTTTATGAGGTTTTGTTTGTCATAGTATGTATTGTATATGCTGAAAAGAATAATTTTTGTATAAAGCATCCATTGTATTACGAATTCATTGTTTCATGTTAAAAGTTGTCCTTTCCACCCACTCCGTATATATCAACGCATAGTAAATATTAAAATAAAACTAGTAGAAAAATTGGTTTCTTTTGATAACATACTTTAAATATGGTGCAACGAAAAAAAATCTATAGGAATTTTTGTGAATTAAAATAGTGAGATGAATTAATTGAATTGACTTCAATCAAAATATCTTTGGTAAAAGTATAAAAACTTAGGAAAGTAAAAAACATCACCATATTGCGGAAAACAATTTGATTACCTATGGGTAACCATCTTATGGATAGGTAATGGAATTGTTTTTCGCAACATATGGTGGCGGAACCAATAGCAGACCAGTCACCCAAAGCTGACCAAAACAGGGTTTCATTGCAATATTAAAAAAGCAAAGCAAGCAAAGTTGGTGTATTTTGGTTTTCCAATAGTGTCAACACTATATCTGTCAAGCCTCATATAAACTTGCTTGCTATTAGTGGAAAATGTAACGTTTTCTTGCTGCAACAATGGCGCCGCGTGATTAGTCAAGATTTTTACTAAGACTTAAAATTTCGTATTACTTTGGAAATCGTGATCCATCTTGAATTATATTTATGTTTATGGATTCACTACCCATCAAAGATAATGAGGGCCTATGATTTAAGATATTTTTAACAATATTTCTGCTATTTACTACATAATGTGGTTTTTAGAGCCCTGGTTATATTTTGGGCCACCAAAATTACAATTTTCCTTAAGCTGACCAGACTGGTCAAGTCATGGAAAAACATGTGTTTTGTATAAAATTCAACTTCCTCATTAGTTTTAAATAGATAATAAGCTATATTGTGATTTCTGTTAACTCTTTTCATTACAAAAAATGCGTATCCAAAGGATAACTAGGGTGGTCAGGCTTTTTGGTAAAATATTTGTATAGGTGTTGTAAGTTGTTTCCGAAAGATGACCACAGTAGAGGTATTGATTAAGTTAATTGACTTGAGTCATCAAGCTTAAGCGATGATGGAAAAAAACAGAATAGTATACAAGCTGAAACCAGGAAACGCATTCGTGAAGAAAGAAAAGCGGAAAAAAATGCCAAATAATTTTGCAAATTAATTGACTATTTGAGGTGGTCAGGTATTGGGTAGAGTAGTGGTCATCTATTGGTGAATGGTGGTCAGGTAATGGTGCCTTTTGAATTTTTGACTTTGGACAGGCCTTACAAAAAATCTATTGTAAGAGCATAATAAATGTTTGCCACATTTGTATAAGTATGTATCTAGGAATCATTGTGCCAAAGGCAGCATTGCTCAAATGATAACTGTGTACACAGTGACCGCAGTAAAGTCAAAATCCGCTTAAGTGGTCCACTATTGGTTCCAACACCTATTAAATTTATTATTTTTTAATTCTTATTTGAAAGTAAGTTGGATCTATTCCAATCCATTAATAATGATAGTCACACCAACACATGAAAATATTACTATAAAAGTTACTGCATTTTATTCGCGTACTCGTGTAAATACAATACTAATAGTTTTTGTTTAATCAAAATCGAGCCAGGCTTTCCAAAGATAAAGCGTTGTAAAGTTTCACCGTGAGGGGCATGAAAGGCCAACAACTTTTAACATGAAAGCAATGAATTCGTAATAAACTTTATGGATGTTTTATACAAAAAATATTCTTTTCAGCATAATATAACAAACAAAACCTCATAAAACTTACTTTTTTAAAGAAAGTTGTACGCGACTGTACATTACTTCATATAGATAGACAAGGAGATCAGATGCCAAATGTTGCTTAAATAATACATTTAAAAAATATCAATCACTCATCGAGGATTTACATTAATTTAAATATTAACGGTTACTGTTTTATCACTGAACTCAATTAACTATTTTACATTAACTTCTTATTGTAAGTAAGTACATAAAACATAAAAAATAACGAAACCTCGCACATTTGGGACTCCAGGCTCCTAGACTATTTACCCAAGTAAAGAAATCTTTCGTTCTTTGGATTAAGGCGTCGACAAACTCTGAATCTTTGAAGAATGTATCGACAAACTACCACCTATCTTTGTCAGTAAGCAGATTTTTGCTAGGTCGTTTCGTTTTCGAGATCCAGGTGGCCCGGCTGGGGTAACTTTTCTCCAGCCGGGCCACACATATCTCGGAAATGCGCATGTCTCAAACTGTGGAATTTGTTCGACAAACTCCGACAAACTACAGCTTCACTATTCCAGCAAACAGTTTTTCTCTACGTCGCTTTGTTTTCGAGATCCAGCTAGCTCAGTTGCAGCAACTTTGCTGCAGGTGAGCTCTGAAATGGTGGATCGACAAACTCTGAAACTTGTCCGACAAACTTCTACAAACTGCTCCCTATCTATATCAGCAAACAGATTTTCACTAGGTCGTTTCGTTTTCGAGATCTGTATGGCCCGGCTGGGGTAACGTATCCCCAGCCGGGCCACACAGATCTCTGGAACGCGCAGGCGAAAAACTCTAAAACTTGACGACAAACTCTGACAAACTCTAGACATTACAGCGACATACTCAAACAATCTATTTTTCACAGTTTTTTTCTGTGGCCCGGCTGGGTGAAGTAGGTACCTACTGGATGCGTTGCCAACGTTTAAAAACTTTAGAGCCTCGAAATAACTCCAGCTGTATTTATCTAGGCCACTTCCACTCTTCTTGTTTCGTTAAATTCGTTCTGCCACCGGCTTCTTAAATTATGAAGTTTTCTGGACACTATATTCTGTTTTTATAATCTGCATGCCTTTTGTCCTCCAAACAAGGGTTGAACTCATACAACCATATTATTTTAATGGTATCTTCTCGAGACCATTCACGTGTTTGTCAACTCAGTGTAAAGATACCTATATGAAACTAATCGAGCTGCGAGATCTAATGCGAGTCCACGTGGACGTGTTAAGATTTGCAATCTATTGCACTCGTAACTACTCCCAAGAAACGCTTGACAAACTAACACAGTACCTAGGTATCTGTTTACACCTGCAAGATACTGTGACAGACTGTCGATCACTTCTTGCAAGTGGAAACCCGACCTAAAATATAGTGATTGAGTAATGAGTAAGTAATAACAGTAATAAGTATACTTAGGTAGTAGGTATATTACTAGCACTGCCCGTGAACGACGTTACGCCATAATAAGTTTAACGAAGAGTAATAAATGTTGAGGTCAATGATCGAGATAAAACAATTCTATCTTTTAAGTTCGTTACGGAGTTTATCCCGGACAAACATCGTGACACGAGATTTTGATATGAGATATGGAATACTCAGATATAATTATTAAATACTAAGTGTACATAAAAATTAAATACTTTTATCTAATAGGTACCCTAATACGAAACTACTTTTTTCAAATTTTTTAAGAGCCTGAGGGAAAATAAGAAAAATAACAATCGACGTGGCGGATGTTGTATATTTCTTAAGAAGTATATTATATTCAAACGGCTAGAATACCTACAAAGAATAAGCGTGTGTAAGATTTTCGAGTGCTGCGGCGTTTTACTTCCGCAGGAAAATATAGTGATCGTTTGTATTTACCGAGTACCAGAACTAAGTAATATTGACATATTTTTTGATAAACTAGAAGAGCTACTATCTTATCTAATGACAAAACAAAAAATGAAAATAATTATCTGTGGGGATTTTAACATAGATATCATTAGTAAGACGGCCACGAAAATTGAAATTGCGCGTAAATTTATTCGACTTCTGAACTCGTATAATTTTTTACCTCAAATTAATAAGCCTACTAGATTGACGACTAAATCACAGACATGCATTGATAATATTATTTGTAACTTTAAGAAAAATTTAAAAACTGACATTTATGACTTTAATTTATCTGACCACACTGCACAAACCTTGACAATAAAAATAAAAAGAAAAGCAATACTGCCGTATTGGTTCATTAAAAAAAGAGATTATAATAGGGACAACATTGATAAATTTAAAATGTGCTTAAGTGGATTAACTTTTTGTCAAGTTTTTGATCAAAAAGAAGTAGATCGAGCCTACGGTGAATTCATAGAGTTATTTAAGTTGTTCTATGATCTTTGCTTTCCTGTTACTTTAATTAAAATAAAAAACTCTGTTCAACCCATGTGGATTACCAAAGGAATTAAAGTGTCGAGTAAAATTAAACGGCAGCTGTATTTAGATGTAAAATACAAGGGTCAAAAACATAAACAACACAAATATGGCTTTTAGATTATTAAGAAGATGTGTTAGGGCCTCTTTAAAGGCAAATAATTATAAAATTTTATCAGCATCCAAAAATATCAGTAAGGATTCCTGGAATATTGTAAAAAATAGCATGGGAATTAACCCACTACCGCAAGTACTAGACAGCATAGATGATGATAAACTAAACAACATTACTGATAAATTTTCCATAGCGATGGCCTTTAGCAACTATTTTATTGACTCATTACCGGATGCATCTTTAAGGAGGGATATAGGGGCCGCTAAAGGGATTAATTTTAATGTAAACTCTATCTATATTAATCCAGTGACCAATGCTGAAGCGTTGTCTGAGATAAAAGCGCTCAAAAATACAGAGGCGGTAGGATATGACGAATTGAGTACACAAATAATTAAAGAATCTGCAACTCTAATAGCTCCAGTCCTAACTTATATTATAAATTTATCTTTAGAAACTGGAAAATTCCCAACTCAATTGAAAAACTCTATCATCAAACCTATATATAAGAAGGGCGATAGAAACAAATTATGTAATTATAGACCTGTCACATTAATCCCAATTATTTCCAAACTATTTGAACGCATCATGTACAAAAGAATAGTAGGTTTTTCAGATAAATACAATCTCATTGTAAATGAACAGAATGGTTTTAGAAAACATAGGTCAACAAATTTAGCAATTTATCAGTTAATGAAAACTGTACATGAATGCATTGACAAGAGAATTGATGTAGCTGCTATTTTCACGGACATGTCCAAAGCTTTCGACTGTGTGGATCATTGCACCCTTCTGAATAAACTGGAAAGATATGGTTTGCGCGGAAATGCATTAGAATGGATAAAGAGCTATTTGTGTGACAGACAACTGTGTACAGAGATAAAGGGATTTTGTGAAAAAACACAGACTATCACACAAATTAGATCCGACTACAGAAATAATAATAGGGGCGTACCACAGGGTAGTTTACTGGGTCCTCTATTGTTCCTATTTTATATAAATGATATGCCAAAATGTACTAATCAACAATTGGTTCTCTTTGCTGATGATAGCACTGTACTAATTAAAAATGACGCAGCAGATAGTTATGAATATGAAGAATCAATTAAATCTTCTTTAACTGACATTATTACATGGATGGATAAGAATAGCCTTAATATTAATTTGACAAAAACGAATATTGTACAATTCTACTCATATCGACGACAACCAATGAACTTGACAATTAATTATGACAATAAAGCAATAGTATGTGTTAACGAGACTAAATTTCTTGGGATTACTGTAGATAACCACTGTAACTGGAAACCGCATGTTCGAAATGTTTGTGAAAAACTATCTCGATTTACTTATCCACTGCGGCATATTGCACGAACCTCTTCAGAAAAAACAGCAATTTTGGCGTACTATGGATACGTTCAATCCACTTTATGCTATGCCTTAATCTTTTGGGGCAACTCAGTAAATAGTATAGACGCATTTAAAATGCAAAAGCGCTGCATTAGAGCGATTAGTGGACTAACACAAAGAGATTCTTGCAAGCCTTTATTTTCAAAATATATGATCTTGCCTCTTCCCTGTCTGTATATTAAAGAAGTAGCAATGTTTGTAAAAAAACATTTGAACTTATTCAAATCTATCACCACACTTAACATTAACTTTAGAGATAAATCTAGATTGGTAACAACGCATACGCACACTACAGCGTTTTATAATAAAAGTTTATTTTTTATGTCACACAAGATATACAACAGCCTGCCTATTAAAATAAGAAATATGGATATGCCCAGATTCAAAAGTTGTGTTGAACAATGGCTGTTCTCTAAAATGTATTACAGTGTTTCAGAATTTTTAAATGATAAAAATAAATAATGTTCGAGTGGTTTATTATTAAGTACCTAGATCTAATTTTTGTATTATGCAAGATTATTATTTTTTTCTAGATGCACAAATATTGTACGCCTTATCGGGCAAACTATAGTGTTACTAAAATTAAAAATAAGAACCTCATGTACCTACCTACCTATAGTTTATGCAATAAATGTTTTTGACTTTGACTTTTGACTTTTGAAAAAAATCTGGAAAATAGATTGTTTGGGTATGCCGCTATAATATCCAGTTAAGAGGAGGTATAAAGCTAAATTGCTAATCGTAGATTTGATTTCCACACTTGAAATTGAATAATGAACTAGGTACCTCATTTTTTAAAATAGATATTAAACTATATTTGTAAGGGACTGGATTAAGTGAAAACATAAAATTATAATAGGTATTTGATCGATAGAAAAAATCACGAAGTTCGTCTGTCTAACTTCGACGTCTTCGACGTTCGACGTCTAATTTCCAAGCAAAATTGATTAATTTTTAATGTGATGCATATAACTGCGTCAATATTTTAATATATAATATAATAATAATTAACTCTTTATTGCACAAACAACATGTAACAAAAGAAACAAACGTAAAAAAGAAGAAATGTACAAGTAGGCGGCCTTATTGTTATAAAGCAATCTTTTCCAGGCAACCTTAAGACTGGAAAATGGGAAAGGGATAATCAAGGAGAAGGGTGCAGAAACAGGAATAAAAAAAAACGATTGTGTCATAGGGAAGGAAATTCCATAACAATTTAGCGGCTAAGGATTTATAGACAGTAAGTGACTAGTACTACGAAGTAGGGATTTGAACGAATCTAGTGTACGCAATCTCTGAATACTCTAGGGAGAGGATTCGTCTTGAGAAGGAAACGAGTATGTCAAAAACTGAGTTGACCGCGTTGGGATGTCAAGGGATAAAATGTAATTAGATCGCAAAGTACGACTCGATGAATTGGACCGAAAAGAGAATTTAGACTTAAGATAAGGAGGACATTGGATGGAACAAAATATCTGTGCTAATGCCCACATTTTGCAGACGCTCCAGCTTGTCGAGAAGTTCCTCAGACAGATCCACCCAGGCACAATCAGCATAGTCGCGCAGTGAAAGTAAAAGTGTGAAAGTTAAAATGCTAATGCTGATTTAGTACTAATTTAGACGATTTAGTACTACCTAGGGACTGGACTAAAACGTTGCCCCAGCTGAGCCACATGGATCTCGAATACTAGCTGGTAGTAGCCAGCATACTCAATTAATCTATTTTCTATATTTTTTTTGTGGCTCAGCTGTGATCAGCCACACCTCTCGCTGACCTCTGACATTTGCACACACTTCTTTACCAGGACCGCCAGGGTGCCAGGAAAGGGAGTTGTCAAAATAATTCGAATTCCTTACCTCTTTACAGACTTATAATTGAGCAGTCAAAATTAATATTCTTGGAATGTAAGTACCAGAGACTGTCAATAATGGTAGATGAGACATTGTTTTTTATTAACTAAAAAACCGTGACGTTGGTTCTTGTTAGAAGTATGATTCAGATCACTGTTAATTATGCCAATTGCTTTAGCCAGGTTATCATGCTTTAGCTCCACCAGCGGTAACGTTAGTAAATGCCTGTGTGCGTCGTAATACGCGGTAATGAACACGTTCAAAATAACGCCTAAAACAGTGGCTACTTCCATTTTTCAATTCGTTGAATAAACGAAAACAAACCTATTAACAATAAAAAAAAACTAGAATTGAGAGCTTCGTTGTTTGTGAAATCGGTTAAAACTGATATTTCCCACCCACCTATATTTATATTAGCGTATTACGATACGACACATGTGGACCCGCGCATTAGATTTATAGTTGAGTTGTAAAATGTAGTAATTTTTAATAATGGCAACAATATACCATGACCTTTTCATACGTATGAGCCGTTGCTGGGGTTTCCCCCATGTTTCTTTCGTCCTTATCCTACGGTCCGTAATGTGCATAGTACTTACTACCTATTACGGAAGTTGGTTGACGCAGAACACAAGTGAATGCCTCGCTCACATAATCTGCATTCTACCTAGTGTCAGCCGAATCGCGGCACATAAGTTGAATAAAAATTTTGGTTATCTGCGTCAGGTGCAGTTGTAAAATAATGAGTGAATGTTCGAAATACGAAATTAAAGCTTTTGTTAAATCTGCTTTATTTCTATGTTTATTGGGTTAGGGTAAAGAAAAAATTGGTACAAAATCCATTAAAGTTTGTTAATTATATAAAACAGGTATTAAATACTTATAGAAAAACGAATAATGTGAAATATGTATTAAGTTGTTTAAAAAAAAACCGGCCAAGCGCGAGTCGGACTCGCCCATGAAGGGTTCCGTAGGATTTATGACGTATTAAAAAAACTACTTACTAGATCTCGTTCAAACCAATTTTCGGTGAAAGTTTGCATGGTAATGTACATCATATATTTTTTTTAGTTTTATCATTCTCTTATTTTAGAAGTTACAGGGGGACACACATTTTACCACTTTGGACGTGTCTCTCGCGCAAACTATTCAGTTTAGAAAAAAAATGATATTAGAAACCTCAATATGATTTTTGAAGACCTATCCATAAATACCCCACACGTATGGGTTTGATGAAAAAAAAAACAATTTGAGTTTCAGTTCTATGTATGTGGAACCCCCAAATTTTTTTCCTTTTTTTCTATATTTGTGTGAAAATCTTAATGCGGTTCACAGAATACATCTACTTACCAAGTTTCAACATTGTAGTTCTTATAGTTTCGGAGAAAAGTGGCTGTGACATACGGACGGACAGACAGACAGACATGACGAATCTATAAGGGTTCCGTTTTTTGCCATTTGGCTACGGAACCCTAATAAATGGCGGTCTTTTGAAAAAAAAGTTTCTTTATTTTGACATAATGTTTCTTTTGTTTTTAACCGACTTCAAAAAAGGAGGAGGTTATCAATTCGATGCGTATGTTTTTTTTTGTGTGTATGTTACGCGTATGTGTATGTGTCAGGATCTGATGATGGGATCCCATGAAAATCGAGGAAAACCCTTAAATTTTAAGGTGTTTCCAACGTGTTTTGTTACGCGATTACTCCGCCAATTGTGGACCGATTTTCAAAATTCATTTTGTATTCGTTAGAGTATACTCCTAGGGTGGTCACAAGGTCACCGAAGTCAGGATCTGATGATGGGATCCCATGAAAATTGAGGGAAACATTAATTAGGGTTTCTTTCACTATAAAGATTTCATTCACTGAAAAGTTAAAAATATTAAAAAAAAATAAAAAACCGACTTCAAAAACACTGAAAAGTAAAAAATAATATAAGAATAGGTACAGACAACATCACACTTCTATATTGAAGTCGGTGCCAAATTTTAAGACTTTCTAGGAGATCATCGTTTGGCACCGACTTCATTTATGAATGTTATTATGTCATTTTAAAGTGCTCGAATTTTTCCGTCGTTAGTTGTTATCATTTACCTATTTATTATTATACTGTAAAAACATCGTAATTATTAATATTTGAAATATTAATATTAATTTTTTGTGTTTAATGTGAATATTAATTTTTTGACTTAAGAGGTTGACAACTCTGAGCTGAGTTCATCGAGCTCCATTTAAAACTTTTTATAGCAAAACCTGTTTAATATACCGTTGTGAAAATATATATTTCTTACTCTTGAAAATATTTCTTAGAATATCCATGTTCCCAAAAAGAATTTGAACCAAAATTTCTCGTTTAAAAAAATTCCAAAGACACCCATCAAAAACAGCTTCCAGAAGAAAATCCGAGTTATTTAACAAAGGTTATTTAGTGATTTGACTCGTTACACTTAATCTGATAATATTGATGTGTCATATCTTCAAATAAGTTACTAGTTTATTAAAAATATATTTAGATTTTTTCGGTCAATTTCAATAGCGCACCGCGCCTGTAATCCAGTAGACTCTGTCTCAAGGTCGTTGGCGTTACTCAGCCTCTTAACATGGAAAATAAGCAATTGCGTATCATCTTCTTGTACGAGTTTTAACTGGGTCATAAAGCAAGGAAGCAAGTCGCAACGTTAACGGCGGATTATGGCTGTCGCCAAATGGATGAAATGCATTTAGAACTTCGACAACTTCAACCAGCATTAGTCATTGTAAAGGACCAATTTTGCTTCGCGATAATGCGATCGCACAATTGACCCTATAAAAAATTTACCAGTTGGGGTACGAAATCTTACCACACCCACCATACTCGCCAGACCTTTCACCCACTAACTACCACTTCTTTAAATATTTGGACAACTTTTTAAAGGATAAATGTTTTAGAAACAAGACGACGCCAAAAATGCCTTCAATGATTTTATCGTTTCCAGAACTCCCGAATTTTACAAGATTGGCAGAGACAAGCTTGTACGTCATTGGTCAGCAAGATGTACCTATTTAATCAAATTTTTCTTATTTTGACTAATAAAGTTTTGTTGTAGGTATTAAAAAAGGTACATACATTAAAAATGTAAGGTTACAAACTGCAATTTATTTTTAAACAACCTTATAATATATTATTAACCGGTTATTTTATTTTAACCACACGATGTGACATGTTGCTCGTTCGCACGAAATAAAATATTATGTGTTTTACATATTATTTTATTTCGTGAGAACGAGAAATCCTTCAGGATCATTTACTAACATAATCCGTACTACAATAAGCTTTATTTTTTAATTATGCTAATGTAAACGCACTGTTGGTTGCAACTGTTGCAAGAGAACTAAGCAAGGGCATTGCGGACCGTATACCTAGCTGAGATAAGCAATTTCATTGGTATTTGGTACCTAGTTTGGTACTTACAGATTATAATAATCTTTGAGACTTTGATTGACGTTGTGAATGTGAAGCTTTGTTTCAGTTCCATACTTCCATATATTATCAGCCGACGTGTCGCTGGCAAAATGTTTTTTAATAAAAAACCTTTGCCATTATAAAAATACTTACTTTCAGTTTCTTTTGTGATCAACAACAAGTGGATATAATATTTAGTATGTACTTATACCTTTCATTAACTGAAAAAATACTTGGTTATTCTTAGCTAAAACTTATTGATAAGTTGATAACTCTTTGCTGAACAATATTTTAATTCTCTGTGCACTAAGTCCATGTAAACCTATTTGAGATTATTCAAGTCTCGGAACAATCACTACAAATGCTTTAGTTATTCTTCTGAGACTCAAGAAGATTAAAACCATTAGGTTTATTTCAAATTTTTGTTATGGTTACTACATAGCTGTTCGGAGCTTTTGTAGGTACGTCGTAGGTAGTGAATAAGTGTAACAAAACCAAAATTTATCTCCTCAACAATGGCTCCAAAGAAAAGTAAAAATAATCAAGAGAAAATGGAGAAAATGAAACAGGTGAGTTTTAAAACATTGATATAAAATGAACATCCCTAAAATAATAAAGGTATTAATGCCAAAATACATAAAACAGGTTTTTTTTAATTCACGAGAAATAAGTTAAAACCGTTATAAGCGCATGTTCAGCTTTGCCATTTTAATTCAAATCTACTTTTAAAGCTCCAAGTCGTTGCCTTCAGCCCTATTGGCTGTTGGTTGACTAAAAGCTAGTCCTATGTACTATAGGTAGTACCTATAATCTTATACGATCAGTTTAATTTTTTAAGTAATATTATCGACTTGTTAGTGTAAATCATGCGATTGTTAAGGAAGCTTGCACCAGCTAGATTTTTTAAGGGGGGGCTTTTAATTTTGAATCGGTAGCATAACATCCTGGGACGGGCACTAGTCGACTGGGGTGGACACGACTCACCCAGCACCCACCCGGCCCCCCTCTATTGTATACGCCTATGAAAACAATATCAATAACAACTATTTTTTCAACGTTCAAAGTGTCCTACCTAAATCTATGTATCTATCTATACCTATAGGGTTACCACTTTTTTGAGACAAATAAAGTATTTTACATCTCTCATGTTCGGTAAGTAGGTCCTTATTACCCCCAAATGGGGCTTGTAGGTGACCAATAAGCGCTCTAGGGTAATAATGTAGCTAGAAAAGCCCTGAGGCTGTAAGTTATTTATTGCCAGTATGATGGTTAGATGTACGCAAACTTTTTGAAATAGTGAAGTGTTTTTTTTTATTACTTACCGCCCTAGGGCTTTCCAAGCTACATTATTGCCCTCGAGCGCTTATTGGTCACCTACAAGCCCCATTTGGGGGTAATAAGGACCTACTTACCTCACAATCGAGATGTAAAGCAGAGTAGTTAGCTCGGGTGTAAGCACCAATTGCACCCTCGAAATATTATAGGCGCCCTCGCTGCGCTCGTGCGTCTAATTATCTCAGGCTGCAATTGATGCCTTACAGCCCTTAGCTACTAATCTACTATTTTTGTTTAGGAATACTAAAAATAAAGTAGGTAGGCACCTACAGCGTAAACTGAAAAAGGAGTAAGTACTTATTATACCTATATATTTCTATTTTTTACTCATTTGTCTTTATAAATATATTTTTGTTGTTTTCGCAACACTCCAGTACCTATTACCGTGCCAGTACCGTGTGCTCGACCATATCACGGTAAATCAAATCAAATCAAATAGCAACTGGATCGCATCTACACTACAAGGGCAGTTTTCAATTTTCGTCCTCTTTGGTCGAAAATTATCAAAATACATTTCGAACAGTTTTGTATAAAAATCTCTTAAAAAAAAATTGTACATCTACGAAAAAATCTGTATTTCTTATCAAAAGTTATGTCTGAAAAGGAATCTTTTGCGCGGGAATCTCGTCTTGCTTTACACGCACTCACACTGACGCGATATCCGGATTCCGGATCCGCGGCCGTACCGCCTAACTCATAGCGATCACTCGCTATCGCTGTCGTGACATTAGAACAATAGTTTTAACGTCACAAGTGACATTTGAGCTATTGTTCTAATGTCACGAAGGCGATAGCGAGTGATCGCTAAGAGTTAGGCAGTAGCCCCCCAGGACATGCAAGTTGCAAGCCAGGCGCGGGCACGCGTTACATTGCGTAGTATTTACTGTCGTTTTTTTAAGCCTAAAAATTAATTTCGTTTCACATCATTGATTTTTCGTTATATTGCTTTATTTAATGGTCTAAATGCGTGGGGAATGCGTAGACGCGGGCTTCGGTATATGTCTTTTTACACCCTGTATACTATTACCGTGACCATAATATCATCGGGAGCGTCAAGAAACGTCAAGCGCTGCTGCTTTGCGGCAGAAATAGGTAGGTATTTCGTAAAAATATATTAGACCTAGGTAATAAAAATCTTACCCCAGCGCAGCGAACTTAACGCTGCGCTGGGAGGCGGAGACCTCTCGCTGCCGAGCATGGTCGTGGCTATGCTCCGCGGCGAGGCGGAATGGGAGGCTGTGGCCTCCTTCTGCGAAGAAGTAATTTCGCAGAAGGAGGCTGCGGAGAGGGAGCGGGAGGAAGATCCCCAAGCCGCTCCCCTCCGCCGCAGACGGATAGGCAGGCGAAGGCGGGCATTCGCACAAGCGATGCCCGTCTAATGACCCTGCCGTGGAGGCCTGCATGCACGGTTGGCCCCGTGCACGCCGCCGTAAGGCCCTCCGTCTGGGGATTGCCCTGGTGTTCTCGGGCAATCCCCCCTTGGCGATAGCCTGACCAGGTGGTCAGGCTTGCCCGGGCGCGTGGGTAGTGGAGTCGCAGTGTGGACCTTACCATGCGCGCCCACAAGGGCAGGGAGAACACCGGGGGGTTTTAGTGGGTCGGCCTGGAACTTCGCCGGGCCAGCCCCACACACGCCTGCCGTCTAGCCAACGGCGGGTACGGTGCGCTTACGCATTTCCCCCCGACAAAAAAAAAAAAAAAAGGTAATAAAAATCTTTTCGTTTTATGACATTTATTCTGGAACAAATACCGACTAAAACACAGTAACTTGACCTGAGCTGAGCTGAAACTCCAATAAAGCCACAGCTTCGCAAATCGCCAATTTCAATAGGTAAAAATAATTTTGAGTTTTATTCGCACGCTTATTCATTGACGATACATCATACATGCCACTAAAATTATTGATTCTATGTATATTTTAATTTACTACTAGCTGACCACCCCGGCTTCGCACTGGTAGGTATATTAAAACTTTTTGACAATACCACGGTAATATATATACCGTGACAATACTTCATTATAAGAACATAGATTTGGAATAGTCCGAATGACAGTCTGTCAATATTCCGTCACTTTTTTATGAAAATTATAAATTCATAATACTTATTAGATTTTTTGTATAACTCTTCAAACATTTTCTTTTATACAAACCTTGTCCTGACCACGGACCTTTTGTAGGTCCATGGTCCTGACAATAACGGACACAACAAATAAGAATAAACCAATTTGGTGCAGTCGTTTTGAAGTTATGCGCGTGTTTAGGTAAGTACCTACCTATACCGGGTGTAACTGAACACCCCAATAACATTTAAGGGGCATATAAGTTTGATACTAAATGGACCTTCGGTGCTTGTCTGAGACCTGGAACCCCAATACTTTCAGAGTTATTTGATTTTAAACTGAAAACAAAAACTTTCAAGTGACAAACATAATCAGCTCTTAATACAAAAGAAATTTAAACACAAAATGACACGTGACAGACGTGAGCGTAGTATTCCTCGTACGCTTACGTAGGCCTGTCGGCACTTAATATCAAAAAATAATTAATTTAGTTTGTATGACGTGAGCGTAGTATTCCTCATACGCTTACGTAGGGCTGTCGGCACTTAATACCAAAAAATAATTTATTTAGTTTGTATGGGAAAAAAGTAGGTTTGTTAGCCCTAATATTTTTCCTATAGAATCTCTACTTCTGATGGATACATACCCTTAAATGTTATTGGGGTATTCAGTTACAGCCTGTATATAGATTTGTCTCAGCTCTGCGAGCATTCTATTTCTCGAAGACGATGAAAATATCGTTACAACACGGAACAGAAAAGACCACCACGTACCACGTAGAAAAAGGTACTTACTAAATAAATATACAAAGTAGTTTCAGATACCTACGTGCCTACGTTTTCCTAATTTGTGTTATTATTCTTAAGGGTATTACGTCGCCCAATGACCTTCAGCATTTGCCCGCTGGTAAAAGTATTCCCGCGTTAACGCCATCTCTTTCTAGACAACTGCACTACAAAGTATTAAGCTCAAGATAAAATAAGACTACAGACACGCCGCCCAGTCAGTGTTATTTTGCCTACTTTAATCGCTCTCTGAGCGACATATTTTCTCATCACTACATAGTATAAAACAAAGTCGCTTTCCGCTGTCTGTCCCTATGTATGTTAAGATCTTTAAAACTACGCAACGGATTTTGATGCGGTTTTTTTTATTATTTTAAAAGCTTTTACTTTCACCTATCCCGATGTTTGTCATCAAATCTTGCAAATTAAATTTGATCCACTTCCCGGTTACCGATTGAGCTAAAATTTAGCATACAAGTGTAAATCGCGTGACAATACAATATTATGATGATATTGGTGCTGATCTGATGATGGAGCTGGAAGGTGGCCATAGAAACTTCGCAATGAAATGACACATCCTAATCGAGTTTGGGCTCGTTTGATTCGTCTTGACGAGTACTTTGGTGCTACATGGTAACCAGGGTCTGATGATGGAGCTGGAATGTGGCCATAGAAACTCAGTAATGAAACGACGCAACCCCGTCGAGCCTCGGCTCGTTTGATTCGTCTTGACGAGTACTTTGGTGCTAGATCACTCGACCTCTGCGGCAACCGTGTCGTCAGATGAATATGAATGAATATGAATGTATATAGGGTAGCAATAACAAAAATACAATTTTTTTTTTTTTGTCTGTCTGTCTGTTTGTTGCCGCTAATCTACGGAACGGCTGGACCGATTTTGACGGGAGTTTCACTAATAGATAGCTAATTATATAAGGTAAAACATAGGCTACTTTTTATCAACTTCAACAAAAGTAACTATTTCACGTGGACGAAGTCGCGAGCACAGCGAGTTTAATAATATTTAAATAATTATAGTGGCTTCATTTTTAAATAGCCGTTTCATAGAAGTTTAGGCACTATACAGATTACATATATTTATTCACATTCTTTTTAGGGTTCCGTAGCCAAATGGCAAAAAACGGAACCCTTATAGATTCGTCATGTCTGTCTGTCTGTCCGTCCGTATATCACAGCCACTTTTCTCCAAAACTATAAGAACTACACTGTTGAAACTTGGTAAGTAGATGTATTCTGTGACCGCATTAAGATTTTCACACAAAAATAGAAAAAAGCAATAAATTTTGGGGATTCCCCATACATAGAACTGAAACTAAATTTTTTTTTCATCAAACCCTTACGTGTGGGGTATCTATGGATAGGTCTTCAAAAATCATATTGAGGTTCATTAAATATTATTTTTTTCTAAACTGAATAGTTTGCGCGAGAGACACGTCCAAAGTGGTAAAATGTGTGTCCCCCCTCTGTAACTTCTAAAATAAGAGAATGATAAAACTAAAAAAAATATATGATGTACATTACCATGCAAACTTCCACCGAAAATTGGTTTGAACGAGATCTAGTAAGTAGTTTTTTTTCGTACGAACCCTTCATGGGCGAGTCCGACTCGCGCTTGGCCGGTTTTTTCTTCAAAGAACGTTTCCCCACAGTTGGATTTTCTCCTGTGTCGTGGGTGTAGTTACAAACATTGAATCTCACATGCACATACGCCCAGACCGGAACAAAATTTTGTAGGTCGTACAAAATCTTTGTCCCGTACGGGAATCGAACCCGTGACCCGTTGCGCAGTAGGCGATTACTCGACCGCTGCGCTAACCATGCCGCCTCGACTTTATGTACGACTAGCTGTGCGCGACTTCGTCCGCGTGGAATAGTAACTTTTGTTGAAGTTGATAAAAAGTAGCCTATGTTATACCTTATACAAGTTTATTTTTTAATTATCACAAAAAAAAATTGTGCGTGTTCAGACAAGCAAACTGAACAACTTGCACTATGGGACCAACTTTGAAATCGCAAAAAAAAATCAGCTGTTCCAGCACACACATTTTTTGTGATAATTAAAAAATAGCTTTGTATAATTAGCTATCTATTAGTGAAAGTCCCGTCAAAATTGGTCCAGCCGTTCCGGAGATTAGCGGGAACAAAGAGACAGACAAAAATTAAAAATTTTAAATTGTGTTTTTGTTATTGGTACCCGATGTACCCATTTAGTAAAAACTTGTTATTTTGACATTACAAACAGACACTTCAATTTTATTTATTTGTATAGACTAGCTGTGCCCGCGACCTTCGTGTCGCTTTACTATAGGTTCTTTTGTTTTATTCTAGTTTTCCAGTCTAATTTTTCCCGTGGGAAAAAAGTATCCTATGTCCGCCTCCTGGTTCTAAGCTACCTCCCCACCAATTTTCAGCCAAATCCTAGTTTTCCCGTTTTCCCGTGGGAATTTTTACTGTGGGAAAAAGTAGACTATGTGTTATCTTATATAATTAGCTATCTATTGATGAAAGTCCCGTCAAAATCGGTCCGGCCGTCACGGAGTCTGTCTGTCTGTCTGTATGTTCCCGCTAATCTCCGGAACGGCTTTACCAATTTTGACGGGACTTTCACTAATAGATAGCTAAGTATATAAGGTATAATATATGATACTTTTCCCACGGTAAAAATTCCCACGGGAAAACTATGATTTGGCTGAAAATTGGTGGGGAGGTAGCTTAGGACGAGGAGACGGATATAGGATACTTTTTTCCCACGGGAAAAATTAGACGGAAACGGGAAAACTAGAATAAAACAAAAGAACCTATCGTGAGGCGCAGCGAAGTTCGCGGGCACAGCTAGTGTATTACAAAATGTATTATGCTGATCGTCAGAAGGCAAATCATCACAGTCATGTGACTCTTGTTCTCGGTGAGCCTTTTCAAATGAGTCCAAACACAAAAGTTCTACGTAATATTTATTTAGACTCACCAACAGTTATTACATTATAACAATTACTTACAGATAAAAACAGATATACATAGTTATAATATATAGATAAGTACAGCATATGTAATATTAATTATTCATACATAACACAACAATTACGATAAAAACGTTGCCTCATAGTAGAATTTTCTCCTGTGTCGTGGGTGCAGTTACAAACAGAATCACACATGCACATACGCTTAGCCGGAACAAATTTTTGTGGGTCATACAAAATCTTTGTCCCGTACGGGAATCGAACTCGCGACCGGTTGCGCAGTAGGCGATCACGCGACCGGTGCGCTAACCGTGTCGTCATGCTGTAGCCACGTATAACGTAGCATGTGTTACATACATAATATATTTTTTTAGTAGGTAATGGAGGCTTTGGTGGTTATTTCTATTAGATTATGAATATACATACATTGAGAAAAAAAGAAAACCATAAAAGCAAAAAAAAAAATATAGGTAGGTATGTGAAAACTAGTGTAAGAATAAAAATAATTAACTACATTGCTAGTCGTTAATATGCTTGAGATCCTATACCTACCTTCGGAGCTGATCATCAAGAAGGCGAAACCAGTACAGCCATCTTGACCTCGGCGAGCTCTTTTAAATGAGTCCAAACACGACAGTTCTACGTAATACAGTGGTTGAGATCCTGTATCTATCTTCGGAGCTGATCATTAGGAAGGCAAAACCAGTACAGTCATCTTGGTCTCGGCGAGCTCTTTTAAATGAGTCCAAACACGACAGTTCTACGTAATACAGTGGTTGAGATCCCGTACCTACCTTTGGATCTGATCATCAGAGGACAAAATCATCATAGCTATCTTGATCTAAGTCAGCCCCCGTATTATGAACTCTTATTTCCATTCGGTGTACGGGCAACAAAAACTGTGTGTAAGTTATGAACTTTATTAGCAAGGTATAAGAGTTCATTACGAAATAAAAAATATCCAGTCATTATTAAACTGCATGGAAATAATAATACTTCATAATACGGGGCCTGCTCTTTCAAATGAGGCCAAACACGATAATTTTACGTAATACAGTGGTTGAGATCCTTACCATAACTTCAGGGCTCATTATGATAAATATTTGAAAGGGAAATAAATTTTAACCTTTTCATAATATCTAAATGTAACTTCTTACCAATAATTTTGGAGAGCTCGACCACGAGCCACTCGGCTTTTACTTTTATACTTGGGTTAATTGTTTAGAAAATGCGCGAGAGGCAATCGACACGAACACGTCCACTTAGTTCTTTTTTAAGGGGATTACCTTGCATAAACTTAAAAAATACTACATGTTTGAAGAAGATTGTAGAAGAACCCTATTGAGCAAGGGTTATAAAAAAAATATATGTTATACGCAAGGTCACGAAGTATTAATCGTATTGATTAAAATTCTAGTTACTTATACCCAGTTGTTTTAAAAAAAATTAGAAAAGTCCCCAATTTTAAACTTATTTACAAATTCTCTCAGTAACGGCTTATTACTAATGCATGAATTTTGCATCAATAAAAAGGTAACGATGTCTTTTATAAATCGTATTGATCAGATTTTAAATAACTTCAAAGTCCTTTTAAATAATAAAGAAAAACCTAAAATACTATAAGAACCCCGCACCAGGCACCCCCGCAACGCCTGGACAGCAATTACTCGATACGAGAATCTAGTGCGTTCTTGACTCTCGTAACGGGTGGACTGTACGTGCGTTTTATTGTGCGACATCATTACGAAAAGTGACAAATTTTGAATGACTTTTAAATTAAATCGGATTGTAGATAGTGTAAATAATTAAAATAAGTAATATTAAGGACAATAATTAGCTTGTAAATATATTTAATAAGTTTTTATTTAGTATTTGTAATAAGTAGTTGTCATAGAGTGAAATTGGTTCAGATTAGATAATAATGCCCAAGTATAAAAGTAAAAGCCGAGTGGCTCGTGGTCGAGCTCTCCAAAATTATTGGTAAGAAGTTACATTTAGATATTATGAAAAGGTTAAAATTTATTTCCCTTTCAAATATTTATCATAATGAGCCCTGAAGTTATGGTAAGGATCTCAACCACTGTATTACGTAAAATTATCGTGTTTGGCCTCATTTGAAAGAGCAGGCCCCGTATTATGAAGTATTATTATTTCCATGCAGTTTAATAATGACTGGATATTTTTTATTTCGTAATGAACTCTTATACCTTGCTAATAAAGTTCATAACTTACACACAGTTTTTGTTGCCCGTACACCGAATGGAAATAAGAGTTCATAATACGGGGGCTGACTTAGATCAAGATAGCTATGATGATTTTGTCCTCTGATGATCAGATCCAAAGGTAGGTACGGGATCTCAACCACTGTATTACGTAGAACTGTCGTGTTTGGACTCATTTAAAAGAGCTCGCCGAGACCAAGATGACTGTACTGGTTTTGCCTTCCTAATGATCAGCTCCGAAGATAGATACAGGATCTCAACCACTGTATTACGTAGAACTGTCGTGTTTGGACTCATTTAAAAGAGCTCGCCGAGGTCAAGATGGCTGTACTGGTTTCGCCTTCTTGATGATCAGCTCCGAAGGTAGGTATAGGATCTCAAGCATATTAACGACTAGCAATGTAGTTACGTAGTTATGTACGGGACAAAGATTTTGTATGATCCACAAAAATTTGTTCCGGCTAAGCGTATGTGCATGTGTGATTCTGTTTGTAACTGCACCCACGACACAGGAGAAAATTCTACTATGAGGCAACGTTTTTATCGTAATTGTTGTGTTATGTATGAATAATTAATATTACATATGCTGTACTTATCTATATATTATAACTATGTATATCTGTTTTTATCTGTAAGTAATTGTTATAATGTAATAACTGTTGGTGAGTCTAAATAAATATTACGTAGAACTTTTGTGTTTGGACTCATTTGAAAAGGCTCACCGAGAACAAGAGTCACATGACTGTGATGATTTGCCTTCTGACGATCAGCATAATACATTTTGTAATACACTAGCTGTGCCCGCGAACTTCGCTGCGCCTCACGATAGGTTCTTTTGTTTTATTCTAGTTTTCCCGTTTCCGTCTAATTTTTCCCGTGGGAAAAAAGTATCCTATATCCGTCTCCTCGTCCTAAGCTACCTCCCCACCAATTTTCAGCCAAATCATAGTTTTCCCGTGGGAATTTTTACCGTGGGAAAAGTATCATATATTATACCTTATATACTTAGCTATCTATTAGTGAAAGTCCCGTCAAAATTGGTAAAGCCGTTCCGGAGATTAGCGGGAACATACAGACAGACAGACAGACTCCGTGACGGCCGGACCGATTTTGACGGGACTTTCATCAATAGATAGCTAATTATATAAGATAACACATAGTCTACTTTTTCCCACAGTAAAAATTCCCACGGGAAAACGGGAAAACTAGGATTTGGCTGAAAATTGGTGGGGAGGTAGCTTAGAACCAGGAGGCGGACATAGGATACTTTTTTCCCACGGGAAAAATTAGACTGGAAAACTAGAATAAAACAAAAGAACCTATAGTAAAGCGACACGAAGGTCGCGGGCACAGCTAGTCTATACAAATAAATAAAATTGAAGTGTCTGTTTGTAATGTCAAAATAACAAGTTTTTACTAAATGGGTACATCGGGTACCAATAACAAAAACACAATTTAAAATTTTTAATTTTTGTCTGTCTCTTTGTTCCCGCTAATCTCCGGAACGGCTGGACCAATTTTGACGGGACTTTCACTAATAGATAGCTAATTATACAAAGCTATTTTTTAATTATCACAAAAAATGTGTGTGCTGGAACAGCTGATTTTTTTTTGCGATTTCAAAGTTGGTCCCATAGTGCAAGTTGTTCAGTTTGCTTGTCTGAACACGCACAATTTTTTTTTGTGATAATTAAAAAATAAACTTGTATAAGGTATAACATAGGCTACTTTTTATCAACTTCAACAAAAGTTACTATTCCACGCGGACGAAGTCGCGCACAGCTAGTCGTACATAAAGTCGAGGCGGCATGGTTAGCGCAGCGGTCGAGTAATCGCCTACTGCGCAACGGGTCACGGGTTCGATTCCCGTACGGGACAAAGATTTTGTACGACCTACAAAATTTTGTTCCGGTCTGGGCGTATGTGCATGTGAGATTCAATGTTTGTAACTACACCCACGACACAGGAGAAAATCCAACTGTGGGGAGTGTGCGTTCCCCCAGCAGGAAATTGTGTCCTAGGCTAAATTAAGTTTCATGAATAATTAAAGCGTCATTTGCTATAAATGTGCGCGAAATAAAAAATTTGTGCGCGTTTCCGTTTTGGAAAAAAATGAGAAAAACGAATCCTGCTGGGGTAACGTTTTTCCAGCAGGAAGATTTTAAACGAATAATCCGAGAGATAAATAATTTATATGAGCGGATAGCTTATATTTGTGCATAAATGTGCGCCAAAAATGAAATTTGTGGGCCATCGGGTTTTACAGATATTTCGTTTCCTGCTGGGGTAACGTTTTGCTGAAACTTGTTTCTCCAAAACCATCGAATGTGCGCCCATTGAATAAAGATACATGAATAGCTTTTAATTTGTGCCTATTTGTGACATAATTTGATTTTCAAAAATATTTACAGTTTAGGAGTAATCGCGTATTTAAGAAAACTCGAAAAAAATTTATAGCGCTTAAATGAGAAAACATAGAAGCTCACTGAAAACGTTATTTGATTGGTCATATTGTTTCGATCAAAAATAAAAAGTTTCATGAATCTGGGAATACGCGTTTTTAAATAATATAACTTTAACTTTAATTGGTTATAACGTTAATTTAAACTCAAAATGCACGAAACTGATTAATGCCAAGTTAAATGGGTATGAATTAAAAATTTGTGCATGTTCCAAAATATATGTCATGAAAATTTCAGCTTCATACATTTATTAATAAAGTAGATATAAACAAAAAACTAAAATATGGGCTAAGTTTATGGTTATCCGACTAAATCCGAATGACCACCAAAAAGCGACGATTTCATACTTGTTGATGACATTCTATTCTTGACAGTATTAAACAACAGTTGTTGTCGATACAGTCGCGTTCATAACGGCAATTGAGTTTTTGAGTTTATTGTCATTAATGTATCATTCATAGCAATTTTAGTACAAAATAAACTGCCGTGCTTTTGTTAGATAAGTTATCCAACGGACCAAGTAAAGAGCTTTGCGGCACACTAGACATAGACTTTACTGGAGGGAGACTCTGTACTAGGGTCGTCTGCTTAGGTACCTCCGTCTTATATATTTCTGCCGCAAAGCAGCAGCGCTTGCATTGCTGTGTTCCGGTTTGAAGGGTAAGATATGGCAGTGAAATTACTGGGTACTGTGACTTTACATCTGGTGTCACAAGTTGGCAACGTACACTGTGGTTCTTGTGGGGGTTGCAGTTTTGCTGCGAATCTCACAGGAGCTACATGTATTATAGGCGACTGTTACCACTTACCATCAGGTGGGCAGTTTGCTTGTTTGCCAACTTTCTGCAATAAATACGTATATATACTTTAACATATTATAAATAAATACGTCCTATATACGTATATTGCCATGCAACTGTTCAATGACATGTTAATGTGGCGTTCTATTCTGATAATAGGTTACAGACGAATCGAAACTCAACCGGTGCGATCGACCAATCGGAGCGCTTATATTGCCATTCTACTGTCCGATGACCTGATAATGTGGCGATCTGATTGGTCGATCGCTACGGTTCAGTTTCGATTTAGCTGTAACTTATTAGTAGAATTGGGTCTGTGATCTGCGGCCGTACCGCCTAATTCAAAGCGATCACTCGCTATCATTATCGTGACATTAGAACAATAGTTTTAATGTCACCTGTGACATTAAAACTATTGTTCTAATGTCACGATAGCGATAGCGAGTGATCGCTATGAGTTAGGCGGTACGGTCGCGGGTGGTGATTCCCCTTGGGGACAAAAGTCTTAGTTTGCTGTTCACTGTAATAACAATGCTAATAGCATTGTCGTGTTCACACAATTATAGATAAATAAGGCTCTCAGTTGCTGAAGAGCCCAGGTGAAGCTTGTTTCCACTTTCAGCCTTATCATCACTGACCATCAGGTGAGATGAGGGCCAATATCTTGTTTTAATAAGCTTTTATTTAACTTGTAATGTTTGATTGTTGGTTTGTTTCAAATCCTGTAAGTCAAATTTAACCCACTTAACAGTTTTCGATTGAGCTGAAATTTGATACACCCCTTCAGTTCTAATAACAATGCAATTGTGTAAGTATAATTAGTATATTTGTAAACCGAAATGGCTGCCACAGCAAAATTGCGGATTACATATTTATGTACAATTCCCCCAATATGTGTTCAAATTAAAAGACTTGACTTGTAAAATACTATTCACTATTAAAAAAAATTGAAATCCAAGATGGCCGCCGACACAAATGGCTGATAATATATTTTTGTACAATCCTCCCGAATATAAATATCAGATGAAAGAGTTTGACTGTCATTAAACGGCAAATTACATATTTACATATTAAAATGAGAAATATACAGAACACTGACAAAAAATATAAAATAAATGATTAAGATACCTTTTTTGAAAAAGCATTAAATACTCTAAAAAGATAAAAACTTTAACTTTAAACAGAACTAATAAATTCTTAGTAATATTATAAATTGAATATTACTTCAATTTATTACATTCAATAACCGCTGAACCGATGTACTATAGGTAGGTCTAAAAAAATAATATAGGTATGTTTTTAAAAAAATAGATCAACACACGGCATTTATTAATTTAATGAGGTATTCATTTTTCATAAAAACATTGATAACTTTCATTTCAAATTAAAAACTATGCAATTAAAATACAAAATTTATATTTTACTCACACATGATATTGCTACATTTGGGGATTGTTACATCACGTTAAATCCGAATGATCACCATTGGATACACTGTATGTGCAACAAAAAAGATCCGATCACCAAAGAGCGGAATAGATAAGGACTTAGGTTGGCTGGTAGATATCTCTATGAGAAATAAGTCCGCCTTTATATATACTGTTAGTTTTAAATGTATTTCTTTAATGTGTGTGTACAATAAAGAATTATATATAATATAGAATGCGACAGTTAATCGCCTCAGATAGGAATGACAAGCACGCTTTCCACCCTATGCGAGTAATCTAGCTTTATAGCTACAAGTAAACAACTAGGTGCCATCATTACCTACTTCACCTAGCGCCGTAGATTGATGTTTTGATTCTATTACATTAAAAAAGCAGTTTCTAAGCATTTAAATAATTTTGCTGTTGCAAATTTTATGTTCATAATATAAAAGGATACGTTATTGGTTTCCTATCAATTTCTATAACTTGACCATGTTTGTGTTTGTTTGCCTACACTTAATAAATTTTTAATATGCTTAATATTTATTTGATATCTTTTTATTTCCACTAAAAGAGGTCTATCTCCGCAATTGTAATATTATATAATGCTATGATTTATATAATATTACATAATATATAATATTACATTATTAATTATCAATAGACGCACATTAAATAAGTAGGTATTTAAGTGGAAGTGTTTATTTTTAATAATATAGACAATAAACTCAAAAAAAGTAAATAAATTCATTTTTCCAAAACAGTTTTATAGCCGAGTGTACACAGACGTGACGTATTTAAACTTGTTAGTGGGTAAAATTAAGAATGTCATCAACAAGTATGAAACCGTCGCTTTTTGGTGGTCTTTCGAATTTAGTCGGATAACCAAAGAATTAGCCAATTTTTTGGTTTTTGTTTATATCTCCTTTAATACAAAATATATGATGCTGAAATTTTCATGATAAATAGTTCTGAATACGCTCTAATTTTTAGTCTATACCTATGTAATTTTGGTTTAGTTACTTTCTTGCATTGTGAGTTTACAGTGACGTTATCACCGATTAAAGTTAAAGTTTAATTATTCAAAAATGCGTACATGTAGATTCTTGAAACTTTTTATGTTTGTTAGTAATAATAAGACCATTCAAAAGTCGTTTTCAGTGAGCTTCTATGCTTTCTCATTTATGCGCTAGAATTTTTTTTCGAATTTCCTTCATTACGTGATTACTCCTAAACTGTAAATATTTTTGAAAATCAAATTATGTCACAAATAGGCACAAATTAAAAGCTACTCATGTATCTTTATTCAATGGGCGCACATTCGATGGTTTTGGAGAAACAAGTTTCAGCAAAACGTTACCCCAGCAGGAAACGAAATATCTGTAAAACCCGATGGCCCACAAATTTCATTTTTAGCGCACATTTATGCACAAATATAAGCTATCCGCTCATATAAATTATTTATCTCTCGGATTATTCGTTTAAAATCTTCCTGCTGGAAAAACGTTACCCCAGCAGGATTCGTTTTTCTCATTTTATTCCAAAACGGAAAGGCGCACAAATTTTTTATTTCGCGCACATTTATAGTTTATTACGCTCTAATTATTCATGAAACTTAATTTGGCCTAGGACACAATTTCCTGCTGGGGGAACGCACACCTGTGGGGAAACGTTCTTTGAAGAAAAAACCGGCCAAGCGCGAGTCGGACTCGCCCATGAAGGGTTCGTACGAAAAAAAACTACTTACTAGATCTCGTTCAAACCAATTTTCGGTGGAAGTTTGCATGGTAATGTACATCATATATTTTTTTTAGTTTTATCATTCTCTTATTTTAGAAGTTACAGAGGGGGGACACACATTTTACCACTTTGGACGTGTCTCTCGCGCAAACTATTCAGTTTAGAAAAAAATAATATTTAATGAACCTCAATATGATTTTTGAAGACCTATCCATAGATACCCCACACGTAAGGGTTTGATGAAAAAAAAATTGAGTTTCAGTTCTATGTATGGGGAATCCCCAAAATTTATTGCTTTTTTCTATTTTTGTGTGAAAATCTTAATGCGGTCACAGAATACATCTACTTACCAAGTTTCAACAGTGTAGTTCTTATAGTTTTGGAGAAAAGTGGCTGTGATATACGGACGGACAGACAGACAGACATGACGAATCTATAAGGGTTCCGTTTTTTGCCATTTGGCTACGGAACCCTAAAAAGAATGTGAATAAATATATGTAATCTGTATAGTGCCTAAACTTCTATGAAACGGCTATTTAAAAATGAAGCCACTATAATTATTTAAATATTATTAAACTCGCTGTGCTCGCGACTTCGTCCACGTGAAATAGTTACTTTTGTTGAAGTTGATAAAAAGTAGCCTATGTTTTACCTTATATAATTAGCTATCTATTAGTGAAACTCCCGTCAAAATCGGTCCAGCCGTTCCGTAGATTAGCGGCAACAAACAGACAGACAGACAAAAAAAAAAAAATTGTATTTTTGTTATTGCTACCCTATATACATTCATATTCATTCATATTCATCTGACGACACGGTTGCCGCAGAGGTCGAGTGATCTAGCACCAAAGTACTCGTCAAGACGAATCAAACGAGCCGAGGCTCGACGGGGTTGCGTCGTTTCATTACTGAGTTTCTATGGCCACATTCCAGCTCCATCATCAGACCCTGGTTACCATGTAGCACCAAAGTACTCGTCAAGACGAATCAAACGAGCCCAAACTCGATTAGGATGTGTCATTTCATTGCGAAGTTTCTATGGCCACCTTCCAGCTCCATCATCAGATCAGCACCAATATCATCATAATATTGTATTGTCACGCGATTTACACTTGTATGCTAAATTTTTAGCTCAATCGGTAACCGGGAAGTGGATCAAATTTAATTTGCAAGATTTGATGACAAACATCGGGATAGGTGAAAGTAAAAGCTTTTAAAATAATAAAAAAAACCGCATCAAAATCCGTTGCGTAGTTTTAAAGATCTTAACATACATAGGGACAGACAGCGGAAAGCGACTTTGTTTTATACTATGTAGTGATGAGAAAATATGTCGCTCAGAGAGCGATTAAAGTAGGCAAAATAACACTGACTGGGCGGCGTGTCTGTAGTCTTATTTTATCTTGAGCTTAATACTTTGTAGTGCAGTTGTCTAGAAAGAGATGGCGTTAACGCGGGAATACTTTTACCAGCGGGCAAATGCTGAAGGTCATTGGGCGACGTAATACCCTTAACACCCGACGGAAAAAGAGGGGTGTTATAAGTTTAAGGCGCTATATCGAAAATATTGCTTATTTTTAGTGTAATGTCATAGGTCACTGAGAGATCTTGCAGATCTGAAAGTCAGATAAGTAGGTAAGTATACATGTTTCATTATATCTTTAGCTAGACACGAGAAGAACCGGAAACGCGATTTAAAGATTTTGCCTCGATAGGTACAACATTTTATTTTTTAAATTTCCTCTTAAAAATAAGATCTCTATCTATCTCTCTCTAACTTCTAAATTTTATTGACTGTGCACAAGTTCCATTCCAATTCCAAGAATTTGCAACAATAAACCTAATTTGTGCTCATAGTAAAAGTGATTACTGTCAACAACAAAATTTTATGAAATTTGGTTCTTGTTCAAAATATTACGCATATTTTTTTGTGGCTAGTTTTCCTAGAGTATTATACCATTTTGGAATCTTGATAAGATGCGTAAACTTTTAAAAAAACTTGCCATAGTAGTCCATACTTTTTTTTACACCACGATGAGTGAAAGTGGACTGAAAATAAAAAAAATTCATAAGTTTTAGAAAAACAATAATTTTAACATGAACCTACAAAAAAAATACGGACGTAGTGTGGCATTAAACAAATGTGAAGCATGCAAGGTAAGACAATTTCATGTGTTTATAAACGACCTACACTCACACAGATGTACCAGGTAAAGCCTCCTCTACACGTCGGCAGATGCGTCTGCAGACGTCATCGGCGGTAGAGGTGGTTGTTGCAAAGACGAACTGTTTTTAAAGACCGTTTTGTGGTCCGCGACGATGGAACCGTTTCATGTTTCGTTTCAAAGCAGTCTTCGTCGCACAACCAGTCCTCTGATTGTCTGACGCGAATTTGAACTTAACGTCTATGTAAATACAGTCTAGAACGCAATGTGACCATTGCGACGTTGTCGTTCGTTCCGTTTGCCCTGGATCTATGATATTAATAAAATAATCCTTATTATTGAACTACTATAGTCGATTATCGTATAAGACTATTTATTATTTCGCTTTTTCGTCTCGTTCGCAACGAGTTGGTGGTTACGCTGTGTATCTCACTTATCATGATTTATACACGGTTACTTTTTTATCACCCTGGAAAATTTTAGGGACGCTTCAGGACACATCCATTATTGTATAAAAAGTAAAAAAAAAATTAAAAAATCCCTAAAAATGCTGCCCTCAACTAGTGCAGCATTTTTTGGATTTTTTAGAAAATTTATATTTAAATCATTCTAATACCATGTGAAGCGTCCCTGAAATTTTCCAGGGTGATAAAAAATAACCGTTTATAGAGTGCAAGGTTGTTTTTCGATAAAAATGTAATAACAAATAATATATGACAACAAAATTATTTATTTAACAGCAAACCCGCAACCACTTCACTTGTCGAAACAAACGTCGACGAGACTTCGATTACCTACGTTACGTTTCGTTTGTTCGAAGTAGTTCGAACGTTCGGGCGTCGTCGCCGCGCCGTCCGTCGTCGCCCGCGTCCGCGACCACTCAAACCAGTTGCGAACGAGAACCGTTTCGAGGACTAGTTTTCGTTCTTGAAAAAACGGTTGCGTTTCGTCGTCCAAAAATTTGACGACGACCCACCGCTAATCAGCGGACGCATCCGCCGACGTGTAGACGGGGTGATTTGGTCGTCTGGGTTAGGTATTTAACGTCGGCGGATGCGTCCGGCACTAATCCGTTTGTTGTCGGTTTTTGTGGCACGGATCAAAGGGTTTCAGCGTAAAATCTCGGCGCGAGCAAGCGGTCTGTCCACCCACACGTCTGACGACGCATCAGTGTTCATCGGGAAGCGAATAACAATGCACGCGTCCTTCTTTTCTTACAGTTTTTTCGTTCTTTCCTTTTAACGGACTCGTTAAAATGACTAACATGAACACTGACGAAACATTCAAATTCCAGGAGCTGTATCAAGCAAAAAAACTGCCTGTGAAATCTAAAAAACAAGTACCACAAAAATAAAAATGTTCTAAGTAGGTACACAATTAGGTTATTGATTTTATTTAACTACCTATCAATCAATATCAATCAATAAATTCAGTTATGGCTACTGTAAATTGGATACTATAAAACAATTTGGAGATCTGATAGGTAGATAATTTTTATTTACTACTTTTTATATTATATTACTTATTTACTGCGATGGTCACTCAAATAATACTCAAAGGTAATAAATAAATAGCTGCGGCAGCTTCGGTCTCGATATCCAATTTGCGTGCGTACTATGTACGTGTTGCGTCTGTCGAGAACCAACACAGACTGATCGACCTACAGACGTGGACGGTTCGTGGTGATCCATCTGCAGATGCATCTACCGACGTCTGCGGATGCATCTGCCGAGGTGTAGAGGAGGCATAAGACAAAAAGCTGTCATTTTTCAACGAACAAGACACTCACACATACAAATGTGCTGTCATTTGCATGCTTCATCCTTGATTCAACAACGCTCCGTCCGTCTTTTTTTCAGGTCCGTAAATTTTGATTGATTTTTGTGTAAAAATTACAGGGATGGATTTTTAAGGCTTGTGGTGGATAGCCGTGCTGCTTAAATTGCTGATACAAAAAAAAACAGAAATATTTGAAAAATTGTGGTCTTGGTACCTAGTTAAAAATATCTTAAGAGGTGTCAAATTTCAAAAGATTCCAATTTTTTTTGGACATTCAAAAAAAAAATTTAGAATTTTTTTTTCTATCTTTTTCTCGAGGAGTCATGAGCAGGCCTACCTACTGGTGCCCGCTTATCGTTGAATTTTGGTTGGGACACGTTGTATAGTAGGGCCGGCGAATATTCTATGTTGAATGTTCTATTCTCGAATATTTTGTACCCAATCGATTGTGTCTGTCCTTTTCGAAAGTTCCGTGGTACCGCCTTCGCGCTTCTACAGTAGGACCGGTGAACATTCGAGGCATTCGAGAAATTTCTATTCTAGGACATTCCATACCCGGTCGATCGTCTATCTTCTAGAAAGTTCCGTGGTTTGCCTTCGCGCTTCTATAGTAAGGCCGGTAAACATTCGAGAAGATTCTATTCTAGAACATTCCATACCCGGTCGATCGTCTATCTTCTAGAAAGTTCCGTGGTATGCCTTCGCGCTTCTATAGTAGGGCCGGTAAACATTCGAGAAGGTTCTATACTAGAACATTCCATACCCGATCGATCGTTTATCTTCTAGAAAGTTCCATTGCATTCCCGATTATGTTTGTCTCTGTGAGCATGTTCTATCTCTGTCAGTCAGCACGCCTAGAAGTTTCTAGATACATATCGATCTATCTTTTATCTCTGGAAGGTGCTCACTATTTTTGTCTCTTTCTTATCGTGCTATCTCACTCACTCCTATTGAAAATTTAGTCACATATTGAAGTATGCTTCAAAGGCCCATAAGGGGTCCTGAAAACGCCTGAAAACGGGTTTTCAGGTTATGGTGTGGTTCGATAGAGGGTAGCCTGAAACGGACTGAAAACATGTTTCAGGCGCCTGAAAACGGACTGAAAACATGTTTCAGGCGCCTGAAAACAACGGCAACTTGAGTAAAATTTCGATATTCTAGTATGTGATAGAGCACCTTCTGAAACGCGCTGAACTGCGTTTTTAGGCTGCTGAAAACGCTTCTAAGGCCAAGAAAACCACGCCGGAAGTTTCTTATACCATCGGCGTAACAATATTATCTATCTAGTAATCACGTCGGGGGACCGCAAAATATATCTAGTAAGTAACGCTCTACGTATTCGGTCGGTAAATAATTAAATAGATATATAACTTAATTGTGTTCCCCGACGTGACGACGCTTAAATCAAAATATTGCTAGATTTATCAAAGTTAGGACCAACCAACACATTTTATTTTTTACTTTTTGGAGGTATTTGTCGGGGGCTATTTAAATTTTTAATTTTATTTTTAAAATAAAATAATTTGTATTTTGTCGCTTACTTCGACAATTTCTAAGCGACTAATTGCATGCGGGCGCAGCGCATTCACGACTTTGATGACAAGATATAAAGACTAGCTAATTGAGCCCGGGGAGCGCCCCGCGTTTACGTATAGACCACGCCTCCCATTGTTTGATTCATTTTCGATGTAGCGCCTTAGCATGTGTATCTGTGTATCTGTCTGTGGCATCATAGCTCCCAAACGAATGGATCGATTTTGATGCGGTTTTTTTTGTTTGAAAGCTGACATGATCGAGATGGTTCTTTCTTAGATATAATTTATGAAGATCTATTCTGGCGTTTGAAGATCATCAGCTTATTTCGTAGTCGATGAAGGGATCTCACCAACTTTAACAAATACGAATGATTTCAAATTTGGTATATTATTTCTTTGGTGCTATTTCTATGATATGGTAACCTGGATCTGATGCTGCATCATTTAGTAGTCTGGGCGATACCCAACTCCTCAGCAACTTACTGCTGAATGATACTGATTCGAAATTTACTGTTACTTTGATGATGCTCGTATTGCTACGACAGGTAACATTAACCTGAGACGCATTGGTGCGCGCGGTCAGCGAACGATTGCTACGATTAAGCAACGTTCGCTGCGGTCAGTCTTATGATGGGTGACCAAAATTCGAAAAATCTCGAGCTGCTCCGTGCTTCGAAAGGCACGTTGAACAGTGGATTCTGCGACTGATCTCACCCCGGTTAGTCGGCCAACCGTCCCATATGGGATGGGACTATGCGAGTGAAGGAACAGAGAGTCCACTTGTGTTTGCGCAGAGACTTTTGCACTATAATATCTCGCAGATGGCTAGTCTCTGTTGAGATTGGCCGCCGTGACCGATTATCGGTTAGGAGGACATAATTGTTATATATAATACTAGCTTCTGCCCGCGACTTCGTCTGCGTTCACTTCAGAATTGGGTCTAAAGCTTCGCTCGTTAACAATTTTTAATCTTCCCATGGGAACTATTTGAGAGATCATTAAGGAATTTAAAGTACATGTCCTTTTCCATAACATAGGTGACATGCATACCAAATTTCAAAGCTGCCCGCGGCTTAGCTCGTAAACAATTTTAAATTTTCCCTCGGGAACTTTCCATGTTCATTTCCATGTCAAAGGCTACATGCATGCCAAATTTCATCCAAATCCGTTCAGCCGTTTTTGCGTGATTGAGTAACAAACATCCAAACATCCACACTTTCACATTTATAATAGTGCGTTTTGCTCCTTTACCATTTTACGATCGCTTACCGTTTTGCTTTTTTACCATTCCGCGCCTAAAGGGCATAGAACATGTCCTATGCCAACCTAGATCACGTTAGTTGTGCTTAATATCAATTTGGGATTCTGCCCCTAGTCATCCAAAGCCTTATTTTGTAGGTAATAAATAGATTCCTGTTAAGTCCTTTTATCAGCTGGATAATAACTGGATTCACAGGATGTAAAATGACTAAACGTTGTTATTAGGCATGCTTATTATATAGATTGGATTTTAATTTCTCTTTAATTCTCTTTAATTGGATAATCAAAAAGTAAAATTCGTAATACGCACCATTTCGTTACCAAAAGCACAGATTAGGGAGTCAATCCATTCCACAGATATACATATAGATTTTTACCAAACCATAGAATATCTTAACAGGTACTTCCTTATCAAAAACTTAGACAAAAACATCTGATTAACTTTATTAATACAGAATGCAATGAAACAATCAACAAACAAAAACCACAACATAATTATAATAAGCAATTCAACAATTTTTTACATAATCACATATAAGTAATCAAGAATACAATAATTTGTTATAGAATCACATATAATCAACAATTTATTACAGATCTAATTTTACCACCTTTTTTCTCACTCTTGTGCTTCTCCTTAACATTACAGGAGAACTATTGTTTGAGAGATTAATACAAGAATCACTAGAATTAACATTATCTGAATTATTACTCATATCAACCTGTGGTTGTAATATTGATAATCATTTATTACTTTCATTCTTTAAATCACATGATAAATTCTTGTGGCTCTGAAATTGATCCACTACTGGTTCCTTTGTTGATCTCTGAAATCACTGAGTGGTCAGCAGGAGGTAAATGGCCTATTTCCGAGGAAATTTCTGTTTGTAGCGGGACTTCCTCCCCAAATTAAGAAAAACTTAATTGATTAATATGTCTACGCCAGATTTCCCCTGTGTCCAAAGCAACTTCATAATGTAATTAGCCGACCTTTTTTATCACCTTACCAAATTTTCATTTTGTTGAATTTGTATAGTTTCTAGCCGAAACTCTGTCACCTACGACTAAACTACTTTTTTTCATGAAATTAAATTTTTATCGTACAAAAAAAATTAACATTATTTCTGCTGGTGACTTGCTTGTTGCGGGATGTGGGGTATTCTATAGGTATTGAAAAAGAATTTTATTAAAATTTCCAGATATAAGTATAAGTAACTGTTTCAATTTTGGGTTTATAAATTGTGGACCATTGTCGCTTTCTACAATTTTTGGGTAACCGAAACGAGAAAAAATTGAGTCTAATGCTGCTATTGTACTATCTGTATCAATCTTATTAAGAACGACCACTTCCGGCCATTTACTATTATGTGCATCTACAACTAATAAAAAAATACGTACCCCCAAAAACCTCTCAGCAAAATCAATATGCACTCTTTCCCATGGTTTACTGGGGTATTCCCAATGGTGTGTCAGGGTCTCTGGAGGGTTATTCCTATGTAGACAACAATATGTTCAATTGCTTACGAAATTCTTAATATGCTGCTCTATGCCTGGCCACCAGCAAAAACTACGTGCCTTAGACGGACGACTATGCTACCGTTTGTAGCGGAAGCAAAGGCACTTACAAAAAAAATATTACTTAAAAAAAATTACTTAAATGGAAATAATTTTCATCCCTGATAACTAGTTATGAAACAGTGAAAAAGAAAGTCTCTTTTGGAAACTGGTTATCATACATTAGTTACAAATGCAGAAAAATCTTCTGCTTTGATAATTAGTTACGAAACAGTGAAAAAATTTCTTTTTAAGTAAGTAACCAGTTATCAAACAGTCAGTTATCAATATGGCTGAAGGGGATTTTATTTACTTCGTTTTGGTCTAATCAATAAATCTTTAAAAATAACTTTTTCTATAAAACCGGAGATTTTAAGAGCAAATAG
Source organism: Schoenobius gigantellus (assembly GCA_963935595.1). Classification (NCBI taxonomy): domain Eukaryota; kingdom Metazoa; phylum Arthropoda; class Insecta; order Lepidoptera; family Crambidae; genus Schoenobius; species Schoenobius gigantellus. The sequence continues at coordinate 5,056,486 of OZ012549.1, forward strand.
CGTCCTCTATTAACGCGTAGCCAAACTAAATCGAAATCAACAGCACTGTGAAGAAAGCAAGAACCGACTTTTTGTGACAAGACAGCGAGATGGTGCGAATTTTATATTTTTTACAAGCTTTTATTTAGCTTGCACAGGAGCGCGTTCAGAGAGACCTTAGAATGTCAGAGCAAGTTACAACCGAACAACCGTCGAATTTGATGGTTGTAAAACGCTCTGACGTTTATTATTGAAATACTCTTACGTAATTGCATGATATTGGAGACATAATCTAATAACGTCATCTGTTAAAAATACTTTAATTGTTGTTCTGAGGTTAAAAAGAGACAGAAATGAAAAATGTGAAAGAGGGAGATAAAAGATTTTGTGACTGCAATGCGTTCAACACCTTAGAGCGAGTTAAAAAACAATCGAACGAATCCGAGGCTCTGAACGCGCTCCTGTATAGTATGTCGATACTTCGGGGAAGAAAGGTCGTAAAAGCCAAAGTGGCAACTTTACAGGAGAGGCAAAAAACGAATTGAAAAAAATGTAATCACTGATAACTTTTTTATTTATACACTTATATTAACCTGAAAAACAGGTATAGAGCAAAACCGATAGAGGCTCCCATAGCACCATTACCGCCAGAACGAAAGGCGCCTCTTCACAATGGCCCATGATGGCCCATCAAATGATCGTCCATCATTGCCGCCATGATCGGGCAACTCTCCACACAATCGTGAACATTCATTTACTAACTGTTTACTGTTATGATAAGACGTCTATCAAAAATATTTTACAAAAACTAAAAACCGACTTCAAAAACACTGAAAAGTTAAAAATAATATAAGAATAGGTACAAACAAGATCACACTTCTATATTGAAGTCGGTGCCAAACGATGATCTCCTCGAAAGTCTTAAAATTTGTCACCGACTTCAATATAGAAGTGTGATGTTGTTTGTACATACCTATTCTTATATTATTTTTAACTTTTCAGTGTTTTTGAAGTCGGTTTTTATTTTTTGTAAAATATTTTTTAATTTTTTAGTGAATGTAATCTTATTAGTGAAAGAAACCCTAATTTAAAAAATCGATGAAAACGCTAATTTTAAGTAAATTAGCGTTTTCCTCGATTTTCTTGGGATCCCATCATCAGATCCTGATTTTGGTAACCTTGGAGTAACTTAACCTAGTTACATGAGCTGTACGCCCCACCCAAATAACAAATAAATTCAAGTTGTCACATGCGACTTGACGCGACATTTTAAAGTGGCTTAGGATAGTCAAAAAATTAGGTAGTAAAAGCCATTTTTTCGCGAATATTGTAACTTTGGATAATTATACAGATCGAAAGAGCGTGAAATTCTGAACAAAACTGCATTATTAAGTCAATTCAGCCCAAAATGGCTTTTAGGACCTTTCTTCCCCGAAGTATCGATGTATGTATGTTCAGGTCAAATTTTGCGAGTTATATTTGACCCACTTCCCGGTTTCCGATTCAGCTGAAATTTTGCATGCATATGTGTATCGCGTGACAATGCAATATTATGATGACATGGAGCTGATCTGATGCTAGAGCTGGAAAGTGGCCATAGGAACTCCGCAATAAAACGACACGACCCCATCGAGTTCGGGCTTGTTTGATTTGTATTGACGATTACTTTGGACCTTTATGGTAACCAAGATCTGATGCTGGAGCTGGAAGGTGGCCACAGGAACTCCGGAGTAAAGCGACACAACCCCATCGAGTTTGGACTTGTTCCATTTGTATTAACGAGTACTTTGTTTGGTCCTGTATGGTAACCAGGATCTGATGCTGGACTAAGGTGGTCATAGGAACTCCGCAATAAAACAACACAACTCTATTTAGTTTGGGCTCGTTTGATTCGTATTGACGAGTAATTTGATCCTATATGATAACCATGGTCTGATGCTGGAGCTGGAAGGTGGTCATAGGAACTCCGCAATAAAATAACACAATCCCATCGAGTTTGGGCTCGTTTGATTTGTATTGAAGAGTACTTCGATCCTTTATTATGGTAACGAGGGTGTGATGCTGAAGCTGAAAGGTGGCCATAGGAACTTCGCAATATAACTACACAACCCTTTCGAGTTTGGCCTCATTTTGTTCGTATTGACAAGTAATTTGATCATATATGGTAACCAGGCTCTGATACTGGAACTGGAAGGTGGCCATAGGAACTTCACAATAAAACGACACAACCCCATTGAGTTTGGGCTCGTTTGATTCGTCTTGATGAGTCAGTCCCGTCAGCAGTGGCCTTAATGCCCTGGATTGGTGCATTCGAAATTGCTCATTAAGGAATCTCGCCCGGAGGTGCAATGCGAAACCTTCAACTAAGCAGAAGCCAACTAAGGTCACTTACTAGAGCCTTAACTGGTCACTGCAAACTCAACAAACATCTGCACATCGGCTTGACCAATCCCGTTTCCAGATTTTGTGGTGAGGGTGATGAGCACCAATCCACATTCTTTGTGAGTGCTATGCTCTCATCCACGTCCAGGAGTCGAGCTCTAGGTGGTCTCTGTTTACCACCTTTCCAGATAGCATTGTAAACTTGCATCAGACTTGCAACATGTTTAATATGTCAAAAGTGAAGGTTTGTCGCAAACTTGCATGACAAGTCTACACACTTGAGGCAAGTATAAATCAAACTTTCTAGTTTCCCAGCGACAAGCTTGTATGATGTTTGCTATTTCAAGCGGTATACAATGTTGATAAAACGAACTTGCATCATGCGTGATTTTGCAATGTATGTACAATATTGCCCCAGCAAAATTAATCCTATGAATCCATGTCTAAAACATAATGAAAAATTACTCTAACAGAAATATTCTGCAGTAATTTTTTAATTATATTTTAGATGTGGATTCATAGCATTATTAATGCTATGAATGGAAACTTCAGTGAAAACTTCAAACAATTGTTACTTAACAGAACAAGGTATATTCTGCTCATGAAACTATGTATGATAGACCTAACTGTTCAGTTTCATGTGTAGATTGTGACCCTTTTAATATAAATATGTTAATGACAGGAAGAAAAGTCTAAAAGTTTTAAAGAGGTTTTTCAGACATTTATGTACTTGTTTCAGTAAGTTGCAATAAGTAATGAAATATGTATTGGTATATATTATAAAATAAAACATTTTTTTGCCTTGAATCCAGAACAATTTTGATTCTTTTCAATAAGTATTTTCTTTCAATAAATAAAAAGCATTATTATATTTAGCAATTACCTATACAGTTTTGCATATTAAATAGAAACAACCAAAGGAAAGGATATGCAATATTAATGTTAACCATCTTCTCATTATAACTTTTGCTCATTCAGCCAGTCACTATAATTATTTCTTTTCTTCAGTGAAATCTTGATAGACTTATTTCCAGATTTCTGGAAAAAAATGTGTCTTATTTTGGATATTTGTTTGTGATTCATTTACACTCTACTATAGTGGGCAAAGGAACCACAAGAAAATGTGTTATTTCTACGAGAACAATGACACACGAGCGAAGACAATCAACAACTAGTAAATATATTACTTACGAAAGGTTAATGAACAATTGCTTGTTAGAAGTCTTCTTTGGTTTTCCAGTTAAAGAATATAGCCCTACAACATCATCCAGTGATATTCTTCTCAACATATTGGCTACATCGTAGAATTCTGCACCGGTGTGAAGTTAGCAGCCAAAAGTAGCAGCCGATGTATAACCCGACCAATTTAAGAAGTAGTTATACAATCTTCAAATAAAACTAGTTAATTCAGCCTTTAAAACATTAGAATATATGTCACATTGCCTAAAGAACATAAAATAAGATCATTAAAAATTCCATTCTAACTAATATAAATGAAAATAGTATTAAATCAATGAGATGATATTTTCAAACATGAAAACTGTGGCGCCTAGTATCAATTTGTAGGCTCCTAACTATCTTGATATGCTCAAAACCTTTCAGAAAAGCCTAAATTTATTATTTTATGATACCTATATCACCCAGAAACCAAGTCCATTAACTAAAAAAAATCAGAGTAAATGTATGAAATATCGTGTCACAAGGTTTCTTAACGAAATCCTCCGAAACAACACGACCGATTTTTATGAATATTTTTGTGTATTTTTGGCAGGCCTCAGAATAGGCCATAGGCTATATTTTATATCACTTGGTGATAAGGCCGGCCCTCTTCAGATTTTTTTTGGTTAATTGGGTGAATTTCAACAGGTCCATTAAAATGTTCATATCCGTGGATTATTTTAATCTTAAAGTTTTTTTAAAAAAATATTTGCGTTTTTTAAAGTTTAAGATAATGTATGTATACTTGATTAATATCTAGCAGATAACTTAAAAAACAAACGAGATATACAATATTAAAAATTTCGTGCCACGGCGATGAAATATGCGTGCATGGCAATGAAACAAGCGTCCACGGCAATGAAACAAGCATCCACGGCATTATTAAAATCAGACTGTAGTATGTGTGTGTGCGTATGTGCTTGCGTGCATGTTTGTGGATGCGCGTGTGTACGTGTATGTGTGTGTGTATGTAAGGTATCAATTTGTAAGGTTAACATGGATTTTTTTTGTAGTTGACTATACAGTAAAAACTCATCAATTCTTGAAACATATTAATTTTTGAAGATGAATGTTGAAAATATTTATAGTGAAAGTAGGAAGCGTACCGCTTTAGGACTTACTCCAAGATCTAGAATAGCTCAAAACCTTGTTAGAAAATGAAAATTTGTACATGTTTTGAGAGGTATAAAATTTTATTGAGGCTAGAAGCCGCATCTTTGAAAACGAGTATGAAAATATTGAGACTGTGGTCTCTGCCATATAAACAAAGGCGCGTACCACTTTGTGGCCTACTTGGTATTCTAGATACGCTTTAGGCCTTTCATAAAAGCCTAAATTTATCACACAGCAGACAAAACAATAACTAGCAAAATATTGGAGTAATTACATTAAATAACAAACGCAAATAATAATTATTTTTACAGTCGACAAAGCACGTGTACCACCTGATGACTTCCTCTATAGCCTAAAACAGTTCATAATCTTTCTAGAACATGTATATTTAAAGTTGTGTTGAGGGGTTTTTACACCCGTTCAGGCTAGCAGCCGCATCTTAGCAAACGAGTACCAAAATTTTAAGATTGTGCTTTCTACCATAAAAACCAAGCAGCGTACCACTTTGCCGTCCAGTTAGTGTGCTAGCCATACTCGAAAGCTTTCAGAAAAGTCTAAACATTTAGGCATATCTAGGGGATTAGACACTTCTATCACCCAGCAGCCAAATCATTACTTAGAAAATTCTAAGAGAAAATATATTCATTTTAATAGATGAACGTTGAAAATATTTATAGTGAAAGTAGGAAGCGTACCGCTTCAGGACTTACTTCAAGATCTAGAATAGCTCAAAACCTTTTAAGGAAATAGAAATTTGTACATGTTTGGAGAGGTATAAAATTTTATTGAGGTTAGAAGCCGCATCTTTGAAAACGAGTATGAAAATATTGAGACTGTGGTCTCTGCCATAAAAACAAAGGCGCGTACCACTTTGTAGCCTACTTGGTACTCCAGATACGCTTTAGGCCTTTCATAAAAGCTTAAATTTATTGGAATAACTAGGGGATAAGATACTTTTATCACACAGCAGCCAAAACAATAACTAGCAAAATATTGGAGTAATTACATTAAATAACAAACGCAAATAATTATTATTTTTACAGTCGACAAAGCATGTGTACCACCTGATGACTTCCTCTATAGCCTAAAACAGTTCAAAATCTTTCTAGAACATGTATATTTAAAGTTGTGTTGAGGGGTTTTTACCCCCGTTCAGGCTAGCAGCCGTATCTTAGCAAACGAGTACCAAAATTTTAAGATTGTGCTTTCTACCATAAAAACCAAGACGCGTACCACTTTGCCGTCCAGTTAGTGTGCTAGCCATACTCGAAAGCTTTCAGAAAAGTCTAAACATTTAGGCATATCTAGGGGAATAGACACTTCTATCACCCAGCAGCCAAATCATTACTTAGAAAATTCTAAGAGAAAATATATTCATTTTTATAGATGAACGTTGAAAATATTTATAGTGAAAGTAGGAATCGTACCGCTTCAGGACTTACATCAAGATCTAGAATAGCTCAAAACCTTGTTAGAAAATGAAAATTTATACATGTTTTGAGAGGTATAAAATTTTATTGAGGCTAGAAGCCGCATCTTTGAAACCGAGTAGAAAAATATTGAGACTGTGGTCTCTGCCACAAAAACAAAGGCGCTTACCACTTTGTGGCCTACTTATTATTCTAGATACGCCTAAGGTCTTTCATAAAAGCTTAAACTTATTGGAATAACTAGGGGATAAGATACTTTTATCACACAGCAGCCAAAACAATAACTAGCAAAATATTGGAGTAAATACATTCAACAAGAAACGCGAATGTTGATTATTTTTTCAGTCGATAAAGCACATGTACCATTAGATGACTCTCTCTGTAGCCTAAAACATTTCAAAATCTTTCTAGAACATGTATATTTAAAGTTGTGTTGTGGGGTTTTTACATACGTTCAGTCCAGCAGTCTTAGCAAACGAGTACCAAAGTTTTAAAATTGTGTTCTCTACCATAAAAACTAAGACGCGTACCACTTTGCCGTCCAGTTAGTGTGCTAGCCATATTGAAGAGCTTTCAGAAAAGTCTAAGCATTTAGGAATATCTAGGGGATTAGACACCTCTATCACCCAGCAGCCAAATCATTACCTAGAAAAATCTAAGAGAAAATATATTTATTTTTAAAGATGAATGTTGAAAATATTTATAATGAAAGTAGGAAGCGTACCACTTTAGGACTTACTTCAAGATCTAGAATAGCTCAAAACCTTGTTAGAAAATGAAAATTTGTACATGTTTTGAGAGGTATAAAATTTTATTGAAGCTAGAAGCCGCATCTTTGAATACGAGTATGAAAATATTGAGACTGTGGTCTCTGCCATAAAAACAAAGTCGCGTACCACTTTGTGGCCTACTTACTATACTAGATACGCTTAAGGCCTTTCATAAAAGCCTAAATTTATTGGAATAACTAGGGGATAAGGTACTTTTATCACACAGCAGCCAAAACAATAATTAGCAAAATACTGGAGTAAATACATTCAACAAAAAAGGCGAATGTTGATTATTTTTTCAGTCGATAAAGCACATGTACCATTTGATGACTCTCTCTGTAGCCTAAAATATTTCAATATCTTTCTAGAACATGTATATTTAAAGTTGGGTTGAGGGGTTTTTACACCCGTTCAGTCCAGCAGCCGCATCTTAGCAAACGAGTACCAAAATTTTAAAAATGTGTTCTCTACCATAAAAACCAAGACGCGTCACACTTTGCCGTCCAGTTAGTGTGCTAGCCATACTTAAGAGCTTTCGGAAAAGTCTAAACATTTAGGCATATCTAGGGGATTAGACACTTCTATCACCCAGCAGCCAAATCATTACCTTTTTTTTTTTCTTTTTTCTTTTTTTTTTCTCGGGGGGAAATGCGTAAACGCACCGTACCCGCCGTTGGCTACACGGCGAGCGTGTGTGGGGCTCTCCGGGCAGAGTGCCAGGCCTACCCACTAAAGCCCCCCGTTGTTCTCCCTGCCCTTTTGGGCGCGCTAGGTAAGGTCCACACTGCGACTCCACTACCCACGCGCCCGAGCCAAATCATTACCTAGAAAAATTTAAGAGAAAACATATTTATTTTTAAAGATAAATGTTGAAAATATTTATAGTGAAAGTAGGTAGCGTACCGCTTTAGGACTTACTCCAAGATCTAGAATAGCTCAAAACCTTGTTAGACAATGAAAATTTGTAAATGTTTTGAGAGGTATAAAATTTTATTGAGGCTAGAAGCCGCATCGTTGAAAACGAGTATGAAAATATTGAGACTGTGGTCTCTGCCATAAAAAAAAGGCGCGTACCACTATGTGGCCTACTTGGTATTCTAGATACGTTTAAGGCCTTTCATAAAAGCCCGAACTTATTGGAATAACTAGAGGACAAGATACTTTTATCACACACCAGCCAAAACAATAACAAGCAAAATATTGGAGTAAATACATACAACAAAAAACGCGAATGTTGATTATTTTTTTAGTCGATAAAGCACAGGTACCATTTGATGACTCTCTATGTAGCCTAAAACATTTCAAAATCTTTCTAGAACATGTATTTTTAAAGTTGTGTTGAGGGGTTTTTACACCCGTTCATCCAGCAAACTAGTACCAAAATTTTAAAATTGTGTTCTCTACCATAAAAACCAAGACGCGTACCACTTTGCCGTCCAGTTTGTGTGCTAGCCATTCTCAAGAGCTTTCAGAAAAGTCTAAATATTTAGGCATATCTAGGGGATTAGACACCTCTATCACCCAGCAGCCAAATCATTACCTAGAAAAATCTATTGAAAATATATTCATTTTTAAAGATGAATGTTGATTATATTTATAATAAAAGTAGGAAGCGTACTGCTTTAAATTAACTCCACCTTCTAGAACAGCTCAAACTCTATTTAGAAAATGTAAACTTGAAGATATATAGAGAGGTCTTAAAAATTTGTTTAGGCTAGCAGCCGCGTCTTTGTAAACTAGCATCAAAATATTGAGACAGTGGTCTCTGCCATAAAAACCAAGGCACGTACCACTTTGTGACCTACTAAGTATTCTAGATATGCTTAGAGCCTATTATAAAAGCCTAAATTTATTGGAATAACCAGGGGATAAGATACTTTTATTACACAGCAGCTAAATAAATAACTATCAAAATATTTGAGAAATTATATTCAATAACAAACGCGAATGATGATTATTTTTACAGTCGATAAAGCACGTGTACCACTTGATGACTTCTTCTGTAGTCTAAAACAGTTTTAAATCTATCTAGAACATCTATATTTATAGTTGTGTTGAGGGATTTTTACACCAGTTCATGCTAGCAGCCGCATCATAGCAAACGAGTACCAAAATATTGAGATTGTGGTCTCTACCATAAAAACTAAGGCGCGTACCACTTTGCCGTCCAGTTAGTGTTCTAGCTATACTCAAGAGCTTTTAGAAAAGTCTAAACATTTAGGAATATCTAGAGGATTAGATACTTCTATCACCCAGCAGCCAAATCATTACCTTGAAAAATATAAGTGAAAATATATCCCTATTTAAAGATGAATGTTGATTAGATTTATAGTAAAAGTATGAAGCGTACCACTTAAGAACTAACTCCATTGTGTAGAATAGCGAAAAAAAGCTTTTTAGAAAATGTAAATTTGAAGATATATAGAGAGGTCTAAAAATTTGTTTAGGTTAGCAGCCGCATCTTTGAAAACGAGTATGAAAATATTGAGATTCCGGTGGTCTCTGCCATAAAAACCAAGCCGCGTACCACTTTGTGGCCTACTTAGTATTCTAGATATGCTTACAGCCTATCATAAAAGCCTAAATTTATTGGAATAACCAGGGGATAAGATAGTTATATCACACAGCAACTAAATCAATAACTAGCAAAATATTTGAGTAATTACATTCAATGAAAAACGCGAATGATGATTATTTTTACAGTCGATAAAGCACGAGTGTACCACTTGATGACTTCTTCTATTGCCTAAAACAGTTCTAAATCTATCTAGAACATCTATATTTAAAGTTGTGTTGAGGGGTTTTTACACTAGTTCAGGCTAGCAGCCGCATCATAGCAATAGAGTACCAAAATATTGAGATTGTGGTCTCTACCATAAAAACTAAGGCGCGTACCACTTTGCCGTCCAGTTAGTGTTCTAGCTATACTCAAGAGCTTTTAGAAAAGTCTAATGTTATGATAAAGAAAATTTCACTTTATGCTCTAGAACATAAATAGTAGATTAGTAGCTTAGGGCTGTAAGGCATCAATTGCAGCCCGAGATAATTATCGATTATATATTTCGACGATGCAATAGGTGCTTACACCCGAGCTAACTACTCTGCTTTACATCTCGATTGTGAGGTAAGTAGGTCCTTATTACCCCCAAATGGGGCTTGTAGGTGACCAATAAGCGCTCTAGTGTAATAATGTAGCGTGGAAAGCCCTAGGGCGGTAAGTAATAAAAAAAAAACACTTCACTATTTCAAAAAGTTCGCGTACATCTAACCATCATACTGGCAATAAATTACTTACAGCCTCAGGGATTTTCTAGCTACATTATTACCCTAGAGCGCTAATTGGTCACCTACAAGCTCCATTTGGGGGTAATAAGGACTTTCATTACTTTCGCTAATTACTCATTTTATTTCGTTTGAATTTTTTGTTTCGTTTTTGTATTTTTAAATTTAATTTAATTAAATTAAATTATATTATTGCTAATATTAGTTTTTTGTTTTAATACTTTCGCTAATAACTCATTTTATTGCGTTTGCATTTTTGTTCGTTGTTGTATTATAAAGTTAAATTTAATTAATTTAGTCAGACGCCAACTATTAGACTTAAGTCCCATTGTTTGTTTGTTAATTTTTTTATTATACTTTAATCACTTTATTTTAATTATAATTAATATTTTCGAAAAAGCATAATTTTTATGATAATATTTTATTTCAAATTATTTTTTATAATTAAGTGTTATTGTTTATTTCAGGTGTTCTTTTTACCACTAAATTTGTAACACAGTTACACATAATTGATTTAGTGTAAATCAACCACAATTGTTTTATAGTGGTTTTTATTTTATTATTTCAAAGTTAATTGGATTGATGCTGTACAATTTACAGCTATCCTAATCGATTGTATCATCTTTTGAAGAAAGAAATCATAGCTTAGCTATCAACTATATTTATTATTTTTCGTTAATTTTATTTTTCTTAATCTATTTCAAATATGGGTTCAATAAAAAAATCTAATAAGTATATGTTTTATACAACTCAAGAACGTTATTACAACGCATAACCTTCCACTACTGCCAGTCTCTCATCGACAGTCGCAATCATTATTTTACAAATTCATATGTGAAAAGCTGCAAATTAAAAATAATTCTAAAAATAGGTTGAGAATTTATAGAAAATGGCAGCAAGTCGGCAGCGTGGTTAGAGCTGATCAGCAACACGTGACGATAAATAAGAAGTTTAAAACTCCTGCAGCAAAAGAGTCTATTCAAACATGTGGATACCGATTTTAAAATTCCTTTAGACCAACTAAATGATAAACCAACCAGCTTATCAACGGAACCAAAGCCTGTGAATGCAGAAATATCACCGACCAATTTAACGATTCCCAAATGCGTATTAAATATTTCGAGCGCGAAAATTCGAACATCATTTTGCCGTTTAACTCACAAAATATATTTCATCTTCAAAAGCAACGTAAAGCTTATGGAATTGAAGGAAAGTTTATTCTTCAAAAAGATATCTTATCAGAAATTTTCCAAAATGGTAAATTAGTAAAAAAATATATCCCTACATATTAAGAAAAAAAATGTATGCTAATGTTAATAACACTTGTCTAATAGTTTTTAAATATGTTAAGTATCACAAGCATATCGTCAAAATTAATGCAAAATGTAAGCACAGGGATTGCAAAACTTTTAAAATTGAAATTGACTTATCAAATGGAAATACCGAGGTTTTCAGTAGTGATGTGAACTATTGTCACAAAGATATGTTAACCCTGCCTGTAACTGGAGTAGAAAGAGATATATTTTAAAATGAAGAATTAAATGAGCGAGCCATGAATTTAAAAAATAAACATTTATACGCAGTTAAAGAAAATGTGTCAACCACAAAAAGTTTACATTCAGTAAAATCTGATAGCACTTACCGTAAAATTAGATCCGAAGCCATGTCTGCTAAAGATCGATCTAAGAACGATATATTGGATTTGTATCTGTTTCAAAAAGATCATCCAAACTATGTCCAGGAGGTGAGCTTTCCATTTGCTGTTAAAATGGACAGCACCGATCAACTAAAATTAGTTCAAAATTGTATCGAAAAGCCACTTTTACACTTTGATGCCACCGGTAGTGTGGTAAGAAAACCAAGATTAGACGACAAAAAACACGACAAATGCAAACGGGTACTGTATTACTGTGGTGTAGTTAATGTAGCACATCGCGTTTGTCCAGTGTTTAGTATGGTTTCATCAAAACACGACACCAATGCAATATTTAAAATATTACACGATTTTCGTACTTTTGCAGAAAATAAAAAAGCGTGGCCTGCATTTTCTGGAGTGGTAACCGATTTTTCTTTTGCCAATATAAATGCATTAACACGTGCTTTCAATAATTGCAATTTAACAGAATATTTAGTAAGATGTTATGAAATTGTCACATCTACAAATAATAATTATGTGAGCATGCCTACTGTACCGATATATTTATGTTGTGCTCATTACTTAAAAATGTTGAGTTTAGATGCTAAAAAGTGTTATGGCGATAAAGACGCTTTTAATAATATAATCGAAGTACTAGCAAATATGATGATGTCGACAAACATATATGAAGTTGATACATTCATGAAAATCATATATATTTTAACTAATACTCCCTATTTAAACGAAAGTGTCTCACTTTCAAAGTAATCGTTAAAATGTATTGTAGATAACAAAAAAAATATACTAACCGATATTAATAACGACATTAAAAGCTTTGAAGTTGAACAAGTTGTCATAGATTACATTGATTATGATTCTATAAATAAAAACAGCCCATTTTACAAAAGATTTTTGAATTTATTTATTAACACAAAAATCGATCTCACAGGAATTACAAAAAATTATTTATATAAACCACAGTTTTGTCATATTATATTGACTAAATATGTTCCGCTAATTCCTCTGTGGTCAAATTTACTCAAAAAAGAAAGAGTAAGTAATGTGGTTGTTGAGAATTATTTCGGTTTTTTTAAATATTATTTTAAACAACATACCAAATTTGAAATGTTCGCAATTTTTAAGACGAGAAAGAGAATTTGTTTTAGCCAAAACAAAAGAATTAAAACACAAAATAAAAAAAACACGATTAACAAAAGAAGTAGAAGAATCATGGCAAAAACGGGCACCCAAACGAAACCTGACTCATTTTGATGGGCGACATATACAAAAAATAAAGCGTATTGACATAAATATTATGGCACCAGTTTCTCCGAGTACAATCATTACTAGTGAACAAGAACTCACACAATGTATATATTGCAGACATGTCTCATTTATACAAGAAGCTGTTACTGACTGGGTTGAGTGTGATCGCTGTAACCGATGGATTCACAAACAATGCATCGATTATGAAGTTACATCGCAACAGATATTTAAATGTGATTTATGCGTATTAAAATTGCAAACCAGAAACAATTCAGAGGTGCTAAATGCCATTGAGGATTTTCAAACTAAGGAAACTAAGGATTTTCAAACTGCCACAGTCACATTATCGCTTTTCGAAAATGGATTGGTTGAAGACATAAATTACTACACACAAATGCCATCAAAGAAGGGATATGTAGTTATAAAGCAAAATGATTTAAATCATAGCCTAAAAGAATTACTAATAGAAGATTTTCAGTCGTTAGACAAACAAAACTATCTAACAAATTTTGTGATTGACCACGTAATGTCAATATACAATATATATATTTAAAAAAAATAAGGTTATATGCAAGGAATTTGCCGATTGTATTCTATTAAGTACGGAAAAAGATACCATTTTTGCTATTTGCCTAGAGTCACACTACACATTAGCGATTCTGTCTCTAAAGAATAAAACAATAGAAATTCTCGATCCGATGGGTAACGAGCAAGCTTTAGCACCATTGTATTTACATGCAATGCAGAACTTACTGAAAATGCGCAAAATTGCAGTACATTTAACTGTGGTTTTATGAAGACACCAAAATCAGATAGACGCATATAATTGTGGAGTAATAATTTTATATATTTTTTAAGAAAGCGTTAACGGGGGCACTTTAGTAAATACAAAGAATTTTGATGACTATAGATCTGAATTAAAATATATATTATTACAAAATAGCTCTCAAATGTCCAAAAATTGTTTTATATGCGGAATTGAAATCATAACGGATTGCTACCATTGCAAATCATGTAATAATATGACCCACTACGATTGCTTATTAGATCACAAGATACTGAAAAATAAAAACCTACAAAAGAAATTTTCTAAGCCAGACTTATGTGAACTATGCTCAGTTTACCTCAAGACAAAATATTAAAGCTAGTTCACCGATGCTAACATCAAACAGATAGACAGATACCTATTGACTCAATATACGTTCATATTTGGTCAACCTTAAATAACAATAACAGCTATTTCATATTAGTGAGTGAAAAGAAACAACCAGGGTCTGATATGCAGATAAAATTGATCGTATTACCAGCATACCAGCTGTTGAAGACTCCAAACGTCTCTAACCAAACTACTATGTATACTAGTAGCATAAAATAACGGTAAACTAATGTCAGAATTACAAGTCGTTTATTTAAAATATCACTTTAAATGATATTAATCCTACAAAAGAACGATAAATTAACATTTATTATGAGATAGATTTTGAATTGTTCTAGGCTGTTAAACATTTACATTGAGATGGCTATCTACCATCATACTCATATGTAGTTGGCTTTAACAGCGGTGTCAAAGGTTCAGCTGCTAGGTGACATGAGTATCATATCCCCCCTAGATACACCGATAAATAACTTACAATATTAATTTATTGAAAAATAAATAAACAAATAACTTTCTGAAAGGTCTTCAGCATATCAAAAATAATAAGTAGACTACAAAGTGAGACACACCTTGGTTATTATAAGGGAGACGACGTTTACAAAGATGCGGCTGCTAGCCTGAACAAGTATGTAGACCCCTCATACATCTACAAATTTACATTTACTCTTAGATTTTTCTAGGTAATAATTTGGCTTCTGGGTGATAGAAGTGTCTATTCCCCTAGATATGCCTAAAGGTTAAGACTTTTCTGAAAGCTCTAGCTAGAGTATGGCTAGTACACTAACTTAACGGCAAAGTGGTAATCGCCTTAGTTTTTATGGTAGAGGCCACAGTCTCAATATTTTGGTACTCGTTTGCTATGTTGCGGCTGCTAGCATGAACGGGTGTAAAACCCCCTCAACACAACTTTAAATGTAGATGTTCTAGATAGATTTTGAACTGTTTAAGACTACAGAAGAAGTTATCAGGTGGTACACGTGCTTTGTCGACTGTAAAACTAATAATTATTTGCGTTCGTTATTTAATGTAATTACTCCAATATTTTGCTAGTTATTGTTTTGGCTGCTGTATGATAAAAGTATCTTATCCCCTAGTTATTCCAATAAATTTAGGCTTTTATGAAAGGCCTAAAGCGTATCTAGAATACCAAGTAGACCACAAAGTGGTACGCGCCTTTGTTTTTATGGCAGAGACCACAGTCTCAATATTTTCATACTCGTTTTCAAAGATGCGGCTTCTAGCCTCAATAAAATTTTATACCTCTCAACACATGTACAAATTTTCATTTTCTAACAAGGTTTCGAGCTATTCTAGATCTTGGAGTAAGTCCTAAAGCGGTACGCTTCCTACTTTCACTATAAATATTTTCAACATTCATCTTTAAAAATGAATATGTTTTCTCTTAAAATTTTCTAGGTAATGATTTGGCTGCTGGGTGATAGAAGTGTCTAATCCCCTAGATATGCCTAAATGTTTAGACTTTTCTGAAAGCTCTTATGGCTAGCACACTAACTGGACGGCAAAGTGGTACGCGTCTTGGTTTCTATGGTAGAGAACACAATTTTAAAATTTTGGTACACGTTTGCTAAGATGCGGCTGCTGGACTGAACGGGTGTAAAAACCACTCAACACAACTTTAAATATACATGTTCTAGAAAGATTTTGAAATATTTTAGGCTACAGATAGAGTCATCAAATGGTACATGTGCTTTATCGACTGAAAAAATAATCAACATTCGCGTTTTTTGTTGAATGTATTTACTCCAATATTTTGCTAGTTATTGTTTTGGCTGCTGTGTGATAAAAGTATCTTATCCCCTAATTATTCCAATAAATTTAGTCTTTTATGAAATACCATTAGCAGATCTCGAATACTAAGTAGGCCACAGAGTGGTACGCGCCTTGGTTTTTATGGCAGATACCACAGTTTCAATATTTTGATATTAGTTTGCAAAGATACGTCTGCCAGCCCGTACGGGTATCTAAACCCCTCAATATCACTATAAATATACTTTTTCCTACAAGATTTTTAGACGCTTTAGACTGTTAAGTAAGTCGTTAATTGGTACGCTCCCTACATTAATTTTGAAGCTAATCAACAGTCGCCTTTGTTATAGAATATTCTAGTTGTGTCCGCGAAATACGTTTCATCATATTAATTAACCAAAAAAGTTCTGAAGAGGGCCGGCCTTATCACCTAGTGGTATAAAACATAGCCTATGGCCTATTCTGAGGCCTACCAAAATTACACAAAAATATTTATAAAAATCGGTACTGTTGCTTCGGAAGATTTCGTTAACAAACCTTGTGACACGATATTTCTATATATTACATTTACTCTGATTATTTTTAAGTTAATGACTTGGTTTCTGGGTGAAATAGGTATCATAAAATAATAAATTTAGGCTTTTCTGAAAGGTTTTGAGCATATCAAGATAGTAAGGAGCCTACAAAATGATAGGCTGCACAGTTTTCATGTTTGAAAATATCATCTCATTGATTTAATACTATTTTCATTTATATAAGTGTTAGAATGGTATTTTTCAATGATCTTATCTTATTTTATGTTCTTTAGGCAATGTGACATATATTCTAACATTATAAAGGCTGAATTAACTAGTTTTATTTATAGATTTTATAACTACTTCTTAAATTGGTCGGGTTATACATCGGCTGCTACTTTTGGCTGCTAACTTCACACCGGTGAATTCTGCCACTAATACCAACTAAAAATAACACCTGAAAATAAAGGTTACATAAATAAAAAATTGTTTTTTAATGATATATTTAATTCATTTACTCTACAAGTACTTATATATAATTGTCTGTTTCTTCTGTTTTATTTTTAACTGTTCATTAAAGCAAGGATGATATTCGTCTATGATTAAAGTGATGAATAATTTTCTATTGGCATATATTCTGGGTTACGGACTGGAACAATTCAGTACCTATTTTATCATTGAATGTTTTATTACATTAGTTTTTGTGGGTATTGCAGTGGATAATTACATTTTAGGGTAAGAACATGTTCTGTCAATTCCGTAAATCTCCAATTTATTAAAAAACATGACGAATTTTTTAGGTACATCTTGTGGTGAAACCGCCCACAAACGATTAGAGAACATGTGAATTTGTATAGAGGAAAACTAGTCTTAGTACTATTCTTTTAATTATGAAAATATGAGCGGTGCATATACCGGGTGTAAATGAACACCCCAATAACATTTAAGGGGCATATAAGTTAAGTTAGATACTAAATGGACCTTTGGTGCTTGTCTGAGACCTAGAACCCCAATACTTTCAGAGTTATTTGATTTTAAACTGAAAGCAAAAACTTTCAAGTGACAACCATAATCAGCTCTTAACACAAAATAAATTTAAACACAAAATGACACGTGACAGACGTGAGCGTAGTATTCCTCGTACGCTTACGTATGGCTTTCGGCACTTAATACCAAAAAATAATTTATTTAGTTTGTATGACGTGAGCGTAGTATTCCTCGTACGCTTACGTAGAGCTGTCGGCACTTAATACCAAAAAATAATTTATTTAGTTTGTATGGGAAAAAAAGTAGGTTTGTTAGCCCTAATATTTTTCCTACAGAATCTCTACTTCTGATGGATACATACCCTTAAATGTTATTGGGGTATTCAGTTACACCCTGTATAAATGAATTAAATGAAGTGATAGCTAGCGCACAATAAATGGCATACTTCATTTTGAAAGCGCGTCACAACACAAGCGTATCGATTACACAGGTTAGGTACTATTGGTATAGTTAGTGGAAACAATTATCACAGTTTGTTTTGTTGACGCAACACACACAATAAAACAACTGACGTTATGCAAGAACAAGAAAACCTATCTCTATGAATATACAACTTTATTTTTTAATTAACAAAAAAAAATTGTGTATTGTTCAGACAAGCAAACTGAACAACTTTCACTATGGGACCAACGTTCAAATCGCAAAAAAAAATCAGCTGTTCCATACAAATGTTCAACATTCACTGAACTAGATGTATGAACAGCTGATCTTTTGAGATGACAAAGTAGGTCCCATAGTGAAAGTTGTTCAGTTTGCTTGTCTGAAAAAGCACACTAAATATTTTTGGTGATTAAAAATAACCTTGTATAATAAATACCTACCGGTACATTTCTGCCGCAAAAGAGTAGGGCTTGCATTGCCGTGTTGTGGTTGGACGGGTAAGACAAGTAGTGTATTTCTGGGTACTGCGGCGATGCACTAGTAACCACACCACAACCACACCACAGTAGTAGCCACTTCACTTACCATCGGGTGGGCAGCCTGCTTGTTTGCCAACTTAGTTGTATAAAAAAACCATAGGCCCACTCATTAGAATATAACCCTTTGTATAGGTTAATACTTAGCCAGTTAGCTTGCACTTTGCTTGCAGTCCAAAGTCTGCCGACCACATAACGAACTGCCGGCTATGGCCGATACCAGCTACCACAGCTACCGGCCACACAGGCCGCAGTTGACTGTTCATTGCGCTTATGGAGTGAGATCGTGAACTGTTTGGCCTAAATCGTTCATCGCAGGTCGAATTTGCTAAGCGGGCACACACTTTGGCTTTGCGTTCAAAGCTGTCGTCAGGCTGAAATCTGAAAGAGAACTGAGTGTTTGGCCTTAGCCTTATGTCGTCCGGCGAACTGAAAATCTGTGCTGTGGTCTTCTTAAGAAAACCGCCGTTTCAGGTGCCAGCAGCTCCGCAGCCTTCGCAAGCGCAGCCTGCACCAGCAGGCGTCGACGAGCAAGCAGCTGATACTGTCCAGGAACAAATACTGGAGGTCTGTCTTCCGGAACGGGAGAAGCATCCGTTAGAGAACACCTGGTCCCTATGGCTTACAGCAAATGTAAGCAAGAATTGGAAGGAAAATCTCATAGAGATTACCTCGTTTGATACAGTCGAAGATTTCTGGTGGTTAGTTTCATTCATTTGTTTTAGAATCTACTTATTTTTATCTCCTCTCGCCTCCAATTAGCGCAAGTGCAAATTAGTGCAAGGTTTCTTATGCCAACCAATCTCGAATGATGCGCCATGGGGCGGAAAGCAAAAAAGAGAAAGGCTTAGTTGATGAACGACTAGAGTCTGGCTAATGAAAGCTAAACCTGACATTTTTTCAAGTTGCAACACTGATGGTTGAACAATGGTCTAATAAAGTTTCAACTTTACAATAAAGACGCAGTCGCTATTTAAAACGCGACGACATTGTTACAGTAGTAATAATAAACTAAAGCATACTTATGGATTCGCTTTTTGAGGATTTCGTTTTGGTTGACATGATAATGTCATTTCGTGCAAACAAGTTTTACAGTGGAATTTAGTGGGTTGCAGTAAGGGGTTCGAATAACATTAACGGGGCCCAAGATAACCGCACCTGCGCGCGGTGCACTCTGATGATGAACAGATGAGGGCGCCAATTCCAATATCTGTTCATCCTGCCAGCGTGACGGGAGACTGCCCATATGTCTTCTTGGGCGAGGCCTATGTCTATGATAGGATATTATTATGACATGATAAAGTATGCTTTCACGATTGATTGCATGGAAGGCGTTGAAAACTGAAGGTATTTTGCTGCCCTCTTCTTGGGCGAGGCCTATGACTATATGATAGTATATTATTATGCCGTGATAAAGTTGCTCTCATGGTTGATTGTTTGGGCGGTGTGAAAAGCTTGGTTACCTCGTGTGAGAATGCCTTCACTCAATTTGCTAGTGTGTATGCGTATACTGCGAAATAATACAAAGCATTGTTTCTCCACCTCCAGTCTGTATCACCACATGATATCACCTTCGGAGCTAGAAGACGGGCAGGACTTTTCCGTGTTCAAGCGGGGAGTGCGGCCGATGTGGGAGGACCCGGCGAACGAGAAAGGAGGACGATTAGTGGTCTTCTTGGAAAAGAAGAACACCCGCGAATTGAACCGCATTTGGCTGGATACGGTACGTATTTTTGTATTATCCTTCCTTACTCATGAGAGGGTGAACGGAGCGGAGGACGCTTCGCATTTGGTAGCTAACGGACTGAATTAAAATATTTGATAGACCTTTGCTCAGCTGTGGAATGATATTCTGTTAGAGCTTTTACTATTTTTTTGGACACATTTTAAAGCCTTTTAATAATGGTATTTTAGTAATGGTACAATGGCAACGCGATCTCACGATCAACAATGTCGATTGATACAGAAGTACATGCATATGTTTTGCTTCTGGGGGAAATAATTTAAGATAACAATCGGTTGACTTCATTGATTTATACAAATAATTTTAGCTTTAATTTTAACACTAGGTTAAAAGATGTGAACTTGGAAATATTACATTTTCTTACAGATTCTGATGCTGATCGGAGAAAATTTCGACGATTTGAACCACCTAATTCGAGGAGTTGTTGTGAACATTAAGCCAAAGAATAATAAGAACAGAATAAGTAATTACTTGCTTAATATTTTGCAAACAATTAAACGTCACGTGTTAATATGACACTGGACTCAATTCTGAAGTGGCCACTAAATTTCCTATATAGGTGTCGCTAAAACATTTTCCTATTCTACGGTAACTGTCAAATTCAACTGACATTGCTAATTTGGATCTGACGTTTCTAATTTTAGACGGTCAATTCAACTTAGCTTTAGCCGCCTAAGGCAAAGGCCACACCGCAAGTGGCACGCTTAGCGGTAAGAGGTTAGTTGGTCGCTTCGATGGCTCATCCCAGTGAACCAACACACTGCACGCTATGCGCGCGGCCCCACCGTTCGCTTGGTGGGACGCTTGGCGCCTCGATAGCGGCTTAGCGGTTAGCGACGCGAACGGACGCGTCGGTTATTTGCTTGGATTACTAGGATGCATTGTGGAGGAATTGATTGATAATAGCCCTCTGTTTATCAAAACGAGCCATTGTGAACTCCATCTTACTCGTTACGTAAACAATTTAAGTGTGTTAAAAAATTGTGGCAAGAAGTAACCGATATTTTATAATTGTTTTACAGTGATGTTATTATTATGTTTGACTTTTTTGTATTAAATTTCAAATTCTCAGTTAGTAGACGTCGACATATTAATATCACGTACTCAACATGTTCGATTACTTCGAAGTTAAGAAGCAATTTTCTAGAAAAATGTTAAAGAGAGACATTTTACTATAACAAAATATATGTCTATATACACTTTGACCACCAGGCGAGCGCTGCCAGTGTGGCCACTATCTATCGAGGCATTTTGAACGCTAAGCCTGCCTCCTAGCCAACCTCTAAGCCTGCCACCTCCGGTGTGGCCTAAACGCTATTCCAGACGTGAGATTTTTACGCGTAAACTTCCTAAAGTGATAATTTTAACGGCGACTAAAATCGTCCCGATTAAAATTAAAACCTTGCTAAAATCCGCCAGGTAATGATAAATACAAATCCAAATAGAAATGAGGTACTTACAAATTTAAATTTTGCCCAAACTAATTGTTTTCGCCTTAAATAAATAGGAAAATTAAAAAACTTTTAACTGTTATATAAACATAAAACTCGTTTTATTTTCTTCCATAACAAGATCCATTCATTAATTCACTTTTAATATTTTACTATAGCAACACAGGCACAATTAAACTTATCTTAGACATTTTAGAATTAAGCTTAAACTCTGCCTAAATTTAGTTGGCCTGTCATCGTAGAATAGCACTTGCTTAGCCGGCTATATAAATTAAGTTTAAATTTAGAAATTTCAGCTTTAGCTTGTTTAGACGGCGGGCGCATAGAATTGAGTCCACTGTAGATATACAACAAAATTAAAGAATAGAATTTAAACCATATTTTTTTCTTTCAGGCGTTTGGTTTTCAAACAAAAATAATACAAAGGAAAACATGATGATAAGTCAAAAATTAAAAGAAGTCGTTTCGATTTCAATGAAACTAGGTTTCTACGCACATAACTCTCATACCGCTCTATGGAACATTTAAATATAAATTAACGTTATTAATTATTTATTACATTATAAGTTTTCAAGTACTTATGAATTTATTCTATTGTTGTCGACTTATGTACAAATGGAACAGTTAAAAAATTATCAATAATTTATAAATTTTAATAATTAACGAAGACAATTGTTTTTTTTCACAATATCGTGCAAGTTCGAGAATTAGTTTGATTACGGATTTCAGTTTCAATTGTTTCCTCCACTTTATGTACCGTTTCCTCTGCGCCATCGATTCCTTTGTGTATATTTTCTGGAAATAAAATAATACATACTAAATGATATTTTATTTAACTAGAATGTGTAATTCGATTAGGACCGACAAATATTCACAGACCTGTAATTTTTTCTTCTATAACCTTTCCTTTACCCATACACGAGCTCTCCTTATCTTTCATAGTTTGAAATATTTTAGAAAACCGTCCTTTATCTGGAGTTTTGTTTACTACAACATCGCTATCCTCATTTTGCTCGGTATGCTCGTTGTCGTCAATGGCATCTTCATTTCGTACTATAGGCATCACAGCTTGTGTCTTAGCAGTTTTATCTGCTTGTGGGCTAGATTTATCTGAACCACAAGGAATTGTTTCATTTTCAGATTGCCCAGCTTCACTCTTTTGACCGTCGTCACTATTTTTACTTAAAACTGGACTTATTTGCGCTATGTCTGGGACATGTAATAAATCTTGTAATATGGGCGTTTTTGGAGGGGGAGAATTCGCAACTTCAGTATTCTTGTCTGGTACGCTCAGTGATTTTATTCCTTCATAGTGTACGATTGGCTCTAAATTTCTTTTAACTAGGTTTTCCACAGTCTCTACATTACTCGTCACCGTGTCCGCGACGTTTTCCGCTGCGTTCTCAATTTTTGCTTTTGCAGAATCCATAATCGTACCCACTGATTTGATGGTGTCGTTCGTTAGGTGTCTCAAGGTTTCAGAAGGAGGATCGATTTCGTCTTTGTTTATATCGGGAATGTCGTGCGTGCTCACGTTATCGTTTTCAAGGTCATTTATATTTACTATGTGTGAACCGCTAACGTTCGCTTCGAGGGAATCAATCGATCCGGTCTCTTCGTTCGCGTTTCCATTCAGATTGTCTGCGCTCATGTGCTCGTCTACGTTCGAGTTCGCGGCGTCCTCCTCGCGTTTGCTCATCGCGGGTATTTTCTGCAGCGGTGGAAGTTCAGTGATCGACGTCTGCCTGTTATCTTCGTTCACCAAACTGAAATCGTTGTTGGTGAAGTCTGCGTTGGAGCCTTTGGTCGCCGATAGTAACGTGTGGCAGCCGCCGCATGCTACATTGTCTACGACGAATCCATTCATAGCGGTGACCCGCTTCGGCGTGTATTGATTGGCGGCGTCATTTGTGTCGGCGGCGTCGATCTCCTCCGAGCAAAGTTTGTCGTGGCGCGCCTCGCCGCAGGTGTAGAGCAGCCCGTTGTCTGCAAGCAAGGCGCCAGTCACGTGGGCGCACGACCACCGTCAACAAGTGGCGATTCAGCACTGTTCGTGCAGCGTCGCCGAACTCATTAGCCGTGGTACGCACGCCGAAAGCAATCGGAAATAATGTAGCTAACGATGTGTTAGGGCATGAATCGATTGCGTGCGAGGTCACCTATAATAGGTTGTGCTAGCGTTTGTTATACAGTGGACACCGAGTATTGATATGACGCGTCTGCTATTCTACTCATTCGTTTCAGGTAAGTAATTAATTACTAAGACACTACAGTGAAATGCGTTGTCACTTCTTATTCACCGATTGCTGTACAAAATGATAAATGGCCCATGTCAAAATAAATACACAGTTTTGTTCTTAAAACTCAATAGGTGTTTCCGGATACTTATCCGGTCTATTGTATAAATAGGAACACCACTTATTAATTTATGTGTCATATTTATTTTTTAATATGTAACTTGTTATTTATAGAGTGCAAGTGAATCTCATGTTCGAGAATAGAATCAGGATAATCTATATAAATAAATGTAAATATATGTTTGTCCTCTATGCGTTCCGAAACCATTCATCAGGATTGTAATGAAACTTTTGTTCTGGGGACGCCCGTGAGGGTTCCTAGCAAAAAAAATTGCATTTTCGTGGCATTGCAACGCATGCTGGTTACAGCTAGTCACCTATAAAGTCAACGAATTAAGTTACAGAAACAAAACAAACGTTTGTTCCTTAGTCTAATATACCTACAGATATTGTCTGTTATCTTGCGCCTACGATAAAACGGGAGATTGTAGGGGTAAGTCCCCTAAATCTGGGACTAACATGTAGTGAAATCAACTGTAGTCCCACCATTGCGCAACTATTTGAATGGATTTGACCAGTGATCAATCATATAATAAATATTAATATAAGTCGGTAGCTATAGCTAGAATAAGGAGATAGCTATCAGAAACTGAGTAACAGAGTTAAAAAATGCTCGACTCATATAACTAATCGTATCTTATAGGATGTTGAATTATGTGAATTACATGACTAAGCAAGAACAATGTTTCATCTCAATAACAATATGTAATTTTCGTATGACCTCATCCAGACATATAGGTACCTAGTGGTTGTATCACGGCCAACTCTATCCAAATAAGGCAAATAACCTCACTACTTTTTTAGGGCGGGATATCTGTTACGGTACAAAAAGGGCTAAGTTGACTTGGGTATGCCGAAGGATTCTAGTCCACCAGCGGTAGTTCCCCTGTTGCTTTATATCTGGCTAAACCTACCTCCCGGAACCTCTCCGCCAACATTGCTCGCGGTGCAGCCCTCCGGCGCACTGGGCCAGCGTGCTGGAGGATGGACTTATGTTAAAGTTATATTAAAAATCTCTTCGTATCTAACCTGTCACAAATGCCGTATGCATGGCGCCGCACGCGACCAACTTCAGCTGGTACCCGTCGAACATTTTATCCATGTCTATCTCCGTGGGGGTGGCGACGTTGACCACGTCGCGCGGCAAGCCGAGCTGGCCGCGCTCGTTGGAGCCGAACGCGAGGATCTTGGCCTCGTCCATGGACAGCAGGAAGGTGTGCGCGGCGCCGCAGCACGCGCTCTTGATTGGCAAGTCTAGCGGCAGCACCTCGGGCGCGTACACGGCGCCACCTGGGCTCGTGATGCCCAGCTTGGAGTTCTCGTTGTCCCCAGTCACGAACACTGCGCCCTGGGCTGAGAGTAGCAGGATTGGCGTAGTAATATGAATTAATTTCTTATTTTTATTCAATGACACAATCGACTGTTTACAAAGTGATGAAATCTACTTCTGTTGTTTTCTTGTTAAATTAACTAGAATCAAGAGCTAAGCTAACCTTCAAATAAGAAAATATATTGCTTTTTGCTCAATGTTATACAGATTGCATACGGATAGTTTTCGAAAGTGATCAGGATCATGTAATGATATCGTTCTTTATGCAAAACACCCGAAAACAGAATTAAGTAGTACATGCGGGCTCTATCAAATGAAAATGAGCCATTAAGACTGCTCGCGAGACACAAAGCACTAAAGAAACTGATCTATCTATGACCTAAAAAACTGCTATACGTTACTGCTAACGTTAAATGAAACTGCTATCCTATGTTAGCACGAGAACGACAGTTTGGTCGAAAAGTGGTCGAAATTAAGAATAATTTGTCAAAAAGAATCTTAAACTCAAAAATCTTTATTCAATATAGACCTTTACAGGCACGTATTGACGTCAAACAAAAAATAAAAATCTTCAACCAAGAATCTAATTAAATAATTATTTAATCCTTGTATGTAGGTACACACACCCCAACCGTTATTAAGATGTATCCAAATACAAGTAAAATGAAAAAAAAAGTTAACTCTACACCTGTTCGGAAGTTGGGAAAGCCTTCTCGAGAAGAACAGTGGGGCTAGCACGCAGGAGAATCGAAAATCGAATCGAAATCCGAATCGAGGAGTTTGTATGGCAATTTTATTAGCGCCACGGCGGTGAGTAGCAGAACTAATGAAATTGCCATACAAACTCCTCGATTCGGATTTCGATTCGATTTTCGATTCTCCTGCATGCTAGCCCTACAGGCAAGAAATTGCCAACATTATACACA
This sequence comes from Schoenobius gigantellus, assembly GCA_963935595.1. Taxonomy (NCBI): domain Eukaryota; kingdom Metazoa; phylum Arthropoda; class Insecta; order Lepidoptera; family Crambidae; genus Schoenobius; species Schoenobius gigantellus. Next base: position 5,082,772 of record OZ012549.1, read on the forward strand.
TTATTATTATTAAAAAAAATATAGAACTGCCTGTCGGAGTGAGTGGAACAGTTACTCAAATGAATGACATTTAATGATGAATAAAAAATGATCCAATTTTATTTATTTTTGCCGATTTATTGCAAGCCAAGCTCGCCAACTCGCATTAAAATGATGTTTACTTACGGAGATCCTCGTGGAATATGTTTATGTCCACGTAGTTTAAGTCTGATTTCTATTATTAATTACATTAAACACAAATTTAAAACTATGAAAATGGATAAGTCTAATCCGAGTCCATCCATTACATAGGAACATGCTTATAGTGGCCATTGATTTTATTAGAAAAAATAGAGCAACTATTAGTGACATTATCGGAAGGAAATAGGGGACTATGTTTGTATGAAAAGACGGACTGTACTATTTCCTCTTAAAGAAAATGCAAAGTCACAAATATAAAATGTACCTATAAGTTTGTTTTATTCTTAAACTACTCATATTTTCAAGCAATCTTTCTAAACTGGATGTTGATTGTTTTTGTGAATAGAGTTGGTTTACCAAAGTACGAAAAAGATCAATACAGTTGAAATTTCATAAGAGCTCGGTGGTCCAGTGGTCAAGGCTCTCAAGGTATGTTAAAGATGCGGGTTCGATTCCCGTCGGAGATGTGATTTTATCTTGTATTGATTTATCAATTTTTAACCGACTTCGAAAAAGGAGGAGTTTCTTTGTTCGACCATATCTATTTTTTAATATACGAGTATGTTCACCGATTACTCCGCCATTTGTGGGCCGATTTTAAAAATTGTTTTTGTAATCGATAGAGTACACTCCCGAGGTGGTCCCATTTTCACCATGTCATGATCTGCAATCCCAAGCAAATCGAGGGAACCTTTAAATTTCAAAGGCACATCCAACGTCATTCGTGTTTTTTTTTTCTTAATTTATGCAGATATTTGCGTCTGGTAGTCATCATGTCATGTTACTGAGCCGAAGAATTCTGGTAGGTTAGAAGTTGTGGAATAATTCTTTCAAAATTGTTTAGAGCGAGATACGTTTTATTTTAAGTTATTCTGGTGTTTGCCTTGGTTCAGATTCTAATACGCATATATTTGCATATATATATATATATATATATATATATATATTACCCATTTGGGACCCCTTCTATTTATTTTATATATAAATGAGATCACGGATAACCTACATAACACTGATGCCTTACTATATGCCGATGACACAAAAATATTTAAAATTATTCGCAGTAGAGATGATTGTATACTGATGCAGCGTGATCTCTTAAAATTTGAAACTTATTGTAAAGATAATAGTTTATATCTGAACACTGATAAATGCTACACAGTTACTTTTCCAGGAAGTCAAACCCTATTACTTTCGATTACGCTTTGAACGACAAGGTCTTGACAAGAGTTGACGAGATTCGGGATCTAGGTGTAACGCTGGACTCTAAGCTGACTTTTGTTCCGCATATCGATAAAATGCTTAAAAAAGCATTCAAACAAAATGAGATCACGGATAACCTACATAACACTGATGCCTTACTTTATGCCGATGACACAAAAATATTTAAAATTATTGGCAGTAGAGATGAATGTATACTGATGCAGTGTGATCTCTTAAAATTTGAAACTTATTGTAAAGATAATAGTTTATATCTGAACACTGATAAATGTTACACAGTTACTTTTTCCAGGAAGTCAAACCCTATTACTTTCGATTACGCTTTGAACGACAAGGTCTTGACAAGAGTTGACGAGATTCGGGATCTAGGTGTAACGCTGGACTCTTAAGCTGACTTTTGTTCCGCATATCGATAAAATGCTTAAAAAAAACATTCAAACATCTGGGATTCATTTTGCGTGTTAGTAAGCCATTTAAGTACTCCCATACTTACAAACTTTTGTACAATGCGTATGTTCGTAGTCATTTAGAGTTTGCTTCAGTTGTTTGGCAACCCATTTTCAATACACATGTTAATAGAATTGAAACAGTCCAGCACAAATTTCTCAAGGCTTTAGAATTTCGTACTGGTCGGTACTTTGATTATGAAATTTCTGCAAAATACCATAACATATCTCTACTTAAACATCGCCGTGATCTCTACGGTCTCTTTTCTTTATAAATTAATAAATAATGTTATCGATGCTCCTAAAATTTTACAACGCATTTCTTTCCATGTTCCCAGAGCGCGTGGAAGGTCACGTCGAAAAAAAAATATTTTCTCTTATCCAGTCGTAAATACTTGTTACGGAAGAAATACTTTCATTAGACGTTCCTGTAAAATGTATGATGATAAGCTGCATGAGGTTGATATCTTTAGCTTGAATATAAAATCTTTTAAGAAAGAATCAATTGTATCCAATGAATGAATCATGAAATGTGTGTAATTGTTTTCTTGTTATACTTAAGTTAAGAGAGATGAATACATTTATTATATTATTGTTATTTGTACTTAGATTCTTACACATCTCGTTGTTTTTCTCATCCATTAATGTTTTTATATATTATACTTACTCGAACTCCGCCGTTGCCGGTCCCAAGCCCGGATGTGAAAGGAGGAGGGTTCGTGAGAAGTAAACCACTCATTGGTAAAAACCAGCGGTTTAGGCTACCAGAAGCCTTGGGTCTTCCCTAAAGAGAATGGCTCTGCGAGCACGGTCGCAATGATGGCAACCCCGTCACCGTGAACGGGATGCTGTGGGCTAATCACCTGCACATTCTTAAACAAACAGATTGTGAAACCTTCAAAGAGAAAGAAAGACCGATCCCCCTTACCGACGACCTTTGGCGCGAAATTACGGACACGGATTGGATGCTGGAATGTCAGGACCATGACTCAACCTGAAAGGCTTCCCCAGGTAGCCAAAGTCATGCGGGACTACAACATTCATATTCTAGGATTAAGCGAAACGAGATGGAATGGATTTGGTGAAATAACATCTGATTTTGACTCGACCCTTCTGTACAGTGGAAAAGAGGATGAAAACGCCACCCGGGAATACGGCGTGGGGCTGCTACTAAGCCGTAGCGCGAAGAACAGCCTTCTGCACTGGAAACCGATATCTGACAGAATCATTACAGCTCGGTTCTCCTCAAGAGTCAGAAAAATAACTGTAATCCAATGTTACGCCCCAACTAATTCGGCACTGCCGGATGTAAAGGAGAGTTTTTACGAGCAGCTGGAGTCGACTCTGAAGAGCATAAAGAGGCAGGACATCGTTATTCTAATGGGAGATCTGAATGCCAAGATGGGCTCAGACAACGAGGACCGTGAACACTATTTGGGTCGTGAAGGGGCCGCCGGGGAAATAAACGAAAACGGAGAACTCTTTGGCGACCTGTGCTCTGCGCGCAATCTGGTGATCGGAGGAACTATGTTCAAGCACAAAGAGTGCCACAAAATCACCTGGATTTCTCCTGATGGTGTGGCCCGAAACCAGATCGATCATATTACGATAAGCAGAGTCTGGAGAAGATCGCTACTCGATGTTAGGAACCGTCGCGGCGCTGATGTGGATAGCGATCACCACCTCGTTGTTGCCGATGTACGTCTCAAGATGGCCGCAACTCGTCGTAAAGTTGAGAAGGCATCTAAAAAGTTCAATTTGCAGAACCTTAGGAGCGAAGAGGGAAGAAAAGAGTTCAGTATCTGCCTCCGTAACCAATTTGAACTTTTGGAAGAACTGGGAGACGAGGACATGGATGAAACTTGGGACCGTGTGCGCACTGCCTTCACTAAAGCCGGCGAAAAAGTCCTGGACTACAAACGCTCCAAGCAAGAACCCTGGATGTCCCAAGAGCTGTGGTCCGCGATAGAGAGAAGGCAGAGCGTAAAGCTAGACTTGTTGGCCACTAATAACATTAGCGTCAAAAACACCCTCGATGAAGAGTATACTGCCACACGTCTCCGAATTCGAAAACTGGCTAGACGTGACAGACGACGTGCCGCCGACGAGCTAGCTGACCGGGCCAACGCAGCAGCCAAGTTATTCAACATGAGGGAGCTGTACGACGTCACTAAACGTTTGTGCAACAAGTCACGCTCCTCGAAAAAGCCGCTGAAGGACGCCACGGGACAGCTGCTGTGTACTACAGAGGAGCAACTGAAACGATGGACCGAGTACTTCTCCAACCTGTTGACTCAATGCCAAACCCAGCCGGCAACTGTTCCGGATAGCCCCGGACCACTCCTGAATCTACCAACGACTCCACCAACATACGTAGAAGTAGTCACTGCCATTAAACAGCTGAAAGCAGGAAAGGCACCAGGGGTGGACAATATCAATGTGAAGCTTTTAAAGGCGGATCCGGATAGGTCAGCTGAAATACTCTATCCCCTTTTGCAGCGTGTCTGGGAGACGGAGCGAGTTCCCAGCGAGTGGGGGCAAGGTTTGCTCGTGAAGGTACCGAAGAAAGGTGACTTGTCAGTTTGCGATAACTGGAGAGGCATAAAAATTTTAGAACCGGAAGAAAAATTGAAAGCTGCCGATTTTATCACACCTATTTATATTTATAAAGTGGGAAAGGAAGTAACCGTAGACGATGTTATTTCTTATATTAAAAAGCGGACTAATATTGTCGTCTCCGTTGAAAAGGTGATTATGAAAGTAGATAAAGATTATCAATCATATAAAATTTTTGTACCTAAATCACACCTTCATACATTTCTTAAGGATGATTTTTGGCCACAAGGAATAGCTTACAGGCAGTATGTACATTTTAGACCGAGAAGAATTCGTGTTCCAATTTTACTTAATAATGGAGAAAACCAAGTTAGTTAGTTTTAACTGTAAGTGTGTCAGACGATCAATTGAATGTATACGACGGCTGTGTTGCACGGCGGACATCATCGCGCTTCAAGAGACTTGGCTATTGCCGCATGACATTCCATTCCTTGGCACTATAGATGAGTCTTTTTCTTTCACCGGATCATCGGCAGTGGATTTGACTTCGGGTGTGCTGAGAGGTAGGCCTTACGGTGGTGTCGCGTTACTGTGGAAAAAGAATGTTTTTGCTGCGGTTTCGGTCATACCGTGTAATAATGTGCGTATCAGTGCGATTAAGATACTGCACGAAGATCGTTTAGTGTTGGTGTTCTCAGTATACATGCCTACTGATTCAATTGATAGTTTGCCTGAATTTACGGGATGTTTAGGTGAGATATGTTCGATAATTGAAAGCAACAATGTGGAGTCAGTTTATATACTTGGGGACTTTAACGCGCACCCAGGTGAGTTGTTTGCTAAAGACTTACTAGATTTTTGTAACGATCAATCATGGTCATGTGTCGACATGGAAATGTTGCCTACTGATACATTTACTTTTATTAGTGAAGCGCACGGATGCAGGCGTCGGTTGGATCACTGTGTAGTGACCAGCGCTGCGCGGGAGTCCGTGCTTGCGGCCTCAGTATTGTATGATACATATTTTTCTGATCACCACCCCTTACTAATAGAATGTAACCTAAATCGACTCAGTAAAAAAACCGGCAATTGTTACAGCAGTGTGTGTAATCGTGTTATTTGGGGTGAGCGTAGTCCTAAACAAATAGAGATATACACTAACCTATGTAACTCTAAGTTAAGAGAAATAGACTTACCCCCGATTTTAGGGGAGTGTGCCAGTAAAAAGTGCAACAATGATACTCACAAATCTTTAATTGAATGTATGTACTGCAATGTTGTTGATATATTATCAAGCGCAGCCAGAAGTAGTTTTGTTGAAAAAAAATGTAAGCGTACGGCTGTGCCGGGCTGGAACCGATTTGTGAGAGATGCGCATGGGGAGGCTCGACTTCGTTTTCGGTTATGGTTACTTTATGGAAGGCCGAATTCAGGACAGGTATATAGAGATATGTGTGAATCGCGTAAAATATTTAAATCTAAATTAAAATTTTGTCAAAACAACAAAGAACAAATAAAGATGAATATAATTGCAGAATATCATAAAAATAAACAATTTGGCAAGTTTTGGAAAGCTTCGAAAAATCTGAACACGAGGTCGGGTTTCCCTGCGAGTATCAATGGTTTACACAGCCATGGTGAAATAGCGAATGCTTTTTTACAGCATTTCAGGGTGGAGCCGCCTCCTATACCTGCTCTGGTGGATCAGGCGGTTGCCACTGAGAATGGTGACGAAAGCATTACTATGTATTTTTCAGCTAAGGAAATATCGAAGACTATACAAAATATGTCTAGGGGAAAGTCACCCGGTCACGACGGTCTCAGTGTCGAGCACCTGAAGTTCGCCGGAGTCCACCTTCCGAGGGTTCTTGCTTTACTGTTTAACTTGTCCCTCTCGCACAGCTATTTACCGAGAGACCTAATGCGGACACTGGTCGTTCCTATTGTTAAGAATAAAACAGGCGACATATCGGACCTGTCGAATTACAGACCTATTTCTCTGGCCACCATAATAGCCAAGGTGCTGGACAGTCTGCTTGACAAACAGTTGGAGAAATATATACATCTGCACGATGCACAATTCGGCTTTAGGTCAGATTTATCGACTGAGAGTGCTATCCTCTGTCTCAAGCAGACTGTCCACTACTATACAGCCAGAAACACGCCTGTGTATGCATGTTTCTTGGATCTCTCTAGGGCGTTTGATCTTGTAAATTACGATATACTATGGCAGAAATTAAGGTCTAAGTCGGAACTCCCTATTGAGATGATTGAACTGCTGAGATACTGGTATAAAAACCAGCAGAATAATGTACGATGGGCAGGTACTCAGTCACAGGTGTATGGGTTGCAGTGCGGGGTGAGGCAGGGAGGGTTGAGCTCGCCACGTCTCTTCAACCTATACATCAATGGTTTGATTGAGGAGCTGAGTGCTACAAGTGTCGGTTGCTCCATAGATGGCGTTTGTATGAACAATTTCAGCTACGCGGACGACATGGTGTTGCTCAGTCCCTCAATCGGCGCTCTGCGACGCCTAATCAAGATATGTGAGGAGTATGCGGTGGCCCACGGGCTCAGATATAACGCCAAAAAAAGTGAGTTTATAATTTTTAAGTCAGGGAGAAAACAATATGCGTCTCCTGCGATCACTCTGTGCGGCAGTCCTCTTAAACAGGTAAGGCAGTTTAAATATCTGGGCCACTGGGTCACCGATGACCTGTCCGATGACATGGACATTGAGAGGGAGCGGAGGGCGCTGTCTGTCCGCTGTAACATGCTCGCTCGTAGATTTGCAAGGTGTACGGTGGATGTCAAAGTGACGCTATTCAAGTCTTATTGCCAGTCACTGTACACCTGTAGTTTGTGGGTGAGATACACACGGCGGGCATACAGCGCGCTCCGTGTACAGTACAACAACGCGTTTAGGGCGATGTTGGGGCTGCCACGGTGGTGTAGTGCGTCTGCTATGTTTGCAGAGGCGGGTGTACCAGATTTTTACGCAGTGATGCGCTCGCGTTGCGCGTCATTATTAACCAGGGTGCGTGGCAGCCCCAATCTCCTCCTGGCGACGTTAGTTAAAAGGTGGGACTCCCCCATGCTGCAGGTATGGATGGGATATCATTCTCTCGCTAACAACGAGAGGCTGACATCCTAATCTTTAATTTAATTTATATATTTTTCTTTAAAATTATGTAACTTACTAACATTACTTATAAGATTTATTGTAATTACTAACCAATGGAACATGTTTTCTGAAAAATAAAATTATTATTATTATTATTATTATTATAACGCTCTTACCCACTGCTGCTAAAGTACTGGCAAAAGTACTTCTCAACCGTATGTCCCCAGAGATTGCAAGAACACTTCGGGAGGAGCAGGCCGGGTTCCGCTCTGGACGTTCATGCACTGACCACACGAACACCTTGCGTATACTCATCGAGTCGTGCGTTGAGTGGCGAGCCGAACCATAAGAATAACTAATAATACGAGTATAGAAGCGAATCTCCTTTGTGGGTGCGCTAAATGCCGCTATTTGCATACCTACAGCGCCCTTCCCCCTGTAACGCCCCGCAGTAGTCTGCGGACGCCGCTAGGGTCACCACATGGTTACCACTACAATATTTTTATATAGGTACCTCCATATTTTACATTAAATGAGAAACTGAGCATACACCGAGTCTTTTTGATTTTGTACTTCAAGTGTAGCGAGCGAGCGACTATCTTTAGCAATAGTACGCACATTTTTAGTTTTTTTGATTCCGTAGTTACAAGAACCTGCCTATTTTTGATTAATTGAGCTTAATCCCTACACTTTGAGAACAAAATCATTAAAATGTTTCGAATTTCGATGTACGAAAATGTTTGTAATTTAGGTATCGTACCTACGTTTATAGTCCAAGAGCTGAAGTTATGAATGTACTAATGGATAAAACCTAAGCTCACTTTTTACTATCAGACCAACATTTTCACTTGAAAAAAAATCTGTTGTTTCATAATTTTAATCAAGTATTGATTGTATTTAAATTTTATATGGAACAGTGACAAAGGTCGACAAAAATATATATAGCAGTACCAAAGTTTCTCATAATTCAAATTATTCCCGACTTGACAAAAAAAATCCCATACTTACAGAGTTTCAAAATTGCACTACAATGACAGATTTAGAAACTCGATACATTATATTGTATTTGCCATGTAATGAATATTACGAATAAAACTGATTCTGTATCTAGGGTAGGTATAATAAAATAATTTTAAAGTATTCAATCATTTTTATTTAAAAGGTTTCAATTCAACAGAAATATTTACAAATGTCTGATATTTATAAAAGATTCGGTTATTAAACTTCAGCGCGTAGTAAATACGCATTCTTATAAAAACCTTAATCAGGTAATCAATAGGAAAACATTCACAAGGTACCTGAAACACACGGTGCGCGCCTTGACTGCCGATTCCGTTCAACGGAAATCAAACGGTAGGTAAATAACGTGGCCTTGAGCGCTCGACGGTCGGGAGTTTCGCTTCTATACTCGTATTATTAGTTATTTTTATGGCCGAACTTTTCCTTGCATTCGTCGACTTCGAGAAAGCCTTCGACTCCGTGAAGTGGTGCGCACTGTGGTCCAGTCTCAGGCGAAGAGGAATACCTAGCAAGTATATAGGTATCATCCAGTCCCTATATAATGACAGTACTTGCAAAGTAGTGCACGACCAAGTCCTGGGGGAACCAATCCCGCTGCTCTTCGTCGTCCTGCTTGACGACGTCATGCGGAAAGTAACGGAAACACCTAGAGGCATCGTATGGAACAAAGGCTCACTACCAGATCTCCAAATGAAGTTGGACTCGTTACGAGAAGAAGCTCAAGATAAGGGTCTATACGAATCAACGCTAGGAAGACCGTCGAAATGCGAGTCCAGTCATGCGAAAGCCGACCCATCAGACTCAATGGTTCACCGCTGGAATCTCGCAAAGTTCACATATCTCGGCAGCACAGTGACCAACAGCGGTGGCTCCGATGACGACGTCGACACGAGGATCAGAAGAGCAAAAGGCGCCTTTGCCCCGCTAAAACCGGTCTGGGATTCGAACGTGCTAACTAGGCGGATCAAGATTTCCCTCTTCGATTCCATAGTGAAGTCGGTCTTGCTCTTCGGCTGCGAGACCTGGAAGGAGACAAAGGGTCTGACGAGCAAGCTACAAGTGTTCGTCAACAAATGCCTAAGATCCATCCTGCGCAGATTCTGGCCGAACACTATCAGCGACGAGGATCTATGGAATCGATGCCACCAAATCCCGATTAAGCAGGATATTGCCCAGCGGAAGTGGAAGTGGATAGGGCACACCCTCCGGAGACCAGAGGACAGCACCGCCAGAGTCGCGTTCACGTGGAGGCCGCGTGGAAGCAGGCGACGGGGCCGGCCGGCGCACACGTGGCAGCGCACCGTCGACGCCGAGCTGCGAGTAGCCGGGCTGAGTTGGAGGGACGCGGAGCGAGAGGCACAAGACAGGACCGGATGGAGACGTCTCACGAAGGCCCTCTGTACCACCGGGGTACTATAGGACGACAACAACTTACTCGAACTATCTTATCACTTAAGTAGCTTTTTATGGAACTATAACTTTTTAAGTACTTCCTTAACTTGTACAATGTTTTTGTATGTAACCGTTTGTTTCCTTATGAATAAATAAAAAAAAGATACAAAATATTAACTTAACTAAAAAGATTGATTATCTTATTATCACCAAAGTCAGGATCTGATGATGGAATCCCAGGAAAATCGAGGGAAACCCTTAAATTTTATAGGTACGTCCAACGTGTTTCGTGTTTTTTCCGAAACTAGACAGATATTTGCGTCTGCTAGTCATAAACCGGGTTGTTGATGTAATTACCGATAATGAAGAGGAGCCATTAAGCACCGATTTCAATATAGAACGTTAAGGTTGTCTGTAGGTATTATTATATTATTTTTAACATTAAGTAAAGTGTTTTTGAAGTCGGTTTTTATTTTTTGTTAATTTTTATAAAATAATGTTTATAAAATACGGAAAATAGTCGAAAAATGATTAAATCAATACAAGAGAAAACTGTTACCGTGTTGACGCGACGCCTTGACCAATTCGGCCTCGGAAAACTTAGCCAGCTTGAACGACCGTACCGACCGAGTTCAACCGTATTGATTACTCCTTAGTATTTTAACCCGAAGTACGCTTTACCTAATGTTAATAACCACGTGTCAAAGTTGATTTATTGATTTTTCAGTTTATTCAGCACTGTTAAAGAAAACGCAGTCACGAACTTTAATACAAAATGAAACCACACAGCTTTCATACACGTTTGAAGGTTTTTTTTATACAACAAAGTTGGCAAACAAGCATACTATCTGATGGTAAGTGGTAGTAACAGTCACCTAAAGCACGTGGTTCTTATGAGATTCGCAGCAAATCTGCAACCCCCACAAGAACCATAGTGTACGTTGCCAACTTGTGACATCAGATGTAAAGTCACGGTACCCAGTATTTCTATACTCTTCAAACCGGAAAAACACTGCTGCTTTGCGGCAGAAATAGGTAAGACGGAGGTACCCAAGCAGGCGACACTGGCACAGAGAATAAATGCAGGATTGCAGCCTAGGTACGCACAGGTGATGAAGACGGTGTGATGGTAGCCGCACTCGATGAAGGCGATGCGCTCGACGAACTTGAGCTCCGCGAAGTGCGTGCTGGAGCGCGTGTCCTCGCCGAGCCCCAGCTGGCCCTCGCTATTGGAGCCGCAGACGAACACGCGCCCGTCCTCTTCGGGGACAAATCAAATAAAAAATCATTGTGTGGGGTTTTATCAAACCACGATAAGAGTGAAACTTTTTTTCGGGTCGTATAGGCGTTTAACTGAAAATTTTCGGAAAATTATTCTATTTAAGAAGAATAGCTAAACCAAATGTGGTGAAACGTAAAATGGGTTATTCAAGAATAAATGGTATGGTCACAGTTATTACAGTTTTGCGTTACTGTTTGTGAAATCGGGCCTTAGGGTATTAAAATCGCGTTTTTAATCTTAACTTAAATCTTTTTCTTTTGAAAAGAAAATTATAATAATAATAAACTAAAACTGATTAATAAAAAATAAAAAGTTATAAAAAATTGACAAAAGAGCAATAAAAAAACTATAATAAAAAACAAATTTATGAAAAAAATTACGTTCTTTACCAGTATCGAACCACTGCCACACTGATTTAAAATCCACGATCTAACGCATAGACGAATCATGTTCTTTACAAAGTAGTGAAATTGAAGAAGTTTTTGTGTAATGCGACATGCGATAGATGGATGAAAAATTTGAGGCGATGTAAAAAAAGTTTCACTTTAATAAAACCGGCCAAGTGCGAGTAGGAGCCGCGCATCGAGGGTTCCGTACAAACTTCTATAACATTCTATGTACCTACATATTTCCGGATTTCAGATTTTTCCATAATATGTGCTATATAACACCTTGCTTCTTGCCAAATTTCATGATCCTAGGTCAACGGGAAGTACCCTATTAATTTTGATTCGAGTGTCGAAATATAAGTTTTTTGCGACATAAACGGCAGTATCTTTTTTAAGTTAACTTAGAAGTTTGATTTTTTCACAACTTCAAGGGACTGTAGACCTTAGTATATGGTTTTAATTTTACATACCTCCACGTGTTCTCGAGATAAAGGGTTTGGACAGGCAGACGGACGGACAACAAAGTGGTCCTCGAGTTATGTACACCAAAAAAAGGGAATCACTTCGTTGTCCGTCTGTGTGTCTGTTTTTCTTAGAAAAGCAGGCAGAGATATCAAACTGATAAGTATTTATCTATATACTAATAATTATCTATACTAATATTATAAAGAGAAAAGATTTGATTGTTTGTTTGTTTGTATTGAATAGGCTTCGAAACTACTGAACCGATTTTGATGTAAGTTGGTATAGGGATAGTTAAAGACCAGGGGAAGGACATAGGGTATGTGGGAGTGGGAATTTTATATTTTTGTAACGTGGGAATTTTAAATTTTCGTCCGCATTATTTTTGTTTTCCGACGGGAAAACAAAAATAACGCGGACGAAGTCGCGAGCGGAAAGCTAGTATTATTATAAAGAGGAAAGATTAGCATTTTTGTATGTTTGTATTGAATAGGCTCCGAAACTTCTGGACCGATTTGAAAAATTCTCTTACCATTAGAATGCTACATTATCTCTGAGTAACATAGGCTACAAAAATATTTTTCCTACGGGCAAATATAAAATTTCCACGGGAAAGCAAAAACAACACGGGTGAAGCTGCGTAAAGTAAATCTGCTATACATATAATAGGCTACAAGATTATTTTTCCTACGGGAAAATATAAAATTCCCACGGGAAAACGAAAAAAACGCGGGCGAAGTCGCGAGGGGAAAGCTATACCAAATACTCGGGTCTACGGCCTCTTCTAGCTGTGCAAAAATCAAACTCATGTAAGTCAAAACGATCTAAAGATATGACGTCCGTTTATGTCGCTTAAACATATGTATTGAAACCTAGGGCTATTTCCTGTTGACCTAGAATCATGGGCAAAAAGCAATGTCTTGTAGCATAATTATATTAAGGAAAAAAATCTGAAAACCGTAAACATGTTAGCGCTTATACTTACATATTATTAGGAACTTATATAGGTAGCTACTTGTAGAAAAGTCTGAACGGAACGCACACTTGGCCGGATATTTAAAAACTATTGAGTAGGTATTACTTTTTACTTAGGAATTTATTTACCTTTAAAGGCTCTTGGCTTTCATATCATTTGATGGAAAGATAAGATGAAAGCAAGTTCACCTGGATTAAAAGGTTACGGTGCGTTCATTTCGATTATTCGGTTAAGGACATACTCTTGTTATCCCATCATGGCAACTCTTTTCGTTTATGTTTTCCCTTAACGTCATTCTTTTGGTTCTATATTGTAATGTCCTCAAAAAAAGTGAGATTTGCATCATAAGCTGTTCAAAAATGTTTCGGCGCGTTACGAGAGGGGGGTCAAAATCTTCAAAAATTGAGTTACGTAATACTTAAACGGTAACAGAGGAAGGAGAGAAGAGGAAAGTAAATTTGGGACCTTCCTGCTTTCCTTCCAATGTTTCTTCTCCGTATTAGTGTAGCACTATAATACGGTACTTCGATAATAGGAGTTGAGACGCTCGACCCAAGTTATTGATCGGAAGGCCGGAAGCGAAGGGAACGATACGTCAATCAGTCCCAATAATGATAGGATTAGGGTAGGTAGGGAAATACAGTGACAATTATTGTCATCGAAACATGTCAACATTTTATCAATAAAATGTTGTCATGTTTCGATATACGCATGTTGACGCACCAGGTAATTTTACTTTTGTCGACTCGAAACACAGCATTGTTCTAACATTTTTTTATTTACTTTGATAATAATATACTCAAAGGTTCACCACTAACTATATCGAGCAGAAAAATAGACATTATCCGTGAGCTCCTTGTTAATAGATAATCTTGTTACCTCGTCGTTTTACTTGTTGTTTTACTCAGCGGGAAGAAGGTTCTTATAGCGTAAGAGCTGAGTAACGGGGAGTCTTTTTGGCACCATCTGGCTACTTTGGAGTGTTTGAAGCGTTGGACAAGGTTGTCACGTTAATAGATATGGTATACGGATACTTGGAAGGAAAAGTTAATTTTATCTAGTGTATGTTGATTTTCAATGGTGGTGTCGGACCCCAAGCCCCTCCATACCTACGCCAATGATAACGAGAGTGGTACTTGCTAAGGGTACTGTGCGTTGAGTCTGTCATAATAAAGGCAGAAACAAACTATTGTGTCGTGTTGTGTTGTGACGCGTCAGAAGCGTAGGTATCGGTTTCATACATTTTATATGGCTAGAAGCACATTAACACCACGACACAACACAATAATGTGTTTCTAGCCATATTAAATGTATGCAACCGATACGCTTTAGTTTGTTTCAAGCATAAGAGTCAGGGGAAAAATCGGTCCGTTTATTGGTCGATTATCGGGCCTACTAAAAAGTCTGACGTGTCAAACGCACACGACTGTCGGACCGACCAGTGAGGATGGCGGTGTGGTCGCTGCCGGCGGACAGCTGCCGCACGGCGGGCGCGCCCGGCAGCTCCACGCACTGCGGCACCGCGTGCGGCTCCGCGTCGCCCGTGCCCAGCTGGCCCTCGTCGTTGCACCCCGCCGCGTACACCGCGTGCGTGTCTGAGTAACATCGCTTATTAGGACAGGAAGAACCGATGGTCGACTGAGCCCGTCAGAGGCATTTGGGCCTGAAACATTTTGGAACGCAAATAAATTTAAATCGAGGCCAGTGGGTGTATTATGACATCTTATTTCTAGACAGTTTTCTGAATTGCTATCAGTGCCTTTCTTTTACTCATTATACAAAGAGAAAGAAATGGCATTATAATAAATGTAATATATCAAGCTTTTTATCCAGTTCACAGTTATAAGTTTAAGCGTTTATATTTATTGTAGGTACTTATTTAGTTAAATATTGCAAGTGAGTAAAATACGAATCGATTGAAAAAAAAAAGCAATTAGTAACAGTAACAAACAGTTAGTGTCCCAAGCTTTTGATGCTATTGTGATTTCGCAAAACTATTGTCAATCATTTATATGCAAAACGTCAGGATTGAGGAGCCACATAAAATGCTTTATATTTTCAATTTCATTAAGTGTTTCAGCTGTATGTATCGGTACCAAATTTTTCGTAGGTACCAGACAAATTTACTACTAAATGATACAACATTTTCAAAAATGTACATATAATAGTTTCCGAGTTCTAGGTGGCTCCTCAATCCATACATCTGTTAATGTTGCTGCAATTGCTGCATGTGTTACTGCAAATTCTAGGATTTTGCCTACAAAATCAATTAATTTTCTACTAAATCAGGGCGGGAACTTAAATTGATTTCGTGATATGGCTCCTCAATCCATACGCACACGGTCCTGCGTCTGCCCCCCTAGTATGACCACAGAAACAGGATATGATAAAACGATATATCGATATAAACTGTTAAAAATGTTAGATCTTTTAGTTAACTTGAAGTTTTGAGTACCTATGTTTTGAATACTGATGATGTTATTTTGGGCGTTGTTAATATTAATGTCGAGAAAATTTCGAGATAGCCATTATATCTAAAATATTCTAACAGTCCATATCTATTTATCACTTTATCATATCGTGTTTCGGTGTTCATGTTACGAGGGCTGATCTCATCTCGGCCGTGTCGGTTAGCCGTCCCATCGGCCTATGCGGGTAAAAGAACAGAGAGTGCACTTGCGTTTGCGCGGACACTTGTGCAAGTTGTGCACTATAATATCTCCGCAGATATGGCTAGTCTTTATTGAGGTTGGCCGCCGTAACCAAATATTGGTTAGGAGGACATCTTTTATATAGTTATTATAATAGTGTGTAGTGTAGTAGTGTCTAATTTAAAAAGTCATCACAGCTCATAAACCTACCCTAAGTTAAGGTTCAACAAGTATGGAATAAAAATTAAAATAGCCCCCGACACAAAAACCTCCAAAAAGTAGAAAATAAAATGTGTAGGTTAAAGGGCTTAACATATCTAGTAATATTCTGATTTAAGCGTCGTGTCGGTCCTCGCCACAAACATGACACAGTGTGGCTTGAGCTATTAGACGCAGTTCGGCCGACTTACAGCTTCCTTGTGCCCGAGCCCCAGTTGCCTGTAGGCGTTGCCGCCGTAGTCGAACATGCGACAATTTTTTAATGTAACCTGTGACAAAGACAGTGTGCGCGCGGCCGCACGCCACGAACATGACCCGGTGCGGCTTGAGCCACTTGACGCAGCTGGGCCGCGTCACCGTCTCATTGTGCCCGAGCCCCAGTTGCCCCCAGGTGTTGCCGCCGAACACGAACACACGACCATTTTCTGAGGAAAATGTTCATATGAATTACAGCAAGGTACGAGCTAGCAAGACACCCACTTGTACATATCTCGCTTTCTTAAATTTTTTGCAGTCAAGGACCACTTTCACAATTTAAACAATTCCATGGACCCTGTCAAAATATTTTTGGAAATGAAAAAATGCGTTATTTATATTAATAAAAAATACTTTTATTGGTACTTTTACTACACTTACTACTAAGTTAATGAGAAGGCTTCTGCTGTTTAGCCTCAATGAGAAAGTTAAATTGTGGGACTGTCTTCGATAAGGCAAGATGCATGTCATGTTTACGTCGAGTTTACTACACACTTTCCTAGTAAAAATGTTTACAGACTGACCTACTGCGGACCCCTGATACACATGCTACGGACCCCTAAGTCCGTGGACCCCACTTGACCCCACCCTGCTTTAGTAGCATTTTTAAAGTTGGTGCGTTCTATTGTTCATAGTAAGGGTCCAGTTCACCATGTTCACCAATGGACGAATTGGTTGAATTCAATGAAAAGGAAGCAGATGATTTATTGTAATTAAATCTCAAAAATATTATAGAGGAAAATATAAGGAAAAGATTTAGATATAAGTATTTAATATTGTGTTGTGCAGAATGCGACATGCGAATGATGTTCATTTTTTTATGTAGATAATAAACTAAAAAAAAAAAAAAAATACTCACGGCATATTACTGCGCTATGTTCGTCGCCGCAAGAGATAGCGACTATGGGGTCGTTCTTGATGAAGAAGTGGCTCGGCTCATTCTCGGCGAAGTGTGACTTGCCGAATGTGAACACCGCCCCGGTGTCTGCAACGAAATACGTTTTTATAAATAAATAAATTGATATCATCACTCCTGCTTACTGAGAAAGGGAGACGTGTATCTTTTACGTCACATTGTTTAGAATAAGGCCCTTTGCCATTTCAATTTTAAATCCTTCGTGCTCTCTGGCGTCTTGTCTGGCACCAACTTCAATATAAAATGTGATGTTGTATGTATTGTTATATTATTTTCACTTTTTTGTGTTTTTGAAGTTGTAGGTTTTTATTTTTTGTAAAAAATGTTATTTTCAAGCATGATCTAAACTTTGGAACATTGGAAACCGGCTAGTTTGTAATCGATCAAGTGAGGACTCCGGCGAGTTTGGAATGCGGCGAAGAAGGAAGGAACGTCAGAAACGAACGTCAAAAAAAAAAACAAATGAAGTCATTTGTTTTTTCAATAAAAAACAAATGAATTCATTTTTTTTTTACTTTCGTTTACTTTTCTGATATCATCTTGCTGTTCCGATGTTCACTTGTTCTCCCGATCGCATGGCGGTTACTTATTCAGAATGGTTCCTTCCTTCTTCGCCGCATTCCAAACTCGCCGGAATCCTCACTTGATCGATTACAAACTAGCCGGTTTCCAATGTTCCAAAGTTTGGATCATGCTTGAATATAACATTTTTTACAAAAAATAAAAACCTACAACTTCAAAAACACAAAAAAGTGAAAAGGAAACAAATGAACATCGGACAGGCAATATATTTATACCCCATTTCTAGCATGAATAATCTATGAAAATCGGAGAAGTACAAACGGCTCTTTTATATAAAAATCTTTTGAAGATATAGACTGGATTTGTAAGGATTGAGATTAAAAACAATATCCGCTGATAACACTCCTATATTTCTTAGATTAGCTAGATAATCGCTATATTAATAGTACTTAACTTATATGTCTTTGTTTGTGTAACAATCATAGACACACATAAATTGTTCAAGTAATGAACAAGAACAGAAAGAATGACCTGTGTAACCTACAAAGTTTAATCTAATGTGACGTCATTGGCAGTCATAATTATAGCTAGCTTCCAAGTTTAACAGTTTTTTACTATAAAAAATGCTCAACAACCTTTGCCGCCCACGTAACTTTCGTTGGGCGGCCTTGGCTTTACGCGGCCATTTGGGCCGCCCAATCCTGAGAATTGAGATCTCTATCATGTTCGAAAATTAATGGTCCTTTTTGCATGAAAATTGTTAAATTATCTGGCGGATCAAATTGTGGGGCAATTGTAGAAACTCGAGGCTCAGTAGAAAAGTAATATACCTATCGGTACTGGATATAATTCTTCCACAATACTTTGGCCGTCCGTGCTGCTCAATTGTGGCACTGATTTCTCAGAGCTATAAGGTCAGAGCCTTAACTTGCCTTCATTTGTTCAAAGACATTAAAAGAGCATCTGTTATCAAACTTCTCTTAGTATTGTGTATAATTGCATAGTAAAAAAAATATACTGCTATGGGTGGCCAGCAAGATAATCTGGTATAGAGAATATCCCGACTCTGTTATTTTCATTATTATCGTTTTTTTATTTTATTTTGTGGTACAGTAAGTATTCTTTTATCTTTTATATTTACCGGAGGGAGAGTCTGTACCAGGGTCGTGTGCATGGGTACCTCTGTCTTACCTATTTCTGCCGCAAAGCAGCAGTGCTTGCATTGCTGTGTTCCGGTTTGAAGGGTACGATATGGCACTGAAATTACTGGGTACAGTGACCTTACATCTTAAGTCACAAGTTGGCAACGTACACTGTGGTTCTTGTGGGGGTTGCAGTTTTGCTGTGAATCTCACAGGAGCCACATGTATTATAGGTGACTGTTATCACTTACCATCAGGTGGGCAGTTTGCTTGTTTGCCAACTTAATAGCAATAAAAAAAAGAATAACAATATTGATCTTTATGAACATCCTCAGGGCATTAGGGAAACTGAAATAATCAATGACATTTGAAGTTTCAAGTAATTAGTATTTCGATTTGCTCATAGGAGTTTAATTTACCAGGTGCATTAAAAATAGGTACCTAGTGCAATTTCCATAAAATAGCTACAATAAAATGCCTCGCTACACGCTACGCTCGCATGCTACGCCGTAACGACATGACTAGCACGAGGCTACTAATTACAAAAAAAAATACATAGCTATTGTGCTCTTCATAGTAAATCATGTTAGTAAACTCTTAACGTATACATTGTTTGTGTACAATGGCGGACTTAATGCATTTTCTACTAGTCGACTTACAGGTGGCGCAGAGAGCAAATGTGGGCAATACGTGGATGTTTATTTAGCTAAAGTTATTTCTTTTGGTAAGAAATCGTAGCAGCGGTTCTTTATTACTTTTTATATACATATACTAGCTGTGCCGGCGAACTACGTTTCGCCATATATGTAGTTTACGACCTGTTCTCAGACCTACCAGATGTACACAAAAAATTTCATAAAGATCGGTCAAGCCGTTTCGGAGGAGTTCGGTAACAAACACTGTGACACGAGAATTTTATATATTAGATGTTGGCAAGCTTTGCGTCAGAAATAGGCCACTATGGTCTGATGGTTGACACCATCAGGTTCTGATCTGGAGGTCCGAGGTTCGACACAACACTTTTTTTCTAGGTTTCGAAACCTTCCAGTAGATGGCGTTGTGTTTTAATTTCTTGATACTGCAGTCTCATCCACTAGTACGTTAATAGGTGCTATTAGTTATTCTGTGCTACTAGGATGTTTGTATAGCATTGATCCAACATTTACTACTCAGCCACAGCAACGCGTTGCTGGATCAGCTAGTAATTTTTACATAAAAGCTGATTCTATATAAATAAAATCAACAATAAAATGTCAATAATCTAAATAAAAAGTTGTCATAAATGTGGACGACGATCACCCATATGTATCTTGAATATTTTAATGTCTCATATCTGTTTGTAAATATTTGTCACCATTATTTTCTGTGTAGGTGTAATTAGTATAAGTCCCTTGTTGTTTTTAATGTTGTTTATTTTTGTTGGCTTGTGTGACTACCACCATAGAAATTAAGTCGCCATAATAAGAAATTTTACTAACATTGTTATGCGCCGACAAAATAATAGAGGTACAAAAGCGATTTCCTTAGTTCTTGAGGAAACCAGGAGAATCGTGAGGCGATATGAACGCCAAGAGATGTAAGTAAATAAAACATAGAGGCGACCCCTGCAAACGACTTAGTAGTCTTCCATCTGGTAAAATGCATCCTAAAATATTTATCTGCCCAAATCATTATCACAGCTCATATACGTCCCCACCGAAGGGCTCGAGCCTACCCTATGCTAGGGTGATTAGTCCTTACTTGACTCAACCACGCTGGCCCAGTGCGGATTGATTTCTTCGCAGATGTATGCAATGTGCCTTACGATGTTTTCCTTCACCGTAGGTGCGTCGGCTTATGTACATATCAAATTCGAAAAGCGAAAATCATATTGGTACATGGCAGTATGGAACCACGAACCTCCCGATTAGAAGACCAGTGCCGAGTCTACACCGTCATCGACGCTCATCCATCCAAATATATAACAACAATCTCTAGTAATATCAATAAACCCTGTACGATCAGATTAAAAAAATATTAACTTCATCTATGTGGTCTGAACACCACAAACATGAAGCTACGCAAACATTATTAACATCACACGTCAATTATGGTTGTTGAACAACTCAAACTTTTTTAGACGGAGTAGTTGTTCGTGCTGTGGCAAATGAGGTTACATCTGAAATGCCATAAAACTGACCTCAATTTCTGACCTGATGTAATTATGGAATCGATACGCAAAGTTAGAGCGGAACACGACGCGATAAATAATTATGAGAACATAATCCAGATTTCGACTTCTTTAGATTTAGATTCAGTGTTTAACACTTGTAGGTTAAATTGTTTTTTTTATTAGCCTATATTATAGTCCCAGTGCTGAGTAAAGGTCTCCCTCAATCCACTCCACACATCACGATCCCTAGCACTCTCCGGCCATTGTTCAAGAAAACAATCCGAGTCGTCACGTCAAGGTTCAGTTGTACAAAATTAATATTATCTAGCCCAATATATTTGTATTGT
Source organism: Schoenobius gigantellus (assembly GCA_963935595.1). Taxonomy (NCBI): domain Eukaryota; kingdom Metazoa; phylum Arthropoda; class Insecta; order Lepidoptera; family Crambidae; genus Schoenobius; species Schoenobius gigantellus. Next base: position 5,104,024 of record OZ012549.1, read on the forward strand.
ATCTATACAAAAAGCACTGGAGTACATTACTTATAACGTTATAGAGTTATACGGTCCGTTATGTTCCATAGCACTTACAAATTCGCCCTTAAAAATCGACTAAATTAATTGTATTTTCAATAAAAAGGCATATTTTTTGTCACATGCTATGTATTAATGTGCGTATAAGTTTTTGTTTTCATTTAATGTTAAGATGATATTCATATTAATAATAGTTTTCTCCATTTTTCAATATATAGGCCAACAGCAACCCAGGAATAACAGATATTAACAGGTAGAGCATTAAGGTAGTTAATGGATTATTATTTATCTGATAGACGATTAACAATGCAATTAAAATATGATATTTGGTTGACAAACAGTTTAGTTTAGAATTAAGGAGAATACGTTAAGTTGTTACGCAAAATGTAACCAAAATCCTTTACATTAACAATATGTGGCAATAAATTATATGACTTTATGAATAAGCAAGTCTTTAAGGGGGAGAGGTAGGGTGTAGTACAAAATATTAAAAGGGGTAGAAGTATACCCCAATATAATATAAGGCGTGGAATTATTTTAGGAATTTGCATATATTAGGTCGTTACATATGAAATTGGCGTTTTGCCGTACTGGCCACTTTGATCTTAAATATCTCCTCTATGGTTATGAATTCCAATTTCAAATTTATACAGCTTTTTACTCGTGAATTATTTTGGACTTTTCAATCAATTGTTTGTTTTCAACTTTTTGGAGTCAATTTTCGCTTGGGGCATGGTTTGGCTGGTTCGGCAGGGTTCAGTCATTGCGATGAGCGCTTCCGATTATCGTACAGGACCCACTTTTCATCACAAGCAATGATTTGTTTTAAGATCCCGTCATTATTGTGTCGGTTGAGTAATGCAACGCAGCGCAGTCAACGCGCGTTTGTTGATTTGTTTCACTCAATTCGTCAGGTACCTACCTTTCAAGCTTTTTCACCTTCCCAATTTGCTTCAAGTGGATTAAAACAGTTTTATTACTAACACCGCAGCCTGCAGCTAACTCGGACGTGAATTGCGATGGCTCCGCTTCCATAATAACCTTCAATTATTCATTATCAACTTTGGTCTTCGGCCGTCCACGGGGCTTGTTCTGCAGGTCGAAATTTCCAGAACGAAAACGTTGGAACCAAAAACGCACAGTGTTTTCTTTTGCGGCACCGTCGCCATACACATAATTAATCCTTCGAGCCGTTTCTGCAGCACTGGTGCCACGGTGAAACTCGTACTCGTAAATAACGCGATATTTCGAGTTTTCCATTTTGTAAACTGAGTGACGTCAAAAAAAAAAAACAATTGAGGAAAAAACAAGTGAATAATTTTCGAAACACAAATACATGAGTAAATAACTGTATAAATTTGAAATTCCTAACCATAGAGGAGATATTTGAGATCAAAGTGGCCAGCCAGTACGGCAAAACGCCAATTTCATAGGTAAGGACCTAATATTTATAAAAATTTGAAAAAATATGATAATAAATCAAATACAGGAAATAATTTCATCTCGGATCGAACCCGCGTCTCCAGCATACCGTGTTGATGCCTTAACCACTGGGCGCCACCGAGCACATACCAGCCAAGACGAAACTTTCAACTATACCGATCCCTTTTGTACTTTGTTAAGCCAAAGTAGTTTTTATTCACTGTTAATAACTACGTATTAACATCCAATTTAGAAATCTTTATAGATTTCTTGAAAATTGGTTAGGAAAAGTGATGAAAATAAATCAAATACAATAAACAACAAAGTCATAACACACAAAGTCAATGTCACAAATATAAAACATACCATTCGTAGTCCCACGTTGGGCGCCAAATGTGAAGTGAGTTACTCAATGAAATAAAATTTTGAAGTTTGCTGAGTATATTTTCCGTAAAAGAATAAAAATATTAAAAATACACAATATAATTATAAAACCATCGTACCAGATATGAACATTTTAAAACACGCACGATGATGAGCAATTCATTATGTCAAATCCAAAATCCCATTTCATAAAACATAAAAATAAAACTTAATTCTCGCCGCGTTTATACAGAGTCTGTACAAATTCAAATTATTTTATCTACAATAAAACTAGACTCTTCAGATTTTCTCGCGAATCGGTAGTGTAGTTTCACTGAATGTGTAGTGTAGTACTCGTGCAAATAAAAGACAGTGTTATCTACAACACTTAAAATAAAAAAAGGGTAAAAAAAATTTACCTTATCATCATCGGAAAATTTCGAAAAAAAAAATTGTTGTGGAATTTATATACTTGGACTTAAATTTGTACGTTTTACCAATATGGCAACGTATGGAACTGAGAAATAGCTGCTTGTAATGGGGCTCACAAAAAAGTTCAAGGTTACTCAAAGCAATGGAGAGAGGGTCATGCTCCAGGTTTCTTCGATATAGCCATTAAGTGGGAGTGGGTAGGACACATCGCTTGTAGGCGCGACAGCCGATGGCGCGGAAAGGTGCTCGAGTGGCTTTCACGTACTGGGAGATACAGCGTTGGTAGGCCACCCACAAGGTGGACCGACGTTCTGGTGAAGGTCGCGGGAAGCCGCTGGAGGCAAGAAGCGTAAGAAAGACCGATGATTGGAAATTCTCGAGGATGGCCTTTGTCCAACAGTTCGCGCCTCTTGACTGAAATGATGACAATGATGAGTGTAGGTAGGTACTACATAAATCTAAGTTAACCTGCCGATCTAATTTGATACAGGACAATTGTAATTGTGGGTTTGCAAATTTCCTAAATATGGACCGTAAGCATAGTTGCCGTAACTAACAGTTGCTACATGGGTTTTACGATACTCGTCGAGATCTGGCTAAATTGGATTCATCTAGAATCCACGAAAACATTTTCCTCTTTATCGCAACTCAACTTTGCACTGAATTTTTAAGGAGATGTACTTAAAGGTAATTTAGAAAATATACGCGTAACAGTTTTGCGAAGACACTTATATCACTGTGCAATGTACTGAAAAGGTTGGGTATTTATTATAAATATTTGGGTTTATTATGGTGTGATAAATCATGAAACGTAAATTGAAATCATTTGAAATGCATTTTGTGTCGGGCAAAATAAAATAAATAATTTGTAAGCAACTTTTGACTCATAATAAAGTATTTAAGTGAAAAAATGAGTAATATATCGAAATGAAATTAAAAAATAAATATTAAGTTGTAGGCATAAATCACAGGCGATCACAGTCTTCAAAACGTTAAATTTAATTTATAAAATATCTATCACTCTTTAGGAATGCTGACCACCCCGAGAAGATTGAGCCAGAAATTCGAGGGTTTCAAAAAAGTAGAAAAGGTAAAAAAAAAACGGAATGAAATTTATCAAATTAAATCAAACCAATAATCTAAAGAGTATGGCATATCAAACTTTATATATAACACTAGATTTTATTTTCAAGCATCAGTTTGTGTGAGTGCATCCTTAAGTTTAGCGTGTATAGCTCGGAAATGGGGGTCTAGACTATTACCATTTTGCGTAGGTAAGCATTCAGCTGTGAGGAGAAAATCTATAATGGTGACAGTTAGCTATTTTCAAGTCGATGACATTTCACATAGACTATTCGCTTAATTGCTTGAGTTCATGGCTTTGTTCTAGATGTGTAGTTACCTGGTATGTCATCGGTCATGGTGGTGCGCAGGTCACAGACGCATGGTGGTCAGGCGGCCGCGGGGCGACGACTGACCACGCCGCTCCACGCCGCCACGTGTGCACCCTCGCCCCTTGACCACGTGTACAAAGCTCTGCTAGAAGTGCTAGTGTTTGTTTTGACATCTTCAATCATGTCGTGTCAAGAAAATTTTGAATTTTGTCGATACTCGGTAGATATCCATTCGTTTCCATTCATCAAATTACATACAAACAGATCAAAAACCACTTGAAAGCAGTATTCAAAATACCTACTCTATTTTTTTTCTATGTCCGTAAAATAACTGTAATTTTAATTAGCAATCAGTTATGGGTGCGCTTCATTTCTAATAATTACAAATGATCTAATTTCAAAGGAAATAACGTTCATTGGATATAATTTTTACTTGGTCTAACGACCCTTGCTATAACAATATTTTGCATAAAGCCACATTACTATAATAATCATATTCTATATTTTCATTAAATATAATTTTTACATTGTAAACAATATAAATAATTTTCTATAAATATATCATTTTGAACATAAATTTATCTAAAATAATATTTAGCAAAGTAATTCATTCATGCTACTAGTGACAGAAACAAATCGCTGCAAAACCAACTTCACGTTGTAGTGTTTGTTCTACCCCTAGAGTGTAATTCAAACCCGCGTAGGCACGGAGGGGCAGGGCGGCTTGCGTGTTGAGGAGCAGGTGGTTGTAACCACGAAGCAAAAAAAGGGCTGGCCAGCAAGCCGAGGCTGCGGCGGTAAGCGAGAACCATCTGCGACGATGAGCTTGCGTGGAACCGTCGGAGCCCTGCAGCACCGGAGCCGTGACAGAGAGCATGCACGCTGCATGTTTACTTGTATGGGTGCATGCATGCTTGCTTGCATGATGCATGCTCGCTTACATGCTGCATGCTTGCTTACATGCTGCTTGCTTGCACGCTGCATCCTTGATTATACTTTGCATGTTTGCTTGCACGCTCCATGCTTGCTTCTACGCTGCGTGCTTTCTTGGATATTGCATGCTTACTTGCATGTTACATGCTTGCCTACATGCTGCATGTTTGCTTACATGGTGTTTGCTTGCTTGTATGCTACATGCTTGCCTGCATGCTGTATGTTTGCTTATAGGGTGCTTGCTTGCTTGCATGCAAGTTAAAAAATGCATTGCAAACGAACAGGCGTTATATAAAATGTTTTTTATATCATCTGGTATTATGTCAAAAAACTTCAAATGTGTATCACATGAAATTAGAGAATCTAAAATTATATCAAATGTTTATTATATTAAGTCAGTTATTATATGAAATGAAATTATATCAAATAAAATTATATTATTTGTATGTCCCATATATCCATCACCCATCAGATATACCTACGGGTATTCGTAGAAAAAAAAGACTAACAGTAACTAGTTTAATAATATATATGTAATGACAAAAAAATATTTAATACAAAACTTGATTAGTCCTAGATCGCTAGATCGTTTCATTAATTTTTCTTACTAACCAAGAAGTCAGTAGCACAAAGCCAACGTTTTTTAAAGAACTTCCATTGGTTTTAATTCAGTGGCGATTGTTATTGTCGCAGGAACGCGGACAGTCATGCAATTCTTGGCCGACAATGTCTTTGTTTCGGGCTATCTGTATCTACGGCGTATCTATTTATACGAACACAACCACAGGGTTTATTTATGGACTTTTTGGAAAGTGCTTGAACTGCATGTAACATTTCAATCGTAGCATAGTATGCTTCCCCTTGAAATGTCAAGCACCAAAGCATATAGAAACATCGCGATGTAGGAACATTATTTTTCCTTTTATTACAATCTAACTACTACGTTGACTTGTTTCGAAGATTGCTAAAGTTAATCAATGACAGACGTGGTCAGGTCTATGATGGATGACCAACAATGTGAAAGATCTCTCCCATAGAGAAATTTGTTCAGTTCAGTATCAAAAACTCTTTTTTTAAATAACATATTTATTATGTCAAATAGTCCACCTCGAGAGGAAGGTTGAGTTTTGTAATTAACCGATTTATTTTAACTTCAACCCGGCATGTAGATAATAATATGTGACTGATTATCCAACTTGTCCAAGCTTCGTTTTCACAGGCCCAGTTCCTGACCGCCCAGAAGTCAGCAACTGTGCTTTCTACTTTCAACACAGTACTGTCATTCCCAACGTGTTCTTACTACCGGCCTGCATAGTAGGCAGCAGTAGACAACTACTGTGCTACTACAAGGTCTGACCTTGGCGTTTCTGACCCATAAAGTTGCGTTCACACGGAGCGAGCGTCGGCCCAGTAGCTTAACTGGTAGAAGTGGGGGAGGTCAGTGGATAGCGGAATCAAAAATATTTGTAGTAACTGACTGGTCAGAGCTGGCACAACCACAGATTACTTAATAGTTACGTTGTTTTTACGGGCCCAGAAGCTGCCGGACAGTAACTTTCCTTTACCTACTGTCCGAGGCGGCTTAATAAATAAAAAAATTAAAATGTGAAAGAATAAGAACAAAGTCGATATATTTTGTTGTGCATTATTTATTACCAACTGTGCCCGCGACTTCGTCCGCGTGGAATAGTAACTTTTGGCAACATTTTGATTTTTGTAGGATTTTTTAAGATCTTGATAAAAAGGTAGCCTATGTTATACCTTATCTATCTATTAGTGAAAGTCCCGTCAAAATCAGTCCAGCCGTTCCGGAGATTAGCGGGAACAAAGAGACAGACAGACAGACAGACAGACAAACATTTTTTAAATTGTGTTTTTGTTATTGGTATCAGATATACATTCATACCCATTTAGTAAGAACTTGTTATTTTGACATTACAAACAGTTACTTCAATTTTATTTATTGGTATAGAGTATATATATAGATTTCATTAATTTTGAGGTCACTAATTTTGACGTCTTGTCTCCTTTATCAAATTATGTAACAGATTTTTTGTGAAGGAATAAATGATTTGATTTGATTTGATGAGCCATTGTGGGATACATCTTCCGTATGAACTGGTAGATCTTGTTGTGCCATCGTCCTAGGTCAGTCTTGTCATACAATCGGGGAATGGCTAACGCCGATCCCGATTGTGTCTCTACGGAGGTAGAAGTATCTGGAGGGTTTTTAGCCGGTATGGGGTCTTCTACTCGAGTCCGGCATATCCTTGGGGTGTCCTCGTCAGTCGGCCCCTTGTCGAATACCGTAAGAAGTATCTTCCCTCCTAAAAAAAAAGGTCAGTCATGTCATAGATACGGCCAGCGGGCCGCATGCGGCCAGGCCAGGCCATATCAATACGGCCCGCCACCACAATCTGTCCAGTGAGAATATTTCACGAGGAGAAAACCGCGCTCTTTCGATAGTTAAGATTTTTATGTTAGCCCTTCACGCTACTTTATTTTATTGGACGCCAGTAAATTGATCAAAGTAGATATTACTATGCAAATATTTTTAACGACAGCGGCGCGGGCGACGTGATTCGGACCGCCAGCGCTGTCTCTGTTATCGGCCGGTGCCCGGGTCCACTTGGCAAACGTGAAGTGGTAGAATTACCCACAGAACACAGAAAGAGGTTAGAAAGGTAATCGTGCATCGTTTGTACGGGAAGCGCTGTCGCCAGTTTTGCTCCCACATCTTTTTCTAGTTTTTCTTAAACCAATAAACGCGAGCTTGCGCTGCTCGTGCAAGGTCAAAGAAAGCCAATCAAGATAACTATGCCTCGGCAATTACCGTCCTGTGGTTGTCCGTAAGTGATTAACCCTTCGTACTCACGGCCACAACTATGTGCATTTGCTCATAGTTGTGGCCATGCAACGGCCGCGCGTGCCCCGCCTACATAGCCCTTCTAACCTCTTTCTGTGTTCTGTGGAATTACCTATCAAGCTAAACTAAATAAAGATTTTAACAATTCACTATTTGTTTTTGTTTTCAATTTTGAGTCTGGCCGGCTTTCACACCCTAAATCCCATAAATGGCCCTTTGGAAAAACCAGTTTGACACCCCTGTTCTAGGTTGTTTGTTTATCTGATAGGTGGTTTTATATTGTTGACGTGTTTCGTACAAGGTCGAAAAAATTATTCGATCGCAGTTGGTGACGCGACTCGCTACATAGCTTTGTACAAGGATTAAAAAGTATTGAAGTATTCGATGGCATCTGGTTACGCAGCTCTAGTTTCGTACGCGGCCGAAGGGGTCCCCTTGCCATGATCGCCGCGGCACAGATAATATAATACTGCTTCGGTGAGAGCGTGACAGCGCTATACCAACGTTATTCGATGGCTGTTTCATTATTGTTTCTACTTTGATCTATGCGATCATGGTAGGGTTGTCCATCCATTAAAATCTATTTTTGCTCATTGATTACAGTGGAAACATATTGTTTATAGCCGGTCGAGGTTACGATTCAATATCGTTAAAGGCTTCGATGACATGCAATATCAGAGTTTCACTTGATACAATGAAATATGGTCTATTCTGAACGTCCAAATGGACCGGCTACGGCTACCGGAAAATTCTTACACAGTCATGAAATCAACAAGTTGGTGTGAGATTAGCTGGCAGAGGTGCACTTGACTCTAAAAATGATGTTCCCGTGCCCAAAATATTTTGAAAGACCTAGCCAACGATACTCCGCACCAAGGGATAAACGAGAAAGAGAAAATTCGCCTGGACAGACAGACATACAGATGGGCATGGCGATGCTATAAGGGTTCCTTGTTGACTACGGAATCTTAGAAACTGGTAAATGATGTACGAAAGGTTCCGTCACTGATTTTATATTTTCACGTTGACAAATATTCAAATAAAAAGGCTCTCCCTAACAAATATGACAACTATTTAATTGTAGAGACCTATTGAATTAATACAGATGTCCATGGGCGACGATGACCACTTACCAGTGGCTCGTCTGCTCGTTCACCGCCTTTGATGACATAAAAAAATCACAGGGCCTCAGGTTAAGCGGGAATGCAACGAGTCGCTTAATATTAAGAATGATAGCACCTCGTTACAAGATTTTTACGCGTCTACGGTACCGAGATTCCCTCTAAAAGAGTAAATATTGTTAAAATGTTCAATTTAGGTTGCTGCCCTTGGGTGTAAGGCGTCGCGAACAAATTGATTGATCACACTATGCGCCACACGACATTTGTAGCCGACATTATGAACATAGGCGGATTTAAGGGAGGGCCAGACGGTGAAAATTTGCAAAGAGCAAGGAGTTTCGGTCATTTTCATTAGGAAACATAAAAGAAAACTGCTTGTATCTTTATCAAATACGTAATTTTTTTACTTAACCTTATTTTAATATTAAAAGTATATGTCTTACTGTTATGGTCTATAACATGTTACAAGTAAGGATATACTTATCTTATAAGCCAGGGTAACATTAATATTTTGTATATTGGTTATGTTGCAATAAATATATTTTTTATTTTCATTTTCATTATTATAGTATTATCATTTTCATTATTATGGTTTATCCCAATAAAAAGAACACTTCGGTGCTCCTCCCGAAAGTAAATTCTGGATCCGCTCTTGAGTATGAACCAGCCCACCCTTGAACTTGCTTAATGTAACACAGCACAAACAATAATATTTGGTACCTAACCTAAGAAAGAAAGAATCTTTATTTGCAAGAATATAGTAAATACTGGTTCCTACAGATTGATTCCAACATAGTCTGACGAACTGGTCAACGTGCAAATGGTAATAATGAAGATCACAATTAAATGTCCATTATACTTCCGGAAATCCACAAACTGATATCATTGCTAATAATGATTTCATCAGGATAGATTTATACTCGACTCTTTGCTAATACCAACGGAATAGTAACGGACGTCGGCAAAAATAGCCATGACGCCATAAGTTTATAAGCTTGAATTTTCCTAAGTTCATTATCACGAGGTAAACGATTCCAAGTAGAGGCAAGGCTCTTCAGAATCGTAGGGCCGATAGGTGAGTAACAGCCCCATACATAATTAATCTAAATGTTGCGTGGACTGCCTAAAATGTCGCCAACCCACACAAGTTTAGCGTGCTAACAATTTATCAAATCACATAAACTCAAAAGTCCTTATGGTAATATTTAAAAATATAACAGTTATTTCTTCGAGCAGAGTCTTGCTTGGTAGGCTACAGCACTGCATGGCTTATTTCAAGTGCTTCGAATTTGCATGAGAGCAGAGAGAGGCACATTTCCATTCATCTAACTAGATGAACATAGAACTACATCTGAAGATATAGGGAAAAAATTGAGGCGATTAAAATGTAGTGCTGGAGAAGAACGCAGAGAATCAGTTGGATGGAAAAATTAGGAAGTAGTATCAAATGTACTTTTAAACATCGACTTACAATTCGAAAGCGATTATGATTGAAGTTGAGTTAGCGGAGGCTTGAATCAGCCACTCAATTGACTGATTGAAACAACAATATATCTAGCTGGTGGATATTAAGCCAGTGTCAATGGATCAATAGATATGTCAGGCAGATAGCCTCACAGCTTTAGCCACGCGAGATTGCTATCTATTCTAACACACATAACTGCAAAATGTTAATGTTTCTATAACTGGTTACATGGACATGGTGGGTTTTTATTTCGTCCTTGGTGCGATATCTCATATTTTCTATTAAATGCCAGATAATATGCGGTCACAATTTTATAGTTTTAGATGCAAAATGACAAACTCATAATATTAACCCGAAACGATGTTATCCCAAAAATATTTATAGATAATTTTTAAATGTTATCAATTGCCTAGGTACGTAAAAAACAAAGTTTAATCGTCAATATAAGAACTTTACGAGAATCTTTTAGCGAATATTCTATAGTGAAGTATTCATTACCTACCTACAGACCTTGCATTAACGAGAACTGGACACGCACTTTATTTAAAGAAAGCAGAGAAGCATAAAATGCCAAACAATGTAACATCAACCTCAAATCCTCAAATCTTAAACAATGATAAAGAAAACAAACACTAAGTGCCTTATTCATAAAAATATGTAAACAATGTTTAAGTTAAACAATGTTGCTGTCACTTTCGACGTCCTTTTTTTGAAATGAGATTGAAAGTGACAGCAACATTGTTTAACTTAAACATTGTTTAAATATTTTTATGAATAAGGCAGTAAGTTAACACTTACATTACCTTATTTATCTTTAAATAACGCCACTTAACAAATAACCGTGCTATGTATAAGGACATAGTACGGTTATTTGTTAAGTGGCGTTATTTAACGTAACTGAAGAATGCTGTTTCGACGAAAGCCACAACGAAAATACGTCCACGGAACATAATTCATCCTATCTTACTGTGATGAGCATGCATGGAGGCACGGACACTGCAGCCACTCACGTCCGGCTGGAATGCAGAGGGGTGGCAACGTACCGAGCGTAGTGCCTGGGAAACGTCGCGGAGTGCACATGACCAAGCGTATACCCCAATCGAATAGTTATACCAGATTAAAACTTCAATTTGCCTAGTGTATATTGATACTTGCGAAGAAAGTTCATTCTATCTAGTGTATGTTGATTTTCAATGGAGGGTGTCCGGACCCCAAGCCTCCCCCCCTTTACCTACGCCAATGCACATGAATCCAGCCCCCTTATCATAACGATTAAGTTTAGCAAGGTTAAAACAATATTGTATTGAAACAGAGACTCTTGTTGCGTATATCGGCGTCTCGCTTTCAGTGCGGTTTTAATATTGTTCACATCACATTTCTAGCCAGTGTCTCAAGCTTTCTATTTGGATAACAAAATGTGACTGATTAGTAAAAACACATGGAACATGAAGAAAACTGATAAATACCTACTATTATGTTCTGGATCATTGACCGAATGACCGAAACGGCATTATTTTTACGCTCCCGAGATGTGCCGATACCGTCGCCATAGCGACCGACCACAAACACCGCCGACCATAATACACCACTCCATAAAAATGTAGATTAAGCAAAAATAAACACTATTCTCGACTTGTTAAGATCGTTACCAGATAAAGTAAGCGTCAGGAGAAATACGAATTACTTACCTATTTTGGGCAGATTCAAGAAAGCAACCGATCGATAACTTCCTGGATATCGAAAAAATTTTATTGTTCAGAATCCCGTTGGAGGGCTGTTCGGCAAGATAATAATATTTTAATAGTAATTAATACCATCTGGAGTACCTGGAATATGGCGCGAACACTGTACAGAAAAAGTGTTTATAATATATCTCTTTAAAAGAAAGGCTCTTCAAAAGATTATTGAAAGTACAGGACCACAGACAGGACCCTTGTGAGTAAGATTATCTTTTTAGTGAATGAAATCTTTTTAAAGAATTGAAAAACCCTAATTTAACACCAGCTCACTTTCGGTGAGCTGGTTTCGCTCGATTTTAATGGGATCCTATCATCAGATCCTGGCTTTCGTGACCTTGGGACCATCCTTGGAGTATACTCTATCGAATACAAAAAGAATTTTGAAAATCGGTCCAGACTTGGCGGCGTAATCGCGTAACATACACACAAAAAAAACATACGCATCGAAATGAGAACCTCCTCCTTTTTTGAAGTCGGTTAAAAAGGAGATTCTGAACACCAGCTCGTAGCCTAAATCCAGATTCGGTACATTGAACACATTTATTTAATCAGGATAAGTACGTAATGTTCAAAACTACGAGTAAATAAGGAGTGAGACAGGGCTACATCTTATCCTTATGTTTGTTATCATTGGTACACTATTCGGAAAACCGTAGAAAACTGGGAGTCCCTACTCCCAGTTTTCTGCGGTCTACGCTCTTCTCTATGGCAGAAAGTGTTTTTCAAATTAATCCCCCATAGGTCGACGACATCGTTGTTCTGGCAGCATCTATGTAGGATATGAGAGAACTGTTCCAAAAAGTGAAGTTAGAAAATGGTACCATCGAACTCACAGCGAATACGGAAAAATTAAAGTGATGATAGCAGATCGGGCTGGAAATACCTAAAACATTCCTGGCAATGTCGTGGACAAATCAAATCATTTATTCCTTTACAAAAGAAAATGGTGAGTACATTTGCAGATGGTCAGCTTCAAAATAGTTCGACAGTTACCGACAGTCGACATATACTTGGGCTTCTAAATCTGCAACGGTTTTGTTAGCAGGATAAAAAGGCGGATCGGTAGGTACGGCAAAAGATTCTATGATTCGTTTGAGCAACATCTGGAAAGAGGTATTGATATGGAAACCACGATCAGAATGATGCACCTTACTGTGGGGAGTGGAAACGTAGACAATCTTGGCAGGAGAAAGACAACGGATTGACGCAATTGAGATGTCGTGTTGAAGACGAATGCTAAGAACACCTTAGACTGCAAACACACCAACGGCAACGCATCAATCCTGACCTAGCTCCGAATAAAAACTCCCTTGTCCACCATTGTACAATATTTCTCCCATATTTTGGCCACATAATGCGCAGGGGTGGCGCTGTGGACTCGGCACTTGCCTTTCAATCGGGAGGTCTGGGGTTCGAGACCGCCATGTACCAATGTGTTTTTCGTTTTCGAATTTCATATATATGTACATTTGTCTGACACCCCTACGGTGAAGGAAAGGAATCGTGAGGCAACCTTATACATCTGCGAAGAAATTTAAAAGTGGTGGGCCTATGTGAAGTCGACCAATCCGCACTGGGCCAGCATGGTTGACTAAGGCCTAAACCTAGGGTAGGCTCGCGCCTTTGGGTGGGACATATATGAGCTATTGTGATGATGATGATGATGCGCAGGGGTGACGAAAATCTGGCAAACCTGACTGTGGTTGGGAACACCGAAGGCAAGAGAACATGCATCAGTCACCAAGTGAAAGACCCTGATTTCAAATTCTATACGGTCCTAAAAGACACGCTCGTCAGATACCATCGCAGGCAAATCATCCGCTCCAGATGCAACTGCGCAAACGCATTCTCTTCTTAAATGGGATCCAATAGAAACACCCTTATAGTGTATGTATGGATGCAGGTGAACCGTGGTTAAGAACTGATTCTAGGGGGTCTAAATTCTGGCACGAAATGACTATTTTTCATATTATTGCTTGGTCATAATTTGTTTCATGTCTTGTTTATGATAAGTTTTATTGTTAGATTAACTGCCTTTGATTGTTATCTTGTCTACAATGTATACACAGTGTTCATACTTACACAAATACACACACACTCACACTTACACGAAAATTCACACTTATGCTCACAATCATATTCATATCATTATTTAATCTCACACTTATATTATGTACAACAAATAATATCATTAGTTCTAAAATTATCGGGTCTCTATAGTCTTTTTATATGTGCTATTGTACAAGCTAATACTTCCATTGTTCTGATACTAATCAGTAATGGATGATATAATCAATATAAATAATAACTTAGATCAACTATCTGTCTCTGAGGCTGTATTATGTTCTCCAGAAGATGTTGCTGCACACTTGTATAAAAGTGAGGCATTTAATATTTTCCATGTCAACATCAGAAGCATTAACTGCAATTTTGATAATTTCCTAACCTTAACACATAGACTTGACTCTCAATTTGACGTTTTTATCCTTACTGAATGTTGGTTAAGCAAAGTTGCTGGCTTGCCCACTATCCCTGGTTATGACTTTTTTAAATCTGACTATATGAATCAAAATGACGGTGTTGTGGTCTTTGTCAAACATGGCATAGAATGTACTATTCTTAATCTTGATTTGAGCGACGGGAATAGCTTAGTCTTAAATTTTTCAAATAAAATATCTGTTGTTGCCATATATCGTTCTCCATCATACTCAAATTTAGATCGTTTTCTTGACAGCCTTAATACAATTCTACACTCACTACGGTCCTTTAAGTCCTTGTTTCTTATTGGTGACCTAAATATTAATATAGCCCCATCAAATCGTAATGCCTCAGCTGATGATTATTTGAACTTGCTTGCACAACATGCTTTACTTCCAGCTCATCTTTTTCCCACTAGAGAAACAAATTGTCTCGATCATGTCATAGCCCGATCTCCTTTTAATTGCAAAACACTTGTTTTAGATAGTTTTATTACTGATCATGCTCCTATTATACTTAGTTGTAGTACACACATGACTAGGTCTAAACTTTGCTACACCTATCGACGTTCTAATGTTCCTGATATAGTGGACGAATTGTCTAAATCTAACTTTTCTACCGTCCTAAAGTGTAACGACCCCGATACAGCTTGTGACAACTTAATTCACATTGTATCGTCTGCTGTTAATAAGCATACTCAAACTATTAGCGTACCCAGCAGAAAACGTATATTAAAACCCTGGATGACTTCTGGTCTTCTTAGGTGTGTTCGTAATCGGGACAAATTGCACAAAAAATATCGAAGAGACCCTGAGAATATTATAAATAAGATTTCATATTTCCGCTATCGAAATTTTTGCAATAGTCTTCTTAAAAAAGTCAAGCGCGAATACGAACAGAGTGAGTTTCTTAAGATTAGAAAGAGTCCAAAAGCAGCCTGGAAACTTATAAATCGCATCGCTAATATCGATAAAAAGCAAAATACTGCCAATGCTTTGTTAAAATTATGTGATGACCCCAGCATGTCAGTTAATACCGTGAACTCGTTCTTCGCTAGTATTGGAATTGCTCTAGCTTCTAAATTCAACTCAAACACTTCGGCTTATGAACTTTCTAACCATTCTTCTGTTTCCTCACTTCATGATGTCCCCGTGACCTCGATGGTGCTACTTGATGTCGATGACGCAGAGGTAGAAAACGTAATTTTGGGTTTAAGGGATAAATGTGCGCTTGGATGGGACGGTATTTCTACTACCCTTATCAAAGCTGCTAAACATATCCTTATTCCTATTTTAGTTCATATTTTCAACCTTTCACTTTCTCATGGGATTTTTCCGCGTGCCTTTAAAAGGGCTATTGTACATCCTATTTTCAAGAGTGGTGATAAAGATAGTGTCACTAATTACAGGCCCATTTCAGTCTTAACAGTTTTGTCCAAAATCTTTGAAAAAATTTTAAATGTAAAATTATTAAACTTCATAAATGCTAAGAATATACTGTCTGCAAATCAATATGGTTTTCGAAAATCTAAATCTGCGGAAGACGCGGTCTTGGAACTATCCGATCACATTATTAAAAACTTTGACAAACGACTCAAATCCGCAGGAGTGTTCCTTGATCTGTCAAAGGCATTTGACACTGTTTCTATCCCCATTCTTATATCAAAACTTCACTCTATTGGCGTTAGAGGCATCGCCCTTGATTTATTTAACAGTTACCTCACAAATCGTTCGCAAATTGTTGTTATAGATAAATTTGAGAGTGAGGAGGAATCACTTAGCTTTGGCGTCCCGCAGGGAAGCGTTCTTGGCCCCACTTTATTCTTAATATACATAAATGAACTCTGCAACATGTCACTTCCCAACACCAAAATTATCACCTATGCTGACGACACAGCACTTCTTGTTCATGGTCGAAACTGGGACGAAGTTCGTGTTTACACAGAAAATGCCCTGCGATCTATTATGAGCTGGCTTAGTGCAAATCTTCTCACTCTCAATTTATCTAAGACCATAGTTATAGGTTTCGCTCCCACAGCAGCCTCACAAAATCCTCCATCGTTCTCCGTTCGAGCTCATGTTTGTCCTTATGTGAATGGTTCGGTACCCTGTAATTGTACATCATTGAAAGTTGTCTCATCTTCTAAATATCTGGGAGTCATGATTGATAGCGCTATGAATTGGAAGCAACACATCGAATACACAGTGTCGAGAGTGCGTAAATTAATTTATACCTTTAAGAGTCTCCGATCGGTTGTTGACTTCAAATATTTAAAAACCATTTATTTTGCTCTCGCCCAATCAGTGCTATCGTACTGCATTACATCTTGGGGAGGATCAGCAAAGACTCATATGTTGCGCTTGGAAAGAACTCAGAGAGCAACTCTTAAAGTACTTTCGAAGAAACCTATTCGCTTCCGGACTTCTGACTTATACTCTCTTTGCCGGGTCCTTACAGTTAGACAACTTTTTATTCTTTACACAGTATTAAAGAAACATAGTGAAATTGATTTTGACCCTCAAACTGTATACTCGAAACGTCGATCCGATATAGTTTGTTTCACTGAACGTCACCGTACGGCTCTGGCAGCTCGACATTATTGCTATTTGAGCCCAAAACTATATAATAAAATTAACAAACAGTTACATATTTATCCACTCTCTTCATTTAAATGCAAAACAAAATGTATCCAATGGCTGCTATCACTGTCATATGATGATACTGAAGACCTGCTAAAAATTATATCATAAACGCATACTCACACACCCACGCACACACACACACACACTCACGCATATACACACACACACACACACATACCTACATATTCATATATTCTGATAGTCTAATCACTTTTTGCTTTTGTTATTTAAGTATTATTGTAATTATTTTAAAATTTTCTTGATTGATTGATTGCTACTGTTTCGGAGGAGGGCGTTGATGCACGCGACACAGTGTTATACACTATTGCGGGTATCATCGTTTTTCTTATTGTAATGTAAATGTCGTTAGTGTTAATAATATTAAATAAATAAATAAATAAATAAAAAATAAATATGATGATCCTGCAGGCCAATTATGGATCTTTCATCGTATGACATGGTATAAATTTGAGAAAAAGAAGTCATGAAATGCTGCATTTCGTATTACCGATCTCCAATGATATCATCACTATGGCATAATTTCAATGATGTCATCATTAAATAATGAACAAATGATGAAAAATCTGACAGGAAATCGTATTTTTCGTTTTGCACTATGATATCATATAATGTCATTTGCAAAACCATGAGATCGGTAATAGGCCCTCTGATGTTGATGTTTGCCTTTAGCCTCCCTCCATCTACTCAGGAAGTACTGATTCAAATTGAAGAATTATTTTTATGTTAGATAGTCCATTAATCTTATATTAATCTTATATTAATAGATTAGCGCGTTCAACCAAACAAACAAACTTATTATAATGGGTCGGTCTCAAGATGTCCAGATAGCATTAAGACTACACTACTCTAATGACTATATCATAAAAATGACTAGGTATCATTTCGCCTAGGTCTTTTAATTGACTACATCCGTTTAATGACTAGGTCGCAAAATGACTACATATCATGTTTGACTACATCTTATAATGCAAGTACAGTCAAGTGAAATAAGTATGTTGCAGGTAGGTGGGTACCTTTTTTATCTCTATTCAGTGTACCCTTAAGATGGTGAGTATGGGAAAGTAAAACATGAGTAAAATATTTACCACTACATTTTTGTAGATGATACTTGAAATAATACCTAATATAGTTATTAAATTATTGTTGAACCCTAAGAAGGGTTCCAAGTAATAATCTTATCCATAGACTTGGAATATACTGGCATATAGACCAACTGACAGTGCGAGCGAGAATGTAATAGTCTTATGAAGTTTTAGAGAGTTTGAAAGTGTCAGTGCATTTAGCTACTTTGTAACTGATTTTGAGAGACAGATCAGCCACATTGGATATTGGAATTCAGCCACATAGAATTGGAATTGGTCACATTTTAATGAGCTGTCAGTACGTCTATACGCTAGTAAGTATATTCTAAATCTATGATCTTATCCATACTGTGTGAAGTGTGTTACTACTTACTAGCCACTGTGATTGTTCGATAACCAAATTAATAAAAAAATGAATAATAAGATTTTATTTCAATGTGCTAAAAAGAGGAAAATAAACTTATTTATAACATGACACAATTTTTATGATAATATAAATGCTTGTGGCGAGAATGTGGATAAACAATAAGTAATACAATATCTTTATAACGTGGTCTTGAACTCATGATACAAGTAATTCTAAGAAAAAATGTTTTTATAAAAATCGTAAATCTCGTGACAAGCTTATAAAAGCTTGTCGCGAGATTTACCATTTCTATAAAAACACGTAATCCGCCGACATTGACTGTACAAAAATATGTAATCCGCTATTTTGTGACGGCGGTCATCTTGAATTTACATCGATTCTAATTAAAGATAATTTGCACTAATATAAGAACTAAAAGTGTACTTTAAATTTCAGCTAAATTGGAAACTGACAAGTGGGTCAAATGTAACTTGCAAGATTTAATCCAAACCAACACAGATTGCAAGTTAAATAAAAGCTTGTAAAAATCATGACGTAGTTTCAACTGACTATACATTCATGAAACAAAAGAGAAACTAGAGGAATAAGCTATGTAGTCATTTTGCGACCTAGTCATTAAACGGATGTAGTCAATTAAAAGACCTAGGCGAAATTATACCTAGTCATTTTTATGATATAAATATTTCAAGTTTTAAAAACCACTGCATATTAAAATTAAACGGTTTTATTTTATGGAATATACAATTAACTTAGGTACCTAATATAAATTTTCAGCTGAGCATGCTTTTGCTGTGAGGATGGAACTAATGTAAGTGCTACTCGCCGCTAGATGTCGCAAATGTAACGTAACGTAACAGCATGTTTTAATTTAAAGGCGGCATTTAAAATCTGAATTCGAAAGAATGTTAATTTATAGTTTTATTTTTATATAATATCTGTGCTTATACATAAATTTTCAGCTGAGCATGCTTTTGCTCTGAGGATGGAACTAAGCAAAATACTGTTCAAATGTAATAGTGCTACTCGCCGCTAGATGTCGCAAATGTAAATGTGTACCTATGTTTTAATTTAACGGCGGCATCTAAAAAATTCAAAAATTCAAAAGAATGTTAATTTTATAGTTTTATTAGCCGAATATAAAACTTTATTGGGGTTATTATTTTATGCTTTACACATTGATCGAATTTGCAATTAGTGGTCTGAATATCTGGAGTTCGATTTACAATTTTAGATACTTAATATTTTTAATTTTTCATGACATCTTAATTTCTATAATTACTAACATTATTTGTTATTTTAATTTTTGTATTGATGACAATTTATATTTTCTTTTTATGTAAGATCATAAATAATTTCTTTTAAGTCTAAATTTTTGCCTTCTTTTTTTTTTTTTTATACTACGATGCCGGCAAACAAACTTACGGCCCGCCTGATGGTAAGCAGTTACCGTAGTCTATGGACGCCTGCAACACCAGGGGCATCACAAACGCGTTGCCGACCCTTTAAGAACCTATTTACTCCCTTCTTGAAGAACCCCATACTGTATTCCCCGGGGAAAACCTCGGCAGGGAGCTCGTTCCACAACCGGAGCGTGCGTGGGAGGAAATTTCTCTCAAACCGCACTGTGCGTGACCACTTAGGCTCCAGCGTGTGAGGATGAACACCCTGCCGATGGCGAGCGGTGCGATGATAAAAAGTGGCCGTTGGCATCATGTCGAACAATTCTTCAGAACACAACCCGTTGTACAAGCGGTAGAACACACATAATGAGGCAAAGTCTCTCCTCAGACTTAGAGCACACCCCGGACACTCCATACAACGTTCGCAAATCAATTACCTATTACTACTACATAAACAAATGACGTTCGTACACGCGCAAATGTGTGCGTGGAATCTAGTAGGGCTGAGTGCGCGGCTATCAATCGAAATGACGCGGGAAGTGCAGCGACTGCCTTCTCTTTCACCCGCATAGCGCTGTCTCTGTTATCGCCCGACGCTCGCGTCTACTCGTCCGAGCGATCGCGCGCGCCCTTGTTTATGTGTCAGTGATGTCTACAACGAAGTGCCGGGTAGGACGAGGTATTTGAAATGAGTGCGGGGAGGTGAGTGGCCGTTCTGTACGTAGTACTATTATCTATTCTGTGCTTAGAGGCTCAATACCGCTTGTGAGTTTGGGATCGTCAACAATTCGCTCAGCTCGTCTTTGGACCGAATCAAAAGGTCCAAGTTGGTATCGAGGTGCTCCCGCCCACAGATGACAGCAGTACTCCATATGAGGCCTGACCTGTGATTTATACAGCAACAGTCTTTGCCTTGAAGAGAAGTACCGCTTGGCTCTGTTAAGCACATCTAGTTTGGACGCCAACTTGATCTTGTCATCTAAGTGACTTCGGAATTGGACGTCGCTGGAGATGTCGACACCGAGGATCCCTAAACTCTTTGAGATGGTCAAGGGTGTGTTCTGGAATTGTGGGGCCACAGTAAATGGGGTTTTCTTAGCAGTGAACGCACTAAATTGTCCCGCCCCCAATCGGAGACTCTGGATAGAGTGCTCTCGATTTGAGACACAAGTTGTTCACGACTTTCCTCCACAATGGAACGAGGGATATTTGCACGGCCTGTGTAAAATGCATCTCCAGTGCTATCGTCTGCATAGCAATGGATGCCGTCAAGCGACAGCATATCATTGATATGCAGCAGAAACAGTGTTGGAGATAGCACGGAGCCTTGTGGGACACCAGCATTTATCATCCTGGTTTCGGAGCAGCTACCGTCAACTACGGCTCTAATGCTCCTCCCGGATAAAAAACTAGCAACCCACTTGCACAATCCCTCGGGAAGCCCGTATGATGGCAACTTCGATAGAAGACCCCGGTGCCAGACCCGATCGAACGCCTTCGCTATATCCAGGCTGACTGCCAAGGCCTCACCTTGACTCTCAATGGCAGAGGCCCAACGGTGTGTGAGATACACTAAAAGATCACCAGTCGAGCGACCGTGGCGAAAGCCGTATTGGCGGTCGCTGATCAGATCGTGATCTTCTAGGTATCTAAGGAGTTTTGTGTTAATCACACGCTCCATCACCTTCGAGAGAAGGGAGGTTATAGCAATAGGCCTGTAATTCGATGGATCTGATCTATCGCCCTTTTTGGGCACCGGGTGTACATTTGCAGTCTTCCACGAAGACGGAACTTGTCTTGTGCGGTAGGAAAGTGTGAAAAGTCGCGTTAGCACAGGACATAACTCAGGAGCACACTGTTTTAGCACCACTGCCGGTATGCCGTCTGGCCCATTCGACTTCTGAACGTCGAGAGAAAGTAGCTCCCGCCGAACTTCACTCTGTGTTATCTTGACTTCCGGCATGGAGTGACCACACCACGGGATGGTAGGTGGTGTGGCGCTTTCGTCACCGTTCATAGTCGAGTTTGAGGCAAAGAGATTACCCAATAGATCGGCTTTCTCTTTAGCGCTATGGACCAAGTTGTTACTGACATTTCGGAGTGGTGGTAAGGACGACCTACAAAAGTTTCCCTCGGCAGCTTTGGCCAGCGACCAAAAAGCACGACTACCCGAGGGGTAGCTTGCGAGCCGCTCGCCAATTCTGCCGACGAAATTGAATTTAGCTCTGGCAATAATTTTTTTACTGGCCCTCGAGGCCGCATTATACTTGCGTTTCACATCAGTTAGATTGGGGTCATGTGTCCTACGAGCCGTGGTTCAAGCCTTGTACGCGGCTTGCTTAAGAAATAGAGCTTCCTTACAAGGCCGGTTAAACAACGGTCGTTTTTTTGCCCCCGCAGCTACTAATGAGTTAGGAATAAAACATTCCATACCCACCAGGATTGTCTGAGTGACTGCGGCTGCGCAGGTGTCAGGATCATCTGATGTGAAGCAAAGCTGCCTCCACGGGTACGATGCATAAAATTCTCGCCATCCATCCCAATCTGCTGACTTGTATTGCCACATGCGGCGCAAACTGGGTGGCCTAGATGGATCAGGCCGCGCGCAGGCAACTTGAGTCCGGACGAGACAGTGGTCGGAAGAACCGAGAGGTGCATCCACTGAAATAGAATATCCGTCCGGACGTGTGGTCAGCAGAAGGTCCAGTAAGGAGCTCGTATGGTCCTCAATGTCTGGTATTCTTGTAGGAGAATTGACCAATTGAGAGAAACCATAGGCCAGAGAAAATTCGTGAGCACACCTCTCCGCGAAGTCAGTGGACCGAGAACTAAGCCAGTCTACGTGATGGGCATTAAGTCTCCCAAAATCACTAACTCGGCGGAGGGATATTGCTCAAGGACTTTATCAGTCGTCAAATTCAGGTGCTCGAATAATCGAGCTGTATCCGCTTCCCCGCTATGAGACCTGTATAGGCACGCATAAACGCGGGTGTGGCCACCGCAGTCCACACGCACCTATAATATAGACAGGTCCCGGTCTTCTAAATGATATAGGCGGCGGCAGCAGATATCCTCCCGGGCGTACACACATACGCCAGCACGTCTCCGGAATGAGTGTTCGAGCACATAGCCGGGATACTTAAGGTATGATATGTTAGCCGGACAATATATCTGCGTCTCCGTCAAAAATAAAAGGGTCGGCTGCGCTGCCTCAAGGTGCTGATGGACAGCGTTGAGATTTGCGTGAATTCCCCTAATGTTGCAGAAGTTCACCTGCGTGGAAAGGGATGCTGCTGTGAGACTTTTCCTTTTATTTTTACTATTCATAATATTTATGGTATAGGTAAATAGGTTAGGAAAATTCGCTGTGCTGAAAGCTAAAGGGAAAAATATGCGATGCTAAATCAGCCGATGACCAGCGCGGGTAGTGCGGTTTGTCGGTGCAGCGTACGGAAGGGCTCCCAGTCCCCCCCCACGGCAGCAGCCGGGTTCCACTCCGGTCTCCTGCTCCGGCACGACTGCAGCCACAGGGATTTTTCACAGGTTGGCAGTTCAGCCTCTCAGGGCGGAGATTAAGTAATCCCTGGGTTCGGGAACTCTACTAACTTGCGGGCGGCCTTCTAAGATAAATAAGTAAATGAATTAATTTGTAGGCCGTCAGGACTCAGGATATTTTCACGTGTAAACAAACACCTATAATATAAATAATAAAAAAAAACTTTTAAAGTATTTTGCAAGCAATTTATTGAGATGATATTTACAATTAGAGTGAGTAATGATATAACAACACTTTAACTTAAGTCAATGAATTATAAAAAATAAACCTGAGGTATTAAATAATACAATTCTACTGTGCTAGTAGACTAGGTAATTCATCATATCAAACCGCTTCCACGGTGTTTTAAATAATAATATATTTTAAAATCAGAACTCTGGTGTTCTTACTTTATAATACCTATAATTCACAACAAGGAAAAAATATATGTAAGTACCGAGTAGGTACCTTCTAAAGCAATTGTTAGGATAATGTATATTTTGAATAAAAATAATGTTACACTTTATCTAAGATTAGAACAGCCATAATAATAATTAATACAATGATTAACTAGCAAACATGTACCACGAAATGAAATTATTTATATACACCAAAATCCAGTACATAACTATCATTGAGGCGTACATAAAAATACCATTAAACAATTAAGTATCAATTAATTACATTTAATCATTTAATTTACTGTCGTAATGTAATTTAAAATACTGTGGCTTGTTAAAACTAAGAATACTTTGTTCGTATTCTGTGAATCATTCGAACGGTACACGTTTACGAGGTTTTTTAAAATATAACTATACGATTTTATTAATTATTAACGATTAAAATACTTTCTTATCTTAATGAAGTCATCATTATAAATGCGAGGACTATATTGGCAGTATGTATAATGAACATATTCGACTATATCCGTCTAACCTTTTACAATGGAACGCTTATCGATTCTATTGAATACAAGAAATGCCAATTACTACGTACGACACCGATATACTTACATTAAATTAATAGAAATTCATTTTTTTTTGTTAAAGTTAAGTGAATAGAATGAAATTTTCCCGAACGCTAGAAGAAAATTTGGGTGTTTTCCACTATTTCTATGAAAATACAAAATGGAAATCGTTACAACAAGCATTTTTTCCCAAATTAGTGTGATCGTTTCTACGGTGACAAAAACCGCAAATAGTAAGGGGGCTTTTACAACGTGTGGTGCGAATAAGACGCAACAGATTTGTTACCTACTGTAAGAAGTTTAAGGAGACAAAGATTTTATCTAAAGAGGAACTAATGCACAAAGTTCATGTGCAATTGTGCATGCTAGCTGATTACGAGCAACCGTAATAGAGATAGATATAATCGCAATGGAACAAACGCTTCCAATATTCCCATCAATAGAAATATACAATGGAAATAGGGATACACCCTAAAGTTACCTATGTTTATTTCATAAAAGGTTGGTTGCATACGTTACTAATTAAAACTTTTTTTGTAAGAGACAGAACTATATAATAATAGTAATCATTTGGTAAGTTTCAAATTCAAAATTTTTATTCAAATAAATTGGATTATTACATAATCACTTTTGCACGTCAAAGAAGCTACGCCAATGGTTCACAAGTCTACGGCGGGTGACCTTGTTCTGGAAATAAAACAGCAGGAAAACCAGCAAGGGCTATTTTTTCTCCCTGTATTGTTTAAATATAAGTTTATAACAAGTAAATAATAAATAGCATTGTCTTCAGGGTTAGTCAGTGAGTAAGTATTTCAACTTTTTACTTCTTTAACAAGAACTTAAACATAAACTTGCCGTTCTTAAGTACAGGCCTCAAAAATTAGAGGATGGTTTATGGGGAAATATATAACTACTAGCTGTACCCGCGAACTACGTTTCGCCATACTACTTTTTTCCCCGTTTTTGAAACCTTTTTCATTGAGATAGCCTAAAGCCTTCCTCGATAAATGGACTATCCAACACAAAAATAAATTTTCAATTTGAATCAGTAGTTCCTGAGATTAGCGCGTTCAAGCAAACAAACAAACTCTTCAGCTTTATAATATTAGTAAGTATAGATTTAACAATAAAGTTCTTACTTATTTTGACCCCAAATCTCGTATTTGTTTCAAATGGGAAATCGGAACGGATAAAATTGCTGTTTTTGAACACAATAAACACTATGTGTCATAATAAATCTCTCTAAACGGAATCTGCGCCTTAAAAATTTATATTTTATCTGCAATTTTCGTCCAATTTCATCCTAAAAAGCGTTACGTATGCAATCACCTTTAATTAATTCCAACATCTATAAAATTTTAATCAAAGTAATTTATATAAATAATTACATGTGGCGGTGGTTTTGAACATGTCAAACGCATTATATACACGGTGTTTCATAATAACCAAAAAATATTAATAAATAATCATAATCATAGACATGATGATGATACTATGATATACATGAAAATTTTGGGTTGAATGACATTACGGGTAAACACAATTTAATAATTAGTTTTAGATAACGATAAAATATTTATTGGTTATTATGAAACACCGTGTATATATAATACAACAGTAAAAATAGAGTTAAATATTATTTTCTTATGGATATATATAATGTAGTAAAATTATAATGGAAACATTATCAATTATGTGATATTCTTATAATAATTAAAAAAATACTTTCAAGAAATAAACTTACTGACTAGTTTTTTCTAAATACACTATGACACTATACGCAACATTACTCATTTATTATAAATAGGTACTTCTTGCAAATGTTACATAAATAAAAACAAATGACACACTTAAATTATTATCAATCAATATTTCAATACAAATAGTTATTCAACATACATTCGGGATGCAATACCTAAATACTGCTTATACGGTGCGTTATTTTACGGATTGAGATGACGTGGGTTGACTTAATCCAGAAAGTATGAGCAATTGTAAATTTTTTATTCAATACTTATCAATACGTCGTTCGTCTTTGCAATATCATCCATATTATGTTACCAAAATATTGTTATAATTTTACACTGTAATAATGAAACAAATTCTTTATGAAATTATTGTCATCCAAACGAATTCGAATTAAAAACAATAGTAACAACTTCTACCTTCTGTAGAAGGGGATTGATTGAACCCCGGAGCATAATAAGAGAAAGAGTTGACGGCATATTGTTAGTACCTTGGGAACGTGGTAACGCAGCCAGCATTCAAGCCTCCGTGCCACTTTAGGCCGAGGTAAGCACTTTAGGCCGAGCTGCAATTTCTTTATTTTTTTTATTAGGTACCTAAGCAGTTCTTCAATTTATGATTAGCTTTAACCACCTAGCCTCATTAATTTTAGTAAAATAATCTTTTTTGTTATATTTGTAGATACGTATTTGTATATAAGTAATTTATTAATATTAATTACATATTGCATCCAATAAAGATCCTTTAGTAACCATATACTATTTATATTTTTTAAAATGTAGTCGGTATAAAAATTCCAATAGGCTGTGGGGCTCTTTTTTAGGTATGACAGTACCTCTTAAAATTTAAGAGGTGCTGTCATACCTAAAAAAGAGAGAGCAGATATTTTACTAAAATTAATGAGGCTAGGTGCATTTATACAGATGAAGATTTTTTGGTTAGATTGTCGTTGTATTTTTTACGGAACCGAAGCCCTTGGCCATCATCTCACCTGATAGTGAGATGGAGGCGAGTTTATCCGGATTCCTCTATTCCGTAGACGTTATCCGTAAAATAGTGCACCGTGCGCAGCCACCTTTAGATTTCATCGATACTTTGTCACTTAATATCAAGTAGTGACATCACTTTTAATGATTCTAAATAAACATTACAAATGTATCACAAGACACAAATCTAAAGAAACTACATACAGAGGATTCTTAACGGCAGTAACTTCTAGCAACAATTCATTACAGTAGTACAAGGATATTGTGGCAGGTGGCCAAAACTAAGGCTAAATAAGAAATGTCAAATTTGACATCTAATTCGCTTTGTGCGCCCCCTGCCAATGACATTACAGAACAATAAGACAATATATAGAGTTTCTATTGGTCGGTCAAAATTGGGATTACGTCGAAAGGAGTTGCGAACACAAAAATTTTACATACTCGTAGCTTACATATACCAAATATGTTCATTTATTCGAAAAACATCATTTGCAGAGTGCATTCACAGCTAGGATTCAAAAGAAAACCTACTTACTATATTGCAGACAACGTGATAAATGCCTAAATCATATTACCTTAAAAAACCTGAAACCAGAACCAATCATGGAAAATCATACTAATTGATGAAACGCAACTTTATAATAAACTGTCTGATAACATATTAAACAGTGCTTAGCTATTTTTAAAAGAAATGTATAATCCCAAGTCACTTTTGTAATTCAATGATTATGTCCCAAATTTAGTAAAGCATCGGATCTCAGTCACTTTGCACGCCGCCCTGTCAACAGCGAAGTGCCACAATACCCTTGTACTACAGCGTGTCGGTGACTTAAATACCTATAGTGTTCGTTACGTTCTAGCAACTCTAGAATGGAAGAGAAGAAGAAGTGCGTGCTTCGCGAAGCGTTCAGATCTGTGCGAAGGTCTTCGATGCGTAGCTTAAATAGCTTCGGTCGAAGGAGGGGGGGGGGGATATCGAAAAGATTGGAACTTAGCTAATAGAGGCCAAGAAAATATTTCTCGCATACTCTAAGGATCGCCACTTAAAATGGACCGTATAGGGTTGAGCATGGAAATATTTAGTGAGAGACTTGAGGACAGTTTGTTTTTCGACAACGGCAAAAATATTATTTATGATGGTGGAAATGGCGAACGCGAGAAGTTATAGACGAAAGGTATTAATTTAACAACGTATGAAGACATTAAAAGACCAGGAATGTGCCGCGGGTCTACCTCACTACTAGCACAGGAGCCGGCAGGCAAACTCCTCGACTATAGTTTTGGGGTGCAGCGCGTTGGATGACTGACAACGGTGGGCGAAAATGAAAAAGAATAAGAAAGAAACAGATTTAACAAGACATTTACAGTTCAGGAATGTGAACAACTCCAATATGCGAGACTAGTGAGTCTTATGTTATAGCGCACTGAATAGCTGTCAACAGTAAAGTCCGCGACAGATAAAAGTGAAGTTTGAACGAAGATAGGTACTTAACGTGACGTTAAAAGCCTCGGAATGTGCCGCGCGTCTGCCTCGCCATCGGCACGGGAGGGGGCGGGGGCATGTCGAACTCCTCGACGATCGTCTTGGGGTGCAACGAGCTGAATGGCTGACAAAAGTGAAGTCCGCGACAGATGAAGGCGAAGTTTAGAATGAAGATAGGTACTTAACGTGACGTTAAAAGCCCAGGAACGTGCCGCGCGTATGCCTCGCTATCGGCACGGGCGGCGGCGGGGGCATGTTGAACTCCTCGACGATCGTCTTGGGGTGCAGCGCACTGCATGGTTGACAACAGTGAAGTCCGCGACAGATGAAAGCGAAGTTTAGAAAGAAGATATTTAACGATACGTTAAAAGAAGTTTAGAATGAAGATAGGTACTTAACGAGACGTTAAAAGCCCAGGAACGTGCCGCGCGTCTGCCTCGCCATCGGTACGGGCGGCGGCGGGGGCATGTTGAACTCCTCGACGATCGTCTTGGGGTGCAGCGCACTGCATGGTTGACAACAGTGAAGTCCGCGACAGATGAAGGCGAAGTTTAGAAAGAAGATATTTAACGATACGTTAAAAGAAGTTTAGAATGAAGATAGGTACTTAACGAAACGTTAAAAGCCCAGGAACGTGCCGCGCGTCTGCCTCGCCATCGGTACGGGCGGCGGGGGCATGCCGAACTCCTCGATGATCGTCTTGGGTTGCAGCGCGCTGAATGACCGACAAGAGTGAAGTCCGCGACAGATGTAAGCGATGTTTAGAATGAAGATAGGTACTTAACGAGACGTTAAAAGCCCAGGAACGTGCCGCGCGTCTGCCTCGCCATCGGCACGGGCGGCGGCGGGGGCATGTCGAACTCCTCGACGATCGTCTTGGGGTGCAGCGCACTGCATGGTTGACAACAGTGAAGTCCGTGACAGATGAAGGCGAAGTTTAGAAAGAAGATATTTAACGAGACGTTAAAAGAAGTTTAGAATGAAGATAGGTACTTAACGAGACGTTAAAAGCCCAGGAACGTGCCGCGCGTCTGCCTCGCCATCGGCACGGGCGGCGGCGGGGGCATGTCGAACTCCTCGACGATCGTCTTGGGGTGCAGCGCACTGCATGGTTGACAACAGTGAAGTCCGTGACAGATGAAGGCGAAGTTTAGAAAGAAGATATTTAACGAGACGTTAAAAGAAGTTTAGAATGAAGATAGGTACTTAACGAGACGTTAAAAGCCCAGGAACGTGCCGCGCGTCTGCCTCGCCATCGGCACGGGCGGCGGCGGGGGCATGTCGAACTCCTCGACGATCGTCTTGGGGTGCAGCGCACTGCATGGTTGACAACAGTGAAGTTCGCGACAGATGAAAGCGAAGTTTAGAAAGAAGATATTTAACGAGACGTTAAAAGAAGTTTAGAATGAAGATAGGTACTTAACGAGACGTTAAAAGCCCAGGAACGTGCCGCGCGTCTGCCTCGCCATCGGCACGGGCGGCGGCGGGGGCATGTCGAACTCCTCGACGATCGTCTTGGGGTGCAGCGCACTGCATGGTTGACAACAGTGAAGTCCGCGACAGATGAAAGCGAAGTTTAGAAAGAAGATATTTAACGAGACGTTAAAAGAAGTTTAGAATGAAGATAGGTACTTAACGAGACGTTAAAAGCCCAGGAACGTGCCGCGCGTCTGCCTCGCCATCGGCACGGGCGGCGGCGGGGGCATGTCGAACTCCTCGACGATGGTCTTGGGGTGCAGCGCGCTGATGTGGTTGTCGACGGTGTAGGTGCGCGCGTGGGTGCGCGGGCGGGCGGCGGCGCGCAGCCGGCGGCGCTCCAGCTGCCGGTCGCGCAGGTGCCGCAGCCGCGCCATGTTGCTCTTCACCTGCTGCGGCGTCAGCCCGCTCTTGCCCGACATCAGCAGCTTCGCGTTGTACTGGTACGAGCCCTCCGGGTCGCGCCGGTTCCACTGGTAGCTGGAAGCGTTGACGTTGTTGGTTTATAGTGGATCTGAGGCCCTAGGCAAATGCCACACGCTAACTTTTCCGCAGTCGTTCCACCGAAAAAATGTATGGAAATGACATTAGCTCACGACAACCTCACGCTATTTTTTCCGCAGCTAATGTCATCTCCATACATTTTTTCTGAGAAACGACTGCGGAGAAATTAGCGTATGGCATTTGTCTAGGGCCTCTGGAGACATTGCGTGCGATGACGACGTAATTGTGCTGGGTGAACAATATTCCACCTCCAATTAAGCTTTCGCGTTCTATTCATTCATTTAGAAGTAAACTCAAAGTGTTTTTGCTTGAACAACAAATAGGATCATAGCGGATGACTGTGTCCTTCGTAAGTGTCAAAAGACTTAGTGGTTTCATGGGTTTTTTTCACAATAGAAAATTTTTCACAATGTGTCATTTATTCCTATTACTTACACTTTGATATGTGATGCTATTGCTTAAACTATAATATCTATCTATCCTACAATTAATTTTGTACAGATGATTGTCTGTTGGCCAGCACACATACATTTGTATAGGTACTGTAGTATTATATTATCTGTGGTATAGGCTTCCACAGAATACCAGCGTTGCAGGTGTTATGCATTCTGCAACATAGTGCTGAGTGGTGGCCTTTTTAGTTTCACTTTATTTGATTTAAGTACCTGTATTGTCTTTTTCATAATGTTTATTTGTGAAATAAAATAAATTTATTTGATTTGATTTGATTTGATTTGATGGAATGCCAGCGTGGTTTGGAGTAGAACGCAAAAAGGAGACGTTGTATGCAAGGATAACGTCCAATGGACAGGTAGGGAGTTGGAATGGAGACGATAGCGGCACACTCGATGAGAATGCCTACCTAACTGGTATAGCGGCCACCGCTTAGGTTATGCTATGAGGTGTTCCAAAAAGCTGTGATGACATTTAAGAAAGTGGTTGTTAAGGTCGTCAAACTGAACAAATTTAAAATTTTTGAAACTGAACTCATTTTTTCCAAACTCTTTTTTGCCAAGCTTGGAAATTTTGATTTTTATCTTTAGCAAGTCCCACTGACAACGACTAGGACATAATTATACATTATTTAGAACAAAAGACCGATACTACTGTACGTATGATCTCGTGACAGAAACATGACACCACATTTATAAATTATCCAAAATTAATTTTCTTACTTGAATTTTTTTAAAGTTTTAAACAGATTGAACAAAACCAATCTGGATTAAAATACGACGAGTAATAAGAGTCCCACTTAATCTACAAGACGCATCGTTCGCAGAACTAGACTCAAGTCTCATCTGCGTGGATTATTTTTTTGATATTTCCGCGCTGAAGGAATATTTTATATCTGAAAATTTATGGTCAATTATTTAAGCATTATTGGGCAATAAAAGTTAGTTAATGTGTTTTGTTCGTAAGTAGATTTGTAGCAGATTGGACGTCGGCTGCCGTACTAACGATAATGGGAAAAGTTCAGATGTTCAGTAACGTAAATTAACAATTATACTTTTTGATACGACTATGATTAAGGATGTGGAAAAAGATTTCGTGTCTAAAAGGAAGATCAAAGAAAAAATGGCTAGATTTTAAAATGTAAGTACGGTTCGCACACTTGCTAATGATAATGAGATAATGAAAAAAAAAGTCAGTATCAATGAAATTGCGTAAAAATGCTTGTGAGACAAAATATAATACTTTATCTGTAAGTACTACGTCATCAGCGATGTGAATTGTGATTGATTTGGGATTTTTGTCCCATTTTGGCTGCTGGCATTTGTCGAGTCAAAGACATAGGCACTATTCGTTTAGGTGTTGTACCTGTTCCTTTAGTTCAACTATAGATGACATAATATGTAAAAGACTTATTTGAAGATTATTTTTATAAGGTTTATCCTCATGTCAAGTGTTTAGGAGTAGGAGACAAGGAGGGAGAAGTGTCTCCAAACCAACTGGACCAGTGCATACGCGGTTAAAGTCATAGGGCGCATCTAATATACTCATCAAATAGAGCGTCAAAGTTAAAAAATCTTACCCCGGGAACGGTTTCGTCAATCTGCGGTGCGCAGGCCGCGACCTCTTCCTTGGATCGGTTGGCCTGAGATTCCGGGGCCGCTGGCTGTGGACCGAGTTCGGGTGCAGCCTCAGCGGGCTCGGGCGGTCGTGGGGGCTCCCCGGGCTGGCGGTGGCGTCGTTGAGCCGCAGGTCGTTGACCTCGCGGCTGACGCTGGGCGCCGTGATCTCGTTCAGCACGCCCATGCGCTGCCAGCGCCGCCGCAGGTCCTTCACCTTCGCCTTCGTCACCTTGCGGAGCTTCGTCTGACAGATGAACTGCCGCGGCTCGTAGCAGCTGGCTGGCGACCACCTGGAAAATAAATGAAGGTCGAATTTGTTATCGTCATAGGTATTCAGCACGTGTTCGTCTGAATCGTATGCCTTTTTAAAATGTATTATTTTGCCTGATGTCTGTTATTGTGCCGTTATAAATAAATAAATAGGCGTAACCCATGGCACGCTTTCATCTTTATCTCCGGTCATCCTCATTTAACTACCACCAGCCACTTTACGTATGTCGCTCCATCTTGCCGGAGGGCGTCTGGGTGAGCTATGTCGGTAACTTTAGTTCTTTGCCAGATCACCTGGTTCTGAATGCAATCCTTTAAGAAAACCCCAAGCATTGCTCGTTTCATCGCTCGCTGAGCGACCTTAAACTGATGAACTAGACCCACCGTTAGCGTCCACGTTTCGGCACCGTAAGTCTTGGTGGGTAGGACGCAATCACTATAAACCTTAGTTTTAAGGCTCTGAGGTATGGGCGATGAAAAGACTAGATGTAGTTTTCTAAATGCTGCCCATTTTTATAATAATACCTTGTGATATCCCTATCACAAGGTATTATTATATTAAACAAGGTATTAAATACTACATTTTTTTATTTTTTACTACTATATTTTTTTCTAATATTCGTCTCGCAGATTATTAAAAATATTGCACACGTATTTTTTCTTTTAAGGTAAAGGAAAAAAAGAACGGAATCCTTATAGGATCACTTCGTTGTCTGTCTGTCCGTTGAATATGGAAAATCTAAAACAGTCACTACCTTAAATATTGCTTACATTATTTATTGGAAAAGAAAATAGGTACAGGATTTAACTTAAAATTCATCAAAACATGCTTCGATCACTCTCATCTCAGGTGAAATAAATTTTTCAGAAAATTATTGCAGTCAAAATCTCAAATATAATCTTGTAGATCTTTTTTTAGGTTTTATTGTATAATGTTATCGAAGAAAAACGGTTTGTTCAAATTTCTGTCATTGATCACGATAGGAGCCACAAACTAAAGAGTTGCTGTGTAGCTCGGAAACACCTTATCCAGCTAGTGGTGCCTTAATACTTACTAATAACGAGCGTGTAATAGGTCTGTCAATAATTTACCATTGATGGTCAATAGCAAAAAACAAGTTAATCATCCATCTTGGCTCAATATTGGAATAAGTGAATAAGTAAACAATATCATTAATCGGTTTCGCACACATTTTGGCTATTACTTTGCCGCGGTCAATGACCTTGTAAATAAACGGTTACCAAACTGCTTACCAGAGTATTAGCACATTTTGTATGGATTGGATTTTATATTTTTCTCTGTATCGTGAAATCGTTGACCTTTGGCTGTTCAACTTTTGAATGGAGAGATTCAAATGTCAACAGAGCAAAACAAAGTAGAAATAACTTCACATTTAGGCAAGACACATTTAGGTATCTCATTAATGTTGGTTCGACTATGCTGGTCAATAGAAATGCATAAATTATGTTTGAGTTGCTTTTGCTTAGGTTGTTTGGTGAAACTCTATTGAAAATTAAGTAGAGAAGATCGCAAGAGTATAACTGGGATTTCCATTGTATTCCTCCTTGACAAATGACAGGTTAATACTTTTATATCCTTGACGTATTCAACAGTTGTTTTTCTGATAGTATAATGGTGAATCTGTATCTCGATAACCTTTTAGGTTGTCTCAATTTCCTATGTGTAGTTACAACATTGTCCCGATTCTATCATTCTTAAAGGTAGCTGGCAGTCCCAGCATTACTCACCACGGTGGCCATCTCGAAGTCGTCACGTCAAATGAAGTGTAGCAAAATAAAAATCATAATCAAGGGAATGCATTCGCAGTAGCCGGAATTGTAACAATATCGGTTGGCTACTGTTGGTTTGGTCGTCAAGGGTAGTCTCATGTGTGAATTCTGCGGCGACTGCATCAATGGGCCCATTGTTCCCCCCTGTACAATACGGATCGTAAACTTTTATGTGCGTTTTCGTAGTATTGATCAGCGATTGTTTAGCAATATTCCTTACGACGAATACTTTAGTCCATGTTACAAGCAAAATGGTGTCTTTGATGAGTGTCAGGAAATGCAAGATGAAATAGATTCAGAGTATCTTGTCATGTTAGAATAAATTTCAATTTTATGCCTGTTTTTTTTTTAAATATAATGCTGTTCTTTCTTCCTTGAAAAAATTGCATGACAATATCACCATTTAGGTAAGTTGCTGGAGAAATCTAAAAAGACTTATTCGAGGTAGGAAGTACGTAAGAAAATCGTGAAACAATTTAGTTTATAGTACGTGAATGCTATTGAATATAGGTTAATTTTTAAGGGGAAGTAGTGCTCTTAACAGTAAGATGGGTTAGTGTATGTTCGTGGAATAGTTCTCAGTTGGACTGTGCTAAGCACCAAACGCATCAGTTCAGTAATCTCTCGTAATAATAATCGTAACTCGCCTAAAACGAAGTGATTATACACTTGTACTCTTAAGACTCGCCTTCTTAACAAATTTTGACTCATAATATGAAACCAGTTCAAGGTAACAAATACTTTTTTGTTACTATCCGAGGCTTTTTTAATGCGACCCAGCAAAAGACTGCATATACAGCAATTAAAGCAATTGATGGGATCTCTCTTAATTTTATTAAAGAGGAAGACGTTTATAATATTTCTGACCTGTTTTATTCCTATCTCGAGAAATTCAAAAAGGCCCTTATTCAAAATTCATACCGTATCACCTATTTTTACTTATGGCAAGCAATACGCATAAGTCGCATATTTTTATGACTTAGCCCTCAAAGCAGTTTGGTCACGGAATAGTTTTCCAATGAATACAGCTCTCGGACCCTCCGATTGAAATGGCCGCTCATTTCTCGTCTCCGTCGCTTTGAATCCACCCAATATTCAATTTGTCACGAATCGAAACTCAATTATAACAATCGGATTGCTTCTAGCCACATTAATTGAAAAGTTTCTCCATTTGGGCTACATAAATATTTTATTTCACATTAAGTTCCTCGATATATCGATGAAGTATATGTAGGTATAACGATCCTGTATGGGGTTGTTCAATGGTTCAATAAATTTTATTTGTAAGATTATGTTATATACGTTACGAATAGGGCTGTTACCTCTTTTGAGACATATAAAGTATTTTTTCATTTAGGTACCTAAAACAAATATAAGTATAAAAAAAGAATGATCAATAAATTAGAATGATCTGTGACTGTTAGTCAAAGTAAGTAAAATTAACACATTACTCTAACTAATTTTAGTAGTTTCTGAACTGAGCAGAGTACGGATATGGGGTCGGCAATAATCGTCGGGAGGTTATAGGAGAACTCGTTCCGGAGAGTTTTTCACACAGATAAGCATGTTAGAAAGGAATTTTGAAGTGCCAGTGGACAGGACACATAGCTCGTAGGTCTTACGGCCATTGAGGCGGGCAGTCCTCGAAGGCGGCTGCGTACCGGGAGACGCAGCGTTGGTAGGCTCTCCACAAGTTGAACCGATCTGATGAAGGTAGCGAGAAGGCGCTGGATGCGGGAGGCGAAGGACTGAACGGTTTGGGGATCTCCAGAGTAGGCCTATGTCCAACAGTGGGCGTCTGTTGGCTGAAGTGATGATGACGATAATGAATGACTAGTTGTTGCCCGTGATTTCGCATGCGTGCACTGAATGCAGTTTTATCTCCTGTTTGGTTTTATTACTAGTTCCCCAGGGAACACATAAAAATTGGAATAAGAACTAGGTAGCCTTAATCCTTCATCAGGACTTAAGCTGTTGCTATACCAGATTCCTTTAAAATTAGTTCAGTGGTTAAAGCGTGAAATCGTAACAGATAGACAGACAGTTACTTTTGCTTTTATAATATTACTAGTTTTTGCCCGCGACTTTGTCCGACTGGAATTAGTAATTTGGGTAGCCGATTTTTTATCCCGTCTGCTTTTATCTTTCCCTACAACTCAAACGATTTCCCTACCAAATATTATCTAAATCGGTTCAGCGGTTATTGATTCGTCATACAAAGTTCCATTCCCCTTTTTATAACCTTGAAGTATGATTTCTGCAATTAAGCATATACTATGTCCTCTCCAGGGATTAAAACTATCTCTATACAAAATTTCATCTCATTCGGTTCAGCGATTTAAGCGTGAAAAGGTAAAAGATAGACACACTTTCGCATTTATAATGTTAGTATAGATATGGATGGTAGGGATATTGTACAGGAGACTGGAGACACAAGCATAACCGTCCTTCTTACCTATACTTGAGCTCCGGTATCATGGCGATGCAGTGCCACTGCAACTCCTCCGGCGAGAGCCTCTTCATCTTGGAGAACGACTGGTAGTGCATGCTGCGCAGCTCGCCGCCCCACTTCCACGCGCGCGCGTTGTAGTCGTAGATGCCTCCGATCCAACGGCTCGCTTTGTCTGGAATACCATATCATCATCATCATCATCACAGTTCATATACCTCCCCACTGAGGGGCACGAGCCTACCCTAACTAGTTAGGGCGATTAGGCCTTAGTCAAACGACGCTGGCCCAGTGCGGATTGGTTGACTTCACATACACCTTTGAATTACTTCGCAGGTGTATGCAGGTTTCCTCACGACGTTTTCCTTCACCGTAGGAGCGTCAGATAAATGTACATATGAAATTCGTGAAACGAAAAACACATTAGTACAACATGAAAGGATCGATCGCGGGCCTCCCGATTCTACTCAGACACAGATAACATAATACTAGTAACTCAGAGCACAGTCCAGTGCCGAGGCCACAGCGCCACCGACGCTCAATTATATGGGCCTAGCAAATGACTTCATTCCATCTGATGGTAAGTGGAAGTGCAGTCCAAATGCGAAGATAGCTAGTGCAGGTGCTACAATACTAGCCACTCTCACCATGCCGACATGCTAGGTGCTTCTTCACGACTTTTTAAAGGACCCGTTGCTCCAGAGCAACTTCTACCTCCGTAGAGACACACTCGGGATCGGCGTTAGCCATTCCCCGAGTGAAGTAGAACCTGGCCTAGGCCCCTGAACATATACACCGAGCATGGCTTCTACTATTATCAGACATCAGACTGTATTGTGACTTGTATAATCCTGTGGCCGTGTTATATTGTTCATAATAAATACAAATATGTACCAGTTCCTACTACAACTAAATCTTAAATCGAATGTAAATGTCAGCATATATTAGCAAATCACTGATGTATTTTATTGTGAAATTGCCACTAAGAAAAAAATAGGAATACGAATAAATATGTTATTGTAAAATAACATTATATTTGATTAATGCTGTAGCTTTTATCTTATTATAGTTCATTGATAAAGGTTGATCTTCAAGTTTTAATACTGATTTCAGTCATTCCAAAAAATATTTTAATGATATGACTCACCAACTGTAGGCTTGTTGAGGTAATTTCTCAGATTCCTGTCCTCCCACCTAGCCGGCACAGACAAATTGCTGTCACGATCCTGTAACAAACAGACGGA
The DNA here is from genome assembly GCA_963935595.1 of Schoenobius gigantellus. Taxonomy (NCBI): domain Eukaryota; kingdom Metazoa; phylum Arthropoda; class Insecta; order Lepidoptera; family Crambidae; genus Schoenobius; species Schoenobius gigantellus. The sequence goes on from OZ012549.1 coordinate 5,142,293, forward strand.
CGTTAGTATTCTCGAAGCGTTTCCGCTCAAGCAGAGCTATTTATTTCGGTTAATATAATTCAACAAATCTCATGTAATGTGAATGTAGCGCTATGGTTTTCTAATTTGAACATTTCAGAAGATTTTGCGCAGGTCGGCGAGAGAGAGTTGTATATTTCCTCTATGTAAATAAATCTGGTATAATTCTTCTTTCCTTGCCGGCGTCACTATTTCTAACAAAATATGAATTAGAATGTCTGTAGATACAGTAGCTATGGGAAATGATAAAGTTAAACACAATTTCGATGAACAGTAAAAAAATCTCATACTTGACTGATTTTAAGGATTATTTCACTAGAGCTGAATACTGAACTCATGATGAGTATAGTAGATGTCATGTTCTTGAAGTTTGACCGCACCTCAAACACAGAAGTCTGTCGTTATTAATTTTCAAGACCCAACAATTGTCCGTTTAGTCTCACTAGTTCAATTAACATTTCCATTATCTTCAGTCGTGCTTCACACACTGTATCGGTTAGGAAAATATTCCGAAGCCTTTCCACTCAGTGTTAGCTCTGTGTGGATTTAATGCAATCAAATTCGATGCTTCAGAGTTAAAATATTGATTGATCGGATATTAGAGGATTACCAAAGAATGTTAATAAAATATTCTTCAATTCTTCTTAAGTAAAAAGCACGTATTCTCTCAAGAACACCCGTGACGTGCCTCCTACTTTTCAATACAAAATAATGAAGAAAAAACTCGAAAACTCGCACCTTCGCTCCATTTACTCGGTTAACGTATTACACAACAATACAACATAATCCATTCGGTTGCTAAACAATTGAGTTCCTTGACACAAATTTTCTTGAATTCCCGAGCTTACCCTATTACTAAGAGTTGTAAGTCGTAAATTTTAAATCTAATAAAATTCTCTGCGGTGTCCACGTAAGCCGCGCGACGCCAAATCATTTCGCGTGATCAAAGTAACCGGAGTGTGGGATGGTTGATTTATGTCATTATTTGTATTTACGAATAAAGGGCCAAAACAAAATTTTATGCTTTGAGAAAATGCAAAATGAAAACCTTATATTTAATGTAACGTAAATTACTGAAATGAACTATAAAATAAAATCATGTTAAGTGACTCGGGGCGTATTATTTAAGCTGTAAATTATACAAAAAACGACAACGTTTTGCTTCCCGTCAATATAGTTAAATAACCTAATTGCTAAGGAGTTATACTTTCCACTATCAGCTCAACTGACGTTCCCATTATATTGAAAGAACTATCCCCAAAACTCCTTACCCACAAGAAACCTTCCATCATTAGTATAGTAGCATGAGACCACCAGACGTAAACACCTGAATAGTTTTAGCAGATAAAACATGAAACACGTTGAGCGTACCTATGAAATTTTTGGGTGTTCCTCGATTTTCCTTAGATTCCATCATTAGATCCTGACTTAGTGACAATGGCACCATTTCAAGAGGGCTCTTTCGGGTACAAAAATAATTTTGCAGGTAGCAAAATCGGAAAATATATACATATAAATATAGTTACAAACGATCACAAAAAAAACTCCTCCTTTTTTGAAGTCTGTAATACAGTTCGTAATAATAATGGTTCGTTATAAAATATTAAGGCGCAGTAATCTGGGAACACATACAAAAATCGATACAATTGAACATAGAATGTCCTCCTTTTCTGCAGTCTGTTAAAAATACAGCTCGTAATGTTAATGGTTTGTATTAAACTTTAAACAAGGCTCTGAGTGATAGTGCTGGTAGATGGCGCAAAGCCTTTCTTAGATAGATAGATAGAACATTTATTTGATATATCTGGATACAGGCATTACACTAAATTCAACTTATAAGTAATGTACCAAAAAGGTCTCCACTCAGCGTACGCCGTGACATTCGTAACAGAGAGTGCCACGACACTGATATTCTGAGGAAACCTTTTACAGATGCAGCATCAATAGACTTGAAAAGCGCTGGAAAGGTAAACATAAGCATTTTAAATAAGAAAAAACATAAAACAAATAATTCACTACACAATATACACATAACTACACAATATTTATATATAAACTGACATGACAACTTCCATTGCAACATGGCCACTGCAATTGCGATATGGGGCACATTCCTCTGAAAATAAATTATAAAATCTTTTGTTCACTTAACAAATATTTAAGGAAGGTTTATAATATAAAGGGCACAATATTGGAAACCGTAACTGAGGTTCGTGATCTTGGCATCATTATGGACAGTAAAGTGAACTTCAGAAGCCATGTTGATAACATTGTAACAAAATCAGCACGGCTGTTGGGATTTTTGAGGGGAAGCACTAAGGGGTTTATGCTTGCTAGAACAAAAATTGTGCTATATAACGCCTTAGTTCGGAGCTACCTTGAATTTGCCAGCGTGGTGTGGAACCCGCACTACGCAGTTCACTCACAAAGAATAGAAAGCATACAAAGGACCTTCACAAAACACCTAGCATATACCTTCGGTGATATATCTCCCCGGTGTCCATACGAACAGCGTCTTCAATGTTACAACTTGATTACTTTACGCGACCGTCGATGGATACAAGATCTTATGTTCTTGTACAAGTTAGTGAACAATGTATTAGACTGCCAAAAATTAATAGGACAATTGGGCTAAAAGTTCCCTATAACATTCCCAGATATCCCATTACCCATTTATTCCATACCAACACATCCAACACAAATATCGGAGTAAACTCACCTCTCAATAGGATCAGTCGAGAGATGAACTCTTATGTAACATCCACTCCAGATGTCGATATATATCATGACTCCATAAATGTCTTTAGAACCCAAATTTTGAGGTCTCTGAGTGCACAAGTTTGATATTGTTATGGTAGTATGTAGGTATATCGTACAACCTCTGTTAATTATTCATTTATCACTAGTATAACTTTTTCCTTTGGTTCATTTTGACGTAAATAAGCTTGTTTCCGATCTCATTTCATTTTGTATTTTATTAAATTTAGTTTCGAAATTTTTTTTAATGTTTATAAAACTTGTTAGCACTTAATTCAAAGAATTTGTTTTTGATATGTTTTAGCTTACGTTGTCACTTAAGAATGTTGGTTCACCTGTAATTGGCAACTGTATGAGACCATTACAAATTGTAAACTATTAATTAATATTTTGTATGCAGAAGCTGTTGGTGTGCCTTTATTAATAAATAAATAAAGGCCAACATCTAGTAGTGGGCATATTATGGCTGACTGAAAGGATAAAGTGCCCTGAACATGTCGCAGTTTTCGAATCATGTTTAGAGAATCATATTATGCCAGACAGCCAGTTCTTCTGCCATCATAATCAGCCAATCAGTCATCATCAATTCAGATAAAGGTCAAGAGATTTTCGTCGTGAGTAAAAAATGTACGGTGATTGCTTCTAATAGATGTGGAATTAATAAATTACATCGAATCTAAATGGCGCGACACAAATTAGTGCATTATGATTTACATTCGCGCTATTAAGCCGCTGACATTCATCATCAATGCTGATTCCGTCAAGGATCCGGTGAAGTCACCAGAGCCCGCCGCTTATTGGCAATTGTCCCACTTTGGACGTGTGTGCTAGTCGCCATTGATGAAGACCAGTTTTACGATTCCGCGAACGACATATTGCTAGCTCAAGGGCTCTATGAATTGTATTAATTATCAGTTGAAGTATTTGAATTTATTCCAGTGGCAAAAATGTAAACAAAGCTGTCAGAGCAATACTCAAGGACTTTTTAAGACATACTTGAAGACCAAACCCTTTAGACAAAAGCCCCGCACTATTATTATTTGCCGCATTTAGGCATTTAGGAATTATTTGCCACTAGCTGGCAAACGTTGTTTTGTTAAAAGCTTATTAAATGCTTTTGATCATCTTGATTGACGTATTTGACAGCGTGTTACATAAAACAGTAGAACTTAATATGGATATTTTATTTCCCTTCAACATGGATCTACAAAAGGTCAGGTCCCGTACCTTTCAAGCTTTTTTTTCATAAGAACCTTCTTCGTAATCCAATAAATATTTGAGAAAAGGTGTAACGGTGTCAGTCCATACGTTTTTAGTTTAGTTTTCCATAAGTTCTTTTTGCGCTAAGCAACACATTTAACGAGTTATAAACACTATATGTATTAAGGTGATAGGTCAATAATCAGTGCCCTACGTGCGCTTAAACTAGTTTTGGAGGTACTTCTGAACATTCTATTTTGCTGAGTATTTTTCGATTGGGTCTCTGTAAGCCAACGCCAGTAGCTACATGGTAGGCGACCACGTTAACGTCACTGCACTTAATACTTGTTTGGTTTGAGAGATAACAGTGACTCGGACGAGGTGTCGCACCTGACTATTTGGATTCATGGGGAAACAATGGCGCAATGATTTGAAGTGCGCGCGACTTCGGCTTCAAGGCACAGTTAATATTCGGCAGTCGGAGTAGTGACCGACCAACAAAATTTATAAATGAAATCGATAGGTTCAAGCAAAATTTCATTTTGAGCAGTGTGTCGCTAACATACCGCATTGCGCCCTGAGCATTCTGCATGGCCATCGAGGATATGCAATCCGAGCGAAACTGCATTTGTATTGATTCTTCTTCCTGTTAAGCTAAAGTAGATTTTATTCACTGTATAACTACGTATGAACATCCTATCATATAAGTCCACGATAAGAATGATAATAATATTTCGATATAATAATCAAATTCCCGCCTGCCAAAACTATTTTACAACTATATAATTTTGCTGTGGCAGAATCATTCCAAATGATTTTCCTCTTAACTAGATATTCTGTCAGTAATATTTTTATCTATCTATCTTTGTATTTCAATTTAGTCATTAGCTTATGAAAACGTTTGAATTGGATTCACACAGGCTGTAACGATACTCGCTTGATTGATAGCATCTGCCAGGCGAAGGAATTCCAAAGATATGCTTCATGGAAATTCAGAAGTCCTCAATTTTCATATTCAATTAACTGTCTGTCACTCAATAAGCGTATTTATGCAAACTACAAAATTAGACCGTGAGGCTCGGTGGTTTACTGACACCCACCCACACTGACACCATAAATGATGTGAAGATAGATTAGAAATAAATGCTTACTGGTTTCAATTGAGTCTTAGTGAGATGGGGAGTGCTTGTGTTTAGAGTTCTTTGTTTATTTATTTAATTTATACATTGGGATGCATAACAGCTTCTTAAAATTAAAATAATAACTTATTATATCTAAAAAGATATTTATAAGCTACCAAATATAGTTATCAAAAGTTAAAAACAAATGGAACGATAAATTGCTCACATCTGTTGCCACGGGGTGCCTTTACTTCTACATGTTTTTTAGTAAGTTTCCGACATTTTTTTTATGCAAGCAATACTTTCATAATTGAAGGATTGGTCTATATAACAAATAAAATATTTTAAATGTTATTTAATTTGATATTTAATTAACATAATTTTAAAGTGTTACAGAAACATCTAGATTAGACACACATTAGATTGCAGAAATTGGAAACTACAGTACCTACACTCACAGATTACTAAACAGTTTGCTACAGACGAGATTGCATGGGTACTTTGTTATCGCGTCACTTTAAAATATAACCACACGGACTGGACCGGATAAGTATGAGTTTCCTCAAACACGCGTGGGAGCCGGCTGTTGAGGGAAATTGCGAAAGCAGGTGAGGCACGTGTAAACAGCGAAACACTAGACCTATAGAGAGGTTAAGTTAGCATTCAACACGTGTGCCCCACTGGGAATGGCAGGTTGCAGGAAGAATTTTATTTCAATACTCAAAATATTTTTTATTCAAATAGGACTTGATAAAAAGAGTTTTTGAATCGTCCAATTATTTTACCTATCCAATTCTCAGGACGTCTACAGCTGATAAGAAGAATGTCGTACCGCTAGATTGTATTGTTGCGTCGCCTAGAATATAGTGTATAAAACGACGCTGACGTTGATAATGATGAAGTTTTCGCTATATCCTTTTTAATTCGAGTTAATGTAAGCAGAAAGTTACTAGCTTTAATTCTATTACCTAAGATACAGTTGCTATAGCAGAATTGGACCCCATGCCCAGTTACTAAAATTGGTGTAAGTTCGGGGTAATATTAGATACGAAATGCGAAAGGGTGTTTTTTTCGATCTGCACAAATCGCAAGTAAGTTTTGGAAGGATTTATTTTACTAACGATAAATATTTCTGCTTCCAAAACGATTTGCAAAAAGAGTTTTGGCGATATGATAAGTTAAACGAATTATAAAACGCTAAAACTGGATGCTGCCAAATTGATTGAGATTTAAATAAGTAGTTTATATTTCCCCACATTGAGTTTGGGATGTTAACGTGACCCGGATATCGTAGAAGGCGGTGTGTGAAATAACTAGGCCCGGGTTTGTATACATTCCAAATACCAGGCGAGCTGCGAATATACATCATCAGCGGTTTAGAAGATAAATGGTTAAAACATTTGGCTATCAAAGGAATTGCAATTTAAAAAGAATCGGTATGCAGATAATACCGTACCTATAGTCAAGTGTAAAAACTGTATTTTTCTTTCAAATTATACATTATTTATTGATTTCCGTAGCGTTTATATTGATTTGTTATTTATTATCCAATTTGATATGAATGTTTGTTACTTTTTGCTAAAATTGAAATATGACATTCAACATAAAGGTAACGTAATCTCGAATACACATTTTATAATTTGGATACTGGCATTTCTGTTTTGCGACTCAGCTCTTAAAATAACGTAAATTCTACCATTTTTTAGTTTAAAAAGATCTTTTGTATGTTGACCGTAAATTATTTGCGAGGTTATAAGAGCACAGTGAAACACGTATTAGGTACTTATCGTCATCTTTATTCCTCTTGCTAAATGTAAAAAAAAAACAAAAACGTTAATGTTGCCAGCAACAGGATTGTCTCCGCAGAAAGCAGAATAAATCTATTAAAAAGAACGAGGAATACACTAAGTGGTAGCTTCAGTACATACCAAGTTATTTATCGTAGTCGCCGTGAGTGCCGAGGGTAGGAGGATTCCGCTTGCTATCAGGATTACTTTGGGAAGAGACTATTTTCAAAACTCCAAAAGTTATTTTTTTCAATGTTACAGAGGCAGCAGTGCCTTCATCTCACCTGATAGTAAGTGAGGATAAGAAAAAAATGCAAGCGAGTTTCTTCTGGACTCCTGAACAACTAAGGAACTCGCTAGCTTTTCTCTAATTGTCGATACACAACGATGTTATTAACTTAGGTAAGACTGTGGTAGCTAATAGTCAGGTGGGCACTAACGCCTTACCACCAACCAAAATTTGCAGTAAAACTTCTTCCCAGTAGGGGTTCGAACGTCGGACCTCCAGAATAAAACTTTAGAAAGCCACTTCAATATTCAATTTAGCTTATTAACAAGCGCAACAGAGTAAAGACGGATTCCGAACATCCTAAAACCTAACCTTGAGGTAACGATATTCGTACAGACGCTATTTCTGCAAACCACGAGCAAGGTCAGGCACTGTTTATAAAACAATATTAATATATTAGTGTTAAAATAAAACACGGAAATACTAGAACACTAGAACTAGAAAACTCAATAAAACTAGCAATAGGCAACACAACTGATTGATTGTTGCGTCTATTTCGGTTTCTAGGCCGACGGCGAAAGCGTAAACAGATTGAATTAAAGCTTAGACTTCGCAATTAAATGAAGACATTAGTTGTAAACAATCAATTTTAGTAATTGATTCTCTGAGAGCCATGGGCAGGCGAGCCAAGTTCACTGCACGGTGCGTGCGCGAAAGTATGTTCCCGCTACGCAACATTAATATTTTCTTCTTTTATTTTCATGTCACATTTATACAATTTTTTATGGTCCTTTTTATTTTTGGGTACTTACCCTTACTTGATAATTTGAATGATAATGTAATGAATCTGATTATTTTTTGGAAGTAAGTGGGTTTCCGCGGTTTTCAGTAGGACCGGTCCATCATATTATGGGAGGACCTGCGGGGGAATGCGGCAGCTTAGGTCCGTTCAAATTGGAAAGTCTTAGCCGTACCGAGAGTAGCGTTTTTCGGCTGAAATAATAATGAAGGAGACTTCCAACTGTAGCTAGTTTTCGGATATTTTTATTTTTTCACGAGTACTTTATTAATAGCTCACACTGACATGTAGTTTAATTGCTGTAATTATAGGAGTGAATCGATAAAACGTATAAAGTTATAGTACATTTAAAATAAGAACATAAGTTTGTTTTGGTGTGAGAGAATATAAATAATAAACCGAAATAACAAAAATAACATAAACACAAATTGTGTTAACTGTAACATCGCTATCGAACCTCGTTGTAACAAGATTGCAGCAATTATGCAGGAGTTTGCAAGTTGAAAGTTCATTAAAACATTATATGGGACTGTTGCAGGTTTTATTTCACATTTAAAATTATTTAGACGTTATTTATTTCAGAGGTTTCTGGTTGTGACTTTAGACGGGTTGTGGCAAATGGAAATAACCTGTGTTTCGGACAGTTGGCGCGCATCCAGTTCGCACCGCCACTTTCATCTTTCGCAGTTCTGCAAAGCCTCAAATAGTTTGCGTATATTGCGCGTGAATGTTGAGGTCGCCCAGATCCATTAGGTGAGAGAGATGTGTTGATACTTTCTCGAAATACTGATTGTAAGTACACAAATAGAGACGTCGCAAATATTATGCAACCCTTTGCTATTAACCAGTAAGTAACGCAAAAAGCAACAGCGAACACTAGTCATAATTATGGAAGAAAATTATTACAAATTAATATTGTTTACCTAGTTACTTAGTTTAACCTTTTCAAATTTTGAACTGTAATTTTGTTTCAACTGGTTCTTATTCTTATTGTTTTAACTTACTTCAACATTAATCCGAGTCTAAAATATTTCTGCTTTAAATATCGATTTATTGTTAAAGTTAAAAAGTAAGGTATTTTATTTGTTATTTGAACGGATTCTAGTGCAAACCAATATTTCATCTGAATTGGAATTAATGTCAGTTTTGTCCATATTGTGTTAGGTACTTTTAATATAATAATGGGTAATAAAGCGTTACCAACGTTGTCATGCAAACAAAATATCAATTGTCTTGATGCCTGGTCGAGTTCAAAAATTTTGTATTTATAAATCAGTTTTCTTTACTTGCCAAGTGGGTTAGGCGTGCGCATCACATCACACGTTTCATTTCCCTTTGGCAAACTTAAATAATAAATGATCATTCAATGTTGAAATAGTCCAAGCCGCGATTGTGGAATTTTGCGGAATTCATAATAGTCATTTCGATTGCTTGTTTATGTTTATAATTATTAACGTTCCAGCTGACATCTGCCGAAGACACACGGTGGCTAAACATAGAGCTGTTTGAAACTGTTGTATTGTTAGTTTTAATTTCACGATGATAGTTAATTACAAACTTGTTCGTTTAACTTTTTTAAACTTCTAAAAGTTACGCCGCTGAGAGAATTCGTTTTTGATAAGGCTCGTTAGTTCCGTAGGTTAATACTCAGGTTAATATAAGGGTGAAGAAGTTGTATTATTATCCATGGTGCTATGTATGTAAAAAAATTGTACATTACTGCAGAGGCCAGGAAGTTAGGGATTGCCGGACGAGTAATACTTTACGAGTCCGGCAATCCCATTCCCGCCGAGGTATGTATAGTGCTTTTCTCAATAATTGCGAGGAAATAATGAAAGACGTAATACTGGAATTAATTATGAAATTCAGTGTAATAATAATACCATATTAAATAAAACCTTTCATATTAAAATATTGTTTAATGTTGTCTATTTATTCAAATATTTATAATTGCCGTGATCTTCGTATAATTTAGCTTTATGATTTGTAAATAAGACAATAGTCGGTACCTAATAATAATAAGCTTCTTCTCTCTTGTTCAACGATTGCGTGCCCAACGGGTTCATAATGATCTTATTTTTTGTGAACCACTTATTTTACACATTATGGTATGCATAAAAGATTTTGAATTAAATTGAATTGGAAACAAATAACTATAATATGAATAAAAAAACAAATCAAGCAATTAATTAATTAAATAAAGTAGCCTAGCATTTAGTAATACTTTTTAATTTTCAATTAGTGCAAAGGAAACAAAGCCCATACAGCCCAATCATATTTTACGCAAAAAATGTAATGCTGCAGATTATGACTTTTTTCTCTCGCAACGAAAATTAAGCATATTTTCATATTCATAATACTTACAACGTGTCTCATAATAACTCCCCATAAAAATTATAATATTTATTTAACCGAAAAGAATGTGTCAACTTTAATAACTTGTCATATCAATCGAATTTAATTGTCAAATTTTTGAAAATTCAGTTTTAGAACAGTTTTAGGTTGGCACTTTTGATAGTTTAAATAAAATTAAATGTTATAATTTTTATGGGGAGATATGACACGTTGTATATGCTCAAAGAGTGCATTTTTTATAATGTGGCGCAATAGGCTGTATGACAAGTTACATAATTCAAGTTATAGATAAATTAAAAAACATTGGAGCAGCGGCCAAAAATGAATTTTCATACTTACTTTCCTGGCCTAGGCCGGTAAAGTAATGCATGAGCCAAGAATTACAAACTTTGTGTCTTTTTTTTACTACAATAATGCCTACATTTCCGAGCATGTTTGAGAAAAAAATATTTAAACGAGCACAGAAGGATGAAAAAGTTTTATTATTATCCATGGTGCTAATGAGACAAAGTAGTTTCGTTTGCAACATTAATGGTGCTGGCCAATGGTGCAAATTTAAATCTCTGGTGCAAATGAGACATCGGGAATTAGAGTTCATTTTCGAGAATTGCATTTTGGATAATCTAAAAACGCCCCTTATTCCATAGTACTTAAGAATGTGACAGGAGCTGACAAAACGCATTCTGTCGGCGGCTGAACTGAAGCATTTTTTGTTGTTACGGGTATTTATTAAATGGAGGATTTTTTCCTGTATCTTATTTATATGTCAGGAACAATAGCAGTTTATTTTCTTTTTATTCCTATCTTTTCGATCGAGGTAATAACGTCAATTTTCGATTTATATGTCGAGTGAAATTTCAAGATCTAGATGCTTTATATTATAATTAAGGATGAAATAGTATTTAAGATGAAAACCTTGTCTACTTTATTTGTTTGATATTATTTTATTTGTTGATGAGATGAGGGCGCAAATAAATTGAGAAAAATTATATGAACATTTTCAAAAATTAGACTGTTAAGAAAGCGCTAGTAGTCTTATCATAATTTAAAACCGAGTATAACGAAGGACATCATCTTGCTTGTAAAAATGAACCTAACTAAGATACCGCTATTGCAATATGCGAGAAATAAGGAATGCTCATCAAGAATCTGTTATACAGGAAGTTTTAGAAAACCATTAACTGAAGCAGCACGTCCTTTAATGGCTAATTTGCCGTTTTACGACGTGGTGCTACAGCTAATGAATTGCGCCCAGCAATCATGGCAATATCCGTCGCTACCGACTTATGGAGTAAGCTTTGGTCCTTGGTTAACGATTCCTATGACTTCATGTTCAAAGTAGAAAAGTCTATGAGATAAGCTGTTATTTTGAATGCTAAATAAGCGAATCATCCTCAATTTAACCTGTTATATCCACGTTTGACCAGAAATGTAAAATATTTCGAGATGCATCGTGCTTCAATAGGGACGTTTGACTGCACTACATTACAGCGTTAATTAATTAATCAATACTCCGCCATTACAGCGTCTAAGTATACTTAAATGTTTCTGACAAATTCTATATTCTATTCTATAATCGTAACCAAGACTCCATGAAACGACTCTTGTTTAGAGACTATTAGACTGCAAAAAGTCGCGCGTTCGGTCTCCTAAGCGTTGGACAGACCTTATAAAAATCTGTTGCAGAGATCTCTTTGCTCCAGTGCTCACGTAATGCTGAAGACTGATTGGAGGCGCATCGCAAGAGTTGCATTGTCCAGTGCGGATGCACTTCAACCACGAGTGCAGGACAGAGGGGGGAGTAATCCTCCCCCCTCTGCGTAATAACGTAAGGTACTATAACCTCCCTATGTCCCCAGGCCTCCAGACTCTTCCGGACGAGCGCTGCCCCGCGACTTGTTGTCGCCCAGGGCGGAGAGAGACCACGACCTACCATCGTCACCACCACCATCACCAGCTGCATCCCCACGACGAGGCGACCCACCCCGGCCAAGACTCCGCTTCGTCAGCGACTTCGCTGACGACGCCACCACCTGACCAGACCTCGTGTCGCTTATGGCTCGTAGTCTGCCGCGGGACCCCACCGCTCGCGCGCGTGACTCGCCTAAGCGACACCACCACCGGATTTGACACCATCACCCAAACTAGACCAACGGCCCCCTCCTCCCCCCACCGCTCCTCCGGGCGCAGAGTAAGCCGCGGCCTGCTCGCCGGCGCTCGCTGGGCTTGGGACAAGCCCCTCTAACCTGGTGTGCTTGACCGCGGAGGGCCGCGCCTCGATCCCGGAGTGGTAGCACAGGGGGGTGGCGAAGAGGGGCCCGTCACTACGTGACGTGCCCAACACCGGCGAACTACCGCTCGCCGAGAAGATGCCCGGGCAATGGGCGACAAAGGCCCGAAGCCCGCACCCGCCCATGGCGGAAGAAACTCTGACTGACTGACTGAAGGTACTATAGCGTAATAACGTAACGTCTAACGTAATATAGCGCTCTTTCTGTGGTTTTAATATTGTTTTAATCATGGTATACCTAGTTAAGATCTACTGGACTAAGGAAGACATGTTTACATCCGCTGGGCGGGAGAATGGATGCTTATACTAAAAGTTGACTTTTTACGTCTATTGAATTATTATATTTATATTTTATTCAATATGATGTGATAACAGATAAAAATGTTAAATACTAATAGAGCACATACTTTGCATTCTTGTTTTTCTAGCTCGTTTCATCTGCAATCTAAGAGATGGCCTTGAAAGTCTACGTAAGAATTCAAGAGCTGCGTTATATAAGCTTCATAGAATGTAATATATTACGCTTTATCCGAACATTAGCAATATCTGGTTTGAATTATGCGGTCAATGGCCCAGTGGGAGCGTTTGATTGCCCAGCTATTTGGGGAATTTGTATGGGAACCAAGGAACTATCTTGGGACCAATAATTCAAACAATAAGCAGTGACGGTGTGAAGTGACCTATTTAACTCTTATCATATGTGTCGTAGAATATTTTTGTTTAGCAGCGATGGCGTCAACTCATGGCGCCTTGGAGATGATGTAAATAGGTTATGGTGTGGCCCAAGTCTCACTGTGATGAATGTCAATTTTAAATGCGATACATCATTTTTACTGTTTTGTTTTTCATACTTTTAATTGTGTAGGAATTTCGTGTCTGGTTGCGTCATGTTTTAAGCTTCTAATATATAATTTGTGACGGTGCATTTATAAATTAATATTTAGAATATATTATAAGTTTTTTTATACTAGCTTTCCGCGTTATTTTTGTTTTCCCGTGGGAATTTTATATTTTCTCGTTGGAGAAATATTTTTGGAGCCTATATGTATTCTATACTATACAGTTGTGTTTTATTAACCGTTTCGTTGCGGCGCCCATTTTTGAAAACTTTTCGCCATGGCTGTGAACAAATTTTCTATGACACGACTGGCGTGTCAATCGCCATATAAGTTGATGGCACGCCATGTATATAAAACCACATGCTTTTTTTGCTTTTTCACTTGTTTAGACTTGATTCAAGTTTCATTATCACAGCCCATATACGTCCCCACCGAGGGGCTCGAGCCTACCCTATATTAGGGTGATTAGGCCTTAGTCAACCACGCTGGCCCAGTGCGGATTGGTCGACTTCACATACATCATTGAATTTCTTCGCAGATGTATGCAGGTTGCCTCACGATGTTTTCCTTCACCGTAGGAGCCTCAGACAAATGTACATATGAAATTCGAAACGAAAAACACATTGGTACATGGCGGGTCTCGAACCCCGACCCCCCGATTGGAAGGCAAGTGCCGAGTCCACTGCGCCACCGACGCTCGACTGATTTAAGTTTAGTTGACATCAAACTACGGTAGTGTACGGCACGATAGGCTAATTAAATCGGTTTTGAAGAGGTTAAATACGTGTTTTCCCTGAAATGGAAGGTAAGTGACTTTACTTTTTCAGATGGTGCAAACCTTTTGTGATATTGTTAAATTTCTTGGTTGTATTCAACGAATTGGTAAAAAAAACTAGAAACATTTTATTCGACTTGGGGATTATTCATTTATAACGAAAGACAATTTGCGGTGTGGAAATTCACATGGTGAGTGGGGTATCTTGCTTTGGGGGGAGGAGCGTTGTTATTATTACTTACATCACTACAATGGATGGACAATAGATTTTTGTATCAAAAACTCATTTTTGATTGACTAATAGCAAAATGTTTCCATGTTTTTTCTTGTTATATGTAGTATGTTACAGACATAGTGATTAATCAGATATTATGTAGGTACTAGCTATTATATATAATATCTTGGAAGACTTGGATAAAGTCATAAATACAAGTAAAATTTAAAAGGTTAAGAATGGTATTGTCCATGTAATATATTAGGTTAGGGTTATTTTTTTGTAAACCATCTAAAAGAGAATAAATCACTTTGACTGTAACATAGCGATGGGCGATTGTTACTAAAAACAATCGAATTATTCGATTGTTGTGTTTATTCGAATACATTCGAATAACTATCGGTGTTATTCGATATTGCGTCGATTTTCAGTAGCAGGCGCGGATTGGCCGGGCGCGCGGCTTACAACAATTTATTTGAGATAATCAATGCTTGGTCTATTGCTAATTTTGTATAGCGCGAGAGACGAAATTCAGTCGAAAAAGCGGCTGTCTTCCTTAAATTTTTCAAAAAGTTCTAAACTATTTATGCTTTAAAGTTATTAGGCATAATTATTTTAAAATTCACGCGTAACGTTTATACTGTTGCGTGCGCACTTTGTTTACTTATGTTAATTTGTAGTGAACAAATGATTAAATAATGACATTTTTTACTCTTTTAAAAAATCGTTTACACTTAACTGGGACTCATCTTAATTACTATTAAGTATACTTATTTATTTACCCGACACATACAATAATCAACTACTAGCAATAAATAATTTCAATATTTGTAAAGGTTCCTAAAATATTGGAGACATAGTATACGGCTACCTTATACTCAAACAATTTTATTATAAGTCAGTTTATCCATTTTTCACAAAAATAAAGAAACCAATGGCGAAAACTTATGGGTCTTTGAAACGCTCCAGAAAGTTGTTTACAAATTGTGTCTTTTTGGTCGATCACGGATGGCAACACGAGATAAGTATTTTTTCACAACTTTATGTAACAAAATGTGTATATTTTGTCAAAACTAACGTTACAACGCCCTTCAAAAGCATCGATGAAAAAAAAACGCACTCGTTTGGTAAAAAAATTTCGTGACACACATTGTATTAATTATCTAAAAATTGAAAAAAATCTACTTTCGAAATCATGATACCATAATAGTTATGTTCTAGGTAACTTCCCTTTAAAATTTAATTCGAGGGTGTTACAATCGATTCAAAAATGACACGCCTATCGTGTCATGCGCCATACGTTAAAAATAATTCAATGTTGAAGTATGAAGGTTGTCAACCCCTGCAACTTCTGAATTCACACAATATCCAAAAACTAACACAACAGGCTAGATCTACGTGGAAAAACATGATTGTTTTGTTCTAGGCAGATCCTTCTAAAACTTAATTTGAGGGTGTGTAACAATCATCTTGTGTCATAAGCCACAAGTTAAAAAAATATGATGACACGCCATCAGCAACGAATCGGTTAAGGCTACTTTTTACTAGAATAATCTCGAAAATATTTGAGAAATCAGACATAATGTTTATAAGTGGTAAAAATTGTGTTATACTTAAATTGTAGGACGATTTGGTGACAGCGATACCCATACCATTGGCTTAGGTATGGGGGGGGGGGGGGGGGTTTGGGGTCCGGACTCCCCCCATTGAAAATCAACATACACTTGATAGGATGAACTTTTCCTTCCATGTATCAGTATAATATACACTAGGCAAATCGAAGTTTTAATCTGAACCCCCCCCCCCCCATCGAAAAGTTATACCTACGCCTATGACCCATACTAATGTTGTAACGCACTTCCAATATTTTTTCTGTGGCGTGATTGCACCGCATCAGTTTATGGAATAGGCCACACACGGTTTGCTCATCTTGTAGTAGATGATTCCCGACATTGCTTTGGTCCGTGCTCAATGAGCGCTCTTCAGATATTGCTCAGTCGACTATAGCATTGTATGGTGTCACGAAGCAGCCAGCCTCGGTGACTTCACGCCTCAAACGCATATTTCTTAACGATAACACCCGTAGTATACCAGTTTAATAATACTAAATAAACTTTGAAAAAACAATGTGGTGCAGTTACATTATATCATCGTCTACGTCTACAGTCCGCGTTAATCCCGTGTGCTGACTTACTGATAGTGACCATAGAGGTATACAACACGAGCGATTCTTTTTTATTTATTTAAACATACAATATCTTAACAAAAATACATTTTAATCTGCCAAACTGTGAAACAGTTTGTCGGAAATAGCTCTCGTCCGTTCAAATACATCTTCAAGTTTATTAATCACTTTGATCAGCTTTTACTTCATAAAGCCCTTATAATTAGACTTTAATATAAACGTAGGCAGTAGATATCCGCTTGTGCATTCATTGTGCTGGTCCACAATCTATAAAGGAGATGATCTATAGACGCACACACAGCTGTAACCGCTAATGGTAGAAACGTGAAATTTTGGACAGTTGTTTTAATTCAAAATGCGGACGCACACTAAGAAGGGATTTTAAAAAAATTGACCCCAAAGGGATGATATAGGGGTTGCAAGTTTGTATGGAAAATATTTAAAATCTGCTCCAATTTCTATAAAATTTATTATCCAGGCTTAAATAGGCTACAAAATTATTTTTCCTACCGGAAAATATAAATTCCCACGGGAAAACAATAATTACGCGGGCGAAGCCGCAAGTGGAAAGCATATTATATAGTACATATATTACATTTTATAACCAAGCGATAGACAATTGATTTGGACTATTTTTTGATAATTACTCGACAATCGTATCGACCTATTAACGATGTTTAGAATAAATGTTGTTTGTTGTAATTGTAATGCATTATTTATTATGGTTCTAATGTTGGAATGTACCTTTCATTGATTTTCAGAGTAAGATCAAATGTTCGGAATTTAAATAAGTGTTACTCCTTTTAATACAAAACTACATACAATGTTTTAAATTCTTTTTTGTGTTTTATCTTTTGCCTAACAAACGAACTCTAGATAACTTATAATTCAATAATAATAATACTTCATTTTAAATAACGGTTGTATATTATTTTCTCAATAACATATCTACCTACCTACTTATAATTCTACACTTATGTCTGAAATGAATTAACGTCATTGTTAAAATTAAATAGTTTTTCTGCCTTCACTTATGTTTACGTAAGCTTACATACTATTTATTTGAATAAGTAAATAAAAGCATTGCTTAGCATCAATTATTTGAAAAGAAAACAATTCATAGATCCAGATAAATCCTTCCATTCAAATTGAAATAATCTTTTTAACTGTTGATTAATGATTAACATTAATAATAACAATATTGAGCACTTGCTTCAATAGAATATGTTTGAAATTATTATAAAGCAATCATACATAGCCGCATTAAATAGGTTATAGTATGACTAAGTCGTAGTAATCTCTTGGCATAACGCGATGTAATCTTGACGTTTTGTAACGCCCTTTTGATCGTCTATAGATGTAATATCTGTATATGGCCCATTGTGGTTGTTGGCCGACACACCTCTGTCACTATGACGTCGGTGTTTGGGCCTCATATGAATATTTATGTTATTTTAATCCGCATGTAAAATTATTGTTATTTAGGTTAAGTCACTCTCACTGAAAGTTTTCTTTGGTATAACAATTCAAGATTCAATTTAGTAATTACGTGACACTGTGAAAATACATCCAACTTTGATGCGCGATACTGATGATTGTAATTCCTAATTACAGATTAGATTCCAAAATCAAATCTCAAATTGTTACAACAACAACAACAACAATTTGAGATTTGATCTCGGCGTATCTACATACGACAACAATGGTGTTGATCTTATCAGTGGCTAGAGTTCATTCATTTATTTATTTATTAACACTTTTTATACAATTTTTTTTTGTACAGAGGCGGACTTAATGCCTAAGGCATTTTCTGCCAGTCAACGTTTGGGTGATGCAGAGAAACAATGTGATAGATGTACCGAAAAAAAAACAAAAAAAAACATATTTTAAGATAGTTACAAATTGCAATATATAAAATCAAATAAAATCCCAATACATAAATAAAATATACACTAATATACACGGTTTTTCATAAGAACCAATAAATAATCAATGTGTTATCTAAAACTAATTATTAAAATGTGTTTTAATAATTAGTTTTAGATTTAAACGCATTCAACCCAAAATTTTCATGTATATCATAGTATCATCATCATGTTTATGATTTACATTAAAATTTTGGGTTGAATGACATTACGGGTAAACACGATTTAATAATTAGTTTTCGATAACGCATTGATTATTTATTGGTTATTATGAAACACCGTGTATACACTAATATTTATATTTGCCTAAAATTCACTTTACAAAAATTCAACAATAGTTTAAGTCTATTCCAGAATAACCTAATATAAGCTTTTACTTTGCCTATGTCTAGGTACTCAACGAACGGCTTGCGTAACTTATTTTTAAATCTAAGCCTGCTTGGGGAGTTTCTCACTTCTCGAGGAATAGACTGAACAAAAAAGGAAGAATGAACTGTATCAGAATGGTGAGGGGGACATTTGAGGAGACCATTAGAGGCAGAACGAAGAGTCCTATTATGAGAGGTACATAGGTACTGAAAATGCGTATTACCTCAATACGCATTTTCAGTACCTATTTAGGGGTATCGGGTTTATCGAGTAAAGAGTACAGAGTCAATAATTCATTCGTCTCTGTATAACAATACAAAATTCAATCCAAAGTATAACGATAGTTATGATATTGTATTAAATACCCATGATCATTAAGCCAGCAATGTTACAAAACAATAATCGTGTATAGCATAACTTTACAATTTTTAATTACGTACCTGTATTTGGACAAAACGAGACAAGAATTGAGAACCTCCTCCTTTTTGAAGTCTGTTAAAAAACCAACATTATTATTTTTTGTTTGTTTGTCTATAGCTCATTCGGTGAATTCGGTTTATCTGCCTGAACTCGTGTGGCCCTCCCTATATAGGGAGCGACGAGGTTCAGGAAGGCCGATAAAATATGTGTTTTGTTTTGGTGGGCTATTTTGAAAGGCTGAATACTCACTAAGTTGCGGTTGCTAGCAGGCTGATTATGTTACTGTTACTGCAAGTGCAAAGTAGAACTGTAATTTTTATAAGAAACTTTATATCCATTACTGCTATAATGAACGCCGCCATAATGTTAATACTGTCTTAACTAGTAATGTATAAAAAGTTTCTATTAAAAATGACAGTTCTAATTAGCAACCGAAGTTAAATAATCAGCCCCCAGTATTACGGAGGCATCGGTTACGGGCATATGAGTAATAAACCTGTGAACGCATAATGAAACAGACCAGCAGGCCAATTATGGATCTTTCAATTATGGATGACATGGTATAAATTTGAGATAAAGAAGTCATGAAATGCTTCATTTCGTATTACTGATCTCCAATTCTCCAATGATATTATCACTATGGCATAATTATAATGATGTCAGCATGATATAATGAACGAATGATCAAAAAATCTGACCGAAAAACCTATTTTTCGTTTTGCACTATGAATTGTGATATCATTTGAAAACCATGAGATCGGTACTAGGCCTGCTTATGTTAAAATTAAAGGTTTGGATCTAAAATTATTCATCAAATCACTTGTCTTCCCTCCCCAGTCCTCCATGTTTTATGATAAGTCGTTTACGGTAAGGTCACGGTAAGTTTTACTACACATTAATGACATGCTAAGACCCGGTGTCATTAGTTATGCCGACGACAGCACAATCATAGCAAGATATTTTTCGGGCCCACAGGCCAGTCGAGGAGATATTCAATCTCTCAGAGAAATGATGGTGCAAAGGGTGAATTCGTCTCTTAAAGCAATATCGGATTGGGGGGTTGCCAATAGAGTCGAATTCAACGCTGACAAAACGCAGGCGTGTCTATTTAGCGCCAAAAGGACCCCATTTCATCTGACTCCTTCTTTCCTAAATGTATCGGTACCAATAGCAGATAGCCTAAATATTCTGGGTCTTGAGTTATCCTCTAATCTGAATTTCGGCAAATTCATAGAGTCCAAGGCAGCGCTTGCTGCGAAAAAGCTTAGCATCCTATTTAAGGTTAAACAGTACTTCACGCCAGAACAACTCTTGAAACTTTACCAAGCTCAAATTCGAACGTGTATGGAGTACTGTTCCCACCTTTGGGACGGCTCTGCCAAATATCAGCTGGCTGCTATGGACTAAATTGAACGTCGTGCCCTGAGATTGGTAAATAATTGTCATCTATTCGAGACCAAACTCCAAAGCCTCGAACATCAGCGTAAAGTGGCCTGTCTGTCGGTATTTTATAAGATACATTTTGGAGAGTACGCTCAAGAGCTACATAGTCTTATACCTCCTGCTTCATTCCTTTTTAGAGATCTAAGACGCACGTCGGGGATTCATCCCTACACTGTGGACATTCCATTTTGCCGAACTAAACGATTCGGCAATTCTTTCCTTATTCGTGTCGCCAAGGAATGGAACTCTTTACCTTTATCGGTGTTCCCAGACCATTATAACCTGGGTCTTTTTAAAAAAAGGGTGAATGGGCATTTACTAGGTAAGCGCGCTCCATCATAGACCCAGTCTCGCTTACCATCAGGTGATTCTGGGTCAAGCGCAAACCTATTATCAATAAAAAAAAAAGGTCCATTAATTTTTTTTTATTTTATTATTGCTGCTAAGCTGGCAAACAAGCAAACTGCCCACCCACCTGATGGTAAGTGGTAACAGTCACCCATAATACATGTGGCTCCTGTGAGATTCGTAGTAAAACTGCAACCCCCACAAGAACCACAGTGTACGTTGCCAACTTGCGACATCAGATGTAAAGTCACGGTACCCAGTTATTTCACTGCCATATCTTACCCTTCAAACCGGAACACAGCAATGCAAGCACTACTGCTTTGCGGCAGAAATAGGTAAGACGGAGGTACCCATGCACACGACGCTGGTACAGAGTCTCCCTCCGGTTAAACTCATTTTTTTAAGGCGCGGGAATCTTTTCTACCGTTCAAACTTTCCTTTACACATCGGTTATCTGGTAGAGATTGCTGCTTTGGCAATAAGGCCGCCGTTTGTTTTTCCATAATAAATAGGATGGATTTTTTTTGTATATTTGAATCTTAAACAATTTAAAGTATGCATTCATTTATTCATTCATTCATCATTACAATAACGTATTACTTGTATTTTTTGTTTATAAGTAGGTCTACTTTTTATCGTCAAATAAAAAACTAATTGAAACAATAAAACTACTACTCAGTTTTCCATTACACGCAAGCAAATAAATCAAAGCGATGATAGCCAACGGGAAATCTGGTAGGGAAACAAAAAACAAGGCAGGCGATGCGCCTGCGCCGGCCGCACATGCGTCTGGCGCACAGACTAGCCCCCCTACTATGAGCGCTTAAAACAGTATTACTGAGAGCGAGATGGCGATATAAGCTCCAATAGCGGCGTCTCTGTTTCAATATTATTCTAACCTTGTTCTAAGCGAGCATGCTAGTGTTGTGCATCGTCGTATGATCGAACCAAATCAAGTCAAGATCACGGCCGAATCTAACGATAGTGATTGTGTAACGAGCGTGCTAAGTCACGTACGGAACGTTACGGCGGATTATTCTCTTAATCGGAGTGGAGAAATTCTTTCTCAATGCAAAGCACGGAGCGCAGCTGATATGTGATGGTTTAGAGTATGCGTGTCGGATTAAGAGTAGAAAGCATTTGCCAATACCACGTGGATGGGGACAGTTCGAATCGTCAGACCGGCTCATTTTTTAGAGAAACCAATACCCATAAGTTGGAATGCTGCGGCAATGATAACTTGAAACGTGGTAAATTACCAATTAGGGATTCTAATGTAACTACTAGAAAAAATAAAAACTGAACAAAATTCGACATTGCAGATAAAGTAGTGGAAAACATAAACACACAATCTAACACTAAAACACACAATATACCTGTTACTGTATCTTTCTATTATAGTTTTACTTTGTTTATTTGCTTCATATGTCTTTATTTTATCTGTATAAATAAAAAACGATTGCAAACAAGAGATAACCAACATCAATTTAATCATCGTACATGTATACTTAATGCCGAACCAGGCTTCTAATCACAATGAAACATTCATCCTCCATATCCCCACAATAAAATGAACATCATTATCAAACATTACCAAGATTTGTCGCTAATTGGATAAATTAATTTGTCGGCCACGCCTCGAGGATCTCCGACATGACGAGGCTCGTTCACCATCAGGGCGGTCGGCAGAGATGGAGCTGATAGCTATAATTGAGTGCATCCGTCTAAACAACGCGTACACGCCGATCTTGAATTATGATGGTTAAATTAGGAGGTGCCACCACCACAAATCATTACACTCTTTAAGTCTGGGAAACTTACGCTTTTTAAGTCTGGGAACCTCATTCTCTAAATTAATAAATCTATTCCTAAATAATTAAGCAGGACGTATCTGGACAACTTCGATTTATCGATGGATCTTAATCAATAATCCAAGTTGGAGCCCTAGCTAAACGTATTTACAACACAACAATAGATGCCGGTCACCGAAAGGGACAATTTTGCATTGCGAATTACTACACAAAGTTTTCGTGACTTATTCCAAGCTGTTGACAGACACGAAACTTGCCTCCAGCAATAGTAGGTTCCCAAACATCTTTCCGCCCAGGCATATTGCATATTATGTGAACCCATTTGCATATTTGCTGTGCGAATATACTTCTGACAATCCATCACATGTGTGTAGACCTTTGTACAATATTCCATTTTTTTCGCGCATGTGAGCGAATAGTAGGAATGACGACCGTTGGAGTGGAAAAGTCCGCGAATGGTGGTCGCGTACCAGGAGACGCAGTGCTGGGAGCCCCCCCCATCAATCTCAAAATGAACCGATGAGCTGGTGAACATCGCGGGAAACCGCTGGATGCGAGAAGCGTAGATCCGATCGGTTTGGAGCTCTCATGGGAGGCCTATGTCCGACAGCGGGCGTTTCTTGGCTGGAATGATAAATACCCCTCTGATTGTGTAACTAAAAATCTATCACGATAGCTTTTAATTTTGACAATAAACGAGCATCCATTACTGCTTTTTTTAAGACAGCCTGCACATAGTCTTGAAATGAAACCGCAATGACTATCGATTTAAGGGTGAACGTGTAAGAATTTTTGATAGACAATAATAGTGTTAGCGACGTGTGGGAGAGAACTACCTGAGAAATAAAGTAACGATATCGCTGCAGCTTACTACAGGTCTAGGTTGGTCAGATGACCTAGGAATCGTGATTCATGATTTGCTGAATTATTTCAATTATTTAAATACACGTGACCACTGGGAAACTGTATTTAAATAATTCCAACTATTCCAAAGTATTTTGGTAAGTAAGCTCATGTAGTATTGTACCTACTAAGTCTACCTCTGGTAGTAGTGAGTCTCCCTAGACTCAGTACTATCAGAAGGAGATTCAGTATTGCAAAGTGGTGACTCAGGAGCAGGCTTAATGATCTAAGGGAGCACTTTTAAGTTTTGCAGGACTGCAAAAGGAGGCCTCATTACGTATACTATCAGAGGGAGACTGCGCTAGAGTCATATGCGCAGGTACCTTCAATTTACCTATTTCTGTCGCCAAGCAGTAGTGTTTGCATTGCTGTATTGCGGTGTGAAGGGTTAGACAGGCAGTGAAATTACTAAGTAGGTACTCTGACCTGCATCTTCCAAACTGGTAACGTTCTCTCAAACTGAAGCGTAATTGTGTTCATTTTATGTAGGGTTTATACATTATATTTGAACATTTTACAAGAAACACACGCACTATTTATAGGTGACTGTAGCCCCATCAGGTGGGCGATCTGCTTTTTTTACGAATAAGTTGAACCACGAAAATCGTATAAAAGTGACAAAAGCGCTTTTATTGAAACGCTATCAAGACACTATAACAACGTTGAGATTAGCAGAATTAGGTTCGGTGTCAATGTAAAGTATAAACTTTACATTGACACCGAATATGACATCCAAATTCATACCATCATCATCATCATCATCATCACAGCTCATATACGTCCCCACCGTGGGGCTCGAGCCTACCCTATGTTAGGGTGATTAGGCCTTAGTCAACCACGCTGGCCCAGTGCGCCATTCATACCATAAAGTGTATGAATTTGGATTCAGTAAACAACGCCTGTGCTTACCGATCAAAATAAAATAACAGTGTAGTTATATAATGTCTAAGTATGCGGCTATAAATAAT
The DNA here is from genome assembly GCA_963935595.1 of Schoenobius gigantellus. Taxonomy (NCBI): domain Eukaryota; kingdom Metazoa; phylum Arthropoda; class Insecta; order Lepidoptera; family Crambidae; genus Schoenobius; species Schoenobius gigantellus. The sequence goes on from OZ012549.1 coordinate 5,167,049, forward strand.
AACAAACACAGAGGTGAACGTTCGTTCGTCGCATAGGTACGGAAATAAATCATTTACTGGTAAAATTTAGACACACCAATTACTATAATTGTATTTGATAAAACGGGGCTCCTGTTTCCAGAGTCGAGATATGATTAGGAAGGATTTATTGCGCTCTAATATTTAACAGTTAGGTTGATATTTTTTGTGGTCAGACTTCGCCTATGTCGGCCTGACTGTAAACAGTAGTAGCATAATGGATTTACAATGCACAGGGATAGAGTTTCTTTTGACTGTCATAGGGGTTAGAAGCTCTCAATACTGATAACTTACCATCACGTGAATTGAATGCCAATAACATTTCCCGAAATTCGTGTAGTTCGTTCTCATTAGTTGCCGCAGTGCCGCCACAATAGGAATACCATTTGCCAGTTCCTGGATATCCATTAGTCCATCAGTGCCAGTGGTGAAATAGCAGCATATAAAATTTCACTTTTAAGTTTTTTTAACTCAGTTAAATGTTTCATAAAATTAAAATTGTGAAAATTAAGATACAGAAGATCGAGGAAGGTCGAGGTCCAAAAAGTCGAGGAATCGACCTTTTGGGCATATACTGTAATTCACTACAAAGAAAATAAATATTTGTTGACAGAAGACCTGCATATAATTGAAAGAAAATTCCCGCTATCTTTTTAACGATTGAGACATTAAGCCTTAACTTTGCACCTTTACTGTGTACATACATACTTACATATACATACTACATATACCTAATCTTAAGGGTAAGAGATTTCCGATTGCAACTATAAGTTCTCAAGCAGTAATCATTTACCCTAAAAGAAATATCTTCCCTTTCGCAATGATTTATTCCACAAATCTGTAATAAGATACGTGTAGCAATTTGAACACCCGAAAGATTGCCGTGCCAATGACATCGCTCATCCTGAAGTATGCTGGCACTGCGCGAATAACATTCTAAGAATCTCTTGTGGCCCAAGTCATAAGCTAAGCTATCGCTGTATGGGAAAGGCATTTATAATAACATATACACGGTGTTTCATAATAACCAATAAATAATCAATTCCTTATCGAAAACTTATTTTTAAAATGTGTTTACACGTAATGTCATTTAACCCAAAATTTTCATGTAAATCATAAACATTATGATAATATTATGATTTACATGAAAAATTACAAACAAACGTAGCGTATGCTCATTGCATCACTTCATGACAAAGTATCACTATCGTGAGCATAATCGTATTTCAAATTCTCCAGCCGATAATATCTTACCCACAGTCAATTCAATTAACGTTAACATAGACGCTCCTCGATCATTTGTATCTTATGATAATCGCCAAGAGCTTTGACAGTTGAATAACTATCTTGCGGACAAGACATTGAAGGCACTGGTTGTTATTGAATTTGTTCCCGACAATAAATATTCAATTAATCATCACAATCATGAGAACTACTCGTACTTATTTGAAAAGTTTACGTAAAGCTAACGCATTGATTTGCGCCAAGCAAGAAGTCGTCAATCTGTCTCGTACACGCCATCCGTAACGCAGATGCGCTTGGGCAATATCTTTCTTGACGTAGGTGTATCAGAAAAATAGTTCTGATTCATTTGACCAAACAGTATTTCAGGAATAGGTCGGATGACATGCCAATGGAGTGAGCACGCGGTCTATAGTATTCTAGACATGCAATAGACTTGATACTATCGCCGTACCGAGCGCGTGCTATTGTGGGTGCAGACGAAATAGGAATGCGCACAATTAAGATGAATCGTCGGAGCATGCGCTGGCGCCGGCAAACCCAAGACCTGCGATAACAGACACGAGCAGACGAATAGAGATGACAATTCAATATACTCTATATCAAATAGTTTAGATATGTCATCCCGTATTTGCGGCTCGAGCGCAACGCAGCGTATTGGCTCCGATTCAAAAGGTGCGGCTATTGCGATTGCAAGAACGAGACATCGAAATGAAAAGCGTTTGATTCGAGCGTCGATGAAATATTTAATGTCTTTTGATAGGATAGGAATGATAATGTTTTCTTTGCTTGCTTATAGGTTAAAAAGAGTAGGTAATACCACAGAATAAATAATAGTACTAAAGTAATAATACTCCCATCTCATTATTTGCATCGTTAGGAAAACAAAACACATTATGGATAACATTTCAACAAAAGCGTTTGTTTGGTTATTTTTAACCTTACATTTTTACTTTTACTAATTTGGCATAGATTTGAAATCAATACTTCGCTTACTTTTCTTATAAACTTGATATCTATGTCACTAAATAATATTAAGATAATGTTATGTATTTTATCTATATCAATATTACATAATTCCACAAAGATTTCATAATAGAACTGTCTGTCGTTAAAGTCATATTTCATTCCCAGTGATCTATAGATTCAATAACATATTATTGGGAAACAACGAAGAGTAACTTTTTAAACTTCATATTATTAATTTTTCTGCTATTTATAGGTATCCCAATAAGTGTCTAGCGACATGGAGCAAATATTGTTTGGAGAACACTAGTTAGGGTGTTTCCCAGAGAATCTTAACATTTTGTATCAGACACAAGCTCATTGGATAAGACTGATCTGATTTCACGAGATAGTTATGTTCTCGTGAAATTGGAGTATCCCCACTTGCGCTCAGAAATCTACACTAGAGCTTGATTAGCTGAAAGGTTTAATTCAGCACGATTAGTTGCTAGTAACTTGACACTAGTTAATATTCGGTTGTTAATATTAATTTCATTACCTCACGGAATCAGTACTGAATTGAATTGGCTCAGGAGTAATACAAAAATATGAGATACTAGCGTTCCGCTCACAGCTTCGTCTGCGAATTCAATGTTTTCCCGTAGGAAATAAATTATGTAGCTTTCAATTAGTGAAAGAATTTTTAAAAATGGTCCAGCGGTTTTTATGTTTATTCGTTATAAGCAAGAATACAAACAACAAATCTTTTCTCCTTATAATATTATGTAGTATCAGAACATGAATTACAAAATAGTGCGACGGACGTTGTGATATTCGAAAACTGATATCACGAATGTTTTGCTATATCATACCCCAAAAAAATTATCATACAAATGTACAGAATTTAGAGGGCATAAAATGCCTAAAGGGCATAAAATGCCTAAAGGGCATAAAAACTTGAAATAAACATTTCAAGTCTTTGCATATCTAACACATTTTGCGCCGTGAAATTGTAAAAAGATGGGACAAAGGGTGTAGCTGGGTTGATAAAGGTGAGATGCGGCTATTCTATCATCAAAGTGTTTGCAGTGGGATGATTCATTAGAAACAGATTTATTCGCTAGCGCAACAAACGATCAGACATTGTCTGTAGTTCCACTCCTTTGGGTATTTAGGTTTCTTTTCTTTATTTTGAGTCAAGGTTTAAGATTTGAAAGAAGGATAATTTGCATCGTCTTCAAATAATTTTGTATTTACAAATTGCTTTCCTTTAAATTGTGTACTTAGCTTAGAAAGGTTTCAGTCTCGATACGTACATGATTCGACTATACCGAATTGGATTATAAAATACAATTGTCTTACTTAGCTGATGCCATAAATTTTTAGGGAATAGAAATTAGAAAATTATTTTTCTCCTGTATGTTGAATGTTTAAAACACTATATTTATACCTAAGATGTAAGGTATACAGTTTACTGTACTGTCCCTAATGAAAAATAACACACGTAAATACTTTTAAATGTTAAAGATAAGTAAGATAAAAAACTGGTTCAATATGAAGGCGCGAGGGTAGGCGGCTAAAGAAATTATTTGAATTACGTCGCGTATAAATATCAGATGGAAGAATAATTGCTTTACAACGAAGAGCTTTTAGTAGAAAATTTTCGTGAACACCTGAAATTTGCTTAAGTTTGCTTAAGAAAAGGAAGAGATGCGCAAAATTTCATCGTGTGCTTTCTTCGTCTTTTTAGTAACAAAACGACCTACAATTTTTTCGTGCTCGTAAATTGTGATGTGATTTACGATTGTATTGCGATGACTAACAATATTTTATGTCATATTGCGCGAGTGGCCTTGACAAGCAGCTACTCGGAATCGCTTTTAAAAATAATGTTCATTGAGTGATTCAATTGACTCAAATATATTTTGCCCCACATTCCCGCTTGGTTGGTACACTGTAAGTGACATTTTAGAGGTCGTACCGGCTGTCTTGAAGCTGTCTGGGTGTATAATAAGCACTCGATAGCACCTTTAATGGCTCATTATTGAGTGTTATTAAACGGTCATCAACGTTGATGTAATGCATATGAGCTACTCCCTTACAAGGCAATTTTAAATTATAGCTTTTGTATTTGCAAAGTGTCAATTACAACGGGCCCTGTAACACTTGCTTTTTGGAGAAGAGAATTTTTTTGTGGGGACTAAAGAGACCTCCGCTTGATGTTCCGTTACTCACAAAGCAAATCATAGAAAAGTATATCTGCAAAACTGTGTCTGCGGCGCGATTAGGGAAGCGAGAATCGGGTGTATCGGGTAGGTAGGTATTCGTCTTGTCTGGTATTCGCTTTTTGCTAAAGACAATTTTTCTAAAGAAACTCGAACCTTTCTCAATCATTCTCACATTTTTTCAAATCAACGAAACGGATCTTAGAAAGTTAGACAGATCTTAGATCTACTATAGAGTAGAACTTAGATCTACAACACTCTGTGTCTTCTATATCCATTTTGGGGTAAATAAATCGGTCAATATTTTGTCCTCAATTTCTGAGAGTAATCCCGCCTTATGCTACTTCCTATCTCTACAGATGGTAGATATATTAAAAAAATATTTTTATTCCAGGTTTCTACAAAATGTTATTATAATTATCTTTAAAGATAAATCTTCTAATAGAAGAGACCCGCTCTTTTAACCAAGAATGCACTGCAATGCAGTTCATCAATTCATTACAATTTTAATAACAATCTTTGAAAGCCATAAATAATATATCGCCATAAACAATATCAATCTTTGAAAGTTTTCGAACAAGATAGTAATTTTTTTAATTTTTGAGGGATGTATGGCAAATAAAGATTATCATAAAAAAGGTGTTATTGTAAATATTTTGTGTTTTGTGAAATATGTCTTGTGTTAAATACTTTTCCTATCTCTGCTGATGGTAGAGATAAGAAGTGGTTAGAGCATTTTCCTTTAAATTGCTTTTTAGGTCTTTCTGGGTGATTTAGTGACATGCTTAGTCTTCGCTATTCCTCATCGTGTTTTTTCTAACATGTTTAAAAACATGATTACGTTTCTGTCATTAAAATCATAAGTGTATACTGCCGATGATGTTATCATAAATAGCCATCTCGTATTGGCCAATCATCTTGTTAGAGATCGTCTAGATAGACAATTAACCTCTAATGTCTTCCAAATAATCGTCAATTATTTTTATTGACCATCGAATATAGTCGCGTACGTCGAGCTCAGCTACAAAAAAACTGCGCGAATATGAAACGGCCATATTGTTAATCGTATGAGAAATCGTAGCCAAGTTTCTGAGTTAAGGATTCTTAACATATTAAATGGTAATTTTATTTTACCCACGTGTTATGGCTTCTCAAATATTAATAAGCAATCAAATTTGGTCCATTGTAATGTTATTAACGCTGCGGCCACCTGCGGCCTAATGCGGTTATAAAGCGATAATTTTGACATCACACATATTATGGGTCAATTAGCGCGTTAACTGGCATGTGTCCGTGTTAATGGCGTTAGACGTTAATTACTTTTGAGACAAGCTCCCCAGATGGACCGCCAAAACGCGATATGATGAAACGGTTTATCGCGGCGGACTGTTAAAATACGATAAAAACACCGTATTTTGTCAGTTTGGCGTGACGTGATATATCGTATCGTGTTTTGGTGGTTATTTATGCTATAGGGGCTGGTATACTATAAAAAGGTGCAGTTGGTGGTTATGCTACGGGAGCTAGTACTGTAAAAAGGTAGTGCGTTGGAACTATTAATCGTGTCAGTTCGATGACTTATGTGTGTTCCATCAAACATAGACGTAACATCAGAACAATAACTAAAGCGGTTAGTGCTTTAGTTATTTTTCTGAGGACGCAACCCAACCTTAACTTAGACAGTTCCACAAATGCATATTATATAACATACAGTTCTAAAGTTCATAAATTATGTTATTGAACATATTCTTGATTAATAATATTTCACTCCATAGAAAAAAAAATCAAAGATGACTCTGTTCAATATTTTTCATTACTCATACTCTGAAAGTAGGTCTGAAGTTGCCTGAGGAGCGGGATGAAAGTAATACTTTTCAGCCCTAGGGAGAATCACTTTCAACTGACAGCCGCTGTCAAATTTTAAAAAAGAAACTACATAGTTCTTATTTCACATTTTTATTGAACTAACATACTGTTAAGTATTTAAAGAATATATTTTTTAAATAAATTACTTTATTATAATTTATTTTCAACAATTTCTTTAAAATAATATTGATTTGGGAAAAATATTTACCATTTTTTAAATTATGAAAATGAAAAATAATGGCTGAATAGCTGGCTGGCTACAGGAAAAAAAACAAAATAAGTGGGAAAGGTGCGGGAAAGCGGCAATGCGATCTTCATTTGTTGTTCCATATGTAGAGTTTTGTTAATACTTCCGTATAGCAGTGATTTGTATTAACTGTTAATTATATGTGTATAACATTGTGTTAATAATTAACACAATGACATATTTAGAGTTCATCTGATTCAGGTATGGAGTTAACGCCTGATTTAATAAGAGAAAGCGGGCTAAAGCAGAAGTTGTTGATATATGTAAAATAAAATTTACACGTTTATTCTTTAGCTAATTCATTGTTTTGTTTTTACTTTCCTTGTATTCGTAATGAAAAGCACAGTGTTTACCTCGGGTTAAAGACTTATTTTGGTCCCTCGAAATATTGGTGCCCTCGCTACGCTCGGGACCAAACACCGTCTCGGGACTAAATAAGTTACTTTCACCCCTGGGGTAACAATGTACTATTAAAACAGCTGTGAACCCGAAAATATAATAATAATAAATGATATGAAAGTTTTACCAATAGACGTGCATTTTTGCGTCTAGAAAATTTAAAAAAATATTTTTTTTTGTTACTCAGATCGATTCAAACTAATGTTTTCGTTCAATCACAGCGCGTAGGCGACATTAGAAGCTATCCTATGTAGATTTCCTGGGAAACCTCGCCTTAACCCGATGTCGTCTAACAGCGCTAATATATTTAGCAGCGTTTAAGCGGCGTTATTAACGAACATTCAACATGCGTCGTTAGAATAATGAGTTGCAATAATCTGCTCTGCGCAACATAGCCTCTACGCTGGTGGTCTGCCTCCGCTGGCCAGCGATATGGGTGTGCCGTGCTCTATATTGCTACCTCGTTATAATTTGATACATTAGTAAGCCCTATTTATCTTATACAAACCTTACGTAACAGTAGTTATACACTTGCAGCTTTGGAATTTGCTCGTCCATAAACGCACATTATAATTTTAGGAAAAGTAATAAGTATTTTTTCTTAGAACTTAAAAAAGGATTAATAGTTCTACTCTATTAAAGAAACTATTGAATATTTGCCGGTGCTGATGATATGCGAATACCAAAACTTAGGATTTATGGCATTGACTTACAGCTCCCGTGCGAAAGGCCAGATGCATTATATTAAAGACTAGCTGTGCCCGCGATTTCGTCCGCGTGGAATAGTAACGGCTGGACCGATCTTGATAGCCTTTGTTATACCTTATATAATTAGCTATCTATTAGTAAAAGTCCCGTCAAAATCGGTTCAGCCGTTCCGGAGAGAACTTGTTATTTTAACATTACAAACAGACACTTCAATTTTATTTATTTGTATCGATATAGATAGAGGAATTGAAGAGCATGTTCAACTTTATTTCTTTATAAAAAATATGAGAGCAATATTACAATTTCTACCTAATGTCTGCAGGAAGAGAATGATTTTGAAAAGGTAGTGTGAATTACAACCCACAAGATTCTAAGTCACCGATTTGAATTAAAGGTTATTGTTTTCCGATTAGATAATTGTCGCTCGCTTCTTCTTTCATAGGATAAATGGAAATGTGTATTAACTTCATTATTGATAAGTGACTAATGCTTTTCTGCCTCACCATTTTATTGATCTTATAAAAATCTCGCGTTACGATGTTTGTCCGGGATAAACTCCGGAACTACTTAAGGCGCATAGTGCTCTCAATGACCTTGCGTCGATCGTCTCGCACTGAATACATATAGGAGTGAGTGAGTGAGAGTGAGGGGTATATTTAAGCAAACCTTTACGCGTAAGATGAATTATTTTAATTAAAAATTAATATAGGCGAATAAGAAAAATGTAAAAAGACCATCCGCTAGAATATTGTTCACTTTATTTATTGAAATCGAAAGGATATGATTTAACCTAATATTTACGACGCGATTAGGGGTAAAGTTTTAAAATCGAGGCATGTTTGGGTCACATTTTAACCAAGTTTTAATTAATTTATCAGAAAATTAAAAAAACCATCCTCTAAAGAATGCGTTGAATAATAACACATCTTTTTTAAAGATTTTTTTATTCAATATTTATGAAGAAAACCGTTTTTTTCTGCAGTGATTTTTCTATGATTGACCCTACTATGCGCCTTAAAATGGTGTGTATTTTTTTGTAAGTTCCATAAGTTTCATACGGATAGCGGTGTGGGTCAATTTATCGACACGACACTTTATCTAGGTTAGATAAACATCCAATAGATGGCGCTGGCTGCTATAACTACTGTTACTACTAGTTTTATATAAAATAGTTAGGTAGGTACGTACAAATTATTTTTCAATTATGCTTATGAAATATCTATTCACTGGTGAATGTCGTATCGAATTAAATAAAACATCATCGACCTCTGTTAATAGTACAAATTTGCTTTTAATTCGTGGTAAGCGGATAGGTCCAATGTCGCGTATGTGTCACTGCGCCGGCGCATCTGTGCAAGCACGACGCCGCCGCCGGCTGACCTTACGGTGGTCGTTATGTCACCACCGTTCTCCTTACTTTATAGACACACTAGCTTTTGCCCGCGGCTTCGCTCGCGTTAAATTCGGGGTAACACCGAAGATTTCAAAAAAAAATAAGGCAGTTATCTTTCGTTGGTAACAAAGAGTCTGTGTACCGATTTTAGCTTCCTACCTTGAAAACTTCAAAAGGCCCATATAAAATTTCACCCCCTCTTTTAAGGGGTTGGGGGCAGATTTCCAAAAAAAAATGATGCACGATTTTTTTGTTAGTCATAAATAGTTCGCATACCAATTTTTAGCTTTCTACCTTGAAAATTGCGGAATGCTCCATACAAACTTCCACCCCCATTTTAAGGAAGTGGGGGGTTAGAAAGAGACAAAAAGTAGCCTATGTCACTCTCCATCCGTTCAACTATCTCCACTTAAAAAACCACTTCAATCCGTCGCTCCATTTTGCCGCGAAAGACGGACAAACAAACACACACACACACTTTCCCATTTATAATATTAGTATGGATACTCGTATATATGTATAGCCCGTGAATATAACTGCACTTAATGTTGATGACGTCAAAACTGGGGTTCAAATTCTACTAACGCTCACGCAACTATGGCGTACCAATTACGCTTCAATAACGCCTGTTTTTGACTCAATTATTGTTGATGGAACATTAAGTAAGAAAACAGAAGATACTATTGATTTGTCAAGTCGTTGTTGTATGAACGAATCGATCCAAGGAAAGCATAATATGACAGCAAAAAGCACTTTTGTTGAAGTGCTATTGAAATACGATGATGATCCTTTTTAATGTCAGAGTCATTGCGGTGTCCCTACAAGACTTTGTGGCGACTGTCTTTTATAAAAAATCAATGTATGCACTTTGACTGTCAAAATGGAATCCGATCGTATATTTTGTGTTACAATCAAGATGCTGGGATCTGATTTATTCGTCAACTGGGAAGTGCGAAACTCGCGAGCGCGCTTAGTTGGCACCTTCCAATTTTATATTATTTTTTTGTCGTCAACTCGCGCGCAGTTGTAAAGTACAGGTAATTCACAAACTCGTCACGAGACCTGCATACATCTGCGAAGAAATTCAAGGGTATAGATCGACCAATCCGCACTGGGTCAGCGTGCTTGACTAGGCCTAATAACCCTAACATACGACAGGCTCGAGCCCTCGGCTCGGTTCGGCCCTATATAAGCTGTGATGATGATGACGAAAAAAAAGTGTGTATTCGCGTTTGTCTGTATGTGTGAGTGTATGTGTTTGTATGTGTGTGTGTGTGTGTGTACGAAATCAAAGTAAGAGAAATCTTGTGTCTCAATAAAATGAACAAGTTTATACTATTAAGTTAATGCAGAACAGTCAAGAAACGGTGATCGTCAAGGTTTTGGCGATTGTAAAACATTTTGATCGCGGTAACTGTGCTGATGTCATTAGTAACGAGAATCCACAAACTGTGGCACCACTGTGACCTCTCGTCGAATAGATTCACTATGAAAATTAGTATTGGTCGATTCCGACAAATGTGACTCGAGAGAACAAAATATTCAATAATCAGTTTCAATCGAAGGGAAATTCATTGCCTCTTTTACTTTAAGAGGACTGTGAAGTGCCAATTCATGGCTCTAGTATGCACTTTCAAAAATCCAGTTTGTTGCACACCGCTTAGAGTTGAAAGTCCCAGGCAAGTGCCTACATTTCATATTGAAATATCTAATAATAATAATAAAATGTTTATTTACAGAAAAACTTACACCTATTTAACAACGTTTTACCTCTGCCAAACTGTAATACAGTTTGTTGGAAGATGTAGCTCCATATCCATATAGCTTAGATGTTATAAGTACATAAATATCCACCCCATAGGTAGGTGTAATAATTACAAAAATATAAATCATATATGTACGCTGGTTTGCAAATTTAATAATAGTGCAAACACTATTATTAAGTTCGCAAGAAAAGAAAATTGTGTAACTAGCCATTTAAACTTTCCTTAAATTTATCAAGTAACATTTTTGCAACTTTGCGCTTAAATATTCTTTTGGATTGATCCCCAACCTCCATTAGTAACGACAATTCATTATATATCTTTGGTACCATATGATTTCTGCTTGGTTTGCCAAAATAATTATTATAAAAAGGTAGTTTGAATCCATTTTTCAGTACCGTTCTACAATGTAGCGGTTTTCTTAAAGCAATCTTAAACTCATCACTGCAAAACTGTTCCACAGCTATCAACAACTTTACTTTGTAATGCACTGGCAGCATTTTACACACGACGAATAGTTCTTCATAATTACTCTTTTTTCATTTAATTTTATTTTTAATTTTTTGTTTCCTAATAATTTCATGAATCTTATTTGCAATGCTTTTAGTTTGTCTATGTAAGTAATTGTAATAGTAATAGTAATTTGCAATGCTTTTAGTTTGTCTATGTAAGTAATTGTAAACTGAAACCTTAAACCTTTGCGAAATTAGACATTTTTCTCATTAGATTCAGTATACCTTAATCTATGTTTGTACGTTTTGCTTTTTTGTAATTAAGTATAATTTAATCAAAAAAAGATAAAAATGCTTGAGGTAGTTTTTAAGTCTAAAATATAAATATTTAGGTGCTATAATAATTTATATTCTGAGCAATATTAGTTCAAAATCAAAACGTACAAACCTAGATCTTCATTATATCTACAATATTTCCAAAAATTATATAAATTGGACTACGTAAAGAGGGAGAAAGCGTTATCGCTTTTTGTATGAAAATTTACAGCTTCAAAATCCTCTAAAAAAAACGATAAAGAGAACGAAAATTACGTTAATTAGTTAAAAAAATTAGTTTACTTAGTACTAAAATTTGATTGTCATTTATCTTCTGCCGTCAGTAGGTACATACTATCGACTACAACCATTGATTTACTACCAAAAGTAATAATATGCATGAACGTTCGAAAAGTGGGCCGGTGAAGAACTGCTCAATCGCGACTCGTGCAGTTCTTTTCCATAGTAAGTGAAATGTAAACAAGCGAGTACAAATGTATAGACGATTAGATGACAGATTTCAAGCGCGTTTTTGTATGAACTGTTCTATCTACGTTTGGTAGTAAATCAATGACTACAACGGATATTATAGATTCGCCCGTAAATCGAACTGAACATAGCGAATTTCTGAGGTCGCACATCGTAAAGATTTCGAAGTAATAAACCGCAGTTTTCTTAACTGCTGTAAAACCGTACGTAACAAAGGTAATAAATTATGTTTTTATTGGGCAATAAATTCGACATAATACATATACTTATCAAAATCTCACCTTTGTACAATTTATAGTAATAGTTTGTTGAAGCCGCCTCAAGTTTAGCTACTGTCGTATTTTAATAAAAAAATATAAATCTGGGTTTTTCTAACGCTTTGAATTACTACAGGAAGTGTCGAGGAAAGGCTTCCAAACCTAATTAGAAAGGTTTTAAAGTTACCTCAAGTATCTTTTCATTTAAAGTAGTTCTAAAAGTATTGTATTACATAATCTGTGGTGTCATACGTGATGATGATGAAGCAAGGATGAAAGTAGATTAATATTTTTACGTCGTCAGTATATAAAGATGTTATATTCAAAATGTCATATCTGTGAGCCAACATAGAATACCAACTGAGTCATATGTGATACTCACATTCAGGCTTATAAAGTAATACCTTGAAAATAGTAAGTGACGTAATGTATGATTGTAAAAGAATATTACTAAGATGTAATGTAAATTGCAAACTATTTGCGCTTGCCTGTACTCACGCGCAATAAATGACATAGAGTTGACTCAGAAGATACATATATTGCATTTAATGTTGTAGAGTCACATAGTAACGAGCGTCGGTGGCGCTGTAGACTCGGCACTTGCCTTCCAATCGGGAGGTTCGGGTTCGAGACCGCCATGTACCACTGTGTTTTTCGTTTTCGAATTTCATATGTACATTTGTCTGACGCTCCTACGGTGAAGGAAAACATCGTGAGGAAACCTGCATACATCTGCGAAGAGATTCAATGGTGTATGTGAAGTCGACCAATCCGCATTGGGCCAGCGTGGTTGACTAAGGCCTAATCACCCTAACATAGGGTAGGCTCGAGCCCCTCGGTGGGGACGTATATGAGCTGTGATGATGATGATGATGAGTCACATAGTAATTTTGTTCAGTTCCTTATTCAATGATTACGTTATACATATACTTACTTCTAGAAGACAAGGATTTTTTGGTAGGTATTTATACTCACACTCATGTTGTATGTATACCACGGTGTAGGTACTATTACCGTGTTTATACTTACTTATGTGCAACTGTTAAAAATATAAATGACAAAGTGTCATGTGCTTAAAATGTGCCATTAAAACGCTCTTTTTGAATGTATAATTAGTAATTATTATTAAGTGGAGATGAAAATACCGACACACGATTTTATAAGGCTCTTACTTGAATGTCAAGTTTAGTGCTGGATTTTAGCGGTGCCCATGTCGTACTGTGTTGATGTGCTATGTACCTCACATGCGAAAGTCTGAACACGAAGGTGTGGATGTTTGTAAGGAGTTACCAACATCGACGTGACTTGTGATTTCGACCACCTCCGTGGTCTAGATCACCTGATTCTGATCTAGAGGTCACGGGTTCTATTAATTACGGAGAAGATTTTCTGCTCGGTTTGGCATCCCAGAATCCCTAGCTTCTGGATTAGAGGTAAGATATCCAGTTCCTCAGTTGTCCTTCTCCTGTTGAGGAGGCCAGGTGAAGATCGCCCACATCATCCTCAGCGTTACCGTCTCTTTCCATGAGACGCGAATTAGACTGAGGGCTTCCCTATTGTTTGTACACACGCCTGCACATCAGACTAAACATTCCTGTTGCAAAATAGTATTCATTACAACGACATGAGATGCCACAGGGTTTACCTTGATGTGCTGTCGTCCGTATAAAAGATGAAAATAATTGGATGATTTTTTAAGAATCCCATACGATGTCGAGTGCTATGTGAGACTCGGATTGACAGATAAGAGAGGCTTTACTTTAAATACGTACGTGGGTAAGCCCTACAAACATGTCATTATTTACAATTGTCAATGTATGTGTAGTGTAGATTTATAAATGTTTCATATTCAATGTAATAGTATTACACTAAGGTAGATTATAGAGAAGATAAAGAGATTTTTTTTTATTAATGTCTTCATTGCATATTATAACACTTATTAAGAAGACAACGTAACTACAATTTGGTTGGTACTATGGGCAGTTTTCTTTCTGATAATGTTGTACAACGCAACTTATGAATGAAAATTGATAGTAAAAAACATTATGAAAAACAAGATTTTGTTGAAATGGGTACGTATTGCAATACCGAAATTTAAAAGACCGAATTTTAAAATACTTTGGATGAAATCCCGAAAAATTGAACGCCGAATGTTTGTTTAGCCGAAAGTTTTGGTGGCGAAATTGCCTACTGTAGGTGAGGTTAGGTTCAGAACATGACTATGCGTAGTTAAATAGGTATTATTGTATTGGGATCTAAACCAACATACATACATACATTGCCAGTTAAAAGTTTTTAAATAGGGGAACCTTTCAGATGTTTCGGTCTATACTATAGTATAGGAAACAAAAAGGTTGCATGCATAAACGAGGGAGAGAAGGTGAAATCCCTGCGACTTCCTCATCATTAAAGAGTAAGTAAAGACAAATACTCAATGTAAATAAATAAATAAATAAATTTTTATTTCCAATTTAGTACATACAAACACAATAGGATTGATCTAACTTCCACACTAGGCTTAGCCTGTCCTGTGGGAGAAGAAATAGAATTTTCTCAAACAAAAACTATGACCAAACGGAAAATACAAATAGGATACGAACATGCATTTTTTTAAATATTTCATAATGAAAATATTACAATACAAATATTTGAAACAAAGCATTTAAGACATAGATTATGGTAAATAATTGGCGCAATTTATAAGAATATATGTGCACGAGTGTGTATAGGAATAAATGTTTGTGTGCGTGTGTGTGTGTGTGTGTGTGTGCATGTGTGCGTATATGTGTACGTGGGTGAAAGAGAGAGAGCGGCACTAAAGTATTCTTTATTTAGTTACCCTCATCAGTTGTTCAGATTCTGCGTACGTCCACTTCATAACAGTTCTTGAAACGAGTCGCTTTGTTTCATTAACATTACAAAGCTTGAAATCACAGATTTTTGCAAGTTTATTGTAGATAAATGGGAAAAGAAAAATTCCAAAACGATGCGCGAAAGATGTGGAAGTAGTGACAGTGGGTAGTTTATAGACTCGTTTTTTTATTAAATCGAGATACATAACAGACCCAATCACAGATTTATGGATCAGGCCAACCACCCTTACAAAGTAAAGCCTCCGGACACTCAGAACCTCGGCTTCTGCATAAAGAGCATCGGTTGAGAAACGGAGGGGTTTCCTAAGCGCTACCTTCAAAACTCCCCTTTGTGCTCTTTCGAGGGGGAGTAGAGTCGAAGAACTTGCTCCACCCCAGGCTAGGATGCAGTAATTGGTGACATTCTGACAGAGAGCTAAGTACACCATTCTCAAGATTTCACCACCTACCACATCACGAAGTTTTTTTATCACTTGGATGATTTTCCTTACTCTCTTGGCCATTTCAGCAATGTGCAGCTTAAAAGTAAGTTTTTCGTCCATAACCACACCAAGATATTTAATAGAATCTGATCGGCAAATTGAGTTGCAATTACATTTATCTGAGTCTATACATGAATTGATATTATGTATTTTAAGAGAATTCAATAAAGATGGAGCAGATGTCGCGGTTTTGTGAAAGCACAGAAACTTAGTTTTTGACAGATTTAGGGATAATAAATTTTTATTTAACCAGTCAAACACCAACCTCATACCCTCTTCCACTTTTCTGCGAACGTCAGGCCAGGTATGATCAGAGAAAACCAGAGCAGTATCATCGGCATAACATAGGATTTCAGCATTTTGTAGGTGAAGGGAGGCAATATCGTTTAAATATAGCAGAAAGAGGGTAGGTCCAAGAATGCTTCCCTGCGGGACGCCGAAAGATATGGGTCTTAGTGTGCTCCTTTGATCTGAGATTCTCACACATTGCTGTCTCTCGGTCAGATAATCAGTAACCTATTTTAGAGTAATTCCCCATACACCGTAGGCCTCGAGTTTTTTCAAAAGGATAGGGATTGAAATTGAGTCGAACGCCTTTGTGAGATCCAAAAAGACGCCTATACACTTCAAACCTTTGTCAAGATGAGAAACAACAGTATGTGTGAGAAGAGTAACGGCATCTTCCGTAGATCGGCCACGTCGAAACCCGAATTGCCGATCCATGATTAACCTCTTTGTCTCAAGAAAAGATACAAGTCTCTTATTTACAATACGCTCTAACAGCTTAGAAATATTTGCTAGCAGAGAAATAGGGCGATAATTGCTGGGATCATCTTTTGGTCCACCTTTATGTACCGGCATCACAGCTGCAACCTTCCAAGATTTAGGAAAAATACCAGAAACCATGCTCAGATTGAAAATATGAGTCAGTGGAACAGAAATATATTGGCCTAATGTTTTAAGGATCTTGTTGTCTATGCTATCAAGACCAGGTGAGCTATGTGTTTTTAAGTTTTGTATGAGTGTTAAAATCTCTTGAGGGTCTGTAGGAGTTAAGAAAAGGGAGTTTCCAGGTGTTGTCCTCATTTTAATCTTTGCAGCCAAATACTCGTGCGAAACGTTTAGGTCTCTTAAAATACTATTACTTAACTTTTGCCCCACAGATGAAAAATATGAATTGCACTCCTCTAAAGATTTCTCAATGGAACCCTTAATACCTGCAATGTCCTCGAGAGATGTACCAGGTCTCTTTGACGTTCTGTATGAGATGCGATTTACAACTTTCCAGAGACTTTTTGGCTCTTTTTTATTTATGTTTATTTCTTTACTATTGTGATCGGATTTTAGCTTTCTCAGAAGACTGATATAGAAGTTTCTGTACCGAGAATAAATTAATCGTTTTGTCTCGTCTTCAGGGTTTTTTCTAAAAGCCAGGTGTAATTTATCTTTGTGTCTAGAACACCGTATTAACCCAGGAGTCATCCAGGGCTGAATATTGTACTTAGTATGGCTGACGCGATGTAGGTGGGAATGTTTAGAGATAGCTTCGGTGAGAAAAGTAGAGAAATAGGCCACAGCTTCGTCGACGGAAGAGCTTTTTAGGACTTGGGACCAATTTACTAATTTGATTTCAGATTTCAGAGCGTTGAGATCAACTTTAAGTTTAGATCGGTTTTGGACACTTCTTGTTTTTTCCAGACCCTTGCTTACTCCTACCATAGTCAGGCTATGGTCTGTTAGGTCAACAGGGCAAATCGCTGCTTCCGCATGAGTAGCTCCAGAGACGAATATATGGTCTATGCAGGAGTGACAATGAGTTGGTGAGTTTATGCAAGAGGTTAAACCATGTTCGGCCAGAAGTGAAAGATACGAAGATGTTTGGTCCTCGCAAGTAGATGGCCCTATAATGTTGATGTTTATATCCCCAAGAACTATAAGACAGGGTGAGCGCTTCAATGAATTTAAAATTGTATCCAAAGAGGAAACAAATCTCGAAGTGTTTGGAAACGAGGGTGATCTATATAAGCCAAACAATGTCAAGACGTTTTGAATTTCAATAATTAAACCATTTGCATCCTCAATGTCGGGTTCAAAAACCTTTACCGACCAAGTCTTGTTGACATACAGAATGACTCCTCCTGACTTGTTTATAAATTTTGAAGTGTTGTAGCTAGTGTACCCATCAATCTGCTTAACAGTGGACACATCACTCAGCCAGCATTCGCTAAGAACTATAATATCAAATATGACTTGCAACCTTTTTAGGACAACTAAAAAATTATCAAAATTTCGTTGCATGCTCCGAATATTCACATGAAGCACTTTAACCTTGTAATTTTTCATAAATTTACCGCACTCTTCAGGGAGAGGTATATTATGGCATTCTATGTTGAGCGATTTGTCAATATCAGCTAGAAGCTCAGGGGTAGTCATATTGTTTATATAAAATATAATGTGTAAACTTTATTGTCTGTATGAAAAAGAATGCCAAACGTTTTACAATAATAAAGAGTGCGTGGTAGTCATTGTTGTAGGAAGAAAAACCGCAATCAAGCAATCCTAATAAGACCGTGCAAAGAAAATTGTTTATATTCATTTTATGTTTGTGTTTGTGTGTGTACATGTTTTTTGTATGTATTTGTTCAATAAAAACTCTATTTATTTGTATTATGGCTTGGTGTCAGAATTTTACGGTTTTGGCTCACATTGAAATTGAAATGGGGGCACCGGGACACGTTATGCTGAAGGCCCCAGAATTCCCATGAAATTATGGTAAGGCGTGTGTAGAGTAGCTTACACATGCTGGTATTTATAAATGGCTGCCTTATAATGTTGTCTAACTCAACATATATCGCATTCACTTTAAATTTAACATGAATAGTGGGGTCAATACAAGAATGCATCAATTGGCATTTATATTAAAACCCAGGCCGGAACTCGCGTTCATTCAATGTTCAACGGTTCAAAAGTTCTCGCCGTCTTATAAAACTTCATCTACTGTAAAAGTGATCTGCGGCCAAAAAAAACTTGTAAAAGTTTTGTTGTATTTTTTAAATTTATATATTGACCATTTCAAATCACGACCAAGTTTTATATTGATTTCCATGTATTGTTCTCATCATGTGAAAGTAAAAGCATGCAAAATTTGATAGAGCAACCGCTAACGCCACTGACAATGTCACATGCCAATTAACGCGCTAATGTCTACATTATTATTGCGTTACGACGCAGACATAATGATGCATATGATACACGTGTATCGAAAGCTCCAAATCAGTGACATTAGCAGATATAAATCTACCGTGTGTTTTACCTTGGAGCCCCTACCAATTGTTCGCGTCACATTATATCTTTCCTAAAAGGAAGTCGAAAAACTCGATCAAGATAATGATATTACAAAATATGTACGTAACAGGATCATATAACGACTCATCTGGTAATTGTAGTAGCTACTAATTGGTAAACAGATTCTATAACATTACTGATGACAACTCAGTATTTACTCCTCAGCGCGGGTAGTTCGTTCCTCGATCTTATTTTTACAGTAACGTAGCGCAGTGTTTTTGTTTACGATCGGTAAAATATAATCAGTGGAAATAAGATTACAATTAGCATTGTGTGCTTGTAGATGTTGCACCATTGCGAATATTACAGGAACCATGTACTATTTATTATATAAGATGATTGTAGCCACTTACTATCCGGTAAATCTGCAAGTTTGACAACTTTGCTGTTTAAAAAAAATTGCGTTTCTCTGAGTTTAGTTCTCTGAGAGTTTCCTTACTGTTTAATACAAACTTGCTTTAAACATTTTTAAGTTTGACATCTAAAAGTTCTAAGAGAGAAAAGAGTACCTACTTGTAATGTTTCTAGTGAGTTTAAAAAATAAATCATCAGCTGCGACTAGTCAGTAGTAGTGGCAATGAAACAAAAGCGTGTAACAGTAACATCGCATTTGCTCCCACGCACGACTCCGGTGGTCTATTTATTTTTCTAGCCGACTCAAAAATTTCAGGCGACCGGCGCACGCGCACTATTAAATGTTACAGAAATAGCTAGGATCCAATCAAATGATAAGGATTCAGGAAGACGTGGTCAATTTTAATTAACAAACCAATAAATTACTTTTATCCAAACGGGTTTTATAAATATAACTCTTAATTATGCCAAGTCCAGTTTGTGTATTAACCTTAATTATGGCACCATCATTATTCTCTTACTGACTCATATAATATATCAGTAGGCACTAAAAGAGCATGAACTACTTATGCACCCTAATCTGTTATTATAATCAGGATATTGTTTAACATGTCTTTTAAATTACGTGTAAGATATCCCTAAAAAGATCGTTCAACGTTACAAGTATTGCTATAAGGTACATTTAAATTTTGTGATACGTTTGTGAAATGCTGTTTTTAAGATTCAGTTATGTCATACAGCAAAAAATAATATTTAACTTTGAAAATCACTAAAGCTCGAAGTGTAAGCACAAAAACAGAATAAAGGTTACATCAGTCACCATTGACCAAAAGCCTAGATTTGTTTCCTAGATTTCCGGATTTATGAAATTCAAATTTTGTTTGCAAATTTCATATTTTTATCTTTAAGGTTGCCCTTGCTAAAATAAGTAACACGTCGCTTGACATATAAAGTTACTCTTCACAGTGACATCTGTCAGTCGCCATGTTGCACTAAGTGTTGCACAAGCTGCACCGACTTGCCGGCGACAAGTGATGGGGTTCTGACGTCTTCTGCGAACCGTGAAACATATATTTGCATAACATAATGCATTTGCAGACGCTGACGGTCTATTTTTGAGGCATTTGTATGCAAATGACCGGGTCGTCAAATAACTGTTTACGCTAGGTACGTGGTGCGAGCAAAATTAAGTCTTATGCCATCATATCAAGGGTTATTCATTAGTAATGACACCGTGAATAGAACGCGTACTAGCATTCTTACACGAATGTAAGGGGATCTATAACCGCGCAAGGAAAACAACATGCTCTGTTTATGATTAGAAAATGGAACGCAGTTTTTAGCGCGAATGTTTTCCTTTTTTGAACAAGATCTTAGAGGCTATGAGAGAAGGCCGAAATTATATTATCTGTGGCCGAACATTTCACAAAGGTGATGCGTTCGACAGAATAGATGAGAGGACACAAAGAAAACACCATGGTGTCTGCCTAGATGGGCTGTTATATATAAACCGAAATTAACCGAACCGAGTAGCCGAAATTTATAAATTTAAGTACCTTAAAAGATCTTTTTCAAATGTTATGATTACTAGATCGATCTGGAACAACATTGAAAGGTTCTATTATACCTACTCAAGGAGCCGTTCAAAATATCGATGCATCATTCAATCGACATCCTTATTACCTTGATAGCAGTAGTAGGTGTTATAATATAAAAAGTGACATTTCATTAATGAGTTTTAACCATTATTATCTGTTTTAAATACAATTAACTCGGGTCTATTTCGCGGTAAAGAATAACTATATTGACTTACTGTTTCCCGACGTTTCGGCCGAATTACATCAGGTCGTGGTCACGGGATGACTGCCGAGGCTCAGCGACGTCTTCGCAAAGCGCGGGTTTCACGACTACCCTCCGCTTGATCTTCAGAATTTCGTATCGTAGTATCGTCGGTACCTCGACATACCACACTCACGACATCTACACACTGACGTTTTTTATAAGTACCGCACTGCCTAAATTTGCTTAATAACAGGGTTCCAGGTTGTTGATAAACGGTATCCATCTTCCCGGTTGAAGTTTTTATGTTTTTTAATTTCAACCGCTAACCTGAGTTAATTGTATTTAAAATGTGTACAAATCGCGGAAGTCTAAAAACTTTCATTATTATCTGATTTAAAACAGTAAAATTAGTCAGTGTCAATATTTAGAGTAATGGATACAAAGTATTGTACTAAAAACTAACTAAAGTTTCTTTGCAACAGCAGATTGAAATAAATGCAACTGAGTAATAGACTTAATAAATACTGAAAAAGAAGCGGAGATAAAACGCCACCCTGAGGGACACCTGCAGAGATACCATACCGCCCTAGCAGGTAACTTCGAAACCAGTCAACTAACGGTAGGAAATATGTCAAGAGAACGTAGAACACACAAGAACATCGTAATCCACAAAGTTAAAGGCATTAATAAAGTCCAGTATTGTCAGTAATGTGAAGTGTCGGTTTTCCATACCCTGGTGAATATCGTGCGTGATTTTAGTTAAGGCAGTGGCCGTACTATATCGTGGTATATCAAAAGAATCACGTCCATACAACCTTTTTCAGTCACGTAAAATTGTTTGCTTATTTGTTGAGAGTTCTCATTTTTAACCGAAAAAGAAGGAGGTTCTATGTTCGACTGATTCTATTTTCTTTTTTATGTATGTTCACTGATTGATTACTCCGCGTTTTATGTGTCGATTTTCAAAATTCTTTATGTAATCGAAAGAGTACACACTCGCGAGGTGGTCCCATTGTCACCATGTCATGATCTGATGATGGGATTCCAGGAAAATTGAGGGAATTTCATAGGCACTAAATCATTATTCTGTTACTGAGGTGATGATGTTAAGTTAGGAGTTAAGATAGTTCTCTCAGTATGATTGTCACCAAAGTCAGGATCTGATAATGAGATCTCATGAAAATCGAGGGAAACCTTTAAATTTTATAAGTACGTCCAACGTGTTTAATGTTTTTTCCGAAGCTTTTCACGTATTTGTGGTAGTCTTGATCCGAGCTTATGATGGAAGGATCCTTAACTTTTAGAAGTTAGAGGTTAGTTTCTTAAATACAATGGGCACGTGTTATCAAGTGAATTTAATACCAGCTCACCAAAAGATTTCATTCACTTAAAAGATTGTTTGTAATTTTTTTATTACTAATTAATTTGCGTTATTTCATATGAGATAAAATTTATGCATTTAATTAAAAAAATCATTCATATCATGTTTCATAGTAACATTTACTGATTAAAACCTACACAATCGATATAGCAATAGAAATAATGTAGGTTTTATTTTTCAATACGACCGGCATCGATCAGACGTGCACCATCGCACGATGCATTCAAGCGCGCAATTAAAAAACATTTGCTGCAGGTGTACACTTAAAGAAATATCTCCAATAATGTTAATGTATTTTATGTAGTGTATTTATTGGAGTATAAATTTGGAGTATTTATTGGAGGTTATGTATTTTATTATCAACATATATTTAGGTTAAATATTTTAATATGTAGAATAGGTTTCCGTGATACTTTACCCATCAACATTTTCTAAAATTTAAACTTTCCTTTACACATCGGTTGCTGCTTTGGCAATAAGGCCGCCGTTTTCATTGGTAAAACCAATGAAATTTATCTTTTTGTAAATTTTTTAACAATAAAGTATTAATTCATTCGATTCCCGAAGTGAGTACAAGTTTTGTTTAAATTTATGTATGCAGTTTTTCTTGACACTAAAATCGATGACATGGATCCTACGAACAGATCTTTGTATGTCTTACACTTACAGACTTGCCCATACTGACCGATCTAAATGTGCCATTCTGTATACAGCTCTCAATTAGGTTATGTCTGAGATATTTATGCTGTGACGTTATTTCACTTCGACCGACTCCCACGCGCATTCATGACTCAATATAAAAGGTCTCATAATCATAAGTGACTGATATCAGCACATTGTTGTGATTGTGAACAGTAAGTTATATCAGTAGTGTGTTTAATGGATGCAATGTGTATGATACATAGAGTCATTATTTGACACGGCTATTGTTTAAGGAATATTCGATTATTGTACGAGTTCACTTCGTTGTTCGTCTGTCTGTCTAGACCCTTTTTCGCGGGAACGCGTAGAGATATCCGGAACTGAAATTTATATCAAATACTCGGGCTTACGGTTTATTTTAACTGAGAAAAAATATAATTGTAAGTCAATATGATCAAAAGATATTATTTATATATTTTTTTATTCCATTTAACAATATTAAATAACACATTATAAAAGATAGAATTTAACATGCTTTCACAAAAAACCACAGAGGTTTGCAACAAAAGCTACAATATATCATCGATCTTCATCATCATCATCATCATCATTTCAGCCAAGAGACGCCCACTGCTGGACATAGGCCTCCCCCAGGGATCTCCAAACCGATCGGTCCTGCGCCTCCCGCATCCAGCGGCTTCCCGCGACCTTCACCAGATCGTCGGTCCACCTTGTGGGGGGCCTACCAACGCTGCGTCTCCCGGTACGCGGCCGCTACTCGAGGACCTTTCCGCCCCAACGGCCGTCAGTCCTGCGAGCTATGTGTCCTGCCCACTGCCACTTAAGGCTTGCAATTCTTTGGGCTATGTCGGCGACTCTAGTTCTTCTACGGATCTCTTCATTTCTGATGCGATCGCGTAGAGAAGCCCCGAGCATAGCCCTCTCCATTGCCCTTTGAGTGACATTGAGCCTTCTGATGAGATTCATTGTAAACGGCCACGTCTCAGTTCCGTACGTCATCACTGGCAACACGCACGAATTGAAGACTTTCGTCTTAAGACACTGCGGTAGATTGGCCGAGAATATGCTGCATAGCTTCCCGAACGCTGCCCAGCCGAGTTGGATTCGTCGATTTACCTCTTTCTGGAAGTTGGACTTACCGAGCTGGACTATTTGTCCCAGGTAAACATATTCGTCAACAACTTCCAGTGTAGAGCCGCCAACCTTCACAGGAGTGGGTACTACATGGGAATTCACCATAATTTTGGTCTTGTCCATGTTCATTTTAAGACCCACTTGTTGGAAAACTCTACAGAGGTCTTCGAGCATTGTGCCTAGATCTTCCACGGTCTCAGCCATGACCACGATATCATCGGCAAAACGAAGGTGAGTCATGTACTCGCCGTTTATGTTGATGCCGAGTCCTCTCCAGTCCAAAAGCTTAAATACATCCTCCAGCGCAGTTGTGAACAGCTTCGGCGATATAACATCACCTTGTCTCACACCTCGCTGAAGTCGTATTAGTTTCGAGTTCTGGTCCTGAAGGCGGACTGACATAGTGGCGTTTCCGTACAATGACTTCAACACTTGGATGTACCGGTAGTCTATTTGGCACCTCTGGAGTGACCTAAGCACGGCCCAGGTCTCGACAGAATCGAAGGCTTTCTCATAGTCCACAAACGCCAAGCATAGTGGCAGATTATACTCCTCGGTTTTCTGTATAACCTGCCGCAGCGTTTGAATGTGGTCTATGGTACTATAGCCTTTACGGAATCCGGCTTGTTCGGGAGGCTGGAAGTCGTCAAACCTGCGCGCGAGACGATTCGTGATGACTCTCGAGAACAGCTTGTATACATGACTCAGGAGCGTGATGGGTCTGTAGTTCTTCAACTGGGCCCTGTCGCCCTTTTTGAAGAAAAGTGCCACCACACCCCTGTGCCATGTTTTAGGCGTAATGCCCTCGAGTATGATGGAGTTAAATAGCCTCTGCAGCGCTTTCCGGACTGGTAGTCCACCCGCTTTCAAAAGCTCAGCTGTAACTCCATCATCACCCGGTGCCTTGTTGTTTTTAGCTGTTTGAGAGCCACACTAATCTCGTACAGGCTGACGTCCGGGATGTCTTCGGTGTAATGCCGGATCAATTTGGCTCTAGGGTCTGTAGCCTGAATGACAGGTGCCTGCGATGTTGTGTAAAGCTGTCCATAAAAGCGTTCAATCTCAGCCATAAGCTCAGGTCGAGACGTGATGACTCTGCCATCCTCTGTCTTCAGCTTCGTCAGCAGACTCTGACCGAGTGACAGATCTCTTGCGAACACTTTGGAGCCCTTGTTTCGCTCGATGGTTTCCTTAATACGTTCTGTATTAAATCGGCGTATGTCGTGAGTCAGAGACTTCGAGATCTGTTTGTTGAGTCGCCGACGAGCATCTTCAGAGGACTGCAGACCCATCCCACGTCTTGCTTCCATCAGCTTAATTGTCGGCTCTGAGATCTTGCTCCTTTGCTTGGTACGGCTGGGTTTGAAAAACTTCGAACCCACCGTAAGGACAGTTTCCACAAACCTGTCATTATATGTGTCCACATCCGTGCAATCCTCCAGGCAAGCGAACCGATTTTGTAATTCGAGTTGAAAGCGCTCCGGGTTTTGGATCTGGATGGCTCCAGGACGGAGCGTTAACTTCATCAGTCGATACCTCTCAGCTTTTACATTAAGATTCAAAGCGCCTCTCACCATTCGGTGATCGCTTCCCGTGTTGAACGTATTGATCACTGAGACGTCATTGCTAATTCTGAGTATAAGGTACGCCACCCTATTCGACACACTTCCGATCTGTACAACGTTGTTCACAAGAGACTTGTGGACGATAAATCCGACACCACCTTGGGACAGGTCTTCGCCCTCCCGGAAATAGAGCAGGTTGCCGGATTTGAGAACCATCGTGTTCTCACCCTCTCTTCGGACTTCGGACAGTCCCACTATACTCCAGCGAATCCTGCCCAACTCCCTCTCGAGCTCCAGCAGCTTCTCCTCGGTCCGCAGTGTGCGCGCGTTATATGTGGCCAGGGCCAAGGTCGTCTGACGGGGGATCTCCGCCGCCCGGGGATCATCGATCTTACCAATACTTAAAACATCATTAAGGCATTAATCTTAAAAACTTATTAGCAAGTAAATTAGGAACATTTAATAGGCACTCACATCATCTGATAGGTTTTCTAAATAATATTTTTTTAAGTAATAAGTCCTTAATATTTTTTATATTAATTTTATTATTTAATTCAGCGGGTAGTGAGTTAATTAATCGAGGCACTAAATAGTCGGTTGTCCTCTCTCCGTACAAATTATTCGCTCGCTTCGTATACAACGTTTTAATATTATGACAGTTTATGTCGCTTATTTTCACAAGTTTGCGACTTCACAAGGGTTCATCTAAACCTATAAACTATAAACCTATAAACTATAAACCTATAAACCTATAAAACTTCCCGTTGACCTTGAATCGTGAAATTTGCAAAGGGGCAGGGTCTTATAGCACTGGAAAGGGTAAAATCTGAAAACCGTTGTGGGCACGGTGGGCATGCCCACAACCCTAATAGACTTGTGTTGTGACGTCACACTTTCATGGTCTATTGAGATTGAGATCGATAAGCTGATGATATTATATCCAATGCTTTAAAATAAACAATGAATCTCAGTGAGAGTGTCATATGTTTTGGAAACATCTTTGTAGGAATGGTACTATACGATCATGAGCGAGGTCATACTCCGACTCGCACTTGGCCGATTCTTGGATGGCTGTGACCACAACCTTTCTAGGGGGCTGGATCCGCGCCTGTATCGTTAGGAACTTGTATACTGTATACTGTATACTGTATACTGTATACTGTATACTGTATACTTTGGAAAACCTGTACCAGCTCGCTGTACACTCGTACATGGCCGGTTTTTTTAAAGTGAAACTTTTTTTTACATCCCCTCAAATTTTTCGTCCATCTATCGCGTCGCATGTTGCGTTACACAAAAACACGAGAACCTTAATTTCACTTCACTTCATATAGGTCAGGATTGGTATATGCGTTAGATCTTCGACTTTCAATCTGTGTGATAGTGATGCGATCCAAAATTTACACTCTACGTAAATTTTTTCATAGATTTGTTTTTTATTGTTATTTCTTTATTTTTAACCGACTTCAAAAAAGGAGGAGGTTCTCAATTCGATGCGTATGTTTTTTTTTGTGTGTATGTTACGCGATTACGCCGCCAATTGTGGAGCGATTTTCAAAATTCTTTTTGTATTCGATAGAGTATACCCCAGGGGTGGTCCATGGTCACCAAAGTTAGGATCCGATGATGGGATCCCATAAAAATCGAGGAAAACCCCGAAACTTTTAGGTGTGTCCAACGTGTTTTTCTTTCCAATTCTTTTATTACTTTTTGTTTTTTTTTTCATTAATTAGTTTTTCATTTTAATCTTAACTTAAATCTCGAATAGTCTACCGAAAATGTTAAGTTAAATGACTACGATCCGAAAAAAAGTTTCACTTGCATTGTGGTTTCATAAAACCACACAATACATTTTTAAGCTATGTAAACTTACCTTGCAGGCGAAGAGCGCGTTCTGCCAGGTGGCCTTCTTGTCGCTGAAGAAGTAGCAGCTGTGGCCCAGGCGCACGAAGCTGGGCGGGCACACGTACGACATCTTCGTGGAGTTGCGGTGCCCCGACGCCGACCCGCCTGCAGGTTTTGATTGACAGCCGATCAATTTATTGAAGTCATCGTACTCTTTTCATCACATCTATTCGATAATAGCTACTTGGTTCCTCGAAAACGAGGACTAAAGTACCTTTTTATTACACGCTTTTTATTGAGTTGCTCTGTCTGTTGGTTTTTTTTGTCACGATCAAATCTTGCAATCGATTTTTCGACCACTTCTATTGCTCCAATTGAGCTCAAATTTTTTCTACATATGTATTCCCGGTGACAATACAATATTTTGGCATATTGGAATCACAAAAATGCTTAGTTATAGTACAATTAAATAAAAACTAATTTTATATGGGAGGAAATCCAATGTCAATGATGTCAAATTTTAATTTAATTATTAGTTAGACTAAAAAGTAGTAAATAAAAAAACGTTAAAAAAACTTTTTAAAAAACACGCTTTTACCAAAAAGACTAAAAAAAGATTAAAATCATTTTCATAGAAAATATGAATTTATTGTCAAGACTAAAAACCAAGCGATCTAAAAAGTAGTAAATAAAAAAACGTTAAAAAAAACTTTTTAAAAAACACGCTTTTACCAAAAGACTAAAAACCAAAAAGTTGAAAATAAAATAAGATCACACTTTTAGCAAATCAGGATTTTAAAAATTTTCTTGAGACAACTAGAAATGTAACACAAAAATTTTCTCAAAATTTTAGCGATGTAGTACAAGAACACAATGACTCTAAAAGCGTGGGGCGTAATTTAAAGGATGTATTCCTTAGTTCAACTATGTTTGTAAGCAAGAGAAATTTAAAATCTAAAAGCCCCACGCTTTTAGAGTCATTGTGTTCTTGTACTACATCGCTAAAATTTTGAGAAAATTTTTGTGTTACATTTCTAGTTGTCTCAAGAAAATTTTTAAAATCCTGATTTGCTAAAAGTGTGATCTTATTTTATTTTCAAGTTTTTGGTTTTTAGTCTTTTTGGTAAAAGCGTGTTTTTTAAAAAGTTTTTTTTAACGTTTTTTTATTTACTACTTTTTAGATCGCTTGGTTTTTTTATCACATAAACGTGAAAGTGATTTGAATTTAGAATATGGATAGGTATAGTCCAGTTAAAGATTCCAAACATCTAAGAGAGTTTTTCTTCTTTCTTTCGCTTGTCTGATAATTCCTAACTTTAAAATTTCTTTTCTCATAGAAGATGCTAAAAAGTAGTGCCCACCAGAGAGTAACTAACTAATTTCTCGTTGCGCTCAGGGGGTTATTGTCTAAGAAAAGATCTATCGCGATCGTTTACAATTTGACAGTCGCAGCCCATCCATTACTCCTTTATAAAAGGAAGTCGGCACAGAGTCTCATGTTCACGGCGCAATGGCGGTCAAATTATAATAAGCGATCGCGATAGATTTTTTCTTAGACCCACCTGGATTCTACTTTAGAATCCTTCGCTCCGCTTTGGATTAAAAAACACTCGCCTTCAAACAGCTGTTTGCTCCCTTGGTGGAAAATCTACTATTTATTACAGCTTCCTGTTGTAACTAAATTATTAGCCCTCATCTCATCTAATAGACGACAAAGCCAAAAATGGAAGTGAGCTTCACCTGGACTCCTTAACAACTGAGGGTCTGAACACTAAAACTAACATTGTTATTATGAAGACAAACTTACAAACTTAAGTAAGACGGTGGTAGCTAGCCATGTGGGCTTAGAAGCCCTACCACAACCAAACCTCGCAGAAAAAGATCTGCCCAATGGGGAATCAAACCCCGGACCTCCCGATCAACACCCGGTGGTCTCAACCACTAGACTACGGAGGCGGTTTTATTTTATTTTAGCACTAAAAAATAGAATGAATGAAATAACAGCGAAGGTAAACCAGGATTTACGCAGATTAAATAATCGCGAGGAGTTGACGAGAATTATAAAAACGTATCATTATCCACCAGAAACATAACAAAATAAACAGATTCAAGTAGACATAATACTCTTTTTGGATTGCGTTTAACTTATCACAGGATCGAATTAAGAAATCCAGTAGCATCCGTATAAAGTGAAGCTGCCGCCAAAACATGTAGTGGGCGATCGAGTTCGAAAATGCGCAACACAGCTGGGCCAATTCTATAAGCCACAACAACCGTAACTAGGGTTGCCACCCGTACTTCATTAAAAAGTATTGTACGTTAGTTCGAGTAATTGTACTCTATACTTCATGCCAATGATAAAGCACGTTGCGGGATTTGCAAGGATTCATTTAACATAAAATATTTTAAAAAAGTTTATTGCAGGAATGTTCGCGGCCAGATATATTTTTAAGCAAAATAATAAAGTGGAATAAATAGTACTTTATTTTGACACAATGTACTTTTTTTTAACCTTTAAAAAGAAACCCTACTTGGGCAAAAAAGGTGGCAACCCTTACCGTAACTGAGTCTTTGTGCTCGACCAATCAGACATTATTAAGCCTTCTGAGCGTCGGTGGCGCAGTGGACTCGGCACTTGCCTTCCAATCGGGGGGTCGGGGTTCGAAACCCGCCATGTACCAATGTGTTTTTCGTTTCGAATTTCATATGTACATTTGTCTGACGCTCCTACGGTGAAGGAAAACATCGTGAGGCAACCTGCATACATCTGCGAAGAAATTCAATGATGTATGTGAAGTCGACCAATCCGCACTGGGCCAGCGTGGTTGACTAAGGCCTAATCACCCTAACATTGGGTAGGCTCGAACCCCTCGGTGGGGACGTATATGGGCTGTGATGATGAAGCCTTCTAACACTTGAAAGACAATCTATGCACTTCGATTGGTCGAATTTAACGGTCTAGTTCGGTCAGGCCAGGTCTGTTAGAAGAATTGGGTCAATTGTCTTGGTCTCCGATCTCAAAATCGCAGTGAAGCATACTCGCAGGTGACTGATTTTTTTACAGTAGATTCTTAGTTGGAGACATATAAAAATATACCAGTATTCTGTACCAGTGATATTATGACGTCGATGGCG
The DNA here is from genome assembly GCA_963935595.1 of Schoenobius gigantellus. NCBI lineage: Eukaryota > Metazoa > Arthropoda > Insecta > Lepidoptera > Crambidae > Schoenobius > Schoenobius gigantellus. The sequence continues at coordinate 5,197,927 of OZ012549.1, forward strand.
TAGTGCGTAAGGCTGTCGCCTTCCAATCGGGAGGTAGCGGTTCGAACCCCGCCACGTACCAATGTGTTTTCAAATTTTGAATTCATATGTACGTTTATTCGACGCTTTTACGGTGAAGGAAAACATCGTGAGGAAACCTGCACACACCTGTGAAGAAAGAATTTCTATACAGGATGTGTGTAAAGTCGACCAACCCGCACTTGGCCAGCGTGGTTGACTAAGGCCTAATCGCCCTAGTTTAGGGTAGGCTCGAGCCCCTCGGTGGGGACGTATAGAGCTGTTGATGATATTATGAGATGTACATGAATTTCACGAGACCCCCCACAGAATATCATATTATTATAAATAGCTCATTTACGATTTGGAATCCTGTCAAATTCAATTTGATACGATTTCCCTACATTTTTGTACAAGTGTTTAAACTTGTCGAATTTAAAGCGAGATTTCATTTTTGAGATCCCTAGAATAACCAGCAAAAACAGTTTTAAATTAGAATGTAGAATGCCAAATCGAGCGAATATACTAAACAATAACAAATAGTTGGGATTTGGTCTATAAAATTGGTTGACTTTGCATTTTATTGTCCGAGTTGTTTTTTTTATTGTATAGGTAGGTTTCGTCATTTTTTACTACGTTAATAAATATTCAAAAGAAAGTGTAGCCACTACACTGATCATGTTTTTTTTTCAAGAATATACTCTAGTTACTTTCAGATTTAGACATTCTGTAAAAATCTTTAAGTTCACATTCAACGCAGGACATAATAGACAATTTTACAAGATCAATGACGCATTAATTTATTACCGAACAATCAGAGTGAAACTTTGAATTATACAGTCAATCCGATACAATTATTGACTTTTTGCTTAGTTGTAAAGCTTAGTGTGTGATAATACGTGATAGACGCTAAGTATGTGATATGAAAGCAACTTACACTGCGATGATAACACGAACAGCACCGTCGCGGCGATCGCCAACACATTTCTTCGTTCTAACGCTTCCATTATCACTTATGAATTTAATGACACTGCACTCAATCAATCACTGTAATACACTTGCACTTTAGCACTTATTATGTCATTGTAATGACAATTATTGATGCATTTCTTAGATTAAGGATATTAGATTCTGCATTTTCACTTGCGCTCTGTCACCTCCGATCTGCAACAAACGAATAGAGCTTTTAAATACTTTGTAGAACATGTTACAAGAGCACGATGCGATCTAGAATTGGATGGCACCAGCCATCAGGCTGATTATGTAACTATGAATGCTAACTAGAAATGGATATAAAGTTTCATTCAAAAATGACAGTTAGTAACCGAAGATAGATAATAAGCCCTCAGTTTTTTTATTGCTACTAAGTTGGCAAACAAGCAAACTGCCCACCTGATGATAAGTGGTAACGGTCACTTATATACGTGGCTTCTGTGAGATTCGCATGGTTAAACTGCAACTCCCACAAGAACCGCAGTGTACGTTGTCAACTTGTGACATTAGATGTAAAGTCACGGTACCCAGTAATTTCACTGCCATATCCCTTCAAACCGAAACACAGCAATGCAAGCACTGCTGCTTTGCGGCAGAAATAGGTAAGACGGAGGTTCCCAAGCAGACGACCCTGGTACAGTCTCCCTCCGGTTATGTGTTAAGTGAGCGCGTAAAAATTGGTTGCAAATTACGATTGTCTAGTTGTATCAAGACAATGCAATGGACTTTCATATAGTTTACAATTAGAGTTTAAAGTAGCAAGTAAAGTAACATTAAACATTTAACAAAAATTAGAGCAAATGGTTTTGAGTTTGGTTACCTACTACACTGGAAACAATGAGATTACAAATACAATGTTCAAGTAGTAATTTTAAGGAAGCGAGCTGTCCCACATCCACCACCTTCTCTCGAATCACGGTCCCGTTTACGGCTGCTCCAGATTTCCTTCCGATCTTAACGACTGTCATAACAGCATGTGTTGTGTGAAGCCGGCCTAATTATCCAGCGACTTGTCTAAGAAAAAATGTATTGTGATCGCTTACAATTTGACAGTCTCAGTCCATCCAATTAGTCCTTTATAAAAGGAAGTCGGCGCAGTCTTATGTTCACGGCGCAATAGCTGTCAATTTGTCGAATTATAAGCGATCGTGAAAGATTTTTCTTAGACAAGACGCACGCACAGCCGTTAACCGCTAATGGTAGAAACGTGAAATTTGAACAGTTACTTTGTTTTAATTCAAAATGCGGACGCACACTAAGAAGGCATTTTGACATTTTTTAACCCTAAATAGCGGTTGCAAGCTTGTATGGTTTTTTTTTAAATTAGCAACGATTTTGATAAAACTTGAGATTCATGCTTTTAATAACATTTCATTGAACAAGTGTTTCATAGTTAATTGGAATTCACCACCCCCTTAGGGTGCAAAATAGGGGTTGAAAGTTTCTATCGAAGATATTTAAAATCTGCTCCAATTTCTATGAAATTTATTATCCGAGCTCCTAAATATAAATACCAGTCTTCTATATAAAAGGCTAGAAAATATTTTTTTCTACGGGAAAATATAAAATTCCCAAGGGAAAACAATAATAACGCGGGCGAAGCCGCGAGCGGAAAGCTAGGAGGCTATATAAATGTTATTACAGTCTTAAAGAAGTTGGTTAATTTTAATAATTTATTATTCAGAGCGAATTCAGTGTCTATTCAAATTTGAAAGGAAACTTCGCAACAAAAAGATTTATTAAGTTTGGACAATGGGGCCTACGGAAAAGGAAACGGATCTGGTAGTTTTTAAGAATACTTGCTATTACAGTTTTTACGCAGTTGCAGGTAATTGTAAATTTTTCAGTTACCTGCAACTGCGTAAAAACAGCGTCATTCTTAGCAGACCTTTTCGTTTACGATATATCTACGCATAGGCGAAGGTATAACTTTCAGATCAAAAACTTCAATTTGCCTAGTGTATACTGATACTTGGAAGGAAAAGTTCATTCTATCTAGTGTAGGTTGATTTTCAATGGGGGGTGTCCGGACCGGATATTATTATTACAGACCATATCTTTAAAATAACAGCTTCAGTCTCAGTAGGTAGATAGTATAGTGATGTATTATCAGTTACATGTATTTTAAATTCGTAACTTTGCATTTTGTTAAAAATGCTAAACGACTTTAATCATCTTTAAAATTATAAAAAATATCACCTTGAGCAGGATTCGAACTTGCGTCTCAACATACCGTGTTGATGCTATGACCACAGGCCACCGAGACCTTATCCACTGTTTTCATCTTTTTACCTTGTTAAGCCAAAGTAGACCTTATCCACTGTTAATAATGGACGTTACACGAATATGGAGCCAATGGTTGTAAACTGAGTGTCCGAACGGTTCGGGGAATGGTGAATGTTATTTATAAATAGGTTCGTGTACAGCGCGCTTTACGACCACATTATGGCTTTTACAGCCCAAATCTAGATTTCTAACACGGACTTTCTAACCTGTACACTCATTTAGGATTTTAGTGCCAGAGACACAGTACATGATTACTGAATGGAATTGCTTGGAAGCTAAAATGTAGGGAGGTCGCACATGGGAATTTTATTGTTGTAATAAGCTAAAGAAATATTTCCAGTAAGCAGAAAACCGATGCTAAACAATGTAATGATAAATCGTATGTTGTTGCATGTTTTAAGCTGTGTCTCTTGCGCTTGTTTTGTATAGAGAAACATCGAAACATTACACAAAATCACAGATAATTTTCGAAAGTTTGTATGGGAATTTTCGAATGTTTTTCTACACAAAATAAGCGCAGGAGACACAGCTATAGACACGGAACATTAGATATCAATAGCATGCAAAAATTATTTGAAACGATTTTCATCTGTCACACTTCGCATGGACTACCATAATTCTGTGAAATCGCAGATTATTCGCATGTAATTTTAGAATTTAAAGAATAATATTTCTTTAAAGATATCACAAATTCTTACATTGTTAGTTTAAAGTACACAGCACACGTAGGTAGCGCGAAATTTAAACGACTATCTAGTACATACTTGTAATGTTGTATTTCAAATAGGTAGTAGATTAGCATTCGCTTGACGATCGTAATTCATACTTTAGGAGGCGTAGACAAAGTAACAAGTCAACAAGATAAATTATAAAAGAAAACTTTTTAAATACAAGCTTTTAGTACTCGTCAATACGAATCAAACGAGCCCAAACTCGATGGGGCTGTGTCGTGTTATTGCGGAGTTCCTATGGCCACCTTCCAGCTCCAGCATAATATGCATGCAAAATTTCAGCTCAATCGAAAACCGGGAAGTGGGACTTTAACTTGCAAGATTTCATTACAGACACCGCGACAGGTGAAAGTAAATAAAAACGATACGCTTGTAAAAACGATATAACGAATTTAGAAAAGAATAAAATGTATGTGAATAATTCCACATCACGAACCATTCACATACATTGCCGTTAGATACAGAACGTATAACGTTAACCAAACGAACGCAAATGTTACTTTGTCTAGACCCCCTGACCACACTAGAAGCGAAGAGATTGTGACTGTATCATTAGGCGCCTTTTCTACTTTTTAAAAAGTTTAATTGTGATGATTGTTAAATTTGAAATGGTTGTAAAATGTATAAATTAATGTAAACAAAATTTCACTCTCGACAAAATTTAAATCTGCGTGGTCAACACTTATCATCCATGCTAATATAAGGTGAAAGTGTATCAGTCTGTCCCTCTGTTACCCCTTCACGCCTAAAACGCTAAGCCGATTTAGATGAAATTTGGTATAGAGAATGTTAGAATCCCGGATAATGACATAGGTTCCTTTTTATCCCGAATTTTAAGGACTTCCCCAGGAAACGCAGACGAAGACGCCCGCAGCAGCTAGTTATAACATATAATTGACCTCATTGGTAATGGCGTCAACACGGTATGTTGAAATCGCAGATTCGAATCCTTCCCGAGTTCATAGTTTTCTTGGATAACATTATTCATATCTCAATTTATTTACCATTTGCAAATTTAACATTTGACATGGTTATCATTTCGTCAGTATCCAGTCCAGAAAAGTATGGGTCAAAGAATACTGCCCTGCGACACGCTATAGTCATTTACTTTTCTAAGTTCATTAAGGCTGTGATTACAGACGGCACGAATATTAGTGTCAATGAATCCTGAAAATAATATACCTAGTTTGTCTGAGGCTCATGAATACAGATGATATTTGTAGTAGGTAAAGCGATAACCGATAAGGTTACTACTTTCCGTGTTATCGTCACATACCATCAGATAAGATCAACGCCGCGAGCTTCGTCATTTTGCAAAATGAAAGTATGTCGAAAGCGAGTGGATTTATTAAGAGTGACAGCATCGAACGTTTTAACCAGAACTTTAAACCACTGTTTGTCGGTTAGTAAAGGAGCTCGGCACTATTTTTAAAAGTAATTTTATATCGATTGAGTTTTACAAAGAAGGGTACCTAAAATATGAAATATAGCAAATTCCACTTAAACTAAACAAATTCGTCTTTAAAACCTTATAAAACCGCATTCAAGTATCAAAAAAAATTACTTGTCAGAACCGTGAATCAAACAGATAAAAGTGAGAGAAATAACATTCTGTACTGTTATGGCACCAATGAATATAACGTAGTATCTAAAATTAATAGTTTAGTCTAGAAAGATAAATGATTAGTTAATAACTGTTCTTATTTTAAAACACTCCTGTCATTTAGAAATTGATTATTATATAATTCACCCGGTCGCACATCGACAAATATTACACAATTAAACTTTTTTTTTATTGCAGAAAGTTGGCAAACAAGCAAACTGCCCACCTGATGGTAAGTGGTAAGAGTCACCTATAATACATGTGGCTTTTGTGAGATTCACAGCAAAACTGCAACCCCCACAAGAACCACAGTGTACGTTGTCAACTTGTGACACCAGATGTAAAGTCACAGTACCCAGTAATTTCACTGCCATATCTTACCCTTCAAACCGGAATACAGCAATGCAAGCACTGCTGCTTTGCGGCAGAAATAGGTAAGACGGAGCTACCTAAGCAGACGACCCTGGTACAGAGTCTCCCTCCAGTAAACCAAAATAAGTAAATATTTACTTCTAAAATATACCTACTCGTACTTCGAAATATTTTCCGAATTTTAGTCTGTTCAATTTCTGGTACAGACAAGGGGTTTCTCACAATACTCCGAATACATAGGTATTTACTTATTTTGGAAAATGTATAATTGCACCCTAATGTATATTTCTGAAATAAAAGAATTGTTTTTTTAGTATAATTTATCAACACTTAGGGTATTCTTCATCTTCAATGCGATTAACGACTGTTTTCAGTTAACAATGGGCCCAATGGGCTGATATAAGATTTGACGAAGTTTGACTCATTATAAAAACACTTCACAAACATTTTTTATGGGCAACTTTGACCACTTAACATTTCACCCACTGCTACTTGGGCAACAGACGCCCATTTCCCAGTGGTGTCAAGTGAAAACTATTGATGTTATGATATCCAGCTGGTATGAAATGACTTTTTCAAAATGTGTCCGTGCTCCCGTACTATGTGTATTTGCACTATGTTAGGGTTGCCATACTTTTCCGAGACCGCGTCGAGACATTTATAGTAAACTAGCTTTTGCCCACGAGTCCGTCCGCGTGCGATTCAGTTATATCACGTTCAGAAATGATTGGTTTGTCATACAACTTGCATCCCCTATTTCGACCCCTTCGAGTCAAGAATTTCTGTAAGGTCTATTATTTGTCTCTGTATGAATAGCAGTCATCAAAATCGTTTCTACGGCTTAGGCCTGAACGCAACAGACAGACATACAGAGTAACTAGCCACGCTTGCTTACACGTACACACCACATCATAGGGTACGTACACAAATCCGAATCGCGTACCTATGCATATTTGTCGGGACGTATAGCTCGTCAGGACGTCGGTCGGAACACTGCTGTGCTGTAAATAACGGTGACAAGTCCCAACGCATCGGGGCGAATGGCAACCCTAAACTGTGTACGTAATGAGTTTTCGCGCCGTGAAATCTGTCGAGACAAAACGTATTATTACTGCGCGGCGGCTACAAAGGCGCTCGGAATTGCAAATCCTGCATGACGAACGGGATAACATGCGCCCGTCTTTACAACAACGTGCGGGTTAAACGTTACTTAATACTTAATAGTACTATAATACTATATAATATAATTAATTATAAACATTAAAATCATCAAATAAAACAAATTACAGAAAGATACAGATACCATAGGACCTATACAGGGGAACTGTTTTTTGGTCTTTTTTAACCGACTTCGAAAAAGGTAGAGGTTCTATTCTATGTTCGGCTGTATCTATTTTTTTATGTATATTCACCAATTACACCGCCATTTGTGGACCGATTTTCAAAATTATTTTTGTATTCGAAAGAATATACACCCGAGGTGGTTCCATTGTCACCATGTCGTGATCTGATGATGGGATCCCATGAAATTCAAGGGAAACCCTTGAATTTGATAGACACGTCCAACGTGTTTTTTTTGCTGAAGATAATCAGGTATTTGCGTCTGGTAGTCATTATGTCATGTTGGTAAGCTGATGATAGAAGGTTTCTGGTAAAATCATTTGCTGCATAGTCAATTTTGGGTCAAGTGTCAGTTGTTTCTAAAACCGAATGAAATTGATTTTTTAACGTGGTTAGATTCTGTTTCTTTTATTATTTCAATGCACTTCGTAGGCCGCTCTATTTTTCCGCATTCCGTCGTGTTATATGAAATAAGTTGATATTATATCCACTTTGTTTCATTTTTTGGCGTATAATATTACGTAGGTAATTTACGGATGAGGGTATATTATCGCAATCTGCCGTCACGACGACAATTGATATAACAGAAGCGATTAAACATGCTCGCAGAATTCCAATCGAGGCAAGAGTCCGTTGAAGCACGGCTCCATTTCGCTGTCCAGGGATTGTGAATTATGAGCATTTCTCTTTATGACGGCGTATTATCGTTGAATCGCTAGAATAGTTTCTCATTTTTTTTATCGAGAATGTTTCTTCGTTCTGGCCTGGTCTATTTTACGCTGGGAAATGCGTTACGCATATTTCAGTGATGTTATATCAGTCGCTTCAAGGTTGTTGGAAAAAAAGAATCCGTAAGCTATCGACTAACATCCAACGACGCACATACGATGCGATGTTTTGGCGCGAGCACGTTCGTCATGTTAGGAGAGGACGATAAAAAGAAACGAGTCGCTTCCGCCGGTCAAGGTACTCGTAAAAACATTTTCACGACCTCGTCGACATCTCCTCGCCCGTGGCGAGTTCCTCTCGCAACCTTTTAGTCGGCATGCAGGATATCATGGGCTGGCGGTGACAATAAAATGCAGGGTTCGGACTTTTTGAGTCAGTGTCCCGCTGGTCACCGTCAAGTGCAAGTAGGCGGACTAACTGTTGCCTCCAAGGCCCTGTCCTCCAGCCACAGTACAGATTATTAGGGAGGTCAGTCTCCCTGGTACTATCCACCGACTTTCCCTGTGTCATCGCCTCGTTACAGAAGGACTTTACCGCAACCCATTGTTCTCTCTTTCCAAGATGGAGTAGACCATGTTTTAGAGAGAGATCTTCGCTTCGAGTAGAGAGGCCGGACACATTTTGGAGGAGGACTTTAGAGGACGGAGATATTTTGACGCTGTAGTCGCTACAGCGTCAAAATGTAATTATTATCCATAAGGACGTCCAAAGTAGACTGATGAAGGCATTTTCGGACAGTTTGAGTATAACACCACTCTCGTGACTCTAAAGCGTGATTTTGTACCTTCAATTATCAGAGTTGGCTCATCTAGAGCTATCTATTATAAAATACGATTCGATATTAACCACCAATTTTATTCAAGACCAATCTATAGTCATGTTACGTTAAACATTAAACATTTGAGCGTTCACTTCGAATAGGCCGATTTGATTAGCAGTAGAGGGCTTTCAGATGACATGATTATGCGACTTTTTTTTCTAGGAGGGAAATGCATAACCGCACCGTACCCGCCGTTGGCTAGACGGCGAGCGTGTGTGGGGCTCTCCCGGCAGAGTACCAGGCCTACCCAATAAAATCCCCTGGTGTTCTCCCTACCCTTATGGATGATGATTATGCAACCTAGAGTGTGAGATTGTCAAATAGCTTTTGAACGAATCGCACTTCTCAAGGGCTACTCTTCGAGTGCGTAATCTCTTCGATGACAGTACTCCGTCCGACATATACAGCCATATTCACAACGTTGATTACGGGCTTAGAGATTTGCCATTTCAGGTACTCAGATTTGCCTTACTAAGATCGCCTATAGCCAGGTCAAAACAATATTGAAACAAGACACGGTAAGAGTGGTGTTGTTTCCGTTTCGCGCTATCCTGCTCTCAGTGTGGTTTTAATATTGTTTTGGGCGGTCATGGTTAGGGGGCTGGTGTTTCTCGAGATCGGATCATCCCACACAGCAGTGATATGCCATCTGCCTAGGCGCATGAATGTTCTGTACATTTAGAAAATACGTGAGTGACGCAATAGATGCGATTACCAAATCATTGTGTGCCCTAGCTTTTTCACCCACAACAAGGAAGTTCTTGACCTTCAGCTTATCTGACTGTAAGTGACCGTAAGACCAAAGATGGAAGCGAGCTAGATCTAGGCGGTTATTATGACATCTTAATTCCGGCCAGTTTTCTGAATTGCTATCAGTGCCTTTCTCACTCACTCATTATACACATAGAAAGAAATAGCATTATCGAGAAATAGAAATAGCATATTCACGTCATAATATACCCCTTGGGGCGTGTATATGATATCTGAATTCTAGACAGTTTTCTGAATTGCTATCGGTGCTTTTCTTTTACTCATTATACAAAGAGAAAGAAATAGTATTATGCCTGGAATTAAGACGTCATAATATACACCCTGGGCTCCTCAACAAGAGAGGAACTGGCTAACTTATGTCTAACTGTGAGGACACAACTTAAAACACTTTCAGAATTAGCGCCCAAATAATCGTTTCATTTTGTATTCGTCCTTTGTTTGATAAACATCTAATTCATTCAAAGATATAAAAGCTCGTGTGTTTGAATATCGAGAATTATTAGAATGCATTTCCGAAACAAAAAGGAAGCAGACAATAGGCAACTACAATATAAATGTATCCCACAGTACTGAGTGCGTTAGAAATGAAAAATCACACTTTACAAGTCACCCAACACTGCACATAAAAAGATTGTGACCAATCAGTGTTCGGTTTGACGCAGGCCACCAACAATATCGGAGCGAGGGCGCTTTTGTATTCAACGTGTAGTGGGGATGTATCAAGAGATTATCGATTATTTTGATTTTTGAATTTCGAATGAGGAACAAATGTGGTCACAATAAACAATACGATCTGTCTCTTGGTCATTGTCTTTAGCCTCTTAAGAATCATTATCTCATTCTAATATTTCTGAAAAATTGTTGTGGATGAACTATGTAGTCCCAAAATTATAAATAACGTTTTATATTGTTTTCCACAATATAAATGATGATTAACGAGCTGATAATATAAATTGGATTTTGGTATGTAGTAATTAAGTGTGTAAAAGTTGTAACACCGTTTTTTCTTAAAATTTCATAAAACACTAATTTTGCAAAAACACTTTGTTTTCACTGTAGTTTTAACACAAATTTCACAACTAAAATCGTAATTCAATAACTTTGTCAATGAATTTCACAATGTCAATGTCAAGTGTCAACGTCAACGTCGTTTCACGTCACGTCATTGACATTTGCAATTATCTTTGGTCATTATTCGATTTTGGCATAAACAAAATAAATCTCGCGTTTATCCTGGCCTTATTTACAAAGATAGTTTTTTTTCGCCCAAAATCCCGTGCTTCCATTTAGGTGGGTTGATTTTCTCAAAATTCGGAATTTGACATTTAGACCGTTTGTTTTGATCATTTCTATAGACATATTTTAATAAAATACGCTTAAACTTATAGATCATATAATTATAGTTTCAATTATAATAATTTTAATTTGGAAAGCATTCACAATTTGTTTATGGTTAATTTTTCATGACGTTTTGTTTTTCAACCAAACTTATAACTTTAGCTGGAAATACTTATTGCATATTGTAGAATTTCGAAAGATCCGTATGTTGACTTGACACATCTTGAAGCAAGTTAAGAGTCTTACGAGTGTCATGAAATGAATTTGGTTTTAGGAGAGGTTCCGTCGCCAATACGGCGCTTAACATTCAGCAAACGGACCTCGGCTCCGTCGCTTCCACATAAACGCAAATCTGCGCGCAAGTGGAGCGTTGGTTTAGTGTATCGTCTAGGTTATGATTAGTCTGTGAGACATCGATCGAAGTAATTTGTTATTGATTTGAAGATCATAGTTTTTATATATTTATATAGGTATTTCTCCCGTTTTCCGTGTGAATTTGATTTGAAAAACCACAGTGAAACTACAAAATTCAGTTCTTTTTGTTTTCAGCTTGAAGAGTAAAGCTAAGGGGAAAAATACTATATTTACTCGCCGGCACGCGATTCATTAAATTAAATGGATTTATTGTATCAATAAGTGCAAAAAATCAATAAGGTATCTAATTAACTTATTATATTTCATGATTTAAAGCAGATTTTGTTAATTTTATTTTTATTTGTGGGTAAATTGATTATTAAATCAAACATGTTACATTTCCAAAATTCGCCTTTTCCATCCCCTATTTCATTAAAAAAACCTGATAGTAAGCGGCATCTTAGTGGGATTAAGGCATATATTGAGTAACACTTGCGAATTTCCTGTTAAATTCTAAATTTTTACAATATTAAGTTTCACATCCTTCTTTGGCAAATAACTCACAAATTAAGCTGTTTTCTTTTTATTAATAGCAGTAATTATACACAAAGTAGGTGCTCTCCCTTCCATATGTCCTTTTTATTAACTAACCAATAAGACCATTTGTCAATTTATTAAAAATTACGTTTTAGAATTCATTTGCTATGTTTATTACATGAGGTTCAAATGTATTGACTGGGATCCCTTCAGAACTCAGTGTTAGACCCACTGACCCTAAGATCATAGGCATATTTAATTATATTTTTAACCTAACACTGTGCTATGAATCTCCAGGGCAGTCACCGGAGGCCGTAGGGCTCCGCTGCTTGACCTTACAGCTAGAAACCATAACAAACTAACCTAACACAAGGAGGAATTCTGTGGAATTGTACATATATAGAGAGAATAATCTAAGGAATTGGAATATTCGAATATACCGTGATCGCGGAAACTTAGCATCGAAGGTACGCTCTACTAACAACCGCTCCGGGGAAGGCTACTAACTTCTTTAAAAAAAAAAAAAGGAAACCTATAACTATTTGTTGGTGTACTTTATTGCCCCTCATTTTGTAGTTTTGTACCCAATTTGTACCTGATTTTTACCTGCCGAGATTGATCAAACAAACCTGAACCATCCTGCCCTTGGCTTGTGTTGATTAAACATTAAGTGCTTTGCATTGAGGAATTGTGTTAACATTATGCATAAGTGAATTATAGTTATGTACCTACAACAATAAAACTTTTCATTTTGTATCGGACTAAAGGAATAAGTTTGTTTTTTTTCTTTCAACTTTAAGATTTCCCTATATTTCTACAATTTAGCAAGAAAAAGCACTACAATTTGGCGCCCGAATATACAGCAGGTTTTGTGGCATTATATGGCTCATTATTCTGGTCAAATGCTCAGATTGTGTTGATCCATCTCGGTATGTATCTTTAATAATTTTCTTTTTTTTAACGTTGTGTGTTAGTTAAGCTAAAACTCAAAAACGGCTCGACCGATTCTTACGAAATGTTATGTGTATTTGAATAGGTCCAGGGAAGGTTTAAAAGTACAACTGGACCCAGTAGGTGGCGCTGGAATCGGACAGGAGAACGTCTGCCGGTCTCACTAGTTATAAGATAAATAAGAATTCTATGCAGGTTTGGTTCAGATAGGTATAAATAAAAACAAATTTTAGTTACATTTGAATAAGGTGAATATATTTTAAGATTTTTTGTTCATAGTTTGAGTATATAACATAAATAATATTGTAAAATTAACTTCTCATATAGAATAGAGCGTAGTATATTTTTACAAAAATGGAACAAAGACCAATTAGTTTTAATTTACTTAACAAAGATGAACTAGAATATGAGGTGAAAATCAGGGGTTCGAAACCAGCTGACACGGTGATGGCTCTGAGAGCACAGATCCGTACTCTCAATAAAGATCTGCCTTCTGATGAAATACTGACTTGTGATCTTGATGTCAATATTGAATTAAAAGTAATTCAAAAGAAATTAGATGATCTTGAGAAACTCATCACAAGTACTTCAAGTAAGCTGTCATCACTTAAGATGATAAATAGAATTCAAACTCTTGCACACCACTTATTCCACAGAATTGGTCGCTTGTCTTCATCGGAGTATGATGATAATCTTACTTCTTTAATTACTTCTCTGAATAATAAATTAGATAGCATTCTTGTAAAAATAGATAATATTTGTCATAATTTTAAAAGTAGCTTGGCACCTGAACAACCTATTGAGCACTCCACTGCAACTACACACAATACAGCTAATGATTGCTCCGTGCATAAACTGAATATACGCTTCAATGGCAAGACATGCATTAAAGCTTTCTTACAACGCCTCGAGGAATTATGCTTGTCTCGTGGCCTTTCAGATTCAAAGCTTTTCTGTTCTGCGGCGGAACTTTTTACTGATGAAGCGCTGTGCTGGTATCGAGGAGTAGAGTCAGACGTTCACAATTGGTCTGAGCTGAAGACCTTGCTTCTCGAGGAATATCTTCCATCTGATTATGACCATCGCTTGATGCAGGAAATTAGGAGTCGTACTCAGGGCCCCGATGAAAGCATTGTGAATTATCTCAGTATAATGCAAAATTATTTTACTCGATTATCAAAACCAATCTCTGATGATGATAAATTGAACATTATCATGTTTAATATAAGACCTTTTTATACTACTCAGCTTGCTCTAGCCCCAGTGGAATCTTGGACTGATCTAAAGAAAAAATGTAGGTTATTAGAAGGTGCAAAGGAGCGATCGGTGCATTTCAGTGAACCTCCTAGGGTCACCACTTCTTCTCTGGCTCCCGATTTGTGTTACAAAAATACTAGTGGTAATAGTGGTAGCAAGGCTCCACCAAAAGTCTCTTCAATTCAGCCAGTGAATAATACACAAAATAATCTTTTTTGTGTCCGCTGTCGGAAAAATGGCCACAGCCTGAGGTATTGCAAGGCGCCTTGGGTACTTATTTGTTATCGTTGTGGAGAAAAGGGGTTCAATGCAAATAATTGTCCAAAGTGCACTTCTTCAAAACCTTCAACCGCAGAGATTCCAAAAAACGCCAAGCAGTGAACCGATGGCATAAAACAGTATATTTTTATAATAAACATTGTAATTCTGAACAATCAAGGCAGATCAAATCATACAATGAATTCTATAATAATGTAAATAAAGCTAGTAACATACATACGCATAAAGGTAAGGTTACATCGGTTCACGCTACTACTAACGCCACCTATAATGATACCAGAGCTTATCTGAAGATTAGTATTTTTGGCTTGGAATTCAGAGGATTACTAGATTCAGGATCACAGATCTCCATTGTGGGAGGGCAAGCATACAAATATTTTAAAGATTTCGCTACTTTACATAAGTCTGAGGACTTAGACTTTATAAAAACTGCAAATGGTTCTACTTCACGAGTAACTGGGTATTTATTTTTACCAGTATCGATAGAGAATAAAACTCGTGTTATTAAATTTTACGTCGTCCCTGGAGTTGCTACAGAGTTGTTATTTGGCTTAAATTTCTGGAAGGAATTTAATATTGCGCCAGATATTTTATCATTGTTAGAGGATAGCGGACATTTATATAAAAATAATAATCAGGTGTACACAGTTATGTCAGGCAGCCGTGCTTTACACGATTTTGAAACTTTATCTAAGCTTGAGCGTAGGCTGGTCAATGACGTCATAAAGCAATTTGATGACATTTCCGCAGAAAAGAAAGGCCTAGGTAGGACACACTTAGTGAGTCATAAAATTGATACCGGTGACCATCCACCTATTAAACAACGGTATTATGTAGTCTCACCCGCAAAACTGGCAGAATTAAATAAACACCTAGACCAAATGCTGAAGGATGATGTTGTGGAGCCTAGCGGAAGTGCATGGAACAACCCCGTTACTTTAGCGGTTAAATCAGATGGGTCATCACGTTTCTGCTTGGACAGCCGAAAACTTAACGCCATATCAAAGCATGACGCTTACCCTATGCCTTATATTAGCCATATTCTGGACCAGCTCAAAAACGCTAAGTACTTATCTTCTATTGACCTTAAGTCTTCATATTACCAAGTTCCTTTGGACTCTATTGAGTCCAGAGAGAAAACTGCTTTTACTATTCCCTGCAGAGGCTTGTTTCACTTTAAGGTCATGTGCTTTGGACTTACTGCAGCTCCAGCTACGCAGCAGCGGTTGATGGACCGCCTCTTTGGGCCCGAGTTTGACAATAAGGTGTTCGTATATGTTGATGATTTAATTTTACTTACTCCTGAAGGCCCAACGGCCTTCCAGGATCACCTCCAGCTCCTACGTAGGGTAAAGGAGAGACTTAAACTAGCCAACCTTACTGTCAACATGGGTAAATGCCAGTTCTTCAGGAGACAACTGAAATTCTTGGGTCATGTGGTTGACGAATATGGTCTGCGCACGGATCCTGACAAAATTAAGGCTATAGTAGACTTTCCTATTCCCACCTGCAGGAAAGACGTCAAACGTTTCTTGGGAACTGCATCTTATTATAGGCGTTTCATAAAAAATTTTAGTCATAGAGCTGGTCCCCTTAATGCTCTTACTTCTACCCGTAAGAGCGCGCCCCCTTTCAAATGGACGACCGAGGCAGACGAGGCGTTCAACGACCTAAAACTCGCACTGTCTACTTCTCCGGTTCTGGTATGTCCTGACTTCTCGAAAGATTTTGCTGTCCACTGTGACGCTTCTGATTTCGGGTTAGGAGGTACCTTAACCCAGGTTGTAGATGGACAAGAACATCCTGTTGCGTACTGTAGCCGTTCACTAACACCCGCTGAACGTAACTATTCCGCTACAGAGCGAGAGGCATTGGCCGTGGTACATGTCGTTGAACACTTCCGCCCTTACCTTGAAGGTGGTCGACAATTTAAAATTATTACCGATCATGCTAGTCTAAAGTGGTTTTTAAACCTTAAGAATCCGACAGGTCGACTAGCGCGTTGGGGGTGTAGGCTATCGCCTTATAATTTCATTATTGAGCATCGTAGTGGATCTCAAAACGTCGTACCGGATGCACTATCACGTTCTGTACTAGTGGCAGCCGTAGACGCATTTACTTCCAGCGATGCTTGGTATAACAATATATTAAAACGTTGCACGGATAGGCCGCGCGCGTGTCCCAATTTTCAAATTATTGATGGTAGGCTTTTTAGATTTACAAAAAGCACTAACAAACTCTGTGGTGACTACCAGTGGAAAGAGGTTGTACCAAAGGAGCTTAGGGAGGATATTATTAAAAGTAACCATTCTGAACCAATTGCTGCGCACTTAGGCGTTGCAAAAACATATAAAAGATTAAAATTACGGTATTTTTGGCCCGGTATGCATAAAGATACCGAGGAATTTATTAAAAATTGTGCCACTTGCAACTCATATAAACATAGCTCACTAGCGCCAGCTGGCTTTATGGGGGAACCCAAGGTCTGCTGTCGACCATTCCAGTGCATCAGCATTGATCTAGTTGGTCCACTGCCGATGTCTCGACAGCAAAACACCTTTTTACTAGTAGTTGTGTGTTGTTTTACAAAATATTGTTTATTATTTCCTTTACGGCGTGCAACGGGCAAAGTTATAGCGCAAAGGTTAGAAGACCATGTATTTCTGGTTCACGGAATACCACAGACTGTGATGTCTGATAATGGCTCGCAATTTATAAGTCATGAGGTTCAGGCATTATATGAAAAATACAATATTCCGCAAGTACATTTGGGTCCAGTATATTGTCCACAAGTTAATACGGTGGAACGTTATAACCGCACAATAATCACTGCAGTTTCCTCGTTTGTTGAGAACGATCATAGAACGTGGGATATTAACATTCATAAAATACAATTTGCCATGAACACCTCAGTAAATGAGTCTACTTCTTATACTCCTTTCATGCTAGTACACGGTAGGGAAGCTGTCACAGATGGTAGTATTTACCGTGATTTCGAAGATCTCCAAGAGTTGGTTGTGGTATCACGCGATACTCATGCGTCTAATATTGGCCACCTCGGTGATATTTTCATCAAAGTCCGAGAGTCATTGCGTAAGGCCCATGAAAGGAATATAAAATACTATAACAACAAACGCAGAGATATCTCTTTTAATGCTGGTGATTTTGTGTGGAAGCGTACGTACAAGCAGAGTTCTGCTAATAAATATTTTACTGCTAAACTTGCCCCTAAATATGAACGTTGTAAAATTATACGTAAGCTTTCTCGCCTCGTCTATGAGCTCGAAGACGAGAACGGGAAATACATAGGAAAGTGGCACATAAAAGATTTTAAAAATTTAGATACTTCGAGTGACTAAATTACGTACCGAGTAACATAATACCTACTTAATTTTCATTTTTATACTCTTATGAATATAGCCATTTTTTTATAAGCATTTAACATTTAAGCACCGCGGGTGCGGCGGTCACAGAATACCCACCCCGCCATTCTTCCTGGCGTCTCGTAGAACCCGAGTGTAGGATAACGCGCCATATAACATCTGGCGGCGTTTTTGCATGTGTCTGTCCCTGTCGTTTTTTATTGATTTGCCTTGATACTTAAGTTTCCATATACCTAACATCTTCAAAATTGATATTACCATTACATAAGTACATAAAAATCTAAAACACAAATATTATACGTGTCTTAGTTCATACCATTATAAATATATTATTACTACCATTATATAAAATGGATATTACTTCTTTAGTATCTGATACCAGAATTAAGGAACAAGTATGTACTTATTATAACTGTTATGTGGTTAGATAGATGCATTTAGCACAAGATCACAAATATAAACGTGTCTTGTTCATTATTTTTATATGTATTCTACTCTAATCAACAAAATTAATTTTGAATTCCTCAAAGGAGCGGTTTGCAACTCTAGAAATAAGCCTTTGCTATATTCTTATAATGGAGGAAGTTACATCTAGCTGGAAACGTAGGAAAATCAATATCGACGAACAGGGGCAACGACACCATGCAACTCATTTTTTATTATTATTTCCTTTTTATTGTTTTTTTTCTACTTATTATTTGACGATTAGAGTCAAAATGTCTGTAATAACGACATCTACCGGTGGTTGTTGACATTACTTGCTATACACTGTTAGTGTCAAGATATACTTATTTAACAACGCCATCTCGGCGTCAGTCCTGACACTACAGTTTTTTTTATTACTTTCTTATATTTGATGGGCATAGGATATAATGCTTTTGCCTATTTATCACAGCCATATAGGTGCTAGCAGAAGTGGTTTCGCTAGATTTTGCCACCTTATTGGTGAATATTTTTTTTACAACCATGTAGGTGCTAGCAGCAGTAGTTTCGCGCTAGATTTTGTCACCTTATTGGTGAATGTGGTTTTTTTATTACACTCTTTAACATACCATATTAATGGATTTACGTAGATTTAAGGTACATGCATGGTAAATATTCTTTATTTACACACGTTTATATTTAAAGCTTTATTTTTTATCTTATACAAATAAATAAACTTATAAAAAAAAATAACGTTAGGCGTAATTGGGTACAGAGTTTATCACGAATGAATAGTTTTTAAGTACCTAATTGATTCCATTTATGATAATTCTGTTTGGTTGGTTAGGGGGTTTTGAGGCTGACGGGGCGTCAGACGAATTCCCTACGTGAATTCTATCGTGGTTGGGGGGATACTGTAACACCGTTTTTTCTTAAAATTTCATAAAACACTAATTTTGCAAAAACACTTTGTTTTCACTGTAGTTTTAACACAAATTTCACAACTAAAATCGTAATTCAATAACTTTGTCAATGAATTTCACAATGTCAATGTCAAGTGTCAACGTCAACGTCGTTTCACGTCACGTCATTGACATTTGCAATTATCTTTGGTCATTATTCGATTTTGGCATAAACAAAATAAATCTCGCGTTTATCCTGGCCTTATTTACAAAGATAGTTTTTTTTCGCCCAAAATCCCGTGCTTCCATTTAGGTGGGTTGATTTTCTCAAAATTCGGAATTTGACATTTAGACCGTTTGTTTTGATCATTTCTATAGACATATTTTAATAAAATACGCTTAAACTTATAGATCATATAATTATAGTTTCGTCGAATAGAATTTGGAAAGCATTCACAATTTGTGTATATAGGTATTTCTCCCGTTTTCCGTGTGAATTTGATTTGAAAAACCACAGTGAAACTACAAAATTCAGTTCTTTTTGTTTTCAGCTTGAAGAGTAAAGCTAAGGGGAAAAATACTATATTTACTCGCCGGCACGCGATTCATTAAATTAAATGGATTTATTGTATCAATAAGTGCAAAAAATCAATAAGGTATCTAATTAACTTATTATATTTCATGATTTAAAGCAGATTTTGTTAATTTTATTTTTATTTGTGGGTAAATTGATTATTAAATCAAACATGTTACATTTCCAAAATTCGCCTTTTCCATCCCCTATTTCATTAAAAAAACCTGATAGTAAGCGGCATCTTAGTGGGATTAAGGCATATATTGAGTAACACTTGCGAATTTCCTGTTAAATTCTAAATTTTTACAATATTAAGTTTCACATCCTTCTTTGGCAAATAACTCACAAATTAAGCTGTTTTCTTTTTATTAATAGCAGTAATTATACACAAAGTAGGTGCTCTCCCTTCCATATGTCCTTTTTATTAACTAACCAATAAGACCATTTGTCAATTTATTAAAAATTACGTTTTAGAATTCATTTGCTATGTTTATTACATGAGGTTCAAATGTATTGACTGGGATCCCTTCAGAACTCAGTGTTAGACCCACTGACCCTAAGATCATAGGCATATTTAATTATATTTTTAACCTAACACTGTGCTATGAATCTCCAGGGCAGTCACCGGAGGCCGTAGGGCTCCGCTGCTTGACCTTACAGCTAGAAACCATAACAAACTAACCTAACACAAGGAGGAATTCTGTGGAATTGTACATATATAGAGAGAATAATCTAAGGAATTGGAATATTCGAATATACCGTGATCGCGGAAACTTAGCATCGAAGGTACGCTCTACTAACAACCGCTCCGGGGAAGGCTACTAACTTCTTTAAAAAAAAAAAAAGGAAACCTATAACTATTTGTTGGTGTACTTTATTGCCCCTCATTTTGTAGTTTTGTACCCAATTTGTACCTGATTTTTACCTGCCGAGATTGATCAAACAAACCTGAACCATCCTGCCCTTGGCTTGTGTTGATTAAACATTAAGTGCTTTGCATTGAGGAATTGTGTTAACATTATGCATAAGTGAATTATAGTTATGTACCTACAACAATAAAACTTTTCATTTTGTATCGGACTAAAGGAATAAGTTTGTTTTTTTTCTTTCAACTTTAAGATTTCCCTATATTTCTACAATTTAGCAAGAAAAAGCACTACAAAGTCTACTTGAGCTAAAATATAAATGAATGACAGTTGAAATGTCGCTCGTGTTGGATAAGTCCTTGGTGTCCTACCTTTTTTTTTTTTTTTTTTTTTTAGAGGGGAATGCGTGACCGCACCGTACTCGCCGTTGGCTAGACGACGAGCGTGTGTGGGGCTCTCCCGGCAGAGTGCCGGGCCTACCCACTAAACCCCCCGGTGTTCTCCCTGCCCTTATGGGCGCGCGTGGTAGGGTCCACACTGCGACTACCACTACCGACGCGCCCGGGCTAGCCCGACCTAACTGGTCGGGCTATCGCCAAGGGGGGATTGCCCGAGAACACTAGGGCAATCCCCAGACGGAGGGCCTTACGGCGACGTGCACGGGGCCAACCGTGCACGCAGGCCTCCACGGCAGAGTCATTAGGCGGGCATCGCTTGTGCGAATGCCCGCCTTCGCCTGCCTGTCCGTCTGCGGCGGATGGGAGCGGCTTGAGGATCATTCTCCCGCTCCCTCTCCGCGGCCTCCTTCTGCAAGATGACGTCCTCGCAGAAGGAGGTGACAGCCCCCCATTCCGCCTCGCCGCGGAGCATGGCCACGACCATGCTCGTCAGCGAGAGATTTCCGTCACCCAGCGCAGCGATGAGTTCGCTGCGCTGGCGTCGCCAGGCCGGGCACACCAACAGGGTGTGCTCGGCAGTGTCGTCGGGAGCGTCGCAGTGATGACACTGCGGCGTTTCCTCCCGACGCGCGACCCGGTGCAGGTAGTGGCCAAAACAACCATGTCCGGTCAGTACCTGCACCATGCGGAACGAGAGACTGCCCTGCCGGCGCCCTACCCACTCCTCCAACACCGGACGTATCGCTTCTATCGTCCGGTGGCCGGCAGCTGGGAAGGCGAGCGCCTCACCCCATCGACGCAGAGCCTCCCTCTGCGCCTGGGTACGAACCCGCTCCACTTCTTCAGGAGCGGATCGTCCCCCCCGTTCTCTGACAGAAACCCGATGTCGATACACCTCCGCATGGACGCGTGCATCGACATCTCACGGCGTTTGGCCCGCAAGAACGCAGGCCGCGCCGTGGCTGACCGTGCGATAAGCTCGCACGGCCCGGGTTGCTATGACCCTCTGCGGACGTCGCAAGAGGGCCACCGTTCGGGGGGAGAGGCACTCCGCCCACACCGGGGCTCCGTAGAGTGCCATCGACCGTATCACCCCGTGATACAGTCGACGGCACGCCGATCCTGGCCCTCCTACATTAGGGAGGACCCGTCCGAGTGCGGCTGCGGCGGCACACAGACGTGGAGTGAGGAGCTTGAAGTGCTCCTCGAAACTCCATCGGGGGTCATCTATCAATTTCAAAATCCTATCTATCTGTGGATTTGCTTACTGGCGATAGAATGTTGACATTCATTCATTAAGTTATCGTCGGAGACAGCAATCTTAAGAGAATACGCCAGCAGGCTTGTTACTAGCTACGTTCAGTTATTACTGAAATTCTTCCATAGCTCTAAGATTTTTGAGTGTACGAGTATAATGAATCCTAATTTACATAACATTACATTCAGAAGCATCTATATAACATTTAGAAACATGACGTAATGCAACCTCAATGAAACAAATGTAGCTGTGACGAGTTGGAAAATAGTTGACATGCACCAGATTATTTCATGAGTTAAACACGGACACAATGGGTATCTGCAGCTTGTACAATAATGCCGAGTGGGTTAACTAGGCGTGAAAATTATGCATTGTGGTATATTTTAGAGTCGTTTCCTCAATTCTGAATTTTTATTCAATATAAGTTTTAAATATAAATAAGTATCGGAAGCCATTGTGTACTTAGATAACTTTTATACATATTTGTTAAAGTAATTTCATGTTACGAATTTACTACAAAATTTTGACGCTACTAAATTTATGAGTCAACAAGTGTTATTAGAACTGCTCTAGATTTCATCGATAATTCTTTCATAGAACACTTTTATAGACCCATTGTTGATTTGTTATGTAACACGACACGTCACCACAACCGCAGCCTCGGCGATAGTGAAGTCGAGTGGATGATTTTAAGGAATCTACTACATATAAAACTATCTTTGTTTCGTGTGAATAAATTACAGGACAACAGAAAAGCAGGTTTAGTATCGATTTCAAAAGTGGGTATCGATAAAAACAGAACAACATACCCCGAACTAGGGTTCAGAAAATATAATGTTGTGCTCCTACTACGCGGCGATGTGGACAGAAATTAAATTCGGGATTTTCATTTGAGTTTCATAATTGTTGTTTTACCAAATATTAAATTGGACTAGGTCTTTTCAAGCCTATTGTGACTACTATGAGGGCTTTGATTTTCGACAACGAGCAACGGTTTATTTTGGACCTACATGAGCCACGAATAAGTAGAAGATTATTAACTGAAAACCCTAATTGAGTAGAAGTATTCGGGCTAAAGTGCGCGTTTTCAGAAAATTCGGCTAAGGCGCCTAGTCGTTTCAATCACAGAAAATGAGAAATATACAGGCTAATTTTTAATGCATCAACAACCTCCCAGGGGCTGATTCTAGTGCTCAAATGCAACAACTTTTTGTATGGGACCAACATCGAAATCGCAAAAAAATCCACTTTCCCATACTAAAGCCTCGATCAGCTAACCTAGTTTGTATGGGAAAGTAGATTTTTTTGCGATTTCGATGTTGGTCCCATACAAAAAGTTGCTGCATCTGAGCACTAGAATCAGCCCCTGGGAGGTTGTTGATGCATTAAAAATTATCCTGTATATAAAAATTTATTATAATAAGTATTATTCTACAAGACATGCCTGATATCGTGGTTGTTATGGTACTTATATTATTTAAATTTGTTTTATTTTCTTCAGAAAATAAGCTTAAATTATCAGCTTGAAACCAAACCGCATGGTGAAATTTCGGTTTTTCGATAAATAAAGTGAACAATATTTGAGCCGCTGTATGACTGACATTTTTCATATTAGCCTATATTTTAATATTTTATTTCACACTCAAAATTTAAGCCTCAAATGATACGTGGGGGGATGTTTGATCCAAGTTTGGTAGCATTGCTAAGCTCCTTAAGACCCCCATGGCCCGAACAGCTGAGGTGGGCGTGGTGGTCGGTATCCCTCCGTCCAACATGTAGGTTTTTAAAAAATATGGACAAGTATTTCTCTTTATAGGGTTTCGTACCTCAAAAATCAAGTCGGAACCATTTTTATGGAATGCTAAATTAACGGTTAATAAATCTCATTAATTTTGTTTCCTCGATGTCATGGCCTTCATAATAAAGTTTTGTTTGCATGAGATGCAATCTTTGTCTGGTTTGCAAATATTCTCTTGACCGGATTACACCGGACAAACGTAAATAAAACCATACTGTCCTAAATCTGGCAACCCAAGTAGTGCGTGTAACATGTTAATAGTTTTTTTTGGCTCTATTCTTAAACATAAAAACTCATTTTTTAGGATTTTTATGCATAAACTATTCTATTATTTATTGTATTACAATTGTTGAAAGATTATAACACAAAAAAATTTTTACTCACAAGAATTCTCTTTTTATACATAAAAATTGATGTGTAAACAGACGATTAGTATGTATTGTTGGCAAGTTTTTATTTCAGAAAACATTAATTTGTAGACAGTAATGGTCCGTTCCTAACAACTCGTATTAGGCGTTTAGGCGGAATCTCGGAATAACATTTCGGAATGACAGACTACTAGTAGTTCATTAGATGAGGTTCATATGTTTATATTTTTGGCTTTTGATGCTCAAAAAACCACTAGCCACCAGAAACGATTTTTTCCCACCAACTAAGGGTTCCAAAACACCAAAACTAGTGGAAAATCCACTAACATGGCAACACTGCAGTTCAATTTAGGATTCAATTTAATGTAGTGTGATGACTCTTTTCGACTCTCTAATTAGAACGTTCCTATTTAGAATTTCTACAAATTGAATACCTAGGTAGTGTAATCAGCTCTTTACACAACTCATTGCGAAATGCGATAAATAAATATTTGCTATAAAAACATAAGGAGCGAATCACGATTGTAAGATAACTCGTCAGAGGTCAACGCCCTCCCGGAAGTGGGTATGTGCATTCATCGATGTCAATGTATTATCAAATATTTACATTGATTTATTTGCGTTTTATTTTCTCATTAGACGCACCGGACCAAATCCCCGTATGCTGTGGTTAAACATAATTTTAGAAAATACTTACATTGCTTTTTATTTTGTCATCTCAGTAACAGAGCTATGGGTATAACAAACTGTTACAGCTTAAAATATCTATTGGAAGATATTATTTATAACTTTTGTGTAGATGTGGATAAGTCAGGATCACGTTTCATGGTTCGCAGTCTCAATGGTTTGCAGACCTTAAGCGGCATGTGATCGAGCGCCTTGTTTGCAGCGATGACGCAATGTATTGCATTCATGCACTTTGGTTTTAGGCTCCATGCAGACAAAATGCAGTTCAGCCGCACTGCGACGAATTGCAGATTGAATGCAGTTGGCACGACTGCAATGAAACTGCCAACTTACCGTGAATAAGTTCATCCTGTTTGATTTGATTAATTGATCGAACACTTTATATTACAGATGTCCTGTAATATATGTTTCACGTGTAATAAAGTGTAGAAGCAGAGTAACGATAGGCGGTGTCATTGCTAATGTAGCAATTTCTACCAGACAACTTAGGGATGATGATGACAACTTAGGTAAGAGAGAGGATAGTACACACAGTTTCCAAGCGAAGAAGACTATTTCAAATAAATAAAAGCACTTGAAGCCAAAAGAAGTTGCCATTTTACAAGCTTTTACATTTTACTTTCACCTGTCCCGGTGTCTGTAATGAAATCTTGCAAATTAAATTTGACCCACTTCCCGGTTTCCAATTGAGCTGAAATTTTGCATGCATTATGTATATCGTGTGACAATGTAATATAATGATGACATGCAGCTGATCTAATGCTGGAGCTAGAAGGTGGCCATAGGAACTCCGCAATAAAATGACACAACTCCATCGAGTTTGAGCTCGTTTGATCCGTATTGACTGAAAGCTTGTATATTGAAAAAGTTTTTTTTTAAATAATTTATCTTGTTTTATAGAACATTGCATTTTCTTTAAAAATGCTAAATAACTGAAAATGAATAAAATGAATAAAGAAAAAATTTCATCTAGGGCGGGATTGAACCCGCTTCTGCAACATACCGTGTCGATGCCTAGACCTCTCGGCCACATAAATAAATAAATATCGTTAATGCTTTGGCCCGACACATGTTATTATTCCAGTGTAGGCAATTATTAAGTTAATGCTGACGTAGTAACGAGCAGAAGCGGTTTTATAGCATTCTACACACGATTTATGCAGCATCTATGAATATTGTGACAAGGCTATCCAGACGCAATTATCACAGTTTATGAATGCACTATTCCCAACTTCATTAATCTAACGTAGATTAAATATGGATGATAATACTGTCGGGCTATGAGAGTTAAAAATCTATTTAGTCAGATAGATTATAAAAAAATATTAACACATATTTTTGATTCGCCGAAATTACAAAAAAACTATTGAAATAACACGTTCTAAAGTTACGGAGTATGCTCTCGCCACTTTCCAACTTGTACAGTGAGCAACGCGTCAATCTTTACATTAGTATTACAAAAGCCGTCGCTATTACGGGCGGCATAAGACCGGCGTCAAGGTCACCATGTAAAGTCTGATGTGTGTACAACATGTAGGTGATGTCATGTCATGCAGTATTTCAAAACAATGCATTGTTGCTTTCATGATTCAAGGTGATGAACGTAAAGGGTTACTCCTTACGTTTTGATTTCCTTGTAAAATCGCAAAATTTACGAAAAGCGACATAAGCCATCATATCTTCTGATCCTATTGATTTTCAACTTTGACTTTTTCACAGCTGGAAGACCGTGTACATTTGTTTAATATCTCTACGCGTTTCTAAGAAAAAAATGTATTGACAGACAGACAGACAAGTGATTCTCTAGGGGTACTATTTTTCCTTTTGAGGTACGGAACCCAAAAAAATGTTTAGCAACAAAACTATATAAAGAAATACTTAAAGCTGGGTTGAAGCTATTAGATCATATTCATCCAGATGTATAGAGGAAGTACCTAGTAATTTAACTCTACGGTTAAGACAAAATAAAGATGTCACTTTTTGTAATGGTGATAGACTAGACAGTTACAAATCCCAACCATAAACGTAAGACTCTAACCAGCAGGCGTAGCACGGGCTGCCAAGGCCCAAGACGGGACTTGAGTCACGCATTATCTCACAATTTCAGTGACATAATATCTATGTCTTAAAGAGTAGCACGGCGGCGCGTATTGAGGCTGCGGTCCGATAACAGCTCTCACAGTGCTAACGATTATAATCGCCTTGTCCAAATTAAAGAGAACACTGAAAATGCTATCAGCATACTTACGATTTCGGTCCGTAAGAACAGGTACATTCATTTTGAACCGAAAACACAATTATCGCACGTCAGACTTACAGTTCACATAATAATTTAAGTTATGAATCTCTATTGTATTGCCCTAATATAATCTTAAATTTTGGTATTGACACTCATAAACCTGGAGCTAACGAACTGTTTAACCATATCATTAATGAAAATTGGCATGATTGGCTACTTATATTTACTGATGCCTCCAAGCTCTCTGAATCAGAGTATGTAGGTTCAGCTGTTTGGATTCCAAAATTCAAAATTCTTTTAAATTTTAAAAGTTTACCTAACACTTCATCATTCACTGGAGAAGCTATTGCATTATTTGAAGCAGTATCCTACATAGAATCCCACAGATAAAAAAAATGCTTGATACTGACAGATTCTCAAAGTTGTTTACAAGATCTTTCTAAATTTCCTCTCCGGGCTAAAGATAATTGTCCTGTAACATTGAAAACCCGAGATATACTCCACAAGTGTCATTTGATGGGATTAGAAATAGTCTTGGCTTGGATTCCAAGTCATTGTGGTATCACAGAAAATGAGAGGGTAGACATGTATGCAAAAGAAGCGACGACAACAGGTTCTGGGCTATACCTTAAATGCTTTGCTAGGGATTTGCGAGCGTCAGCTAAATCCACACTCTACAAACATTGGCAATGCCAATGGGATTCCTCTCATCTCATAAAGGGGAGACACTATGGTAACCTTCAACCATTTATTCCAATTAAACCTTGGTTTTTTAAGTTTAAACATTTAAGCAAGCATGTTACTTCAGTTATAATTCGGTTGCGGCTAGGCCATAATTGCTCACCCTTATTTTTAGCAAAATTACGAATACGAGACAATTCAATCTGTGAATGTGGACTAGATGAAGGGTCAGTAGATCATATATTTTTTAACTGTTCAAGCCACCAATTTTCCTTATATCATTATTTACCAAAATCAGTTCCCCGACCAGTTAATATAAATTTTCTGCTATTCCATATGACAAAACCGATATTAAATGTTCTTGCTAATTTCATTGAAAAATATAAGATTAAATTATAGTCACAAAATTAATGATTCATTAAACATTCCAATCTCATTTACTGCTTCACTTCCTATAATAAATACTAACCACCCCCACCGGCTATTAGTTTGCTAGTCCTATGTCTTATTCCCCTTACTAACCCACAAAGTAACTTAAAAATATTTTTATGTGCTTTGTCCGCAGGTAGCCCAACCGAGTAACCGGCTTGAGTAAATAGTCAACTTCATTTTCCTACATTACGTGTCTTTTTCGAACTCGACATTGGCGGAATTGTCGCAGACGTAGTGACAAAAGCCATTATCACAAAAAAAAAAGTGATTTCACTCCAGAGCATTAGCACCGTAAGTTCTATATGACGTTAACGATGACGTCATGTGGCTTTTCATGCCGACTAACATTAGCGCACTCACAACATTTCGGGACGCGTTTGAGCGCGCTAATAGTAACTCTTATTGATTTTCGGAACGCAGCCTTAGTGTGACTGACATGATAAAATTTCTTGACGCTCCTCGAGGGATACGTGTCACTGAGTCTTATCACAAATTTCTTGGCAGTCCGTGCTACGCCTGCAGGTACAAGAACATTTATGCATCTGCCTCAGATTTAAAGCAAAACCACAACCCTCTAATGCCAGGTGATCTCAAGCATTATACGAACAAAATAATTGATGACAGTCACATTTCGCCAAAACACGCCTCTAAGCACCACCTCTAAGAGATAACGAAAGACACTTCAATACACAAGCAAATATAGACTTCACCAACATTGTCGCTGCATTATTAACCGAAAAATCATCTAGTTAAGGACTACATTACGATGAAGGGTCCACGCGTGCCGTCCAAAATAAAAATGTGCGGTAATGCACTCGAAAGTGCATTGGGCTCTCGAGATTACGGGCACTTGAAGCCAAGAGACGTGTGTTCTTCGCTTTACAAAGAGATCGGGTAACTAGGAAGAGCCGACGCATTTAAGGTAACACACTTGATGAGTATGGCGGCTGTTTAGCGAAATATCTCAGTATTTTTCTGATGTATTTACAGTACTATTTCAAACTAAAGCAATTCCTTCTGGAGAATATATTTTATTTCATTATTTATTAACAACTACGCGATCAAAGATATAATTATGTCGCATATTTTGCAATTTCACAATGTAGGTAATTACAACATATACGGTCAACAAAACCTAGACTAAACCTGGTCTAAAGTTAATCCTAGGGCGGGTTGACTTGTGTTAAACAGATCAGTTTTAAACTAAGACTAAGATAGACCATGTTTTGTAATAAGTCGGAGTACTTTCTGTTGATCTAGAATCATTAAATTTGGTAGGAAGTAATGTCTTACAACACCTATTAAGAAAAAATCGGAAATCGTTAATATGTAGCCAGTTGGGAACTTATATACAAGAGTCTGGCACACGAAACATGAGCTTGGAAAAAAGTGGCAAATTCAAAAATTCTAGCTCTGGTAATTCTGTCTACAGAAGGTAAAATACATTTTGATACTTGAAATATTCTAATATTTTTTTATTTATGTAGTAATTTAAAATGTTAAATTTGTGAAAGGATTGTCTTTTTTCCTTTTTTTTCCTACTATATTCTACTGAATATAGTAGGAAAAAAAGGAGTTGATACTTTTTTTAAATATTAGGTAATGTTTAGTTTCAATGAACTTCCAACAATGAACCGTTTAATAAGAAATCGATGTATTTGGATTTCATGAATGTTAAAATTACTTAATATCTGTAATATTTCGACAGAAATTAAGAAAAAAATATTATGAAACTGTTTATTACAAAGTATCAAAATCACCATGTTGAACTCAACTACATGGGGACATTGTATCAGTGTTGCTACTTGAAAAAATGTCAGGTTCATCTTTCATTAGCCAGACTCTAAGATAAATGTGTACGGAACCATCGCGGCGCTAGTCCAACTCGTACTTGGCCGGTTCCTACATCTATAGCAAGTTACAAAAGAAATGTGTCTATTAATAACGTAATTCAACCCGTGCGTGTGTGAGGCGAGCAAACCCAAACAATTTTATTGTGATAGTAGGAAAGTATTACAACAGCTGTACGTTATCATAAATAATCGATGCCGATTGCATTGTTTGATAGTTTGCAGTCTGACAAATAGCTAAAATGGTTAGTTTAAATATGTTGGCTTTTTGTATTTTAAATTCTTTGCACTTGTAATTACTACTACTATTACTATTTTAACACACCTCTTTAATACAAATCTGGATAATTAATACCTAATTAAGGTTCGTTTATTATTACGTAAATTTGACATTCTTTGCAATAACTAAGTAATGAACTTTAAAGTTTTTAACGAGAGACCTGAAGTTATCAGAATGAGAAGCCTTATAACCATATACGTTCCAATTTAAGCTATTGTCAAGAAAAACATACTTTTCTAATTCTAACTGATTCATGATACGCTGTATTGCTGTTAACGCATAGTGAAGGAGAAGAAATTACAGAATAAGTACAGAATGTCAGTGTAAAGATATCACAATATGAAACCAGTAAACGTGTCTCAAAAAATAATCCAGATGTTTTACGTGAGCCTTTTTTATAAATTCTGTACACATAATCTGTTTTGTTTTAAAACTTTTATCAGAGCTCCCACGCGCTGGCGCCTGTCTTAGAGATTTGTCGTAAAATATAAACAATATACTGTGTAATTTAGGAGATTCTAATTTATGATAAAGATATTTTCGAATTCCCGTGTCCAGTAAAACGTTTAAAACATCTCATCGTTCTGCAGCGAAACATTTTTCTAGAGAAATTTGCACGCGGTGGTGTAACAGTTAATTTTGGTGCTGTCGAAGTCGCAACGGTTCCCAGGAAATCTGCCGACCTTCAAGGGCTGGTACATCGCGATTACGATTCGCATTACGCAGTTTTATTTTTGTGACAGCCGTAAAATAAATTCATGGGTGCGCTATTGACGCGGTCCGTCGCTGACTGCTGGTGCCTCGATTTGTCGATCTGGTGTCAATTTACACGGAGCGAGTATTTTGGCATTTGGAATTACGCAGACACGTGAAAAAAGAGCAAGATAAATACACATTTCAAGGTTCAAATGACTTTGCTACTAAACTTTATCAGCTATTAAACCAAGTTGTAATAGACAATTTGTTTTAAATACCTGAATGAAAAGAAAGAGGTAAGACAAGAAATAAGTTAAATAAATGTAATAAATATTATATTTATTACATGTTATTGCTAAAGGTCACTGGATCACAGGAAACCACTAGATACGGTAGTGCAGGGTGGATCGGTTTGCAGATTGAGGAGGCTTATGTCGAACAATGAACGTCCCTCAATAATTCAAGAAGGGCTGCAGTGGTCGAATTAGGTAGAAAAAGAATGAATTTTAAATTTAATTCGTTTAAAAACACTCATTGTTATACGAACAGAATAATCACAGTAACGAGGACTTTTTCGATGTCACGCTATTTCGAGAGCTTTCAGATAATTTCATCTATATTATCTGCGGTGATGACTGGATAAGTAATTAATCAAATTTTCGCGGGTGGCGATTATATTATAATTTTTTTCATTACTGGCCATATAAAATTTTGACTTGTTTCCAGTACACATTGATAATGGACCCATCATTTTGAGTAACTGATTTACTTATTTCCGTTTTAAAGTCATAAAAATCTTTATTCTTACCAATATGACTAAATATATAAAGCTCTTTTGCATCGTCCCACCATCGTAAAAAGCTCTTCATTCCTCATACCTCTTCAGGACCTCTTTTAACTGATAAGAAGAATGGGCGCTAGAAACTAACAGCTTAACAGCTTTTCCAGAAGTATCGACATTTACATTATGTCGTTACCATACACAATAACATTATTTTCCATTGTTATTATTTTAGCGTGATACAGATTACCTCTAAGCATTGATACTTATCATTTATACATAATATATTTCACTTTGGAATAACTTATGAAAAAGC
Organism: Schoenobius gigantellus; assembly: GCA_963935595.1. Taxonomy (NCBI): domain Eukaryota; kingdom Metazoa; phylum Arthropoda; class Insecta; order Lepidoptera; family Crambidae; genus Schoenobius; species Schoenobius gigantellus. The sequence continues at coordinate 5,230,218 of OZ012549.1, forward strand.
AAATCAGCAACACTGTGGAACTTTCCTCCGTAAAAGAGCCTCTATTTTTCATTTGAAACCCGAGCTTTAAACGGCAATTATGATTTTATTTCTTGTGCTTACTGCTTAATTGATGAACTTGGAAATTTGTATCAAATATGTTTAATTCTTTTAAACATAAATTAAATTATCTTAATGGTACTACTACTATTTCACTTTGGTTGGGCCTTCTCCCATTACGCTGCAATGGCCCTCTGCGGATTGATGTGGAATGCTGAAGCCTCGTCCCTTCATCGGCAGTGTCCCGTACGAAGTTATTCAAAACTAATCAGAACCCGTTCCACAATTACAACAACCTTCATTAAATCTTCAGCAAATTAACACTTTGAATCGATTACGTAACTAATCCACTTGTTCTGTCCTTGTCCAATTTGGTGCGCGATCAGAGCAATTGTTCAATTAAAATTGTCAAAGCAGCAGACCTAATTTACGATTGCCTAGTTTATTGTGCGACCTCCAGGATTGGTATTTTATAGGGCTGTTGGCTCATCACGGTAGCTCGGGGCCTATTGTTTACTTGTGCCTGTCATAATTAAGCTGGCGTCATCAGCAAGATTGTAATCGGGCTTATGAATTTTATTACCCGAGAAAATTACGTCAGGAACCATTTGAGTGTCTCTGTTTACTTTTAATTTTATAACAGGAGCCTTATTATTTTTAATTTATAACAGGAAAGCAAATAGCCTTCGTGGGTGGCGTTTCAGCGGGAACAAGATATTGTCGTTTTAATCTATATACGTCTCACTGTTGGACACGGGTCTCTTAGAGGAGGATAATCTGGCCTAGTAGTAGGCCAGTTCACCACGCTGGCTAGGCTTAGTCGGCTTTTACGACATCCACGGAATGGGAGTGGCATGCATTTTAAATCCGTCACCGCACGGACATATAAAATATAAACATTTTAATTTGAATCGTATTACGTTGACAACTGACGATATTACTATTTTTTATTTTGCTAGCAACGAGTTATCATCGATTGTTCCTCTTTTTACATTTTGTTTCTCTTTTTCGCCGGACACTTTGCGGGCGCGACGTCTGTTTTAGGTCAATGATGGATAAAAACTAAAAGATGTACCCCATTAGTAAATTCCTAATTATTTATTTATCTTCTTCTATATAAAAGAAAAGCGTAATCGACTGATTTTTACACGTATAGCTCAAACCACTGAATAGATTGGTCTGAAATTTGGCACTCAGATTGTCAACACAACGTCAGCTTAAAAATTATAAAAGCTGAAAGTTTGTGTGAAACCTTGTTATTTTTGATGCTAGAAGCATGAGATTCTGTATTAAGAAAGATAAGAAGCTAATTACAACACATGTTTCCGAGTTGTTCAATATTCTTTCCTGAAAGGGTGAAATAGGGGTTGAAAATTACAAAAATATACACATGTAAAGTTTGAACACCTAGGGAATTAGAGGCAATGCTGCGAGCGGAAAATTATAATAGGTATATGCGTGCAACTTTCCGCAAACGTTTGTGCTTTATCGGTATACACTGATCACCTGCGTTTGCGCACACGACTATATAAGCCAAACCAAAAAAACAATTTTTGAAATTTTTTTAAGACTTCCTAGGAGATAATCGTTTGGAATTGGCTCCAACTTATTATATATAATGATGTTGTCTTTACCTATTCTTATATTATTTTTAACTTTTCAGTGTTTTTGAAGTCGGTATTTATTTTTTGTGTTTTTATTTTATTCTTGTCTTTTCAGTCAATTTAATACCAGCTCACCAAAGGTGATTATATTCACTTGAAGAATATTACAAAGGGTCTATACGTGCCTATTGTATTTAAAAAACTAACCTCTAACTCCTAAAAGTTAAGGATCCTTCCATCATCAGTTCGGTCCATAATTACCAGACGAAATACATAGATTCGGGAAAAACATGAAACACGTTGGCCGTCGTTATGAAATTTAAAGGTTTCCCTCGCTTTTCACTAGATCCCATCATTAAATCCTGACTTTGGTGACAATGGGACCACCTCAGAACAGGAGTATACTCAATCGAATACAAAAAAAAAAAAAAAAAAATCGGTCTACAATTATACACACAAAAAACATTCGCAGCGAATTAATAACAACCTTTTTTGAAAAATGCATAATAAATTACAAAATTGACTAAACCAAATAAATTGGTAGGGCGTGTATTCGTGGATGCCACTATCTATAACAGTAATTCCGCCACCCTCAAATAAAAAAACTATCATATTTATAATAAAAGTAGGAAGCAGGTCATTTGTGTGAATAATTTGTTTACGATTTCTGTTTAAAACTGCCGATGATAGCTCCTTTGCAAACGTGTTTCAATGATTTAACAAGTTACATATTGCTCTAATTTCGGAAACAAATAACGTAGGAGGTCGAAATTCGAAACAATAATCTATTTCAGCGCCGAAACCAAAAATAGATACAGGAACACTAGCTTCTCGCAATAAGAATAAAACAATTTATTTTTATAGTGCGCTGTAAAATTTTACGGTTTGCGCTAAATGTTTTGTCGAGTTTAGTTCTCAATCATAAACTCCGATGACATTCCATCTCAACACTGAGGCGTTGTGTAATTCCCGTCACAGACTCGCTCACTAAAGAAATATACAATTGTTAGTCGATACAGATGCTTTTTAATTCAGATCAATACACAAGTCGTTGTATCGCAATAGAACAAATTAGGCTGCTGCCAAAATGTTGGCGCCATCTTACATTGCTCTGCCGTCTTAATTGCGATGCGTGTGTGACGTACTGTTGCTATTCTTTTTACTGTAAGTACGAATACAGTGAGAAACACTGATATTGACATATTTTTAAAGACTTTCAGAGAAGTTCGGTGCTTTTTATTGACTGTTGGTGACTGACTATAGGTTTTATGTATAGTTATAACTTTTATATCTCTTTGTTGTTCGGTTGCAAAAGTTTAGCTTTGAGTTATTATACATTATTTGATTTCTTTATACTCGTACATTATTTAAGATTACAATCCCGTGTTTTTGATATAGGCCAAAAAATATTTTCTCACATACAGCCCATTCTCAGTACCTAGCTATTAGTGACCTTTACTGCTTTTATTTTTATACTAATTCAACGACAACAATTCCCCATTGAGATCTCAATATTAGATTCTAAGGTGCTTATCATTTTACACACCTATTATTGAAGATTAATACACATGATTTGTGCCGTTATCTACGAGTATGGACTGTGACTGTGGCAAATGTAATATTATTAAATTATGACTGACAGAACTAGAATTAGGCAGATTAGCAACAACGTCGTCATTTTCATTCAATAAAAATTTCACCTCTAAAGTCTACTTGCAGGAATTTTTGCTAAACCTTCATTTAACAAAAACTGGATTCGACCCATACAAGAATGTCAGATTTTTAAATCTAGATTTAACATTTTGACATTTTTGTATTGGTTAAATCTAGTTTTAGTTAAATCGAGAATAAGCAACATTGCTGCAAGTGGACTGAAAAAGATGAACCAAATAGCTGCCATCATCAGTCTATTTAAGACGTTAACGATAACTGTAATGACGCCGGTTTGTCTCCGGAATTTCTATAGTCCTCCTTTTCATATATATTTCAATACGTTAAGTTGTTAAGTTATTGAATATTTGTACTGTTATATTTGATATTAAAATTAATCAATAAATGGTGTTGTCACAAACTTTAGCATGCTGTAGAACTGTAAAATATGTGTTGAACTTAAAAATTTAATGAACCACCTATTTGTAACCATATGTTGTGCAATACAATCATTATTATAATACCATAATTTTAGTTACTATGTTATAATCTTTTGAGAAGAAGATAAAACGCAAATGAGTAAATTAATTAAGAGTTTTATTGATGCTGAGAAAAGACGTAGTGCCCGATAGGTTTTTGTATCAAATTATAAAAATTATGACAAGGGAATGTAGAAATGACTGATTGAACAGTGCAAAAAGTGACAGCTCTTTTAGCCACAGAACCAGCCCTATGTGAATTGGGACAAGGTCAATGGAATGATGATGGAAGTACGCAACGCATCGAGGAAGGAATAAATCTACCTAAATTTTATATAAATCACTGTTAGTATTATGAGCTGTTAATAGATCATGTCGGCAACGCTACTAGCGTGTTTTATAAATGGCTTTGGACAAGAATTGCTTGTTAATGAGCCATCGGGGTCTTAATTGTGCTCAGATATTTATTATGTTTCATGTTCAATTATTTGGATCATCGTAAATGATGTTGCTAGACATTCTAATGGATTGTTTGTTGATGTTGTAAAATGTTGTCTTTGTGTAAAAAAGAAATGTTCTACAACATATTAAGTTATATCTGATTTTGCTTTTATATTTAATATTATTTGTACTATTTCAAATATACATGCCATATCTTATATACAATATTTATTAATGAAATATTTTTGACGTCATTAATTAAATACTTACCTTTATAAAGACATTTGGACAATCTCAAAAAAAAAAATTAAGTATTATAGTAAAAACAGTACTAGCTTGAAAAAATTAAACCTCAACAGTGGGTTTATTTCAGAAAGTTCAAAGAGGGTAATTTTAGCAATTAGCAATATTGCATTTCACGATTTGGTTATATTGTTAGGATTTTCTTTAAGTTTTTACATACTTTAGGTATTTTATTGAATTTGTATGCTAAAGCAGGAAGGCAAGGTTTAACATGAAGAATGGCTGTGAAAAATGAAAGTTTTAATATTAAGAAAAGAGCATATTAGGCTTAGATCACATGTAAGGACCAGTTTTTTGATACATGGTCAATTTTTACCACTAGCCAATAGTATTGTAACATTACGAAGTTAACAAATTGGCAACTTATCTGTGAAACGATATAAAATTTGATATTATTGAACAATTTGACTAATAAATAAACCAGAGGGAACTTTGTACCAGAGTCGCTTGGCTACCTCCGTTTTACTTTTGTCTGCCACAAAGCAGCAATGCTTGCATTGCTGTGTTCGGTTTGAAGGGTAAGTCTAAGGCAGTTAAATAACTGGGTGTTGTGTCCGAATGATTTTACAATGAAAACCATTTGTATTTAATCGCAATTATTTAATGAATTATCTAAATAAGTAAATTGTACATTTGTTTGTAGTAGTTGTTAAGAGTGGACATAGATAATAAAGTTCAATGCTAATCTATGGATACATTTGTTTCTTTTTTTTAATATTACAGCTTTAACCTTTAGTATGGCAAATATTATTTATAACAATTCTCCGCCACTTATTTGAAAAGTTACTAACAATCATGATAAAACAAGTTAAAATTATAATGAATTATAGATTTTTTTTTTAAATAATACTCAATATGTTAATGCATTATGAAGTATTAGCATCGTAATAATCACTTATAAATTCAAACGGTCTATAGGTTTTCTCTCCCTCTGAGATCTTCTTACAGGCATAGCAGTTGAAGTTGATGGTGTTGCTGTGTTGTTCAGTAATTGTGGTGGTTGTACAATTGTCTGTTCTGTACCTGTAAAATAATTATCTATATCTTTTCTATTTTCTTTAGGTATCTCTTTATTACTTCCCTCTGTTTCTATTGTTTTAGGTGTGTCTCTAATTTCAGGTGTTTCTTTCATGTTCCATTTTTTCCATAAGTTAGTTTTGATTTTTTCCATAAGTTAGTTTTTCCATAAGTTAGTTAGTTCTTCTTATTTGATTGATGTGCCTTTTTATAATATATCCATGATCTAGTTCCACTAAGTAGTGTAATTTTCCTAGCCTTTCTACAATAGTTCCAAACTTCCATAATGTTGAACCTGTATAATTCCTTGTTTGTACTCTATCACCTGGATATAAGGTTCTATATACGGTTGCATTATGTGTAATTGTGTGCGTAATTGTCTATTTAAATGCATTTCAGCAGGTGTCATTCCATTTGCCAATGGTGTAGTGCGATACTTTAATAAAAATGAATTTAATTTCTGTTGCATTGTACCTGAATCATTTGTCATTGCCTTGAGTTTTCGTTTCAAGCTTTGAACTGCTCTTTCCGCAAGTCCATTTGTTGCAGGGTGATTAGGTGCACTAAATCTTTGCGTAATTCCATTATTTTTACAAAATTTCAAAAATTCTTGAGATTTAAAAATTGTTGCATTATCTGTTATCAGCATACAGGGTAATCCGTTTCTTGCAAATATTTCCTCCAGAGACGTTATTGTAGATTTTGTAGTGGGTGCCAATGGAGATAGTGTGACTTCCATCCACTTAGATTTTGCATCAATAACAATGAAATAATAATAATTTTTGAAAGGTCCTGCATAATCTGCATGTATTCTCTGCCAGGGTTTTTCAGGTTCTTGCCAGTTGTGTAACGGTGCTTTAGCAGGATTTTTCTTGACTTCAGCACAACTTGAACAAGATTTTACTATCAATTCAATTTCGCTGTCAATGCCAGGCCAATAACATAAAGATCGAGCAATCGCTTTCATCTTGACCATGCCAATATGTGTACTATGTAGCTCTTTTAGTACAGCATTCCTAAGAGACTTTGGTATATAGACTCGAGTACCTCTCATAATGATTCCTAAATGGACTGTGTATTCTGGATTTTTAATAGTTCCATTTAATAATTTATTTTTCAACTCTCTTAATTCTGTATCTTGATTTGTGTGATTTCTAATTAATTCTGTAGTAATTGGTGATGTTTCAGACATAGTCGACAATGTTATCTCATTAACTTGATATGAATCTTCTAAGTAATTTAACAATTTTAAATTAAGTGGAATTGGATTTCTTGACAAATAGTCTACATTCATATGTTGTTTAGCTGGTTTATGCTGTATTGTGTAATCAAAACCACATATAAACTGTGCATATCTTATAAGTCGATGAGCTGACATGATAGGCATTGTTTTTGTTGGGTGAAATATTCTTTCAAGTGGTTTGTTATCTATTTGTAAAATAAATTTTCTTCCATATAAGTAGTGGTAGAATTTTTTAAATGCCCAATATACAGCTGTCGCTTCTCTATCTAACTGGCTATATGCTTGCTCACTTTTGGTTAATGACCTCGATGCAAAACAAATAGGTTTCTCCTCACCATTAATTATGTGTGAAATTATAGCTCCAAGTCCATATGGGCTTGCGTCTGTTGCTAGTATTAAAGGTAAGTCTGGATTATAAGGTACTAATATTTTATCACTAGATATTTCAGTTTTGATAGTTTCGAAGGATTTTTGACATGCTTGATTCCACTTAAATGAAGTATTTTTCTGTAGTAATTTATTAATTGGATATAAAATTGTAGAAATATTTGGAATGAATTTGGAATAATACTGGGCTAATCCTAGAAATGATCTAACCTCATTCACATTTGTAGGTGGAGGTGTTTGAAGTATAGCTTGGATTTTGTCTTCACATTTTTCCAATCCTTTTTCAGAAATTTTATGACCAAGATATTTTATTGATGTTAAAAAGAATTTACATTTACTTTTGTTCAAGTGAAGATTATTTTTTCTTAATTCATTCAAACATGTAATTAGTCGCTGTTCGCACTCTTCTAGTGTCTTTCCTTGAATCAAAATGTCATCGTAGTAAGCAATAGTTCCTTCTAATTTATTTATGATTTGGTCGATAACTTTATGAAATAAATTTGGTGCTGTTTTAATACCCATGAATAATCGCTTAACTAGGTAAGTGCCCCATGGTGTAGAAATTGTAGCAAGTTTCTGGCTAGCTGGATCTAATTTTAAATGTAGGTATGCTTTATGTAAATCTAAAACACAAAAGTACTTGCCATTATTGAGCTTGTTAAAAATATCCTCTATGCGTGGAATAGGGTATCGGTTATCATGTAACTGTGAATTCAATGTCACTTTGTAGTCAGCACATATCCTCACTGTTTTGTCACTTTTTGGTACAATCACTAATGGTGTTCCCCATTCAGCTTGTTCAACCTTCTCAATAATATCTTGTGCGACTAATGAATCTATTTCATCTTTTGTTTTATTGAAAATTGCATATGGAACTGGTCTAGGTTTACAAAATATTGGTTGTGTGTCTTTTTTCAAAGATAATGTACACTCATAATTTGGTATCACTCCAATTCTTTGCTCAAAAATATCTTCATAACTTTTTAAAATTTTTAATGTATTTTTCTCTATTTGTGATAATGTATGTATCTTATTAATATCTTGAATTCTATGAGTATGTAAGTTTATATGTAATAGTTCCATCCATTCTCTTCCTAAAATAGGTGTTACTTGTTTTTCAATAACATATAATTTACCTATGTAATTATTGTTTCCATATGTAATTGGTACCCTCACAAATCCTAAAGGTTTAAAAATTTCCTTCGTGTAAGTACGGAATTTAACATTTGTGTCCTGTAGTGTAAATGAATTATTTATTTTACTCAAATCACTTTTAGATATTAATGACATTCGACTCCCTGTATCCAATTCAAATGTTTGTAATTTATCATATATTTTCAAAGTAATAGTATATGGTGGTAAAGTTGACTGTTCCATAAATTTATTGATTTCATAGACTTGTTCCTCACTATCACTTTCTTCTATGTTTTTCACAGTTTTGAATTTACTTGTAATACAAACTTTTGATAAATGTCCTTTCTTCCCGCAGCTGTGACAAGTTAGTTTTGACTTAGATCTGCAGTCTTTTGATAAATGGTTTGTATTACCACAGAATAAACATTGATTTTTCATATGAACTCGTATCATTTTGTTTTTATGAAAATTGTTGTTGTTGAATTTTCTATATGTGTTATTGTATTTATTTTTATTGAATGTATGCATTTCCTTGCCACTTGATTTTTTTGTAGGTAATTTTTGTATTATATTTACATTTTGTGATGCATTTGTATATATTTTATTTTGCTTCTTCGCAGCTTCTATTGCCAAAGCAATTTCTATAGCTTTTTCCAGATTTATGCAGTCATTTTGTTGTAATATTTGTTCTCTTATTTCTACATCAGATATTCCTCGAATGAACTGTGCTTGTAATATTGATACAATTTGTTTGTTACAGTTTTCGTCTTGACATACCCAGTTTGCAGTTTTCGACAAGTGTTTTAAGTTCGCTATATATTCTGCAATAGTTTCATCTGGTTGCTGTATTCTTGAAAGAAATTTATGTCTCTCTGTGTGTACGTTTGCAGGTGGTGACAAATGTTTTTCTAATAAATTTATTAATTCACTATATGATTTATTCGAAGGTAGGTCTGGTGCTGTTAAACTCGACAACAGTTCATAATGTTTCGAGCCCAATGCATTAATTAATATTTTTGCCTTTATAGATGAATCAGATTTGAGCTTTTTTAAATCGAAATAATTTTCAAGTCTCTCTTTGTATGATTTAAATGTTTCCTTATCCGGATCATATGTTTCAAAGTTTATCAATCCTTTGAAATCATCTTCGTCTCCTCCGTTAAATTTTTCCATTAATTGTGCAATAGCTCTTGATTGTATTGAGAGATTTTGTAATATAGTTTGATTTTGTTGCAAAAGTAATTGAATTGTGTCGTTCGCCATTTTATTGCGTCACTTTACTTACTTAGATTCGTTTAATATTGTTTAATCTTCGATTCCAAATTCCGGGTTTAATCCTCGTCGCCAATTTGTTGTGTCCGAATGATTTTACAATGAAAACCATTTGTATTTAATCGCAATTATTTAATGAATTATCTAAATAAGTAAATTGTACATTTGTTTGTAGTAGTTGTTAAGAGTGGACATAGATAATAAAGTTCAATGCTAATCTATGGATACATTTGTTTCTTTTTTTTAATATTACAGCTTTAACCTTTAGTATGGCAAATATTATTTATAACACTGGGTATCGTTTACATCTTATGTCACAAGTTAGCAACTACACTGTGGTTCTTGTGGGGGTTGCAAAGCTGCGAATCTCATATGAACCACATGTCCTGTTATGTAGTAGTTACCAACAGGTGGGCAGTGTACTTGTTTGCCAACTTATTTGTATTAAAAAACTGCTACTATTACATTAACTTACTTAAAATTGACCATGTATCTAAAATTGACCATGTATCTAAAAGTGGTACATTGATATAAAATAAAATCTATTAACTCTCTTGAAGCAATCGTAAAAATATAGGTGAGGATATTTTAGAACTATGTCAACTATCGAAATTATTAACTCAAAAAAATGCATAAGTTATTTATAAACAATATCACTTATATTCTAATCCTCTATGTCATGTTTTATAGGATCATAAAACTTTTATAAATAAATTACAGAGATGTTGTTTATTCAAGTCAGGAATAAAGTAAATGTCAAAATTTAAATTTAAGATCATACTATGAATCTAATAAAAAAATATTTGGCAATTATAGCAGGATTTAGTCCTAGTAGTAGTATTATATTATTCCTAAACCTTTTCAGTGTAAGAATTACTTGTACGACATCCTACATTATGTATTTTGTCCTGTTTAAAAGCTGGCTCTTTCGCTTCCATAGATAAAGACACGTGAGCGTTCTTTATTTAAAATGTTTCTTAAGTTTCTTGTAGGTACTTAATGAAAAAGATTCACTCCGTATTGGCGTTCTCCTGGCATTCTCCGCCAAAGCATACTAGACCAGCTTGTTTGGATTGGCTCAAATCCACAATTCATGGAGAATAATAATATTGTGACTGTCATAAGAATTTCGGCTCGCGAATTAAAAAAATGTGTAATCTGATTGTTATGTGTCCAAGGTTACCCAGCGCTGTTTTTTCCGGAGTCCATCCGCCGGTTTATGGCTTTCGCGAAGTAGGTTAATTCTTAATTAGAAGCATATTTGTCTAAATTAACAGCCTATTCTTGTGGATGATCTAATTTTCCACGCTCAAGAGTAATTTTGTCTTAATGGCTGTGTTGCTACTTTATGTAATTTGCTGGATGTTGCTTTGTATTTGTTTTATTAAGTATTCTATGTAATTAGAAAGTATTATCATTTGTCTATTGGTGAATAGGCCTGTTGTCTTATTTGCGAAAATAAGAAGAAATAAGAGACTAAATAAGACATCTAGCATCGTTTAGGATCATGGATGTATTTTAATAAATTCAACAGAATTACTTTATTTAGAACGCCAAAATACAAATAAATGGTTAAAATATTTCTTGGGAAATTGAAAATGTAGCACAAACCATTTCTGGTAACTGAAACGACAGCGCTGTAAACGATATCTTTAAGGCTAGGACATACCAGATGATGTGATTCACAAGTTACTGTATATCAAAATAAGGGTTGTTAATAGGTTATCTACAAATTTCATATGGATCGTGCCTTCTAGGTATTGTGTTGGTTTTGATAGCTAGCAAATAAAAATAAAGAAATTTCTAGTTCAAAATCAAATCATATAATCCAATATTGGCAAATGGCAGGTACTTTATAAACAACAAATTGATATTTGCGTTATAACCTCGCCTTTAAAATTATCGGAGACAAAGTCGGAACTGTAAAAACAATCAGTGTAGGAAACTCCTTTTTCTTTATGCTATGTCACAATGTTACTTTTAAGTTGGAAGTTCTATGCGTATAATAGGTTTTGACAGATTATGTCAGAGAACAAAATAAAATGTATTAACAAAAAAACTATCGAAGAGAAAATCAATTTTATTTGTAGATTATTTACATGTGTGGTCCTTCGAGCTGAGAAATGGATCAGGATATCTTGCGAAGAAGTGAAAGACTGCAGAAAAAGCAAGATGTTCAAATGAACACAAAAAACGATGTACCGGAAAAATCTGCGAAGTCTCCATCGCCATTAAGGTCAGCTCGTAGTAATAATTCTCGATTAAGTACAGCATCTCTGAAACGAATAGCAGAAGCACGCGCTGCGAGAGAGTTAGCTGAGTTGGAGAAACAACGTGTCGTTGAACGTAAGCAACAACTAGAGCAGGAGCGCCAAATTGAGCAAGAACGACAGGCAGCTGAACGCGCATTGATACAGGCTCGGCTGGCTGAGGAGACGGCGAGGTTGGATGCCGCAGTGGACGATGACGACTACGACGCGTCGATAAGCACGCAGTCCGTAGTGCAACACTGGGTTGACAACAACGTTGCTGGTAATGTGCACGTCATTCAGGATCAAGCTCCGATCGAACATGATAGTAGGAATGATATTTCGAAATTGACCCACGCCATCACAGATGCCATAAAGATGTCGAGTGTACCTGTGAATGTGTCTTCGGGAGATAAGATGTTAGGCCGACTGACAGCTAGAGATTTACCACCCTTTTCGGGAGATCCGCTGGACTGGCTGAGGTTCAAGCACGCGTTTGAAATGACGACCAGAGTAGGACAATACTCAGATGAAGAAAATGTGGCCCGTCTACAACGATGTTTGCAAGGAGAAGCCTTGGAGGCCGTGGCTGCGCGATTAATCACAGTTACGTCATCCACGGAAATAATAAAGACTTTAGAGTTAAGATTTGGTAGGCCCGAATTAGTCCTGAATAGATTAATAAACGACATCAGAAAAATTCCTACGTTAAGTGGTTCTAGGACAGATTTAGTTTTGCTTTCTACTAAGGTCGCGAATTGCGTAGCGGCTATTAGAGCTACCGATGTAAATTATTTGTATAATAATGATCTTGTGTCTGAAATTGTTAGCAAATTTACCGAGAATCTTGTTTACCGGTGGATAGATTTTATTGTCGATATGGATGCCCACCACCCTCGATTATCCGCTCTCTCTGACTATTTGATGCGGGAGGCCGAACTTGTATGTAGGGCCGGGGTAGTTGAGCTCCCTCAAAAAACTAATAAACATTTCCAATTTTCAGGTAAAAGAAGTGTTTTAACAACTACTAATAATATCGAAAATAATGCCATTAACATTGTTTCAGCGCAAAAGAATACCACACAAAATACGCATTGTTTATTTTGTAATAAGGATGAACATACGCTAGATAATTGTGCGACTTTCAGTAAAGAAGATGTCAGTAAGCGTTGGACCTGGGTATGCGAAAATAAATTATGTTTTAAATGTTTGAGTCCGAAACATAGACGTGAACGGTGCAGAGCAAAAAAACTATGTAAGGTATGTAATAGAGGTCATCATTTATTATTACATAGATACGATTGGGTGAAAGATGATGAAAAAAAGAGTGATGAGTACGTACCTGAGACTACTGCTAATGTGTGGGCTAAAGCTGCAAAATGTAACCGCGTATTTTTGAAAGTCTTACCTGTTACAATTGAAGGGCCATTAGGGTCTGTCAATACTTACGCTTTATTAGATGAAGGTTCAACTGTCAGTTTGGTTGACAACCGTATTGTTAATGAAGTTGGTGTTGATGGTCCGTCGGTCGAACTTAACCTTCAAGGAGCAGTTGGAAGCAAAAATAAAATGAGCAGTCGAATTGTCTCACTTACATTACGTACCTCATGCGGTGTTCACACCCTCGATAGAGTACGTACTATTAATAATTTGTCTTTGCCTATTCAAAAACTTGATACGCTGTTATTAAACCAGTATTCACATTTACAGAATATACCGTTACATACGTATGATGGACAACCAACTTTGCTCATCGGTCAAGATTATTGGCATTTGATTGTGACCAGAGAGATAAGACAAGGTCGTAAGAATGAGCCTGTTGCGTCAAGAACGATGTTAGGCTGGGTAATACATGGTTTCATTTCGTCGATTACAAGTGATATTATACCCGAATTTAGCTATCATTTACGTCAAAATAAGTTGGATGAAGATTTACATGAATTGGTTAAAAATTACTTTCGGATTGACAGTATTGGTATAAAATATGGGGATAAAAACAAAAATGAACTTACCTTGGATGATGAACGCGCTTTAAATATTCTGGATACTAAGTCAAATAAGCTTGATGATTGCTGGGAAACTGGATTGTTGTGGAGGTCGGACAACCTACAGATGCCTGATAATAAAGTAAGTGCTATGCAACGATTGAAGATTATTGAGAAAATGATGGATAAGGATGCTAGTTTTGCTACCGACTACAGTAAACAGGTACTTACCATGCTTGAACGTTGCTATGCAGAGGCGGTTGAAGGTATTATTGCTGGTGAAAGAGTCTGGTACCTACCGCACTTCGGTGTTCGGAATCCCAACAAACCAGGTAAGTTACGTCTCGTTTTTGATGCGAAAGCGGAAACTAAGGGCATCTCTTTGAACACAGAATTATTAGCAGGGCCTGATTTATTAAATTCGCTAGTAGGTGTTCTGATGCGTTTTCGAGAACGTACAGTAGCTGTAACTGGTGACATTAGAGAAATGTTTTTAAGGATTAAGATGATTAATGAAGACCAGTACTCTCAATTATTTTTATGGCGTGGTTTAGATAGAGATAAACCCCCTCGAACATATAAAATGACGTCCATGACTTTTGGAGCAAAATGTTCACCTTGTACTGCTACATATATTTTGCGAAGAAATGCAGACATGTTTTCACAGACCCATGACGCGTCAGAGCAGGCGTATGCTGCTGTGGCGTATTTACGTCGTGACAACGGTGAAACTTCCTTTGTAATGGGGAAATGTCGAGTAGCGCCGTTAAAACCAACTACTGTACCACGACTCGAATTACAGGCAGCGCTGATGGGTGCTCGTCTTGGTACTACGATCGAGAAAGAACACGACCTCCAAATTGTTCGACGATTTTTTTGGACTGACTCACGCGCAGTTTGGCATTGGATTCAAAATAGTTTGCAAAAGAGTAATTCATATTTAAATAATCGGCTGTCAGAAATTCGTGACTTGACTAGCCCTAAGGAATGGCGTTGGTTACCCGGTTCTTTAAATGTAGCAGATGAAGCTACTCGGATTAAAGGGCATAATAAGTCCAATTGGATATTTGGTCCTAAATTTCTTCAATGTAATAAGCAAGATTGGCCCCGAATATTACCACCTGCCCCTATTGAAGAAATTGTGTTAGTAACAGAAGTTTGGACTGATTATTCTCTTCCTGATATCAATCGATTCTCAAAGTGGTTAAAGCTAATAAGATCTACAGCTTATGTCTTAGTATTTATTGAGAGGTTAAAGTCAAAGAGGCCTGTTAAATTAGATTCTAGCTTTATGAAACGAGCTGAGCAACTGTGGATTGTACAGAGTCAACATGATCATTTTTCAAAGGATATCTCAAAATTATTGTCTAATCTGTCACTTTCAAATAACAGCCGTTTGATAAAACTAAACCCATTTATGGATAATGACATATTGCGTCTAAAAGGAAGAGCTAGTATTTTACATGATATTGATAGAAGCATATTAGATCCTGTTATATTAGATGGTAGACATAAGTATACTAAACTTTTAATTCAACACTACCATGAGAGGATGTATCACGGTAGCACGGAGACTGTCGTTAATACCTTGAGACAGAAGTATTGGATTATTCACTTACGGCAGACAGTAAGATCAGTAGAGCATGATTGTCAATTTTGTAAAATACGTAAGTCACAACCCTTAGTGCCACCCACCGGGAATTTGCCATTTGCAAGACTTGCACATCATGCACGCCCGTTTACGCATTGTGGCTTGGACTATTTTGGTCCGATGGTAGTTAGGATTGGTCGTCGCCACGAGAAGCGATACGGTGCTTTGTTCACGTGTATGACAACAAGAGCAATTCACATTGAGTTGGCTGGTAGTTTGACAACTGATTCTACAATCATGGCGATGAGAAGAATGATGAGCCGTAGAGGATGCCCCGCAGTCATGTACTCCGACAACGGCACGAATTTTCATGGTGCAAATACAGAACTGCGGAGAGTGATTCGTGAGATTGACAATGAAGAGGTCTCTACCTTTTTGACAAACCGACAAATAGAATGGCGATTCAACCCACCGCTCGCCCCACACATGGGAGGATGTTGGGAAAGGTTGGTGCGATCGGTTAAAACTGCCCTTAAAATGGTTTTAAAAGAGCAAACACCCAGCGAGGAAACTTTGGTTACTGTATTGGCTGAGATCGAAAACACTATTAATTCTCGTCCTCTAACACACGTTTCTGTTTCCCCAGATGATCCCGAAGCATTGACACCACACCATATTTTGCTTGGAGGTAGCTCAGAAGTACCGTGGCTTGGTTCATGTGATACGGTGTCTAGGAAAAGTTGGCGAAACGCTCAGAAACTTGCAGATGCGTTTTGGAAGAGATGGTTACGTGAGTTTCTTCCCACTTTGTTGCCGAGAGGCTGTCGAGGTAAGGATGCGAACCTCAAAGAGGGTTCTTTAGTTATTCTTGTGGATTCAGCACTGCCGCGTAATATATGGCCTAAAGGAGTAGTCGTAAAACTTTATCCCGGTCGCGATGGGGTTGCTCGAGTAGCGGATATCCGCACGGTTGGTGGCATCCTTAAAAGACCATTGACTAAACTCGTACCTCTGATAACTTCTTAGTGTTAATTTGTATTTTTTTGGATATTTATTATTATTTTTTAAATGGTGGCGGGAGAATGTAGGAAACTCCTTTTTCTTTATGCTATGTCACAATGTTACTTTTAAGTTGGAAGTTCTATGCGTATAATAGGTTTTGACAGATTATGTCAGAGAACAAAATAAAATGTATTAACAAAAAAACTATCGAAGAGAAAATCAATTTTATTTGTAGATTATTTACAATCAGTCCTTCCATCTTTTGGAGTTGGAGTCGAACTTCTTTAACATTCCTTAGCGTGATGTGATTTTTTTTTCGAGGTATAGTAGACCTAAGATTGAAATTCAGTTTTGAGTCATAAAATAAAACAATTGGCTTTCCTTTGCAATAAAATACTAACAGTTACTAAGGTAACCTTAAGGATGTTTTGTTTATACGCGAAGTTTTCTCAAAAGTGGTTAACAACTTCTTTGCTCGACTATACGTAAATTACAAATATCACGATTCCCACAAGGTGGACCGACGATCTTGTGTAGACCCTGGAAGTCGCTGGATACGAGCAAAGCAAGATGGATCGGTGTGGAGATCCTTGGGAGATGACAATGTCCAACGGTGTGCGTCTCTCAGCTGCAATGATGATGCGTGCATCTCGCCTTTAGCAACTCCGTGGTCTTGTGGATGAGACCGCCTGGTACAGATTGAGGATCTGGGATTTTATTCTCTATGGGGCCACGGGGAAGGTCATCTGCATCCGCTTATTTTGGTACAATTGTTATATCTTATTTATTCAGGTTCTTCAACATTTCAAACATTGTCCATTCAACAGAATAATGTTCAGAAGAACACAAAATACATTATAATATTTGGCATAATCCAGTATATGGATTTGGATAAATTGTAAAGTTGGTTATTGGAATTGAAAAAGTTTCACCAACTTGAATGCACGGTTACTGTGAAAAAAATTTAAAAAATAAAAATTGCTTGTCATAATAATATTTTACACTTTTGTTGTCTTCCAATTAAAGATAAGAGAACCAATATCTCTGTGAATGAGACAATCCAAGTGAAGCTCGCTTTTATGTTTGGTCTTATTCTTATCGTCATACCAGAGTCAGCCCCCCTAGCACGACCACTAAAACACGATATGATAAAGCAGTTTATCGCGGTGAACTGTCAAAATACAATAGGTTTTCATCGTATTTTGACAGTTCACCGCGATAAATCGCTTTATCATATCGTGTTTTGATGGTCATGCTACGGGGGTTGATGAGGTGAAAGCCAAGCTTTTCTGTCGTGTTGGAACAATGCCACGCCGCTTTACCAGTGCCCAGTCTGCACCGCCCCTTAAGCTGCCAAGAGCATCGTTGCAATTTGATACGATAAATGCTGTGTAATGTAGTATTTAATGATCAAGCGCAATGGCTCGGCGCGTGCACTGTGCGCAGTTGAAATCACTTTCGCCGCATAAATCATTTCGCATATATGTATATAATGTATAGCTTTCCGCTCGCAGCTTCGCCCGCGTTATTTTTTTTTCCCGTGGGAATTTTATATTTTCCCGTAGGAAAAGTAATTTTATATCCTATGTTCATCGGGGATAACGTAGGATTCTCAATGTGAGAGAATTTTTCAAATCGGCCCTCTAGTTGCGGAGCCTATTCAATACAAACAAACAATAAAATCTTTCCTCTTTATAATATTAGTATAGATATGCGTGTATGTGTGTGTAAATATATGGACGAGTAAAATATATGGACATATAGAATAGTTATATTTTAGGTGATGCGCAACTCACCCTAGATATTATAGAGATTATAGAGTAGTCGGACATAATTAACAAATAAATAGATCAAAAAGAAACTACAGTACAATAAGGGCACGGACAACGAGTCTGTGGTGATATAATAAAAAAAAATCACTTTCGCCGGCACCGTCAGTGTTGTGCCTTCATAATTTTGTACTATTTCTGTTACCTTAGTAAAAATCAACAGCTAACAAACATACAGAAAAGATTGAAAATAGTGACAGAAACCTAAGAAAAGGTTTCCATTAATAGTGAAAGCATTTATTTATAAAACGATCGAGTATACTTTACATAATGTTTAATAATAAGAACGCAACGCAACGAATAATAAGTATTCTAAAAAACTAGTACAAAATAACACGATCATTACGAAATTAGCAAATTATACTACAAAATAATTAAATAAAGGAAATGGTATGAAATAATGTACAGAATAAGTGCCAATAACTCACAGAATTAGTAATCGTCGGTTGTTATAGGTACTTAGCGAATCTTTCGCTCTCAAGTAATTACAATTGCTGCTTACTCGTCGTAGAAATGCATTTTGTATATAGTTGGTAGACGCAGAAGAAATGTGAAGTACCGGCCTATGTAAGACTTTTGGAAGGGACATTTAAGGCCAGTAGCAACACTAGCAACGCAAGACAGTCTAACCTGTAATGCAATAAAATGATGAACATTTTTTTGCTTAAAATACGGAAGCGTTGGCAAGGTTACGAGTCGCGACAGATACCTAAATATGAATTTGCATTATTCACTTCATATATTTGCATAAGAATTCTGTATATGCGATTACTATTGAAATAAATATAGAACAATATCCTTAATTACTCACATAAAATGCCAATTAATAAAGAGGATCAGCGTAAAGTGATCACGTTATGCAATATTTGCTATTGAAGACCTTTTCAGTAGTAATTTAGTTTTTTAAAATGGAGATCTAGTAGATGGAACTATGATTGTTAGTTCTGCCAAGTAAATCTCAATATATATACATATATGTAAAACAGATCTTGACATTAATAAAAAAATCTATACCCATTTTTATGCTTTAGAGACACAGGCGGAGTTAGCTTCTAACCTAAGTTGGAACCAGACTTTTGACGCCAAATGACATGAAGGTCTTGACGAGAAAAAAAATAATACTTATAGCTAATGAACATAATTCCGCTTTTCTTCATTAAGTTATTATATTCAGTCTGATAACGATTGCCGATCAATCGGTGAGTTACAAAATCACCACCCTGATCATGCCGAAGCAATAGAATTATTTTTTCCTCATGACATTCAGCAATCCAAAAACACACGTGTCGATTAGGCATACTTTTGACTGTGCGAAGTATACAATTCACATTTGGTTAACCTGTATCTCTGATTTTACCGGAAGTGCGCCAACTGTACGTAGGTTAAGCGAGTCCGAGCGACCGGGTGAGATTATTTCGAAACAGAATTTCAACCAAGAATCTAATATCAATGATTATTTCGAAAGCATAGGACTTAGTGTAGATGCCGTATTAAACTTATGTTGCTAAAGCTAGTTATGTTTACGTGGGTAGTGTGTATTCCCTGTGTCTAAGGGAATTATTACGAAATGGGGCCGCTACTTCTAGATGCCTATCGGGCAGGAAATCGTTTAGCGTTAGTGCATTGGACACACTTTGCGTCGATCGGGGAACAGCACCGCGAAGCTGGTATACAGATGGAACGAGGAGGCCAGAACGACTGGTTGACGATAAATTGCCAGCACATGGGTTGAGTTGGATAGTTGTAAAAAGCGTAACTCGAAATACGGAGGGATGGCGGCAACGGCAACCAGTGGACGTCCTTTGTACAACTGGGATGCTATATAACAACTTTGTTGTCAACAACAATAAAGTTGTTACATTCGTACAATAACGGAATTCACCCTCACACACTAGAACCAAAATGTTCCCGTACGGTACGGTTTCAGAGGAACTTCCTCCCGCCCGCGTAAGCTCAGGATGTGGAATGAACGCCCTGTCGAGGTTTTCTCAAAAGACAGCATGGGGTTCTTCAAGAAGCGCATTAAAAAGTTTTTAAAGGGTCGGTAGCGAGGAAGCGATACCCCCATTGTTACAAGCGTCCATAGACTACGGTAACCGCTTACCATCAAGTGGACCGTATGCTTGTTTGCCACCCTAGTGGTGTAAAAAAAAATAACGTCGAACCAATCAATAACGTCACGATGTTCTGTCGACACGTTAAAAATATTTGAAAAAAGCACTTGCCTGTTAATCTGATACTTTGTTGTTTTGTTGAAGCCCCCAAAATAAGTAACAGCATCTTTACGATTTTCATTATTACCTGCAAAAGAAAATAAAAAAAATTGTCAAAGATTTTATGGTAAACTCCCATAGTCGACTCTTATGACATACACAGAAAGTAATGGAGCATTGACATAATGCATTCTAAAAATTCCCGCACGGACATCAATTATACCTACATCTGTGAAGAGGTGGAAGGAAAACTAGAAACGAAACCCTTGGCCAGCGTAATGTAGTTATGCTTAGAGCAAAAACAAAGATATTCATAATCATGATTGTAACTACGAAATTTATTTGTTTATTTCATTATTAATCGACTTAATTTCAAAATGTTAATACATATTCCCACAATTAATAAACTATTCGACTTACTAACAATAACCTAAAATTTATCGTTTCACGCATTCATTTTATGTTTATCATGAGTTGAACAAGGAACACAATGCGCAATATTTCACGACGTAATGGCTTCTGATAGGACGGGAACATCACAACGTGCTGCGGCGGCTGTCTCTCGCATAACTTTATTGGTTTCCTTCGCTGTATGTCTAGGCTCAGTTGCCGTCACGCCATGGACTGCTTTTGTTTTGTTATGACAACAGGCACTAATCGCATTTGCTTGTACGAGTATTTAACTAGCTTATCATTTTTATTCCGAAAGCAAAATATTCGTTCAGGCGTGTCTTTAACTGTTTTGAGTCGTCAATTGTTACACCCACCAATTAGACACATTAGGGAAGCTATGGGCCTTCATCTTACCTAGTGGTAAGTGATGATAAAGTCGAAAAAAAAGGGAAGTTCACCTGAACTCCTCAAAAACTGAGGAATCTCTCCCTTTATTGTCGGAGCACGACAGTGTTAATAACATTGTTATTATAGCGACAAATTTAGTTAAGATGGTAGCTAGTCAGCCGGGCTCAGAAGCTAAATCACAAACCAAAGATTTGGTAAATAAAAACGGGGGCAAAAATTACCACTGTTATATTAGCGGCTTATTTAAGCTGGTGATCTTGGGACCACCCAAGGAGTATACTCTATCGAATACAAAAATAATTATGAAAATCGATCCAAAATTGGCGAAGTAATCGCGTAACATATATACAAAACACTTTGGACACACCTTAAAATTTAAGGGTTTTCCTCGATTTTCATGGGATCCCATCATCAGATCCTAACTTTGGTGACCATGGGACCACCCTTGAAGTTCACTCTATCGAATACAAAAAAAATGAAAATCGGTCCACAATTGGCGGCGTAATCGCGTAACATACACACAAAAAAAAACATACGCATCGAATTGAGAACCTCTTCCTTTTTTCAAGCCGGTTAAAATGTTTCTGAGTTAGTTTGTGGATTAAATAGCTTATACATTAACGATATCAATTCCATTTCCATGTGTATAACTGCACAACATTTGAACCACTAGGTAGATTTCTTTAATTACAACAGTACTCTTTAAAGCGAAAACAAGCAGTCTAATTTCTCGGTGACCCTTCGGCAATCCCTCGTGTATAATTTGAAAGGCAAAACGTCAACCACAATACTGAGACAAAATTAAACGAGTCGAATGCAGTCTTACCTTTCAGCGATAAATACAAGCAGATGTGGTCTTATTTCCGAGGTGGAGTGAATGCGGTGAAAGGGCCCTGGAATGCACTGAGACTGTCTGCCGATACAGGCCGATAGGACAGTGGCTTGTTGTTTTGTTACGGAAACACACGGTGGCCACTTCTTACGAAAGCGAAATCTGATTTTGCAGCCGTATAATTTGACAAATTACATGCATTCAGATTCACGACGGATATTGGAAAGTTTGGACAGAAAATGATGAGGTAAAAAAGATTTATTTTAATAATTTGGCTTTTTCAATCTAGATCATCGAATACCACAAACATGACCCTTCGTGTTTCTACATAAGCGAAGCTATCATCATCATTTCTTAAACTACAAGCCACAAATATACACAAAGTTCATAATTCGCGTGATCTAGTTTGAGAGAGCAATGTTTTTCTTTTTTTAACTGTTTCATTCAAAGGCATTCCACTGTTCGGCATTGACCATCAATCCTTTAGAAAAAAAACCGGCCAAGTGAGTGTCGGACTCGCGCACCGAGGGTTCCGTACAAAATTTAAAATTATTAAAAATATTTTTATTATATGAAGTAATTAAACATTTACGGTTTTCGCAATTTTTACTTTATCTGTGCTATAAGACGTTACTTCGTACCAAATTTCAAGATTCTGAGTTCACGGGAAGTACCCTGTATGTTTTGATTCCCTTGCGAGTGTCGAAAATTTGCGGAAATTTGCGGCATAAACGGCTATATCTTTTGATTGCGTTGGCATATAAGTTTGATTTTTCACAGCTCCAAGGGTCAGTAGACCTGAGTATTTGATATAAATTTCAGCTTGATACCTCCATGCGTTCCTAAGAAAAAGGGTCTTGAACGGACGGACGGACAACAAAGTGATCCTATAAGGGTTCCGTTTTTTCCTTTCGAGGTACGGAACCCTAAAAGTATAATTATGGCGATATGAGTTGCAACCATTCAAAAATAATATGAAGTTCAAAATAGTGGTTAGCTTCAACGTTTTAAACGCTCTAACATCCAAATTTTAGTCCAAATATTCTTTATCAATTATTTTTTGAAATATAAAATGTTAAAGGTGATTTGTTTCAACAAATACTTTTATCAATTTTTACAGGAAGTGCAATTAACCGGTCCAAAGATTGCACAATGATTGATAAACATGAATCAACAATTTTATTACTTTTCACTGATCACATTCATATAAGACACTTGACACGCACGATAAAATCAGTGAAGTAAAGATAAAAGTGAAATAAATGACCCCAATCACTCAATCTTACCCTGTAATTAAAGTGAAGTGTATGACATCACTGTCTAATTTATGACTGAAAATAATATGTTATTTTCTTTGATCAATTCAGTTGGAGACGATAATTATATACCAGCCAAAAGGTTGAATGAAGTTATCCCGTGAATCAAAATAAAACAACGTAGAAATTGATGAAGGTAAAGATAATCGACAGAGTGTTTTAGCAAAATTAATTAGAGTTAATAATGTCTAAATTAAATAATAAAATTTCATTACGTATGCTCCCTAAGCTAGCATGTGCTGGACCGTTTCCAATTACCGCTTAATTACCTTACCTCTCAGATATTCCGCAGTTACTCAGCGAATGGCCGTCATATAAAATGCCGGAAAGGGAAAATGTTTGATTGGCTCTAACACCACGTACTGTACTGAAGACTTTTCTTTAGAGATTTAATTACATACTTGTACAACACTGTTTGTTACAGTCTTTGAGTCATTGGACATTTTAAAATGCCAGTCTACTTCTGTTGAATGAAGTTGGATTTTATGTTATTGCGATAAGTTGGCAAACAAGCAAACTGCCCACCTGATGGTATTTGGCTCCTGTGAGATTCTCAGAAAAACTGCAACCCCCACAAGAACCACAGTGTACGTACGAAACTGAAGCTTCTTGTGACATCAGTAATTTCACTGTCATATCTTACCCTTCAAACCGAAACACTGCTGCTTTGCGGCAGAAATGGAGATGCGCAAGCAGACGACCCTGGCACAGAGTCTTCCTCCGGTGAAATATCAATATTAGGATATTTGGTGAAATTACTAGTTAAAAGTCCATTTAAAAGATCTACTTCACAAAAGTAGGAGAGAAGTGTGAAAGAAAGCAACATAAAGTAGATACTCGTACAAGAACATGTGAAAAACATTTTTCGAAATATTTTGGTTTCTTGTTACATGATATGAAGGGTAATCGACGTCCAAAATGGGCATTTTGTAAGAGCATGGGCGTTAAAGCACACGAAGCAGAGTTAAATTAAATTCAAGTATTGAGTATTGATTTTCGAAGCGAAGAATAGCTAAACTGGCAAGAGACTGTAGTACTTATTTTACTTATTATCGAGTATATTGTCAGTAGTAAAACATAGCACAATACTAAGCTTTGAACTTTAGATAACTGATTTCATTCTAACGAAATGATTCTCGATTATTCAAGTGGGAAGTTTATCGACGATCCGACGATGTAGATAGTGGTATATTACTCGTAAATCACTCGTTTAGAGAGTGGATTCGTACTTTCTAGATTCTGGTCTAGGTGTATCTTAAATAGCAGAAATCATTTAACATTTATGCTTGTATTGTTTTATTCTAATCTGGCTTTTAGGGTTAGTAATAATATATGCATCACACTTGGACTAAAGCTCGTGTGAGTGGTTTATGGACTTTACTAAATCTAATATACTTATAAAATTCTCATGTCACGGTGTTTGTTACTGAACTCCTCCGAAGCGGTTTGACAGATTTTTATGAAATATTTTTTGTATATTTGGTAGAACTGAGATGATAAGGGTGGCCCGGCCCTCTCCAGAATTTTTTCACAATTATTACGGCGAAACGTAGCTCACGGGCACAGCTAGTATGTATAATATACATACTAGCTGTAATGGCAACATTTCACGTTTCAGCTCAGTTTTGACTGTCTGTCACATAAAGTATTATGTATGTAACATTTGATAGACAGTAAAAATTGAGCTGAAACCTGCCAAAAGTATGTTTTTCATCATCGACCGCTACTAAATCTTTCAAAATATGGTTTACTAGCTGCTTCTGTAACACCGTTTTTTCTTAAAATTTCATAAAACACTAATTTTGCAAAAACACTTTGGTTTCACTGTAGTTTTAACACAAATTTCACAACTAAAATCATAATTACAATAACTTTGTCAATTAATTTCACAATTTCAATGTCAAGTGTCAACGTCAACGTCGTTTCACGTCACGTCAGTGACATTTGCAATTATCTTTGGTCATTATTCACTTTTTGCATAAACAAAATAAATCTCGCGTTTATCCTGGCCTTATTTACAAAGATAGTTTTTTTCGCCCAAAATCCCGTGCTTCCATTTAGGTGGGTTGATTTTCTCAAAATTCGGAATTTGACATTTAGACCGTTTGTTTTGATCATTTCTATAGACATATTTTAATAAAATACACTTAAACTTATAGATCATATAATTATAGTTTCGTCGAATAGAATTTGGAAAGCATTCACAATTTGTTTATGGTTAATTTTTCATTACGTTTTGTTTTTCAACCAAACTTATAACTTTAGCTGGAAATACTTATTGCATATTGTAGAATTTCGAAAGATCCGTATGTTGACTTGACACATCTTGAAGCAAGTTAAGAGTCTTACGAGTGTTATGAAATGAATTTGGTTTTAGGAGAGGTTCCGTCGCCAATACGGCGCTTAACATTCAGCAAACGGACCTCGGCTCCATCGCTTCCACATAAACGCAAATCTGCGCGCAAGTGGAGCGTTGGTTTAGTCTATCGTCTAGGTTATGACTAGTCTGTGAGACATCGATCGAAGTAATTTGTTATTGATTTGAAGATCATAAAGTTTTTATATATTTATTTCGATATGCGAAGAAAATCCATAGGTATTTCTCCCGTTTTCCGTGTGAATTTAATTCGAAAAGCCACCCTGAATTTAACAAAGTGAGTTATTTTTGTTTTCAGCTTGAAGAGTAAAAGCTCAATCATATTTATAATCGCCGGCGCGCGATTCGGTGAATTAGTTGAATAAATAAATAATATCAATAGATAATACTCCGCCCACGCTAAGGTATCTAATTAACTTATTATATTTCATGATTTAAAACAGATTTTGTTAATTTTATTTTTATTAGTGGGTATATTGATTATTAAATCAAACATATCACCATTCCAAAATTCACCTTTTTCATCCCCTATTTCATTAAAAAAAAACCTGATAGTAAGCGGCATTTTAGTGGGATTAATGCATATATTGAGTAACACTTGTGAATTTCATGTTAAATTCTAGATTTTCACTATATTGAGTTTCACATCATACTTTGGCAAATAACTCACCAATTAAGCTGTTTTCTTTTTATTAATAGCAGTAATTATACACAAAATAGGTGCTCTCCCCTCCATATGTCCTTTTTGTTAACTAACCAATAAGACAATTTGTCAATTTATTAAAAATTATGTTTTAGAATTCATTTGCTATGTTTATTACATGAAGTTCAAATGTATTGACTGGGATTCCTTCAGAACTCAAGATCATAGGCATATTTAATTATATTTTTAACCTAACACTGTGCTATGAATCTCCAGGGCAGTTACCGGAGGCCGTAGGGCTCCGCTGCTTGACCTTACAGCTAGAAACCATAACAAACTAACCTAACACAAGGAGGAATTCTGTGGAATTATACATATATAGAGAGAATAATCTAAGGAACTGGAATATTATATCTCTGACCCGTGATCGCGGAAACTTAGCATAGAAGGTACGACCCACTAACAACCGCTCCGGGGAAGGCTACTAATTTTAAAAAAAAAAGGAAACCTATAACTATTTGTTCGTGTATTTTATTGCCCCTCATTTTGTAGTTTTGTACCCAATTTGTACCTGATTTTTACCTGCCGAGATTGATCAAACAGACCTGAACCATCCTGCCCTTGGCTTGTATTAATTAAACATTATGTTAAGTGCTTTGCATTGAGGGATTTTGTGTACTTCAGTAACATATGCATATGTGTATTATAATTATGTACCTACAACAATAAAGCTTTTCATTTTGTATCGGACTAAAGGAATAAGTTTGTTTTTTTTTCTTTCAACTAAGATTTCCCAATATTTCAACAATTCAGCAAGAAAAAGCACTACAATTTGGCGCCCGAATATACAGCAGGTTTTGTGGCATTATATGGCCCATTATTCTGGTCAAATGCTCAGATAGTGTTGATCCATCTCGGTATGTATCTTTAATAATTTTCTTTTTTTTTAACGTTGTGTGTTAGTTAAGCTAAAACTCAAAAACGGCTCGACCGATTCTTACGAAATGTTATGTGTATTTGAATAGGTCCAGGGAAGGTTTAAAAGTACAACTGGACCCAGTAGGTGGCGCTGGAATCGGACAGGAGAACATCTGCCGGTCTCACTAGTTATAAGATAAATAAGAATTCTATGCAGGTTTGGTTCAGATAGGTATAAATAAAAACAAATTTTAGTTATTTGAATGAGGTGATATATTTTAAGATTTTTTGTTCATAGTTTGAGTATATAACATAAATAATATTGTAAAATTAACTTCTCATATAGAATAGAGCGTAGTATATTTTTACAAAAATGGAACAAAGACCAATTAGTTTTAATTTACTTAACAAAGATGAACTAGAATATGAGGTGAAAATCAGGGGTTCGAAACCAGCTGACACGGTGATGGCTCTGAGAGCACAGATCCGTACTCTCAATAAAGATCTGCCTTCTGATGAAATACTGACTTGTGATCTTGATGTCAATATTGAATTAAAAGTAATTCAAAAGAAATTAGAGGATCTTGAGAAACTTATCACAAGTACTTCAAGTAAACCGTCATCACTTAAGGTGTTAAATAGAATTCAAACTCTTGCACACCACTTATTCCACAGAATTGGTCGCTTGTCTTCATCGGAGTATGATGATAATAATCTTACTTCTTTAATTACTTCTCTGAATAATAGATTAGATAGCATTCTTGTTAAAATAGATAATATTTGTCATAATTTTAAAAGTAGCTTGGCACCTGAACAACCTATTGAGCACTCCACTGCAACTACACACAATACAGCTAATGATTGCTCCGTGCATAAACTAAATTTACGCTTCAATGGCAAGACATGCATTAAAGCCTTCTTACAACGCCTCGAAGAGTTATGCTTGTCTCGTGGCCTTGCAGATTCAAAGCTTTTCTGTTCTGCGGCTGAACTTTTCACTGATGAAGCGCTATGCTGGTATCGAGGAGTAAAGTCAGACGTTCACAATTGGACTGAGCTGAAGACCTTGCTTCTCGATGAATATTTACCATCTGATTATGACCATAGGTTGATGCAGGAAATTAGAAGTCGTACTCAGGGCCCCGATGAAAGCATTGTGAATTATCTCAGTATAATGCAAAATTATTTTACTCGATTATCGAAACCAATCTCTGATGAGGACAAATTGAACATAGTGATGTTTAACATTAGACCATTTTATACTACTCAGCTTGCCCTAGCCCCAGTGGAATCTTGGACTGATTTAAAGAAAAAATGTAGGTTATTAGAAGGTGCAAAGGAGCGATCGGTGCATTTCAGTGAACCTCCTAGGGTCACCACTTCTTCTCTGGCTCCCGATTTGTGTTACAAAAATACTAGTGGTAATAGTGGTAGCAAGGCTCCACCAAAAGTCTCTTCAATTCAGCCAGTGAATAATACACAAAATAATCTTTTTTGTGTCCGCTGTCGGAAAAATGGCCACAGCCTGAGGTATTGCAAGGCGCCTTGGGTACTTATTTGTTATCGTTGTGGAGAAAAGGGCTTCAATGCAAATAATTGTCCAAAGTGCACTTCTTCAAAACCTTCAACCGCAGAGATTCCAAAAAACGCCAAGCAGTGAACCGATGGCATAAAACAGTATATTTTTATAATAAACATTGTAATTCTGAACAATCAAGGCAGAAATACAATAAATTCTATAATAATGTAAATAAAGCTAGTAACATACATATGCATAAAGGTAAGGTTACATCGGTTCACGCTACTACTAACGCCACCTATAATGATACCAGAGCTTATCTGAAGATTAATATTTTTGGCTTGGAATTCAGAGGATTACTGGATTCAGGATCACAGATCTCCATTGTGGGAGGGCAAGCATACAAATATTTTAAAGATTTCGCTACTTTACATAAGTCTGAGGACTTAGACTTTATAAAAACTGCAAATGGTTCTACTTCACGAGTAACTGGGTATTTATTTTTACCAGTATCGATAGAGAATAAAACTCGTGTTATTAAATTTTACGTCGTCCCTGGAGTTGCTACAGAGTTGTTATTTGGCTTAAATTTCTGGAAGGAATTTAATATTGCGCCAGATATTTTATCATTGTTAGAAGATAGCGGACATTTATATAAAAATAATAATCAGGTGTACACAGTTATGTCAGGCAGCCGTGCTTTACATGATTTTGAAACTTTATCTAAGCTTGAGCGTAGGCTGGTCAATGACGTCATAAAGCAATTTGATGACATTTCCGCAGAAAAGAAAGGCCTAGGTAGGACACACTTAGTGAGTCATAAAATTGATACCGGTGACCACCCACCTATTAAACAACGGTATTATGTAGTCTCACCCGCTAAACTGGCAGAATTAAATAAACACCTAGACCAAATGCTGAAGGATGATGTTGTGGAGCCTAGCGGAAGTGCATGGAACAACCCCGTTACTTTAGCGGTTAAATCAGATGGGTCATCACGTTTCTGCTTGGACAGCCGAAAACTTAACGCCATATCAAAGCATGACGCTTACCCTATGCCTTATATTAGCCATATTCTGGACCAGCTCAAAAACGCTAAGTACTTATCTTCTATTGACCTTAAGTCTTCATATTACCAAGTTCCTTTGGACTCTATTGAGTCCAGAGAGAAAACTGCTTTTACTATTCCCTGCAGAGGCTTGTTTCACTTTAAGGTCATGTGCTTTGGACTTACTGCAGCTCCAGCTACGCAGCAGCGGTTGATGGACCGCCTCTTTGGGCCCGAGTTTGACAATAAGGTGTTCGTATATGTTGATGATTTAATTTTACTTACTCCTGAAGGCCCAACGGCCTTCCAGGATCACCTCCAGCTCCTACGTAGGGTAAAGGAGAGACTTAAACTAGCCAACCTTACTGTCAACATGGGTAAATGCCAGTTCTTCAGGAGACAGCTGAAATTCTTGGGTCATGTGGTTGACGAATATGGTCTGCGCACGGATCCTGACAAAATTAAGGCTATAGTAGACTTTCCTATTCCCACCTGCAGGAAAGACGTCAAACGTTTCTTGGGAACTGCATCTTATTATAGGCGTTTCATAAAAAATTTTAGTCATAGAGCTGGTCCCCTTAATGCTCTTACTTCTACCCGTAAGAGCGCGCCCCCTTTCAAATGGACGACCGAGGCAGACGAGGCGTTCAACGACCTAAAACTCGCACTGTCTACTTCTCCGGTTCTGGTATGTCCTGACTTCTCGAAAGATTTTGCTGTCCACTGTGACGCTTCTGATTTCGGGTTAGGAGGTACCTTAACCCAGGTTGTAGATGGACAAGAACATCCTGTTGCGTACTGTAGCCGTTCACTAACACCCGCTGAACGTAACTATTCCGCTACAGAGCGAGAGGCATTGGCCGTGGTACATGTCGTTGAACACTTCCGCCCTTACCTTGAAGGTGGTCGACAATTTAAAATTATTACCGACCATGCTAGTCTAAAGTGGTTTTTAAACCTTAAGAATCCGACAGGACGACTAGCGCGTTGGGGGTGTAGGCTATCGCCTTATAATTTCATTATTGAGCATCGTAGTGGATCTCAAAACGTCGTACCGGATGCACTATCACGTTCTGTACCAGTGGCAGCCGTAGACGCATTTACTTCCAGCGATGCTTGGTATAACAATATATTAAAACGTTGCACGGATAGGCCGCGCGCGTGTCCCAATTTTCAAATTATTGATGGTAGGCTTTTTAGATTTACAAAAAGCACTAACAAACTCTGTGGTGACTACCAGTGGAAAGAGGTTGTACCAAAGGAGCTTAGGGAGGATATTATTAAAAGTAACCATTCTGAACCAATTGCTGCGCACTTAGGCGTTGCAAAAACTTATAAAAGATTAAAATTACGGTATTTTTGGCCCGGTATGCATAAAGATACCGAGGAATTCATTAAAAATTGTGCCACTTGCAACTCATATAAACATAGCTCACTAGCGCCAGCTGGCTTTATGGGGGAACCCAAAGTTTGCTGTCGACCATTCCAGTGCATCAGCATTGATCTGGTTGGTCCACTGCCGATGTCTCGACAGCAAAATACATTTTTACTAGTAGTTGTGTGTTGTTTTACAAAATATTGTTTATTATTTCCTTTACGGCGTGCAACGGGCAAAGTTATAGCGCAAAGGTTAGAAGACCATGTATTTCTGGTTCACGGAATACCACAGACGGTGATGTCTGATAATGGCTCGCAATTTATAAGTCATGAGGTTCAGGCATTATATGAAAAATACAATATTCCGCAAGTACATTTGGGTCCAGTATATTGTCCGCAAGTTAATACGGTGGAACGTTATAACCGCACAATAATCACTGCAGTTTCCTCGTTTGTTGAGAACGATCATAGAACGTGGGATATTAACATACATAAAATACAATTTGCCATGAACACTTCAGTAAATGAGTCTACTTCTTATACTCCTTTCATGCTAGTACACGGTAGGGAAGCTGTCACTGATGGTAGTATTTACCGTGATTTTGTAGATCTCCAAGAGTTGGTGGTGGTACCACGCGATACTCATGCGTCTAATATTGGCCACCTCGGTGACATTTTCATCAAAGTCCGAGAGTCATTGCGTAAGGCCCATGAAAGGAATATAAAATACTATAACAACAAACGCAGAGATATCTCTTTTAATGTTGGTGATTTTGTGTGGAAGCGTACGTACAAGCAGAGTTCTGCTAATAAATATTTTACTGCTAAACTTGCCCCTAAATATGAACGTTGTAAAATTATACGTAAACTTTCTCGCCTCGTCTATGAGCTCGAAGACGAGAACGGAAAATACATAGGAAAGTGGCACATAAAAGATTTTAAAAATTTAGACACGTCGAGTGACTAAACTCCATGATTCCATTACCTACTTATATATATTCTATTTTTATAAGCATTTAACATTTATGCACCGCGGGTGCGGCGGTCACAGAATACCCACCCCGCCATTCTTCCTGGCGTCTCGTAGAACCCGAGTGTAGGATAACGCGCCATATAACATCTGGCGGCGTTTTTGCATGTGTCTGTTCCTGTCGTTTTTTATTGATTTGCCTTGATACTTAAGTTTCCATATACCTAACATCTTCAAAATTGATATTACCATTACATAAGTACATAAAGATCTAAAACACAAATATTATACGTGTCTTAGTTCATACCATTATAAATATATTATTACTACCATTATATAAAATGGATATTACTTCTTTAGTATCTGATACCAGAATTAAGGAACAAGTATGTACTTATTATAACTGTTATGTGTTTAGATAGATGCATTTAGCACAAGATCACAAATATAAACGTGTCTTGTTCATTATTTTTATATGTATTCTACTCTAATCAACAAAATTAATTTTGAATTCCTCACAGGAGCGGTTTGCAACTCTAGAAATAAGCCTTTGCTATATTCTTATAATGGAGGAAGTTACATCTAGCTGGAAACGTAGGAAAATCAATATCGACGATCGGGGGCAACGACACCATGCAACTCATTTTTTTATTATTTCCTTTTTATTGTTTTTTTTTCTACTTATTATTTGACGATTAGAGTCAAAATGTCTGTAATAATGACATCTACCGGTGGTTGTTGACATTACTTGCTATACACTGTTAGTGTCAAGATATACTTATTTAACAACGCCATCTCGGCGTCAGTCCTGACACTACAGTTTTTTTTTATTACTTTCTTATATTTGATGGGCATAGGATATAATGCTTTTTGCCTATTTATCACAGCCATATAGGTGCTAGCAGAAGTGGTTTCGCTAGATTTTGCCACCTTATTGGTGAATATTTTTTTTTTAACCATGTAGGTGCTAGCAGCAGTAGTTTCGCGCTAGATTTTGTCACCTTATTGGTGAATGTGGTTTTTTTTATTACAATCTTTAACATACCATATTAATGGATTTACGTAGATTTAAGGTACATGCATGTTAAATATTCTTTATTTACACACGTTTATATTTAAAGCTTTATTTTTTATCTTATACAAATAAATAAACTTATATATATAAAAAAAAAAAAACGTTAGGCGTAATTGGGTACAGAGTTTATCACGAATGAATAGTTTTTAATTGATTCTAATTATGATAATTTTGTTTGGTTGGTTAGGAGGTTTTGAGGCTGACGAGGCGTCAGACGAATTCCCTACGTGAATTCTATCGTGGTTGGGGGGATACTGTAACACCGTTTTTTCTTAAAATTTCATAAAACACTAATTTTGCAAAAACACTTTGGTTTCACTGTAGTTTTAACACAAATTTCACAACTAAAATCATAATTACAATAACTTTGTCAATTAATTTCACAATTTCAATGTCAAGTGTCAACGTCAACGTCGTTTCACGTCACGTCAGTGACATTTGCAATTATCTTTGGTCATTATTCACTTTTTGCATAAACAAAATAAATCTCGCGTTTATCCTGGCCTTATTTACAAAGATAGTTTTTTTTCGCCCAAAATCCCGTGCTTCCATTTAGGTGGGTTGATTTTCTCAAAATTCGGAATTTGACATTTAGACCGTTTGTTTTGATCATTTCTATAGACATATTTTAATAAAATACACTTAAACTTATAGATCATATAATTATAGTTTCGTCGAATAGAATTTGGAAAGCATTCACAATTTGTTTATGGTTAATTTTTCATTACGTTTTGTTTTTCAACCAAACTTATAACTTTAGCTGGAAATACTTATTGCATATTGTAGAATTTCGAAAGATCCGTATGTTGACTTGACACATCTTGAAGCAAGTTAAGAGTCTTACGAGTGTTATGAAATGAATTTGGTTTTAGGAGAGGTTCCGTCGCCAATACGGCGCTTAACATTCAGCAAACGGACCTCGGCTCCATCGCTTCCACATAAACGCAAATCTGCGCGCAAGTGGAGCGTTGGTTTAGTCTATCGTCTAGGTTATGACTAGTCTGTGAGACATCGATCGAAGTAATTTGTTATTGATTTGAAGATCATAAAGTTTTTATATATTTATTTCGATATGCGAAGAAAATCCATAGGTATTTCTCCCGTTTTCCGTGTGAATTTAATTCGAAAAGCCACCCTGAATTTAACAAAGTGAGTTATTTTTGTTTTCAGCTTGAAGAGTAAAAGCTCAATCATATTTATAATCGCCGGCGCGCGATTCGGTGAATTAGTTGAATAAATAAATAATATCAATAGATAATACTCCGCCCACGCTAAGGTATCTAATTAACTTATTATATTTCATGATTTAAAACAGATTTTGTTAATTTTATTTTTATTAGTGGGTATATTGATTATTAAATCAAACATATCACCATTCCAAAATTCACCTTTTTCATCCCCTATTTCATTAAAAAAAAACCTGATAGTAAGCGGCATTTTAGTGGGATTAATGCATATATTGAGTAACACTTGTGAATTTCATGTTAAATTCTAGATTTTCACTATATTGAGTTTCACATCATACTTTGGCAAATAACTCACCAATTAAGCTGTTTTCTTTTTATTAATAGCAGTAATTATACACAAAATAGGTGCTCTCCCCTCCATATGTCCTTTTTGTTAACTAACCAATAAGACAATTTGTCAATTTATTAAAAATTATGTTTTAGAATTCATTTGCTATGTTTATTACATGAAGTTCAAATGTATTGACTGGGATTCCTTCAGAACTCAAGATCATAGGCATATTTAATTATATTTTTAACCTAACACTGTGCTATGAATCTCCAGGGCAGTTACCGGAGGCCGTAGGGCTCCGCTGCTTGACCTTACAGCTAGAAACCATAACAAACTAACCTAACACAAGGAGGAATTCTGTGGAATTATACATATATAGAGAGAATAATCTAAGGAACTGGAATATTATATCTCTGACCCGTGATCGCGGAAACTTAGCATAGAAGGTACGACCCACTAACAACCGCTCCGGGGAAGGCTACTAATTTAAAAAAAAAAGGAAACCTATAACTATTTGTTCGTGTATTTTATTGCCCCTCATTTTGTAGTTTTGTACCCAATTTGTACCTGATTTTTACCTGCCGAGATTGATCAAACAGACCTGAACCATCCTGCCCTTGGCTTGTATTAATTAAACATTATGTTAAGTGCTTTGCATTGAGGGATTTTGTGTACTTCAGTAACATATGCATATGTGTATTATAATTATGTACCTACAACAATAAAGCTTTTCATTTTGTATCGGACTAAAGGAATAAGTTTGTTTTTTTTTCTTTCAACTAAGATTTCCCAATATTTCAACAATTCAGCAAGAAAAAGCACTACACTTCCCATCACTTCGTCTGCGTAGAACTCAGGGACTCTACCATAATCCCTTATAGCAACGTTAAAACAATATTGAATCAGAGACACCGCTCTTGCTGCGTATCGCGACACCTTGCTCTCGGGGCGGTTTTAATAATGTTTTGAGTGATCATAGTTAGGGGGCTACTATATCACGAGTTTAGGTATATCATGCATTCCCTCATTCGACTTGGGATAAAAAAAAGCCTCTGTACTTCTTCAGGCCTTAAGCTATCTCTTTACCAAATTTATTAAAATTGTGTTAGGCGTTAAAACTAAATGATAGACAGACATCGGAAAAGATAATTCTTTCGAAATAATATTAATGCAGCGAAGTAACGCAGCCAGCGTTCTTGGCTCCATGTCGCTTGATACAGGGATGGCATTTAGTCTATTTTAATTAAGTTTTGTTTCTAGCATTAGTTTTATTTTTTAATTAAGTTTAATATTTAGTTTTACTTTTATTTTAATTTTAATATTCTTACAAAAAACGCATTAACTTTCTTTTTACAACTTTTGAGAAAAACGCGTTTAGGGTTTTTTTTACTTGTATCTCCGAAACTAAGCTAGCTATTGATGTAAAAATTGGACTAGGAGTAGCAGCAGAGTGTAAGGTACATTCTCCTTTTTATTTTAGTTACTACAATATTTATAACTAAAAGAAGTACTTATTCTTAGCATTTTATTTTGGTTTTATTCTATTCAAGCTGTTCATAAACGCATCAACTATACTAAATAATGCAATTATGCTTTGGAAATCATTTAATGGACTTTTCAATAGAATGTTTTCGCCAATTTTATTTCAGTTTAACCCCACAAGTCTACGCTTTCACTGTTACTTTTACTATAGCGACACAGTTCCAAGGAGTACCCTTTCAAATCTCCGATAGTATCGGGATCTTTGGTGTCGATATCTCGAACAAAGTCAGGTTCGGGAGTCATGTGAAAGGCAAAGCTAAAGTAGCTAGCAAAAAGCTGGGTATCCTGAACAGAGCAAAGCGATAGTCCACGGCACATCAATGTCTTGTGCTATACAACACTCAAGTTCGCTTGCATGTGGAATACTTCTCATGTTACTGGGCAAGAGCTCCAAAATACAAACTAGAACCATTTGATTCCCTGCAAAGACTGGCTACTCGAATCATCGGTGATCCTGCTATGTGGAACTGTGTCTTCTATCAACTTTTCAACTGTGAGTGCTAAAATTCTTTGTCTTGGTACCAATGTCATATTTTTATCATCGTACCACTCGACACCTCAGTTTATCCCTATTACCTAGCACGGTTGAATTTAAGCCTCATTCTTACTATTGTGTTTCCCGGGCGCTATAATGAATCCATCCTCAAGCGAGGTGTAGGGAGGTATAACACTCAAAATAGGCAGCAGTTTAGCTATGTCCCAGTTATTGGCAAAGTCCATGGGCGGCGGTTACCACCAACATTACTGGTGGTCTTGTCTTCTCGTCTGCATTTTACAGCAATAAAAATGTTACATGGTGCGCACACGTTTGACTCATGACATGAAAAGTGTGAAGTGTGAATTTTATTATTATTAACATTTAAGAACAAAAACTGATTGTAACTAATAGAGTGAATTAAAATAAAAATTCGCAAAAAATCTTACATAATGCGTTCTTCCTAAGCGCGTCAGTATTGTATCTCTGCATATGAATGAATAATAATACAATATTAATAGGGCAGGGGTAAAATAGAATCACCTGTAGACAAGACCGCGTATGTCGGAGAAGCAGGTAATTAAACAGGAATTGCGTTTTCTCGGCCTCGTCATGCATTTGTGACAATAAACATTGTTTGCTTTATTAGTAATCGTTGCCGTCCTGTCGCTAAGGCAATATTTAGCAGCCTTGATAAACGCAATGATAAGAGAATCGATTTTGTAGCGTGAATGTGTAGGACCCGTATGGATTTGTATCGACAATGCATTATTTCTTTTATACAATTTACACTTACTTGTGTAACCCACTTTACCTTTATTTGAATATGTACTAGCTGACCGTATGGAACTTTGTTTTCCATTATAACAAATTTTCCCGTCAGATTTTTCCCGTAGGAAAATTACTCTATGTCCTTCCCCTAGTCTCGAAATATCCCTATACCAACTTTCATCAAAATCAATTTTTTTAAAATTTTTTATGATTTTCCCAGGAGCTTTGTGCATTAATGATTTTCCGAATTCTATAAGTAGTATTAAAACTTCGTAACGTGACGTGACCCATCATGACCTACCATGATATCTATAATTTTCAGCTCGTGGCTTCGCCCGCTTTATTATTATTTTCCCGTCAGATTTTTCCCACTTTGAACCAATTCTATGTTCAAATGATTTAAACTTAGATTTAGACTTCGAGTTCCGGTTTCAATTTCCCGCAAATGAGAAATATTGATTCGGTTTTATTTTGCTTGCCACCTGCTGTTGTGTAAGTTTATTTTTCACAAAATGATGGCTAAGATAGTTAGATACTGTTGTTAAGGAAATTAATCACAGATTAAATTATCATTTTTTGATGTGAATTAGTGAC
This sequence comes from Schoenobius gigantellus, assembly GCA_963935595.1. Taxonomy (NCBI): domain Eukaryota; kingdom Metazoa; phylum Arthropoda; class Insecta; order Lepidoptera; family Crambidae; genus Schoenobius; species Schoenobius gigantellus. The sequence continues at coordinate 5,268,432 of OZ012549.1, forward strand.
TTATTATACAATCATAAAGTCTCGAAATCAAACAAGTTGTTACTAGGTGGCCAAACGATGATATCGGTATTATCAGTAACTAAGGCAGTAAATTTTTACTACAAGATAGTTTATATCCATAAAATATAAGTATTTAAGCAGCTGCTGCAATTCGTTCATTTATATTTAGATTGTGTGTGCAAATGTAAACCGGTAATGAAACCAAGAATGTACTTGAAGACAGTTATTTTTACGATTTTCAGTATTTGGTTCTATGTTTCATCATGTTGAAAAAAGCGATAACATTAAAGTTTGCAAATTAAATAAAACACTACTGATACATTGATTTACTAACCAAACGTTTGGTAGTAAATCAATGTACTGATACTTATCATCACATTCTAAAAAGTAACTGAAATTCTTCTTAATTGCAATCGAGTAAGTGTAGCCCAGTGTAGGTAATGACGTCTTTTATATTAAATCGTGTATATCTTTGACATTTTAATTAGAATACAGACACAGAAGTACTGGAATGCAGAATTTTATAGCCTTCCAAATCTATAAATTATAAGCTCGATCGACTATGATCTTATCAAATATTTGCTTGATATTAGTACCTATCAAAAAGCTCCAGATGTTTTCGACAAACGACACAGATTATTGACGTGGGCACAGTGACATAGAAACCCACAGACGAACGTGTTTTGATAACATTTCCAGGTAAAGTGGCCAAGTTGTTTAAGAATCAACTCAAATATTATGCTCGGGCGCTTTGGTGTCCATATTCGGCGAGCGTGGGCGAATTCGACAAATTTTGGTAATTTATATCGTGGTACTTATGCGAGGATTAGCTAATTTGCATAAGGTAATCTGAATTGACCGGATGATAATACATAAAGTTAAAAAAAACGTAACGCGAAATGGATAGGGTGTAATGGTTTTTAGGTGTGTAAAATAGGATGAAATAGGAAGACATCTAAAAACCTACTTAGGGAAATTATAAGTTAATAGGAGAGGAATTATTATAGTGTCTCAGATCAAATAGTTAAATCTTTTGATAAATCGATAGAAATATAAAAAAAATGAATGGTAGCATGTTCATATTATGATGCTTACGATAATTTACGCTCTACAACATTTCACGACCCAAAGAATATGTAAACATTAGCCTTTGCGTAAAATTAGTAATATAAACCATACATACAATATATTTTATATTTGACATAAATCACGAGTCTTTATTGTCTACACAACGTTAATTAGTCATTCTTTGAGTGTTGACGATATTATAATCTGATGTAACATTTAAAAGAAAACACAATACATAAGTGAAAATCACTGTTATGTGTCAGAAGTTTGAATATGTATATTTTAATTATTTTGAGTCAAAATTGAAAAGTTAGCTTTTCGATAAAATTTAAGGATTTAAAAGGCAATTAATTATCAATTAGTCAATAAATAGTGTTGGAGATCTGAGGGGTGAGAAGAGGTGTACGGGGGTGTTGTGCAAAATTGAAACTGCTATTGACTTACTTAGTTTATGAGTTTTATTTTATTTTATTTTGGGGGCTTACAGTACAAAAAAATACTTAACACATATATAACAAGAAACTGATAACAAACCTCCACATACCTAGTATACTTTTTTTTATTATTAATGCCAATATAGGGTTACATTTGAAATATATATATATATATTTCTCGCCAAACTTCACGTTTGTGGGCGAGATGCGCTCTTTTCTTCACATAAATATAACCTAATATCGAACTATACATTTAGAAATGTAGATCATATAAATATCGACAATCTATTCAGGTACCTAATGAGTAAGTGAATGACAACGAATGTAATTTAGACAAACATAAAATATGCAGAACATCAACTAACCTACCAAATCGAGCAAAGCAGCTCATAACTTTGTTTTTAGCACCATTTTCGTAAGTTTTGGAGTTTGTCTTAGTAATTCAAACTTATTATAAATTTGAGGCACTAAGTATTTGGGTAGTCTTTGTCCATAATAATTTTTTGCACCTGGTTGTATTAACTTCTTTTCCCTTACAGTTTTAGTATTGTACTTATTGTTTACTATGTTTTTAAATTCTTCACTAAAATAATATTCTAATCCTATTAAATATTTGACTTTATAATCTATTGGTAAAACTTTACAGATGCTAAACAGTTTGTCATAATACTTGTTACACATATCTTTTACATTTTTACTCACCAAATACTTAAGTAACCTTTTCTGGATGTTTTTGATACTCTGCAAATATGTGTCAAATGTTCGACCGTATACAATCAAACCGTAACTTACAATTGAATCTGCAAGTGCGTGATATATTACACACATAGTTTTCCTGTTTAATATCTTTTTTAGCTGAAATAATTCTCCTAATGTTGATCTTAGCCTATTACAGACATCATTTACGTGAAGTTTCCAATTAAAATGTGTATCTATTTTTAAACCCAAATACTTAAAATCCTTAACACACTCAATTTTACAACATATACAATTATATTTATTATTATGTAGACACTTGTACGAATGACCAACAATTGCATAATTTTCAATTTGCTCCCCCCCAGCGACGCGATTGTGTGGCGAATATATATGCATGCACTTCGTCTTATTAATTAATGTTGAGAATAATTCCGTTGTCGTGGGCCGATTTGGTTAGTTGTTCAAAGTCATCTTGCACATGTTTTTGTACCTCAGAAATGTTCCTTGACGCGGAGACGATGCACATGTCATCGGCATACATATATACTCGGCACACCCATCACGCCGTTCACGCACGTGCGTATTTTTCGTTCGCTGAGGTAATTCTTAAACCAATCGTTGGTCGGGCCACGTATTCCACACTCATCCATCGCCTTCAGCAACATGTTGTGATCGAGGGTATCAAATGCCTTCTTATAGTTGATAAACAGGGCTATAAACTGCTTACTGTCGGATACGTCTACCGGATATGATGACATCAATTCTAATATCATTAAGAAAAGAAGTAAATATATTGCCCCACCCCTTGCCCATATAATAAATCTTTCTCTCACTCAAGGTACATTTCCTTCAGAATTAAAAAAATCGATAATCAGACCGTTACATAAAAAAGGTCCTTATGATGACCCTGGTAACTATAGACCCATTGCACTTCTACCCGTGCTTTCAAAAGTTTTTGAAAAAGTGATGTACGAAAAAATATATTCATTCATTACAACTCAGGGCCTCTTCAGGGAAGAACAATTTGGTTTCCGTCATAATAGATCTACCACACTAGCTTGTTTTCACCTTCTTAAAGAGATAGCACAAAACTACAGTAACCATATGTATACTTTGGCTGTATTTTTGGATATGAGCAAAGCATTTGACTTTGTCTCCCATAAACTGCTTCTTACTAAATTAGAAAAACTGGGTATTAGAGGAACAGCCTTAGCATGGATTGAAAGTTTCCTATCAGATCGCCAACAACGTACTGATATTTCTAAAACCATTGGAAATCTAAGGAAAACATACTTTTTTAACTATGACAACAATAGATGTGGAGTTCCGCAGGGTAGCGTACTAGCTCCGCTTCTATTTAACCTATTCATAAATGACTTGCCAAGTACTATCGATGAAAAATGCATATTATTTGCAGACGACACTACGATCGTCGTGAAATCTCAAAATAAAAATGAATTAGTAAACATAACAAATAGAAACCTAAACAAAATTGCTGAATGGATGACACAAAATAATTTAAAAATCAACATTGATAAAACAAAATACATTTTATTCAAAACAAAAAATGACGATATCCTTAATAATGACATAATTTTTAACAATAGTGCAATAGAAAATGTTAGCGACATAAAATTTTTGGGCATAACAATTGACGAACTATGTAACTGGAAAACACACATTAATATACTAGTGAGTAAGCTTGATAGATTCGTATATGCACTAAACAGAATAAGACAAATAGCTTCTAAAGAGAGAGCTCTTATTGCTTACCATGGATATGTAGCATCACTATTGAGATATGGTCTTATACTATGGGGAAATTCTGTTGATATGTCACGAGCATTTAAAATTCAAAAAAATGTATCAGATCCATCTGTGGTGCAGACTATCTAGATAGCTGTAGGCCTCTATTTAAGATGTTAAATATTCTACCACTACCATGTCTATACATTTTTCAAATTTCTCTATTTGTCAAACAACATGAACATTTATTTAAAAAAAATAAAGACTTCACCTATAGAGGTAGAAAGGGTGACAAACTATATGTCCCATATCAACGACTAACTTTATGCTCAAAAAATACCTACTCCATGGCTATAAGAGTTTTTAACAAATTACCCGATCGTATTACATGTACCAATACTAACGAATTTAAAAATAAATTATTCAATTATTTACTTAACAAAATGTATTACTCAGTTGACGAATATATAAAGGATAAGATTATTTGAAATAAATGACATATATGTGTAAATGTAATCATTGTATAATACTTAATATCTGATCTCGTGATTTAATTTTTGAATTTATTACTATTGACTTGTTCGAATTGCTTGACATTGTTATTGTATTGTTGTTTTAAATTGTATTCATTATTGACATCATTTCACGTGACATTTATACATAAATTTTGAACTAGTTATATCACTATGATCAACCATTGACATTTAAGAATCCCTTGACTTTATAATTATGATAATCTGTACGTCATCTATCGTGTAAAATTGTAACGAAATTATACTGTATAATCTGTTTTACTGGGTGTCACTTTGAGAAATTGTATCATTTTGAGAAACTTAAATTAACTTAAATATATTTGCACATCGAACTATCGATAGGATATGACGGAAAACTGAACATAACACCTTGTAAAACCATATTCCAGCAAATAAACGATTTGATTTTGATTTGATTTGATTTACCGGAGTCCAGGCACTCATTGACATAGTCAGCGAAACTAGTGAGAGCTGAGCTAGTGCTGCGCCCTCTCCTAAAACCGTGTTGGCTATTACTCAAGATATTATATTTTTCTAAAAAAGTGCTAATCTGGTCCATAACACATTTTTCAACTATTTTATTTACCACTGATAATATTGCTATTGGCCTATAGTTTACGTACTCTAAGTGACTGCCAGATTTGTAAATAGGGCGTATAATAGCATGTTTTAATTGTTCAGGATTAAGTTAGGCACAAGTTAACGAAGTTAGCTAAAACTGGACTTATTTTGCTACATTTTTTTTTTTTTTTTTTATGTAAGGCCCGGCAAATGACCTCCTCCCGCCTGATGTTAAGCGGTGAAGTATTTAATATCCCTAGCCCTAATTCCATCGGAACCTGGCGCCTTATCGCTCGATAAATGATCTATAACTTGCTTAACGTCACCGGATATTACCTTTTTAAATCTAAAACTAACATTACTAGGAGTTACATAACAATCTCTATTAAGCAGTTTAACATTACAATCATGTTTAATATGTTGTATTTCCTGAGTACTTAAATGTTTTTGAAAAATTTGTACATATTTGACTAATATTTTCTATTTCACCTAAATAATTTAAAATAACATTATCTAATCTATTTTTTGTTCTCCCCAGCCATGAATTTATACTTACCCATATTTTTCTAAAATCAATTACCTTTATTTTATTTTAAATAAAATTCTTAAGGGTTCCTAATTATACCTCATAACTTCACCGGACTCAAGCCTCACCCTGCACCCTGCTGATCAAAGGATGAGGTCCTGGCGCTCCTCACCAACCCGCACTGGACTCACGCGAATCATCAAATCCTCCCTTATTGGAAAAGCGTATAGCCTAGTGTGGGCGTGGCTGATATGGTGATGATGACGACTCCGATACAACTCAATATTATATTACTTTTATTCTATATAAATATATTCATGGCTTGGTCAATATTAGCTTTATTGACCAACATTATTAAATATGTCTGAAAATATTTAAATAAGATTTCAATTCGTTTCAAAGCAGAAGCAACATGACGGTACACATAGATATAATACTTTTATCAGATAAAGTGTAATCATATAGTATTTGACACAAACAGGAAGATAATTGTACTGCAGGTGAAAATGTAGGTTATTCAATAATGCAAAACATATATATTGATGCATACTAATAGACAATAGACAGTGCTCCCTTAGTTCTGCAGCCTACGCTGTATGGAAAATACGTCAGCTGATCGATGTTGATACAGCAAGACTTGTATACTTTGCTTATTTTCATAGTGTAATGTCGTATAGCTTGTTGCTGTGGGGAAATGCTGCCTACATTCAGACTATTTTTGTGCTGCAGAAGAGGGCTATTCGAGCAATTTATAATCTTAAAATGAGAGACTCTTTGAGAGAAAAATTTAAAGAAATTGGTATTATGACTGTTGTGTCGCAATATATTTACGAGAATATATTATATGTCCATAAAAATATACATTTGTTTTGTAAAAACAGTGATATTCATTCAGTAAATACTAGACAAAAGAATATGTTAGCATTACCTAATACTAGACTTAAAAAAATAAAAACTCTTTTAGAGGCTTTTGTGTACGTTTCTACAACAAACTCCCAACCAATATTAAAGAACTTAGCTTAAATAAATTTAAGACTGCAGTCAGGAAAGTACTTATGAAAAAAGCATATTATAAAGTGACTATATGACAGATAAAACTGCTTGGGATTGACAAAAAATGTATCAATTTGACGTTCATTAAGTACACTTTGTGATTGTTGGATGTATGTATTTGAGTAACTGTTCCAATCACTCCGACAGGCATTTGTGTATATATTTTAATAAAACCAAAGTTATGTTTGTGAAATAATATATAATTGTAATGTTGGCAATTTAAAAGAGGAGACAAAAAAAATAGACCTTCCGAGTTTCTTGCCTGTTCTTCTCGAGAAGGCTCTCCCAATTTCCGAACAGGTGTAGAGTCAACTTTTTTTTTCATTTTACTTGTATTTGCATACATCAGGATGGTTGAGATGTATGTACATATAAGGTTTAATAATACATAGCTTATCTTGACTTGTTGCATTTTTTAAATTAATTTATTGATTAAATAGAGTTTTGTAATTTGTTGACGTCAATAAGTGCCTGTAAAGGTCTATGTTGAATAAAGATTTTTGAGTTTGAGTTGAGTTTGAGTTTGAGTTGAGACAAAGGAATCGAAAATGAAATCAGAACGTATCGAAATTTTTCGTAACATTTTAGTTGTTGAGTTAGTTGAGGATTTTGAAATTACGTGTCATAACAACTTTTTAGTTATATGAGTATATTGTAAATTTATATTTGTTCGCCTTTTATACAAGAATAATTCTTTGTCCCTCAAAATAATAGGTGACCCAATTAAAGTTTTAACATTTGTTTGATAAAAAGCTACTGTTATATCTTCTTCCAGAGATACTCTTATACTTGTAGCGGGCCTTTATCCTATCCAATTGAGAGAGACGATAGGGCCGAGGGAGGAAGCGAGCTTCATCGAACACCTCAACAACTGAAGAGCAGGCTATCTTACCTCTAATTGACGGAACACTACAATGCATTCTTATCATGGCAACAAACATAGGTAAGATGGTGGTAGCTAGCCAGGCGGGCTTAGAAGGCCTACCATGGAGTAGAAAATTTCTGTCCCCATGAGGAATTGAACCGTCTACCTCCCGATCAACACCCGGTGGTCGTATAACCACTAGACTAAGGATGCGGTTTGAATGTAGCAGCTCCAATATGTTTTGTGTTAATATTGCATTTCGGTAGCGCAAGATGGCTTCGTATTATCGAATCAATATCGAGGGCAATGATTACAATGACAGACGGATTAGTTTCACGTAAAACATTTTCGGCATTAGGTTTAGATCAACGACCGATAAGCGTCATAGTTGCAAATGATAATGCGTCGATAACAGAATTCAGTTCGCGGAATTATCGTAAGTGTGGTCGATAAGTGCCGTAATACACATTCGGGGTAATTACTTCAATCCGTTGTTGCTCTCATAAATCTATACAAATTCTCAAGTAATAAATTTTGGCTTAGGTCATTTAAGTCATTCAGGCCTAATGATCTAACTATCTGAGAAGTTTGATATTGTAGTACACTCGTATAACATTTTTTCATAATGCATTCTTGGGAATCAAAAGTAGGTATTATTGTCGGAAAAAGAGAAAACAATTTTTTTACGAACACACTATGAATGTAATAATCATTGCAAACTTAACAATGATCGGCGAGTCACGATATCTAATGGAATGCAATTAATCAGTCTGTAGATGTGAAAATTAGCTAAAACTGTTATTTGGCTTGGAATCTTTTGGGATCTTTTAGAATCTCACATGCTAGCAGATGTGGGTTGGAGTGTGTTAATGACTGCTAATATTTAACAGCTACTGTGGACCTAAAAAGACCGCATCGCAGAATCATAATACGAATCATATTATGATTGGAGTATGAAGAATGGAGTGCAACTCATCATGAGTAAATTCTATTTGACAGCTTTGTACTAGTATGAATATTCGTAAAATGGTCCCAATTGACACTTTAGCAATGCCTAATTTGTGGACCATTTTAAGAATATCAGGAAAAAGCTGTTAAATAGAATAATTGCTTATGATTAATTGCACTCCATTCATAATATGATTCGCATTATATGATTCTGCGATGCGGCCCTTTTTGGTCCCCAGGTCGCTGAAGACAATAGTGCCATTAAAATCGTTTGATCGGAAAGCTTTGAGGGGATAGTTGGAAGTTTTCAACTCATCATTAACTGTGATGCGACTGAATACTTCACTAATGAATCGATTCAGACCGAACTAGCTTCGCATGAAAATTGTATTTGGTCCCATGGCTGAATTTTAGGCTATTAGTAAGCATTGCTTGTAGCTCTTCGTAAGTGCAGTAGTGCTACATCGTCACTTCAGTTGGTTGTTTCCAGTTAAGCGTGTAGCTGGCAGCGAATATTATTGACGTACTCGTATGTAACCATGTACGTGTGTTAATGTTCACTTTTACTTCACACTTCGGGATTATGTTTTTGAAAAACTTGACTTTGGACCATTTGTGCAATGGAACGGTACCTGATCAAAGCAACAAATTATCTCAACTCAATCAAATATTTGAAAAGCTAAAATTTGAAAAAGGATATTTTCTCACTAAGTATAAACGTTATCATGTCTCCGTTTGGTTTTGATTTTCATAGTTTATCTAAGTTAAAATCATCCGTTACTGTTGCCATTTCATTAAAAGCAGTTTAATTAATAGTTAGCGACTGAGTTACTATCTGCCAAAGTCTTGTGAAATATTCAGAAGTCTTGGCTATTTGGAACAAATTATGTCCGGTCGTGGCACTTACCACATTGCGACTTGCACGCACGTGCCATCGCCTCATTATAAACACATTAAACAATCCATTGTTTGCACTCATCACATAAATTGTAGATTTTTCAAGCTAAGCGGAATGGAAAAGCGTTCGCAAGTAAAAGTCGATGCTGAGCATTAGCTATCCAAACAGTTCAGGTTTGTTAGCAGATAATTAACAAAGTTAGCAGCATAGCTCGGCGTCTGCGGACGCACCAGGTGACCTACTTAGTCGAGATAAAGACGCCGTCAGCGCTGCGCGTTTGTTTTTAATGTGATGCAACTAGGCGTTGTTTAATAGTTTATCTGCACCCATGCAGTGTGTGTGATTAATCGTTTTATTATAGTTTTATGTACGCTGCTTTATGCATGCGGTTTACTATATAAAATTATTGGAATAAAGTTCCGTATGGGACGTTGTGGAGACAGGAGCTAGCTGGCAAAATGTTAAAAATGTATGTTAAAAATAGCGTTACAAAAATGCGTTATAAAAAGCTAATTGTTGCATCCTCAGGGTGACGACAACGACAACAAAGGCGACAACATCCTGAGGATGCCACGTGGAGTGGTGAACCGCGTCGAATCTAAGTATTTGCATGTTGGTGTGGTACTAATTAGTGATATAATTCCTTTGTCGGATGCGATTGAGGGAGGGCGGGCGGTGCACCATTGGCCTGCTTAGTTAATACCAACTAGCACATGTGGGTTGTTTTGATATATACCGACTCCTTAACAATTAGTAATGGCACGGTAATAGTATATTATGCCGTGGTAATGGACTTCAGAGAAATAATGCCTGAGACCATTAATTATATTATTATAAAATAGCGTTACAGCGCATTTATTATTAGATAACTCGAAAACAACGCATCGGAGATCGAGACATACTAGCTGACTATCGAAAATACCTAAAAGCTTAAAAGAAAATGTGTGTTCTTTTATAAAACTAAGTTGGCAAACAAACAGGCTGCCCATCTGATGGTAACTGGTTACAGTCGCTTATAGTACACGTGGTTCCTGTGAGACTTGCTAATTTATAGCCCCTATAAGGACGCCGACGTACGTTGCCAACTTGTGACATAAGATGTCAATAACAGTACCCAATAACTTCACTGTCTGTCCTACCCTTCAAAGCGGAGCACAGCGATGCAAGCACCGCTGCTTGGTTGTAAAAAGAAGTAAAGGGTACTGTGGTGACTTTGTCCCACGTATGCCCTTTTAATAACTTATTTATATAATGTTAAATAATATGCTATAGATTTAGGCCTTAGGATATTCGATTGAAAAACAGAGGTACTCATGCAGACGACTCCGATTCTGAGTGTCCCTCTGGTAAAAATGATGTAGTAGAATTAAATAATGTTTAATAATTTGTTATAAATATGAGCCCATCCAATCTTTTTTTGTCTTGTATTTTTCTGATTAGGTCCGCAAGAACAAGTCAAAGACACAGTAGTATACTTTGTATTTAGTTTTATACCTTAGTTAGTTTTATTCATTTTATTATTAATTTTAATGTTATTTAGATTAGCTTGTCATTATTTGTAACACCTTTGTTTCAAAAACTAGCTGTACCCACGACGTCGTTCGCGTGGATTTAATATTTTTTTCCCGTCTTTTTGTAACATTTTTCGTTGATAGTCAGCTCCTATTGATCATAATGTTATATAGCCTTCCTCGATAAATAGACTATCCAACACAAAAAGCATTTTTTAGTTTGAATCGAGTAGTTTCTGAGATTAGCGCGATTAGCCAAACAAACTCTTCAGCTTTATATCCAGCTATATATAGTATAGATAAACAAATAATAATGTATAGATTGTTATCTATACTATCTATACTAATATTATAAAGAGGAAAGATTTGATTGTTTGTTTGTTTGTATTGAATAGGCTCCGAAACTACTGGACCGATTTGAAAAATTCTTTCACATTGAGAATCCTACGTTACCCCTGATGGACATAGGCTATAAAATTATTTTTCCTACGGGAAAATATGAAATTCCCACGGGAAAACAAAAATAACGCGGGCGAAGCTGCGAGCGGAAAGCTAGTCCTGTTCACGTTACGTACGTTAGAATAAGCAGAGGCACTATGCATTGTGATGACAACAAGGTGATTATGAATGACTAATTTCCATACATGGTCGTACTAGTTATTAATTTACGAATTCATATTGTGATACTAAGAAAACAATAATAGAAGCTCGAATATTCATGAATACATTGAGTTGAAAAATGTAAGGTATGTCTGTTAGCGAAATAGCTGCTGTTTGACGACTTTCATGTTTTGTTGACTCTTCGGGGTATTCATATTCGGACAACTTTTAATAACTTCCTATGTTTTATTCGTGTCTTGTTGGTTTATGCATATTTGTACGAGTATTTTAGTTACGTGATGGCTAAGATGCGTAATATTAGTGTATTGTGTAGACATAAGTGTAAACACATTAGTGATTTTAATTTTAAGATTTAGTTACTGGGTACGGTGTTTAACATTTCGGAGACAAAGTAAAAAATTCTTAATTTAGCATAGATCGTTACAGGAACTTATTAACGTCAAAAACAAAGTGGCTCAACTCTTTAATTTAACGACAGCATTATGGTTAAAATAGTCGACCCTTCTACATTGCATACATGGTAACCACAATTAATATGAATTTTGTACAAGAGAACAAATTAAGTTGTTCTTCCTTTTTTTATGAAAATCGTGTGAGTCTCTATGACAAGAAAAAACAAGAAACTCGGAAGGATCAATTTTTTGCTTCTGTGGTAATTATGATAACGAAAATTGTACGATAATTTCAATAACTTATTATCGGCGTTGTTGAATAAATTAAATAATCTACCTAGAAATGTGTATGCATAAAGTTCAAAATCATTGGCAAGAGAAACAGGAGACTATAATAACTTATCATGGAACTTATCAAATATAGGTACACATAAATCTAGGTACACATAAGCTAGGTATCTAGGTACACACTAAAGCTTTGATTTTCTAATTTCTAATGTTCAATTCTCCATCCCTTTAAAAAGATTTAGGTAGGTGTTAGAATATACGTTCAAAATGAGCGTTAATGGAGATTGATAATTAAGTAAACTGAACAGGTGCACGGCTAACGCCAGCACATGTAATTCGTCCAATTACCATAATATTAAATTTGTTGGGGAGCATCGTCCCCTGTTATGGAGATATGGTCTGACTAATTGCCGCCGCTGTCACTCGAGATGGACATCTTCATTGCTGAAGTCACGCGAGCTTCGATGCTAATTGAAAACCATAGCGTTGTTATCAATTGCCGTTTGATTGCAGTGTAATTATAATAAAAGCAACAACTTTCATAATAATGACTGATCTTGAGAAAAGATTTTCAAAATTGTTGTCTATTTAGGTTTGGCAAATTTTGAAACTGAAATAATTTCTTTACAGTTCTTTTTCGTGTAGGTAATGCTACTTATCCGTATAAGTTCGACAGGGGGTTACTCCTTTTCAAAAATTCTAGTAATGCTGACATTTGCAGCGACAATACGAGGAATAATCTAAGTTACAATAATTCGTAACAATTACTTTCTTGAAATTGCAAAATCGAAAAAATTCTTAACACAAACTGTTGGGAACTATTTTCAATAGTTCGTCGCTTTTTTACCATGGCATTACCCATCACCGTAGTAGAGTTTATCTGTATCATCTAGAACCGATCTTGTTTAGCACAGTTCAATTTCAGTGTTCACTTATGCTAGCTGTATAAAATTCAGATTTACTACAGATCGTTTGCCGCGCTACAGACGCAACACGCAAAGATGGCAGAACTCGCCGGCACAATCTATCAAGAAATTGTAGTACAAATAAATGACATCACGCGAAGCGTATATAAAAGTGACGAAAGCAATTTTATCGAAACGCTATCAAGACACGATAACAACGTTATGATTAGCGGAATAAGACCCCAGGTAGAGCACTGAGGCAATAACGGTCAAATCCCGCCGACCCCACGCCTGGCAACAAATCCAGTTTCGCATACTCAATCTTTTCAATGCGATAATACGCAGCTGTGAACGATCCAACGGTAGGTGGGAGTTCACAACTAGCAAATGGCAACGTTAGAGTATTTCATAAGTTACAATACAAAGGATCGGATCTTTATCGCAGTAGTAAACAAGTAACAATACCTCCGTACCTAACCATTTCATGATAGCATCATCATCATCAATGTGGTGTGATCGATACTAGACAACATCTGACAACCTTTAGGCTTTAGGCGGATCCATACTTTGCTTAGTAACTATTGACGTGTCAATGTTGTTAATACCTTTGTGCTCATTAATCTGTTGGTTCGTCTGTTTGTTGTCGAGATGTCGACTCTTGGGCCACCTAGAAGCATACTAGATGATTTGATAGGGTGTAAACTCTAGTTCTGCGCATTTCGAAATTTTTTGGTTCGACCCTGGTTGAGGTACTTTTTTGCTATCCAAAATCTCGTAAAAAATAAATTTTAATTTGAAATTGGTGACGAGGGTTTTAAGTATTACCACACCCCGGACACTCCATACAACGTTCGCAAATCAATTACCTATTACTACTACATAAACAAATGACGTTCGTACACGCGCAAATGTGTGCGTGGAATCTAGTAGGGCTGAGTGCGCGGTTATCAATCGAAATAACGCGGGAACTGCAGCGACTGCCTTCTCTTTCACCCGCATAGCGCTATCTCTGTTATCGCCCGGCGCTCGCGTCTACTCGTCCGAGCGATCGCGCGCGCCCTTGTTTATGTGTCAGTGATGTCTACAGCGAAGTGCCGGGTAGGACGAGGTATTTGAAATGAGTGCGGGGAGGTGAGTGGCCGTTCTGTACGTAGTACTATTATCTATTCTGTTGTATTACGATCTATTGATATCGATTTGGGAATTTCGAGACGTTAGTAGAATGCTAGTTAGTAGAATGCACAAAGCGTCCTCAGTTCCATCAGGGACAAACGATAGATCACATTATTCGGAATAACCCAAACGGACGAGGACATTTGGATTCGATGACGAACCGTATAATAGTCATTTTCCTCTTAGCGAATGCAATTTGGTCACTGTTTCACGCGAATGATCTAAGACCAAGCTTCTATGCATCTGGAATCTTAAGTAGGTACCTCACCTAATGGTTCTGTGTCAAACTCGTGTATCGATTCTAATTGTAGTTTTAAGGCACTGCCAATATTTTATGCCTCCTACAAGGCTGCGAGCGGATAATTTTCATCCTATTAAGGATATATTAACAAGTTATGGTAATTCGAATTCATTAGATTGATTGGTACATTCGCAGTAATAAAGATATTAGCTTAATTAATCTATACCGTGTTGTATGTCTTACAGTTATTAAGTTGGGATTTTCATTCTAATGAAATTAATTAATATAACGGATTCCAAACAGCTCACTCCTCAAAAACTCGTTTCCGCTGGAAAATGCTTTCACGCACTGTCTGTGCTTTTCGGGGAAAGTTGTATAACTAAATAAGTAGGTACATTATACAGTAACTAATTAATACATTTGTATATCCTGCTATAAAAAAACATATATAAACATAAATGAAATACGCATATATACAAATAGTCCAATGGATGATAATAAATTACAAATATTATTGGTAGAAAATTTGGAATCCACCTTTAATGGTTTTCGTGAGCTCAGAGCGAACTGCTTTCATGAAAATAATTTTATGACTCAAAAGTTTTATGCTAAGGCGCAACGTGTACCATAATTTAATTGCGGTGACCTGGAGATAGGTCAAATGAAAAAAAAACAGTTACCCTGAATTGCCTGGCTCAATGGAGCAGTCGAATATATTTACTTTTAAAAGTGACTTTAGGTATTTTAGTTGTATTGATTTTATTGATTCAACATTGTTCTACGATTTTTTTATTTATGATACCAATTTCATATTCCGATCGCGACCAGCAGTTTTAACAATGCAACATGCAACTCGGTTTTGCGCGTCGGAAATAGAAAAAACGATCGTTACGGTTTTTGGAGAATGACAATAGATTTTTTCATTGAAGAGGGGAAGACTCCGCCATATTTTGGCGTGGCAACTACGTAACTAGTGATGCATATAAATAAAGCATTGATGATGCTTTGGTGCTTAAAGATCTAGGCATATTACAACGACTCTGATCTAAGCCGATTCCATTCCGACTAAACTAACAGTTGTTTCTGACTTTGTGATGAATTCCACTCAATTATGCTTATGTTAATATGTGACATAATTCTCTTTCTTTCCGTGGAAACAAGAGGTCATCTCAATAACACTATTGTATAGAAAAGGAAAGCTTGAAATAAAACCCAACACCAACCAACAACACCAACACCAACCAACAACACCAACACCAACCAACACCACCAATTCCTTCTCGTTTGAAGAAATACCTGTGCTCAGAGGTGAGAGGTATGTGGATTGAATTGAATGTATGAATGTATGTAGACTTATCTTTGAGGATCATTTCTTCTAATTCCAGCCAACTTGTAAGTGTATCGGAAAATAGTATCTTGAGTTTTTACTGAAGAAAATCATGAATTTGACCCATTGGCGTAGGTAAGGGGTAGGAGCTTGGGGTCTGGACAACCCCTATTGCCAAATCAATGTACATTAGTGACAATGAATTTTTCTTCAAAGTATTAAGGAGCAGGTTTTGTATCAGTGTACACCAGGCAAATTGAAGTATTTAATCAGGAAGGAACCAACATTTTCGTTTCGGAGTCGGTGTTGATACGTGGTAATGTGCCAACACCTTTAATGCTAGATTTTATGTGGTGCTTTAAAATTAGGCTATATGGGTTGTTGTGGGATATTGTTTCAACAGTTGAATCACTCATAAATCACAAATCTGTAACACGTCTTTCTTAGAATCAAAGACATTAAAGTACTTTAGGTATAATATTTCTCGTGACACATGAGCACTTTAGATCATCTGTAGACAAAATAAAGTGGTATTGCATGTAAATTAATTTTCCTTTCATCGTATCTGAGGGCAAGTGACGGTACGACCAAAGTATGTGAACACTTAAGCTCATTAACAACTATGGCACTTGCTATCTCACTTCTAGTTATTTTAATACAAGAATATTGTTAGCATTGTATTGCTTATGTAAGACGGTGGTAGCTTGTTGGTCTCAAAAGCCCTACTACTAACAAGCCAGACAGAAAAACTAGCCCCACGGGGAATCCTGCATCTCCAGATCAGAACGATAACAGGTGGTTTGAACCAGTAGACCACGGAGGCGGTTAAACAAATATAGTCATAGCACCTCATAGCTAGTAAGATTCTTTTTTAATTTAGATCTAAAAGCCTTTCCTCTAAATAACACCAGACAACTTAACGTGAACTGCAAACACATCTTAAATTTCTGAAGGTTTTGGTATTCCTAACATAGCTTAGTCTAATTCTAGGCCACACTGATACCATCTTTGGAGTTAAAGGAAATCTGGAAAAAGAAATCTGTTCGCTGTTGAAGGCGACTGTTGTGAGACGAGAGCAGAATAAATGATACGCAAAGGATACCATAAAAACTGAGAGAATAATAATAGTTCACCCCTCTTTAGGTTGCAAACACAATGTAGTGGCATTACACGATTAATCACCCGGGTGGGCGTGGCCAATGAAATGCCCTAGGCTACCAGCAACAGGGTACTGTTGCTGGTAGCCTAGGGCATTTGATTGGCCTGATGTTCCGCACAAGCGAGAGGGACATTGTTTTCTTCGTCCGCGTACCGCGGCGGGCCGATATCGGCATGTTCCGCAGTGAAGGTGTTAAAGTCATGCAATTAAAAATTATATAAGAAAATCTCTGTTACTGCATTCCGTTATAATCCTGACTCGAGTTATATGCAGACAACTGCTCAAAAATGAGGTAAAACTACCCATCGAAAACTTCAAATTTCCAAAAGCGACATAATCTCCCACAATCTAGATGTTATGATTAATTTTCAAATGCACAATTTCAGCTCTCAATCAGAAACTTTTCTGAACCTGTAGGTATTCACGGACGGACGGATTATGGATCAATAACAAAAAATACGTTTTTCAAAAAGCCACATTTTGGCACTTTTAATGCACTAGATCAGAATTATGGGGCAAAGTGTTTTTTAAGGTTCAGGTGAAATCAATAAGTCCGTGCTTTAGCGTGGACTTAACTGAAGCGTAGCATAAATAAACTCAGCACTGCACCACTATAACTTTCATTTTGACTGTAACTTAAGCAGGATTGAAGGTCAAGTGCGCTTAGGATCACGTTCAGCGCTGCACAGCAATTAGCTTGCATAATCATCTGGTGGTGCCCCAAGTAGACTCCACCACGTCGGCGTTTCACCGACTTGTATTGCTGAATTTTATCTGACTACCAACTCATAGAAAGGATTGTGGCTTACCCCGAGTCCTATTGTCTCCGTCGGTCTCCTCCGGAGCCGGTGGACTTCCTGAGCTAGCTCGAAGGAAGTCGCGGCTCCTGAAGATCTGCAGTGGATCCACCGGTGGAGACCGGAGCACTACAAATGCCTAATAGGCCACCACGACTCACATATGCGATTTCGCACAACACAAAGCGGGCTTTCGCACCCCGATATTAGGTGCGCCGCGCAAATCACTATTTGCTTGAATATTGTATATTATATTTTATTCCCAAATCACTATTTGCTTGAATATTGTGTATTATATAACCTCTAAGCATGTCATGACAATTCGACTCGACTCAACTGACATATCACATGCGGCCGGCCGCCAAAAAAGCTGTCACTGCACAGACTAGAATGCAGTGCCGCCACTCGCTCTTCCTCGAGCGTGAACATCCCCCCGCTCCGGACAGTCCCGGACTGTCCGCCAAATCAGTCTAAGGGGAGGCGAGAAAGAGTAGCGACCGCGCGCTTCAAAACAGAATCCCCAACTAGGACCTCGGCAAACCTGGGCACACCATCAGACCCTAGAGTAAGTTGGACAATGCGTCCGCGACGCCAACGTAAGGGTGGCAGGTTTGGGTCCTTCACTAACACGAGGTCTCCAACCCTCGGTGGGTTTGTCTTATCTGACCACTTAACGCGCTGTTGCAAAATGTGTAAATATTCAAGGTGCCAGCGGCGCCAGAAACTCTGGGTAAGCTGCTGGAGCAACTCAAACCGCGAAAGGCGTCCGGGATTGATATCTCTATAAGGATACTCGGGCAGGGCGTTAAGTGGTCTGCCTATCAAGAAATGGCCCGGCGTGAGGGCCTGCAAATCGTTCGCGTCGGTAGACAACGGACATAACGGACGCGAGTTGAGAACCGCCTCAATCTTATGAAACACCGTCGCGAGTTCCTCGAACGTGAGAATAGTCTCCCCAATAACGCGGCGAAGGTGAGTCTTGGCGGCCTTTACAACAGATTCAAAAATCCCTCCCCAGTGAGGGCAAGACGGCGGGGAGTATCGCCATGTTACCCCCCTACGGGAGAGTGTGGATCCGATCTCAATATTATTTTTATCTAAAAATTCACAAACTTCTCTTATATGTCTATCAGTGCCCTTGAAGTTCGTCCCACAATCGGACCGAATTAGAGAAGGCAGTCCCCGGCGGGAGACAAATCTGCCTAACGCTGCTAAGAAAGCGTCCATGGTGAGTGCACTCACCACCTCCAAATGAACGGCTTTAGTGGCCAAACAAACAAACACACACAAATAAGCCTTTTCAGTCTTAGCATTACGGAGTCGCGACGTTTTTATAGTGAACGGTCCCGCGAAATCAGTTCCAACTCCTAAGAAGGTCATCGATTCATTCACACGATCAGCAGGCAAATCACCCATTTGGGGCTGCATCGTCTCGGGGCGTAAACGATAGCAGGGCAGACATCGAAAGATAACAGATCGGATTATTCTTCGCGCTGACAAAATCCAAAACTCCCGTTGGAGGAGCGCGGTCAATGCATTACATCCGGCATGAGCATTCTTCACATGGCGATCAATGATCAACAATCGCACCAATGGTCCGTCCTTGGGGAGCAACAGGGGATGACGTGATCTATAAGGCAAGTTAGCGTGCCTCAATCGGCCTCCTACACGCAACAATCCTTGATCATCCAGAAAGGGAGTCAAACGCACCAAGGGTCCCTTCAATTTGGACGTCCCGGTACGGAAAACCTTAAGTTCCGGTTCAAACGCTCTAGACTGGGTCATACGCACCCAATGCAGAAGAGCATCTTGGCGCTCCTGCGGTGAGAGGACCGGACACAAATCTTTGTCCTGAGGCCGGCGACAATTTCGTATAAATCTTCTTATCCAAGCGGTCACGCCGAGCAACTTGTCCAGAGAACTGTAGCGGTCTAATAAAAATTCCCGCTCTGGAGCCGCCATAGTCTCGACAGCGTGAACACGCAAGCCCGGATTTGGTACCTTCACCACAGCTGGTGTGGAAGGCCAAGACGGTTGTAACAACCAGTCGGGACCCCACCACAGAGTGTGGTCAATAAGCTGAGGGGCTTCGCTGCCACGTGATGCACAGTCAGCAGGGTTTATTTCACCTGGCACGTGGCGCCAAATCAACGTGGCCTTCGAGGCCTGTATTTGGGATACCCGATTGGCCACAAATACTTCCAGGGAGTGGACGGAGTTCTTAATCCAACACAGGACAACCTGACTGTCGGACCAAGCAAAGAGCGACTCAAAGTCCACACTACGTCCCAGGGTGTCAACAACGTGGTTCATCAACCGAACCAGAAGAGTAGCTCCAGACAATTCTAACTTCGGAATCGTTAATCGAGTCCGAAGTGGAGCAACCTTACTCTTAGCAATTAGCAAGTGGAGCGTAACAGCTCCTCTATCATCGACCGTCCGGATATATACGACGGCTGCGTATCCACTCTCAGACGCGTCACAAAAGCCATGAAGGCTGGCCGTAAACCGTCCCTTAGGCAGTATATGTCTAGGGATACTAACACGGTTAATGTCGGGGAGAGACAACATGAAGGACTCCCAATCTCGCAGCAAACGGCCCGAGAGGGGCTCATCCCACGACACTTCGGCTGACCAAAGTTCCTGTAGGAAGCACTTCATCCAAAACACTACGGGACTAATCCAGCCATTTGGGTCAAAGGTACGAGCTACTGTAGACAAAACCAACCGTTTCGTCCAGACCTTGGGGCTTGGCAGCTCCAATCGATAGGTGAACGTGTCCTGGGCAGGTCTGTATTGCACTCCCAAAACAGACAGTAAATCTGGAGTGTTGGCATTCTCAAAAATATGAGGCTCCTGCTGGTGGTCGTCTGGCAAGTCACACAAAAGCTGAGGTGAGTTGGACATCCACTTCCTCAGTTCATAACCACCAGCCCCGAGAAGAGCAATTAGTTCATCTCGCAAAATCAAGGCTTCCTCGACAGTAGAGGAGCCCGTACAAATATCATCAACAAATGCATCCTCCTTGAGAACCAAGGATGCGCGAGGGTATCGTAATCGTTCACGTTCAGCGAGTTCCACAAGTGAGCGAATTGCCACAAAGGGGCTCGAACGCAAACCGTATGTATTGGTGTTCAGCTCGTAGACCAGCATGGGATCCCTGGGATCCTCCCTCCATAATATGAGCTGATATCGTCTATCGTCCGGGTGAATCACAGTTTGCCGAAACATCATCCGGATATCGGTCACAAAGACGACGGCATGGCGACGGAAGTTGGTCAATACATCACCCACCTCGTGGTGCAACTTCGGTCCAGCATGCAGACATTGATTCAGCGAAACTCCGGTAGACGTAGGAGCTGACCCATCAAAAACAACGCGTATCTTCCCGGTGGAAGGTTTCAAAACCGCGTGGTGAGGAAGAAAATTATGTTCCTCGTTTCGCCAGTCCAGTCGCGAGACCGACATGTGCCCCAGTTGCTCATATTCTCGCATGAAGTCGACATACTTCTGTTTGAGGTCGGAGTTCCTACTCATACGACGCTCCATGGACAGCAGTCGCTTCTCGGCCAACGGCCGGGAGCTGCCAAGTGAGGGGCGAACTGACAAAAAGGGCAAACGAGTGATCAGCCGTCCCGAGTGAAGGCGACCTGTATTGTTCTGGTAGAACAACTCACACTCCTCTTCCAAGGGGTTCACTCGCTTCACGGTAGGTGGCTCTTCCACCTCCCAAAACCGTTGAAGGACATCCGATAAGGTGGAGCTAACAGTTATGTAACTGTCCACCGATGGAGATGGTGGGTTATGCCTAACTGGTCCCATCACTACAAACCCAAGCGATGTAGATAAGGCTACCAGCCCACCCTTCTGTAACTCTCTCCTCTTCCCACAATACACGCGGCCTAGAACATCGGCACCGAGCAATAAGTGAATCGGACCGGTTCGGTGGAAGGAAGGGTCAGCCAAGGTCAATCCTGATGTCGCATCAACGACAGCGCGCGAAACGTGCTGTTGCGGAAGCTGACCAACAACCTTCTCATAAACAATCGCGGTAGCGCCAATTTTGGGCGCTGAAGAGAAGTGGGGGGAGAAGGAGAACAAAACCTGACCGATCGGATCCGGGATCCGCAGGTCTCCGATTCCTCGTACCGATTCAAGGTATGGAGATGTGTTCAAACTCAACTGCCGGACCAGCCAGCTGGAGGCAATGCAACCCTGAGCTCCCGTATCCAAAAGGGCGCGAACTAAAACAAAGGTGCCCCTCGGGCCCCACACCTGTACGGAGGCTGTTGGTAACAGCACCTGCTCCTGTGGGGGGGTTGCAGCCGACAGTTGGTTTAGTGAAAATCCTCCCGCATTCCCCGCAACGGGGGGGAAGGGGGGTCCGAAGAAAAATGCGTGCGCGGCGGAGGAATAGGGCGCTCAAGGCGCTCGAGCGGGTCCCAATCCGGCACGTACACACCCCGACCAAAGCTGCATCGGGGGGCCGGGCGGTGCCCATGATGGGCAAAAGTTGGGGGAGCCCGTGACAAACGGGGTCTCTCCATCAGAGGGGGAGAGAAGCGTATCGGCTCCCGGCGTGGCTCCCTAATGACCGCGGCCCAATCCCGCGGTGGCGCCTCATAAGCGGCGCGTCGATCCCCCCCGCCCGTAGGGGGGGGTGGGGCGCCCAATCCTCTCACTGGAGGGGGGGCGCCTGTCCAATCTCCGCGGAGGGGTGGCACGCCCCTCCGATCTCCTCGGAGAGGTGGGTGACCTAGGAGGGCCCCCGCCCATGTGCGAGTCCCTCTCTCTCACCACCTCACGAGTGTCTCTATTGTTGAAGCACAAAAGGGGGTGATGGGCCCCTCCACAACAGTGACAATCTCGTGGGTGGGGGCAAGCCGAGGCCATATGAGCCCCCAGGCAGCGGTAGCACCAATTCCGCTGTTTGGCCATATTCCTACGCCCCTCGGTGCGTAGGCCAACAAATTTGGGACAGGCCGGCAAACGATGGCCATCCCGCTTGCAACACTTGCAAGGCCTCGGCCTCTCCCCGTGTGGAGAGTTCTGCCGCACTGCAGTATACTGCTTGTGCGGGCGGCGCTCTCTCCGTGGCGCTGCCCGGGTCGCCTCAAAGCGGCCTGTACTCGGTCCCGGTATAGGAACCAGATCCAAGTGGTCGGTCATCCGACACTCATCCTCCAAAAATCTGAGGAGATCCGAGAAGGGGGGGAGGTACGAGGCACTATTGCCCCCATACCTTTGTTCAAAGCGCCCCTTCATCTCCATGGGAAGCTTATCGAGGATGAGGTGGAGCAAAATAAAGGACCACTGGTCCACCGGTAGATCAAGGCGTTTGAGCGCGTTAATAGCGCTTAGCAGCGGGTTCAAAATCTCCTTCCTCAATGAGGAGACCCGCGATACTCGTGGCAGCCCTAAAATGGCAGCCACATGTGTGTCCGCTAGCAAGCGAACATTCTGATACCGGGCGGTCAACAACGCCCTTGCAATATCATAACTGTCATCATTGACAGGTAGATGCTGGACAAGTACACCAGCCTCTCCCCGTAAGGCAGAGAGCAAATAGGCCAATTTCTGGCTAGGGAACAGGTCGTCCCTCGAGTGAACCAGGCTATCAAAGAGGTTAATGAACCCCATCCAAGAAGCCAGGTTCCCATCAAAGGTAGGGATGTCCAAAGTGGGCAGTCTGCCCAGCAAGCCGGCCGGGGTAGGCTTGACCTCCCCGGGCGTGCACGACTCACCCCTCCGGACGGATAGGATTGCCTGAGCCTTGTTTATAATCACATCGGCCTGTTCAAAACACTGATCATAATCAGCATTAAATTGGTCGACTGCCCGCAACTCAGCGGCACCCTCGGCTGGGTGGTCGAGCAGATATTGTTGATGAGCAACGAAAAGCTGCTCCAATTCCTTCAAGCGAGCCGGTACTCCCTCATGCCGAATTAACAAGGCCTGTTCTCGGTCTGGTCGGTCTACCAAAGCGACGGCACTAGCAAACCATCTCAAAATCTTTTGTGCACCCGCGCGGGCACCACTAAGCGGGCTGACTGGCGGGACCATTTTGCACCAAAATTAATAAACACTATAATAATACACGGACAAACAGACCGACAACCGCAGACAATAAAACAGATCGGGAGGAACTTCAAAGGCAGAACAAAATATATAAACAAACCAAAATCAAGTGTAAATGCTAGAACTTAACTATAACAACAAAGGCATTTAACAACAGAATTTTTCAAACAAATTAAATTCAAGCATTAAGTCAATAACTTAACAAACACAATATTCAAAGGCAAACAAAACAAAATCAAATGTAAATGCTAAAACTTAACACAGCAAAATAGTGTATTACAACAACAGCAAAGTCATTTAGCAGCAAAATCTTTTACACAAATTAAATTCAAGTATAAGTTTACAACTTAACAAACAAAATAGTCAAGGGCAAAACAAAGATATGAAAAAACAAACCAAAATTTAAATATAGGTAAATGCTAGAACTTAACTAGAACAACAAAAGACATTTAACCTCAATTTTTCATATACAATGACAATTAGTTAAGGAGATCGGTCCACGAATGAGCTGGTAGTCGGTTTAAAATCAGCAATCAAAACCAATTAATATGTATTGCCCGTTTGGACAACCAACAAGATTACAATATTAATTGTACAATACTAATCAAATGCTCAAATCTAAGAACCACGCTCTGCTACCAAGAGATGGTGGTGCCCCAAGTAGACTCCACCACGTCGGCGTTTCACCGACTTGTATTGCTGAATTTTATCTGACTACCAACTCATAGAAAGGATTGTGGCTTACCCCGAGTCCTATTGTCTCCGTCGGTCTCCTCCGGAGCCGGTGGACTTCCTGAGCTAGCTCGAAGGAAGTCGCGGCTCCTGAAGATCTGCAGTGGATCCACCGGTGGAGACCGGAGCACTACAAATGCCTAATAGGCCACCACGACTCACATATGCGATTTCGCACAACACAAAGCGGGCTTTCGCACCCCGATATTAGGTGCGCCGCGCAAATCACTATTTGCTTGAATATTGTATATTATATTTTATTCCCAAATCACTATTTGCTTGAATATTGTGTATTATATAACCTCTAAGCATGTCATGACAATTCGACTCGACTCAACTGACATATCACATGCGGCCGGCCGCCAAAAAAGCTGTCACTGCACAGACTAGAATGCAGTGCCGCCACTCGCTCTTCCTCGAGCGTGAACATAGATGTTATGATTAATTTTCAAATGCACAATTTCAGCTCTCAATCAGAAACTTTTCTGAACCTGTAGGTATTCACGGACGGACGGATTATGGATCAATAACAAAAAATACGTTTTTCAAAAAGCCACATTTTGGCACTTTTAATGCACTAGATCAGAATTATGGGGCAAAGTGTTTTTTAAGGTTCAGGTGAAATCAATAAGTCCGTGCTTTAGCGTGGACTTAACTGAAGCGTAGCATAAATAAACTCAGCACTGCACCACTATAACTTTCATTTTGACTGTAACTTAAGCAGGATTGAAGGTCAAGTGCGCTTAGGATCACGTTCAGCGCTGCACAGCAATTAGCTTGCATAATCATCTCGTTAGCTTTGCATCGCATGATTATTCTACGTCCTGTTTCGGCAGAGTCACGAGCCTCATACCAAGCAAGATATGCTGAGAGATTTGAGTTTTGTATTTCGTACGATACGCCCCTGCTTCTACGTTTATAATTTAGTAATGAAGAAGAAGAAGAAAGCGAGTATATGAAAGAAACAGAAGTAACATAACATGATATAGAAGCAGTCAAAAACAATTTTCTATCTTGAGGTATAAGATATTACTTTGATTTGGGAGATGCAGATTAAAACGCAGGTCGCATTTGTAGAGATTATATCCAATCACCTCCAGTAGGGTTACTCTTAAACCAAATCCGATCGATCGGCATTGAGATTGTGATCTTTCGTACGCTTTTTTTGCGCATTGGCTCCAAATTGATCCCGTATTGTGCGATTATGGGTGAACCAAACTCAGTATTATTAAATTTTCTTAAAATACGGATCCAATTTGGCGCTAGTGTTGTTACTCAAGCGTATGAAAAATCACAATCCCAATGACGATCCATCGAAAATGGTTCATGAGTAACCCTACAGGTCTAGTAGTTGAGATCTGGACTGGAGGTCTTGGATTTGATTCCTTATGGGGGCAGAAGTTTTCCGCCTAGCTTGGTTGGTGCTAAGGCTTCTGAGGTCATCTGGGTAGCATCGTCTTATTATATATTCTGTGCTATAAATTTGTCGCCATAATACGATTAACAATGTTATGTTGTGTGTGTCCCAGCAAAAGAGGTAAGACATCCAGTTCCTCAGTTTTTGAGGAGTCCAGATGATACTGGTTTCAAATAAAATCAAATAAAACAAACATCAACTCAGCCCATGGGGGCAGAAGACCCAGCATTATTTTTAGGTATGGGACCATATAATGTATTATCTATGGATGGGGTCATCATCACATCATCATTATAGCTCATATACGACCCCGAAGAGGGGTTCGAGTCTACCCTAAGTTAGGGGGTTTAGGCCTTTGTCGATCACGCTGGCCTAGTGCGGACGTCACATTCACCTTTGAATTTCTTCGCCGATGTATGCAGATTGCCTCACGATGTTTTCCTTTACAGTAGGAGCGTCGGACAAATGTACATATGGAATTCGAAAATCAAAAACACATTGGTACATAGCGGTCTTGAACCCTGTACCTCCCGATTGGAAAGCAAGTGCTGAGTCCACAGCGCCACCAATGCTCTTGGATGTATGGGGTAGAAGTAAATAAATTTAAAATTAATCAAACACAAAAAAAACATAGTGAATATTTTGTTATTCGATAACCTTGAAATTAGCGTCGCGTCAGAGACTAGGATGGGACAGATGCCCCACCTTGTCACCGAGGATACTCCCACGAGTAAACCTTTACTTTGTTGTTCCAGTTTTGTTCTCAAACAATTTATTTGTTGTCTCTAAACTCCTTTCAACTTAGGCAAAGAGCGAGCGCGGTCTATTTACATTTTCGTAATTGTTTATGAAGCGAAGTTTTGGCAAGTCGCCGCATTTATTAAGTTTCAGATTTATTCGAACATCGCCAAAGTATGAAAGTAAAGCAGATTATTGTTTACACTAAGTCACTTGGTCTTTTTCTAAGCACACTCCAAACGAGAAGGGGAAATTTGTAACGCATCAGCAATCGGCCATCGTATAGATTTGATTGACAATTCCGTTTGATTGAAACTGAATTTTAAAACGTTTAACATTTTGTAACGTCGTTGTTCGTGCAGTTTTGCCATATTAGTCAAATAAATCAATTGATACTAATATGAACATAATTCCGCTTTGATTTATTCATGGTCAATTTCACTAACCTTGCCTTAGCTTAGGAAACTCCTAAGACGTAAGCTGACACTTTTCGTCTTTAATGAAGAGAACGTGACAACATGCCACCTAAGAGTCACCTAAGCTAAGAAGAGGTTGGTGAAATTGACCATAGGTCGATTAATTGATGAGTTATAAAATCACCACCCTGGTCAGATGGTGGCAAAAAACCCGGCCAAGTGCGAGTTTGACTCGGCCATTGAGGGTTCCGTACAAAATTATCCTCTAAGTATATGTATAAGTTCCTAACTATGTACATATTAACGATTTTCAGATTTATTCCCAAACATGTGCTATAACACCTTGCTTCGTACCAAATTTCATGATACTAGGTCACCGGGAGGTACCCTATAGGTTTTGATTCCCTTGTGAAATCGCAAAATTTGCGAAAATATGCGACATAAACGAATACCCTTTGATCGCATTGACTTACAAGTTTAATTTTGGAAAGCTAAAAGAGATCATAGACCCGAGTATTTGATATAAATTTCAGTTTGATATCTCTACACGTTCCCGAGAAAAAGGTCTTAACAGACAGACGGACAACAAAGTCCTTTAAGGATTCCATTTTTTCCTTTTGAGGTACGGAACCCTAAAAATTTTCATTTTCTATAATGATTCATATACATACCTATATTACACTTTCAATTTAAAGCTTAATTCTAAGTGGCTTCTGAATAGTTAACAATTTAGTAACTAATAAGCACTTAGAAGCAAGATAAAAAATGATATTCTTTCATTTAATGGCCACTCCCCGTCCTTTGTGCGTGTACTTAATTCCGTCGACATTTTCAGATTAAAAGTAGCCTATGCCATTCTAGGGTAAGGTAGTTTTACAAGTGTGAAAGAATTATCTCAATAGGTTCAAAATATTAAGATTTTCCAATTAGAAAAAAAAAACAATTTTGCCTCTTCAGAATACGAAGTGCAGATAGTTGATTAAACTGGTTCTGCGCAGATGCAGACGTACTAGTCGTGCGCTCGTGCGCATGCTGCGTCTAATCGTAGCTATTATATTGGTCAGGTGTTCGACAGGGCCACGGTGTATCCTGCATTTGCCGTAAACATTGTCTCACAACCTTATTTGTACAAACTTATAATATTTCCCAGTTTTGGAGAGCAATATTTAATATCCAACTTTCTCTGTCGACGAGGAATCTGAAAGATGATTATTTAACGGGCTGGAGTGCAACATCGGATGAAATACTCGTATCTAGATCAGAGATTGTGAAGCAATGGCATGCGTGTAGTTGGTGGCACCCAACGAAATATTATGGGCACGGGATCAATTGAGCACCATAGCAACATCAACAAACGAAAGATCTGATTTGTGTAAAGTTGTACGTTGGCACATTAATCAAGAGTAAAAAATGGCACGATTATGTATAAAGATCTCCGATGTATATAAATAGTGGAATAAAAGTTTTGAGCAGGCGTCGCCGCAATCCGTGTAGGGACGAATTGAGGATACGTGTCCGCTCCTTTCCTTCCTGTGGATGTCGTAAAAGTCGACTAAGGGAAACCCCCTTAGCCGCTGTTATACTTGTTTTGAGTTAAAGTTGACACAAGCAATTGAAGTCTTAACCAAGCCGTGTCCAGCATGGTGTAGATTCCAATTCCTCCTCGATTGACGAGAGTCCCACCCACCCATCAAAGCAAACATAGCTAGTAGGTATTGAATATAGAATCTTAATGGATTTTGATGAATGCCTGAGTGCAACTTCGAAGAACGAATCTTCTAACTCTCCTCTCCTCAGTAAAGGCTTTCATCTCGGTATATTCTGCTTTAAATACAACAGTCTATACGAGTATATTGTAAAAGTCGATATTTCTGATAAGTTTTTAAGCCTATTTTTATTATTAGAATAAAGACGTTCTGGAGGTTAAAAAAATTAAATGATTCAAAAGAGATTTCTATCAATCATATTTGAATAGACTATTTTGATTCTGTGCAGAAGGAATGGTGCGGTTAGACCACAAGATAAAAAGAATAGAGAAAAAGGGGTTCAAATAATGCTCGTTTTTTGGCCGCGACGCTTCTTTTTCTGAACAAAGAGAGATTCAAAAGTAATTTCACTTCTAAATTAGTTTTTAAATCAAAATTCAAAAGTTTTGTATTCAATATTAGCTTTATAGGTAGTGGTTGACGTCAAAAAGAAAACAAATTTCTAATAACATGAGAACATAATTATTTAATCTTGCATCTGATTACATTCCGCATAAAATCAAGATGTCTGCAAATGTAAGTATATTGAGAAAAAGACTTGACTCTACACCTGTTCGGAAATTGGGAGGGCCTTTATGAGAAAAATAGACAAGAATCTCGGAGGGATTTTTTTTGTCTCCTATTTAAATCGCAATTAAATCACAAAATTAAAAGTTCTCGTAAAGGTTGAGAAGCACTGATCAAGCAATCTCCGGCAGGCACAGTTATACCCTCGTATTAATGGACGGCTTATAGAAATTATTACATTTTCTATACTTCCTTAGTTATGACTTTGTGACTAATGTGTTGTTGGTATTATCTGACGCTGCATAGCCGTAGCCAGTGAATTTATTATACGATAACTATGGAATAGAAGATATTAACACTTAGCTTTGCATTTTATTAAGCGAAACACAAGTTTTTGAGGTAGTGAGTCGTGATCGTACACGACGCAAATCTCAATTTGCAATGTGTTCCAATATAGAACACGCTTGTTGCTAAGTGTCGGTTCGTGTTAACTGTGATTAAACAATCCCATAGTGCACCTGAAACCGACGAATTAACGCAACACTGTTGTTAACAGACGAATTAATGCATACCATGGCACCGCGTGGTTAAATGCGGCGTCCTTTACGAACAATGCAGCATTGATATTAATAGACTAGAGGTTTCTGGTGTATTTAATTTTGATAAATCCGATTTTAGAA
This sequence comes from Schoenobius gigantellus, assembly GCA_963935595.1. Lineage (NCBI taxonomy): Eukaryota > Metazoa > Arthropoda > Insecta > Lepidoptera > Crambidae > Schoenobius > Schoenobius gigantellus. Next base: position 5,298,511 of record OZ012549.1, read on the forward strand.
TTATACTATAGTTACATTGCCCTGGGGTTAATATTACCTATACTTATTGAAAATCAATGGTAAAAATGTTTATTATAACCAAACTAGCTGTACCCGGCATGCTTTGCATTATATGCCACGTAAATGCCAATTTTTTTTGCTAAGAACCCTTACGGGCGTCGCTACAACACCATACCAAAGTTTTATTACAATCTGCCCCCCTAGAGAATGAGTCGGAGGTCATCTGATTATCTAACTTCGGTTGCCAACTAGAATTGTAAATTTTGAAGAAACTTTAAATACATTACGAGTCAAGTGAGTAGATCTGTTACGATGGCGTTCATTATATAGCAGTAATGGATACAAAGCTTCTTTTAAAAATGTCAGTTCGAGTTGGCAATCACAGCTACATAATCCTCCTCAGCACTTACGAGTCTTCAGTATTTTTCTTATTTACATCAGCGATGCCCTTGGCTTTAACCTCACAAGATGGGAAGTGATGAAAAGGTCGAAGATGCCACGCAATCTTTCGTCGAAAAAGTGACTACTTTACCCACTCTCTTTCCGAATTCACCATCGTAGGCGTCTCCTGCGCCGCGCCGGACTGCTAATTAAGCGTTACAGAATGGATGTGTAACTGTATAAAAAACCAGTCGCGATAAGACGAGATTATCCATCACACGCGCATGGCCCTTAACGAGGTTCGACCTGAATTATTTAAAATTATCGCGCAGTGTCGCAGATGTTTTGACGATGCAAGTAAGGCATTGAATAAGGGCCAGTGTGCATTTGAAGTTGGTGTTCGTAACCTGGGGTCTAGACCAGGGGTCTCCAAACGCCATCAGTCCGACCCGCGACAGCTTAAGTAATTGAAATGCAAAAAAGCGTATGCTTGCTTAGGTCACGCACTCTGCGACTAGTCCAGAAATATAGTTTGGGGCAGAAAAATTAAAACTGTTTTGGCCCTTGGAACATACTGAAGTAAAAATTATGGCCTTTAAAAGTTTGGAGACCCCTGGTCTATATCATTGTCATACATTGCCATTCGATACAGAATGTATATAACGTACACGAAATGAACCTGAATATTACCTTGCCTAGGTAACCTATTCTAAGGCTGGATCACTACACTCAGGACTCGCTCAGGAATTTAAGCAAGAGTCCTTCGTTACGATCGCGAACCAAGTACCTACACCCGTGACATAAGACTCCCCGTTCTTTCTGCTCCCCTTGGTTAATAATCTACTATTACCTCCCTCTCACATGCATCAATCATCCTATCAACTAAGACTTTGACAATTATATAAACGTCAGAGTTTTTCATCCATAAAAGTCGATGGTTGTTCGGTTGTAACTTACTTTGACAGTCTAACTAAGGTCATGAACGGGTCGGTTGTTTCACATTTATAGTCAGGATTTTATAGAAGTTTGTACTGAACCCTCGATCGGCGAGTCCAACTCTATCTTCGCCGGTTTTATAATAATTGAATATTCCTCACACTGTTCCTTATAGCGAAAGCGGTTGTATATTATCGTTTATCAGATCGCACACTTGTAGTTTTGTAATGCGATACATGAAACAGTTTTACACAAACATGTAGGGTTGTCACTACAAACACGATTGTTTTAAATTCTTCGATTTTTTTAATGAATTATGTAAATTATTTATGTACAAAGACGGACTTAATGCCTGGGGCATTATCAAACAGTAAACTTTGGGCGATGCAGAGAATTGCCATGCAAGAAAAAAATTGTATCGCCCGACCCTTATTTATAACGTAAAATAAAGGAAAAAAATAATTACACGTTTAGTTTGTATCTTCAAAAAAAACAATTAATCGTGAATAATTTTATCCGAGCGGACGCGCGGGCTTTTTTAAAGTATAATCCTCACTTTGCGCTTCCCTCCCCATTGTAAGAAAAAATTAGACATAGTTAGCTGGGAAACATATTAAGTCGGCGTCAACCTTAACTGAGCAAAAGCAGTAAGTATTTTATGCCAGTGAAAATTAATTTATTTGGGTCAAAACCTTTCAGTGAGGATTACCAGTTCCAAAGGGCGAATGTGAAGCAATCTCTCTTTGGTCACGGAGAGAAAGTATGCTCAAACAAAATGTATTTGACATGATTAAAAATAAACTGTTCACAGCCGTTTAACTGCAGTTATTTTGTTATTTATTTGAATTAATACGAGTTCGTCCATGACACGTCTTAATTATGGCAATTAATTTGGTGTGAATTGACTATTTAATGAATTCGAGAGACGTGGAATACATTATTTACAAATTAATATTGAATTTTATGGATCGTGCATTTTATATGAGGAACTCAAGGAACAGACATTTATTTTTCTTCACACAAAGCAAATTTAAGGAGACCCACTGTTAGGTTTACAGAATTATTCTGATCGACGCAGTTAGGGTTTTAGTTCTAATATCATTATTTATAAAAGGTACACCTAATTATAGTTAATGGTCATTTAAACATATTTTATCAAACTTACGATGACTAATTGAATTTAATAGATTTTATGATGAAACCGCACTGGCTTCTGCAATAATAACTAATAGTGCGTATTATTTTGACACGCGCCTATAACAGGAAGATGAATGGGTCTCTTAATCGTGCGGCGGATCATCACGCACTATTCAAGGGAACCTACACTACAGGGAGGCAGATTGGAAGCACTCGAAAATGTCACCTACCGGAATATATCACCGGACTGCTGCATTTAGGCGCATAACACATTGCACCGGACACCGCTCCGGTGTGCGGCGCTGCGGTTTTTAATTTTGACTGAAGAATCTTAATTTGTATACAAAAACCGCAGGGTATAACACACTCACACCGCATGTTCGTGCGGTTGTGCGGCGCGCGCGATGGCACCGCACTCCCGGACGGTGATGCGGTGCGCTCCAGGGGGTATGCCACACTGCGCCGCAGTATCGTACGGATTTTTGCGTAGAAAGGACGTGCATACGCGTAATAGATTTCGACATAGATAATGCGGTGCGTCGTGCATCGCAGCTCCGGTTCCGTGCCGCCGCAGCCGCATGCGGTTTTCGTCCCTCCGTACACCGCAGCGGGATGCGGTGGCAATGTGTTAAGCGCCTTAAGCTGACAAACATTGATAAATATATTCCTGTACCAATTTTATCGCTTTAATGTAATTGCTATTCAATTAAATCATGATTTTTTACTAACAAACTATTCCTCAGTTTGACGATTGTTATGAAGTGGTGGAAGTTAAGTGTCCTCACATAAAACACATTATGTAAGAAGTAAAATTCTGTTTGACTGTTAGATAGAAATATTGGTAATTTTACTTTCTAATAAATAGTTCCTCTCTAAACCTATGTCTCCAAAACCCAAACACTGAAAAGTTAGTAAATAACACACTGTATTAATAATAATAATAATAATAATACTTTATTTGACTATCTTTAAAAGCACAAGAAAAGAAATAACAAAAAAGAAATACAAACAATGCTTAAAACAAATTAAATTAGATGTTATAGACTTGCTGGTCAAATAGGACCTGCTCTCAGCTATTGCTTCTGTGGTGTATGCCACAGAAGCGCTGGTATTATGAGAAGCCCTGAGTAACCCACGAGACGTCAAAAAACACTTAATACATAAATATTTTAACAAAATAGGTACATACTCCAGAGTTACGTTCTACCTATGATTTGATCGAACATATATATGATCTCTCCAGTGCCAATCCTGTGCTCCTTGGCAAAGAAAAACGAGTATAGCTAATGCATATGTCTTTGTAGTCTGTGGCTAATGCACAAACCGTGCAAGCCAGAAGTGAAAAAACAAAATAATAATAATAAAAAACAAAGGAAAAGGACGCGCCACTATGGACGCCTATGCATAATTTAAAAACTAAAACACAACTAAGATCTTATTCTAAATGCAAACCAAAGAGTTTCAAAGAAAAAGTCAACAAATAATGCTGACAATGTGTAAAATGTGCCATTTTTATTCGTGTGTGCATGTCATACTTATGCATTTAGTGCACAAAACCGTAGATAAAGATTACAAAAATATCTAAAGATTAGATTACAAAACTGTAAATAAAGATGAACCAATTATTCATATTAACAAAATATAAGCCCACGCCTAAGATTTGCTGCTTTCCATTCGTGACACGTGTAGATAAAGGTAAGGTCATAACATTTTTAATTGCCACTTTTTTGTCTGTCCAGAAGATATCGTACCATCAGTTCAAGAAAGGCATAAGTGTTCTTACGTTGAATTTTAGGTAATACATGCATTGAAAAGAGCAACTCAAACTACGTATGGTGAATTTATTTGGTATTTTTATCATTAATCTTGGTGATTTTATTCAAGAAATACTAAAATACGTTGTTAGACTTCAGAGATTTTTTTATTGGGAATAAAAAGAATACACTGACTTACGCCAAATTATTTACAATGATCAAAACATAAAGACTTATATGATACTTATGTGTACCTTAATTTATTCTCGAAGTAAAGTAACAGTTTTAATAGTCTTTATGCATTTTTTTTTATTTTTCATTTCACAGTTATGCACGATAATGTTGTTTATTCATACATTCAAAAATTGTTTAGTTATCCATAAACAGTTTTATTTACCTAAATTTTTATTTTTTCTTGAGCAGTAACGATTACTGCGTTCTTGCCTTGGAAAGAATTGTAGGAACTATAAGTAAATAATTGTTACGTTTGGTTATTTCTTTTAAATTCTGAGTAATAGTGAGTACGTCGGTGCGGGACGAGGGAAAGGGCGTGGTAATCGCGCTCTCTCCACCCGCGCGCTCGCGCTGCACTGCAGTGTTTGCTGTGAAGTCAAGGTAATACATAGTGTTAGTATACGCTATCGAATACCTATTCCAATCAAACCTAAATATCATGAACAAAGGCACAGAACCAACCTTTGTAAGCTCTAGGTATCAAACCATCATTGACATTTCTTTGGCAACACACACGGCGGCGAACCTGATCATGTATCGAGCGAACCATCCTTCGCGGACCACCGTCGAGTGTGTTTTCAATTGCTCTATGAATTACCAGACTCTGCTCCTTATCGCAACCCCCGTAAAACAAACATAGCAAGGTACACTAACACATAACAAAAGCACTAGACGAAACGCATGGCAGCGGCGAAACACCTAGCACGAACAATATTGAAGAAAAAGTACAACTCCTCACTTCAGCAATAGTCAGAAGTTACGAGTTGGCATGCCCGATGTCTATACCAAAAGACCTCAACAAGAATCTCTGGTGGGGGCCAGAACTTGAAAGGCTGCGGAAAAAAAACTTAGGGCACTCTTCAATAGAGAAAAAAATACAAGAACTCCCGATGACTGGGACAACGATGCGCAGAGACACTACAAGAAGAGGATCAGATTCCAGAGAACGGAAGCCTGGCAAAACTTCTGCAGCAGCATAAACTCAACAAACCAAGCCGCCAGAATAAAGAAAGTATTGTCCAAGGGAAACACAGACCTCCTTGGCAACATCAAAAAAGTCGACGGCACTTATACTAAATCTGAAGAAGAAACCAGTGCGGTAATGCTGGAAACACACTTTCCCGATTGTCAAATCGCGT